>CM066322.1:9013750-11440000 GCA_033807775.1 Saussurea involucrata | reverse complement strand
TTACAATACACCAAAAGGGAACATATCACAAAGTACCAACATTGTTCACAAATTACCATTCTTTCACAAATTACCAAGAGATATCACAAAAAAACAACATTGTTTCACAAATTACCAAAACAAAGAAACAAACTTGTTCCATCTAAATTCCTTTGCAGGTTCTTGAATTATGACCCTGTTTCTTGCACCTTGCACATGTCACAGACTTCCCAACCTTCCTCAATTTAGTTCATTTCCCATCTGTTACACTTTCATCAACACCTCTCTTTCTTTTCTTCTTTAGCCTGCCAATCTGTTTATGATAGGTTGGTGCAAGCAGTGTTGTTGGGCAGTCAAATTTAGACCAAAGAGCTTTGCCATTGATAGGCTCTACCTTGAAGTTGTACATTTCTTTCCAAGTGACAAGCCAGTAACTACCATCTACCCATTTCTCAGGAAGCTCAAAATGTAATCCATTGATGGACATGTTCCAATTTGTAGCAATAGCATGCTTACAAGGGATTCCAGTTAGTTCCCACCTCCTACATGTACAAGTTTTTGCACTCACATCAACTATCACTTGATCATTCCAAGGACCAGATACCTCATACTTGTTTCCTCCATTCCATGTGACTTTGTATTGGGCTGTATCAGTCTTGATTTTTTCCAATGTTTTTGTTGCTGTTGGAGTGAGAGGTCCATCAGTTTTCTCTATCATTTTCATCACATGTGAAATCCTCTTCATAAGGTAGTGTCTAATGTACTCCAAACAAGAAATTATTGGTTTATCCCTAGCCTCAATAATTTGCCTGTTGAATACTTCACACATATTGTTGAGAAGTACATCAGAGTGACACCTACCTATAACATAACAAAAGTAACTTAAGTTAATCTAACTTATTGTAACATCTCGATTTTTATGAAGGATTACGTTTGGGTTTATTAAATTAATCTGAGTATAATTATTTTGATAAGTCATGAATTATTATGTGATAGATTAATTTTAGAGTTTATCCCCGATAAAGTTACGTTATTTGTTTTGTGGAGTAATAAGTTAAGGGGTAAACTTTAATTTTAATTTGTAAGTGAAGGGATTAAACTTGCCAAGTGAGGATAGTTAAGGGGGTTGTTTGGTTAATGTGACTAAAATAACCTCATCACCGCCTCATTTTGTCTAAATGAGATGAGGTGTCTTCTTTTCCCTCATTTGTGTATATTCAAAGTGTGTGTGTGTGTGGTGTTTCACGGCAAAGAGAGAAAAGAGAGAGAAATCGAGAAAGCAAGAAGAAGGAAACATACAGAATTATCAGCTGGAAATTGGAATCAATCTGAGGAATTAAAGGTAAACATCTCATGTTAATCTTGTATTTTATGTAGTAAAAAGCTTATATGAGTTTAGAAAATGGGTTATGATGATTTTGATGATTATGATAAATCTGGGTTGATGTTTATGTTCAAATAGTAGTATTGAACATATCTGCAAGTTTATAGAAACATGCATGGCTTAAAACTTTAGATTTCTGGGTTATTACGTTTTTTCAGTTAGTTGAGATATTTATGAACTCAGTTAGTTGCGACAGTTATGATAGTTGCGACAGTTATGATAGTTGCGATAGTAATGAGTATCACAAGCTTTGGGTTGCGACAAGAAAGTAATATCGCAACAGTTGGTTGCGACAAGTGGGAGTTATCGCAATAGTGGGTTGCGACAAGGTATATCGCAGGTAGTTGGTTGCGATAAGTGTTGATAATTTTGGTTATTTTAGGATTCTTAGTCTTTAAGGGTTCTGTACAGTAGATTAATACTAGTATATTATGTATATGAGTATTTCAGATCTCTGTGGAGTTGGTGACAAAAGTTCATACAATTTAGAGAAGAAAAGAAAGATACTACTGCTATCAGGTGAGTTTATTCTTATCTTACCTTTTCATAAATGTTTTTAAAGCTTGGTAAGGTGTATTTTATAAATGAACTATTTAAATGGATTTTTGGGAAGAATGATTTTATAAAGTAAAATCTATTATTGATGGTTAGATTATGTTATAAGAAATTGACATATTAAATGTAATTTGCTTATACTGAATATTATGAGGAATCTAGGTGATATTAATATAATTTGCTCATACCGTTGTTATAAGGAATTTATGAGGTATAAATATAATTCGCTTATACGGTTGTTATGAGGAATCTATATTAAGTAAATACCAAGTACAAATTAGGTGATATGGATCCATAGGCACTAGTTTTATATGAACACAAGGAATTGATGTGAGTAATCGTAATTCCAGTGTGTATGTTAAATGTGGAATTGATGTGAGTAATCGTAATTCCCGTTTATGTGAAATAAGGAATTGATGTGAGTAATCGTAATTCCTATATTACATTAATGAGAAATCATGGAATTGATGTGAGTAATCGTAATTCCCGATTTAAGGAAGAATAGGGATTGACATGAGTAATTGTAATCTCTACTTTCTTTCCAAGAAATGGGCATGTGTATATTGCGATTTCTTGGATATGAGCAATAATCTAGAATCCGTGGAGATTCGTAGTGTGGCTCTGGAACATGATATTATGTCTGACTAAGTGTTGGTCATATTCATGGAATCGGGTTTAACCCGTCATCGTAAGAGGTATTTTTACAAACGGATAAGAAAGATGGTAAACCAGGTTTGTTATGCCTTGTTTACATTGATTTTAAAAGTATTGTTTTGAAACCGAATGTTCTCACCAGGCGTTAGCCTAATCGTTTTAAAATATGTTTTCTTATCAGGTACTAGCGTGGGAAAGTAAAGGGATGTGGGACGAGAGCTTTTGTATAGCGGAGAAGTAATAAATATTGAGGTTTTCATGGACTATTTAGATAATCTAGTTAATCTAATTATAGTGAAATGATTAGATTAATAGGTTATTTGAAGGATTTGATATTTGTATATATGACCCTCATGGTTAGTTCTCCGTGAATGTATAAAATTTAGAATGTTTATGTTAAATCTTGTTATTAATTAAGGTTTAAATTAACCCTGATTTTTAGGGTGTTACAATATGGTATCAGAGCCGGTCACCGGGTCGATGTGTCTGCGAGGACGCTGATCCCACTTAGGTGAGTGGATTGTGAGATCCCACATCGGCTAGGAGGGGGAACGAAGTCCTCCTTATTAGGGTGGATGGATACCTTCCTTGCATGAGGCCTTTTGCCTGTCACAGGGTGCGGTCTGGGTGCGTCCCGCGTATGCCTGTGCGGGCAGGAACAAAACCGTGAGCGGTGCCGGCATGCTGTTATGCAGAGGGTATCCGCAAAGCGGACAATATCGTGTACGGTGGACTGGGGATGTTACAGAATGGTATCAGAGCATTAGTTTAAGCGAACTAGGTATGCTAAGTGAGATACCTAGACTTAAGCTGTGATGAATTAAGTTATGATTCGTGAGAAATGGGTAGAAGTACTAAGACGGGATAGTCTTAGAGTCGACGGAAATACGTGAAATTAGTACTGTAACGATGGTAACGAGGATTCTCATGTATGGTATGTTCGCAATTTCAATTAGCTACTGTCATTATGGATATATGGTTACATAAGCATACAGTGACTAATGATCGGTAAAGTACGTTTCGTATGTGATAGTCCCAGATGGCTATAACAAGTATTGTAGAAGAGGGGGGGGGGGGGGGGGGGGTTGAATACAATACTTAAAATTTTCACAATTTTAATTCTATTATTGAAAATCTTTCAACAAGAATTACACATAGAAAACTTAAGACTGTTGCGGAAAAGAACAGATAAACAATTCTAACAATCTTACACAAAGTATACTAACAAAACAACTAAGAACACTTAGAACAAAGCTATAAAGTTTTTAAGCAATATGGAGATTTCTTGCACTGAGAGAGAAGTCCAGAAAGCGTAGTTTGCATGGAGCCTTCTACTTCCTTTTATAGTGAAGATACAAGTACAGTGCATTAAATGCTCATGACACTTGTCATAAGGAGATTGGATAGAAGGTGTAGTACTCTGAAAAGTAGATGTTTCCAAATCACCTTTTTCCTTGGAACCAGGAAGAGTGCCCATGCTGATTTAGACGTCATCTAAAAGTGGAGAGTACTAGGTTGACATTTTTACCAACCACTGGATTATAGCCAAACTTGGAGGATCTTCTTGATGTGTTTTCCAAGACAATTTTATCGATGAAGTTCTACCGATATAAAACTGTCATTGGTCTTTAAAAATCATCTGCAAGAAAATCTAATTACACGAAGATCCCACCGATTTGAGTATCCTCATCGGTGGGAAGAAGTCCACCGATTTTGAGTATCTTTATCGGTAGGATGATGTCCACCGATTCCTGAGGACAACATCGGTGGGACTATATCCACCGATTCTTGAAGACACCATTGGTGGGATTATATCCACCGATTCTTGACGATACCATCGGTGGTGAGGAAGTCCACCGATGTGTGATCGATGGACAATAACTTGTATATATCTTAAGAAGAGTCTTCTTGATTCCGTACAGAGAATCTCTTCAAGCTTGGTTTCGGTTGATCTTCGACTTCACCGAACAGTTGCTATCTTGTACAAGTTATTTAAAGAACCTTGTCAAAATATTCTAAGTAGGAATATAGGGAAAACATCGGTGAGTCAATTTCAAATCTTTGATGACCCAACAATCTCCCCCTATTTGAATTTGAGCTCTATCCTTAGAATATTTAAGAGTAATAAAATGTAGAATTAATTTTGACCCTTTTTACTCTTTTTGTGTTCTTTTCACATAGATCATTCTTTTTGTTCTTTTTGATCTATTTTTCTTTTGAATGAGTATGTATACTATTTACAATATTTACAAGTAAAAGTAAAGTGAAGTTATGTGCAGAAAGAGAATTCAAAAAGACAAGTACTTGTATTTGGATACGTTTTTCTCGTACATTTGTCAAAATGAGAAACAAACTTTTACACGTACCACATAGAAAGATGAAGATCTATTTCTTGGAAGTTTGTCGGCGCTTGATCTCATCTAACACATTTCGGTAGAAAGGTTGAGCTTCGGTGATGTAGGGAAAAAGATTGGAGATACCTTCAAGGAACAAAGTATCGGCGATGGGGATTTGTGCAAATCTGAAAAAGGCCCGATGACCAAAACCATCATTGAAGAATAATCCTGGAATCGGTGAGAGGCTCAAAGTCGTAGTGGGATAAGAAATAGATGTAGGGATGGACAAATTTAGGTTGCTTATGTTTGGAATTTTCCCTTCAGTTGCCATTTCCTTGAACACCTTGTCTATAGGATTCTTAACTTTGGGAAGAATGATTTCTTCTTTCATCGATTGAAGTTTTGATCTTTCATCGGTGGACAGAGTGATGTTGTGTTTTCTTTTAATCTCTTTCATCTTTTTCATCAATCCATCAATGTATTTGACAAAGATGTCTTTCTTTGGGTTTGCACTTCTGACCAAGTGTCGAGAGATCTCATACCATTCGGGGAGACCGAAATGTTTGAGGTGAACATCTCTCACACTTTTCATTGAGCCACCTTCTCTATCGATGATCAGCCTGATATCCCTTGGGTTGGATCTGGAGGTAGCAATTTTGACGTTTGAGATCGGGGAGCTGTTGATTCGGTGGTACATGATCTTTTTGTACCAACTGATCTCTTCATTCCTTTCTTTTTCAATTTCACTTAGCACTGATTTTTGGGTGGAGAGTGCATCGGCAGATTTGACTTTGAGGGCCTCTTCTTTTGCAACTTCCAAAGAGAGAGCCTTGGAATCATCTAAGTCTTTTTTAGCTAATATGGCTTCCTCGATCTCCTGAGGAGATAGCCCGAGGTTGGATTCCTGAGATTGTTGAGAAGGAGGTTTTAGCTTCAAGGTTTGTGCATCGGCAGGTCGAGTTCCATATTTCGCCAATTCTTTGCTTTTCTTTTCTTCTTCGGCCAACTGTTCAGATGTGAGAGTTTCTTTACCTTTGTCTTTGGGAGTTTTGGATTTTTGCTCCCCCTTAGAAGATGCATGGATTTTCTCCCCCTCAACAGCTGCATGTGCGATTTCCACCGATGGTGATTTCGGTGGTGTGAAGATAAAATCGGTGGTACCTGTATGTTTCGGAGGAGAGGTTTTCGGTGAAGGCATTCCTGAAGCTTCGGTGGCTTGTGATGATTTTTCGGTGGAAGGTGGAGGCATGTTGCCGATAGTTCTTTTAATAGAGGGCAATTTTAGTTGACCTGTAGATTTCTCCCCCTCAGCAGCAGCCGGAATCTTAAAACCCAACTGAGTGAACACACTGTCAAACTTGGAGTGAAGATGAGCCAAACTCCGAGTGGTGTCATCGGAGATCAGTGTAATATCACCCAAGTCCATTTACCATTGGGCTTTCTCCTGCATGTTGTCAGATTTGGTGTGAAGAGAGTTGAGAGAATCGACTATGCTCTGTTTAAGATCTTGATGAGACCTGGCTTCTTGAATAAGTCTCTGGAGTTCAGTATCCTTGACGAGAGAGGATGCCTTGAAGGTACCAAACGATGTCCATGAGAATTTGTCAAGGATTCCACCTTTGATGATAAGGAAACAATGGAGTTATGGACAGGCTGAAGAGCAGCTGCAAGTGCATCGACGAGTATCTGCGGCAATTTAGACTCGATCACGGAGATTCTTGAATTTACCTGTGTAGTTATTGAAAGAGTTGATTCCTTGAGGGATTCAAGCTTAGTGCTGACGAGCCGACATTGATGAGCACATTCCTGAATATCAACATGGAATGCAGAGCGTGGCTTAGTACTTGAAGAGGTAACACCACCGAATTCCGGGAGACGGAATGGTAGTCGTAGTCTATCTTCTTCGGGAGTGATAATGGGGAGAAAGTTCGACAACACATCGGGATATAGTATTTTTGGTGGAGGCGGGTTTCGGCGAGGAGAAGCCTCACGTATCGATGTGGGAGAACGTCGGGGTGTGGGTTCTTTCGGTGGAGATGGAGATCGTCGGGGTGTGGTTTCTTTCGGTGGAGATGGAGATCGTCGGGGTGTGGGTTTCTCTGGGGACTCGGCGGGGTTTTCTTTGGTGGACGGGATGGTTCGGGGAGAACCAATGTCACCCAAAAGAAAATCAAAGAAGTCATGTGGGGGGGATTCGGTGGGGGGAACCCTGATCGGGTTGTGAGATGTCATCGATCATAAACTGATCGGGTGAAAGGCTGTGTAGTGAAAAATCAGAGCCTTCGAGGGGAGAGACCCCGAAGTCATCTCCCCCACCCAAAGAAGTGTGTGGGGAGGTAAAGTGTGGTTCCTCCAAATGTACAACCGATGTCTGTAGAGAGACAACGGAGGAGTCGGTGGGGTTAATAACGGATTCCCTTGGCCCGGAGGGTTGAAGTTCAACAACTGGCGATTTTTGAGAATCGTCAGTTGGCTTAGTTGGTGGGGCCGAAAGCTTTCGAGACCTCTTTAAAGGAGATCTCAAAGAGGATGATGAGTGTTTCCGCTTGTGAGATGGGATGTGAACCGGGGAAGCCTCCGAGGGATCTCTCGGTGGCGTGGTTCGAGAAGCGGGTGCGGAGGTGTCGGTGGCCTTACGTTGTTTCTTTTGAGTGCCACCCGACTTAACTCGGGAACGGGGATAAGGGACCACTACAGTTGGAGTGATTTCGGGAATTTCCGGGTGTTGAAATCCTGGGATTTCCATATCACCCCAATGTAGATCGGGAGAGAGAGCAAAAGTGATCATACCTTGTCTTAAAGGGCGATCGGTGGCGAGAGGTCTAACATTGAGAGTTTTGACCCCGACTATTGGAGAAGTACAATCATAGGTAAATCGGGGAGAAGGAGATTTTCGGTCGACCTCCAAAGCCTTTCCAAGCTTGTGCTGAATGATCATGGAGATGAAGCGCGAGTAGGCAACGTAACACTTCTTGGGGTGCTTAATCACTTCAGTGAGTTCTGTGAAGAAATATTGAACAAAAGTCCACATGTCTTTGGAAAATAAGGGCATGGACTAGCTTTGTGATGTAGGGCGGGGATTGATCGTGCCCACTGGTTTTTCGAGAGAGATAGTGAATGACATGGGCAAAGAAGAAGTTCCATACTCCTCCCATTTTGCCACGAAGAAGAGTACCAGGGCCTTTGGAGCCTTTGGATGAATCATCGATCACATAACCAGTCGTCCGAATAATTTCTTCATGTATGTTATCTACATACATGTCATCATATGCGGTAAAGGCATCAATCTTGAGGGCTAGACGAACATCATCGACCCTAAAGGTAAGGTCGTGATCACCTTCTTCTTCAGTGAGGATTGAGGCGTGGATAGCTTCGTTCGAGGGGTCGTACACACAGGTTAACCAAAATTTACCAATGAGCATTTTGCTCATCTTTGGGTTGCAGGTAAAAGCATGAAGGAGCGGATACCGAGTGAGAAATTTAGCCACAGTAGAGAACTCGGGATGAGATGGGTCAGATTCGAAGTGCGCAACATGATTGCATGAGTTAAACTTGAGGTCTTCAAAGCACGTAGGGATTGCATTCTTGGAGGATGCCATGGAGAAAAGGATGGTGAAGGAGAAGAAGAAAAAGTGAAGAGAGTTGCAGGTTTCGTAAAAGTGAAATAAAGAAGGTGATGGGTTTTATAGGAGAAAGGAATAGGGTTAAGGATTTAAAAAGGAGAGGGAACGGTTAAAATAGAATAAACATATTTATAAAAGGTAATGATGAGGGATTTGGGGATGTGTGGTAAAAAACGGCGAGGAATGGGAAGGGTCAGCCATCACACTGACACTTAGGGTTTCTTTTAGGCTCAAGGTTGCATAGGGAATCGTACTGGATAAACTTCTCAAAATCGGTGGAGGAAAATCGAAGAGAAACAAAGCCACCAATGAGGATATACCTAGAAGGTTGATTTCGGTGTAGAGAAAGATCACCGAAACTAATTACCACCGAATGGTAACTTCCATTGTGGAGATACAAAGACCACCGAAAGTGTTACCACCAAATAGAATTTTGTGATGGTGTGATCTTGAGAATCGGTGTAACACATAGCCACCGATGCGAAAATCCAAGAGGTGTCGGTGGAAGAAACCTCACCGATGAGAGAGAATAGCAACGGAGATCGGTGTCGTCGGTGGAAAAGATTCAGGTAAACTTCAGTGAAGAGCAAGGTCACCGATGGGGATTGACCTAGAAAATCGATTTCGGTGTAGAGAAAGATCACCGAAACCAATTAACACCGAAGGACATTTCCACCGAAAAACCAAATCCAATTTTTTTTAAGTCACCTACTAAAGGTTGCACATTCCAAGTTCACTTATCAGAAAATTGAACCTGGCTTCATCCAAGGGTTTGGTGAACAAGTCTGTAAGCTGAAGATCTGTAGGAATGAAGTGCAGCTCAATGTCACCTTTGGAAATGTGATCCCTGATGAAATGATATCTGATGTCTATGTGCTTTGATCTTGAGTGCAAGACAGGATTATTTGCAATGGCAATTGCACTAGCGTTATCACATAGAATGGGAACTTTGGAGTAGTTTTGATTGTAGTCCTTCAACTGATTTTTCATCCACAGGATCTGAGCACGGCAGCTTCCAGCAGCTACATATTCAGCCTCAGCAGTAGAGGTTGACACAGAGTTTTGTTTCTTGCTGGACCAACTTACTAATTTGCCACCAAGAAGTTGGCAGCTACCTGTGGTACCTTTTCTATCAATCTTGGAACCTGCATAATCTGAATCTGAATACCCAATTAGTTCAAAGCCTGAGTCTTTGGGATACCAAAGACCCAGGTGCATGGTACCTTTTAGATACCTGAAAATCCGTTTAACCGCATCCAAATGAGATTTCTTTGGATTGGCTTGATAACGGACACAAAGACAGGTAGCAAACATAATATCCGGTCTGCTAGCAGTTAAGTAAAGGAGAGAACCAATCATACCCCGATAATGGGTAACATCCACAGATTCACCATTTAAATCCGCATCAAGTTTCAAAGGTGGTGCCATGGGAGTTTTCATAGGAGAGTTGTCCAAAAAATTGAATTTCTTCAGAAGGTCACGAATATATTTACTTTGATTTATAAAAATTCCTTCTGAAGATTGTTTGACCTGAAGGCCTAAAAAGAATGTAAGCTCTCCCATCATGCTCATCTCATATTCACTCATCATGAGAGATGCAAACTCATCACAAAGTGATTCATCAGTGGCACCAAAGATGATATCATCCACATAGATTTGCACAAGAATAAGATTACCAGAGGTGTGCTTGAGAAAAAGAGTGTTGTCAATAGTACCTCCAGAGTATCCATTTTTCAAGAGAAAGACAGCAAGTGTGTCATACCAAGCACGCGGAGCTTGCTTGAGCCCATAGAGCTTTGTCAAGTCTGTACACATAGTCTGGAAGAGTTGGGTCTTCAAATCCAGGTGGCTGATTCACATAGACTTCCTCTGCAAGGTCCCCATTGAGGAAAGCACTTTTGACATCCATCTGAAAGACCCTAAAATTTCGGTGGGCAGCATGAGCTAAGAAAATTCTTATAGCTTCAAGTCTTGCAACAGGGGCAAAAGTTTCATCATAATCAATGTCTTCTTCCTGTCGGTATCCTTGAGCAACCAATCTGGCCTTATTTCTGATAACTGTACCATCTTCATCCATCTTGTTCCTGAAGATCCATTTGGTTCCAATGATTGTTTTCTTTCGGGGTCTAGGAACCAATCTCCAAACTTTGTTTCTCTCAAATTGAGAAAGCTCTTCTTGCATGGCAGTGATCCAACAAGGATCTGCAAGAGCTTCATCAATCTTCTTGGGTTCAATAAGAGAAAGAAAGTTCACATAGAGACAAATATTTCCAACTCCTCTGCGAGTTTGGACACCTACTTGTTGATCACCAATGATTTGATCTATGGGGTGATCTTTGGTCCATTTTATGGCAGGAGGTAGAGGTAGTGGAACATTTTGTGTGGAAGAAATCGGTGGAGTGGGATAAGAGGATCGGTGGAAAACAGTATTATCGGTATAAGGCATAGGATCGGTGGAGGGTATGGGATCAGTGGGAAAGTGCATAGTGGCAGTAGGATTTAAGTCGGTGGGAGAAAGACTATCGGTGGAAGGATGCACTATGGAAGATGACCTAACTTGGTTATTTGATGGGTTCAAAGGAATGAAATAAGTGTCGATGGAGTTAACTATGGGAGCATCACCTTTGCATGAGGAAATCCACCTGTGCAATTCATCATCATCATTTGAAAGAGATGATGATCTTAGGTCATCAAATTTGACATGGATAGACTCATCAATGCATTTTCTCCTGAGATTGAACACACGATATGCTTTGGAGGATAAAGAGTATCCAACAAAAATACCTTCATCAGCTTTGGGATCAAACTTTCCAAGATTGTCACGATCATTTAGAATAAAGCACACACAACCAAAAACATGAAGAAAGCCAATATTTGGTTTTCTGCCATGGAAAACTTCATATGGGGTCTTATCATGTCTTTTGGAAATCACAGACCTATTTTGGGTAAAGCAAGCAGTATTAACAGCTTCAGCCCAAAAATAGGTGGGAAGATTTGATTCACTTAGCATAGATCTAGCAGCCTCACATAGAGTTCTGTTTTTCCTTTCCACCACACCATTTTGCTGAGGAGTTCTGACAGCAGAGAAATTTTGAGAAATTCCTTTCTCATTAAAGAAGTCTTCAAGAGCACTGTTTCTGAATTCAGTACCATTGTCACTTCTCACGGATCTTACGAGCTGCCCATTTAGAACTTCATTTTTCTTGACAAAGTTGATGATATCTTCAGTTGCATCACTTTTATACCTGAGAAAAAATACCCAAGTGTATCTAGTAAATTCATCAACAATAACAAGAATGTACCTTTTGCCACCAAGACTTGGAGTGCTAAACTGGTCCACATAGATCCATGTGTAACATCTGAAGAGGAAGAGTGATGGAGGAGCATTGCTTGGTCTTGAAGGATGTTTTGGTGAGCTTCCCTTTTTCACATGCATCACACAACTTTTTTTTGACAAAATTTAACTTTGGCATGCCAGTCACCAGTTCTTTGTTTGAGATTTTATGGAGTGTTTTGAAGTTCAGATGAGATAGACGTTTATGCCACAGCCATTTTCTTTTGGCTGTGTCATCTGACACAAAGCAGACATTGGATGAATTGTTACTTAGTCCCATATCAATGATATAAACATTTTCCATCCTTTTTCCAGATAACACCACATTGAAGCTCTTGTCCACAACAGTACAGATACAAAGTTCAAAGATAACTTTATATCCAAGATCACACAGTTGGCTAATGCTGAGAAGATTATGCATGAGACCTTCAACAAGTGCCACTTTGTTGAAAGTGACAGATCCATTAGTGAGAGTTCCATATCCTTTGGTGTAGCCTTTAGAGTTGTCACCAAAAGTTACAGATGGACCTTTTCCAGACACATAGTTGATGAGAAGAGATTTATTCCCCGTCATGTGGCTTGAGCACCCACTATCCAGATACCAAATTTGATGGTGCTCAAAAGCCTGCATGCACACACAGATTAGTTCTTAGGTACCCATTTGGTGGTGGGTCCTTTTGGGTTAGAAGAGGAAGAGTCCTTAGGTTTGATTCTTTCAATTCTTTCCTTAGGACAATCCTTTGCAAGATGAAAAGTGTCACCACAGTTATAACACTTTCTGTAAACAAACATCTTTTTGGGTTTTTGCAATTCTTCTTTTCCTTTTCTCATGACATTAGCTTGAACGTTTTTAGGACCAAAGGATGAGGAGTGAGAAGGAAATCTTAAAGTCCCATTACTTGAGGTGGAGGCAAACTTGGAAAGATCTCTTGAAGAATTTTTGAAATGATTTTTCCTAAGCTCCACAGATTTCCCTTTTGAGTTTGTAAGTCTCATAGACCTGGGAAGAAAATCGGTGGGAGAGTTACATATCGGTGGAGAATTCACTTCGGTGGAATTGGATTTAACTCTTTTGACAGACATAGATTTTGAAAGATCAGACGGAGGGACATATTCATCAATCGCTAAATCTTTTAAAAGATCATGGATGGGTTTTGAGAAATCCTTGGAGTCCTCTTTTTCCATGTTTTGAACAGACGAAGATTCTTTAGCTTTTATGAACATTCCAAACTTTAAAGCTTCACCTAGATCTAAAGAGTTTAAAGAAATAGAGTCGAAAGAACTTGAGTCTGAAGCATCATCCCATACACTAGAGGTAGGCTCCAGAGTTTGAGAAGAGGCGTCAGAGATGATCTTTTCATAGCCTAAGCCAAATTTATTGTTACCAGAAATTTGATCTTTAAATATTTGCTCAAGATTCTTTGAAGAACTTGTCCATTTCTCAATCGTCTCTTGTTCTCTTTTTAGTTTCTTAAAAAGTTTGTTTTTCTCTTTTGAAATCACATGATTTATGGTTTTCAAGTCTTCAAGTCTTCAAGCTCAACTTTGATTTCTTCAAACTTTTCAAGTTTAGACAAGCATATTTCAAGTTGAGATGTGAGATTTTTGACAAGTTCATATTTTCTTTTCTTGCCATCCTTCATAGAGTAAAAATCTTTAGTTAAGGATTCATAAGCATTAATCTTTTCAATGTCAGTCATATCATTAAAGGGATGTACCTGAGAGTATGATGTCGAGCACCCAGTTGACACCAAAGCCATTGGAGAGGTCGCTCTTTCAGAATCTTCCACATCTTCTGAGATGACCATGAAGCACTTGTTGGGAGAGTTGTTGTCACTGTCAGAAGTCTCTTCTTCCCAATCATGTATTTCGGCCATGAGACCTTTTCCTTTCTTAAGGAGACCTTCATTTCTTTCCTTTTCTTTCTTGTATTTGGCTTTGTACTTCTCAGCTCTTTCTTGAAGATCTTTGGAAGAGGATTGGTTATCTTTCTTGGCAAGATTTGATTTGAAAGAGTTATTTTTGGATTTTTCATACTTGGAAGAGAACTTGTCTGACGATGAATTTCTAGAGTTCATCACACGCTTACTTCTACACTCAGCTGCAAAATGTCCTTTCTTTCCACAATTAAAATATTCCTCATTTGTTTTATCAGTTGAGGAAGCTTTTATAGAGGAGAAGGGTTTTCTGAAAGATTTGGATTTGTTCGAAAAACGATATTTGTTTTTGAAACCAGCTAACATGGCTAATTCATCAGACAACCTTTTGACAAACATTTCTTCACCTTCATCATCGGCATCACTTAGATATGCCTCCGATTGGTGAGAAGAGTTGCTTTGGCTTTCATTTTCAGTATCTGATGAAGGATAGGTGATGCGAGGAATACTTTGAGATTTCTTGGATTCTTCACTAACAAGAGCAATAGAAGTGCCCTTTATATCTTTGAAGAAAGATTTCCTTTGTAACTTGGTTTGTTCAAAGTTGAAGAGAGTTCCATATAAAACAGTTAAAGGCATGTACTCAAGGTCCTTGGATGTTTTGATACAAGTACACATGTTTTCCCAAAAGTCTGGGAGACAATCCATGAACTTGTTTAAAACTTCCTCATTGTCATAGACTCTGCCTAGTAACTTCAGATCATTCAGAAGAGAGTTAAAACGATTATAATAGCTAGGAAGAGATTCACCTTTTTCATGAGTGAAAAGTTCATACTTTCTTATGAGGGAAATCTTTTTGCATTTCTTCACTTCCTCTTTACCTTCGTACATGACACATAGTGTGGTCCACATCTCTTTAGCAGTTTCAAAGTTAACTAGAGAATGATAGACTTCATCAGGAAGTTAGAGGGCAATGATTGCTCTAAGCTTTGAATCAAGAGTAACAAGACGTTTTTCTTCATCAGTATATTTCTTTGGATTTTTGAGAATATAACGTCCAGTACCTTTAGCTTTCTCTTTGTCAGAAGGTTCAGAATCATCGGAGTCACTAGAGACATCCTTTTCAGCGGTTTCCTTACCAGACCTCTGCGTTTCATAGCGAGCCCAGACTCTAGGGATAATGGGTCCCTCTTTGAGAATGGTTGGATATCTGGTATCCACTCCTTCCATGAATAGCATCATACGACCTTTCCAAAGAGAAAAGTTGTTAGGGTTAAACTTAGGAGGTTTGGTGATGGAACCATTTTCAGCAAAGTTGTTTTGAGAAGAGTTTTCAATAGTTGAAGATGATGAGGCAGCCATCGCAGATCAAGTTTATGAGTTAAACTTTTCTGCTCTGATACTACTTGATAGTCCCAGATGGCTATAACAAGTATTGTAGAAGGGGGGGGGGGGGTTGAATACAATACTCAAAATTTTCACAATTTTAATTCTGTTATTGAAAATCTTTCAACAAGAATTACACATAGAAAACTTAAGACTGTTGCGGAAAATAACAGATAAACTATTCTAACAATCTTACACAAAGTATACTAACAAAACAACTAAGAACACTTAGAACAAAGCTATAAAGTTTTAAGCAATATGGAGATTTCTTGCACTAAGAGAGAAGTCCAGAAAGCGTAGTTTGCATGGAGCCTTCTACTTCCTTTTATAGTGAAGATACAAGTACAGTGCATTAAATGCTCATGACACTTGTCATAAGGAGATTGGATAGAAGGTATAGTACTCTGAAAAGTAGATGTTTCCAAATCACCTTTTTCCTTGGAACCAGGAAGAGTGCCCATGCTGATTTAGACGTCATCTAAAAGTGGAGAGTACTAGGTTGACAGTTTTACCAACCACTGGATTATAGCCAAACCTGGAGGATCTTCTTGATGTGTTTTCCAAGACAATTTTATCGATGAAGTTCTACCGATATAAAACTGTCATTGGTCTTTAAAAATCATCTGCAAGAAAATCTAATTACACGAAGATCCCACCGATTTGAGTATCCTCATCGGTGGGAAGAAGTCCACCGATTTTGAGTATCTTCATCGGTAGGATGATGTCCACCGATTCATGAGGACAACATCGGTGGGATTATATCCACCGATTCTTGAAGACACCATCGGTGGGATTATATCCACCGATTCTTGACGATACCATCGGTGGTGAGGAAGTCCACCGATGTGTGATCGATGGACAATAACTTGTATATATCTTGAGAAGAGTCTTCTTGATTCCGCACAGAGAATCTCTTCAAGCTTGGTTTCGGTTGATCTTCGACTTCACCGAACAGTTGCTATATTGTACAAGTTATTTAAAGAACCTTGTCAAAATATTCTAAGTAGGAATATAGGGAAAACATCGGTGAGTCAATTTCAAATCTTTGATGACCCAACAGTATGCCTAGTGATGTGTAACCATTTTTATGGTTATTTCTTTATGCTATATCAGAACGATGGTGAATACGCCACCGAGGTCCCCTATTTCTTCGATGGATAGGTCTGGAGCTGATTGGTCAGTAGAAAAGCGGCCTGGAACTAGTGAAACTCATGAATGTCCGCCGCGATTACGGTTTCCGGGAGGATCTGATAGTCAGGTACATAGAACGGGTACCAACACTGCCGATCAGGAAACACCTGAATCGACAATGGAGTCGCGTATGATGGAAAACATGACAAGAATGATGAATACAACGATGGAAAGACAAGCTGAAATGTTTATGAAAGTACTGAACGATCGAAGTACGGAGTTACGTCGAACGGAAACTAATACATGATTTATAAATAAAATTCGTAACCCTGGGCTAGAGGCAGAAAGGAGAGTGGAAAGAGTCTGCTCGTATAAAACATTTCTAAGCTGTAAACCACCCGAGTTTACCGGAACAGACAATCCTGTGGTGTGTATGAATTGGCTAAGAGAAATGGAACAAACTTTCCGAGCTTGTGAATGCGATGAGAAGTCAAAGGTTAGATTCGCATCTCAAATGCTAAGAGGTAATGCGCTGACTTGGTGGAATGTAGTGACAGCTTCTATATCGACTCCAGTCTAAAATGATATGACGTGGGAGTCATTCAAGAAGAAGATATTGGAAGAGTACTGCAATGAAAATGAGATGGATAGAATTGAATAAGAGTTTCAGACTCTCAAGAAGGGTAATATGTCGGTTAGGAAGTATACTGAAATTTTTATGGAGAAGTTAAATTTGGTGGGTTATGTGGCGTCGACTGAGAAAGAAAAGATTAAAGCGTATTTAAAAGGTTTGCCAGCGGACATGATGTCCCGTGTACGAAATGCAAAGGCTTTAACGCTGAGAGAGACGAT
Organism: Saussurea involucrata; assembly: GCA_033807775.1. Lineage (NCBI taxonomy): Eukaryota > Viridiplantae > Streptophyta > Magnoliopsida > Asterales > Asteraceae > Saussurea > Saussurea involucrata. The sequence goes on along the minus strand of CM066322.1, from coordinate 11,422,889 downwards.
TGAGGAAGCAAAGATCATGGAAGAGGTTTATGCAAAAGATAAATCTGAGAAAGCTCACATAGGAGAGAAAAGAAAAAGGGAAGTTCGATCGGAATCATCGCATGTGTCGAAGCCCTTTACTGATGGCACGTATTTGGAGCCTCGTCAAGAGCCGAATTGGTGTTCGAAGTGTCGAAGTAAGCACTTTGGTCCGTGTCAGGGGACCACATTTGAATGTTATAAGTGTGGGAAAAGTGGGCATTCTATGAATAACTGTCCTATTCGAGGATCTACATGCTACGAGTGCAAACAACCCGGCCATTTCCGTCGGGATTGCCCAAAGTTGAAGAAGGAAGGAGACCAAAGTAAGAAAACAGGTATTCCTAAACCAACTGGCCGAGCGTTTCATATGACAGCTGAAGAAGCTAAAGAATCGAAAGACGTCGTTTCTGGTACATTCCTCGTTAACTCCATTCCTGTGCGCATTTTGTTTTATCTATGGTGCAAATTTGTCGTTTGTGTCCAAATCGTTTTATCTCTAGTTAGCTATACCAGTTACGGTTTTGATAAGATGTTAAAGTAGTTAGAATAAGATCAAGTATTATAGTTGGATAAAGATTTGATGATTGTATAGTTACCCCAAAGAGAGTTGCAAAATTTTAAGTTGGGGAGCGGGTAATGTTGAAGGATATGAGATTCAGAAAATGTGGAAAGTTGAGTCCTTATTCTTTCGGGACCTTTAATTGTGATTAAGTAGATAAAACTTAAAGCTAAGGGACACGTAACATATTTTATGTTGATATGATGTGATTCATTTATTGAAGTAAGAATGGACAAGAAGAGTCGTTGAATAGAAGAATCAGAAGTGATTGTAGAAAGATCGATTAGAAAGTTACGTAATAATAAGGAAATATTTATGATAAAGGTACAGTGGAAACATCATCGAGGTGCAAATGTGACTTTAGAGCCGGAAGGGGATATGAAGATTAGATATCCTCAGTTGTTACCTAGCTCTGATTTCGAGAACGAAATCATTTTCAAGTTGGGGAGTATTGTAACATCTCGATTTTTATGAAGGATTATGTTTGGGTTTATTAAATTAATCTGAGTATAATTATTTTGATAAGTCATGAATTATTATGTGATAGATTAATTTTAGAGTTTATCCCCGATAAAGTTACGTTATTTGTTTTGTGGAGTAATAAGTTAAGGGTAAACTTTAATTTTAATTTGTAAGGGAAGGTATTAAACTTGCCAAGTGAGGATAGTTAAGGGGGTTGTTTGGTTAATGTGACTAAAATAACCTCATCACCGCCTCATTTTGTCTAAATGAGATGAGGTGTCTTCTTTTCCCTCTTTTGTGTATATTCAAAGTGTGTGTGTGTGTGGTGTTTCACGACAAAGAGAGAAAAGAGAGAAAAGAGAGAGAGAAATCGAGAAAGCAAGTAGAAGGAAACATACAAAATTATCAGCTGGAAATTGGAATCAATCTGAGGAATTAAAGGTAAACATCTCATGTTAATCTTGTATTTTATGTAGTAAAAAGCTTACATGAGTTTAGAAAATGGGTTATGATGATTTTGATGATTATGATAAATCTGGGTTGACGTTTATGTTCAAACAGTAGTATTGAACATATCTGCAAGTTTATAGAAACATACATGGCTTAAAATTATAGATTTCTGGGTTATTACGTTTTTTCAGTTAGTTGAGATATTTATGAACTCAGTTAGTTGCGACAGTTATGATAGTTGAGACAGTTATGATAGTTGCGATAGTAATGAGTATCACAAGCTTTGGGTTGCGACAAGAAAGTAATATCGCAACAGTTGGTTGCGACAAGTGGGAGTTATCGCAATAGTGGGTTGCGACAAGGTATATCGCAGCTAGTTGGTTGCGATAAGTGTTGATAATTTTGGTTATTTTAGGATTCTTAGTCTTTAAGGGTTCTGTACAGTAGATTAATACTAGTACATTATGTATATGAGTATTTCAGATCTCTGTAGAGTTGGTGACAAAAGTTCATACAATTTAGAGAAGAAAAGAAAGATACTACTGCTATCAGGTGAGTTCATTCTTATCTTACCTTTTTATAAATGTTTTTAAAGTTTGGTAAGGTGTATTTTATAAATGAACTGTTTAAATGGATTTTTGGGAAGAATGGTTTTATAAAGTAAAATCTATTATTGATGGTTAGATTATGTTATAAGAAATTGACATATTAAATGTAATTTGCTTATACTGAATATTATGAGGAATCTAGGTGATATAAATATAATTCGCTCATACCGTTGTTATAAGGAATTTATGAGGTATAAATATAATTCGCTTATACGGTTGCTATGAGGAATCTATATTAAGTAAATACCTGTACAAGTACAAATTAGGTGATATGGATCCATAGGCACTAGTTTTATATGAACACAAGGAATTGATGTGAGTAGGGCTGTAAACGAACCGAACGAACACGAACGGAGGCTTGTTCATGTTCGTTCGTTTAACTTAACCGAACAAACGAACGAACACGGACGGTAAACGAACGAGATTTTTTGTGTTCATGTTCGTTCGTTAAGAATTTTTGTTTGTTCGTGTTCGTTTATGTTCGTTCATTAAGAGTTAAACGAACGTAAACGAATGAACTTAAATGAACATAAACGAACGAATTTAAATGAACATAAACGAACGTAAACGAACGACTTTAAATGAACATAAGCGAACGAACCCAAATGAACAAAAAAAAACCACCATACTCATCATTTCGTTCGTAAAAAATACCTTAACAAAATGAAAAACCGGGTTAACTTAGGAGGTATGAAAAATAAATTCTAAAAGATCAATTTACTTGATGATTTTACTTATGAAAAATATGTTTATGTATAAACAAGCATAAACGAACATAAACGAACATAAATGAACATAAACGAACGTAAACGAACATAAACGAACGTAAACGAACGAACATTAACGAACATAAATGAACGAACGTTCACGAACATAAATGAACGAACGAGACCATTGTTCATGTTCGTTCATTTAACTAAACGAACAAAAAAACGTGTTCATGTTCGTTCATTTATTAAATAAACGAACATAAACGAACTTCCCGCCGAACAGTTCACGAACGGTTCGTTGAACGTTCGGTTCATTTACAGCCCTAGATGTGAGTAATCGTAATTCCAGTGTGTATGTTAAATGTGGAATTGATGTTAGTAATCGTAATTCCCATTTATGTGAAATAAGGAATTGATGTGAGTAGTCGTAATTCTTATATTACATTAATGAGAAATCATGGAATTGATGTGAGTAATCGTAATTCTCGATTTCTAAGGAAGAATAGGGATTGACATGAGTAATTGTAATCTCTACTTTCTTTCCAAGAAATGGGCATGTGTATATTACGATTTCTTGGATATGAGCAATAATCTAGAATCCGTGGAGATTCGTAGTGTGGCTCTGGAACATGATATTATGTCTGACTAGGTGTTGGTCATATTCATGGAATCGGGTTTAACCTGTCATCGTAAGAGGTATTTTTACAAATGGATAAGAAAGATGGTAAACCAGGTTTGTTATGCCTTGTTTACATTGATTTTAAAAGTATTATTTTGAAACCGAATGTTCTCACTAGGCGTTAGCCTAATCGTTTCAAAATATGTTTTCTTATCAGGTACTAGCGCGGGAAAGTAAAGGGATGTGGGACGAGAGCTTTTGTATAGCGGAGAAGTAATAAATATTGTGGTTTTGATGGACTATTTAGATAATCTAGTTAATCTAATTATAGTGAAATGATTAGATTAATAGGTTATTTGAAGGATTTGATATTTGTATATATGACCCTCATGGTTAGTTCTCCGTGAATGTATAAAATTTAGAATGTTTATGTTAAATCTTGTTATTAATTAAGGTTTAAATTAGCCCTGATTTTTAGGGTGTTACACTTGTAACACCCTCAAATTTGGAACGAGCAACTAACTTTAAAATTCAATAATCAACAAACATAGATAAATTCATTTCTACAATTCATTTCTCAAAATACCTTGGAATTAAAAACATTATAATTCCCCAAATAAAACAACCTAAATGGGTGTCACTTAACACAACACAAGTTGCTAGTCCAAACAAGTGCGGAAGACTTCACTAAACACTTCACCTCTCGTGCACACTACTAGCACCCGCCACTTCATAATGTAGCTAGAGTTACTCCAACCTGAGCCTGTTGCACATGCCGACAAATAAAAAGGGTTAGGCTTACGCCTAGTGAGTTCAAGCATTTTATCATGACTACATAAAAATCATAAATCGGAAGGTTGTGGTTTTAGTCATGATTTAGATAAATCTTTCGTTGAAAGTTGCGACAAATATTAATATTTCCAAAGGGTTTCCCAAGCGGGCATAAATGACTCATTTTCCAACGCACACAAAATCTAGGAGAAAGGTTCCCAAAGTGTATAAAGCGTTTTCTAAAATGAATTCCAACTCCAACTCACTCAAAACATGTTTAGACGTAAATATCCTAAGAATTATAAACATGGACAAAACTCCAATATTCCAAAACATCCAATAAGTATGAAGCATAGAACCCTGCCAATAACCATGAATACAGTTCGTATAAATAAAGTACGTCACCGAAAATATGGATAAAAACATATACCCAAAACCACACCTTTCGGTGACGGGGGAGACCCGATTCCATCGAAAGTGACGGGCACACAAAGTTAAGTCACTCGTGATGTTACTGGATTACACCTCAAGCCCCGACCTTAGTTCACATGCCATAAAGACATCACAACTTCAAGCCATAAATAGATTGCCTTTATTGCATACCCCGTATAGTTACACCTCAAGGACTTACAGTCGACCTTATTGCATATCCAGTCTAGACGAGTTACACCTCAAGGACTTCAATGTCCCTTATTGCCTACTCGCTAGTGGCCCCCACGGCCTACGCATATAACCATGCGTCCCCATAGTCCACTCCTCGTGCACAAAGAGATAGACCATCAATTAAAGACAGACTCACTTGCCTATGGATCCAATGCAACACAGTCTGCCAAAACATGCTCAACCCGGAATGACAAAACACCCAAGCATGCAAATATCAATAATGTGCAATAAAATGCATCTAAGCCCCAGTTAGGTAAACAAGTACCACAAAGCCGTTATTAACCCAAAACCTGACACGGTTAAGCAAAAAGGGTTTTCCCAAAAGGACTCACACCTTTACAATTCTCAAAATAACTCTTGACACTAAATCGGGTATTTCCCACATGGTTTATAAAATCAATTTACACTAACGTGATTAAACCGTCAAATAAACCTCATTTTGAGCAATTAACCTTTTAAAGACAAAATATGATTTCTAACCATCCAAATATTCAAAAGCCCCAAATATGGGCGTTTTACACATTTATGAAGATAAACATTTCAAAAGAGTTAAATTATCCAAATAACTCAACCACGTATCTTTTCAAGTAAAACACACACATATTTGTAAAATACTCATTTTGGCATGTACAACGTTTTCGCAAAGTAACTTGAAATCACCTTGCTAGATTTAGCTAAATCTAGAGTTTCTCCAACGTAAGCTCCTTTGATGAAGTTTGCATCCTCAAGCCAAAACTTCCAAAACCTAGATTTATGAGTTTCCAACCATTAATACCAAAGTCTAACCATAAGGACTCATCATCCATCCATAATATACCAAAATACCCAACTTATACCAAACCCTAGTTTTTGTAGATGAAGAAACGAGATTTCTTTAACAATCATCACCAAAATCGTCCCACAACAACACGAGGTAAAAAGAAGATGAAATCAACAACAATAACATCTTTGGGTAGGAATAGATTACCTTTAACACTTGACTCCTCCAAAAGATGGCTCCTAAACTCCCAAAAAGCTCCAAACCTTCAAGTGTTCAACAATGGTGGAAATGGGTTATTTTGGGTAGAGGAGATGAAGAGGAGAGGGGAGGAGTTTTAGGGTTTCTAGAGAGAGAGAGACGATTTTTAGAGAGAGCGATGAGAGAGTTAAGAGAGATGAGTGAAAATGGGGAAAAAGAAGAAGAAAAGGGTTTAAAACACCTTGGAACCCGTCGGCTATAGTGACACGGCTATTGTGACAGTGTCACTATCGCCAGGGCACAATAGCTCAAACCCTTCTCACTCGCGGTACAACTTCGGCTATAGTGAAACAGCTATTGTGACAGTGTCACTATCGCCAGGGCACAATAGCTCAACCCCTTCCCACGGTACAACTTCGGCTATAGTGACACGGCTATTGTGACAGTGTCACTATCGCCAGGGAATAATAGCTCAACCCCTTCCCACGGTACAACTTCGGCTATAGTGACACGGCTATTGTGACAGTGTCACTATCGCCAGGGCACAATAGCTCGAGGTGTACCGAAACTCGTTTTGGCCATAACTTCCTCGTTTTAGCTCCATTTTCGCTCCGGAAAGGACCGTTGGACTCGTATTCGAATTCCTCATCCAACAAGACCATAAAATCTAAGATTTAACCCAAATTCTTACCTTTCATATTTTTCTTAAAAGATCGGTTTCTCACTGATTCGAAATTATGCTTATCCAAAAATTACGGGTGTTACAACACTTATGCTAACACAAAGTAACATAAACTAACTTATATTAACAGAAAGTAAGGTAACCTGTGAAATAGGACCTAGACCATTGTTGAGGAGGGATGCCATTCAAGTAGTCATAACATTGTTTATTGAAATTCCTTAAGTTCTCCATTGCAGTTTGGAATTGGGGTACAGTTGTAGCTGTTGCACATTGCCAAAGATGGTCTTTGTATGCTTTCCCCTTCCAATGTGCTTTCATGTTGTCATGAATATGTCTAATGCAAAATCTGTGTTCTGCACATGGGAACAACTTTGCAATGGCTGGAAGAATTCCCTGTCAAAAACAAAATATGTATAGAACTTGTAAACAAAAATGATTAGAATAATAAACAGAAAGTGATTAGAAACAAACCTTTTGCCTATCAGAAATGAAAGTGAAATTGGAGTTAGCATACAGATCCAGATCCTCTCCAAGATACTGCAAGAACCAGCTCCATGAAGCAAATGACTCAGCTTCTACTATCCCATATGCAAGTGGGTATATGCCATTATTAGGATCAATACCTACAGCTGTCAACACTTGGCCTGGAAAAGGACCCTTCATAAATGTACCATCCAGACCTAATAAGTCTCTTTTCCCAGCCTTAAACCCTTGCTTCAATGGCCCCAAACACACATAGATCCTTTTAAACTTTCTAGTAGTGACAGTTGGGTTTGGTTCAGACTCAACATCCAACTTAACAGTCATTCCTGGGTTGCATCTCTTCAACTCACATATGTAATCCCTAAGACAATGGAACTGTTCTTCATAATCACCCCAAATCTTCTTCTGTGCCATGGCCTTTGCCCTTAATGTTTTCATGCCTGAGATATTTATCCCATAATTCTTCTGCAATTCTGTTTGAAGAGCTGCAATTGGAATAGTGGGATTAGACATGATTTTCTCTGTAATCTTCTGAGAGAGAAAAGATGTTGTGGCTACAGATATGTCCCTGCTTTGTAGGCACTTGTGTGTATCAACATAGGTGTAACGACCCGGTTTCCCGAAACATACATCAAATAACATATATTGCGTAACATCATTACATTCATAAGAAAAATACATAATAGTTCAAGTACGGTCCCATTAGTCTCAAAACTATACAATACAAAACATAAGCAGCTCCTAATCTTCGTCGGTCATCAAAAGTATCCTACACCTTAATCGTTCCTTTGCCGCTATCAGTTCCTCGACCTGGAATACATATTTTTGAAAACAAAAATGAGGGTTAGACCAAACGGGTCTAGTGAGTTAATCCCGGTCCTTTCCAAAATCGTTATAAAACCTTTTATGTAAATCCTTTGTATCAAAATAGTTTATATAACTCTTTGGTAATCCTTTCGTAAATATAAATATGCCACACGTATTTAAATACCACATTAAGACTCGTGCATTGTGTACATCTCATCCACCTTATTCCTCCACAAATGGCCATATTAGTTGGTAGCAAGCCAACTAATAAATCAACAACCGGTCCGCACACTGGAACCCGGCTACCCGTCGGTCCACACACCGGAACCCGACTACTCACCGGTCCGCACACCGGAACCCGGCTACTGTGCACTTGTGTAGTGTAATGCACCAATAATTATAATATCTTACTATATTATAAACACAAAATGTTCACACTTTGATCGTATATCCATTCCACACATATCCATCTTATATATATATAAACACAAATATCTATATATTCCAGTTGAAAACGTTTTAAAGTAAAACTCACCTGTTAGCTTAACAAAATGCTTCCAAGCCTTTTTCCACAGATTCAGTCTTTTACTCAGGATTCACAAAATCTGTAACAATCAGATACAATATCTCTTTACTACATAGAACACATAAGACTCTTTAGCAACTGAGAATCCTAATTAACCTATCAAACTCTTATCCTCAATTGTTCCCTTACGACGACTTAATACGGGGGTTCCGCTACCCGGTTAGCGGATGGGGTCAAGGGGCAACGCCCTTGCGGACATTCAAAAGTATCCGAAATCACCAAATTGGTCAAACAGCTAAAGTATTCGGATACCACATATTATCCGGACAACACAACTTTTCCGGACAGCAAGACTTTTCCGGACAACCTAAGTAATCTGGACGCTATCCGGTATCCAATTCTATCCGGAAAACATAGGAAAAAGGAACTTACCCGGATAAGGAATCCGTCCGGACACTAGCAACCAGATTACCCAGACACTACCAACAAAACTACCCGGACACATTCAACCCGTGTCCGGACACCTCTGTCGGTTTGTCCATTTTCGACCCAGAATTGAGAGAAATCAATACTAGACATGGAATCGCTTATTCTACTCCGATAGAAACAATCTATAAGCAATTACACACATAACTTACAAAGGAAACATACCTTAATCTCTTCCAAGTACACCAAATGATGTCCTATTGCTTTCTTTTCTTCCTTTTCTTCTTTTCTCTCAATACACACACTAACACACACTTGAAATCTGATCTTTAGCTGATATGAAAATATCAGAAAACTAAAAGGGTAATATCTAAATATATTTACCATTTCCACCCCTAAACTCCTCACTAATAACTAATACACCTTTAATTTATTATTTGGTCAAACTTTTACCCTTTAAACTTATAAACCCTCCTAAACTTACCCTAACATCAATTATAAAGAAAATAAACTTAACGGAACTAGAATTTAATTAACGGATTTACCCGGAGTATTACAATAGGTTTTGACTATCCAGGTTTCCACATCTTTGTCTGTTGAGGTGTGCAAAACCCATGGATAAGTTGGCCCACTACCCTTGCTAAACTTGGGTTTTCTACCTTTCAATGTCCCACTTGGCCCACCAGGCCCACTGGATCCTGCATCTTTAAACTCTGGTAATGTTCCTCTACATATGGCCCTAATGCGTTGGAGGTCATTTTTTACCAATATTATATCCCTTCTACTCTCAACTGCATGGTCTTTGATTTTCTTGATCACCTCTGTTTTGCTACCATATTTTTGCCCCAGGTAAAAAACAGATCCTTCCCTGTCATGCTCATCTCCACTTGAAATCTGATCACAATGTAGCACATCTGCACAGTTGTCCATATCACTGTCACTACTACCTTCTATGTCAACTTTTCCCATCCACTCTACATTCATGTCAACATAGTCATCCATATTAATATCATCCTCTTCTATGTCATCAACACCAAAATCTAAGTTATCACTATCATCCTCTTCTGTGCCATTGCCCTCTCCATCTTTATCTACACTGCCCTCACCATCTTTATCTACACTGTTGTGGGATTCGGTACAGACTGTCGTGGGAGAGATAGAGTGATAGAACTTGGATAAACGACAGAGATCGCGTGAGAGCTCGCTTTCCGTAAGAGATATTTCGACCCTATCTGCCCGGGTATCACGAAATTCTCTAGGAGATAATCTCTATGTTTCGGTGTGTGTATTAAGGCAGAAATCGATTCATACTTATACACTATAGAAATCGTAACCTTCACCATATTGATTCAGAAAATAATATCTCAATTAATGAGATTGATTATGGGTTTAAAGACGGCAGTTACAAACGTGAAAACCAGTCCAGATGCTGGCGCCAGTCTCCGCGCCAGTCAACTGCCGCGGGCAAACATTCCAGAGTTTGGCGCCACAAATGGCTCGAGCAACATTCCAGTGCTTGGCGCCAGCCAACTAGCGCCACAATCGACGCAGGCAACATTCCAGTGCTTGGCGCCAGCACTGGCCCCGACTCCTAGCTCATGAAACCACTTTGTAACATGTCGATTTTAACCGTCCAACAATCCCGGGTTCTAGTTAGCTTACACGAGTGTGCACTCCACACCTCCTAACTCATGTTATAGCTTAGCTAACAACCCCATTATTACCTTTGTGAATCCAACTACACAAAATGAACATGATGATTTCACTAACCAACATACACTGCCCTCTCCATCTTTAACAACTTTAGAACTCCCTTGACCATCTTTATCTCCCATTTCAGGTTGTGTTTCAAAATCCATTTGAAAGATGGGATCAAATTCAATACAGTATTCAAAAAAATCAACCCCATTTCCATTGTCAACCCCCTTTCCCTTATCAATACCCTGCTCTTTATCAATACTCTTTTCCTGTTCATGTTCATGTTCATTCAAATCAATATTATTACCATGTTCATCCAACATTTCCTTTACATCAAGTGGCTTTTCCAACATTTCATTCAAGTCTAAAGGCTTCTCTTTAACAACATTACTCACCTCAGCTTTGTTATCAAACCATTCAAGAAACAATTTCTTCCTACATCTCTTGTTTGCCACATTACTCACCTCAACAGGTTCATCTATTTCCTCTATCAACATTTTTCTACAATTGGGTGGTGATTTGTATGTATCCAATACTGTTTTCCCATGCTCTATAAACACATCTACAAATTTCACCCTAGGAACATACTTCATAAGCTATAATACATCATTATCATTGCCTAAAGCTTCTAACCCAAAATCCAAGTCATTATCAGGAGTCAAGAAATGGTAGTACATTTTGTCCTCTTCAAGATAACCTAACTCCAACATAATAGCATCTACCTCATGGACTGAGAATTTATCACTGTCAAGTGTCAACCAAATCAATAAAGGTACTCTTACCTTTAACATACCTTCTTCCAGGAAACTTTGTGAACACACCTCCATGGTTTATCCTCATTGTGAATAGGGTAGGATAGTGCTCTGTAGAAAAATAAATAGATTAAGAATACAAACAACTTCAATGAGAAAATCAAAGAAAACAGGGGGATACATACCATATACATATTTGGGATAAAGATCATCCTCCTGAGTCTTTCTAATAACCCACGATTGAGAGCCCATCTACTTTAAGAAGATGAAGTTTACACCAACAAAACCCCTATTTTGAAGCTCAATCTTTGAACCAGTGGATAGCAATGGAGAATTAGGTGAGGGACGATGATGATGATGATGGATGGTTTCTTGAAACAAGAAAGAACAGACCAAAAGACGTTTAAATGAGAGGGAAATGTTGAAAAGACAAAAATGGCCATCATGTGCGATGCACATGGGGCTTTTAACGGAGCTTTTGTAACGGGCGTTAGTCGCGGGGACTACTTTCATAGCCAAATGCAAACAGTAAGGATGATTTCCGTACTTATTGAAGTTTAGGGACCATTTTCGTATCCAGGTATAAACCTTAAGGACCAAAATTGTAGTTTACTCTAGTATTTTTTTTTAAATTAGTATTTCTATTTTAAGAGTTATAATATTAATAATATTATTCAAATATTTGTATATATTTAGTAAACATTTAAATTCAGTGTTAATAAAAGAAATGTCTTATCTGCCAATCATGATAATCTGAGTGTTCAATTTAGGAGAAATTGACTCAAAAGATGAAAGATCATGTGAGAAATTGAGTTTAACGTTAGAAACATTTATAATGGAACTTCAATACCTACTTAGATTGTGAGTGGCAAAAGTACTGGCTCTTATAGAAAAACACCAAACAATGTCTTGGTATATAATTGTTGATATTAGGTTTATGTTCAACTCATATAAAGGTTGTTCCCAAATTGGCTAAGGAATTATCATATGGAACATACCGATTGCTTGGAAGTAAACTAAGCAACCCCTTAAGAGCTACATTCTTAAATTATCAAGAATACTACTCTACATTATTCAAGAATGTATATGGTTAAGGATCATCATTATACATATTAGAGGAGCTAGTGGTTTGAGTTCAACCACTATCCTACCTGCATATATGGAAATAATGCATCATGTATCAAATAAATGAAAGTAAGATACATCAAAGGTTATAACATAAATCATATTTCGCTTAAGTTTTTATAAAACCAGCAACAATAAACTCTCCTCAAGATTCAAGTGAATCAAGTAAGGTATGAGGAAAATGAAGATTTGCTTTCCAAATGGTTGCTGTTAATGCCAAAAATCGTCCAAAAGGATAACTTAAGGTTGATTGTGGAATTTAACAACTAAAGAAAAGAATCTTTCGACAAAGCGTACGACAAAGGAGAAAAACGTAAATAAGACAGAGATTTTGTGACGCGGGAAAAACCTCAACGAGGAAAAAACCCGCGGACGACATTGGATGTCGTCGCTGCACTATGATCGCCAAACAAGGGCGATATCCTTATGTTTCGGGTGTCGATCGTACAGAGATTACAATACAAATGAAAGGAAATACTTTAAATGTAAAGTAACAAGTGTTTTGAATGAAAAAACAGTGTGCGTCGTGTGTAGAAACTGGATGTCGTGTGCGAATGTCGTGCGTCGAGAGCTATTTTTTCGAGAGAGAGTTCTTCACTTCGGATGTTCTTTAGAGATGGTTTTCGATGATAGTTCTCAGTTGATAGCTCGATTCCCCTCAATGATGCTTGAGCCTTTGCTTTTATAGTCTTCGGATGCATTAATTGATGTCTAAAACGCCTTGGGTAACTGTCGTAACGGACGTTGAGTTGAATGTTGTTAAATGCTGTTAATTGCTTTGTCGGTTTCAACCGTTGGCCATTAATATTGTTGACCTGCATTTAAATGGTGAGATCATAACAGAAAAATAAATATTAGCTTGGTCGAGGTCGCGTGCTTCCAGACGACAGTCGAGGGTTACGACGGTTGAGGTCGAGGGATACCTGCGACCATAAATTTGGTCAAAGAACAAAATTGTTTATGTTTTGACTTGGTTGTGAAAGAATTGTGTCAAATGTTTTAAGCATCGTGGTCGTGGTCGAGACTGGTGTTTGGGTAAAAAATCACACCCTCGACCGACTTGGGAAACTCCCTCGGCATGACCCATGGACCTTGATGACCCTAAATCTACGACGGTCACACCCCCGACCAACAAAGGTAATACCCATTATTGCCATACCCCCGACACACGATAATTGGTTATTAAAAGCCATATTTGGTCAATAATCATCTTACATCTAATGATCGCACGTCACGTGTCGCACGTCGCACATCGCTAGTCTCATGACATTAATCTTACGTCACTAAGTCTTACGTTGCCAGTTACGTGTCGCCAGTTACGACTCGTTGGTCTTACGTCGACAGTCTCTTATCATCGGTCTTATATCGCGTTGGTCCTACGCCAGCATCATCCTGACATCCTGGTCTTACGACCTAGTCCTATGACATCGTCATCTTGGTCTTGCGACCAAATGGTCTTACGACGTTTCTATAAGACCATTCTCATTTTAAGGTAAAATCATAGTACTTTATCTCTTGTTTAAAGATCGAAAGTCTTTTGCCTCACGACACTCGACCTCGACATCGCCTACTTCGCACGACCGTCGCATAGAATCATGCGACCTCGGCCTACTAACGCGTTATACGACTGTTATATTTGTTCAGTGATTAATGCAGGAGTCAAAGTCATTAATGGACAACGGCTATAACCGACGAAATCAATGATGAGCATCTAAACCCACATTGAAGACGACGACCGTTACAACAATCATCAAAGATCTTAATGATTCAATTAAAGTCATCCGAAGACTATAAAATCCCAGCTCAATCATCAGTTCAAGACACCTGATCAACACCGAATAACACAGAGAGAGATAGAACAGGAGCATCGAACAACAAAAGCAAACGCAAACACTCGAAGAATATTCATTCGAAGCAAAGAGATCATTCATAGAAGATCACTCTCGACGCAAGACTCTCGTTCTCGACCAACAGTTTATACAAAGTTTTCACACACGACGCACACTGTTTTTACATTCCAAACACTTTGTAACATCCCAAATTTTCAATAATGTTATTTTAATGAGAATTGGGATCTATTTGTATTTTGGTTAAAACCTTGAATTATATTGTAAGTTTATTATTCAATGGGGTTAAAATACAAAGGGTTAAAGTTGGATGTTACTTTTGGAATTATTGGAACTAGAAGGTGTATTTGGTCATTTATGGAAAGTGTGTATGGATAAAATAGCAGAAATCAGATATTTATCTTATTTCCTTGGTCAGGGTCGGTTTAGAAGGCAGAGAGAATAAATAGAGAGAAAAAGGAAGAAAGCAAGGTTTTTGGCTCAAATTGGTAAAGAAATTGATCATGTTTTCTGATTAATTTGTTGTAGATGCATAGTGGTAAACGAATCTGTGTTTTGAATAGGTTCTCAAAATCGTTTACAACAGATTGGGGCAACAGATTGTGATTAAAGTGGGTTTTTGTAAAGCCCGTGTCCCGTTATGGATTTATTTTGGTTTATTTATTGTTTCAATAATTTCTCTTAACGAATATTTTGACGGGGTTTAGCAGGGATGACCGAAAATGGTAAATAGGTAAAAACCTTAACTTGTTGTGTAAGGTGTTGGAATGCTAGGGACTAAAAGTGACATTTTGTTGGGAGTTTGCATGGGATCGGCCCTATAGAACCGACCCCCTCCCCTTTGTTTGCGTTTTGGAGTCTCACGCAAGAAACCCACAAGGAAACACCGAGAAAGAAACCCTAGGCAACCTTACTTCCTTTCCTTTTTCCTTCCTGCGGCCGCTGCTGACCCAGAACCACCGCCGGAGTTGCCGTCACCGTTTCCTTGCCGGCGAAAGGAGAGTGCAGCGAGAGCGGGAGAGATCGAGGGAGAGAGGGAGCGGGAGTTCGTGTGTGGCCGCTGAGTAGTCGTCACGAGGTAAGGATCTACATCCTCTTTTCTTTCTTTCTACGTCGTCGTTAATGGAACCGGGAAGTGTTGATCCAAACCCTCAGTGATTTGATAATGACCCTCTCTTATACTTAGTGAAAATTGTAAGTAAACAATATGTATCAGAGTTTCACTATCGCTGATAAGTACTAAGATCTTCCAGTACCGCTGATAGGAACTCTCGCTCTTTATGTTAAACATTCAGCGAAACTGATCACCATTAATGCTCTGAGTCTGTTCAGTCATTATGATGATCACTGATAAATTAGTTGTTTACTTATGATCCCTGAAGACAAGTTTCACGTCAACAAAGGTTCTACGCTGAAGTCGAAGATCAAGCTCAAGAACCAGCGACAAGTCTCCTAATGAACTTATGCGGATCAGCGAAGACTCAGATTTGTCCACTCAACGTGAAGTATCAAGTACAAGACTTCAGTTATCGCTGAACTTTATCATTCACTGAATAGAAAATGATAATCGCTGAATCAACGAAAGCTGATCATGAAATCCTCCGTACAAAGTACTTTTGTCTTAACCACCCTTGCACGTCTCCGTACGAAATGTCAGAAAAGAACCTCCGAAAATCTGAAATCGTACAACCACTCTGATACGACACTATTCATCCTTACGGCTACTAAGGTTGTCAACAAAAGTCAATGACATGCAACCAACCAGCTGATGACACGTGTAAAGTATATACTGACTTGCATTAAATGCATGCAGTATATAAAGAGATGAACTCACTTCTTTTGAAGTAACTTGCTAACTCTGGACAAGTTCAAATCTCTTATCTTAGATAGGTTATTATTAGTAATTTTCTTATCTCTCTTAGTGCAAGAAACCTTAGTGTTCCAACTTGTTTAGATTTAGGTTTATCCTTAATCTTGTTTCCACAACAAGCTGTAAATTGTTAATGATTTATCAATAAACAATTTAGAAAAGTAAAATCTGTGTGTTTGTATTCACCCCCCCCCCCCTTCTACAAACTTGTATAGGCCTTCGGGACCAACAAGTGGTATCAGATCCAGGTTTGTTTAATCTCATAAACAAGATCTAATCTAAGATATTTCTCTTCCTTGCTATTATCTAAAAATGGCCACCAATACAAACACAAATTATATAGACAATGGTTCTCTTGCAAAACCCCCTAGATTTTCCAGAGATAACTTCAAATTATGGAAAAATAGGATGACACTCTTCTTAGAAGGTGTAGACCCTACTATGCCTTACTATCTTGAGAATGGTCCATTCATCCCTGTAAGATTTGATGCTGCAGTTCCAGGCACTGAGAATAGACCTGCTATTCCAGAAAGGCTGGTACCTAAAGAAATCCATCAATGGACTGACGAAGATAAGAATAAAGTGGCTATAGATACAAAAGCCAGATCCATACTATCCATGGCTCTTCCTGACGAAGTCTACCATTCCGTCATGAATCTGAAAACATTAAAAGCCATGTGGGATACAATATGTGTTCAGTATAAATGAACGTCTGAAGTCCAGGACTCAAGAAAGATCAACCTGGTAAGACAATACGAAAGCTTCATTTCTGGTAAGAATGAAACTCTCTCTGAAGTTCACCAACGTTTTAATTGTTTAATTATAGATCTGAAAACTGTTGGTAAGGAATATTCTAACTTTGAAGTGCTGACAAAGTTTCTAGAATGTTTACCTGAAAGCTGGGACAATTATTCCATGTGTCTCAAGCTGTCAAAGGATCTAAGATCAATGACCATTGCTACCTTATATGGCACGTTGCTGAATCATGAGCAATCAAGCCATCTTAAGAAGAATCTTGTAAAAGATTCCAAAAGCACCCCTGTTGCTTTAATCTCAGAGGAACTTTCTACTCAGTGACCCTCGGTCACTATCACTGAGTTAGAGAGTAACTCTGAAAGGTCATCAGATTCTGTTTCTTCAGATGATGATGAATCCTTGGCTCTCCTAACTAAAAAGTTCAGGAGATTTGCCAAGAAGAAAATGTTTAGAAAGAACAAACCTCTTTCCATAACTGACAAGCCTAAATCATCAGTTTTTGTTGATAAGGCTACTGCTACTTGTTTTAACTGCGAAAAGATAGGACATTTTGCTAACGAGTGCAGGTCTAAGAAAGTTTCTAGACCCTCAGCTTTTACAAAGAAATCCTTTGTTCCAAGGAATAAAGATGACAAATACTCAAAGCTGAAAGAAAAATATGCGAAGCTGAAAAGTTTTAAGAAGAAAGGAAAAGGCCTGATGGCTGACTATGATTGGGCTGCTTCTGATGAAGAAGCATCATCATCTGATTCTGAAGATGATGAAGCAAATAAATGTCTCATGGCCAAGATTGAAGAAGAGGAAGAAAGTTCAGACATTCCCTCCACTTCAACCTCTGCTATTCAGGTTAAGAAGGGTATCTGGTATCTCGATAGCGGATGCTCTAGACACATGACTGGTAAGAAAAGCCTGCTCGCTGAATACAAAGAAGAGAAAGGTCCCTCTGTGACTTTCGGTGGAAATGGAAAAGGACATACCCGAGGGTATGGTGTACTTTCAAATGGTACAACCTCCTTCAGAAGAGTCGCATATGTTGAAGGGCTGAAGCATAATCTTCTAAGCATCAGTCAGCTTTGCGACATGTATAACAAAGTAATTTTTACTAAGGAATCCTGCTTTGTCTCTGAAAAAAAGGAGAAGATAGCTCTCAGCGGTTATCGTTTGGAAAATGTTTATGTAATAAACATGGACTCAACAACCACTGAGAACTCCTGTTTCTTCTCAAAGGCCTCATCTGATGTCAACTGGCTATGGCATAAGAGGCTCTCTCATCTAAATTTCAAGACACTGAACACTCTTTCGTCAAAAGAGTTAGTCACTGGTCTACCTCAGCATTCATACGCCAAAGAGTCATTATGTTCAGCGTGTGAAAAAAGGAAGCAGACCAAAGCAAGCTTTAAATCAAAGCAAGTTTCCTCAGTGTCATCTCCTCTACAACTACTCCATATGGATTTGTTTGGCCCTGTTAACAAACAATCCATCGCTGGAAAGAAATATACGCTGGTCATAGTTGATGAATTCTCACGCTTCACTTGGGTAATGTTTCTCCGTTCTAAGAGTGACACCCCTGAAGAACTCATCACCTTTGTTCGGAAGATGGAAACCCTGAACAATCTGACCGTTCGCTCAATAAGGAGTGATCATGGGACTGAATTCAAAAACAGTTCTCTTGATTGCTTCTTTGAGAGTAAGGGTATTTCTCACAACTTTTCGTCAGTGAGAACACCGCAACAAAATGGAGTCGCTGAAAGAAGAAATAGAACAATTATTGAAGCTGCACGTTCAATGCTCAGCGATTCTCACCTGCCTACTCAGTTTTGGGCAGAAGCTGTCAACACTGCTTGTTTTACGCAAAACAGGTCGCTGATAGTCAAAAGATTCAATAAAACAGCCTATGAACTTTTTCATGGGAGAAAGCCCTCGATCAGCTTTCTTCACATCTTTGGTTGTCAGTGTTTTATACTGAACAATAGAGATGCTCTTGGAAAGTTTGATCCTAAGGCTGATGATGGAATCTTTCTTGGATACTCCTCAGTTTCCAAAGCCTTCAGAGTCTTCAATCGAAGAAGACAAACTGTAGAAGAAACTATTCACGTCACGTTTGACGAATCCCGTTCAGCGAACTCTAAACCGAACGCTGATACAGAAGAACTGAATCAATGGATGTTTTCTCATCTTGGTGATTCAGAAGATATTCCCACTCCTCATGCTCATCCAGTAGAAGATGATAGTCCCACTATCATTCCAAACATGCATAATAGTGAAGCTGAAACATCATGGGTCTCAGCTGTTCCTATAAACACTATACCTGCAGTTGATCCAAATATCTCAGACATTCCATCTACCTCTCAGCAATCAGTGAATATAATGACAACTGCATCCATTCCTCTCTTGGCTGATACTCCCGACGTCGCTGAAGCTTCATCTTCACAGGATCAAGTTGAGTCAGCATCTCACGCTCCGGCTCAGCGATGGACCATAAATCACCCAATTGATCAAATTCTTGGTGATCCAAACGCTGGGATTCAGACTCGACGAAGTGCAGGTAATATTTGTTTATTTGTAAATTTTATTTCACTAACTGAACCAAAGAAGGTAGATGATGCCTTCAAAGATCCAAACTGGGTCAGCGCCATGCAAGAAGAGCTGACTGAATTTGAAAGAAACAAAGTTTGGAAACTTGTTCGAAGACCAAATGACAAAACTGTGATAGGCGCTAAATGGGTCTATCGAAACAAGTTGGACGAACATGGTACTGTAACCCGCAACAAAGCTCGTCTTGTTGCTCAGGGATACAGACAAGAGGAAGGCATAGATTATGACGAAACATCTGCTCCTGTAGCAAGACTTGAATCTATTCGTCTATTCTTAGCATATGTTGTACACAAAAACTTCAAAGTACATCAGATGGATGTTAAGTCAGCGTTTCTAAATGGAAAGCTGAATGAAGAAGTCTATGTGGAACAACCTCCAGGATTCTCAGATCCTAAGCATCCAGATTATGTTTATAAACTGGATAAGGCACTCTATGGCTTGAAGCAAGCTCCACGTGCATGGTATGACACTCTTTCCACTTATCTCCATATTGAAAAATTTGAGCGAGGTAAGATTGACAAAACTCTTTTTTTTAGAAAAGTGAAAGGTCATATCATTCTAGTTCAAATATATGTTGATGACATTATATTTGGTTCTACTAACCCTGAGCTTTGTACTCGTTTCGCTGATAGAATGAAAGATGAGTATAAAATGAGCATGATGGGTGAACTAACATATTTCCTTGGTCTTCAGATTAAGCAAACTGAAAAAGGAACTTTTATAAATCAGGGAAAATATGTTAAAGATATGCTGAAGAAATTCGACTTAACTGAAAGTTCAGCTATGAAAACCCCTATGGCACCACCGCTGACACTTGATAAGGACACAAAGGGTGTTCCTGTCAATGTCACGTTGTACCGTGGGATGATCGGCTCACTATTGTACCTTACAGCTAGCCGACCCGATATTATGTTTGCAACATGCTTGTGCGCACGATATCAAGCTGAACCTAAGATATCCCATATGAAAGCTGTAAAGCGAATCTTTCGATATCTTAAGGGTACAGCGAATCTAGGTCTTTGGTATCCCAAAGACTCAGGATTCGATCTAACTGCATATTCAGATAGTGATTTTGCAGGTTGCAAAATGGATAGGAAAAGCACCACAGGAGGATGTCAGCTTCTGGGTGGAAAGCTGGTAAGTTGGACAAGTAAGAAGCAAAACTCAGTGTCCACTTCCACAGCTGAAGCTGAATATGTAGCCGCTGGAAGCTGCTGCTCTCAGGTCTTGTGGATGAGAAATCAGCTACTAGACTATGATCTTCAGCTCTCCAAAATTCCAATCTATTGCGACAGCACAAGTGCCATCGCTATAGCCAACAACCCAGTGCTACACTCAAAGACAAAACACATCGAAATCAGATATCATTTTATCAGAGATCATGTGATGAATGGTGATATAGAACTTCATTTTATTCCAACTGATTATCAGTTAGCTGATCTGTTTACCAAACCTCTTGATGAGACAAGATTCAACTTTCTCATCAGCGAGCTTGGAATGCTAAACTTTGAAGGATAAAATCCTCAGCGATTCACATTGATCAGCGATAATCCATTTCATCATCTTCTCTCTGAATAAACTTGATTCGCTGATATCAAGGTATGTTTTCTCTCTCTGACATATCGCATGTAAATGCAAGATTTCAAAATAAATTGCATCGCTGAATATCTCTTCCTTAACAGCGACTTTTTGAAATTTCTTAAAACCTTCACTGATATTTCTATTCAGTGCTTCATGTTTTCAAAGAGTCCTTGAGTTTTTCAAAACCTCAGAGACAACCAAGAATATGAAAGGACAGTTGTGACGTCATTGCAACGGATAAACTCTGACACATTCTTCTTTTTGACACACGTTTGCACGTTTCGTTCGTTCGCCAATCAAATGCAAACACGTGTCCGTGTCATGATGAAAATCTTTTCCCGCTCAAAGATTTTCTCTTTCTAAAATCTCTATATAAACAAACTCTTGGTTTATATTTGTTTTTTACGCGATCAAATCTTCCTCCGCAAGAAAGAATCCTCTGTTGCATTTGTGCTCTCAAAAACCTCAAGAACTGTTCATCATCTTCTTTATCAAACATCAAGGTTAATATGTTCTTATTTATTACCAAATGCGTATAACTTGTTTCCGATCTTCTCACTTGTTTTAACAAGATCAAACAAAAGAACTTTGTAAAATGAAATCATTTCTTTCATGGTTTTATGAACACAACCATTTCATGGTTGTTCTTCAAGTTTAAATGCAAAAATCTTAAACTTGTTCTTCATTCGTTTCCAGAATCTAATTTCTTCATAGAAAACTGGATAACAAGATTCAATGGGTTTTACATTTCTGTCAAAAATCAAGAAAAACCCTAATCTTCATTAAGACATTTTTGTCTGAATAAAATGGATAAAATTCGAAACATCTTAATGGAAATTTCTTTCCACATTAAGATAACTCTTATTTGTTAACATCTTTGGTTGAACTGATAATACAAAGAAATGGAAACTTCCAAGACTCATGCCACCGCTGAGAACTTCTCCACTGACTCTGAAGAAGTGGATATCATCATGGCTCCACAGGTTAAGTTTTCTATGGATCAACTTGACTGGACCAAGATAAACAACCTCTCTGCGCTTTTCGAGTTTCCTCCTCGAAAGCAAGTTACACATCTGGATGATGCTGGAAATTTCCTTAAGAATAGCTGCATTTCAACAGCCCTGACAATTACACCTCCTGCAAGTCAGCTATTGCTATCCCAGTTCTGGTACTCTGCCAGACACTCTCAGCTACCATCCGCCAAAGATCCCTCCAAAACAATTGATTGTATCCTCTGCGATACTGAATATGGCACAATAAAGATCACACCAACCATCATTCGCAAAGCTCTAAACTTTCCCATCGCTACAAAAGAAAAGCCTTTTGTTCCATTCCCTGACCACAAAAAGCACGCTGACAAAGAAGCTCTTATTGCATTTTTTGATGCAATGGGCTATGTATGGGAAATTGGCATAGACAAGAAGCCTGAGAAGAAGCTGACCCTGCTGAAGAAATCAAAAATACCCAGCGAGATGAACTTCATCTTCGCTCACCTTATCAGCTGCATGACTGCCAAGACCGGCTCCTCTGATCAAGCCGCTCAACCTCAGTAAGCAATGGGATACGCTCTGCTGAAAGGTCTACACATTGATTGGGCATCTCTCATTTATGATGACTTGCTGCAAAGAGTAGACTCTGCCGCTGACAGACCTGCATGGGTTCCATACCCAAGATTCATCAGCGCCATCTTTCAATATGGCCTGAAGGACAGCTACCTGAAAGAGGGAGACCTGAAACTCTCTCAGGTTGGCCCTAAGGTGCTCGACTTCAAACCTGTCGAAAATGAGGTACGTCTTTCTACCCTTCTCACTCTTCTCAACCCTACTTCTTCGACTTCTGTGGCTCCTTCAGCGACTATACCCATCGCTGATACCCCGACCACACAATCCTCTCCTTCTAAGAAAAGGAAACACTCTTCAATCCCACTTGGTTCCAAAAGGATCAAGAAAACCAAGGAGCCGCCCCAACAATCTCTTGCTGAAGACTCCTCAGCTCATTCTGCAGAGCTGAAGGAAAGTTCTGTGGTACGCTCTGCCACACCCATTCAAACCATCCCTTCAATCCCGGCTTCAGCGTCTCTAAACGCTGAGGTTAGAAACTTGGAACCTACCCAACCTTCTTCAGTCTCTCCAAAGACTGATGAAGTGATTATCAGCGAATCCAACGCTAAACTCAGTACCCGAACCCAATTCTTATCCTTCGCTTCTCCCTCTACTCACTTGGACTCTCCTCCAAAGAATACTGGAGATGCCATCATTCCAGAAGCCTCCGCTGACGCTTCTCAAAGAATGATGAAGACAGGACCTGCAAAGATCACCATTCTTCACGGAACTTTTGAGGAAGATATGGAACATTTTTCAGGAATCCGCAACTTTGACGAGTTCATCAATCCTCCTGCAGGTACAAATCAACCCATATACACTGTAACTAAACCTGAAACTTCTGAGCTTTCCTTTGTTCACAAGTACTTATGTGTTACAGGTCCTAATTTGGGACACATCAACGCTTCTCTGAAGTCCGTGGAAACAAAGCTGACAGATCTCACCACCACAATCTCCAACAACTCTACAGCTGTAACCAACGCTGGAGAAAATTTGACAAAGCTGACAACGGTGGTGGAGAAGAAGGCTTCCACAGATGACTTGAAGCAAGTTGATAAGACTCTCAGCGATTTCGCTAAGGTGCTCGCTGATATCTACACAGACTACACCTCACTCAAAAACTCAGTTTCCTCCATGTCCGGCGAACTAACAACGCTGAAGACATCTGTTGGAAGACTCGAGGGAAATATGTCTGATGTAAAGACAAATGTCCAAACTCTGACAACTGACTTAGGCTCTGTAAAGACCGATGTTAGTTCGATAAAGACAATGGTCGAGCAGCTGCTGAACAAAGCCAATACTCCTGATCCTGCTCCTGCACCCGTCCCTGACACTGAAAACTTCACAGCGGCGGATCGCACAGAGCTGAAGAAGATCAATCCTGCTATTTCTGGCCTTGAAGACAGATTAGCTAAGATTGAAGTTCGCGTAGGTCTCTCTGGCCAAGAAGACAGAGAACCTACCCATGCTGCTGAATCTACCCATTCCTCCCCCAGTCATCATGAAAAAGAGGGGGAGAAGAGCGCTGAAAACCCTTCCAAGAGCGCTGAAGACCTTTCCCATGATGAATCTATCAGGGGAGAGAAGAACGAAGACCTCACCTTCGCTGAAGAGGGTGAGAAGACTATTGAAGCGGAAGCAGCCGCTGGACCTCAGGGAGATGAAAACCTTGAGGGAACCGAGAAGCTCGCCTCTGTATCTGAGGGGGGGCAACTCGAAGAAGACGCTGAAGAATCCGAAGCAGAAGATGATGAAGACGTCGACATCCCTGATGATGAACCATCTCCTTCTCCAAAGAATGATGATGATGATGACGAAGATGACGATGACTTCTTTATCGTCAAACCTGCTCCAAAGATTAAAGCTCTTAAGGGAACCTCGATAAATGAACCTTCAGGGGAGCGGACAAAGACAAAGCCCTCAGCCTCTGGAGCTGAGAAAGGCAAAGGCAAAAGCGTCGCTGAAGATGACAATCTGACAATCTTGCTTGAAAAGCCGGTTTGTCAGGTACATTAAACATCTCTTACTCCATCCCTCCTCTATCATACACTATCAGTTCCTCTACCCAAGCCTATACACTTGAACAATTTCTCTATCTGTTTCTACCCAAGTTCTTACTGGTAAGATCGCTCTGTTTTAGCTAGTCCTCTCCCCTGTTTGAGGATATCGCTGAAGGCTCCACAACTGCGACTTCACCAAAAATACCATCTGTCGCTGAAGAAATAATCCCAGTCTTGGATTTGATCTCTGAGACTGATGAACCTGAGGAACAGACTCTCTCTCACAAACGCAGACCTTCCTTAGCTCCTCAAAAGCTAAGTGAAGAGGAACAAAAGAAAAGAGAGGAAATAATAAAGCGATTCGAGGATCAGCGAATCATTCTGAGGCGTGATCAACTTCCTTCAGTTACTCCAAAGTTCAGAATCTCAAAAGCTGAATACAAGGAACACCTCAGAGCTGAACGCCTAATCGCTGAAAGAAAGGAAGCTGAAGAAAAAGACAGAGAATACGCCATCAAGCTTACTCAAGAATCTGTCAAAGACCCCAAGCTGAAACGTGTTCCCATTCAAATCCAACGAAAGCTTTGGGAAGAAGCCCAGAAGATCGTGGAAAAGAAAACTGAAGTTTCTCAGACCACCCTGATCTGGTGTAAAGAGAAAATTCACTTCAGATATCGTCCAGCGAAGATCAACAAGGTATTCATCTCTGGAAGAACCTCTATCGGAGTACCTATTGTTGACATCAAACTTTTCAGAGAAGATGGCCAATCTAAAGCCTTTCGCGCTGACAGTGTAAAAAGGTATGGTCTCTCTGAATGGCTGGAGATGAGGTTAGCTATCCATTCGTCACAATCTAAGTACAAGGATCATTTCGAAAAGCTGATAAACAGACAGATCGACTTGATATCTTCTTGTGTGGACATTCCTCCTCTTCCTGATCTTAAGATGAAAAGAAAAAGGGCCTCTCCAAAGAAGAAACGTCAAGATTCAAACTCAGGTCCTGTCATACGAAATGAAACTGGAATTGGTTTCTCTCGCGCTGAAGTGCTTGGTCCTGACCCTGATCTATCTGCCCTTGACATTTCTTTGCCACCATGTGAACTTTTCGTCCCTGGTAAAGTCATCAGTAATCCTTATGGAATATTCTTTCTCGACTACGACAGACGTAAATGTTTTCAACGGATCGCTGAGCTTCCAATCACTCCAATCGAACAGCTCAGAGATCTCATCTACTGGTGTGACTTCAGAAAAGACATTCAGGCACGACACCTAAAACCCTTGATCTTTGAAGAAGCGTTGAACAAAAGAAAACGAGGCGTAACGGTTCCTGACTGGATGATCCCCACTGAAAAGACCCTTGATGAACTTCTCATTAAGGAAGAACCTCTGTAAGCTGATAAATCGCCTTTTTCATCTATTTTATCAGTTATCCTTTTGTACTTGTAATTTATTTCGCTCGTACTTGTAATCTTTCCATTTCTCTTTGTAACCTTATTCAAAGTTTTAAAGAAAGATTTCAGCGAATGTACTTTACTCCATCAGTACTGAAAAGATCCCAGAAAACAGTAAAAGGGACAAATATTTTATGAGTTCTTTTTATCCTTATGTTTTCATTAAATAGCAATTTTCTTTGTTGCTATGTCATAATCAAATAGGGGGAGATTGTTGATCCAAACCCTCAGTGATTTGATAATGACCCTCTCTTAACTTAGTGAAAATTGTAAGTAAACAATATGTATCAGAGTTTCACTATCGCTGATAAGTACTAAGATCTTCCAGTACCGCTGATAGGAACTCTCGCTCTTTAAGTTAAACATTCAGCGAAACTGTTCACCATTAATGCTCTGAGTCTGTTCAGTCATTATGATGATCGCTGATAAATTAGTTGTTTACTTATGATCCCTGAAGACAAGTTTCACGTCAACAAAGGTTCTACGCTGAAGTCGAAGATCAAGCTCAAGAACCAGCGACAAGTCTCCTAATGAACTGATGCGGATCAGCGAAGACTCAGATTTGTCCACTCAACGTGAAGTATCAAGTACAAGACTTCAGTTATCGCTGAACTTTATCATTCGCTGAATAGAAAATGATAATCGCTGAATCAACGAAAGCTGATCATGAAGTCCTCCGTACAAAGTACTTTTGTCTTAACCACCCTTGCACGTCTCCGTACGAAATATCAGAAAAGAACCTCCGAAAATCTGAAATCGTACAACCACTCTGATACTACACTATTCATCCTTACGGCTACTAAGGTTGTCAACAAAAGTCAATGACATGCAACCAACCAGCTGATGACACGTGTAAAGTATATACTGACTTGCATTAAATGCATGCAGTATATAAAGAGATGAACTCACTTCTTTTGAAGTAACTTGCTAACTCTGGACAAGTTCAAATCTCTTATCTCAGATAGGTTATTATTAGTAATTTCCTTATCTCTCTTAGTGCAAGAAACCTTAGTGTTTCAACTTGTTTAGATTTAGGTTTATCCTTAATCTTGTTTCCGCAACAAGCTGTAAATTGTTAATGATTTATCAATAAACAATTTAGAAAAGTAAAATCTGTGTGTTTGTATTCACCCCCCCCCCCTTCTACAAACTTGTATAGGCCTTCGGGACCAACAAGAAGCCACGCCGCCGCCGCAGCCATGGCTGCCGGCGGTGTGCTGCTCCGTGAGTCACCGTTGTGGTGGCTGTAAGGGCGGTTAACGGCTGTTGTTTTTGCGAGAGTGCATGAATGTCACGGAGATAGGGTTATCGGGCTTCCGATTGGCCTCGTCGGTTGGTTTTACCAAACCACCACCACCGCCGGTGGTGGCTGCCGCCGCCGCCACCGACCACCACTGCCGGAGGTGGCAGTGGATGGTGCTGAGATTAGTCCATCCGTGTCTACCTAGACCCGAACCTAAATAGCTAAACCGTAACCCCAATCGCGAAAACATTAAACCGTTTAAAATCATCATTTTATGTGAAAACGTCTTTCTGTCCCTGTTTTGTATCGTTCATAACTTTTCCGCCGTAGCTCGGTTTGAGGCGAAACTGGTGCCGACGGTTCACATTCTGTGTCGGGCACATTTTTCGTGTTTTGGCGAAAACCTGGTTAGGCCTCTAACTAGGTGCAAAGTGGGCGTTTTAGCAGCAGCTCCGAATCTACCAGCTTTACGTTTCAATCTTAGAATAATTGTATAAAATTGTAGGAAAATCGTTAGAACGCGTATAATATGTCATTGGAAAGCTAAGACCTAGACCCTCCTGTTTGTGGGACTTAATATCTGGATTAGTGGGTCTAGAGGGGGATAAGCAGGTCCCGAACAGACCTGCAGTTTAGACCGAAAATCTGAAATGTCGCTCGTTTAGTCTTACGTTTATATTTGAGGGTCGGGGCGTCGTGTTGACACGTTGTAGCACTTCTTTAGGTGGAAAGAAGTGAGTTGGAGTGGCGGGCTGGTTTTGCTGTTGAGGATATCTGCATTTCTTTTGAGGTGAGTTCTCTCACTGCGTAGACTAGAAATTGTATATATGTTGCGGTAGTTGTGTGTACTATTGAATGGTTGTGTGAACTAGCTGTATTGTGGTGAGTAGCATTAGATTGATTTAATGCCTAGTATAAATGTGTTTTGTATACATCTCGGTGGGACCGAGGAAGTGCGGATAACTGTTGTGTGAACTCGGTGGGACCGAGGGCTCGGTGGGACCGAGGTAATTGAGTACATGATTATTTGTGTTGTGTTGTGTTGTTGTACTATGTGACTGTTTGTGGGTGTGTCTATGTGCGGATAGGGGTGATATGTATATAATTGCTACCTGCGTAGGTGTCGGAATTCACTAAGCTTCGTGCTTACCCTTTCCCTATAAAATTACTGTTTCAGGTGCGAGTGGCAGTAAGGCGTGACGGTACACACTGGCGCGTTGAGAAGACCTTCGTATAAGTTTATTTTTAAACTTAGTACAGTTCCGCTGTTTTATTTGAGATTATCGTTTAACTTAACGAGGTTTTGTATAAACGTTTATTTGGAATTAAACGCTTATGATTTAATCAATTAAAAATGGTATTTTAAAAGTTCAAATTTATTTTAATTTTTGGGACGTTACAGTTTTCTTCAAAAAAGGTGAGTTCATTTGTTGTTTGCTTAAATCAATGTTTATATGTTAAATTAAACCTTGTAATAACTGTATAAACTGGTTATGAACTGTATGGGATGGTCTGGAATGAGCTGAATCAAACAGACATCGAATTAGATTGGATTTTAGGATGCAGTTCGAAGGTTTCCGGATGAAACGCCGTATCCGGAAACCCTGGTGATGAATGTTTCCGGACGCGATAAGTATCCGGTGAGTATTAAGTTTATTATAAGTATCCGGATGGAATTAGTTAACGGATGGTATCCGGATGGCTTTAGTGTCCGAATGATGTCCGGGTTTGAATAATATCCGAAAAGTAGGAATTGACCGGAAAGTAAGTATTATGCGGAAAGTTGTGAGGTCCGGATTGTTTATGTATCCAGTAAAGTATTATTATCCGAAAAGTCCATTTATCCGGATAGTTTAGAAGTATCCGGAAACCCCGGTTGTCCAGACACTTTTCAGAAATTGAGAATGCTAGGTTCTGATGTCTGGATGCAGTTCTAGATGTTTTGTCTGGTTAAGTTTTCCAAAAAAAATCTAGGGGCGCTGCCCCCAGACCCCGCAAGGGTGTTGCCCCTTGACCCCATCCGCTAACCGTGTAATACCCCGGGTAAGTTCGTTAGTTAAAATCTCATCCCGTTAAATAAAATTAACTTTACAATTAATGTTTAGGGTAAATTTGGATTAATTTATAAGTTTAGGGTATGTTGGGTCATTATTGAGAAGTTCAAGGTCTAGATGGTAACTTTGGGTTGATATTATCTCCTTCAGATTTCAGAAATAGAAAATTTCAGATTTAGCTGTGTGTGTAGTGTGTGTTTTGAGAGCAAGAAGAGAAAAGAAGAGAAAGCTAGGTCAAGGCATCAATTGGGTACTTGGAAGTGATTTCAGGTATGTTTTCTTTACAATTTACGTGTGTAATTGCTATTAGGTAGTTTCTATCGGAGTAGAATAAACGATTTCACTTCTGGGGATAATTCAGTCGGTTTTCTGGGTAAAAAACACCAAACCGATAGAGGTTTCCGGACACCATGAATGTGTCCGGGTGGTTTGTTGGTAGTGTCCGGGTAAATTAGCTGGTGGTGTCCGGATGATGTTTTAAAGGTGTCCGGACAAGTCTAATATCCGGGTAAGTCTCTTTTTCTATAGTTTCCGGATGAATAAGGATGCCGGATGCTGTCCGGATTACTTTGGTGTCCGGATGACGTCCGGATTGTATAGGTTGTCCGGAAAAGTCATGCTGTCCGGAAAAGTAGTGTTGTCCAGATAACTTATGGTATCCGGATACTTTTGCTGTTTGGCCAATATTGAGAGTTTAGATGCTGTCGAGTATCCATTAACCTGTATTTTGTTAACCCTTAGATAGGGAAGGAATGAGAACTGACTATTCTGTGGTCTTGACTTGAGTACGGGTTTGGGGGCAACATTTGAGGATTTGAGTTCTTTAGAGTTCTTAGCCTTAGTAAGACTTATGTGTTTTAATGTGGTAAAGAGATATCTGTATCTATTTGTTACAGATCCTGTGAATTCTGGGTAAAGGACTGAACCTGTTTAGAAGGCTTGGAAACGTGTTGATAAGCAATCAGGTGAGTTTTACTTCAAAACGTTTTCAACTGGAATACATATATGTGTGTATTGGTTATGTGATAAATGGTGTGACTATGTTTATGTTGAAATTATAATATATTGAGATATTGTAATTACGTGAGTATTATATTATATTATATTATAATACGTTGGCCGGGCATAGGACCGGTGTGTTGGCTGTAGATGTTGTACAATGTTGTTGGCTGTAGATGTTGTACAACGTTGTTTATTAGTTGGCTTGCAACCAACTAATATGGCCATGGAAAGGAGACAGGGAACTACGCGATGAGTGACTTATGATTGATAATTGTCTTTGTGATATATATGGTATTGTGCAAATGGTTTTTAAAAATGGCAGGGATTTTCTCACTTAGACCATCAGGTCTAACCCTCATTTTGTTTTAAAAATATGTATTCCAAGTCGTGGATCAAGTAAGGGCAAGTAAGCAGGGTAATCGAGGAATAGCTTTGGAGAAGGCGTATAATTTTTGAAGATCATGGCATGTTTTGTAGTTATGATGTAATGTAAATAGGAAAAAGTTTGTAATGAATTATCTTATTTTGGATTGTAAAGACTAAGGGACCTTAATTGATATATGATGTATCTTGATATTTAACGACGTTATGCAATGTATGCTATTTGAAATATGTATGGAAGTCTGGGTCGTTACAGATGGTATCAGAGCCCTAGTTTAAGGGATTTAGGTATTAGTATCTGTACCTAGACTTAAACTGCATGTGAAGTAGGATGTCCCTATTATTGTAGAACCTTGGGGTGTTAAATATAAAAAGGTAGAAGGAACATCATGTAAGGTGATTTCATTTTACACCTGGCCAATGTAATTGTGATCTTACAGGTACATGTTTGAACTAGAATACCTTGTTATATGGGGTATGTGCTTATGTGTATATTAACCTTGTCTGAATCAACAGAATGGCAAGTGGTACGAGACAAAAAAATCGGGAAGGAGGAGGAAACCCGAATAGAACCAATCCAACAGCCGGAGGAAGGGGAAGAGGGGGAGAAAGAGGCAGAGGCAGAACTGGGGGCAGAATTCAGGGGCGCGGTACGGAATTTGTTACGTGAGACGACTTAGCATCCGAAATGGGAAGATTACAGGCAAATATCTAGGCTATGTTTAACCAGACTCATAATACTGAAACAGAAAGACCAGATCCTACACATGAAGAAGAAATGCCTATTACTCCTACTGTTGTACCAGTAATGAAAAAGTGTGATTATAAAATGTTTCTCAGTTGTAAGCCTCCGACCTATTCAGGAGACCGGGATCCAGTAAAAGCTATGCGATGGCTGAAGGAACTAGAAGCTATCTTTAAGACTAGTAAATGCGCTGAAGAGGATAGAGTACTCTATGGAGCTGCAATGTTGAAAGGCGATGCCCTATACTGGTGGGAAGCTCATATTTCTTCGGGAGGTTCTGATATATATTCTACCTTCTCGTGGGAAGAATTTGTTATAGCTTTCAGGAAGCAGTTCTGTCCTCATGCAGCGGTTAAACAACTAGAGGGGGAGTTTATGAACTTGCAACAAGGAAATTTATCTGTTCGGGACTACACTGCTCGTTTTCTGGAAAAATCTCGTTTTGCAGAATATTATGTTGCCACGGAGGCCATGAAGATTGAAAGGTTTATCTTCGGGTTGAATGCATAAGTCAGGAGTTTGGTAATTGCTAAAGGACCCGAAAGTTTCTCCGCTGCAGTAGATGCCGCGGAAACCGTGGAACAGGATAAAGGAAGAAATACTAGCGACAAAGGTACAGGAAAAAGGAAGTGGGAAGGACCACAACACGATCCAAAGAAGTTCAGGTTTCAGAGATACGATAACCGTCCACCTTTCCGATCAATGGAAAGACCTTGTCTGAAATGCAACCGTGTCCACCAAGGGAATTGTCAGGTTGACTCGCGGGTTTGTTATAGGTGTGGGAAGACTGGGCATGTTGTTAAGGATTGTCGTGTAACGCGGTTCTGTTTTTCATGTAATTCTCCGGATCACATACAGTCTGATTGTTCGAGGGGAAGAATACAACAAAGGGGTACGTCAGGGAAACCAGCGGTTGTCAGACCAGTAGTACCTAGACTAGAACCACTAAGAACAAGAGGTCGTTCATTTCAGATGACAACAAAAGAAGCGGAGGAAGCCCCGGACGTGGTTACAGGTACATTCTTAATAAACTCTACACGTGCTAAAGTGTTATTTGACTCTGGTGCAAACCGATCGTTTGTGTCTCCTTCATTTGCTGCTTATATGCATTTAAAGCCCAAAGTGTTAGATCATGCTTTAATGGTAGATACTGCAAATGATAATCAAGTGTCGGTTAAAGAAGTCTTTGATAGCTGTGTGATAAATATAGAAGGGTGTGGAGTACCGATACAATTATTTCCTATAGCTTTGATCGAATTCGATGTGGTAGTGGGGATGGATTGGTTAGCTGAGAATCAAGCTAACATAGTTTGTGATAAGAAGTTAATAAATGTTGTCTTACCTGAGAAGGGGTCGGTAGTGATTTATGGTGATCGTAGAAATCATCAGTCTTGCCTTATATCTATGATAAAAAGCCCGTAAGTGTGTTAATAAAGGTTGCCCGAGTTACTTAGCTTATGTGATATATACTAAGCTAGAGAAGAGTAAGTTGGAAGATATTCCAATTGTTAGTGAATTTCCAGAAGTTTTCCCCGAAGACTTGAATAGTCTTCCGCCCGTTAGACAAGTAGAGTTTGGTATAGATCTGATTCCTAGAGCCGCTCCTGTAGCTCGTGCACCTTATCGTCTGGCACCTCCAGAGATGAAGGAAATGATGGCACAACTGCAAGACCTATCCGATAAAGGTTTCATCAGACCAAGTTCTTCGCCGTGGGGAGCACCAGTTTTGTTTGTGAAAAAGAAGGATGGTTCGATGAGAATGTGTATCGACTACCGGGAACTGAATAAGCGTACGATCAAGAACAAGTATCCGCTACCCAGAATTGATGACCTCTTCGATCAGTTAGTTGGAGCTTGTTATTTCTCCAAGATTGATCTAAGATCCGGTTATCACCAGTTGAAGGTTAAAGAAGAAGACGTTCTGAAAACTGCTTTTCGCACAAGGTATGGTCATTATGAATTCTTAGTGATGCCGTTTGGTTTGACGAATGCTCCAGCTGCCTTTATGGATTTAATGAATCGGGTATGTAAGTCGTATCTTGATAAATTCGTGATTGTATTTATCGATGATATACTTATCTATTCCCGATCCAAGGAAGAGCACGCTCAACATCTTCGTTTGATTCTGGAGCTACTGAAGAAGGAAAAGTTGTACGCTAAATTTTCGAAATGTGAATTCTGGCTACGAGAAGTTCAGTTTCTGGGGCATGTAGTTTCCAAAAAGGGTATACAAGTTGATCCGATAAAAGTGGAAGCAGTTGAAAAGTGGGAACCACCGAGAACGCCAACTGAAGTACGTAGTTTTCTGGGTCTAGCCGGCTACTATCGAAAGTTTATAAAAGACTTCTCTCGTATCGCGACGCCTTTGACTAAGCTGACTCGAAAGAATCTGAAGTTTGAATGGAAAGCAGAACAGGATGAAGCATTCCGAATATTGAAAGAGAAACTTTGCAGCGCGCCGATTTTGTCATTACCCGAAGGTTCTGAAGACTTTGTCGTTTACAGTGATGCTTCCAAACTAGGGTTCGGTTGTGTACTTATGCTTCTCGTCAGTTAAAGGATCATGAAAGACAGTACCCTACGCATGACATAGAGCTTGCAGCAGTTGTCTTCGCATTAAAGATTTGGAGACATTATCTTTATGGTTCCAAATGTCAAATTTATACCGATCATAAGAGTCTCCAACACCTCTTCGATCAGAAGGAACTAAATATGAGACAAAGAAGATGGCTTGAATTAGTGAATGATTACGACTGTGAAATCCTTTATCATCCGGGAAAGGCGAACGTAGTAGCCGATGCATTGAGTCGTCAAGAAAGAAGTGGAACAATAAAAGCTATTGCACTACGAACTGAGCTTTTACCTAACATCTTCGACGAACTGAAGAAGTGTCAAGTAGAAGCCTATCAGGAAGAACATTTGAAATCAGAACGGTTAGCGGGGTTATCAGCATTGCTTGTAAAAGGTGATCGTGGGTTGTTGTGTCTGGGGAACAGAATTTGGGTGCCTCGTTTGGGTGGTTTACGTGATTGTGTACTACAAGAAGCTCATCAATATCGATTCTTTATTCATCCAGGTACGAACAAGATGTACAAAGATCTGAAACAATTTTATTGGTGGCCGGGAATAAAAAGAAGCATTGCTCAACATGTGGAAGGTTGTATTACTTGTAAGAAGGTAAAGATTGAACATCAAAAGCTGTTGGGTCAGTTGCAACGGTTAGAAATACCTATGTGGAAATGGGATCAGATTACTACAGATTTTATCACGAAGCTACCAAGGACTCCAAAGGGATTTGATGCCATTTGGGTGATTGTTGACAGATTGACGAAGTCTGCTCACTTCCTACCAATAAAAGAAACTGATTCGTTGGAACGATTAGCCAAGTTGTACATCAACGAAATAGTAACACGACATGGAGTTCCAATTTCGATTATCTCTGATCGTGACAGCCGTTTTACCTCAAGATTTTGGAGAAGTTTTCAAAAGGAAATGGGAACGCAGATAAAGTTAAGTACATCATATCATCCTCAAACTGACGGTCAGAGTGAACGGACGATTCAGACTTTGGAAGATATGTTATGGGCTTGCATTGTTGATTTTGGGGGATCATGGGATAAGCATTTACCGTTGATTGAATTTGCCTACAACAACAGTTACCATTCCAGCATACAAGCGGCGCCGTTTGAAGTACTGTATGGTAGAAAATGCCGAACACCTCTGTGTTGGAATGAAGTGGGAGAGAAACAATTAGCGGGGCCGGATATAGTTCAGTTAACCACGGATAAGATTACTCAGATTCAGGAACGTTTGAAAGTAGCTCAAGACAGACAGAAAAGCTACGCCGACCGACGCCGAAAACCGTTAGAGTTCCAAGTTGGAGATTTTGTGATGTTAAAAGTCTCGCCTTGGAAAGGAGTCATTCGGTTTGGAAAGCAAGGTAAGCTGAGCTCGAGATACATTGGACCGTTTGCAATTATAAAAAGGATTGGTGAAGTAGCCTACAGGTTGGATCTTCCGTCAGAGTTAAGCAGGATTCACAACGCGTTTCATATATCGAATTTCCGAAAGTGTTTGGTTACGCCGGATCAGGCAGTTTCTCTACCAGATATACAAGTTGATGAAAAGGTGAATTATGTGGAAGAACCTGAAGCAATAGTTGATGACAAGGTTAAAGAGTTGCGGAACAAAGTAATCAGACAAGTGAAAGTTCAGTGGAGAAATCATAAGGGTCAGGATGCTACTTGGGAATCAGAATCAGAAATGAGATCTAAGTACCCGTATCTTTTTGCCTAACCGAATTCCGGGACGGAATTCTTTTTAGGAGGAGATGATGTAATACCCCAGGTAATTTCGTTAGTTAAAATCTCATCCCGTTAAATAAAATTAACTTTACAATTAATGTTTAGGGTAAATTTGGATTAATTTATAAGTTTAGGGTATGTTGGGTCATTATTGAGAAGTTCAAGGTCTAGATGGTAACTTTGGGTTGATATTATCTCCTTCAGATTTCAGATATTTCCAGAAATAGAAAATATCAGATTTAGCTGTGTGTGTAGTGTGTGTTTTGAGAGCAAGAAGAGAAAAGAAGAGAAAGCTAGGTCAAGGCATCAATTGGGTACTTGGAAGTGATTTTAGGTATGTTTTCTTTACAATTTACGTGTGTAATTGCTATTAGGTAGTTTCTATCGGAGTAGAATAAACGATTTCACTTATGGGGATAATTCAGTCGGTTTTCTGGGTAAAAAACACCAAACCGACAGAGGTTTCCGGACACCATGAATGTGTCCAGGTGGTTTGTTGGTAGTGTCCGGGTAAATTAGCCGGTGGTGTCCGGATGATGTTTTAAAGGTGTCCGGACATGTCTAATATCCGGGTAAGTCTCTTTTTCTATAGTTTCCGGATGAGTAAGGATGCCGGATGCTGTCCGGATTACTTTGGTGTCCGGATGACGTCCGGATTGTATAGGTTGTCCGAAAAAGTCATGCTATCCGGAAAAGTAGTGTTGTCCGGATAACTTATGGTATCCGGATACTTTTGCTGTTTGGCCAATATTGAGAGTTTAGATGCTGTCGAGTATCCAGTAACCTGTATTTTGTTAACCCTTAGATAGGGAATGAATGAGAACTGACTATTCTGTGGTCTTGACTTGAGTACGGGTTTGGGGGCAACATTTGAGGATTTGAGTTCTTTAGAGTTCTTAGCCTTAGTAAGACTTATGTGTTTTAATGTGGTAAAGAGATATATGTATCTATTTGTTACAGATCCTGTGAATTCTGGGTAAAGGACTGAACCTGTTTAGAAGGCTTGGAAACGTGTTGATAAGCAATCAGGTGAGTTTTACTTCAAAACGTTTTCAACTGGAATACATATATGTATGTATTGGTTATGTGATAAATGGTGTGACTATGTTTATGTTGAAATTATAATATATTGAGATATTGTAATTACGTGAGTATTATATTATATTATATTATAATACGTTGGCCGGGCATAGGACCGGTGTGTTGGCTGTAGTTGTTGTACAGTGTTGTTGGCTGTAGATGTTGTACAGCGTTGTTTATTAGTTGGCTTGCAAACAACTAATATGGCCATGGGAAGGAGACAGGGAACTGCGCGATGAGTGACTTATGATTGATAATTGTCTTTGTGATATATATGGTATTGTGCAAATGGTTTTTAAAAATGGCAGGGATTTTCTCACTTAGACCATCAGGTATAACCCTCATTTTGTTTTAAAAATATGTATTCCAGGTCGTGGATCAAGTAAGGGCAAGTAAGCAGGGTAATCGGTGAATAGCTTTGGAGAAGGCGTATAATTTTTGAATATCGTGGCATGTTTTGTAGTTATGATGTAATGTAAATAGGAAAAAGTTTGTAATGAATTATCTTATTTTGGATTGTAAAGACTAAGGGACCTTAATTGATATATGATGTATCTTGATATTTAACGACGTTATGCAATGTATGCTATTTGAACTATGTATGGAAGTCCGGGTCGTTACAAACCGGGTAGCGGAACCCCCGTGCTAAGTCGCCGAAGGGGGGGGGGCATTTGAGGATGAAAATGCGATAGGTTATCTAGTATTCTCAGAGTTAAGAATACGATATGAGATGTGGTGTGATATGTTGTTATGCATATACGTTAGTAAAGTGTAATGGATCCATAGGCACTAATGGTTATGTACACGTGGAATAGATGAAGTTAGTCATTATTCTGATGTGTGTGGTACTAATGGTTATGTACACGTGGAATAGATGAAGTTAGTCATTATTCTGATGTGTGTGGTACTAATGGTTATGTACACGTGGAATAGATGAAGTTAGACATTATTCTGATGTGTGTGGTACTAATGGTTATGTACACGTAGAATAGATGAAGTTAGTCATTATTCTGATGTGTGTGAGAAACCCTGGAATAAACGTAATTCCCGGTTTCTAAGGAAGAAGAGGGATTGACATATGTAATTGTAATCTCTACTTCCTTTCCTAAGAAATGGGCATGTGTATATTGCGGTTTCTTAGGTGGGAGCATTAATCTAGAATCTGAGAAAGATTCGTAGTGTGGCTCTGGAATAGGATATGAATGGAAATGGGCATGTGTATATTGTGATTTCTGGAATAAGAGTATTAATCTAGAATCAGTGAAGATTCGTAGTGTGGTTCTAAGGCATGATATGATGATGGAATGTGTGTCAGTCATATTCATGGGATTGGATGAAAATCGTGTTAACGGAATAGAGTTACACGTATGGTAAGAAAAAGGGTAATCAGGTTTGATATAACTTGTTTACATTGATGTTGCAAATATTATTTTGGAAACGAATGTTCTCACTAGGCGTTGGCCTAATCGTTTCAAATGATGTTTTCTTACCAGGTACTAGCTCGGGAAAGTAAAGGGATATGGGATGAGCGTTTTGGAATAGCGGAAAAGTCAATTAACAGAAGGAGATTTTGAAGGATTGCTTAGATAACTTAGTTAATCTGATTATAGTGACATAATTAGATTAATAGGTTATTTGAAGGATTCTGTACTTGTAAATGTATTCCTAGTGGTTAATTCACTTGCTATATTTATGAAAGTTGAAGTTTATTTTATCATAACTTGATGAAATTTTAAGGTTCAAATTAGCCCGGAATTTGGGGCGTTAGACACTTGTACTTTACATTTCGAAGTCTTTCCTTCATTTGTATTGTAATCTCTGTACGATCGACATCCGGAACACCAAGGACATCGCCCCTGATTGGCAACCATAGTGCAGCGACGACATCCACTGTCGTCCGCGGGTTTTTTCCTCGTTGAGGTTTTTCCTGCGTCATCAAATCCTTTGTCTCATTTACATTTTTGTCTCTGTCTCACGC
Organism: Saussurea involucrata; assembly: GCA_033807775.1. NCBI lineage: Eukaryota > Viridiplantae > Streptophyta > Magnoliopsida > Asterales > Asteraceae > Saussurea > Saussurea involucrata. The sequence continues at coordinate 11,384,081 of CM066322.1, read as the reverse complement.
CTTTGTCGAACGATTCCTTTCTTTAGTTGTTAAAGTCCACATCGACCTTAAGTTGTCCCTTTGGTGCGATTTTTGGCATTAACAGTTTGGCGCCATCCGTGGGACCCCATCTAGAGAAAATCTTCGACAAACGTGCGTCTTACTAACAGTTTCTCGGAGTTTCCTCTGTTTTCGATCTGTAGGAAAATGGCAGAACAGACTGATGTTTCAACGCATGAAGAGCTCGAAAATGCACGATATGCTTCTGAAGCAGTCAGCGATTATCGCCTGGAGGAAGTTATCCTAGATCAAAGCAAGCCTGAGCGAAAAGTCCTTATCGGATCATCCCTCAGTTCCTGTCTCAGGGAAAAGTTAATATCTTTTTTGCAGGAATATGCTGACTGTTTTGCCTGTTCGCATGAAGATATGGTTGACATAGATCCTGATGTCATCTCCCACAAGCTCAACGTCGACCCATCATTCAAACCTAACAAGCAGAAGCGACGGAAATTTGCTCCCAAAGAGAATAAGGTGATAAATGACGAAGTCGACAACCTTCTCAGGACAGGGAAGATTCGAGAGGAAAATGACAAACCAACAAGATCCCATGGCTCAGCTTCACGCAGAATGGAATGCAGCTCGAAGTCAAATTTAAGCTTCGCAAAAAGCCTTGGCGCGACTCTTACAGGTCCTGCTCTCCAGCGGTTGATCAACCTCGAGCCCAAGTCCATCAGCAACTTCACAGGGTTGATCAACCAACTTTCATTGCAATTCGACGATAGTCACGAAATGGAGAAGCAGACCAGCGACCTGCGCTGCATCGCCCAAAAACCTGGAGAGTCCGTCCATGGTCATTTCGATGATCATCGTTCGAAATTGTGGCATCCAAACCGCCATCGAAGCATACAAGCATGGTCTCGGCGACGGCTTACGTTTTTCCTTACGATCGCCAAGTATGGACGATAAAAGGGACAAGACCAAGTGATCATGCATGGCAACTGCGCACAACAGACAATTGCTTGGCTTTACAAAAAGAACTACCTTGGATGCACGACATGAAGGCAGTCCCTTCGACCTACCATCTGGCGATCAGATTCCCAACACCTTGGGGGCTGCAGGAAATCAAAAGTGAACAGAAGACCGCCCATGATTGCTGCAAAGCAACCTTTAAACCCAAAAATAAGAACAATACTATGGCAACTACGCACGACACGACCAACCGATCCATACGCCAGAAAATGCAGGACTTGGTATCGTCTCGCAGTCTCCACAAGGGCAAAATGGTATACCCCATACAGCGCTCGGTTTCACGACTAGAGGGCAGATGGGCTTCACGATAGAGGTAATTCTCTATAAACACCACCAGGTACGTAACGCACGTCGACGACACTCAGGTAAAAACTTTTACATATGTCCTTAATCCCTCGACCCTTCATAAGGAAAGGACGGACATCGTTAATAAATTACATCTTGCCCTAGAGCAGAAAATTATCTATACTAACGTTCTAGCAAAATTCGTAATTCCTTCCGAAATCATACACGACAATAACCTACAAACTCGCAGGAACGCTCGAACGTCAGTCTTACGATTCATGTCATAAGAAATGACATCTCTAAAGACTATTAGGTTACGACTGTGCATGTCAACCTCTCATGACTGACATGTTATGAAATAGATCTTGCGAGTCAATGCATAAATCGCAGGATCCAACAGGTACATCCAAAGCTAAGCTCTGAAGATAAAGTCGTATGACTTATCTCGAATATACGTTCGGCCCAGTCGCCAGGTCATTTCAAAAAATAGTTCCTTCTTTACGATTCATATCGTAAGAAACATCAATCTTGCAACTCGTGTTGCGAAAAATAAAGCCTCTACGACTTAAACACAGGTCTTACGATTTACATCGTGAGAAATAAAATCTCCACGACTTGAAGCGCAATTTATAATCGTTGATAAGAAACGACTCACATATTTTATGATCGCCAGTCACGACAGACACAGGTTAAAATTCTCCGTCGCCACTAAATGCGACTCGCATGCTTAAATCTCAGAATCGCCAAGAAAGGTAAGTCGCGAGATTAATCATACAATCACAAGTAAGGTAAATTTTTTACCGCTTATCGCTAAAGCAAAACTTACACAACGTAACATAGGTCTCTAACGACCGTATCGTCTCGAACGCCAGATCATAGGTCTCTAACGACCGTATCGGCTCGAACGCCAGATCATAGGTCTCTAACGACCGTATCGGCTCGAACGCCAGATCATAGGTCTCTAACGACCCTATCGGCTCCAACGCCAGATCATAGGTCTCTAACGACCGTATCGGCTCGAACGCCAGATCATAGGTCTATAACGACCATATCGGCTCTAAACGCCAGATCAAAAGTCTATAACGACCGTATCGGCTCGGAACGCCAGAACATAAGTCTTTAATGATTGTATCACAAGATCCTTAAAATATATCTTGGTTCGATCATCTTATGATCACCGCCAAGCTTTATTTCGGACCAATCGTCTTACGATTGACTCCCGACCCATACGTCTTATTTTGATAAAGATCGTCTTACGATCATCGTCGGTTCCTTACGTTACAAGACCGTCTTACAATCGTCACAAGTATCTCGCGCATTAAAGATCATCTTTCGATCTCCGCAACTTACTTAATATCATCGACTGGTCACGCAATTTTAGCTGACCAAGCTGGTTTTATTCTAATGATCCAATAAGCAGAAACGACACGACTCATCATTCTACTTTGATGCGAGATCTAAAATTCAAATGGCTTCGAAATTCAGATCTCGGGGGGCTAACTGTTTGTGTAAAAAATCACACCCTCGGCATGACCCATGGACCTTGATGACCCTAAATCTACGACGGTCACACCCCCGACCAACAAAGGTAATACCCATTATTGCCATACCCCCAACACACGATAATTGGTTATTAAAAGCCATATTGGGCCAATAATCATCTTACATCTAATGATCGCACGTCGCACATCGCTAGTCTCATGACATTAATCTTACGTCACTAAGTCTTACGTTGCCAGTTATGTGTCGCCAGTTACGACTCGTCGGTCTTACGTCGACAGTCTCTTATCATCGGTCTTATATCGCTCTGGTCCTGCGCCAGCATCATCCTGACATCCTGGTCTTACGACCTAGTCCTATGACATCGTCATCTTGGTCTTGCGACCAAATGGTCTTACGACGTTTCTATAAGACCATTCTCATTTTAAGGTAAAATCATAGTACTTTATCTCTTGTTTAAAGATCGAAAGTCTTTTGCCTCACGACACTCGACCTCGACATCGCCTACTTCGCACAACCGTTGCATAGAATCATGCGACCTCGGACTACTAACGCGTTATACGACTGTTATATTTGTTCAGTGATTAATGCAGGAGTCAAAGTCATTAATGGACAACGGCTATAACCGACGAAATCAGTTATGAGCATCTAAACCCACATTGAAGACGACGACCGTTACAACAATCATCAAAGATCTTAATTATTCAATTAAAGTCATCCGAAGACTATAAAATCCCAGCTCAATCATCAGTTCAAGACACCTGATCAACACCGAATAACACAGAGAGAGATAGAACAGGAGCATCGAACAACAAAAGCAAACGCAAACGCAAACACTCGAAGAATATTCATTCGAAGCAAAGAGATCATTTATAGAAGATCACTCTCGACGCAAGACTCTCATTCTCGACCAACAGTTTATACAAAGTTTTCACACACGACGCACACTGTTTTTACATTCCAAACACTTGTACTTTACATTTCGAAGTCTTTCCTTCATTTGTATTGTAATCTCTGTACGATCGACATCCGGAACACCAAGGACATCGCCCCTGATTGGCGACCATAGTGCAGCGACGACATCCACTGTCGTCCGCAGGTTTTTTCCTCGTTGAGGTTTTTCCTGCGTCATCAAATCCTTTGTCTCATTTACATTTTTGTCTCTGTCGCACGCCTTTGTCGAACGATTCCTTTCTTTAGTTGTTAAAGTCCACATCGACCTTAAGTTGTCCCTTTGGTGTGATTTTTGGCATTAACAACTGGTGATTTTTTGCCCAAACAGTTTGCCCCAAAAATTTGAAAAATAAAGAGGCAAACTCGAGTTTTTTAAATTTTGCTAGTCGAGTGCGCAGGGTCGTGACATGTGTTTTTATTTGTCTTGGAACTGGATCGGTTCGATTTTGACTAAGGAAGGGGCCGGAAAGGCGATCAAGACGTGACGTCACGCTGACGTGCGATCGTGCATAACAGTTGTACGCGCCAGGTATCGACGATCCGCGTGGTTATACGAAAGGTCAAGGGCACGTGTCGATCATTGAGAGGTTTGATCTGACGCGATCTTTCACATAAATAGCGACCTTTGACGGATCCTTTCCTTTTCACGATTTCAGAGAGATCCGAGAGAGATTTCCTTATTTCTCCTTAGCGATTTGCTTCCAAACCTACAAGAGTTAGAGTTTTCAAGGTTTCATAGTGCCTATATAAGGTACGATTCTCTAGTCTTTGTATGCGTCGCAAGTCAATAGCTAGGAAACCTAGGAAAAATTGGGATATTTGGGGATTTTCAGAGCGACAGGTCTGGTTGACTGGATTAGCGATGTCGACAGAACCCAAGAGTACTATCCAGGATCAGGAGGCTATAGATGACTTTAGACTTTTAGCACAAATCCCCGCGGGGGTCTCTGTGAGCAAGGCTGGTAGCATTCGACCGGAGATGTGTCCCGAGGGATACGTCGTGATATACGAGTATCCCTTTAAAATAGGCTTCGAGTGGCCCTATTCTCCTCTGGCGAAGTCTTTTTTGTGAGAGTTTGACCTCGCTCCTGGACAATTGATGCCTCAATTCTGGAGAGTTGTTCTAGTCATCGAGCGACTTACTTCACACTGGGAGTCACCGATGAATATAAAAGATCTCTTGACCGCTTACCAGGTCAAGAAGGATCAGTACCGTCGTTACAGCCTTTTCTCGAGATACAAGGGGATCGTACTTTGGTTCAAAACACTGCGGTTAATGATCGTAAGTGGAAGACCAGGTACGTCTTTGTGCAGGTAGCGACGATGGATACTAATAGTGATTGGATCAGATATGGATGGAACATGGCCGGTAAGTTTCAACTATTGTCGAGCGTTTTATTATCTATCGTTTTTGCCTTCCGACTGACTTTCTTTCCCTGTGCTTTCAGATATCAATTTTGACAGTGTGGAGCCCAACGAGGATACTAAGGCCAAGATCGAAAAGTTCCTGGAGATTAGCGTCGAGGACCGATCGTTCGTCACACGTCAATTGCTAGATGAAGCTGATGATGATGAGATTTTCTTGAGTGATCGTGTACAGGTGGGTCAGAGGGAGAGAGAGAGGGAAGAAAGGGAGAGAACAGAAGAAGAGGATAAGTCTGAGGATACCGAGAAATCTGAGGAGAAGAAGGCAGGGGGGACAGAGGTAGAGAAGACTGGTAAGTGTACCCTACTCTGTTTCATGCCTCTTTCTTTCCTTTTTAGTTTATCTTTTCTTCTTTGTTTCATAGGAGAATTTCAACAAGGACCCCCACAGGAAACTCAACAGCCGCAGCTGAAGGTGTCGTTGGCGATGGCTAAGAGGGCGGCTCAGGCCGAATTGGCTCGTCAAGCGAAGAGGGGAAGGCAAGAGGTCCCGATAGCTGAGTCGGGGGTCCTCAAGAGGAAAGAGGCTCCGATACTCAGACCGGGAGTCCTCAAGAGGACGAGGACGTCCATCAGGAGAGAACCGTCTTCGAAGACGGTCGACTTGTTGAAAGTCACTTCGTCAGTGAAGGCGAAGGCATCGACCACATCTGTCGAGAAGATCCCTGATGTGGTCGAGGTGACACCCGTCGATACGGCGCATCCGGCGAAATCGACGGGGTTTCCTGCTGCTGCGTCGGGCCCTGCATCGGCCGACAAGGTCAAGGGCGCGTGGACGGGAGAGGAAACGACGGTGAAGTTCACCTTGCCGGCGGATTTCATGGTGGATAATTTCCTAGACGAGATGAGCCTGTTCCCCCATTTGGACAAGTTCCGGCTCCCTGCCTTCAAGAAGCGTTTTAATGGGGTTTCTATGGAGGCTGCGGCATCTTATGTAGCCGGCTTAGCGTTCATGGTAGGTCTATCTTTCAAGACTTCTCTTTTCATTGTTATCGTTGTCGTTGTCGTTGTCGTTGTTGTTGTCGTTGTCGTTGTCTAACGTATTTCACACATATTTCAGACATTTCAGTCTTCGCTGGCCCTGCAAGCCGAGACGGTGAAAATGGAGGGTCTTGTGGCTTCTGCCACTAAGAGGGAGAATGTGGTGCTGGCGAGGGAGAAGTCTGCCCTAGCACGCGTCGAAGAAATGTCAGTAAAACTTGACGATGCCCTGGATCAGCTAGAAGCTGTCACTCATGCGAGAGATGATGTTAATCTTCATTTGAAGGAGTCTTTCTCTGTAATTGCAGATCAGAGAGAGGAGCTAGATAGGATATGAGCGGCTGCGGACACGAAGGAAAAAGAGATTGGGGGATCAAAGTCCAAGGTGGCAGTCCTGGAGAAGGAGGTGAGGAAGCTCAAGGAAGATGTTGCGTCGACCTTTGCTTTAGGTCGATTGACTGCAAGGGCGGCGATCATGCAGCAGCATTTGTCAGGAAGGAATCCTCTAGCCTCGGCATCTAGCGAACTTGCTTATTTTCTGGGCGAGCTCGGGTCTGCAAGGGACCTTGATCCGGATGACGAGAATGAGGCGGAGGAAGAAGAGGTTGTGGACGGAGGTTCCCAGGGTGAAGCCTCGGGTAAGGATGCCGCCGACGTCCCTCTTAATGCTTAGTGGCGCTTTTCTTTATGTTTTTGAGAACTCGACCGTTAGTAGTCGAGCTATATGTAATTATACATTCTATGAATGAAACTTTGTTTTTCTTTTGAACTCGTGTGTTGTTTTGGTTTACACATGTCGCAGGTAAAATATCATCTGTGAAATTTGTCAAGTGTGGAATAACAGGGAATCGTGCGACTTAGGCATCCATCGTAACATAACAACTTTAGAATGTAAGACATAGGACTTTTAAATCGTGTATACAAACATTAGCACATGCGATCAAGGCATACATTCAGGGTATGAAATTCAACTAAGTCAAGAAACTTAAATCATAAGATCATTAGTCTTTGCGATCGTACGATTAAGTCGTGCGATGAACTGCGAATCGCATGTCTTGTAGAAAGATGGCCAAGTTCTAGACCTTATCGTTTACGTCGTGCGATGCTGCAAAATTAGAGTCGAATGCCCTTGTGATAGAATATCCAAGCTATATGCATGAACACTTATGTCATGCGACCTTGCGAGATTAAAGTCATGTAGTAGACTTTTAGCAGCTTATGTCATGCGATTTGTGGTAAAACAATGTTAGAGGTTGGTCGTTGGCTAACCAACGACCCTCTGATGCTTAAGTCAGTAATCGTTCGCGATGAGAGATCGTATGAGAAAAAATAGGATTTAGAATACGCACCTTTCTATACTCTATGTCTATTTGCCCCCCGTCATTTATTATCTTATTTTTTCCAGGAAGAACAGATTATAAATGGTGAATCGACGCCGAGAAATAACGTTTGAGTTTATGCCGACTGTGTTTTCGTGCGACAAGGCAAGATAGTCGTTTTATTCCTGTAGAGAAGGCATAGGTTTTGTCTTTAGGTATAGAAGGACGAACCTGTCGAGACCTTTGTTAGACGGTCTACTTTCGCGGTTTCAGAGTGGTCTTATAGCAATCACGGGCGACTTTCGACTCACTTTTGATTTCTTGGATTCCCCATGGCGTAGGGAACTTCAGGGTCTGATGATATGTCGAAGGGACGACTTTCATTTCATGGATCCATGGTCGACCTAAAATGATGTTATAGGCTGACGCACAATCAATGACTCTGAACTTGGTCTGCTTGTTGATTCCTCCGGCGTAGACTGGCAAGATGATATCTCCATAGGTGCTCGTCGCTTCTCCATTGAAACCGACCAAAGTCGTTGAACGTCGGGTGATTTCCGAATGATCGATTCCCATGGCCTTGATGGTGTTAAGGAAAATGACGTTCGCTGAACTGCCCCCATCGATCAAGACTCGCCGGGTTAAGCAATTACCGATCGTGAGTTGAATAATCAACTGATAACGCCACTTTTTGGCGTTATTTTCAGTTCTCAAACCAATGAGATTGGCTTGTATTCAAGTAAAAAGGCGGGTATTTTACGGTTTATCGAGTGATTTATACAGGTTATCTAAAAGGCGGTAATCCTCGAGAAAAGAAGCTAAAAAGAGCCCAAAACGAGTCCAAACGAAGCCTAACGGAAGCCCAAAAGCCAAGCCCAAGACCCGCGACCGAACCAGGACCCGAACCGCGAACCAGAAAACGACCCACGTAGCCAAACGATATGCGCGACTTACCACGCGACTTACAAGTCGCGTGGCAAGTGGCGTAACCCACTGTTTCGCGAATCCCAGCTTTAAATCCGATTTTTAGGTAATTCATTCGATACGCAACTTTCACACGACGGCCAGAGCAGTTCCAGGGGTGATTTTCAGAGCCGAGTGACACCTTTTGGAGCGACGAGGGAGGATCAATCGAGGACACGTTCACGACGCAAGTAGATTCAATCACGGGAGAAGGGAGTTCATCACTACATCTTTGACATTCACCACGATCACAGTTATTATGTTTACATACGTTTTCGTTTCTCTTTCTCTTGTGTTTGAATCCCCCAACATCATGAACTAATCTTTAGATGTTGGGGGTTGGATTGAATTAGGATTGAACATATAGATGGATGACGAGTGACTTTTATCAGTTTTCCGATTTAATGAATGCATGTGATTTTGCTCTTAATGCTATTGTGAATTTGGCCAATTTACGATTGATTTGTTGTTGTTAAGTAAGTTCGAGAGAGTTATATATCAAATAGAACTAGAAATCATACGCCTAAGGTAAGAAAGGATAGAGATATACTGAGTAAACCTTAGTCTCATTATAATCTTGTGCTTAAAGTGTTTTGAACTACATAGGTTGAGATCGAGAGATTTAACTTGTGTTGTCAAGATAAAACTCATGGTAGCTTGAGAAAGAACCGTGCTTTACGAATATAACCGTTGTAACTCGAGAGAGAACAATGGTTAGATCAAGATTGGGTATTCATCAACGGAATTAACTGGTATTGGTTTTAAGTCTGATGTTCATATGTGAAAACCTAAGGATTTCCAACCCTCAACTGTTTTCTCTATCTGAATTCCAAAGCTGTTCATTGTCTGTCTTGTGTTTGATTATTTTCTGCAGTTAGTAGTTTAATACCAATCTCTCAATTTTCGATAGTTCAGTTAATAGCGATTATAGTAATTGTGATACTTAGTTCCTAGTTCCCCGTGATTCGATACTCGTACTTCTCTAAGTACTATTACTTGACTTCGACCCGTACACTTGCGATGAGATTTAGGTGGGTGATACCTAGCCTTATCAAGTTTTTGGCGCCGTTGCCGGGGAACTAGTTGTAGCTAATAGCACTACCATCTATAGGCGTTATTAGATTGGACATTTTTTTATTTTTTATTTTTATTCTGTTAGTTTACTCCATCACTTTCAGTTTCTGGAACACTAATCTTGCTTACTTCCTTTTCAGGTACTAATTGGTTTATGCCAAGGACGACCCGAGGGAAGGAAATCGAGCAACTCGATCCGGAAATCGAAAGAACCGTCCGCCGTCTCCGCCAAGAAGCAAAAACCAAAAAAGACATCAAGATCGATATGGGTGACGAGAGACCACCTCCACGCAATAACAATCCACCACCACCATCGGAAAGACGCCCTATGCGGTCGTTCGCCGATCCTAATGTGGCGGCGGCACGCATAGGCATTCAAGCGCCCGCCACTGGGGCGAATTACTTCGAGCTGAAGCCAAGCACCATCGTAATGGTGCAACAGAACCAGTATGGAGGGACACCGGCGGAAGACCCTCATGCACATCTCCGTGCATTTGAGCGGGTTTGCAACACTTTCAAGATCAATGGCATGAGTGAAGATGCCATCAAGCTGAGGTTATTTGGATTCTCCCTCAAGGGCCGAGCCGAAACGTGGACCGAGAGTATTCCACCGGACTCGGTAACCACTTGGGAGCAACTGAAGGCAGCGTTCCTTCAGAAATTCTTCCCTCCGAGCAGAACCGCCCAACTGATGGCAGAGATCACCCATTTCGCACAATGGGATCAGGAAACCCTATATGAAGCTTGGGAGCGTTTCAAGGACATGATCAAGAAATGTCCGCACCATGGGTTACAAGACTGGGTTATTATCCAAACCTTCTTTAGTGGCCTCCACCCACAATTCAAAAATGACATCACAGCCGCGGTGGGTGGAACACTAATGGATAAGTCCTATGAAGAAGCGTGCGAACTGATAGAGAATTTGGCGGAGCATAGTTTTTCCACCCCGATATCAGCCGTGAGACGAGTAGCAAGTGTGCAAGAAAGTAATGAGCTGAATGAACTGAAAGCTCAACTAGCCTTCATCACAAATCATCTGAATAGAGGTATTCCGGAAGCACCCGAGCAAGTTCAGTATATGCAAAACCGGAACTATCAACCGAGAAACGATCCTTTCTCAAACACTTATAACGAGGGGTGGAAGAAGCATCCGAACTTGTCTTGGAGTCAACCCGGTCAACAACCAGGTAATCCTTCTAACTCTTTTAATTCTCCTAGTACTAACAATGCCTACCGTCCTCCAGGTTTTAACCAAAGGAACGAGGGACCATCGGTAGAGAAGAAGCCAGGACTCAAAGACATGATGATGAAGTTCATGTCTAAAATGGACAGCACAGTCGCGGGATTAGCCGGCACAGTTGGGGAATTAGCAAGCACAGTGAGCGCTGTCAAGGCGGCTACCGAGCAAAACACAGCATCTATAAAGATCTTGGAGAGGCAAGTGGGGCAAATCTCTGAAGCCCTACAAAACCGACCTCCCGGAGCATTCCCAAGCATGGCTGAAAGGAAACTGAGAGAGGAGTGCAATGCCATTTACATAAGAAATGGCAAGGAGCTGAATGGGGAGCCGACAAGAGAGACCGATCCAAAGGAGAAAGAGGTCGAGATCATAGACATGACTGAGCTAGAGACTGAAGAAGAGGTAGTGATTGAAGAAGGGAAACCGAAGGAGAAAGAGGTGTCACCACCGACCAAGCCGGCAGTACCGAGCGCGCCATATCCGAACAGACTGAGAAATAATAAGGATGATGTTAATTTTTAGAAATTTATTGATGTTTTTAAAAAGTTAACCATTAACATCCCTTTTGCAGATGCGTTGGCACAAATGCCATCCTACATGAAGTTCATGAAAGAGATCCTGTCAAAGAAAAGGGCACTTGATCACCAGGCCACCGTTGCACTCACTAAAGAGTGCAGCGCGATTTTCCAAAATAAGCTTCCCCCGAAGCTTAAAGATCCAGGGAGTTTTTCGATCCCTATTCAGATTGGGGAGTTTACTTTTAATAAAGTTTTATGTGATTTAGGGGCAAGTATTAACCTGATGCCTCTTTCTATTTTCAGGAAACTCGGCCTGGGTGAGGTAAGCCCGACATACATGACGTTAAAGCTCGCCGATCGATCAATCAGATACCCATATGGAGTGATCGAGGACGTCTTGATCAAGGTCGGTAAGTTTTACTTTCCAGTCGACTTCGTAGTCATAGATATAGACGAAGACGAAGAGGTCCCGTTGATATTGGGACGATCATTTCTGGCCACAAGCCGAGCTTTGAAAGACATGGAAGAAGGTGAGATAACCTTCCGGTAGGCGGCGAAAAGGTTATGTTTAAGATGTTCGATGATGGAAGAGGTCGAAGCGAAGAAAGACCCGAAGCTAGTAAAGGAAGACCAAAGGGGGGAGAAACCGCGGGAAATCGCAAGTGTGGGCGATTCGAGTCTGCGGATACCGAGCCGAGCTGAAACCACATAGTCGTGCCACGACTTTAAATACGGCGCTGGGTGGGAGGCAACCCACCAAGGTTTGTTGTCTTTATTAATTTTTATTTTGAGTGTGTTTTTATTTCCGAAAAAAACCATAAAAATCGAAATATCGAAAAATCAAAAATAGCTGGAACAGGGACATACGCGGCTTATGCCGCGGTTTACATACCGCGTGTCAAGCCGCGGGACTCCTCTGACTGTTTGTGAAACAGTGGGTTACGCGGGATGTGGCGCGGCCTGCAAGCCGCGCAGCAAACCGCGGGTGTCCCCTGTTCGTTTTTCGTGCAGTTTTTGTTTCCTTTCTTGCTTTGTGTGTTTCATCTTCCTGCTTTTTTTCGTCGTGTGTTTTGTGTCTTTTGTTTGTTTTGCATGCTCTCCCCTCTCCTCCGATTGATGCTCAACCTTTCAAGAATCCTCCTTCATCCGGGCAAAACAGGTACGCTCTAAACTTTGCATAATAACGAGTGGTGTAAGATGTTTGTTCGTGTTAGTTAAACGAGATGCAACAAACCTAAGTTTAACTTAGGTTTGGGGTGCCTCATCTTTCACATCTACACTGTGATCGTGGTGAATGTGAAAGATATAGTGATGAACTCCCTTCTCCCGTGATTGAATCTACTTACGTCGTGAACGTGTCCTCGATTGATCCTCCCTCGTCGCTCCAAAAGGTGTCACTCGGCTCTGAAAATCGCCCATGGAACTGCTCTGGCCGTCGTGTGAAAGTTGCGTATCGAATGAATGCCCTAAATCCTGAAATTAACAGCTTAAAATCGACAAACAGTGGGTTACGCGACCTACCACACGACTTGCAAGTCGCGTGGCAAGTCGCGCGTATGCTTTTTGCTGCGTGGGTCGATTTCTGGTTCGCGGATCGGGTCCTGGTTCGGTTGCGGGTCTTGGGCTTGACTTTTGGGCTTCCGTTAGGCTTCGTTTGGACTCGTTTTGGGCTCTTTTTAGCTTCTTTTCTCGAGGATTACCGCCTTTTAGATAACCTGTATAAATCACTCGATAAACCGTAAAATACCCGCCTTTTTACTTGAATACAAGCCAATCTCATTGGTTTGAGAACTGAAAATAACGCCAAAAAGTGGCGTTATCATCAACCCATTATGATGTTTCTGGTACGAGTCGCCGAGGTCGTCTTGATCGAACACAATCTTCATAGCCTCTAACTTCAGATCTCCTCTGGGTCTCGATGAACGCGGGATAGGTCGGTCGTCAGGTGCTTGACTGGCATGACGCTTGGCTGCGGAATACGTCAAACCAGACACGTCAGAACCACCAGTGATGCAATTGACGACCTTTGCATGCTCGGGGGTCGACGGTCGATGGTCATTAGCTGAAGTAACGACGTCATCAATAATATCTTTAAGATTACCCTTCGGGACATGATATGCTAACTCTTTTTTGAGAGCTATGCAATCATCTGTCATGTGACCATGATCGATGTGGAAGTCGCACCACTTGGATTTATCTTTCTTATCGTCACTTTTCTCGGATTTCTTTGGCCATCGGATGGTTGCCTGGGAAGTCTTTAGAGCTTCGACCAGATCCTTAGTGGACCCTTTGAATCCATAAGAGGATATCTTAGGGTACTGAGGGAACTTGCTTGTGGTCTTAGCCTCTGCTTTCGTCTTGAATCGGACATTGGAGATCTGTCGTGCGGGCTCTATCTTTGAACTCGCCTTTGTCTTGAACTCGGGTTTTCTTACACCCAACGACTTCTTGTCGTCGGTATGTTTTTGACGAAAGGCAGCATCGTCCTCTACCCTCATGTATGCTAAGGTTCGAGCTCGGACGTCTTCAAAGTTTTCCGGAGGATATTTGGTCAGATCAGTGTATAGACCTGAACTGTCATCGAGACCGCGCTTGTAAGCCTCGATTGCAGTTTTGACGTCACAATTGCGGATACTGATCATCTCTGCATTGAATCTGTTGAAATAACTTCGGATAGACTCATTGGTTTTCTGCACGACATAATACAGGTCATTGGTCTGCTTCTCCATCTTGCGACTGCTGGCGAATTGTTGAGAGAATTGGTTGACCAATTCTGCGAACGACCCGATGGATTTGGGTTTGAGATTGATCAACCATTGGAGGGCGGGACCAGTGAGAGTTGCACCGAAGCTTTTGCACATACAGACTTCTTGATATATGTGTGGGATCGAGATTGTCCACATGAGCTGCTTATACTGCGCGACGTGCTCGGTTGGATCGGTCACACCTGAATACTTGGGTGTGAAGGTGGGAACAGTGTATTTCTTCGGGACCTCGACGGTCGCGATCCCATCAATGAAAGGCGATGCCTGATAGCCTGATCGAGGCTCGACGTCGACAGGCACGTCTGCCCCCGGTAGCTTGGCGAGCAAGGATAAAACACGCTCATTCTGATCTTCTAGCATTTTCAATCGCTGGGCGACGGGGTCATTAGGATCTGGACCGGCCGGGGGAATGGCTCCCGAACTGGTACCATTTTCATATGACGAACCATTAGCATCCCCATTGAGAGGAACAAAAAACGGCTGCGACCCATTCTGAAACGGCTGTGATCCGTTCTGAAACGGATGCGATCCATTCTGAAACGGCTGCGATCCATTCGGAAATGGTTGCGATCCATTATGCATGGGAGGAGGCCTTATATGATAAGAAGGCATCTGCCCTGGTTGGGGATTGAACGGCCCTGGTTGCTGGTTCTGCATGAATGGACCTGGATGCTGGTTTTGCACGAATGGTCTAGGACCATTCTGAGGTCCGAAGGGATTTCTCAGTCGCGCGATTTCCTCAGACGCTCTGCGGCTTTGCTCAGCCATGGCATTGATTTGATTTCGAGCAACTTCTAGCTCTTGATACATCTGGGCAATGACATGCTCTTGATTTCCAGGGACTGCCATAGAAAGCAGAGAGAACTGCAAGAAACCGTTAGTAAAACGCACGTTTGTCGAAAAGATTTTCTCTAGATGGGGTCCCACGGATGGCGCCAAACTGTTAATGCCAAAAATCGTCCAAAAGGATAACTTACGGTTGATTGTGGAATTTAACAACTAAAGAAAAGAATCTTTCGACAAAGCGTACGAC
Source organism: Saussurea involucrata (assembly GCA_033807775.1). Lineage (NCBI taxonomy): Eukaryota > Viridiplantae > Streptophyta > Magnoliopsida > Asterales > Asteraceae > Saussurea > Saussurea involucrata. Next base: position 11,369,016 of record CM066322.1, on the reverse strand, counting down.
AAAGGAGAAAAACGTAAATAAGACAGAGATTTGGTGACGCGGGAAAAACCTCAACGAGGAAAAAACCCGCGGACGACAATGGATGTCGTCGCTGCACTATGATCGCCAAACAGGGGCGATATCCTTATGTTTCGGGTGTCGATCGTACAGAGATTACAATACAAATGAAAGGAAATACTTTAAATGTAAAGTAACAAGTGTTTTGAATGAAAAAACAGTGTGCGTCGTGTGTAGAAACTGGATGTCGTGTGCGAATGTCGTGCGTCGAGAGCTATTTCTTCGAGAGAGAGTTCTTCACTTCGGATGTTCTTTAGAGATGGTTTTCGATGATAGTTCTCAGTTGATAGCTCGATTCCCCTCAATGATGCTTGAGCCTTTGCTTTTTTAGTCTTTGGATGCATTAATTGATGTCTAAAACGCCTTGGATAACTGTCGTAACGGACGTTGAGTTGAATGTTGTTAAATGCTGTTAATTGTTGTTAATTGCTCTGTCGGTTTCAACCGTTGGCCATTAATATTGTTGACCTGCATTTAAATGGTGAGATCATAACAGAAAAACAAATATTAGCTTGGTCAAGGTCGCATGCTTCCAGACGACAGTCGAGGTCGAGGGATACCTACGACCATAAATTTGGTCAAAGAACAAAATTGTTTATGTTTTGACTTGGTTGTGAAAGAATTGTGTCAAATGTTTTAAGCATCGTGGTCGTTGTCGAGACTGGTGATTTTTTGCCCAAACAGTTGCCTAAGGTTACATTTGAGAAACACGTGGAAAGCATTGTGATGTGGATATTTTCTAAGCTCTCTTGATTGATGTACGAATCAGGGGGAGTAATAGACAAAATGAGGTGTCTACTAAACATGTAATATTAGTGGGTTGTGCTCTTTCCTTCACCCAAGGTTTTATTTTTCCCATTGGGTTTTGTTCCTTGGTGCAAGGTTTTAGCGAGGCAACATTTTATAAATCATATTGATTTATATACCTCTTGATTGACGTATGAATCAAGAAAGGTGGTAAACTAAAGGAATTGTTTAATGGTGCCGTGTACTCTTTCCTTCGTCTAAAGTTTTTATTTTTCCCACTGGGTTTTATTTCTTTGGCATAAGGTTTTAATAAGGCAAGAACTATACACCATCACTCCTTTGATTCGGCACAAGGGGGGGTGTTGAAGGATTATGTGCCATCATCAAAAGGAATTGATTGAGAGAATATTTCCCTAGTATTAGAATTTACCATATTGAATGTTTCCTTTTCTTTGTAAACTCCTCCCTATTTAAAGGGCTTATGATTAATGAGAAAGATAGATTCATTCTCTCTATTTACTGTTGTTCTGTCATGTTGTTTTTTCTATAACAAAATACCCTAAGTTTGACTTTGACTTACCAAAATACATTTTTTTCAGTTTTGCAAAAATACCCTTTTTTTATTTATATATTTTAATATATATTATATACACTACATAAAAAATATTTTTTATATTTAAAATTCATTTTTTTAACGTATTTTCAATTTTGTTTTACACTTCTATCGCATTAACATAATAATCATATATTAACTAATTCATTAAATCGTTTTAAATTATTATTATTTGTATGTGTTTATAGATATCGTGAATGGCAATAGGACAAGGTTTCACGAGAAGAATATGAAATGGGGTTTTGACAAGTTGGTATCACTGGACTCATTTAAGAATTGTGAAAATGGGTATTTGACGAATGATGATTCATGTGTGTTTGGAGCTGAAGTATTTGCAGTTACAGAATATGCACAAAATGATCGATGTCTGTCCATCACAAAGTCTCCGCCAATTTTTAATACTTACACTTGGACCATCGATAATAAAATAAATAAAACGTATTTTAACTATAAGAGTACCATAAATTAAATAATTAACTATAAGGGTATGAATTTTAAATATAAAAAAATATTTTTTATGTAGTGTATATGATATATATTAAAATATATAAATCCAAAAAAATTCAATATTGGGCTCATTTCGAACGTATCGAATAGACGATTATAATGGTGTAACTTGTTAAAATTAAAACGTATTTTTTTAACGTATTTTAGTTAATAAACGATTATATGTGTTAAATGTAAAATTAAAATTATGAAAGTAAAAGGTATAAAGTAAAGTAAGTAAATAAGTATAGGAGTTGAAAATGTAAAATTTAATTAAAAACTCACCAAATTCATTTCTTCGCGTAAAAAATTTCAATTTAGACCCTGGCCCACGATCGTGGGCTCCATCGCGGAAAAAAAATGTATTTTTACAAAACTGAAAAAAATAGTATTTTGGTAAACTTAAGGTATTTTAATTAAATTCCCATAAAAATATTTTATTTGAGAAGACAATTTTAATAGATATGATGAGTATTAAGGCCATCCGTACCCGGCTCGGGATGGGGCTCGAGATGCCTTCGGGCTCAGCGGGAATGGGCTACGGCCCTTGCGGGATGCGGGGTGCGGGATGGATTCCGGGTTCGGGATCCCGATTCATCCTGAAGGTTTATTAAAAAAAATTATTTAATTTTTAAAAATAATGCCGTTGAACGGCTCTTTTTAAACAAAAATAAATAAAAAAATTTCTCAATTTAATCCCACTGTATATTTAACCATCAAACTCTTATTTCTCACACCTCTCAAACTCTCTAAAATTCTCTCAACCTCTTATTTTTCACACCTCTCAAACTCTCTCAAATTCTCTCAACCTCTTATTTTTTCACACCTCTCAAACTCTCTCAAATTCTCTCAACCTCTTATTTTTCACACCTCTCTCATCATGAATCCAAACAGAACACCTACATCCCGTCGTAACCGACCGAATACACCACAATCGCAAGAAGATCAAGAGCTTGGTTTCCAAGCGTTTACACAACAACAAGGTTATCGTCCGCATTTTTCGCAACAAATTCCGCCACAAATTTCGCCACAATGGTCGCAACAAAATCCGCCACAATATTTTTACAACTCATTAGGCCATACGCAACAAATTCCTTACCAACTTACACGTTCCGGTATGATTGAACAAGGTTGTATTCCGACCAACTTCAATCCTTCTTCACCCTTCATCAATCTCGTCGACGACTACGTTCCGGAAACCCAACCTTCTACCCCGAACACACCACAATCTATCCCGACACAACAATCTAACCCGGAACCATCAAATCCGAGACCAACGAAAGCCGCCAAACAAACGTGGAGTAAAGACGAGGAACTCGCGTTAGTGTCGGCGTGGGTTGACGTTTCGGAGGACCCCGTTATCGGTAACGCACAAAGCGGTGGTAATTATTTTTATTGTTATTATTATTATTATTATTATTATTATTATTATTATTATTATTATTATTATTATTATTATTCTTATACTTAATTTTACATTAATGTAGGAAGTTTTTGGGCCCGAATCGGGCATGTGTTCTTTACTCGCTTGGATCGTGAACCAGGTTATAGATCAACCCATCAACTCAATAGCAAGTTCAACGACCTCAATAAAAGAATTAATTGGTTTGGCGGCATCTACAACAACTTGTTCAATAATAGATCAAGCGGGATGAGTGAGGCCGATATATCCCGAACGACACACGAACGGTATCTAGCATGCCATAAAGTTGCTTTCACTCACGAACAAGCTTGGGACGTCCTAAAAAAATGTCCAAAATGGGGAGCCGTTCCAACGATGACGACAACTTCATCGCGGGGTTCAAAACGTACCCAACCTTCCGATGATGACGATGACGAGCAAATTCAACGACCCATCGGGAGAAACAAGACAAAAAAACATCAACGAGTAATACGTCCGGGGCGAATACGGACGAAAGTGTTACTCAGTTGTTGACGACGTTCAACGACAAGATTGATGATACAATGGAATACAAAATGAAAAAACTCGATCTCAAAATCGAACGCTCAAAACTCGAACGACATAGGTTGGAACAAGAACTCGAAATCGAACGCTCAAAACGATTTGAGAAAGACTTCGAGTTTTTCATGACCCCGCATGATCACCTTACGGGAAACGCTTTGAGGGTTACTTTAGCGAGAAAAGAGCAAATTCAAAAATTTCATAATTTGTAATGTTTTGTATTTTGTAATTTTTATTTTTAATGAATGGTATGAATTTTTATTTTTATTATTTATCTTATTTTTATTTATTAAAAAATATATAAATATTTTTATTTTGTCAAATAATTAAATGTATAAATAAAAGAATTAAAATAAATGAGTTGGCAAAAGGGTTTGAAGGAATGGGGTAAGGGTGTTTAGGGATTGAGTGAGGGTTAGAAGAAAAGCTGATTTGACGCTGATGTGGAGCTGGAATCTTTAAAAGATGGGGTTATGGTTAAAAAGGGACAAAATTGGTGGGCAAAAAATCAATTTGATCCAGAAGTATGATGGTGTAATCAGTGAGCATGGGCCCACAATATTATTCGCTGGGCACCCACCACCACCTGTACTGCTTTTTCCTTTTTATTTATTTTTCCATGTCTCTGTCTTAAAATTAAAACGAATATCCGTACATTTCTAAATAAATTGTTAAATATAGAAATTTAATTAAAAAAATCGGCTTCATATAAATGCATGATGATCTATATATAATATATAAATGAAATATCCCTAAACAAAACCCTATCAAAAATACTTTATTAATTTAAATAAGAAGTCATAAATCTATATTTTATTTAGCTAATGTTAAATAAATCTTGTTGTAAATGTCAAGAGCATCTCCAACAGTTTTCTTATTTTAAAGAAAATTAAGAATATGAGCATTTTGAGTTGTTTTTTTGCTCTAACAGGTTCCCCATTTTGCTTATTGATTTTTTACTCACCGCAAATAAGTTATTTTTAGTATTTGGATTGAAGAAAAAAGAAAAGTGTTTATGACTTTTCCCCACCACAAATTTGTTTTTGATAAGTTAATCTATTCTAAACTATTTGAAATTGCTTATAACTTATTTGTACAAATTACATTTTTACCCATAAATCCTTTTTATCACGACATAAGTTGATAAATATTTTTAAAAATAAGCATAAGTTGTTTTAAATAAGCAATCCCAAACACCCTCTTAAGCCATCATAACAAATCAATATCATAAATGCCCATAAATAATGCAACCCATTTTCTTTGCACCCTAAAACTCATTGGTATCCCGTTCTTAACAAACAAATCTATCAAAACAAACTACTAACATAAGTAGGGTTTTAATGTAAGAAAAAAAAAGAGTAAACAAACTCTTAAATAAATAACTAAATTTGAATTAAAAAGGATATATATATATATATATATATATAGGTATAGCATAGGAGCAAGAATTGTCTTATTGTCACATGGTACAAAATTTGTAGGAAGCATTAAATTTCATAGGAAAATTCAAAACTCTACTTTTTACCCAAATTCCAAATGATACAGTGTGCATACAAATTTGTACAGTCTAACATCTCTCTCAATGTCTTTTGAAACTTTGAGAATGTACGGTTACAATTGCTCCAAAAACACCCATTGACATGTTCTTGTCACTTTACCAACTTTCTCTAATATATTCGTAAATTTATAAATGTTTTTATATTATATAGAAGAGTGAATTGCATTTTTGGTCCATGTGGTTATAATATTTCTTTGAAAGAGGGACCTAAACTTCAGTATCTCAAGAAGTGGTCCCTCAGTTTCCAATTTTGCTCCAAAATCAGGACCCCAACACTAACAACGTTTATTTGCTCCGTTAGTGCCAGGGGTAGTTTCGTCATACCCCTTTCAGGTACTCCTTTTAAAGAAACCATATAACCACATGTACCAAAAATGGAATTTACTATTTGTTCTATTTTGATTTCAAAGTTACATTTCATACCCCTGTAATTATTTACTTAGCTTACTTTATACCTTTTTACTTTTCTAATTTTAATTTTACATTTTTATTATATTAACACATATAATCGTATATTAACTAAAATACGTTAAAAACACGTTTTAATTTTAACAAGTTACACCATTATAATCGTCTCATCGATATCTTCGAAATGAGCCCAATATTAATGTTTTTGGATTTAATTATGTTAAAAAATACGGTTTAACATATCATATTAACATACATAATTACGTTAAAATATGTTAAGGAGTTCGATATATATATATATATATATATATATATATATATATATATATATATATATATATATACTAGTTATTTATCCGTTGTAATGCAGCGAGACGTATAATCCAAAGAATTTGACGATTTAATCAATTAAATCAAAAAATATCCTATATTGGGCTCATTTCGAAGATATCGACGATACGATTATAATGGTATAACCTGTTAAAATTAAAAATATTTTTTAACGTATTTTAGTTAATATACAATTATATGTGTTAATATAATAAAAGCGTAACAAGTTAATTTGACATATTAACACATATAATCGTATATTAACTAAAATACGTTAAAAATACGTTTTAATTTTAACAAGTTACACCATTGTACTCGTCTCTTCGATACCTTCGAAATGAGTCCAATATTGAATATTTTTTGATTTAATTATTTTATTATATATCATATATACTATATAAAAAAATTAATATTTATAATTCATACCCTTAGAGTTAATTATTTAATTTATGGTACATCTCTTATTTTTTTCAATTTTGTTTTACACTCTTATCACATTAACATAATAATCTTATATTAACTAAAATATGTTAAAAAAATACGTTTTAACATATCACATTAACATACATAATTACGTTAAAAATGCTTTTTATTTTTACAAGTTACAACATTATAATCGTCTCGTCGATACATTCGAAATGAGCCCAATATATAATATCACATATCACATATACGATTATATGTGTTAATATGTCAAATTAACTTGTTACACTTTTATTATATTAACACATATAATCGTATATTAACTAAAATACGTTAAAAAATACTTTTAATTTTAACAAATTACACCATTATAATCGTATCGTCGATATCTTCGAAATGGGCCCAATATGGGATATTTTTTGATTTAATTGATTAAATCGTCAAATTATTTGGATTATACGTCTCGCTGTATTACAGCAGATAAATAACTAGTATATATATATATATATATATATATATATATATATATATATATCGAACTTCTTAGCATATTTTAACGTAATTATGTATGTTAATATGATATGTTAAACCATATTTTTTAACATAATTAAATCCAAAAACATTAATATTGGGCTCATTTTGAAGGTATCGATGAGACGATTATAATGATGTAACTTGTTAAAATTAAAACATATTTTTTAACGTATTTTAGTTAATATACGATTATATGTGTTAATATAATAAAAGTGTAAAATTAAAATTAGAAAAGTAAAAGGTATAAAGTAAACTAAGTAAATAATTACAGGGGTATGAAATGTAACTTTGAAATCAAAATAGAACAAATAGTAAATTCCATTTTTGGTACCTGTGGTTATATGGTTTCTTTAAAAGGAGTACCTGAAAGGGGTATGGACGAAACTACCCGTGGCACTAACGGAGCAAATAAACGTTGTTAGTGTTGGGGTCCTGATTTTGGAGCAAAATTGGAAACTGAGGGACCACTTCTTGAGATACTGAAGTTTAGGTCCCTCTTTCAAAGAAATAATATAACCACAGGGACCAAAAATGCAATTCACTCTATTAGAATTAATAGTATCATAAAAGACAAATAATAATCAGATATTAAGGTTTTTACTTATTATTATTTATCTTTAATAATACTAATGATTGCTCCCATCCTTCTAAAGATCAATGTTTTTGTTTGGCGTTTGTTTTGATGATAGATTTCGGGTTCAAGTGGTCTTGAATAATCAAGGCATTGAATTAGATTCGGTCTTATACGGAGGTGCCTGAGACATTGGAATACCGCTTTGCAAGGTGTAACAAAGTTAGAGTAATCTGATATCTAATTCACAAATGGTGAGGGCTCGACATCGACTTTAGAACCACGGACCTTAAACTCTCGAAGGCAAACTTTTTTTTCCGCCTTGGTTGAAGAACATTTGGTACCTCATTTGGGGTCACCATAACAACATTGTTTAAAAAAAATCTTTATCACCAGAGCTTTTTTTCGCGAATTTGCAGGGTTGTGTTTGTTAATGAGTCTCGAGAAGATTAATGAAATGATCCATCCAATAGGGATTGTAAACCTTATGGCTCTTTCACCATAATTCTTCCTTTGGTGGTTTCGTTTGTTTTATGTTCTCCATGAATCATTGCATTGTGTTATAATCTCCTAGTTGTCGTAATGTTTTAGGTCGTTTCCTCGTTCTCTCATCGCCCCCCCTCTTTTCTTTTGCAACTCATAAGTTTTTTTTTGCCTGTATTTTGTTGGTTTACCTAATAAGGCTACCTTTAAAATAAAATAAAAAAATAAATAATCAGTAACAAGTATTGTTGATGCTTTTGACTCATAACTCATTACTCATTTTGTCCTAAAATAAATGCTAACAATTAAAATGACACACAGTTTTAAGACTACATGAGTATTAGCGTCGAGTATGTTTTTCTGTTGTGTAGTGGTTCCTGTTTTGGTTAAACTTAGGTAGGTCCTGCTACTGTTCGTTTCGTGTGATGTACCTGGAATTGGGTTTGTCTCTTGCAAACCTGATTGCCGGAAGCTATGTCTTTTACATTGTTTGTAACTCTTTTGGTTGTCATGGTAATTAATATATGGGAGTTTGCTTTTCAAAAAAAATTATTATCCTTAATAGTAGAGATAAAATTTTCCATCTCACAATTAATAATTGAATAAGAGAGAAAAAAATTATTTTCAAAAGAAACAATTATTTAAATAACCTAAATAATTGTTATGTAATTGTTTAGGTGTCAGGTTGTTAGTGGGAAATGATTGAAAGTAAAAAAGTAAGGTGTGAAAATTTATTTGGATGTTTTTAATGTGAAAGAAAAATTTGAATCTTTTGGGACTTGTATCTATGGACCACTCCATAACTTATTTTTGGATTTACATTTATAATGCATTAAATAAACTTGTGTATTATTGTTGATAAATGATAACAAAAATTTACCACTTTTATTTTATTTGTTCTTCATTGTGTTTTGTTGGTAAAAAGTGATACAAAAAAAAGTGTAAGTAGGTTTGATTAAATAAAAATATAGACAAATTACTGTTTATTATAATTTAAAGTGTATGTATAAATATAAAAAAGATCAAGTAGTTGTTTAGCAGTTGCTTAATGGTTTATGATTAAGCTGTTAGAATGATTAAGAGACTTGAAATATGGTTGTTTGGTAATTGTTTAGAATGAAATTAGGACACTCAATGGTTAAGGGATGCGAAAAATACAAACTCATTCAGAGGGTTTTAGAACCATTAAGCGACAATTTTTTTTTTGTCAAACAAGATTCACCTCCTAACAATTCAGACGTTGCCTCTTAATAGAACTATTAAGAGGTAAACAAACAACCCATAAAAAAGTAATACAAACATTTATATCAAGGAAAAAAGCAATGTGATTTTTAAGAAGCAATGTTGTGTTTTCTAAAACTCTAATAGTTGGTCTTGTAAGCACAAAATATATGTATGATCAAAAGTTGTGGTCCAAACTGTACCCAAATGGTCCTTACTTTGATTCTTCTTTTCTAAGCGCATCAAATTCTCATTTATTTCTTGAATGTATTCAACAAACATAAATTCACATCCATTTAATTCACTATGAAAACATATAAAAAATACATAATATATCTCTTTTGAAAGTTTGGTTATGAAATAAACTAGATATGGAATGAATTTATCATCCACCCTAAAGAGACAAAAATATAATAAATGGCAAATTACTGCAATTTGGGTCCAGGATTTTGGGTTGGGTCACTCCAACACATTAACAATATTGATGCTCATTAGAGTTTGCATTTCGTTACGAGTTAAGTACTCTTTACCTGTATCTTTTGTTTTTTGTCGAATAACTACCTCACTTGAGGGGTAATTACATCCAAAATACTAAAAAAAATTGTGGATATATGTTCTTGTTCTTTATACAAAAGTTAAGAAAACAAATTGAATTAGTTATCAACAAATCATTGAACTAATAAGTTCATGTACTTTAAATTTAAATCAAGATTTCTAAATCTAAATAAAAACAAGAAAAAAGTTTACATCCAAAACAAAATCACGAGTTTTATGTAGATAAAGAAATGACACAGATGCAAACGCGAACGGAAATGAAGATAGGCCCCGATTGGAGATGGGGCATGGGTTTGGAAGAGGGTTCACATGAGAGGTTCATTTTTTTTTTGAAAAGCAAGATGCAATACCATTAATAACCAAACAATATACACAACACAGTTCCAAAGCACACTCCCAAAACAGAACCTGGGTATGCAGACCCCAACCAAGAAATTGCGACCACTACATTGGCAAAGTCAAAACTAACTACATCAAAACGAAAACATACCGACAATTAACCGGGAGATAGCAACCCCTACGTCAAGTTTGCGAGATTTAAACTATAGAGCAGTGGTGATGCTGTCCGTTCCAAAACGTTCGCCTGAACATCGGCAGTGCAGAACTCTAATGACTGGCCAGCGGGTCTACAAGCCATCCTTTCCAGTCCAGCGATAAAATCTTACTGCGCTGGGAGATCCATTCATACGTTTTTCGTTGAAATTCGCAGAATAGATCAGCGAGTTTCCTTTTATCTTCGTTGAAAACGATATTGTTCCTATGTGCCCAAATCATGAAAATGAATGCCCATTTCACTCCCTCCCAAACCTTCGAACTTGAACCTTGATCGCTTGTGTTTAGACCTTCTTGGAGTAGCTCTTGGACCGAATGTAATGATCGGAGATCTTTTCGACACCATCTTCCAACCATGTTCCACATCACTTTAACTTCCGGACAGCTCACAAGGGCGTGATCCATCGATTCACTTACGTCTCCGCATCTAGGGCATAACACTGAATCCAAGTCCACACCTATACGATCCAATTCCATGCGTGTTGGAATTCTACCTTTGCTCACCCTCCATATGAAGATACATACCTTTTTGGTACAATCTTCGTCCACTTTGTAGATTCCACGTTCCGGTTTATATTTCCTCTTCTTTCAAGTAACTCCCGCAATTTTTTTACCTTGAAAATTTTCGAATCGTCGAGCGTCCACTCCATTTTATCTACTTGTCCCCTTTGGAGTTGGATCACCTCTAGTCTTTGTACGAGGTTTTCCAATTCTCCTATTTCTCTTCCTCTCGGTGATCTCCTCCAATTCCATCTCCACGCCCATGACCCATCGATCCACTCGCCCCTATCCTTTATGTTTGTTTCTTTGTCCACCTCTAGTCGGAATAACCTTGGGAATGCCTCTTTTAAAGTCTCGTTGCCCGTCCATCGATCGCTCCAAAATCTTGTCTCTGCACCTTCACCTATCTTCTTCCGAAACGACCTCGAGAAGTCCACACCTAAGCCATCCAACTCCGGGCCAAGGCGAATTATATTATTCCATGTCGTACCTGCACTAATCGAGTCACCAGAGTTATCAAACAGCCCCCCACCCTCCCCATATATACTTTTTATGATTTTTACCCAAAAACAGTTTTTTTCGTTGGAAAACCGCCACCACCACTTGGCCATAAGGCCCCGATTGGCCGATTTCAAGCTCCCGATATTTAAACCCCCCTTAACCCCACATTTTAACGTGTCTTCCCAATTTACCCAACACAACACTTTTTTATGGTTCTCACCGGTTCCTCTCCCTCCCCCCCAAAAGAACCTACATCTCTCACTCTCCAATTCCTTTAGCACTCCACTCGGGGCTCGATACAAAGAGAAAAAATACAAAGGAAGACTTCCCATTACCGCTTTGACTAAGGTCAACCGTCCACCAAAAGAGATTACCTTTGCTTTCCACGACGCGAGCCTTTTCTTCACCTTTTCGATAATCGGTTTCCAATTCCCACAACGTCTCATCGAGGCACCTACCGGTAACCCAAGGTATGTAAACGGGAGAGTACCCGACCCACAACCCACTCCTCTCGCCCATTCTTGTGTCTCTTCTTCCGGTACCCCCAAACCATAGATTTTACTTTTTCGAACGTTAATTTTCAGTCCCGACAACTCGTAGAAACATTTTAGAATTTTCAGCAGATTTTTTAGATTTGTAAGGCTCCATTTCCCGAAAAAAATGACGTCGTCCGCATATTGGAGATGCGATATGGGAACCTCCTTACCCCCCCCCCCCCCCACTTTTAGGCTTTCAAATAGCCCGGATTTTACAGCCTCTCTTGTCAATATATGCAAGCTTTCGGCGACGATTAAGAATAAAAAAGGTGATAACGGGTCACCTTGACGAAGGCCTTTTTCCATCACAAATTCCTCTGTCGGACTACCGTTCACTAGGATCGACATTGAAGATGAATGGAGGCACGCCTTTATCCATTTGACCCACTTATCTCCAAATCCCATTTTTTTCCAAGCTTTGTATCAAAAAACTCCACTCCACGCAATCGTATGCCTTTTCAAAATCAACTTTAAAAATCAGGCCGTTTTTCTTTTTTTTTTCTTATGAAATCGATCACCTCATTTGTTACTAGCACCCCGTCAAGTATCGAGCGGCCTTTTATAAACGCACTTTGAGAATCACTAATAATGCTGCCCAACACCCTTTTTAGCCTTTCCGCCAACACCTTTGCTATAGTTTTATAATAAATACCTATGAGGCTTATTGGCCTAAATTCTCCGAGATTTACCGGGTTTGCAACTTTAGGGATCAAAGTTAAGAAAGAAGTATTGCAGCCCCGGCTTATCTCACCATTGACTCCAAACCAGCGAACCGCCTTCATAAAGTCTTCTTTTACGATACTCCAAAATCTCTTTAAAAAACCGAAAGTGAGTCCATCCGGGCCCGGTGACTTGTTGCTACCACAACTTTTAATGGCATTCCAAACTTCCTCTTCTTCAAATGGGACTTCAAGAACTTCGGCTTCTTCCTTTGACAGCTTTTTAAATTTGTCGTCTCTCAAATACGGTCCATTTACTCTTCTAGAAGCGAATTTGTTTTTAAAAAAATCGTAAGCAAAACTCTTTATTTCATTCGGTTCATCCGTCCACCCCGCGTTCGTATACAAACCTCGGATCAGGTTTTTTCGTTCTCTCGATTTTATTGTCATATGAAATAACTTGGAGTTTTCGTCCCCCTCCACGAACCATTTGATCTTGGCCTTTTGTCTAGCCATCCCGATTTTTTTCTCCTCCAAATCTAACCATCGTTTTCTTGCTTTTACCCATTGTTCTCTTTCTACTTCATTCCATCCTACCGATTCCGCCTCCTTCTCTTTCCTCGATACCTCTTCCTTTAAAGACGACATCTCCTTTTCTAAGTTCCCAAACCTTGATTTACCCCAAACTCTAAGCGCTTCCTTTACGTTTTTCAGCTTATCTCTAAGCACACAATCCGGCCGGGAAGACCAAATCCTATTGTTCCACGCTGTTTCCACCACCTCCTTTATGCCATCTTCTTTTAACCATGAGTCGAAAAATTTGAAAGGTTTCGGGCCATAATCGCTCCTATCCTCGTAAAGCATGATAGGAGAATGGTCCGACCACTTTCTTTCCAACACTTTTACCCCAAGCTTCTGTCCAACGGATCCAAACTCGTTCGAGATAAGAAAGCGATCGAGTTTGCTAAACTTCAGACCGTCATCGCTAACCCGGGTAAATTTTCGGCCAAACATAGGAATTTCCAGCAAATTATTCTTCAAGATGAATTCATTAAAATCCTTTGCGCCCCGCTGGTTAGTTATGGAATTTAATCGTTTGAAGTCCCCTCTCACCTCGTTGAAATCACCGAACAGACACCATTTCACCGTTTCTTTTTCCACGAGTTTTTCAAGTCTGCCCCACAGTTCCAATCTACCCTTAGTGTCGTTCGGTCCGTAAACATTTACAAACCCAATTGGCCCCTCGATTCCTTCCCAATTTCCTACTGTTAGTCCCAGATGGCTATAACAAGTATTGTAGAAGGGGGGGGGGGGTTGAATACAATACTCAAAATTTTCACAATTTTAATTCTATTATTGAAAATCTTTCAACAAGAATTACACATAGAAAACTTAAGACTGTTGCGGAAAAGAACAGATAAACTATTCTAACAATCTTACACAAAGTATACTAACAAAATAACTAAGAACACTTAGAACAAAGCTATAAAGTTTTTCAAGCAAACTGGAAATTCTTGCACTTAGAGAAATCTTCCAGTTTGCGTAGAATATCAAGAGCACACAGTAATCTTCAAGTCTCTCAAGATGTGTGTCTTTTCTGCATGGAGAGGTCTTCCTTTTATAGTGACAAGGAGTGTGCAAGCATTGAATGCTTGGGACACTTGTCATCTTCACACTTGCTGAGGATGTTGACTACTGGAGAGTTGTGAAGTCCTTGTCACCTTTCACAAGGTACAGTCAGAAGAGCCCATGCATGAGAAAAGAGCTTTGCATGGAAATGGATAATAAGACAAAATGTCACTTTATCCATGTAGAAAATCTCTTCTCAATTTGTCTTCTAAAGATTGCACCACCGAAGGAAGCTTGGGATATGTGACACATCTTTGGAGAAAGCATCTTTGAAACTTCTTTGAGATCCCACCGATGATAGCCTTGTGATATGTGACACATCTTTGAGATATGTGACATCATCTTTGGGATATGTGACATCATCTTTGGAGGAAAAACATCTTTGAGACTTCTTTGAGATCCCACCGAAATTGGACTTCCATCGGTGGGATTCTTTGGCCGAAACAGAGAGTAATTTCGGTGGAGATGTGTCCACCGATGTGTGAGAACACCATCGGTGGACAATGATTTGTATGTGTTGAGAAAGGATCTTTCACTTCCACAATGAGAGAATCTTTAATCTTGACTTTGGTTGATCTTTGACTTCACCAAACATTTGCTATCTTGTACAAGCCATTACAAAGAACCATGCATCCAAAATTTCTCTAAGTATAAAATGTTTTTCAAAGTATAAAAGGAGATCATGAGGTCATCTTCAAATCTTGATGACCCAACAATCTCCCCCTATTTGATGATGACATCCATACTTAGAAAAACATGAGTAAGACAGTGAATAATGCATGTTGACCCTTCTTTACTCTTTTGGGTTCTTTTTCACACAGTCCATTTTTTTTTTGTGTGTATGTATATATGATATTTACATATAAGATAAAATAAAAAGGTATAGCTGTACAAATGAATGAAAAAAATGGAAAGAAGTATAAACAATATGAACAAAGCAGATGTTACTTGTATCATTGGAGAGGAGAGTTGAAACTTATGTCTGACTTGAGGATTCTTCATTTTGATCAGCAGCCTGTTGATTTGTTGGAGAACTTTATCTTTCAGGCACTTTTGCTTTTCTTCAGATGTTTCAAATCTTCAAGCCATTCACTTGCTCCAAAAGATTTCAGCCAAATGAGTCTGTGGTTTCTGGAAAGAGACAAACCCATTATGGTGAGAATCTTTGAGGGAGGTTTGAGATTAAGTGAATAAGCCTCAGGATGCTTCTGCCAATCTGTAGCATTTTCTATCTTTTTCTTGGCATCTTTGGCATCATTATCATGTGTCTTTGATTTGCTCCCCCTCAGTTGGATCAGCCGGTCTTTGTGTTTCTCCCCCTCAGTTTGATCCGTCTGGACTGATATGCTCCCCCTTGACCGGTCCGCCCGATTTCCTCATTTTTTTTCAAGTTGGTCGCTGTATATGAGTACTGAGGGTTTATGTTGCTCCCCCTCAGATGAATTCTCCCCCTCAGCGGCCGACGTAGGAAAAACACCAAGAGAAAATGAAAAGATCGACCAGAACCAAAACGATTTTTTTTTTTTGCACAATACCACCGAATTTAGGGGTACACCACCGAAATTTCGGTGGTAATTTTTTTTTTCCACCGAAAATTGGTTATTTTCGGTAGAAAATCGGTGAGAATTTTTTTTTTTTTTGAAAAAAAACATGCCCACCGAAAATTTGCAAGAATTAGACAAAAATTCGGTGGAAATTCTTGAAGAGGTTGAGGGAAATCTTCTAAGATATCTTCAGCAGAGAGTGGAGAAAGTCTTCTAAGGCATTATGTAGAAAATCTTCAAAATGGAGGAGAGATTGGAATTTCATCTTCCAATTTTTGATGACCCAAAGAGATTGAGATTTAGGATTTGGTGTGACATCTGCAGAAGAGTTTGTAGTGGGTGGATTTTGTGAAATGAGAGATGGGTTGCAAACCAAGAGTGAAAAAGATGGAAAAAGGGATGGGATGAGGAGATGACACATAGGAAGTTGGGTTAGGTGAGAGGAAGAGTATATGAGAAGCTAGATAAAATTGGTGGGGAGAGAATCGGTAGAGGAAATGGTAGAGGTCTACAACTTTGGTGAGATGAGATCATGGTGATGACATCGTTAAAAGAAAAAGGTGTCTACCATGCATGGGATGACATCATTTGGAGGGGTTCTTTCCTATGTTTCTAGATAGGAGAGGAGATTTGTGAGAGAAGAATAGTGTCCACCGATGAGAATTCGGTGGAAACTTAGGACACATAGTTATTGAAGATTACACATGCCAAGTTCATTTATGAGGAAATTAAACCTGGTTTCATCTAGAGGTTTGGTGAACAAGTCGGCAAGCTGAAGATCTATAGGAATGAAGTGAAGCTCAATGTTACCTTTGGAGATGTGGTCCCTGATGAAATGATATCTGATAATGATATCTGATATCTATGTGCTTTGATCTGGAATGAAGAACTGGATTATTTGCAATAGCTATTGCACTTGAGTTATCACACAGAATTGGGACTTTGGAATAGATTTGAGCAGAGTCCCTTAGTTGATTTCTCATCCACAGGATCTCAGCACAGCTACATATTCAGCCTCAGCAGTAGAGGTTGACACAGAGTTTTGTTTCTTGCTGGACCAACTTACCAATTTGCCACCAAGAAGTTGGCAGCTTCCTCTGGAATATCCATTCTTTAAGAGAAAATTGGCAAGAGTGTCATACCAAGCACGTAGAGCTTGCTTGAGACCATAGAGAGCTTTGTCTAGTCGGTACACATAGTCTGGATGAGTTGGGTCTTCAAAGCCAGGAGGTTGTTTCACATAGACTTCCTCTGCAAGTTCCTCATTGAGGAAGGCACTTTTGACATTCATTTGAAAGACTCTGAAATTTCTGTAGGTAGCATGAGTCAAAAAGATTCTTATTGAGGAGGAGAGATCGGTGGGGATTCGGTGTGGAATCGGTGTGGGTCGGTGTAGACTCGGTGGTGGATCGGTGTGAGGATTCCACCGAGGAGTTTGAAGGATTGTACCGAATTTAGAAGGGTTTCACCACCGAATTTGAAGGGTTCCACCGAATTTGAGGGGTACCACCGATCGAGGAGGCAAAACATATGATGGGAAGTAAAGTATGGTGGGATATGGTTTTGGTTTGTGTCGGCAGCAAGATAGAGAAATTGTGGAAGAAAAATATAGAAAAGAGGAGGTGGTGATTGCATGGTTTGGGATTTCGGTGGAGATGGGTGTCATCACAAAAAGATGGATTGTTATTGTCTTGGAGTGATTGATGGAGGAGAGAGAAAAGGTGGTGAAAAAAGAATATTTGGTGGAAGATGATGAATTTTTGGTTCGGTGGTTAAGGAAAATTTCGGTGGTGAGGTTTAGAAAAGAAATGGAATTTTAAGAGATTGGAGATGGTGATGTCATGAGAATGACATCATCATGCTTATGATGTCATGAGAGTAAAGAATTCTAAGGTTTTGTCAACTTTCTCACTTGTTCACATAGATCCATTTGCCCAGCTCAAAATCTGTAATCACAAAGAATTTATTTTCTAGGTACTCATTTGGAAGGTGGGTCCTTTTGGGTTAGACGGAAAAGAATTGGACAGTCTTTGGCAACAAGAGAAGTATCACCACAGAAATAACATTTTCTATAAAGAAGGATCTTTTTAGAATTGTGATATTTTTCTTTATTTTTGCTTTTAAAAAATGTCCTCAAGAATTTGATGAGGACACAAAGATTTGGGGTGCAACACCTAAAATACATTTTTCAAATTTTGGGAGGACCAAAAACTTTTCCTTTGAAAAGGATATTTTGAGATACACAGAACTGTGAATAGAATCGGTAGAAGAAGACACATAGGTATTTTTAGAAAAAGTGAAGGATTTCTTTTTAAAAAAAATTGGCACCCAGATACTTTCCTTTTTCAGAGATAGAAAATATTTTGCATGAGTTGGAAGAGAAGGATGCATCATCTAAAGACAATAGATAAGGAATTAAATGCTTCAATCTTTTCAGCATCAGAGAGAGATAGAAATGGATGTACCTATGATGAGGTGGGGAGACACTTAGCTGATACACGAGCAGTTGAGGAGGTGTGGCCTTCTGAATCATCCATGTTATTTTTCTTGGCCATGAAACAGACTTTTGAGGTGTCATTCGCTTTCAGATGTGGGTTCATCTGCCAAATCATGAGTTTTAGCAGGCAGACCCTTTGCATTTCTGACAAGTCTGTCATTTCTTTCCTTTTCTCTCTTGTATTTTTCCTTGTACCTTTCAGCCCGGTCAGAATGAGCAGAAGAGGAGAGATTGGAGGAATCATGTTTGGATCTTTCCGATTTTGAGGAAAATCGGCCCGAGGAAGAAGTTTTGGGTCCTTCAAGAAGTTTACTTCTGCACTCAGAAGCAAAATGACCCTTTTTACCACAGTTAAAACATTCCTCGTTAGATTTGTCCAAGGAAGAATGTTTGGAGAGAGAAGAGGAGGATTTTCTACCAAACTTAGATTTTACAGAACGGAGATGAGATTTGGATTTAGAGTACCCATCCAACATGGCCATTTCATCAGATAAATTATCAGCTGAAGTTTCCTCACATTCATCCTTAGCATCACTAAGATATGCTTCTGAATGATCATTGGGATCTTCTTGACTATTATGGTCAGAGTCAGATGGGTAGGTGATTTTTGGAAAACACTTAGTCTTTTTGGAAGAGTCACTTAGGAGAGCTAGAGAAGAGTTCTTTATAAACTTATGCAGTTTCGTCTGCTCATAGTTGAAAAGAGTTCCATAAAGAACAGTCAAGGGCATGAACTCAAGGTCCTTGGTAGTTTTGATGCAAGCACATATATTTTCCCAAAAATCTGGAAGACAATCCATGAACTTGCACAAGACTTCCTCATTATCATAGACTCTGCCCAACAACTTAAGATCATTTAAAAGATAGTTGAAGCGATTATAGAAGCTAGGAAGAGATTCTCCTTTTTCAAAAGCAAAGAGTTCATAATTTCTAACAAGAGCAATCTTTCTGCTCTTTTTAACTTCATTTGTACCTTCGTACAAAACACACAGAGTGGACCACATCTCTTTGGCAGTAGAGAGATTTACCAGAGAGTGGTACACTTCATCAGGAAGAGAGAGAGCAATGATAGTTCTAACTTTAGAATCAAGAGACACAAGCCGTTTTTCCTCATCAGTGTATTTCTTAGGATTTTTAAGAATGTAACGACCAGTAGCAGCAGATTTTTCTTCATCAGACGAATCATCAGAATTATCTTTTTCCATGGTTTCTTTACCAGGCCTCTGCGTTTCATAGCGAGCCCAAACTCTGGGGATAAAGGGTCCCTCTTGGAGAATGGTTGGATATCTAGTATCCACTCCTTCCATGAACAGCATCATGCGGCTTTTCCACAAAGAGAAGTTGTTAGCATTGAACTTAGGAGGTTTTGAAATGGAGCCATTTTCAGAAAAGTTATTTTGAAAAGAGTTTTCAACAGTAGAGGAAGAGGAGGCAGCCATCGCAGATCAAGTTTATGGAATTAAACTTTCTGCTCTGATACCACTTGTTAGTCCCAGATGGCTATAACAAGTATTGTAGAAGGGGGGGGGGGGGGGGGGGGTTGAATACAATACTCAAAATTTTCACAATTTTAATTCTATTATTGAAAATCTTTCAACAAGAATTACACATAGAAAACTTAAGACTGTTGCGGAAAAGAACAGATAAACTATTCTAACAATCTTACACAAAGTATACTAACAAAATAACTAAGAACACTTAGAACAAAGCTATAAAGTTTTTCAAGCAAACTGGAAATTCTTGCACTTAGAGAAATCTTCCAGTTTGCATAGAATATCAAGAGCACACAGTAATCTTCAAGTCTCTCAAGATGTGTGTCTTTTCTGCATGGAGAGGTCTTCCTTTTATAGTGACAAGGAGTGTGCAAGCATTGAATGCTTGGGACACTTGTCATCTTCACACTTGCTGAGGATGTTGACTACTGGAGAATTGTGAAGTCCTTGTCACCTTTCACAAGGTACAGTCAGAAGAGCCCATGCATGAGAAAAGAGCTTTGCATGGAAATGGATAATAAGACAAAATGTCACTTTATCCATGTAGAAAATCTCTTCTCAATTTGTCTTCTAAAGATTGCGCCACCGAAGGAAGCTTGGGATATGTGACACATCTTTGGAGAAAGCATCTTTGAAACTTCTTTGAGATCCCACCGATGATAGCCTTGTGATATGTGACACATCTTTGAGATATGTGACATCATCTTTGGGATATGTGACATCATCTTTGGAGGAAAAACATCTTTGAGACTTCTTTGAGATCCCACCGAAATTGGACTTCCATCGGTGGGATTCTTTGGCCGAAACAGAGAGTAATTTCGGTGGAGATGTGTCCACCGATGTGTGAGAACACCATCGGTGGACAATGACTTGTATGTGTTGAGAAAGGATCTTTCACTTCCACAATGAGAGAATCTTTAATCTTGACTTTGGTTGATCTTTGACTTCACAAAACATTTGCTATCTTGTACAAGCCATTACAAAGAACCATGCATCCAAAATTTCTCTAAGTATAAAATGTTTTTCAAAGTATAAAAGGAGATCATGAGGTCATCTTCAAATCTTGATGACCCAACACCTACCACTGCCAAGAATGAGGGATCTTCTACAACGTATTCACAATCAAACTTTTTCTTGTCCCACAAAGTCATGATTCCCCCCGAATTACCGTTTGCCTCTACCTGTGCGTAATCCACTTCAATCCCCCCCCCCAAACAGCCTCAATTTGATGCAGGTTCCATTTTTTAGTTTTAGACTCTTGTATCCCCAATAAGTTCGGTTTCTCGATCCTACATATTTCCTTGATCCAACTTTTTTTATTATTCGACCCTAGTCCTCTTACATTGATGGAGATGATTTTCATTTGGATACTTGAGATATTCGAGACTTACCTGCGAGATTTCCACCTCCTATCGCCTGATTGCCTTTTGGTTTTGTTCCCCATGTCATGCCAATTGATTCCCCAAATTGTTCGATACCTTCCGAAACGTCTTGACTCTTCAATTCGTTTGAGATTGTTGCTTGATTCGCCGACTCCATCATACTAGAACCTTCTGAATTCTTCTTACCTTTCCTATCTGCCTGCGTACTCCTATTTCCCCTTTTCGAACCCATTTTTTTCGAACTTTGTCGAGCCATCTTCTTTAACATGTGAAAGCTTACTTTTCCGCGCCCGTAACTTACTGCTTCCACCTTCTTCGTTCTGATCCAATCGCCCTTCCCCTTCTGTACGAACTCTCCCTCTTCTGCGTTTTCAGATGAGTCATTCTTCTTGTCAAAATTCATAGTTGTTTTGACGTTATTGCTTTTTGGGCTATAAGATAATATCTCATTTATCTTTGAGGGCCCAGTATTGCCAAACCCAAACTCGAAATTTAAAGGCTCAACCACTTCTTCCCTAACATTATTCTTCAACTCGTTTGGCCCAGATTCTGCTGGCCCAACCTCGTTTATCGTTTTAACACCTTGCAGCCCACTAACTTCTATTCCAGTCTTTGACTTTTCAGCGATACCAACGCACGTGTCCACCTTCTCAACCGCCATTCCCCCTGTCGGCTTGTCCACCTTCTCAACAGTTATTCCCCCTTCTTTGGGGACCATTGCCTCTTCGATTCCTTCACTCTGTCGGCTTGCCTCGTTTATTGAAGAAACCGACCTTTCGTTTCCCGAGGTTCCCCCTTCCTCGCCCAACGATCTGGTTGCCGGAATATTCTCTTCGCCGTCGCGTTTAGGCCCTTCCTCCATTTCCGATCTTCTCCCGACCCCTTTACCTTCCTCCTCCATTCTTTCGTCATACCATCTCTCTTCTCCACCCTCCTCAGTATCCGACATATTTTCTCCCTCTGACCACCGCGACGGTATCGAAGAACCATCATCTTCCCAATCTCCGTCGGACTCCTTCCTTGCTATCCATCCCCAATCATGCACGTCTGACAAACTACTCTCCTCTTCCACTATTTTGATGCGATAATACCAATTTCCCACTTTTATACATCGTAGGCAATTGATTTCCGACAAAATGGAGGAGCATATGAGCACTTTACCACACCCTAGATTAGCATTTTCCGTCATCTCGCAATTCTGAGTTTTTAGTACCTTCCCCCACTTACCTGCTATTGCTGAAAAAACTTCACCGGTCCATGCATGAAGAGGTACCCCTGTAATCTTGATCCATACCCTTCTCTCCGAGTTCCTATATCCTTCCGACCAATTACGTAGATCGTTTACCCAGAAATGGAAACCGTGGTTTTTGTTTTTTGTTACTTTGCTCATTGCTTCCCCACTTGCAAATCTTATCATTATCTGATTTCCCCCCAGGTACTTCACCTCTTCTACACCAATCGCTTCGTCGTGGCTTAGTTTTTTTAGAGCCCCCCCAGTAATCTGTTGCCTTAACTGAACCGACCAGACATAATTTCAGGTATTCTTTTGCCACAGCGTCTACCGGCCATGTTCCGATTACCTCGTCTCTCTCCCCATTTTCCTCTGGAACTACCGACTTGTTTCTTTTCTAGTTGCCTTTCAAAACTTCCGCATACGACCTCCCCCCATCTCTACTTTCCTCTATGTTTTTTACTTTTCTTCTGCTCTTCTGCCTTCCCCTTCCTGATCTTTCTCTCCACTTTCTTGCTTTCTTTCTCCGCCCTAAAGACCCTGAGTTTAAACGAACCTATCCAGATTTTGTTTAAGGACCTTTCCAAGCTTATCTCGTCTGAGTTTCTTATGAACCTTACAAAACCGAATCTCCTCCCGTTGGAGAGCCTTTTCCTTGCCAGATAAACGTCTGTAAGATCACCATATCCTCTGAAAATTTTCCAAAGTGGTCCCATTTCCATTTTTTCGGGGAAATTGAAAAACAAAAAGGAGATTTCTTTTGGCTTTCTGTTGAACTTGACTTTACAGAAATGGCCGTCTTCCTTGAATCTGTCATGAGAGGTTCATTTACTTCTTGCTCTGGAGTCATAGCAAGCGATGCAACTCTGCAAGTGACATAGATTTTGAGGTCGGAGTAGAAATTGAATTGAGAGCTTACAACTCAGGGAGAGGGAACGTGAGAAAATGAGATGTGTAGATTAAGGCTTTGTTTCTTATTTTCCTTGTAAATATTTATTTTATTCTTGTACTTAGCGAGAAAGGAAATATAAAGTTAGAAGAAGGGACCAAATCAAGCAAAAACTCACATATTATGGTTTAGTCTGAAAAAGTGAATTATAAGAAACAAAACTTAAATATTCCAAGAACCATAAACACCCAAATCATTAATTTACCCTTGAAAATTAGAGAAATTAATTGTTTTAGCCATTTTTGGTTGATGGTTTAACCTCCTAGTCACCTTCTCCTTATTTTTACTGAAATAACCCACACGCGTGATTTACGAACTCATGCAAAAGATAAGAAATACTTTACACTTTCACACCCTCTCTATAAAAACTCAGGTTAACATTTGCAAACCTGGCCCCTAGAATTTGAAATATTACACTTTTCACCCAGGTTCGCAATTTGCCTCTTTTGCAGACCTACACGTGTCATAGTGGGGTGAAACTCTAGCAACATCTTTTATAGTACCCCAATAAATGTTAAAATGCTTTTTTCCCCCATTTGGCAACACAGATTACGGAAATTATATAATCTCACATTATATAGATTATTACATATTTGTATACTCTTCCATGATACCTTTGTTTTGGAATTAATCACCAAAGTAGTATAGAGATTTGGTGTTATCTCTTCCTATTCCTTTGCCCTTTCTGTTTCCTTGTTTAGCCGTTTTTTCTAGGCTTTTATAAACCTTTTGTTTGCTTTGTTATTTTTCAATCAATAAGAAGATATAAACAAATTCTCTTGACACCATCGAATTCTAGATGGTATCAGAGCGGTTCTAAGACTTCGATTCTCGCCATCCCTATTACGATGGCCGGAGACGAAACACCAAAACCCACCGGAGAAAACGCCATCGATCACAATTCACCCTACTATCTTCATCCGTCGGACTACCCAAAACAACTTCACGTCAACGACGTCCTCACAGACAGCAATTATGCCGACTGGTCGCAGGAGATGACCAACTTTCTCCTCGCCAAAAACAAAATAGAGTTTGTCGATGGAACAATCGAGAAGCCGAAAAAAACGTCCTCGAAGCATATGCCATGGCTGCGATGTGATGCGATGATAAAGGGGTGGCTCACCACCGCCATGGAAAAGAACATCCGAAACAGCGTAAAATATGCAGACACATCTGCAGAAATATGGGCAGATCTCCTCGAAAGGTTTGGCAAAGAAAGTGCTCCGAGAGCGTATGAACTAAAACAACAAATCGCTACCACTCGACAAGATGGATCTTCGGTATCAACATATTACACCCGTCTGCGTTCTCTTTGGGATGAAGCTCAGTCCGTACAACCTTTTCCTCGTTGCTGCTGTAACCTATGCACCTGCGACCTTGGAAAGAAGACTACGAACCATCTTGAGAAGGAGCGTCTCTATGAATTCCTCATGGGCTTAGATAACGACTTCAATGTTATCAAAACCCAGATCCTTGCAACAAAACCCACTCCTAACCTAGGCGTTGCTTATCACATGGTGGCGGTGGATGAGAGACAAAGGGCCATCTCGAACGAAAAAAGGACAACGAATGATTCCGCTGCGTTCAAGGCATTCCAGAAACGTGATTTCACTTCTCACCAATCTAAAGAAAGACCCGCTGCCAAACCAGGGAAGGAAGGAAAAGATAATGAACATTGCACCTTCTGCGGACGAGATGGGCACAAGCGAGACGGATGTTTCAAGTTGGTTGGCTACCCAGATTGGTGGCCCGGGAAGAAAGGAGAAAAGGTTAAAACCAAAGCATCATGCGTTGAGACCGGGTCAAGCGCTATTCCTGGTTTGACCGATGAGCAGTACCGAATGTTCGTCAAGCATTTTTCTGGATCCGGTGACAGCGCTGAAAAAAAGCCTGTGGCCTACATGACAGGTAAAAGGGACGAGGATGATGACTGGGTTGTAGATTCGGGTTGCACCGAACATATAACTCATCGTCCCGATCTTCTTGAAAATAAAAGGAAAACCAACATCGAAGCACCGGTGATTATACCAAACGGTGATGCCATTCCTGTTGAAGGAAGAGGCGAGTATACCCTTCCAGGGGGAGTTAAAATAAATGGGGTTCTTTATGTACCAAATTTTAAGTGTAATCTCCTTTCCGTTAGCCGATTGAGCAAAGACTTGCAATGTGCCATAACCTTTTTTCCCGACTTTTGTGTCATGCAGGGGTTATTCACGAGGAGCTTGATTGGAGCGGGTAGATGCCAAGGGGGGTTGTACCGGATGAGCGTCATCAAAGAAGATAGAAGAGCTATGATGACTACATCTGAAATTTGGCACAAGAGGTTGGGTCACGCATCAAAGGGAAAGTTATCAAATGTAGATTATCTTAAAGGTAATTCTGTTGAATCTAGTAGTAGTGTTTGTGATTCTTGTGCAAAGGCGAAACATGCCCGAACGCCTTTTCCAGTTAGCATAATAAAAACTTGCAATCCCTTTGAGTTAATTCATTGTGATATTTGGGGTGGTTACCGAGTACCATCTTACACACGGGCAAAATTTTTCCTCACCATAGTAGACGATTACAGTAGATCGGTATGGGTCTTCTTAATTAAACACAAAAGTGATGCTAGCAAGTGTTTAATAAATTTTCATAAAATGGTCGAAGTGCAATTCGGAAAACAAATCAAAAGAGTGAGATGCGACAATGGTGGCGAGTTTACGTCTAACTCTATGATCGACTTTTATAATAAAAAGGGGATCCTATTAGAAACAACCTGTCCACACACCCCACAACAAAATGGGGTCGTGGAAAGGAAACATAGACACCTCCTTGAAACAGCTCGGGCATTGAGATTTGAAGCAAACCTTCCAAAGAAATTTTGGGGAGAGTGCATTTTAACCGCTGCGTACATTATAAACCGTCTCCCTTCCAAGGTTATCAAGAACAAAACGCCTTTTGAGCTGGTTTGGAATCAAAAGCCGAAGTATGAACACATGAGAATCTTCGGTTGTTTAGCCTACTACAAAAACACCAACACCAATGGAGACAAATTTGAAGAGAAAGGCAAACCAGGGGTATTCTTAGGCTACCCCCAAGGAACTAAGGGATATAAAGTCTATGACATTGAAAGCAAGAAAGTTGTGGTGAGCAGAGATGTTCACTTCTGTGAAGACAATTTTCCTTTCAAGAAATTCGAGCAAATTAGTGAGACCAATGATGGGCCTGAGCCCATTAAACTTCCTGCTAACCCAATATTTGATGATCCGGTCATAACTCAAGTTAGCAAACCCAATGTGAGAACTGAGGAACATGAAGATCATAATGTCACAGAGGGTGTGCATGCCACCAACCAAGAAACCGATCCGGTTATTGAGCCAAATATCACCAACCTGAGTTCCCAACAAGAAGAAAGTGAGTCAGTGGAACAACCCATTCTTACCGAGTCAAGGAGCAAAAGAACTCGGTCTCAACCAACACGGTTCAAAGATTTTATTGTGAAGCTCCCCCCTTCGGTCGATCACTCACAATCCGTTTCCAATCACGCTGCCTCGACGGTACACCCCATCTCTCATTTTGTTTCATATGATAATTTTTCTGATTCACATAAAGCCTTCTTAACGGCCATCAGTTCACATGATGAGCCGAAGTGTTTCCAACAAGCTGCACAGGATAAACGGTGGAGAGAAGCCATGCAAAATGAGATTAAAGCTCTTGAGAAAAATGGAACGTGGACACTTGAATCCTTACCCGACGGGAAACGAGCCATAGACTCTAAATGGGTTTATAAGACAAAGTACAAGTCGAATGGCGAGGTCGAGAGATATAAAGCGAGACTTGTCGCCAAAGGTTTTACACAAATGGAAGGCGTAGATTATCATGACACTTTCGCTCCGGTCGCTAAATTGGTGACCGTTCGAACCTTATTATCTGTTGCCGCCAAGAAAAATTGGATTATTCACCAACTAGATGTGAATAATGCCTTCTTACATGGAGATTTAGATGAGGAAATATACATGAAGATCCCTCAAGGTTTCTCCAAAGAAAATGAGACTAGAGTTTGTCGCCTCCGCAAATCTCTCTACGGTCTCAAGCAGGCATCAAGAAACTGGTACCAAAAATTCACCAAATTTCTAATCGGTCTGGGTTTCCGACAGTCAAAAGCTGATCATTCCTTGTTCACTCATCAAAGGAAAGACTCCTATGTTGCCATTCTAATTTACGTGGACGATGTTATCATCGTCGGGAATGATCGTGTGAAAATTGAAGATACAAAGAAGCACCTCGACAATGAGTTCAGCATCAAGAATCTAGGACCCTTAAAATACTTCCTTGGCATCGAGGTTGCAAAAACAGCCGATGGTTTGGTTTTGAGCCAACGGAAAT
The DNA here is from genome assembly GCA_033807775.1 of Saussurea involucrata. NCBI lineage: Eukaryota > Viridiplantae > Streptophyta > Magnoliopsida > Asterales > Asteraceae > Saussurea > Saussurea involucrata. The sequence goes on along the minus strand of CM066322.1, from coordinate 11,341,228 downwards.
ATACTCTAGATATTCTTGATGATAGTGGAATGTTGGGATGTCGCTCTAGTGCCTTTCCTTTTGAACAAGGATTGAAACTTGATAAGGGAGAACAGGAAGAACCGGTTGATGCCAGCCAATATAGGCGTCTGATTGGCAGACTGTTATATCTCCAAGCCACTCGACCCGATATCACTTATGCGGTCAACGTTTTGAGCCAATTTGTCGCCGATCCCAGACATAATCACTTGGAGGCAGCACACCGTGTTCTGCGGTATTTAAAAGGAACACCAGGACAGGGTATCCTTCTACCGAACAAAGAAGAACATGTCTTGACTGCTTACTGTGACTCCGACTGGCTCGGTTGCCCCTACACGCGACGTTCCAGAACTGGGTATATTCTCCTCTTAGGTGGTGCTCCCATTTCATGGAAGACCAAGAAACAGTCGGTTGTCTCCCGGTCCTCAGCGGAGGCCGAATATAGGGCCATGGCCTCCACGGTTAGCGAGGTTCTATGGGTTCGTTGGTTGCTCAAAGACCTACAGGTTTACATTACTTCTCCTACAGCTTTGTTCTGTGACAACCAGGCGGCGAGGCATATTGCCAATAATCCCGTATTTCATGAACGAACGAAACATGTTGAAATGGACTGTTTCTTTGTTCGCGAAAGGGTTGATTCAAAAGAGGTTGTGACTATGCCAATTGACAGCAAGATGCAGCTTGCGGACCTGCTTACTAAAGGACTCGGAACTCAACAGCTACACTCGTTACTTGGCAAGATGGGCATTCAAGATTTACATGCTCCATCTTGAGGGGGAGTATAGAGATTTGGTGTTATCTCTTCCTATTCCTTTGCCCTTTCTGTTTCCTTGTTTAGCCGTTTTTTCTAGGCTTTTATAAACCTTTTGTTTGCTTTGTTATTTTTCAATCAATAAGAAGATATAAACAAATTCTCTTGACACCATCGAATTCTAGAAGTAGGGACCAAAGTGTAATTTACTCTTTTTTGTAATATCAATTGTACTCCGTAGGTTAAACTATGGAGTTCCACAAAACCAATAAATTATAGCTCAATTTTGACAAGCAGGTATATGTACAATGATGTTTTACGCTTGAGAGATGCACATAAGATATTCGATTGCTCTCTTATTCAGGTAAGTTATAATATTCGGTCCGTGAAGTAAGTTATCTTGCATCTTTTTTTAGAAGAATCTCACAGACTTTTTCAGCACGTCCGCAACATATACCTCCACAATTGCGGAGGAGGATTTGGTCAAGATAAGTGCAAAATTCGGATGAATCTTTCGGGGTTTTTCATCCAATCCAGATCCACAATTTTGACCTATATCCAGATCCGCAAATTTTCAAGAAATTCTCATTTTCCACGTTTTTCAAACTTTGGTTTTTGCGGATGTGCATCTACATTTGCGAAATTGGTATTCATTAAGGCAAAAGTTCTACACGTCTTCTTGTAAATGACATCTCCAAGTCTGGAAAAAAATCTGCAGATACATCAGTAAAAAAACATGCAAAAAAATGAAAAAAAAACACGTGAAAAATACATAAATCTTGAAAAAATATGCAGATACATGGTCAAAATTGCAGGTTTCTCCTCAGTCTGACACGTGTAGGGGGTCACAAAAGAAGCAGGTTCGCATGAAAAGTGTAATATTTCAAACTCTAGGGGCCAGGTTTGCATTTTACGAAAAATGGGCGAAAATGTAAAATACTGCATGTCTTTTGCATGAGTTCGTAAATGCGAAGATTTTCGCGGAGGTGTGGGCTACTTCAGTAAGAATAGGAAGAAGGTGACTAGAAGGTTAAACCATCAATTAAAAATGACTAAAAATTAATATGATGCATGTAATTATCACATGTGAATCAGAATAATCATAAACAATGGAATGGTGCATCCAAAAACAGGGTAGACAAGAAGTCCAAAGGCAATAAAGAAAGACGGCAATAACATCCACCAAATCGCAGTCATGCTCATGCTGGCCCCTATCATACCCTCCAAGAAATTGCACCGCCCTTTTACGTCAACTACTCAGCTTTCGATATCTAATTTTAGAACTTTAATTTCAAAACTTTAATTTAAAAAACCTATTATATATGTGATACTACTTAGAAAAATAAATTTGTAAATTAAAGCTATATAGCATATATGAGTAACATACATGTTAATTGCATCACATATATAATAGAGTTTTTAAAGCAATTAAAGCAAAAAACTAATTCTTTTATATATTTACTACAATGATTTTAATAATTTGAGTAAAACTAAACCAAACAAAAAGCAGCTTTTTATATACAATTAACGTTTAGGCATTGTTTGGCAAAAAAAGGCTAGCTTATTTTTAAGGTACATGTTTGGATGACCATAAGCTAGCTATAAGCTAGTTTTTTGAAAAGCTATTTGAAGTAGCTTATATGAGTAGCTTTTTGTAAATATTCCAATTATGCCCTCATTAATATTATTTATTATTTATTATTTATTAACTATTTTTTTAATACTTATCCAAAAAAACTATTTTTTTTAATATGTCCTTTTTGGTCATTTAAATGCTTATAAGCTACTTTTTGTCAAACGTGACTTTTTCATCAGCTAGCTTATCAGTCAACAACTAGCTTATCAACTACCAGCTAGCTTATAAGTCCTAAGCTAGCTTATCAGCTAGTTTGCCAAACATAGCCTTAATAGGACCATAAAGTAACAAATGATATTGAACACATGATTTAAATATCATGTCATGAGTCGCCCACCAAGGGGAATTGTCAAATGTGCAACATTTTTTCCTAGTATTCTTTCATTTTTGTCATATAAGGAAAATCTAACACGAAAAAATAAATGGTTGTTATTCGTCTTATTAAATAAGTACTTAGCTACTCGTATAAAATAATATCACTATTTGAAAAAAACATTTTAATAAAATAGTTGAGATTGTATCGAAGGTGCCAAAAGAAGATTATATATTTCTCTTGAACTTACTTACGATGTTACGAAGATGTTGGGAGCCAAATAATCTAAAGAATTATGACACTGTTTAATAAAAAAAGACACATACCACAAGTATAAAATAGATGGTATCGAACACCCGGAATGTCAAAGGAAAAATTGAACACGACATGTTATAGGACTTGAACGGTATTAAATGAAACAAAATGTTATGATTGTTCTACGATTGTGAAAATTCATAGATTTGGCATATCCCTTGTATATCAACATTTTGAAAATAGTTATGGACGATATGTATTTGGTATAAGCGAAGAGGGTTGTGTTCAAAGACTCCAAAAGGGTAGTCCATATATGGCAGAAATTTGGACAAAAACCTAAAATATCATCCACAACTTATTAAGATACAGAGGGTTGACTTGATGGTTTATTCGGGTCATCTTTTCGACATACGAAGTAAAATATCCCAAGTTCAAAAGCGTTGCAATACACTATCACTTTATGTGATGGGCATTTCTCCATATGAGCGTCAGCATACAGTCAAAAGTACAAGTTTTGAATCTAAGATAAGTGTTTATTGTTATTTAGCATGGATACTTAAAGTGAATCTATATGTTATTTTAATATATCATAAGTGATATTTAGTGTATCGATATAAATAATGGAGCCATAATGAAATCTAAACTCATAGATACTTTTATGGTCCCAGTTCCAGGCCGGGCCAAGTTGGCCATCTCTAAATTTCAACTTGAACCCTAACACTAATAAATGTTATGGATTAATATTAGGTTATGGATAAAGGCATATACTGGTATAAAGTCATGCCTTTCGGCCTGAAAAATGCAGGTTCGACCTACCAACGATTGGTTAACAAGATGTTCAAAGAACACCTTGGCGACACCATGGAGGTCTACATCGACAACATGCTAGTCAAGTCCAAACAGGCGACCGACCATATCGATCATATGAGGAAATCCTTCGACAGTATCAGATGAAGCTGAATCTTACGAAATGTTCCTTCGGAGTCAGCGTCGGGAAATTTCTGGGATACATGGTCACACGACGAGGCATAGAGGCAAATCCGGATCAAATCAAAGCCTTGAGCCCTTGATAAACATCAAGTCGCCCAGAAACTTCAAGGAGGTCCAACGACTCACAGGAGCTATTCTCAGTCCCAATATAAGAGTCCTCTTATTTAGACTCTAGAGGTATAACCGTAAACTCCGGTGTTCTCGAATTTAAGAAGAAAAGGAAGGAAAAGAAAAGAAAGAAAAATTTTACAGGAGAAAAAATTTGATAGGTAGATGTGTAGTTTTATACTATATATTTTTAATTTATCTTTTTCTTTCATTTCCTTCATTTTCACCCATATTTAGGAGGAAGGTTTTGGAAGGAAAATCAACGTTATTTCCCTTTCTATTCCCTCCTAAAAAAAACTCTGAGAACACGAGAGTTTTTCTTTCCTCTCTCCCTTTCAATTGTAAAAAATGTCTTGAGAACACAACGTAACGGGTAACAACAAGTCATCATACCATGAACCTGCAAAACACACACCACCATCTGACTACACTACCAACCCTCCTCAATCTGACTGCCTTTGCCAAATCGAACAACCTAACCTAATCACCGCCATCAACATTTGCCACCTTCACAAATCTCATTATCAAGCAATCCGGCGGTCAATTTACGGTGATCTCTTAAGGGCACCACCACCCCATTAAACTTCATTTTTTACGGTATCTCATAACTCAAACTTTGTACATGACAAGAGTTGCAACCTCACTAAAGGTGGGAATGTGTGTGAGTTTTATTTGCCTTTTATAAATATTATATAGTTAAAAAATGTCATTAATATGGACTAATAGAAGCATACTCTTATTATCTAAAACTCGTATGTCAGATATAAAAAATCACAATTCACCACATTAAAGAATGGGCTTTACTATGATGTAGTGTTCCCCAAAGCCCACCTACGTCCTCTAGAGTCTAGACACAAATCTCGTAAACTTCATACAGAGCAATATGTAACTTGGATGAATTTAGTTATTTATTATGCAATAAATAAATGTTACAATCAAATAGTATGGTAGATAAGAATCTAGCCTAAATAGGTGAGAATGTGACATTGCTGTGCCCCTGACCCTTATTTCTCCTCAATGGAGTCTTTATAATTTCTATGATGTTCAAATATCAAAGAAATAAAATGGGCCGGCCAATTTCAATGGGCCCCTAACTCACAAGAAGACTATTTTGGTGTTTGGTTAACCAAATACAAACAATCGAAACGCCATATACATTTATTATTAAGAAAGTCGGGAAGGAAACACAATGAAGATCGAGACATAACTCATATGATATTGGTCTTTTAGCTTATCTGGTTTGAAATATGAGTGTTATTGAAGGCCCATGCCAAAATTTCCCCTATCTAAAAAAAAATCAAGAGTTAACATGTAGAAAGTAAAAGATGCTTTCATGGTCTATTAGCTCAACAGATTAAAATCACATGCTAACAACAACCAACACACAAGTAACCCAAACCAAACCAAACATAACATGCCCGGTATGTCCCACCTGGGGGTGGTGTCTAGGGAGGTAAGATCTACGTAAACATATATCTAGCCTGAAAAGTAGAGCGATTGTTTTTGTGAAAAGTGAAGACCCTGGGCTTGTGAGAGCATCTCCAAGAGTTATGCTAAAGTTTTTCTAAAATAGAGTAAAAAAATCAAAATCTCTATTCAATTTTAGCAACTATAGTATTAATTATCTTATTAAAATATTCAATGTATATAATTATATTATTAAAATATTCAATATATGGAAATTTGAGAGAGAAAAAATTTGCTTTTGGGGGAGAAACTATGTATTTAGAGATTTCTAAATTTAGAGCTTTTTACAATCTCTCATCTTTTCTCTATTTTAGCATAGAGAGTAGCATAGCTGTTGGAGAGGGTAAAGAATAACAAACAAATAGAAACGAGTACAAAAGAAACATACTCAAGTTCAGGAAAACCCACTATCCTTATCTCCCATCGTCTACCTAACCAATACCTTCCTCCCGAAAATGCCTAGCTACAGAACCCCGCCACTACCCTGCAACCCTAATCCTCCGTCTCCAATAGTTCCTTCCTATTAGAAGCCAGATCCTCGGAAATACCTAAAGCCGCCATGTCCAAGAAATTTGCAAGTAGATATATTTGTTTCACACGAAAGTACATATAAACGGCATGAACCATCAAATGTGAAAAACACGACTTTCGATTCCATTTCTTTGAAATTCATGGACAAGTAGACCAACGACAAGGTCAAAGGTTTATCATTAAGCTTCCAAAACATCATTCAACAAGACTTTTTCCTTACCACCAAATACACACGTCTATATAAAAATATAAAATACATGCATGAGAAGGACCTCCCATCCCAGTCTAACTAAATAAAAATGGTGCATCTTTTTTGTTTTTTAACTACTGTCTTACCAAGCCCAATATCAGGCTTCTTTGTCCTTTCCTCTGTTTATGAAAACCAAGTCCTCTGCCAAAATTTTCAACCTACTTACCCCCTTCTCATCATTCTAAATTATTGGTACAAGATTTCTATTTTTTTTCCTCGGTTATTAAAGAGTATTTTAAACATTTAACCCATAGTCGATCACATGCAAGCATTAATCTTGCCATTTTTTTATAAAACCAAATTAGGATATTAGATTTCAATAGAAATAGATCTCGAGAATAATATTGATAATGGATTTGTTGATGTTGATTTCAACAGCTAATAGTCCAAAAAGAAACTGCCAATCTCCCAAGTTGTACCCAAGTCAAATTAGTTTATATAAAACACTAAAGAATTGATATTCCTTTCACTTACTAAAAATAGAAACTTAATGATTAGGTGATGCTGAATCCTTCAACTTCTGTTGAAGATTATCGAGTAGAATCTCTTGGGCTGGCTTCTAGTTTTCTACCTTACAAATAATCATCCAATCTAAACTCATGTAAATACAGTGTTCCTCCTAACCTAAGATGATTAGTGGGCTCAAATTAGGTTCCTAAATCTGACTGCAGTATATGCTTGTACTATAGTTTATGGACAGGGTACAAATCCTAAAGCATAGAAATGGTAGAATAAGATATTTAAGTAGTAATAAGGGGAGGGGGGGTTGAAAGATACTTGTAAGAAAGCAAAGGGATATGAAACCAGCTAATCAAGCTTTGACATGGCTCTTATGAATTAAAAAATTGAATATAAAATTTGGGAATGAATAAGATTATTATAGGACTAACCAAAAAGGCCTGCAAATTCTCCAAGTGGCAGCAGCCCAGGGCTCCTGTTTTCTTCTCCTGCCTTCAATCTTCTTGTCATCTATATCAATAGTACAAACGCAAGTAGACAAATTATATTAAAGAATTCATTTATGTTTAGATTTATGTATTCAAGCAATCTAAAACCCTCTAAAACCATTGATCATGAAAAGAAGAGAAAAACACCATGGATGTAACTCTGCCTCCTCCTCTAATGGTTTCTTCAGGCTTTCTTCCAACTGGTTCTTTGTTAGAATCACTGATCCAAATCTCTAACGAAGTAACAACCATGGAAAAGATTCCCAGTACACAAACCAAGAATGTTTCAACGATGATAAGAAGGATCAAACTTCTTTCACCGTTGTTTGACGAGATTCAAGAAACAAACAGTCAACTTCCACCTTCTTCCATCTTGTGTCTGACTGAACTTTATTCGGTGATTCGGAGGGTGAAATCATTGATACAAGCATGTAAAGAAGGTAGTTGTCTATGGAACCTTGTTCGAGCAGAGAGCATTTCGAATCAGTTTTATGTGATTGTGAAAGAAATGAGTAGAGCATTAGACATCTTACCTCTCAGCTTGTTGAAGATAGCAGCAGACACCAGAGAGCAAGTGGAGCTTCTTCACAAGCAAGTCAAACGAGTTGATTTGTTGGTTGATTCTCGAGAGATTCAGAGAAGAGAGGATCTTCTTCAAGTGATGATGGCTAGTAGTTGTGCCAGTAAAAACAGCAAGAGTAAAGGCATCATTGACTTTGAGAAACTCAAGGTGATTATGACTCAAATCGGATTGAGAACTCCTCTTGATTATGAAGAAGAGATTTCAAAGCTCGAGGCCGAAGCAGAGAAGCAAGCAGGAACAGGGGGGCTCATCGTTGTTTCCAATATCAACAATCTCATTTCACTTGTTTCTTTGTCAAAATCCATGGTTTTCACCAAAGAAGATCACAAAACAGCTCAAGAGGATGACACAAGGCAGTGTATGGGTCAAAATCATCATTCAACTACTCGATCAATGGTCATGAACATTCCAGATGAATACCGTTGCCCAATTTCGCTAGACTTAATGCTGGATCCGGTGATAGTAGCATCCGGGCACACATACGACCGGGTCTCAATTGCACAGTGGATTAACTCCGGGCACCATACATGTCCCAAAAGTGGACAGAGGCTAATTCACATGGCCCTCATTCCAAACTACGCACTGAAAAGCTTGATTCACCAATTTTGCCAAGAAAACAACATACCCATAACTGACGGTGCAACATCAAGTTCTTCATCGTCTCATCTCGAAAGAAGCCCTAGTATCAAGAGGAAGCTACCAGAAAAGGCGCTTGATTACATTTCCGCCACAAAAGCTGCGATGGATACTGTAAAAATGACAGCAGAATTCTTGGTTGGAAAATTAGCAATGGGATCACTTGATATCCAGAGGCAGGCAGCATATGAGTTGAGATTACTAGCCAAAACTGGGATGGACAACCGGAGGATAATTTCAGAGGCGGGAGCAATTCCATTTTTGGTAACCCTACTTTCATCGCATGATCCTAGAATACAGGAGAATGCAGTCACAACGCTTCTAAACCTTTCCATATTTGAAAACAATAAGGTGTTAATAGTGGCTGCAGGAGCACTAGACAGCATAGTAGATGTACTGGGTTCAGGTAAAACAATGGAGGCCAGAGAAAACGCAGCAGCAACCATATTCAGCTTATCGATAATTCATGACTATAAAGTGATTATCGGTAGCCGTCCAAAAGCTATTCCATCTTTGGTTGGGCTATTAAAAGATGGCACTACGGCAGGAAAAAGAGACGCTGCAACAGCATTGTTTAATCTTGCACTTTATAGTGTAAATAAAGTCAATGTTGTGCTTTCAGGGGCAGTACCTCTTTTAATTGATTTATTGATGGATGATAAGGCTGGAATCACTGATGACGCATTGGCAGTGCTTGCTTTGCTATTGGGGTGTTCTGAGGGACTTGAAGAAATAAGGAAGAGTAAAGTTTTGGTTCCAATTCTCATTGATCTTTTAAGGTTTGGATCGCCAAAGGGAAAGGAGAATTCGATAACTCTCTTATTGGGGCTTTGTAAAGATGGTGGTGATGAAGTTGCTAGAAGATTATTGATGAATCCAAGGGGCATACCATCTCTTCAAAGCTTGGCTGCTGATGGATCTATGAAAGCTCAAAGAAAGGCTGATGCTCTGCTTAGATTGCTCAACAGATGCTGCTCACATTCTCGGAATCCTGTTGAATAAGAACACACACAGAGATTGATTGATTGCAAATTGAAAATGTAAATTCATGGAGATGACATAAATGAAAATGTTGTTTTATCTGTTCATGTAATTCAACCCTTTTTGAATGCATTAGTTGTTTTACCCTTCATAACTCAAGCTGCATTAGTTAAACAGATAATCTAGGTGATAATCAGAAATGAGCAAAGAAGTATCAGATATATAACAGGTTATAATCAATGGGCACAAAACCCTGGGTCTTCAAATAACGGTATTTCACAGAGACTAATGTTACAATCTAGAAATGCCCAACCAATAACTTTACTTTTGATATACCCATAACAGCTTTTACATTTAATTTACAACAACTTACAAGAAAAGAACACGAGACCCTACTGGTCCTACTAGACTCATACTGCATATACTATTACAAGGATAACTGGGTGAAGGGGGCTTGGCTTAACTTCTGTTCAACCATGCACAGGTAAAAGGGGTCAGGTTCTTCTGTGAACGATGATTCTCAAAAGGTAAACAATCTCATGAGTCCTCTAGAATTCCACCAATTCCAACTGAATATGTTTCCCGTTTAACATGTACTTCCAGAACCAGCTCCCACTATCCATAAATTCCTTTTTAATAGGATTTAAATGTACAGATAAACCTGAACCAAAAGTTTCAAGGGCGTAAGTAGGACATATAGACGCTTATTGTAGAAACAAATAATTTTTCTCAAATTCAAATTAAGAAGACAATGAAAGCAACATTTTCTTTCACATAACCAAAATGGAGGTCCCATGCCGTATAACATATTTAGACGATAGAAAATAAGATTCAGGAAAGCTTTTTGTCATCTTAACATGAAAATACCAAACAAAAATGATTATGTGTTCAAGATTAAGTGTGACATAAGTAAATGTCCATTTTTCTGAGAATAGGAAGCATATATGTCATAGTAAACTTTCATGGTGGTTAAAACCTCGTTCTAATGAGACACCATAGAGATGGAAGAGAATAATGCATATGAATGAAATGTAAATAAATGGATGGCCAATGGGAAGCAGTAAAAACGCATATGCTATTTGAATACTATACAGATTAAAAATATTGATGCCACAAAACTTAAATTAACTTTTCTAGAAAACCTGAATTTCCAGATGTGACCATCATCTTGTAACCATCTGGGACTTCAAACACATGATTTCCCTGCATCAAGGACAGAAAAAGAGCAAGTATTTGATCATGAGGATATGAATCGGACTCTTAAAGCAAATCCAGATACTGAATAAATGAGAAGAAAAAAGCAACTATCTAATCATTGTCAACCCTCAGGTTAGCTATCATCCTTTGGCAGACAGTTATACTCTGAGTTGGATCAAATACAGAGAACAATTGTTGGCTAGCAAAATCTCCAGGAGGATCTCATAAGCTAGAGATCCATTCAAATGGTAACCTATTCTTACATCACAAGGTAGTTTTCTGCAAATCTAACCTCAAGGTTAACATCAACAGCTTCAAATTCAGCATTTCCATGCAGCATGACTTTTAGTGCCTCAAACCGCTGAACCTCATGTTTCCAATATAAATTTTTATCTGAATTCCAGTCTATTCCTTTATTTCGTATTTTTACATTCTCTAACTTGCACCGTGCACACCTACATGAATAGAAATCATATTTCAGCACAATGTCTCCTAACAACGATCAACTTTCTTTTACTTATTAGTGAAGTGCTTGTACCATACACTACCTGTAACCATATTGTAGTATGGACTCATGGTTTCTGTCAATCTGAGACCCCACGACATTTTCAGCAACGATCATCAAACTCCCATCAAGCTGAGATAAAAAGAATAAGTTCAGTATTGAGAAAAAATGGTTCTGAACTGCATGTCTGTCGTCTGAGTGTGTTTGGTAAACGAGTTTAACCTCAACGTTTCTCCATAAGAATTCGGAAACCTCAATTTGTAATTCAGAGCCTTCGGATATTGAACCTCCATGAAACTTGAAAAGCAAACAAGACAAGAAAAAAGTGAGTAATGGTACAGGTGTTGCTCTCGATGCATCAAAGCCTTTGAATATTCATCAACTTTATCATTCAGTTATAAAATATTAAAGTATTGTTTTACAGTTGTAAAGGATGCATCTCAATATCAGTTCTCTGATGTTTCTATCTAATATTTGAATTTTGGATGAATTGTTTATTTTGAAATTTGATTAAGATATGTTCCTAGTATAATCAAATAGAACTATGTTACACGGTTTAAATATAGAAGGTAAAATATAAGCTTACCTTTTGTCTAGTGACTTCCCAGAGAGGACCTAGAGCAGGATGAAGAAGGATGAGATATGGTGGTCCAGAATCAGCATATTTATCATTACTTTCAATCTGCACAACACAGACTCTCGTGTATGAAATTTAATGTTAAGCAATAATGCTACCAGGATAAAGAGAGGATAGAGTACCTCGGGGAGCATGATGTCACAAGATGAAAGGAGATCATACGCATTTCGTATTATGTCAAGTAGCGCTCCATCTGGAGTCTGCAAACACATAGTTTAAAGTACTTGATTAGCAAGTTTACAAGATAGAAACTAAACACCATAATGTTTACACATGCACAATTAACAAGGAATCTAACAATCCAATTTATTGGTCTTAAGGATCAAGAGATCAATTACAATTCCGAATTCAAAAAGATCAACTCTGTGATTATCAAAACATAGCTTTAAGAGTCAAATAGGTAAAAATTGAAATATCTCGTCTGCCACGTCGAAATATGTCCTGTTTAACTTTTCTCCTATGAATGCTGGAGTGATATCTCCACTTAATAATATAAATTTTCCAGTCTTTTTTTTCTCTTTCCTTCCCATTTTCTTTTGGTTTATATTTAGGTTCACCCATTGATAGTTTACCAGCTTGGAAACATGATAAGAGATTTTCAAGATGAAAATTAAGAAATAGAAGGCGAACAAGCTATAGCACATCAGTGGAGCACACATGCGGTTGTCACAGCCACGAAAAAGAAAACAACAGAACGAATCCAATGTCTCATCACAGCAGAAATCTCATTTAAATTCCTCGTAAATGAAAAATAGAGAAATGGACCTGATGCAAGGACATGTCATCAGGCTTTCTTTTCTTCTTGGCAGACGATGTGACCTTCCTTCGGTGATTATAGACGATGAAGGTATCTAGCACTTCTGCAATTACGTTTATCGGATAGACTTCTTTAATACAAGAGACATGCAAAAAAGGATAAAACTCATGATGTGCAATAGAAGAAGAAAAATTGCAGAAACCTTCTACATCTTCAAAACATCGAGAGGAAAAACTATTGACAAGATTGTCAGCAATATTTTGCATTGTGCATTCCAAGCGCCCACCTGGAACGCTGCCCAGAAAAAAGAATCTAGAATTCGTCATGATGTTTCAATGATTGTGACATCAGTAATTAAAATAAAAATTACATTTATGCAATTCCATGTATAGCATTCTACTTGGCAAGTCTTTCTCTCACAGTTTTTGACTGGGAAATCATTATATAAAAAGAAACTACTTGGCAAGTGTTCTCATTCAGATTTGTACCCCGCAGTTTAATTCCAAGTTTCCAACCAAAAGAATTATCTATGAAATTAGTCCATGTATTTTCATGAGTTGCTGACATCCTATGATAGTAAAAGATACATTGCTTAAAACGCCACCGTATTGATGCAAACAAAACTAGATTCAAATCCTACTATGTTAAGGAAATTTATTGATTTACAGAAATGGTCATTATGTTATATGTATAGTGAATTAACTTCTTTGAATGCAGTTAAGAGCCTAGAATTGTGCAATTTTCATCAAACGCTAGTCAATTCTCGAATGATTCATTTAGCTTTTTGAATTTACAGAAAGAAATAGTAGGTTAACTTTACAAAGATGTAACTATATCGTTCTTCTATAGGCTCTTAACTGAGAAGGATTTCTTAGCATTTTCATCTTATTATTTGGTGATGCCATCTGTATGTACTGTTTCCATGGATTTTTCTTGCTCTCATTTCATCCAGAACCAGAGCATCAGATTTTAATTATACAAGTAGAATTTAGTGGTTAAACAACCAAGTGCACATAGAACATCAAAATGCAATTTTATCCCCATTACTCAGAGCCGAAATTGCCAAAATCACCAAAATCTGGAATTTTGTGTTTACAAACATAGATGATGGATACAGATAAGATGTATAAGCTCATGATAAGCTGCACATTTGAACTTTAAAGCATCATGCATCAAATATGAACATCAATAAGCCCATCCAAAATCAGAAGCATGAACATGCCCAACAATAAACAAGTTTAACAGTAAGTAGGGAATAAAATACATTAAATGCCGAAAATTAACCTTTTAGAAGCAACAAGGAACTGAAATAAAATAAGAAATTATTGATTTTCGCGATTCCACCATCCCAAAAATAATTCTAAAACAATGAAAGCACAGACACACGTGAAAGCTTAGTTAAATACAGATATTAACTTTACCTTGATATTCTAGTATTGTCAAATCCTTATAAAGTACAGGGTAGCACAGACTTTACTTCAAGAAAATGATTTTAGTTTTGCCTCTCAGATTGTAAACGTTATCAGATGCTTCATAACTTGTTAAATGAAGATGATCAGTCTAGCATAGCAATCATGGATATTAGATCTGCATACACATCTCCTTGTACATTCTTGGTATATTTTGACACTTTGACCAGCATGTTTGGCATCTTAAAGCCATGGCCCCACAAATTTTTAGGACAAATTAAACATAAAAGTTTGAACAACGTATAACTGCTATGTAAAACTGAACGGTCCATAGAGTAGAAAATGTACCCATGTTGGACCCCAAAGTGGTCTACATAGTTGATCGATTTTTTCACATTCAGCACCATGCCTGGTAAACTCGTCTCATCCTTACTTGATCCAATAAGCTCTGCAGCAGATAAGTCGACATACAGAATATTTGTATTTGCTGGGAACTCTGTCTGCAAACTTAACAAATGACCATGGTTAATCGAAGAATGTGATAAAAATCTTCTGCCTACAAAACTTCTAAACAATAATTTAAGAAAATAACTGTGAACCTTTAATGGACAAAGCATACAGGATTTCACATGCTAAACATGATAACATGGAAGAAACTACTAATAGCGACCTCTGGTGCTCTGTATATCAAAACAACAACAAAGATCGTAATCTTTACAAATGGGCATAAAACTCATTTCATATTTCAGAGGGATATCATAATGAATCCAAATGTGATTATATCTCATACTGCAACTAGCAACAAATAACAAAAAGAAAAACAATTTAGAAAAGGTTGACGTACCACAAAATAAAAAAAAAGCAGTAAAGATCTGGTATTTATCCAGAAAGAGTAAAACAACATCAAGTTGCAAAGAAAACATTAGCCAGCATGTAGATATTGCAAAGAAAACATTAGCCAGCATGTAGATAATGCAAATTTAATCTAACAGAAACCACGTTTGTTAAACAACAGAAATGCTGATCAGTAATCTTATCAATAATCTTTCTTGGCTTCCCTGAAGTTCAATAGAAGGTTTCAAATAGTACCTATTAGGAGAAGCAGATCCATCAGCAATTCCGAATTTGTCAAACTCGGTATACTCAATGCATGACACACCATATGTCCATGTCCCATCGGGCTTGCCTTTTTCAATCAAAACATTTATGCCTTCTGTAGCGCCAAAGTTTCGTTTGCATGATGCAAAACCAAGCTTCTGAAATATTATCCATTTAGACATTTAGTAATAGAAAGTAAATGTAACTTTGTCAAACAATGATAAGCAGTCTCTCCTAACAAAAGTCGATCCATGTAAAGGTCAAAACATGGAACTGCTTTCTCGAGCTGAAATGCTAGATTTCATAGAGCATGATTACAAGATAATATTTTCCTTATGGCCGATTATGTTTGTAGAAGTCTTCCTTTTCTAGCTTATTTTACCATATTTTTGTCCCACTTGTCAAATTTTTTAGAAGATCAAATTACATAATTAAAAAGGCCAGTTGACTGCATTATATCTAGATGAAGTATCCTTCTAATTACAGTTGTTCTAAGCATGAAAATAGCACTATGGGTTTCTTTAATCAAGATTGAAAACATAAAAGTATTGTATAAATATATGCTAAGTATATCTTCATAATAGCATCCCATTCATCACATATTGGCCACATGTTCAGACTTCAGATATGTAAGTAGGTCAGTCACATGATCAATCTAGAATAACATTATGTAAGGAAAAATGCAAATGTGATATGAATATTTGTTACAATGTGAACATGATAAATGTTGGCTAACTTGCTTGCACCATATGTTTAATAGACTTTCAGTCGGAAAAGTAGCAAGAAAAGATGTTCTAGTAATCAAGGTGAAAATTTTGGAGGATGCTGAAAAGGTGTAAGTTTTCAATTATCTAGAGAGAGAGAGAGAACTATATCTTTAGCATATATTTGTGAAGATCACAAAAAACAACTTTCTATCAATATATGAATTAAAACAAACATGGAAACTAGTTCAAGTGCCTTTATAGTAGGAAACATCCACCATCATGCATGCAATTCTTCTCCCTTCTCTTTCTGTGGTTATTGGAGCAGGCTTTTTAAGTAACCAATTATGCGAAGTTCAGATGGAAATGTTACCTTCCCTTCATGCAGACCAATCCCTGCCAAGGCCAATAGGGTCATGTCTGTAGCAGCTACAACATTACTGCAAAAGTAAATCTGTTAACATAACCACATAAGATACAAAATCTAGATCCACAACCTTGTCATATCCAGCCTATGAAACAAGCATATATTTGGATAACTTAGACAAACCTGACTTGTCGAACAGTTGCACCTTTTCTTCTATGATCATGAAACCATTGAAAAATGCCTTTGTCATAAGCAAGTTTCCATATCACACCATGACCACCAGGTTTGCAGACAGGCACGAACTGTCCCTTTGCTAACCACTGGCCATCTTCAGCGCTAATAGCTGGGACGAGTGGCTGGCAAACACAATTAATAACAAACTCAGTATTGTCTATATATACAGTTAAGCGTAAAAGCCATGTAGAAGACATCATCAACATTCTATTTATAAGACCTGTTCAAATAGTTGGAAACTTGATCGATCTCTTCCGAACCATTTGGATCTTTCACACAGTGAAGTGATATGTTTGTGGTTGTTCTTGGCCGAGCTTGTCATAATCGCAACGGGAGTTATGCATTGCTCTCCATATAATTTGAAATATAAGAACTCTCTAGCCTTGCAATTTTCGAACAGTTGTTACTACCGGTTAAAATAGTGTCATTGATAGTGTAAATGCAAATTAAAGTGCTCAAACTTCCGCACAAGAATTGATTATCCGCATTTAAAAGAACAAACATAGAAAGATATTCTACCTGAAGATCTCTTATAAGACCTTCCAACAAGGTTCTGCCACAATAAGGAAGCATTGCTGCAGGGAGACATTCACCTGTGACTGTGTCCACTAATCCAAGCCTGTCAGCAGAGCCTCCAAGAGGATAAATCTCTCCAAGGTGCGGTAAACCCTAAATTCAATTTAAAATACCTAAATCTCGTGATACTGTCTCCTGGTATTTTATGAAATAACAAACAACACAAAATCTCATCTTACCTCAATTCCCCATAAAGCGGCCTGAGCAGCATATTCAGTGTCTTGAGACAGATCAAGTACACTAGGAGGATGAATTTCTAAAAATTGGCATCCCATTGAGTTAGAATTATTTATGTGCTGAAAATTAATATTCTTCTCTACGTGTGCAGACTGAGAAAGAATCTCTAAAATCGTTAGCTGGTATCTGCAAGAAAAGCAACTATGAGTATATGGTCCAAAGAATTAACCAAAGTCCTGTCTACAAAACTAAAATTTAAAGTAAGCGTTGTGTGCTACAAGAAGTTATGAAACATGCACTCATAAGAAGAAGTTGATTTTCCAAGAATCGGACTTCCAAATCCATAAATATCTTCCAAACATTGACTGAATCGAGTTAAATTAGGACAACGATCCATGGTGATACCAAGTTAACTTCAGTTTTTGTGCAGAAGTCTGTGTTCTCATCCTGAACTACCTAGAACTTTGTATCGCCATCAGTCTATCTTACGATTCATGCTACAATCAGATAAATTTTCTCAAAGTCGAGTGAGAAAATCATAACGACAATTGACCCCTGAAATCAGGTGATAAGTGTGCATAACATCACCTTAAATTAAAATAACATAATTGTTACGAAATATGTGGAAAAAGAGACATAACTAACCCAATAATCCCTCCAATACAATCATAGAACTCTTCAACGTCTCGAAGAGTTTTCAATAATGATCTCAAAGCTACACTGTCAACCTTCTTCTCATGAATCTCTCGATCATCATTCCCGTCCCATTTTTCGATCATCTCCACCAAAGTATACAACGCAGTCTTCAACGAACCTCTTGCAGACTCAAAATCACCATTAACATCAGAATCCGTATCATAACCCGTCCCTAAAACATGTTCTTGACCCGCCGCGACGGTGCATTTAAGCAAAAACAACTCGTAGTCATCCAACTCTATCGACTCTAAAACCCTAGCAAATCCGTTTTTACCATGACCTCTCCTAAAAAATCGCTTCACCTTCGCATCAGAATCAACCACGTGGATTTTGTCTCGCAAACTTTTGGAAGCGGATAGCTTGGAACGTAGATTTCGGAGTCGCGCGAGTTCTTTGCTGAAATCAAAATCCGGCACTGGAGGTACATACTCTACCGGTACAGTGGAGACTAGCGTTCTCCGGCGGCCCGACGGCGACGACGGGACTGAGGAGAGAGAAGAAGTGAGAGGAAGTTTGTTAGAGGAAGGGCGGAGGGAGTTGAGAGAGTTGAAGAATAGAGAGTGTGATTCACGCGCCGAGAAGGTGAAGTTGACGCCGTTGTGGTGGAGTAAGGAAGTTGTTGATGGCGCCATAGATTTTGTGTGTGAGAGTTTGGGGGGTGGGGGTGGGGGGTGTTAGAGGCGGAGGGGGGTGGGGTGGGGTGGGGGATAAGAGGAGATACCCGGAGCATATACCAATGACAAGAAACAAGGGTGGGGAAGGGGGTTTGGGTTTGGCGTGTTTCTTTGCGGAGATTTCTATTTGTACTCCGCCTAAGAAACTCTATCACCAGGATCCGATATTTTAAAACAAAATCTTTCCATCTAACGTCTCTATTATTTAATTTTTAATAATTTAATATTTATTTGAGTTAATTACCATTTTAGTCCCTATAATTTGGTAATAATTTGGATTTTCATCTTTATAGTTTTAAAATTACAAGTTTCATCCATATAGTTTGCTATTTTGTCTCTGGTTTACTACTTAAATACTACATTTTAGTATAAAGGACTAAAACAATAAATAATTGTAAATAACAAGGACCTAAAGAATAATTAAAATTGTACCCTGTCATAAGAGTAATAATAATAACCACTGTTCTAAAAAACTCGTCGCACAACAGTCACGGCGTGTCATGGCACCACCTTGAGTCTCACGCCACGTTAAGCCGTGGCACGCCATGACTTAATGCACAATTTTCATAATGCAATTTTGATTTTCTTTACGTTTTTAATGTCTTATTTGCATGTTTTTAATATATAAAATAATTTAATTTGCTTATTACTATTGACTCATTGAGTAACACTATAAAACATATGTTTTTATATATAATATTATCTATGAATTAGAAAAATGACGCCATAAGTCATGCCTTGAGAACGTCATGGCTTCGCCGCCATGCCACGCATCACGCCATTTAGAACCTTGATAATAACGTATTACAAGCTATAGAGATGAAAACTATAATTTTTAAATAGGGTTTTTATCGATTACTATAACTTAAATAGGTTGATTTATGATAGTATACTTTCTTTCTAGAAGTTTTTTTCATAAATGAGTGATGGCTTCTCAAATATCCTTCTTTTTAACATCAAACATCTATGATCTTATATTAATAATATATATTATTTCATGCTTTGTTTAATTTCTATGTAATATAAACTGGAATTGTTAAGATAATTAAATAAAAAGTTAAACGTTAATAGTTTATGAAATTAAGGAAATCTTTTTAAGTGTTCATCGAGTTTATATATAAGTTAGATTCAACCAACAAATATGTGGTTTATACAAGTACATAAAAATAAGATGGTGTCTTTCTTCAAAAAAAAAAATAAGATGGTGTCCCTAATTAATTAATTACAATAAATATAATTAAAAGTAATAATTAGATATATAAAAAATATATTTAAAATTAATAATTAGATATATTCGGTTACAAAAGTACTTCATCTCTCTCCCAATTTACAAAACTACCCAATTTTTCCGCGATTTAACTCTCGATCACGGACCCAGTTAAAAAATGAGATAAGTTCGTGATGCACTCCATTTTGTCCGCGATGCACTCCACTTTGATTAAGAATATATTTAGTTTGTCCGTGATGCACTCCACTTTGATTAAGAATATATTTAGTTTGTCCGTGATGATGCACTCCACTTTGATTAAGAATATATTTTGTCCGCGATGCACTCCACAATGCCCATTTCATAAAATGATTTTATTTACAACATAAATTGAAAAGAACTAGAATATATAAGAATATATTTTGTCCGCGATCACGGGATTAAGAATATATTTTGTCCGCAATCCACCCCATCTAATCCGTGAATTTCATTTGGTCAACGATCACGGAATATTTCACGGATTTTTTTAGGTATTTTAATTAAATTGGAAAGAGTTTAGGCATTTTAGTAAGTCAAAGTCAAACTCCATCCATTTTAATTAATTTCCTTAATCGATAACTATAAAGAAATACATTTATGAAAGAAATACATTTATGAAAGAAAACCTTAAACTCGGGCTTGTTGTGGGCATGTAAGAAGTTGGGCCAAAAGTGGTCAAGTCCATGCCAACACTGGCGAGATAAGGTAATCTGCACAGCTTCAAATTCAATCTATCAAATCTCCCATTCCAAATCTTCTTCCCCATCTTGCATACCAAGTTCTTGGAGATCAGAAATGGCGTCTTCTCTATCCACATATCACCCAATTTCTTCTCAACTTTCCAAGCAAAAACACGCCTCCAATCTCTCCTCTTCCTTCCTATCATCCCCTTCCTTAATCCCCTTATCTTCCAATTCAAACATATCTCTGCAATTTCGTTGCAATAACAAGCAATTATGTTCTTCAACTCCCAGGCCTCTTACAGTCATCGCCATGGCTCCTCCAAAACCTGGTGGCAAAGCCAAGAAAGGTACCCTGTCTCTTCTTTAAACCACAATTTTAATAATAACAAATTCCGTTGTAATGTGTTTGTGTTTGTACAGTGACTGGAATAATAAAGCTGGCGCTAGAAGCAGGGAAGGCGACACCGGCGCCACCAGTTGGTCCGGCGTTGGGTTCGAAGGGAGTAAACATTATGGCTTTCTGTAAGGACTATAATGCCAGGACTGCTGATAAAGCTGGTTATATTATCCCTGTTGAAATCACTGTCTACGATGTCAGTTTTTATCTCCTTCCTTTCACTTTTCTCCTCTAGGGGTTTTCTGAATTTCTTGCTTTCTATTTTCGTAAGCGTTGCGTGGTTGGTTGAATTTGCAGGACAAAAGTTTCACATTTGTGTTGAAGACACCTCCTGCTTCAGTTCTTCTCCTTAAAGCTGCAGGTATCATGTTCTCAAATTAGGGTTTGATTTGGTACCTTATTATAAATCTTCAAACTAGCTTCTTGTGATGTTGTTAGTTTTGGCAAACAATGACTAACTATTGGCAACCTAAATCACCAAATTGACTAGAGATGGCTTCAATTAGCCCTAAGCTTGCCAAATTGAGGTTGATTTTATCGTGCAGATATACGAATCAGTTGTAGAACTAGATAAACAATGCACCAAGATTTCTCTTTAGTATGACAAAAGTGTTAGATTTTGGGTTAACCAAGACCATGGTCCTGTGGTGGTGCACCCAAGAGCTTGGGCCTAGAGAAATGAAGTGATAGGGTCTTTAAAGTTGGTTATTGTGACTCACCAAATCGAACATCGGCTTAAATTAGTTGATTACGAGTAAGAGTATAAAGACTTTTGGAAAACAAATTCAATTCAAATTTATCTAGAAATCCAGGTTGCAATTCTTTTATACCATTTTTGTCCAGTATCCATTTTGTGGGTTAGGGTGCACATAAACCAACCCAACCCTTAAAATAGGCTGACTAATTCATTTGGAATCTTGATTGATACCTAAATCCTACAAACTAGATGGTTCGGTTGGGTTAGGCTCCGGCCCAAATTAACCCAAACCCAACCTGTTCAATGGACTAAGTACAAAATCCAAATCATGTCTCCCTCGGAGAGGTCCAAAACCGTCATTCTTGATTCATGTACTCAATGCAATTCAATAAAGTTCATTGTAATGTTCATATTGATATTTACACTTTATAATCCGGCTTCATCCTGCTTCAAGACTAGTAATTTATAGGTGTGTGCCTCTGTGTCCATTTCATGATTAAGGGGCAACCATTCTGGTGTTTATGTGTGCTTGCTAATTAATCTTTCAGGAGTGGATAAAGGTTCCAAGGACCCACAGAGGGAAAAAGTGGGAAAAGTTACGATTGACCAGTTACGCGGAATTGCAACAGAAAAAATGCCAGATTTGAACTGCACGACCATCGAATCAGCAATGAGAATCATAGCAGGAACCGCTGCTAATATGGGCATTGATGTCGATCCTCCAATTCTTACCCCCAAAGTCAAGCAAGTCCTCTAGTTTTCTTCTTTGATACGTTGATTCAGGTTTGAGTACTGTAGGAATATCTCGAATGCAAATATGATTTTTATTTGCTACCTTATATCTATTAGTTTCACATTTTGGCATGAATATAGAGATGTTTGTCCACCAAGTTATACTGTCAAGCCTAACGGTATATGGGATACTGGTAGAGTCCATATTTAAACCTAATCAAAGGCGAGCAGGGTGTGTGAGTTCATTTGTTGTATATAAATTTTATATACTTAAAAAAAGACATAACTGCCAAATAATTGCTCTCAATGACGGGTGTCTGAGTTCATTTGTTGGTAGATTCCAAACCTCTTTGAAGGTAAATGGTTCAAGTGTCACTAAATATGAGGATTGGGTGTTTGTTTTGTCGTGTATAAACATTATATACATAAAAAAAATCACATTGGTTTGTAGTGTTGAGTTTTTGTGATAAGTTGAATTAACCTGAGAAGCGTGAAAAATGGTTATCAACCGTTGCACATTAGGATGAGATGCACCGAGATAAGATGCACCAGATATATCCCCGTATAGCGCGATTGGTGGGTGGGTTTGATATCAAAAGTGATCAAGCGTTTAAATCAACTTCTCACGTTAACTCAACACACAATCCTTCGCCTTGGTTACAATATTGCGACTTTAGGACATTTGGTGGCAAAAAGCTTGTGGCTGAAATTTTAGCGACCAAAAATCACATGATACCAATATATACGAAAGTGTTTGGGGCATCCAATTTTAAGAAAGAAAATTTGAAAAACCATATTTGACGTTTGACCCGAATGATTTTGACCACAGTTTATTGACGATCATATTGCATAACCATTGATTTTACAAGGTATGAGCCATAAACGCCACCCCAAAGGACATTATGGTTGAAGACATAATTTATCGTTTGAAAAGCAGACGAAGGATTGTGTGAACAAGAGTTAAGATGAAGTGTAAGAAGTGATCTATACCTTTGATCATTTTTAGTTAGTGATGATTTAATGATTCAAAACGGATTTTGACCCATGAAATAGTTTTAAAGGATATTTTCAATCGATCTTCAATTAGGATCAGTGTTCAAAAAGGCGCGATATGGCGTAAGACACGTATCCGCCGTTACGAAATGGCCCATGGCGTTTCTATATGGCGTGGCTCACGCCATGGCGTCTTGAGGCGCGCCGCGGCGTGAGTTTTTTCTAAGACGTGATATTTCAAAAAAAAATCTTTTGTGTTTTTACATTTTTAACTTTATATTTTCCACCTTTATAGATTTATATAATCACGACACTCACAGTTTCAAGAATTCATAAACATTATGGAATTACGATTAAAACAAAGTTGTAAATTTATACGTTCTATTTTAATATTCAATCAAAAACTATTTTTATAATATTAATCTATATGTATGTATGTTCTTCTAATATGAATGTATATTTTTTTAATATCATTATCTTACTAGAATAATATATATAAAATAAATATGTATATATATATGACATACAAATTTGTCGCCTTATGTCACGCTTGAAAAACGTCACGTCCTCGCCGTGACGTGTAAGGCTTGAGACTTGACCTCGCCGCCACGCCTTACGCTATTTTAAACCTTGATTAGGATTGATACAATGGTGGAGATCCCTTCTTACTACTCTCACGGCAAATGCTATTTCTAGCCGTAACCAACTCTTAACATCATAAACGTATATGATCTGAGGCTTTGGTTATATGTGTAGATATAAACGCTACCCGTATAAAATAAACATTTCTAAGACCTTGAGTACCCGTACCCAATGAGAATATACAAAGTAGTATATTAATAATAAAATGAGAATAATGCATTCAATTAACAACAAAATCTAAATTCGGTGTTGACATTTCATATTTACAAGATATCCAAAAAAATTATGCAAGAAAGGTGTCAATAATTTGCTGTAATTGTTGGATGACAATTGAGATCCAAAAAAGCACAAAAACTGACACTCCTTGGTTAACAACAGAAAAGTAACAACATTTAACTAGTACAAGTAGTACTTTACCAGACCATTGGTCCCAGACACTAGTTATATAATATATATATATATATATATATATATGTATGGTACAAATCAAATACAAATCATGTATTTATTGCACCCTTTACAAACTACAGTCTGTATATATATGCATTGTTCCATTTGAATATATAGTGGCGGATGTCTATAGAGGCTTTTGGGGGCCATAACCCCCCTCTTTTTCACTCAAATACTATAGATGTTATATAACAAACACACAAGGGTTGGTAGCTTAAGTGGTTATCACTCTACACTGGTATCTTAGAGGTCATGGGATCAAGTCCCTTCTCATGCATTTTTTTTCCCTTAATAGTCATTTTCAATTCTCTAATTTCCTTAAAATCCAACCCAAAAAACATTTTTTATTCCCTAATCTCCATGAAGGTGCAAAAAGTCAAAAATACCCTAAAAATCAACCAAAAAATCTGAAAGTCTCTCGAAATTAATTAAAAAAACTGAAAAATCAACCAAAAAATCATAAAAATCTCTCAAAATTAACCAAAAATTTTATCGAAACGCTTAAATTCGGCTAAAACACATTGAATGAATTTGTGGGCTTTTGAAACAAATTTTATTCGTTTATAGGGCACATTATATAAAAATTAGGCTCGGCCCCCTTGGTCATAAGGCTTGTGTTCCGCCCCTGTGAATATATGTTCATTATATGTATATTTTTGCACGTATGCATATGCATATGTATATGCACATTGTGCACATATGCAGACTGTGGTTTGTAAGGTATGCAACAAATGCAAGGTTTGTATTTTATGGAGCCTCTATGTATATATACTTGTATATATGAACAGTCAATTATATAATATGTGCACTGGTTTCTGGGTACACAAGTATCTTCAAAATCTCACTTAATCTTTGTCTCTTTCACAAAGTCAGATCAAGAGATGCAGTACTAATAATACTACCACTGCCCATTGTTTTTGCATGCTTTGATCTTGTCATACTACTAGAGTTTGAAATAGAATTTGGCGAACACAATGACAATGACAAACTGTTTTCATCGAATTCATCGTTTCTTTTTTTACTGACCATATAATCCTCTTTCGGGAGCTTGATTTTTAACGAAAGATTCAAGTCAAGATGCTCGGATTCTTGATCAATCTCCTTTCTCTTTAGTACCCTTTTCGCTTCATGATCTTGATCTTTAACAATCACATTATCAGTGGCCATCTGAGTGGGATTTCTTCGAAATGGATTAGGCATTGATAATCCTTCAAGATTCTTGAACAATCCCAATTCGATATTATTGTTTTGTAATCTTCTTCTACAGCTATCTTGATCGTGGTTGAAACTCGAATCACCATTTCTGATGTTGTTCCTTGTTAGAATCCTTTCTGCCATTGAACTATAAATCCCGTGCCTTAATCCGCGCATGAAAGGGTTATAGTTTAGGTTCGCTTGCGGACTCCATAAACCATCTTGACATCTAAAAATGGAAATACAACAGTACAATAATGGATTCAGCCACTTTTAATTAAGTGGTGTCTCACTTGATGCACCAATGATCGCCATAGATTCGGCATTACTATATACATTAATGTTGCTCATAACTTAATTATACATTTCATAAACAAAAATTAATTATAATAAGAAGCATATATATATATACATGCAATTAGATGATACCTAAAATTGGAAAGTGATCTTTGATTATAGCTTTGGAGCATTGGAAGTTTGCTAAGGTGGTAGATATGGTGATCATCACCCTCACTAAGAACCCCTTGGTCTGAAAAAACAACAACAAAAACTCAGATATATCATTCATTAATGAATATGAAACCCAGATTGATTTCAGTAAGAATTTAAAGCACGAACTTAAAGTTCTTGAATTAGAATTAATCTCACCCATCAATATTTAAGAAACCCTAATTTTGTACCGTATATATACATACCTTGATTTGGATCATCGATCTTTTTGCTCCTATACATCTGATCATGAAACAAATGATCTAGTGGTCAAACTTTATAGAAAAATAAAAACTACATTAATTAAAAATATATTTTTCTTGAATGAATCAAATCAAAACCTGAAGATGGCTCTTGACATGAGAGATGCTAAGGCCTTTAATATTCATTAATTGAAGAACTAATTTAGGTGTTGCTCCTGCACCATCAAATTCAAAGTCCAAAAAACAAATTATTTTTCAACAAAAATGAAGATTATATTATTCCCCCCCCCCCCCCCCCCCCCCCACACACACATATATATATATATATATATATGCAATATGTAAGTGAATAACTATGTATACTAACTTTCTTGACCACCCAATCGTTGAATAGCATGAACAAATCGTAGATGAAGATCAGGTGTCCACCTGAGCCTTGGGTTCTTGGAGCGAACATATGGTCGAACGGATCCCGTTACTAAGCTGCTAGCCTTCTTATTAGTATTATTATTACTGATCTCCTCAACTGTGATGCTTGAGGTTGATCCATTTTTGGGTCTAGAGTCGTGGTCAACCTCTTCTGATTCCTCCTCATCATCTTCAGTGTAACTATCGTCATCGTCTATTTGTTCAATCTCATGAAAACTAGGGTTTTCTTCATAGTTAAAGCTGCCACTTTTCTTCATTTCTATTTTGGGGTTTAGATCCACCACTGCACCACAGAATTTGACGATCAAGAGAAACAGTTGAAAAGAGTGGGATTAGAAGCCTGGTTGGGCGTGTGAGATGTATATATACATGGTTCTGATCTCTTTTCTCACAGAAGGTGAGAGGATGTACAGGTAGTTGTAACTTATTCTCCGGAACATATATACCAGCTTAATTAGCTGAGATCAAGCAAGCAAAAGTTTGCTAGAATTGGAAAGAATATATAGAGAGAGAGGTTCAAGAAAAAAAACCCTTATAAAACAGAAAAAATTAAGGAACATTCTGATAACCGTTTATCTGGACTTATGTACATATACGTACAAGTAAATTGAGCTGTTTTTTATGCACGTGTACATATGCATATATACATGTTACAAGTTGTTTGTATGCACATGTACATATTATCCAGATAAACAACTACCATAGTGTTAATCAGTTTTTCATTTTCTTACGACTTTCTTCTGGACCTAAACCCTAATAGACCTTCTTTTAAGAAGTTCCTAAGATTAGTAAGATATAATTTATATATACAAACTAGTTAAAAAAGAAAATCTAATTTAATTTAAAATAACTTTCTCACTCTCTTCTCTTCTCTATCCTCTCTTCATAACAATACATGCATGCACACATATACAATTAAATATGTACACAAGGTAAACATATTGTTAACATTAAAAAATATCAATGTTCTAAAAAACTCGTCATGCAGCCGCCATGGCGCACCATGGCACCAAAGCTTGTGTTTCACGCCATGTTAAGCTCGTGGCGCGCCATGGCCTAATGCGTAGTTTTCATAATGCGATATTTGATTTTTCTTTACGTTTTAAATGTCTTATTTGCAAGATTTTTTTAATATATAACATAATTTAACTTGCTTACTACTATTGGCTCATTGAGTAACACTACAAAACATATGTTTTTATATATAATATTTTATATGAATTAGAAATTTGACACCATAAGTCACGCCTTAAAAACACCATGGCTTCGCCATGGCTCTTAAGGCTTGAGGCTTGGCTTCGCCGCTACGTCACGCCATTTAGAACCTTGAAAAATACTAGTATTATAATTTGTGAATTTTATAGAAATTAGAAATACTAACACATTGTAAACAAACTCTAAATGGAGCATTTGGTTAGGGATATTGGGAGGTAATGAATGAAAATAATGATGAATAATGTGGTTTGATTTGATATGGTATAATCGGTCTATTATCCCATATCCATTAATTTCTATACCTATCAAAATTGGGAGTAATATAATTTAATTCTTAATTATTCGCATTCTCCCACTTTTTCTCAATTTTGTCCCGAATTACTTTTATGTTATTTTATATCATAATCTAGTTATGATATATATATATATATATATATATAGTTGGAATATTATTATCCATACATGATATATGCATTTGCATTGCTTACGCACACACGACACAAATGCGGCAATGCCCTTCGCTAGTTTCCCATTTAAAAACTCATATTCCTTTCTCCATTAAAGAGAGAAATGATGCAAAACCAATGTCATAGCTAAAGATCCTTCCATACTACAAGACCATCCATTAACTGTAATCGGATAAACTATTCAACAATCACTCAATTAGGGTTTTACGATATACTATTTTCTTTTAAAAGGTACTTAATAAGAACATTTCTTTGAGACATGATATGGAATTACGGATATATATATATATATAGGTCCATTATTTTGTAAACTTTTTTGGTGTAAACTTTGGATTTCATAGGTTTTCTTAATGAAATTTTTTCATGAAATTGTTGCATATCGTTCATTTTTTGATGAAATTGTTTCATATATTTGTGTTTTTATGTAGTTTCATATATATTTTTTTATGAAACTGTTTCATATATTTTCTCAGTTTGATGTAATTTTTTCGTTTTTACATTAAAAAACACAAGTATATGAAACAATTTCATCAAGAAATGAATGATGTGAAACACTTTCATCAAAATAAAAAAATTCATGAAACAATTTCATCAAGAAAACCTATGAAATCCAAAGTTTACACACATTTAGATGTTTACATATTATTATCTCTCAATATATATATATATATATAGAGAGAGAGAGAGACTTGAGATCATGTGAGACCAAACTATTTCCGTGAGACCAAAAAATTAATACTAAACCTTCACAGCAAAAGACTGTGAAGGTACTGTGATGGTAAACCTTCACAGTGTTTTTGTTGTGAAGGTTTGTTGTTTTCTTACCTTCACATTGAATTACTGTGAAGGTTTAGTGTTAATTTCTTGGTCTCACGGTCTCACGAAAACAGGTTGGTCTCACGTGAAACCAACCCTACTATATATATATATATATATATATATATATATATATATATATATATATATATATATATATATATATATATATATATATATATATATATAGAGAGAGAGAGAGAGAGAGAGAGATAATAAATTATAAACCTCTAAATGTGTGTAAACTTTGTAAAACTTTGGATTTCATAGGTTCTCTTGATGAAATTGTTTCATAAAATTGTTTATTTTGATGAAAATTTTCATATCATTCATTTCTTGATGAAATTGTTTCATATATTTGTGTTTTTTATGTGAAAACGAAAACGTTTCATCAAACTGAGAAAATATATGAAACAGTTTCATAGGAATGAAAAACAATATATGAAACTACATAAAAACACAAATATATGAAACAATTTCATCAAGAAATGAATGATATGAAACAATTTCATCAAAATAAACAATTTTTTTTAACAGCAGAAAACAATTTATTACCAAAAACCAATAGCCAATACAAATGTCAGGAACCACAAAAATCCATACAGAGCCCACAGGGACGAAACTAGCACTATCAGAAGTAATTAGCACAATTCCAAACCCCAATTTAATGAACAATTTAATAAAACGATTTCATCAAGAAAAACCTATGAAATCCGGAGTTTACAAAGTTTACACGAAAAAAAAAAGTTTATAAAATAGCAAGCCTCTATATATATATATATATATATAGGGAAAGGTTCAATAGATATAAACAGTCATATATGAACGGACCCGTGTTTTTTTACTTCTCTACTTCTCTAAATATTTGCACTTCTCTATTGAACCTAAGGCTATATATATATATATATATATATATATATATTGTTTGCATTTTCTAAGATTATGTTTTTCTTTTTCCTTAATTATCAATGTATATATTTTTATTTGGGTGCTTACAGAAATTCCACGCGTGCCAATAGGAAAGGGGGGTTAGCTAGGGAGCTGGTTGTAATTTTGGGGAGGTGATGCAAGTCATGGGGTCTGAAAGTCGGGAAAACATTAGAAAATTGACATTTAAACGTAGGTAGAAAATCACGGATTTGTCCCTACCAAGGCCCCGGGGGAGTTGGGACTTCTAATCCCTCCTACGTCATTGTTGGTATTTTCCTAGGCATAAATCAAGGGCATATTAATAAGAAATGTGCACACGTACTCTTTATTTACAATAAAATAAATTATACAAAAACATACACTAAGGGGTCGTTTACCTAATCACTTATCCAGGTAAGTGCTTACCGGTAAAATTCAACACTATCACCTACTTTTCGGGTAAGATTTTAATCCACAAAAATGGCATCGTATGCTACAATTTAGCCGGTAAGTGCTAACCGTGGTAAGAGTCGTCGAACTCACTTACCGAGTAAAACTCTCGGTCCTTGCTTCCGCTCTTACCGGGTAAGATTATTGATCCTTGCCATATTCATCCGGTAAGCTAATATGACTTGGTAAGGACTTACTCGGGTAAGCGTTTTGTAAACGGCCCCTAAATTGATTTAAATAAAAGAATTTAAATACCGATTAAAAAGCGAAATTAAGGAAATGATCTTATGTGAATCATTAAAAATATTCTTAAATTATTTGTGGATGTATATGTAAAAAGAGAAGTGTCATTTGTGATAAGAAATGTGAGAGGTACTTTTAAATTCTTGATCATTTTTAATCAAATACTCCTCTCATGAATTGCACTGCGGCTTAAAAATGAATTGATCTGCCGCATCTTATCTCGGTGCATCCCATCTTAATGTGCTTTCATTTCTATTTTCTCATCAAAGGTTGATAACCACTTTTCACGTTTCTCACCAAATTTGACATTTCTGACCGGAACTCAATCCTATATTGATTATGTTTGAATCATATATATATATATATATATATATATATATATATTATATGAGTCATAATAAATTGTAAACCATCATTTTCGTGTAAACCGTGTAAACTGTCGATTTCATAGGTTTTTTTGATGAAATTTTTTTATGCAATTGTTTATTTTAATGAATTTGTTTCATATCATTCATTTCGTGATGATTTTTTTTATGAAATTTGTAGTTTCATAGGTTTTTTTCATTCTTATGAAACTTGTTTCATATATTTTCGTTTTCACTATGAAACTACAAAGTTCATAAAAAAAATCATCAAAAAATAAATGATATGAAACAAATTCATCAAAATAAACAATTCCATAAAAAAATTCATCAAAAAAAACCTATGAAATTGAGAGTTTACACGATTTACACGAAAATGATGGTTTACAATTTATTATCCCTCTATATATATATATATCCCTATATATATATATATATATATATATATAGAGAGAGAGAGAGAGACGGGTTCAAACGAGGAGCGTAACAATTTAAGAAAACGCAAGGAGCACCGCCCATGTACAAAATCACATGTGATTCACAACACAAACCGCGGGACAAACCGCGCGCTTTGCATTTTTTAATCACATATGATTTTGTTGTGAATTACATGTGATTTTGTACATGGGCGGTGCTCCTCGCGTTTCTCGTAAATTGTTACGCTCCTCGTTTGAACATTTCTCTCTCTCTCTCTCTCTCTCTCTCTCTCTCTCTCTATATATATATATATATATATATATATAACGAGTTGGGTTTCGGTGAAAAATGTCAAATTTGGTGAGAAGTAGT
Organism: Saussurea involucrata; assembly: GCA_033807775.1. Taxonomy (NCBI): domain Eukaryota; kingdom Viridiplantae; phylum Streptophyta; class Magnoliopsida; order Asterales; family Asteraceae; genus Saussurea; species Saussurea involucrata. The sequence continues at coordinate 11,309,325 of CM066322.1, read as the reverse complement.
TATCAACCGTTGGATGAGAAATGAACGAAGATTAGAATGAGATGCACCGGATCAGTTCCCTTATAAGCCGCAATTCATAGGAGGGTATTTGATTAAAAATGATCAACGGCTTAAAAGTATTTCTCACCGAAAATAACACTTCTCACATAATCCATAACGCAAAATGTTATAAATTCTTTTATTTGTGTGGACTGTGGAGGATCATTAAACATTTGCATGGGCTTAATCCGCTTTACAACTCCCATGCAATTTTTTTTTTGTGAAGACTCACGAGCTTCTTGAGATATAATAATCACAGCCGTCTCAACAAATGCTCCACACTTTTGGCAATCAACACATACTCAAGCTTTGTGTTAACCGTTTATTTATGGGTTTTTTATGATATTTATTTATGGATTTTAGAAATTAGCAAGTTATGTATTTTTTTTTGTTAATTAAATGTCATGAAATCAACTAAAAAGGTTTTATCATACTTAAACCAAAAGTGTACACATATAATATTAAGCGATCCCTCGATTTCAAACTCGTAAAAATATAGTGTATATATAGTATAAAATTATACTTAAAAATACATATAAAATTAATTTTATGCATAAAAATCGGATCGGTCCCAAGTCAGGTCGGACTTTGCTTTTGGTGGAAAATCGTCATAGGGCCTTAACCGACGGACCCAACCGGTCCTAGACACAAGGACCGTACTATAAGCACCAAATCCATAATAAATAAAGTCTAGGGATCATTTTCATAAAAAAATCAACAAATCACAAGGACCAAAACTGTAATTTACTCTAAGTTTTATTGCAATCTTTCTCTTGGTTGGAAAAGAATTGCATCGTCGATTCCAGCATTCTCGTGATTCACAAAGTAGAAGAAAATTATCACAATGTTCCAAAATATATACATAAAAGTATAAACTTTATTTTTAAACTTTTAACTTTGATAAATATTTGTAATTGATGATCTAATGTAATTTTACTAAAATAAAGACACATTTTTCATTTTGTTAATACAAAATCACTTTTTCTATGTATCAATTATTGTGCTCTTTTGAAATTTGGATGCCGTAAAATTGGAAAATTACCACAAATAACTGTTTGTATCGACAAATTTCATCTCATAGTCATCTGTCTTTATTTGCCACCAAAACCTTTGCTAGGTTTTTGTGGTGTATATAAATTATTTTTTATATAATAAATTTAATAGTAGTTATATGTTTTGTTTTATAAAATATTAATTCAATGTCTTTTTTCTTTTCTTTTTAGGATTTGCTTGTGAAGGTCATTAAGAGCATCTCCAATAGCTTCCCCATTTTGGAGAAAATGAGAAATATGAGAATTTTGATCCTAAAATATGCTCTAACAGCTTTCCCAAAACCATTATCAAGTAATGTAATTATATATATCGAACTCCTTAACATATTTTAATGTAATTATGTATGTTAATATGATATGTTAAACCGTATTTTTTTAACATAATTAAATCCAAAAACATTTAATATTAGGCTCATTTCGAAGGTATCGATGAGACGATTATAATGGTGTAACTTGTTAAAATTAAAACGTGTTTTAACGTATTTTAGTTAATATACGATTATATGTGTTAATATAATAAAAGTGTAAAATTAAAATTAGAAAAATAAAAGGTATAAAGTAAACTAAGTAAATAATTACAGGGGTATGAAATGTAACTTTGAAATCGAAATATAACAAATAGTAAATTGCATTTTTGGTACATGTGGTTATATGGTTTCTTTAAAAGGAGTACCTGAAAGGGGTATGAACGAAACTACCCCTGGCACTAACAGACCTTTTTAACATGGTTAGTGACCAAGGACTGGATTTGGAGCAAAATCGCATAACTCAGGGACCACTATTTGAATTATTGAAGTTCAGGTACTCCTTTCAAAGAAATCGCATAACCACAGATACAAAAAATGCAATTTACTCAAAAAAAAATATAAACATGTTAAATCTTTTAATGCAATAACCACCATAAATAATGCTTTATGGATATTAGAGCATCCACACTCATCTTGCACAAGGTATTACAAGATGACATAGCATACTAGGGGTGAGCATAACCGGGTACCCGGCTAAAATTCATGGAACCGGAACAGGAACCGGCGGTTCCTAGAATGAAGGAACCGGAACTGGAACCGCTTACATCGGTTCTTTATCTTTTGAAACCGGAACCGACGGTTCCGGGACCGGTTCCGGGTACCCAATGTCAATTTTTTTAATTTTTTTAACAATTCATACAATAAAATTGTAATTTTAAGTCTATTGCAAACTATAAAGTATCAACATAAAGTAATAAATACAATAAATGGTGAAAATAATCCGATAAAAACTAATTATTACATAAATAAATTAGAAACTCTCGAGTGTTGAGTCTTGACATCAATAAACGACTTCCATAACAATTCACGTCTTTACGTCAAGTCGTCAACACCTCAAATAAAACACTTGGATGAAAACGAATAAAACACCTAATAAAGATACAAAACTAATACCACATCATTAAATATTTAAATATAATAAATATATAAATATTTTTTATTAAAAAATAGCGGAACCGGGTATCCAGCGGGTAACGGTTCCAAAAAAATGAGAACCAGAACCGGAACCAGTCTTAATCGGTTTCGTATTTTAGGAACCGGAACCGGAACCAATCACATCGGTTCCGGTTCTGAAACCGGCAGTTTCAGAGCGGTTCCGGTTCCAAAGACGGGTACCCAGTTCCGATACTCACCCATATAGCATGCCATGTGGATTGCAAAATGTCTTGCAAGTTTAGCAAGTTATTTCATCTTTAGAAAAACCTTTCACAAATAAATATATATAAAACACATACATTTTTGTTGAATTTAATTAATTTATTAATTTGTTAAACATTAATTATTAATATGTTAATTAAATTTAATTCATTTATTAATTTATTGAACATTATTTTTTATTATTTTTATTAAATTTCTTACCCATAATCTATTTTAAATAAAGATACATTAATATAAAAAATTACAAAAATATAAATACTAATAAATAAACGTACACAAACATCAAAATATATAGTAAAAGAAAACAAAAGTTTTTATAATTAATTTATTATTTATATTATAACTTATTACTTTAGAAAAGAGTTTGATCTTCAATAAATATAGAAGGTGTTATTACAAAAATGATGTGACACTTGAAAAATAAGTTTGGTCTTACTGGATACAGATAATCTTATACTCGTAAAATTTACTACAATTTTAAGAGTTTAACCAAAATATATTAAATACATTAAAAATAGTACATATAATTTACTCACAAGTCACAACCGTCACCTTTAAAAACATGTACCACCAATTTTTTATCGTGTGATCGGTCAAATCACATAACGATAAATTATATATATTACGGATTTCCCTTTTGCTATATAATTTATGATTGAAAATGCAGATCATAAATATTTTATAGGTATTTAAATAATCGGCTATGCATGATGTTATATTATAATTTTAGTTTTGTTCCTTACGTTATTACGTTAACTATAACGACATTAATTATGCTTATATTATGCACGAATAAATTTTAAATAGTTTTATTTTTTATTATTATTATTATTTTTAATGATGAAAACATGGTCAAAATTAGGGATGGGTAATTCATCTGATAAATTCGAGGATAGGGATTTCCTGTTTTGATTTTTATTGACAACGATGATGATTAAATATATGTTAATGTGATGTTTCAAAGAACACATTGTTTATTAATGTGAAATTTATAATATAATTTTTTTTAAGTATATAATACTTATATACAGCAAATACAACAAATAAACTCACACATCCTCCTCACCTTTGGTGAGGTTTGAACCCCTGACCAGCTGACCTCCTAGGAGGAAAGAGGTTCATATACCGCTAGGCCAAAGCCCTTATTGTTTTTTTAATTTTCAGCTTATGTAAAAAATGTAGTAATGTTTTACATCATTACTATTTGTTTTCAAGAGATTTTTATTATTAAGGCTGTATTTGAGAAACTAACTTATAAGTTAGTTGATAGCTAATAAGGTAGTTAATGAACAAGTCATATTTTGATAAAATTTAGCTGAAAAACATATAAAATGACTAATAGGGATATTTTGAAAAAGTAATTAATTACAATATTTCATAATGAAAACATATTTACATTAATATAATATGTTAATTAATACAAACAATATATTAAATAAAAAATTAAATATAAGAATATGTTAATTAAAAGAATTTAAAATTTATTAATATACATACTATAAATTTTGAATAACAAATTTTAGAAAATATCTACATTAACTTATGATATTAAATAATCATTACATGCAACGTGAAAAAAATAATTGAAAAATAATTAAAATAATAATAATTGATAACTAAATATATCGACTAATATTAAAGAAAACTGAAACAATAATTGATATAATTAACAGTAATTAAAAATTAATATCAATGTATAATTAAAATTTAACTAATAATTTTTAATTAATACTATTAATATTAGTGATAATTAAATTTAATAAATAATAATTAATATTAATGAAAATATAATTCGGAAAAATCATAAAAAGCTCCTCATAAGCTACTCCAACTAGTTTATCAATAAGCTAGTTTATAAGTTAACTTATATTCATCCAAACTATGTACCGAAAGAAATAAGTTAGAGCATCTCCAACAGCATTGCTAAAAAATTTCTAAAATAGATAATGAAAAGTCAAAATTGCTAAAATTATTTCCTTTCAACTCCAACAACATTGCTAATTTTTTTTCTAAAATGGAGAGTACTCTATATTTAGCAAACCATAGAGATTTTTTTTGGAGATTTTCTATTTTAGCAAAACATATAGCAAAGCTGTTAGAGATGAATAGCAAACCAAAAGCCACTTTTTCCTATTTTAGAAATGCTGTTGGAGATGCTCTTAGATTATAAACCAACTTATTTTTTTTGCCTAAATACTTTTAAAGGGCATCTTTAATGTAAAACACCTACTTTTGCACCATTTTGTTGCAAAAAATAGTGTAAAACAATAAATTTTCGTAAATGCATAGCATTTTTATTTACATCAAAAGAGAATATTTCAATATATATATATATATAGGGTCAGGTTCAAAGAAAAACCTCAAAAAAACGGAAAATTGAAGAACACCCTATGAGCCCTTTATCTGGACGCTATGCACTTGTGCATACAGGTTATTTGTAACATGCATTTGTGCATAGGGGCGGGTTCAAATGAGGAGCGTATCAAAACGTGAGAACGTGAGGAGCAATTGACAGTTATGAATCACATGTGATTGGCAGTTGTGGATCACATGTGATTCACAACTGATCTGGAGGAGCAATTGACAGTTATGAATCACATATGATTTACAACTAAAATCATTAATGATCCGCGACTTGCACGTCTCGCAAACCACCTCGCGCCACTTTTGCGCGAATTTTCGAGTTAATCCGATTTTTTAGGGTTGTAAATCATATGTGATCAGAAGCATGGGAATGCTCCTCACGTTCTCTTAAATTGATGCGCTCCTCACGTGAACCTTCCTCTTTGTGCATATATGCACAAATGCATAATGCACTTGTGCATAAAACCAAAAAGTCAACTATTTACCTGTATGCACAAGTGCATACCGTCCAGATGAAGGGCCACCAAGGTGTTATTTAGTTTTTCGTTTTTTTGAGGTTTTTCCTTAAACCTCCATATATATATATATATATATATATATATATATATATATATATATATATTGATATAGAGGCGGGTTCAAACGAGGAGCGTACCAATTTAAGAGAACGTGAGGAGCAATTGACAGTTATGAATCACATGTGATTGGCAGTTGTGGATCACATGTGATTCACAACTGATCTGGACTCGAATTGACAGTTATGAATCATTAATGATTTACAGTGTTGAATCACATGTGATCCGCGACCTGCAGCATCGCGCCACGCCTCGCGCCACTTTTGCACGAATTTTCGAGAAGTTCCGATTTTTTAGCAGTGTAAATCATATGTGATCCGAAGCACGGGAGTGCTCCTCACGTTCTCACGTTTTGACGCGCTCCTCACGTGAACCTTCCTCTATTTATATATACTTTTCAAATACTATCTGTGCATTTATTAACTTTAAAAATTATATCTTATATATCTTATCTTTTCAGGATAACTTTATTATCATGCTATTTCAACCATATTTATTGTAGTTCGTAATAAATCTAAATTTAAATTATCCAAAACAAAATTCCAATAACAATTGTAATTATTATTATTTCAAATTTTCCTTTTTTAATTATTTTTCAAGATTTTAAACAAACAAAATAAATATTATGTTTTCTCTCACCTATTTAATTTCGAATAAATCAATTATTTATGAATTATTCATCATAAATAATGTTAGTTAATTTTAAAACTTACTAAAATAAAATTTTATTCTATGTTAGTTTTGAAAATACTAAAACTTAAATAGATGGACCCAAAAACAGGAAATTGACTCAAATAGTCAAAGCCACGAAGAATATTGACAAAATAGCCAAAACCTCTTTCTGTTTACAAAAATAGCCAACGGGCCCGTACTTTGACCCAACACCGCAATGGGGTCACAAAAGGACAAAAAAGTGTTTGAAAACGGTTGGGTCAAAGTGAGGACCCATGGGCTATTTTTGTAAACCGAGAGAGAATGTGGCTATTTTGTCATTTCTCGTTGATGATTTAGCTATTTGAGTATAAATTTGCCCCATCGACATCAAGTATGAATTGTGACAATCCATTTGAAAGTGATATCACTTTTAGCCCTAGGAGATGTCAATTTGACATGACTTCCTTTTATTTTCTCCTTCCACCTCCATGTGTTTCCATAAATATTGCTTAATTTTCTATTTTTTTTATCGGTTAATTTTTATTAAAGTGATAGATGAAAAAGTACGATATTTATTTATTGATGAGTCTCGGTCTTTGGTCAAATATGGATTTCGTGTGAAAGATTATCATATTCATACCCGCCTACTTTTACATCTGAAGTGAATCTCATTCTTACAAAATCCAAGTGATATATCGCAGTGTATAGTCAAGGGTGGATTTTGCCTTTTCATGTCACATGAGTTTGTTTACTGAAACTCCTTTTGTCTGCAAATAATACCATATTTATATGATTCTGTTTTCTTTTTAATTCTTTGTTTAAAGAAACCGGCCACTAACAAGTGGTAGGGCTGTAAACGAATCGAACGTTCAGTGAACCATTCGGCGGGAAGTTCGTTTATTTAATAAATGAACGAACATGAACACGTTTTTCTGTTCGTTTAGTTAAATGAACGAACATGAACAATTGTCTCGTTCGTTCATTTATGTTCGTTAATGTTCGTTTGTGCCTAATGAAATTAATATGTAAAGTCATCAAGTAAATTGATCTTTTATACCTCCTAAGTTAACCCGGTTTTTCATTTTGTTAAGGTATTTTTTACGAACGAAATGATGATTACGGTGCTTGTTTTTTGTTCATTTGGGTTCGTTTGGTTATGTTCATTTAAGTTCGTTCGTTTATGTTCATTTAAAGTCGTTCCTTTAAATTTGTTCGTTTATGAACGAACATGAACAAACAAAAATTCTTAACGAACAAACATAATTATCAAAATAGAATTTAAAAAATCATCAAAATGTGGACATAATTATTAGTCCAGTGGTACACGAGTCACTGGTAAAACCCAATTTTCTAGAAAGTCAACGTTCAAAATTCACCAAATATGATAAATGTTATATTATTTTTTATAAATACACTTTTGATAGAAAAAAATCATAATTTTTATCAATAATCATTTGTGATATTCACAATTACTTCATTATATTTTCATCATTTTTCTTTATTTTTTGGATCCACGTATTGAATCACATGTGATTAATTTCGTTTATATGATCTGTTATGTATCACATATAATCGACTATGTGTTTTTTTGTACATATTACATATGATAATATACGTCTTAATATAAGTGACATATGATCACATGTGATAATATATACATCACAAAATATCTATAAATAATCACATATGATTAACTGTTAAAGGGAAAGAGAAAAAGAACAACGATAATAGAGAGAATGAAGTCGTGTAATTCTCATTAATCATAAGCCATTTATATAGGGAGGTTTACATAGAGATCGTGATAATCATGGAAGGATATTTACTCCATAAATAACTTTAATAATCTATATCTATCTCTATATCTATCTCCATATTCATCTATATCATCATATCCTTTAGACGATGACACATTTATCCTACAACACTTCCCCTTGTGCCGAGTCAAAGGAGTGATGGTGCACAATTGTTGCCTCGTTAAAACCTTACGCCCGAATAAAAACCCAGTGGGAAAATACAAAAATAGAACGAAGGAAAGAGTACAACGCACCAGTGTCTTTACAATACACAGACTTTTACTTTAGTCTAATTTTCTCTTAGATTCGTACATTAATCACGAGAATTAAGAAAACATGATGGTATATAAATTGTTGTCTCACTAAAACCTTACACCAAGGAACAAAACCCAATGGGAAAAATAAAACTTTGGTTGAAGGAAAGAGCACAACATACCAATATTACATATATAGTAGACTCCCCCTTTTGTCTACCACTCCCCTTGATTCGTGCATTAATCAAAAGAGGTTTAAAACATTTCCATTTTAATACTTTTTACATGTTTCCCAAATATGATTTTAAGTATTGATTTGGTAAGCAAACATGTCACATTTTCCTCACATCTTATTCAGTTCACTTGAATCTTGAGGAGAATTGATTATATAAAAACTTAAGCAAAGTATGCTTTGTGTTATAACCCTTGATATATATTACTTTCATTTCTTCGATACATGATGCATTATTTCCATTAATGCAAGTTGTATAGTGGTTAAACTTAAAATTACTAGCTCCTCTTATATGTGTAATGATAGTCCTTAACCATATACACTCTTGAATCGTCTCATGGAGAGTAAGATTGTTGATAATATAAGAGGATAGCTATTAAGGGTTTGCTTAGTTTACTTTCAAGCAATCGACATGTCCCATATGATAATTCCTTATCTAGTTTGGGAACAACCTTTATATGAATCAAACATATACCTAATATCAGTAAATATATACCAAGGCATTGTTTGGTGTTTTTCTATAAGAGCCAGTACTTTTGTCGCTCACAATCTAAGTAGGTATTGAAGTTTCATTATCAATCCATTTATCTCCGTAGGGAAATTATAAGCCCACGTCAATGGTGCCAAAAGATTAATTTGAAATCATTCCAATGACGTTGCGTTAGCGCTGAGCTAAATCTAGCTGACAAGTTCAGTGAGAAGTACAATATACGGTCAAGTGTATTATGTTGAGTACAATAATGCGCCTATTGTACTTAGGTATGGAATTTCAGCTCCTAACACCTCTTCGTCCTCATCCTTTAGACGAAATGGATCTTTCCTTATATCCAACACTTTGACCGATCATGGGAGTGCTAATCGGATGCGCTTTGTCCATATTAGGTCGCCTGATCATTTTCTAGACATATGCGGATCGGTGGATTAATATTCCACAAACTCGGTGTCGTAGCTCAAGTATCTAGACAAAACCAAGTTTTCCCACGATCTTTCATCTCAAATTCAGATTTCAAGTAGCTTGTGTTTTCTCTTATTTCATCAAGAGTGTCTATTATGTTCATAACATCGACATATAGAGCTACTATGAAAATCTGGGACTTGTTTTCTTATATAAATACGCAAGGGCACAGTTCATCGTTCTTATTTATCGTTTCCCAATCAAGTATTCACTCAGGCGGGTATACCACATCCGCATAGATTGCTTTAATCTATAAAGTGAGTGTTTCATATTTATAGTAATCGCATTTCATAGTTTAAAGTTACTTGTTATTGGTATAATGTCATCGAGCACTTTTATATCTCTGAATTTAGATCCCCATAGAGATATGTAGTAACTACATCGTTGAGCTGCAATTTACAGTCCTTCGGAAACTACTTGGCTAATTAATTAGCAGAACGTTCTCCATCACTAGAGAGTAAGTCTTATTGTGGTCAATCTAGTGTGTTGTGAGAAACCTTGCGCCAAAGGAGAGCCTTATATATTATGACTTAATTATTCTCATTACGCTTCCCTGACAAATGATTTATCTATGTCCTACAGGCTTTACACTTGGTCGGTTAGCACTACCGAACCAAATACATGTTCATTTGTCAAATAATTATCCTGGATTGCTTCTTTTCATTTAGGCCAATTTACTCTTTGTTGACATTCTTCAACTGAGCATGGTTCGATGACATCGTGCTCTATTATCTCATAAGCAACGATATATGCAAATATATCATCATTTAGTATTTATGATATGTCCATCGACTCGTATTCATTTGAGATTTCTTTGATCTCTGGAATCAATATTAACTTCGGAGCGTCCTCCAGTAATGATTCATAGACATAGATTTAATCAGAGATAATCTCATGTATTGATGATATATGGTTGTGCCTTACTCTTCTCTTCCTTTAGATGAGTATCTATCGAACCAAGTAGCTTCCCCCATTTCCTTTTGGGAGCTACGACCTCAACCACACCTCCACCATGTGTGATTGCAACGTACTTCCAGCGACGTTGTGCCCTTGTTTGGGGACTTTTGACCTTGCGAGTATGTTTGCAGCTCGTATATGTGATCTTGTCACTCTAGATAATATTAAACATATCAGGTATCGAGTCTGATTCGTTTGACTTCAACTTTACATTGTGAAGTTTTTGGGAATCAAAATGAGACACAATTGAAATATTCAATGGCACTTCCTGTTGTTCCCATGGAAAATCATTTTTCCTATCTCCCCCTAACAACAGGAAGGTTGTCTCATCAAAGTGACAACCCGCAAATCTAGCGGTAAAGGGATCACTCGTCAAGGTTTCTAATTAGCGGATAATTGTTGGGGGTTCATATCCAACATTTGATGACTCGTCTTTAAGACCCATTTTGGTACGATGTGGGGGCGTAATTGGCACATATACAACACAACCAAACATACGTAAATGTAAAACATCAGGATTATATCCAGTTACCAACTGGTACGCACAAGATTGGTTGGTTGGTTGTGGCTCTAAACACGAATAAGTAAAGTTGCATGTAATATTGCATTACCCCATGCAGATGTGGATAAATTGGTGCGCATAACCAATGCCCTAGCTACCATCTATATTCTTTTGATGACAACTTTTATCATTTTACGAGACCATTTTATATATACACATGCGATACAAATGCAATAATCATCAAATCCTTATGATGTAAATTCTCCAGCATTCTAAGTCATGTAGACTTGAAGAGAAAAAATCAGGGTGGTGAGTCCTTAATGTATGAGTGCAACATTTCATGTGGACTATAATACGACACGTGTTCATCGTGTCAAAACCAAAACCATAAAGTACTTTAATGGCCCGCATTCTGGATGTTTATGTCCATAAATGTCACCTTGTATTCGTTGTAAGAATGAAATATTTTTATATTATGTTCTTAGCTTTAGGATGGTCTCATTCCTAATTTGGCTAAGGATCGGGGTATATAAAAGTTCTAGGTATTGGAGAGGGCATGTTATGATGGTGGTGTTGTTTCTTGTGCAGTAGAAGTCAACAGTTACAATTTGGTTAATTCCCTCGTTTTGTCTTTCACTCGAAAGAAAATGTATCTAAGTGTATTTTTCAATACATGGATCACTATGTCATGACCATGGTGTCCCACGTGGTCATGCCGAAACATATATGTCTCATTGTCCCAAAGTTCTTTATTGGTGACAAAATATGATTTAATGACATAGATAATCCATTAATTTTATACATTAATTTCTCTAATATATTTTGCTTTCATATCATTAGAGTTGATGTACATATACCCATTTCCATTCTTATAATATGATTGGTACGAATATTTTAACAAAGTTCATATTGATATAGTGCTCTAGTCGTTTAAGTGTTTAGAGGGATTAAAATGAAAATAATTTGTTTCTTAGGATTGTATGAGATGCCACAAAAACAATCAAGTTCTCCTCGATACATTCCTACATGGAACGAAGAACGTTGAGAGTTTTGCATTTGTTTTTGATGTGTTTATTTACATCTATAACAACTATAAACTCAGATGTATATATGCGCAAATGCAATTAATTTGATAGTTAAAGTGTATTCAAATAAACTTATACTTAACCAATCTTAGATATGACAATTTATAACTTGTCCCATTTTCTATTAGGAGTTCGTTCCCGACTCTTGCCATGAATTTGACCATTTCCACAACCTTGTCCATATGGTACATATTTAGCATATGTGTGTGGATATGTTCAACTCACTATCCTTTGGAGTTCTTTCCACCTCCAACGCTTGCCTTATTAACCCCAAGAATTTTCTTTATCCGGGTATGTCTAGCGTTGTTAAAAAAACATTGCTACAACTCTTAGCCACTTGCATTAAGTTAATGAGTTTGTTAAAGGTTATATTGCAGCTTATATTGTTTCATTAGTATGATTGGTGATATAGGAAAGATGAAAAGATGTTATGATTCGCATAATCTTTTGTGAGTTCCTTGCCACAAAGATTGAGATGCATTTTGAGACATGACATTTCTTTGTCAAAATCAGTTACCTTCTTGTTGGACAACCTAAGGGGGGGGTAAGGTTGTATTTAAAATCTTTTTCTTTCAAAAAAAATCTTTGAACAAATAAATACAGTACAAACAATACAGTAAAAATAAAGCAGAGTATAAACAAGTAAATATACAACAATTATATAAACAGATATAATTTAAATGCACAGCGGAAATGTAAAGAGATAAGGGAAAGAGAATACTTGACAACGAGATTTTTAAAGTGGTTCACCAAACACAAAGTTGGCTAGTCCACCTCGAGAAAATAACACTTCTCGGAGATCCAATACGAAACGTGTTCTTTACGGTAGAAACACAAACCTTAATACAACAAACGCGAATCACTCTACTTTGAGAGATTAAGGTGGATCACTCACTCTAATTCAAACACTTACAAGAGGGTATAAATTTTAATATGAATAATCACTCTTGAATAAGGTTTATCACTTGGATATTTTTAGAGAGTTTGATCACTTGAGTTGTGTTGCTGATTCAACTAATCGTGAGATTTTAATCTGCTATCAACTCAAGATTTCTTGCTCAAAAAAATTAATTTATCAGTTTAAGTGATTTAGTGTGAGTAAGAAAGCAGCAGAATAATAATCAAATGCTGAGGGAGAACTTAATGCTGAAGTTGGTGTAGAGTTGAAAGCTGCTGGAGGCTTGTATTTATACTGGATGAAAATCAGCCTTGAAGATTTCGCGGTATACCGCCGAACCATCGCGGTATACCTGCGTCATAAAAAGTGTACAGCAAGGAGAAGGTCAACCTGCAAAAACTCAACGACTTTGTGTACCCGCGGTATACCGCGTTGCACATGGCGGTATACCGCCTGACAAACTTTCCTGACAAAAGAAGCTTCTCATGCAGAACAGTTGATGGGAAACAGTACCCGCGGTATACCGCGAATACCTTGGCGGTATACCGCCTAAAGATCTGTCCAAAGAGAGCATGGCAACGCAGGAAACTTCGGCTGATCACAATCTTGCAACAGTAACAAGTAGCAGACAGCATATATATATATCAGAGATTTATATATAAAAGATATTATATATATATTTGATTCAAATATATTTATATAGATACGAAATATCCAAGTGATAAAATATTTTAGGGTGTTTATCATTTTAAAATAAAATGACGAAACTCTTCAGACTTGGATTCTTCAGATAAAAAATTTATCGAGATCATTTAAATATCTGCACACTCAGATAAAATATTAGATAACAAATAATGCGGTGTGTTTTGTAATCATCAAAATAAATATGGAGATGTGATTTTATGTGTACCAAAAATATATCACAATATTTAAAGCTGGGTACACTTGCACCAAAAGTTTTGGTGTGATGCCGTTGCTACCGCGACCTATGTGCTTAACCGTGTCCTAATTAGAGGTATCCTAAATAAGACACCCTATGAACTTTACCGAGGTAGAAAACCTTCCCTAGCTCACCTAAAAGTTTTTGGTTGTAAATGTTTCATTTTAAACACCAAATCCTACCTAACCAAATTTGACCCCAAAGCCTATGAAGGAGTTTTCCTAGGTTACTCTTGGAATAGCAAAGCCTATAGAATCCTAAATAAGGAGACCATGGTAGTGGAAGAATCCCTTAATGTTAGTTTTGACGAGAGTCCTCCCAAACCGAGTGCACCCTTAGCAAATGATAATATCCGTGAAGGAGACGTCTTAGCCCAACAACTTAGTACTTTGGATTTAGGTACCCAACCTTCTCCAAATAATATTGAATCTAGTGATGCCCCTCCGTGCTTTATTCCACAAGGTATAGATGATCCTAACCTTAGAACCGCTCGAGGACATCCCGTAGATCAAATTATAGGTGACCTAAACCAAAGGACAACTAGATCACAAATCCTTACCCATTGTGCTTTCCATGCTTTTATCTCAACCATAGAACCTAAAACCATAGATGAAGCTTTAGGTGATGAGGATTGGATATTGGCCATGCAAGATGAGTTAAACCAATTTACTAGGAATGATGTGTGGGACTTAGTGCCTAGCCCTAGTAGTCAAACCATTATTGGCACAAGATGGGTCTTCCGTAACAAGGTAGACGAGAACGGTGGAGTCACACGAAACAAGGCACGTTTAGTTGCCAAGGGGTACAGTCAACAAGAAGGTATAGATTATGACGAAACCTTTGCACCGGTTGCAAGGTTGGAGTCTATTCGAATGCTTCTCGCTTTTGCAATTGCTAAAGATTTTAAGTTATTTCAAATGGATGTTAAAAGTGCTTTCTTAAATGGTATTATAAATGAGGAGGTATACGTTTCTCAACCTCCCGGTTTTGAAAGTTTTGAAAACCCGACACATGTTTATAAATTGAAAAAGGCGCTTTATGGTTTAAAGCAGGCTCCGCGTGCTTGGTATGATAGATTAAAAACCTTTTTAATTGTTAGTGGTTATATTATGGGTAAAATTGATAATACTTTATTTGTGAAATATGTTCAAAATGATATTGTGGTTGTGCAAGTATATGTTGATGATATTATTTTTGGTTCCACTAATGAAAAATTGTGTAATGAATTTTCTGCGAAAATGACTAGCGAATTTGAAATGAGCATGATGGGAGAGTTAAAATACTTCTTAGGATTGCAAATAAAACAATGTGAAACTGGTATTTTTATTAGTCAATCTAAATATTGTAAAGATATGTTGAAAAAGTTTAACTTTGAAAATGTCAAACCCGTTGAAACTCCAATGACCACAAATTTGCAATTATCGCGTGACGAGGAGGGAAACGATTTTAATGAAAAGATTTATCGTGGTATGATTGGTAGCTTGTTATATTTAACTGCTAGTAGACCTGATATCATGTTTAGTGTATGTTTATGTGCTCGTTTTCAATCTTCACCTAAACAATCTCACTATGAAGCTGTCAAGCGTATTTTTCGATATTTACGAGGTACTACTAATCTTGGCTTATGGTACGCAAAGCAACCCGAGTTAGAAGTAACATGCTTCGCCGATTCCGATCTTGGTGGATCTATTGTTGACCGAAAAAGTACTAGTGGGGTATGTGCCTTTATAGGTCTCTCACTTGTATCTTGGTTCACTAAGAAACAACAATCCGTAGCTTTGTCTACCACCGAAGCGGAATATGTAGCCGCCGCAAGAGCATGTGCTCAAGTCCTATGGATGAAACACACACTTACCGATTTTGAGGTACACCTAACCAAAATTCCAATTATGTGTGATAACTCAAGTGCTATAAACTTAAGCAAAAATCCCGTTTTACATTCTCGTACCAAACATATTGAATTGAGACATCATTTTTTACGAGATAATGTTCAAAAAGGCAAAATCGTGCTTGAAAAGGTTGATTCGGAAGATAATTTGGCCGATATTTTTACTAAAGCTCTAAACAAGAAGGCGTTCTTTAAATTAAGACTTGGTTTAGGCATGCTTGAGTATAACCCTTGATAAATACTAACTCTCAAATATTTCATATTTTGAGGGGGAGCATCTTTCGAGGGGGAGCATAAGCGTTTTTCTTAAACCCTTTTTGCTTCGACAAAAGGGGGAGAGAAACCGAGTATGCTCTCGTGTTTAGCGTTGTGTTTGTCATCATCAAAATAAATATGGAGATGTGATTTTATGTGTACCAAAAATATATCACAATATTTAAAGCTGGGTACACTTGCACCAACACTTCTTGTAATCAAGTAAGTAGGTTTCTTTCCACTGTATGATTATATGATACTGAATATTCCCGAATTTCCTTTTTGGGACTACCCACGGTTCTTGGGGGTTTCTAGTTATTCTCTCTGAAGGTTGTGACTGATCTATCGTCTCAAAAGTTTTAAAATATTTACTTGTATCTTAACATCTAGTGTTTTTTTTCTTTAGGGTCAAAATGGTTCGATGACTTTTGCGTATTTTCGAACCTATCTTATGGTAATCAAGTACTTTTGATTCAAAGATGTCGCAGAGAATGGAGAACATATTATTTTCTAAAATAGTGAATTATGGTTTATACTTATTATGGGGGTGTTTGGGAGTGCTTATATTTTTGACTTATTTGCTTATAGCTTCTCCCCACCGCAAATAAGCTATTTGGAGTGTTTGGATAGAAAAAATCAAAAGTGCTTATTTGCTTCTCCTCACCACAAATAAGTTGTTTTTGATAAGTCATTCCATACCTACTTATTTACTTCTCCTTATTTCCTTATCTATCCAAATTACCTTTTTACCCTCAATTTTTAACAAACACTTTTTAAAAACTGCTTTTCCTCACCACATAAGCAAATAAGCATAAGTTAAAAATATAAGCACTCCCAAACACCCCCATGTTATGCATGAAATTTCATTATCATAATAGTATTGAATTTTTTGTATTCTTACATTTTATTGATAATACCTCATCAACATTTCAGTTTGCGAATAAAAACCACTCAATCTATTGGATCTTCAGGTAGTAGGGGAATCACGTGGATTTCTTAAGTCCCTACAAATCTTAGGGCTATTTACACCCGTTTGACAAAATCCAAATCGATATCTTGCGATTTAATAAATTTGAATATAACATTGTTAATTATAGAGCTTTTGGCAAGGGGACAAAATGAATATGATTTTGGCGTGTGAAGCCAATTTCAATATTTTGATATCTTAATAGTATTTTAAAAGATTTTGCCATTTGACAAATAACTATTAGTTTTGACATAAAGTCAAATTCAAACTTTTAACATCTTAATAGTATTTTTGGAGCTTATGGTAAAAGACCAAAAAATATGGGGGTTGGAAGTGTAACTTCCAATAATTAATTATAAAGTTAAAAATTATGAGTATAAATTCACAATCAAGATAAGCATTTAATAAGATAAACATTTAACTATTATGTAAAAAAAATTAATCTAAAAGCTAAATAAATATTTGAATAATATATGGATAAATCAATTCAAAAACTAATGCAAGATTAACAAACATTTAAATAACATAATCAAATTCACAAATATTCTCATTTAAATATGATTATCTATCCATAGTTGTAGATCAACCTACCAAATAAACTAATATAAACATTATATTATACATATGATTTTGAGAAATAAAAAAAAAATTCACAAAATTCATTGCCGTAAAGGATTTTTTTTTGGATAACATTTGGAAAGGAAAATATATGTACATAATTTCTTAAAATAGTGTGAAAATTTAATTTTTTACAAGTTCCTAATTTTCATAGAAAAGGGTTCCTTTTATCTTTTAATTTTATTTAAATAAAATTGCATTTTTTTAATAATGACAGTTAATAAATAAATATATTATTTATTAATAAAGAAAATTAAATTCACACTAATAATAAAGAAATTTAAATTCATTAATGTATATATATCCATCGCATGAAGCATGTATACATGTAAAATCTTGTCATATAAAAGAAAAACAATTATGTATATATTATAAAACAACAATCAAAGTGCTTTTATCATAAGGTTCACATATTAAAGTCTTGTTTTTTTCTTTTTCTTTTTCTTTTTCTTTTAGCAGTAATAAAGAGACGTGATGTTAACCAATCCATCTACCAATAAGGCAATAAGTGATAAAGAAGAAAACGAAAATTGCTAATAACAATCTAGCATTGAGTCTAAAAAAAACACATATTTTTGTAAAAAGAAACAACCTAAACAATGTTGTATCATACGATCACATAAACATCACAAGAAGAAGCTTAAAATAATGAATAAAAGCTGAACAAAACAGCAAATAAATTATGCTTACTTGGATTAAGGTTGCAATGCCGGACGGTTGGAACAAAAAGTTAGTCATTTGGTTCTCGAGCTTACGTGTTGATAACGTGTTAACGGGAAAGAGAAAAAGAACAACGATAATAGAGAGAATGAAGTCGTGTAATTCTCATTAATCATAAGCCCTTTATATAGGGAGGTTTACATAGAGATCGTGATAATCATGGAAGGAGATTTACTCCATAAATAACTTTAATAATCTATATCTATCTCTATCTCTATCTCTATCTGTATATCTATCTCCATATTCATCTATATTATCATATCCTTTAGACGATGACACATTTATCCTACAACATTAACTAAATTATATACAATTATCACATGTGATAATATGATATGTGACATGTACAAAAATTCACATGGTGATATCACATGCGAGCAACTTTGGTCGCGACTTAAGTCGCGAACGTGAATCATATATGATTTTGAATGTGAATCACGTATAATTTATACTTTAACGACCGTTATCGTGTTTTTTAAATAGTTAGTTTTTTCTCGTTTCAACACACTCCTATGTATATTTCAAACTTGTTTTTTATTAAAATGTGGGCGTTTTGTTGATTGACGAATAACAGGAGGGCAAATATTTGATCATCTTACAAATTCCAATCTACTAATTACTAGTCTTAAATAGAAAAGTGTTATAATAAGAGAAAATATGAGAAAAACACCGAATTTATTGTATAGTCTTAAATTCTGCACAAATCTTGAGAAACAGATAAGATAAACTTTAGAGTAAATTATGGATTCGGTCTTTAAATTTTATCATTTGTTATGAAATCGGTTTTTGATCTTCATTTATTATAAAAGAACCTTCCACATAGTCAATTTCTTATTGATTTGGTCGTTATGTTAACGTCCGTTTATTCTCTCCGTTAAATTTGAGGGCATTTCCGTCTCTCTATTTTTATATTAAAAATTTATCCTTTTTCTATGTTGTCTCTTCTTCATTCTTTTACACTAGTAGATGATGACAAATGGCATGTGTCATGTAATTTATAGAAAAAACTTTTCCTCCCTCCCCTAACTTCCCGACGGTGTAAACCTCATGCATCGCCGACGTCAACCCTCCAGTGCCCAAGATGAAACAATCAGAGCACTAATAATGATTTCCCTCAAATTCTCAAGCTAGTGCTACTGCCTTCCTTCGTGCGCCTTCTTTGATTTCTGTAGCTTTACTGGTACGAATTGTTGCCTCGCTCGAGAAAAGAGCTTCGTAGCCATTAAATCCTTCGTTTTAAATCGAAAATTTCCACCATGTTGGGATTTGGTTCGATTTTCACACGGTCCATGGACGATTTGAGAACTGAAATCTTCCGTTATGGTTCGGGGACGATCTCAGGGATGGGTTTTTGAAAACTCAATGAATTTTGGGATGATCTTAAGGACGAATCCACTATGGTTCAGAGACAATTTCAATGACGAGTTTATGAGAACCCAATGAACTCAAAGACGATATCAGGGACAGGTGGTGTCGTGGTGCAAGCGATGGTGGCCACGACAGTTCAGGGGGTGGTGCAGGAGTGGTGGCGGCGACTTTGAGAAGTCAGAGCTGTGACGATTAGGAGGTCGATCAATTTTTAAGATAGGGAGATAGAGATAGATAGGGAGAGAGATCTTAGGGTTTGACACTTTGACTTTATTTTTGTTTAAAATAATTAAGAAAATTATTAACATATAGAAAGCTCATAGAATGACCAATTTACCCTCATGGTTAACGGGAAGATTGGACGGACGTTAGCATAAAGCACAAATCCATAACAAATCCACATAGGTGGAAGTTCTTTTGTAATAAATGTATATCAATGACCAATTTAATAACAAATGATAAAACATTAGGGACCAAGTCCATAATTTAATCCAAATTTTAAATTTTAAACAATGTGGAAAATAAAATGAAAATGAGTTGGATGAAAAGTAGGTTCAGATCAACTCAACGTCTAAAGATCCAAATCCAATATCTAATTTAAATAATAGATAAATTAAAGAAATGTAGTCCAACCAAAAACACTAATTTATTAATTATAGTTTGGGTCCGAATATAAACGTAAAAATAATACTTTGGCATGTAATTATTTTACTCAAAAAAGCGGTTGTTTATCTCATTCTATTCTCATGCCACTTCAAGTTACATCTCAGCCACTCTTGGAATCAAATCTCACATTATCATGGAATGCTAAACACACTTTATCTAAGTAATAACACATTCAATAAGTTCAAAAATATATAAAATTATAATCGAAAATTCAACCTTGTAAACCGTCGGTACGCTAACAAGACTCGAATTGACAAATCAAGCTTAACGCAAGATTTGAGACACCACACCAATCGAGCTTTAAAGAGCAAGTAAATGACTACCTCCACCATAATTACCACTACCTCGCATCTTTCACAACTACCTCCTCTACCACTGTCGACTGCCACCACCGCTACTATCTAATATTTTCATGTCCTCCACAACCACCGTCAGTCGCCGACCACCATCGACCATCAAGGTCCACAAACTCTAAAAACGAAGTGTAATCAACTTCAACGGATTATCCATTTTAGAGATTAAATCATTAATTATAGATTAAAACATGTCATATATTTAATAAACTATTATTTTTCTCTCCTACACAATTTATTTCAAGGGTCCTTGTTAATTGAATACAATAAAAAAAATCTTATCACTCATGGTAATCATTTTTGAAGACATTCTTCAAATTTAAAGAAAATTACAATCTCTCTTACTTTTCTCTATTTTGGAGAATTTATTGAAGCAAAAACATTGTCTAAAATTCTCATTTTCTCCATTTTAAAGTTGAAAATACTCCAAAATATTCAATCTACAAATTTTTGTTCATTCAAACAATACTTTATAATAAGTTAAAAAGGAATCACCACGGTATCATCGATTTTAAATACGCTTTGGGTTTGGAATGGAATTTTAGAGCATTTCCAACAGCTATGCTAATATAGAAAAGAAAAGATTTTAACAATTTTTTGCTCCAACAGCTATGCTATCTTGTATGCTAAAATAGATATAAAAAAATGAGTGAGAGAATAAAAATCTCCAAATTTGGAGAAAATTTCTTGTATGCTAAAATGAGAGAAAAGAGGAAAAAGAAATAATATTTTAATCTTTTCACCAATAAAGGGCATTGAAATAAATATGTAGAAGAGAAACAATATTTTATTAAATGTATTAAATATTTTATTAATATAACTAATGTTTGGATTGCTAAAATAGAATAGCCATTGAAGATTTTGAGTTTTCATACTCTTATAGAAAAATTATAGCATAACTGTTGAAGATGATAGAAAATAAAATTGAATATGTCACTCCTAATAAGAAATGTAGAGGCCCCACTAAGCCGGGTCCCTATTTTTTGAAAAGAAAGCCGGGTCCCTCTTAGAAACCTCTGGAAACATGTTTACCCAAATTGTTGCACATTTTCCAGTCTTATCAAACCCACAAAATCTCTAGCACCAATCAAACGGTAGCCTCTAATTAGAATTTCCCACCTCACAAACTCTCTTCTTGTCGACTTCCTACCATCAATAACGTACCATCGTTAATGCATCTGGTACAACATTAATAACCCTAGGCATCCAAATGACTTGCAAATAATGGGTCGATAAGAAAGGATAGGCCAAAATAAAACACTCGCTACCTTATTGGATCAACATAATAATCTAAACGATGACAATGATCGAGCGTCTTATCCGATAAATGATAGTATGATTCTTACTCAGTTAACATTTACGGGTAAATTGTTGGTATATAATGCCGTTTTGATCAACTAGAATCTTAAAGCATCTCCAATAATTTTTTTAACTGTTGGACAAAAATAAGACGTAAAAATATGGGACAGGAGATTGTGTTGGTAAAAAAAGTAGGGATGTGTCGAACACCAGCAAAAACAAACTAGTCTTGCATCAATAAACCGAGAGTAATGAACAAATTGGTTAAACAGATAACAATGATTTAATTGCGTTCCAATTTGACACAATAAAACAGCAGCCAGAACCTCAACTGGAAAATTCCGCGGCCTCTCTTTAACCAAAGCAGCATCTTATTACCAAACCAAACAAGCCCAATATAGCCCATCCAACAGTAGGGTCTGAAAAGATATGCTATATGCAGACCTGACCTCTACCCCAAAAAAAGTACAACAATTTTTTTCTATATTGAATCTTATTACCATTACTTGCATCTTTTTTTCTTTAAAAAGAATACAAGCACTCTCAAGCTGTCCAAAGATTGAGATTTTTGGGCAATATGAGGTTCATCGGATAAATATACCTGTCAAACTCGAGATCAGTGGCATCAAGATGAATGAAGGTTCTACAATGGTGAAGAAAAGCTAAACTGCACGCCAGTCTTCGCACGATCGTGTTCATGTTGTTTTAATATGTAGCAGTAGTTGACCTGATACAAAATCATCATCAGACCCGAACAAATCCCAGGTTTATATTTTCGTTGAAACCTTAAATTATTCAGTTTTCTTATCTGATTTTATCAAAGTATAATTTGAGGAAGGATATGTGGGTTGGGTTCCGGTGATAAGTTGAGGTTAACATGAGAAGTGGTTATCAACCGTTGGATGAGAAATGGATGCACATTAGGATGAGAAGCACCAAGATAAGATGCACCGGATCAATTCCCTTATAAAGTGCAATTCATGGGAGGGCATTAAATTAAAAGTGATCAACGGTTCAGATCCACTTGTCACGCTTCTCATTTTAACCTCAACTTCTCACACGATCCTTCATCAGGATATGTATCTAACCTCCATGCGGAACAATTTAGTGGGTACAATAAGCCCAAATCCAGCCGAGCTTCGGAATGAGTCTCGGTATTTCTGAAACGAGAGATCTCGGAACGAGTTCTCCGTTAATTTGACGAGACTTCCAGCGCAAGCAAACGCGTGTCCATGAATATTGGAATCTCTCAACACCTTCAATGGGAGATCAAAAGAAAGGTCTGCGAAGGCGGTAACAGCAAGATCTCCACCAAGAAAGTCTCGTTCAGAAGACAGGTCAAAACCTGCATCTCCAGATTTATGGCCGACTTCCCTTCTTGGCTCACTGGGTCCCAGTCCCCTGGTCTTGAAACCCAATAATGATGTTGGGCCTCCTAATGAACAAACAGGGGAGGAATTCCCACCCAAGAAGAATCGATCAGGTAAAGATATGGGTGTATTCAAGAATCCACTTCCCCATGGGAATATAGCACCGCCAGCAACCCCAAAGTTGAGGGCAGCACGAGCGAAACCTAAGGGCAAAGCGTAGCGGAGATCGAACTCCTGTCAAATGGATAGAATTGAGTTTACAATTAATAATCCAATATGTTTAAATTTAGTTCAAAAGTTAAATTCCTCAAGATTAAATCTATACATATTGGTAATATTGGTTTTTGATGCGGAAATTGATTGATATGGCTAATATTATGTCCACTTAGCATAGAATCCAGTCAGCAAGAAACAGAGTAAACACAATATGGAAATATAAAGCATAAAAGGAGAGGTGAAGATAAATGCTACTGAAGTCACCTCATAAACAGAGTAATCCAGTCATATATATATGAAGTATTGCTCCCTCATTTTTCACTTAAAGATATATATCATTACTCCCCTTACATTCTAGATATGCATATAGCAGAGATGAAGATAAATGCTACTGAATTCACCTCATATACAAAAATCTAAGGGAATTATACATACCAAAATCAAACACATTATAAAAACCAAGTAAAAGGAACCTTCACTATACTACAAATCATAGCTTAAATAAGTAATAAGAAATGAAAAACCAAAACAAATTTTTATGATAATTAATTTTAGAAAGTAAAGAATAATTAATATTAGGCCTGAAAGAGCACAAACCTGACGAATAAACCGCACACTCCGATAATCAGGAAAAATGCCACCAAGTTGAGAAGTTGAAACAAAAGCAAACCCTCTTGTTGGTCTAAGATGCGAGTTCCTTTTATCGATCTTAAATGTGTACTTCAAATGTGAGAGCAAATTATGTCCAAGCTGACTCCTGACTGATTTACAAGCCATTTGTGATGGATCAGTTAAGGTGCGCCATGAGAAATTATACGCTAGATCATGGTTCCTGGTTGATAGTAAGCCAAGAGATAGTCCCAGTGCTTGTTCCTTGTAAGAGGAGAACTTCAGCCAATCATGAGAAAGCAAGGATACACGGGCCGTGACAGGGTTGACCAGTTTCATAAATCTGGGTAATGACACACCGGTGCTGACTTCTGATGTTTGGTCCCAGCCATAAGACACCGAACCATCCCAGATATCTCCGTGCCCTAACATGTTTTTAAGCTTGAGTGAACCCTCAATAGACCAGGATCTAGCCTACAAAAGAAGTTGAAGGAATAACGTATAAGAAGTGAAATGCCATATTCCAGCGGAAGTTAAAAATATCATATGATAATATATATCAATGCAAGAAAAATTTAAGCAATGACTTATCACGCCCACTTTCCAAAACATGGTTAGCTTATTTTAAATTAATGTAAATGTATACAACAAAAGGTTAGTAACCACTGACTAACTATTATATAAGCCACAATTCATGAAGTCTACAAGCCATAATACCCTAAAGCGTACTTCTTCATATATATATATATATATATATGCAAATACAAATCTATTATTAATAGTTAAAACCATAATGATTTTAAGAAAGTCTCAAAATATTTTAAACATGTTATTAATATTTGAAGAATTTATTTTATTTTTAATTTTTAATTTTTTTATTAACAAGCAACTTAAAGGCATACATATCAAGAGAATAAAAAAAATCACACATACACGTATAAAATCCTGCTATTTAGCAGTTGGCATGCTCCATGCGGTGCTGAATAATGTCCTCCCCTCCCTAATCTATACTATATTATAAAGCATTTGGTTCAAAGTCTTAAAAACAACTTTTTAAGCATTATGTACTACTATTTAATGCTAAATTACTTAATTTTCAGCTTTACAAGTAAATGATGCATGGGTACAACTTTTTAAAGCTGCATGTTTGAATTCATAACTAACTATAAACATAATCAAATACATGATAAACATCACATTTTTAATATAAAAAAATCTAAAATATAATGAAGATAATCATTGAATTTCAACATAATTATCTTTTTTTATTAAAAAATTATATTCTTAAAAATATAATAAATTACATCATTAGTAAACCTAAATTAAAATAAAATAAATTAATTAAACAAATTTATAAAAAACATTATCGCATTCTTAAAACCACACAAAACCGTATTATAAAATCGACAAAGATAAAAAATAAAATGAAAAATTAAAATCGAGATATATCGCGCTGCATTGCATGAGTACACTTCTAGTATCTAATACATAGTTCGTCTGTGAATCCTAAAGCTTCAGCTATGACATAGCCGTAAGCTGAAAGTTGACCTAGTCTATCTCCCAACCTTCGCCTTCTTCAATGGCCAAAACCCAAAGGACGATGATGAAGCGAGGAGTAAAGGACTAAGTAAATTTACTAGAAGTCATGTTTTATTGTGAACTCCCTGCTTCTACGATGCAGACTTTTCTTGGGCATATTATATAACCTAAACGTCTCAACCCAGCCTCAACGGTGCAAGGCGTATGACCCAAAGAACACAGCAGAGGTGCCCACATTGCCTAGAGGCCAACACATCGGCCCGAGTTTTAAAACCATGGAGGCATCAAGGCCATCGATTCAATTAAGAAACACCACTTATGGTGCTATATGATAAATGGAGAAAGAAGTCAAGAAATAGAGCATAATTCTTCGATTTATTTGTTATTTAGCATGTAATGTAGATAAAATTTTCATTTCCTGAAAATTTCATGATGTTGTAAAAACTAAAAATCATAAAAAAATCACTCCTTCACCACAATGAGGCAATGAAAATGTTGATAAACGCTAAGACAACTTAAGTTATAAAGCAAGTTGATAAACGCTTGACCACCAAGTCTCTAGATGTAGAGTCACACTCCTACTCAGCCATGCAAGTGAGTTATGTGGCTAGATTGCTTTGTCACAAAGTTTAGCAGGACATTATATATTGATATTCTATTTAGTATCTATTTCGGCATCCTATCGTTCTTGTAAAATATGACGATATGTTTTCTACATCCATTAGCATAACATGCAGAGACGAACCTATAATTTTCTTTAAGTGGTGGCACCATTTGACTACAAGAAACAAAGATATGGATATATTTCACAAAGTCATCATTGGTTGATTGGTTAGTTCTTTGCTTTTCATATGTGAGGTCATGTGTTTGAGTCTTTTATTGCAATTCTTTTTCAGAAACATAATAAATCTGAAATTAATAGCTAAAAACTAAAGAAAATGACACAAACGGGATTCAAACCCCAGTCTAGGGTGGAAGAAAAGCCATGCAAACCAACTCTACCAGGGGAAACTTGTGTCAGCATTGTAATTTCAAAATATATACAGTTGCTAAGAACAAAATGATACGTCGGCACCTTTTACGACACTGTAATTTTTTACACTACGAGGGAGGAACGAACAATAGAGTGGGTCTGATAACATACTCCACCTATACCCCTAATCATATCATCATGTGTTCATTTCCATTCATTGCCCCTTTGATCACAAACGGCGGAATGCCAATCACTGAATCACCACTTTGTTTATATATATGTGAACTTATTTTCAATATCCAATCTACCATAAATGATTCTTTTACTTATTTCAGAATATCACATCATATATTTGTCACATAAAATTACGGGTATTACATGACTGTTGGACCTATATTAGAAAAAAGATAAATTGTTCTTGATTCTTGCCTTTGACAGAAAAAAAAAAACTGTGACATAATAGTTTAATTCAAGCAGCAAAAGTAACCAATCAACAAGGTGTATGATTCACTTATAATGAAACAACAAGCTATATATCTTTTCGCAGAAGTAAGCAATACCCATCTCACCAGCTGTCTATTCATCACAGCCTGGCAATGTGTGGCAAAAATAGGTACGAGTCAGTAGAAAATAGCTATATAGTCAATTCCCTTATTCCTATCTCTTCTAGTTCCTAGTGGTTGTATCTGGAAAAAGAACTTAGGATTTGAGCTTTCTCTTAGTCTTAGATTTTTTGTCGTAACATCATTAAATGTCGTTCCAGAAAACAACCCCAATGAAGACCTATTATCATGCTAGTGATCTCATTTGTAGAGAAACAGAAGAAACATGTTAAATATATCTTTGTTATACCCCAACAACAGAAATTAAAAGGCATAAATGATATGCCAGTTAAGACCAACAGAAAGCATTTTAGGTATTTGATTATCAGTCAATGACTTTTACTGAAAGTCTAAACTAAGTGTGAAATCAAACAATGTTCGTATGTACTTTGTACATGTAGCAATCATAAAACATTGTTACGAATTCATGACCTGAACAATCACAAAATCGCAAACTAAAAGGCAATCAATCAAAAAGTATGTCAGATTTCATTTTGCCTACTATCGTTGCTAATTTCTCATCTAAATCGTTGATCAAAGTCGTCGCACAAATTGTGACTAATTGTTGGATCCTAGAATGCAAATAAAAAACATCAACTAAGTAATGGATATCACTCTAATCAATAACGTAATAGAGTTCAGACAAACGGAAACTACCTCCGGCTTCGTAAAAATGCCAACATCACCAGTGACCCAGTTTTTGGACTCTACAACTTCAACAATCACGTTAGAAGTCCCAGGCAAGTCAGGCGGCCCTGAATCAAGCGTGACATTAACGGAATCGAAAATATCAAGTTTCTGAAGCCGCGCATTTGCTATCGTGGCTGCCTGAAGAAGCTCTTGCATTGATGTGGCATTTTTTAGGGCTTGGACCTCGGCTTCAATTAACGATTCCTTAGTCTTATTGTTTCCTTTAATTATCACGTCGTGAACTCTGAGTGGAACTCTTTCCGACGACATTCGCCGGAGAAGCCCTTGCATTCTCTCCCTGTCGTTCCGCATCCTCGATTGCGAGGTTACTGGTGGTTCCTCTTCTTCTTCTTCTTCTTCTTCTTCGTCTTCATCTTCACCAAAATCTTCTTCGTCTTCGTCTACTTCTGAAATTGGATCTTCTTTTTCCACCATTTTCTCTTTCTACGATTCGGTTCCTCGCTTGTGCAGAGAAAGAAAGATGCGAAGGTCGACGTCGGAAGTGAAGTCACTGTAATCCGTCTCTGTGTGTGCCTGTGTCGTGTGTTCTCCATTTGGTTTGGTAACGTAGTGGGCTGGGCTAACCCCTAAACCCAATCAAATATACTTATTTATGTTTATAAACACGAAAACCTAACCCTATTTTTTTTTTTAAAGACTAGTAGTATGTCCGTGCAATGCGGCGGGATGCAAAATTCGTCTTGATGTGATTAAAAAGACAGTGAAATCCATCCAAACAACGACACATAAAGTTTGATGTGCAAAAATAACGATCATAATAGATAAATGCCAAGGTTCTGTATTATTTGTTTCAGAATTTCATTAATATTCATACCAAAAAAGATTGGATAGAAGTTTTATTATAGACTGAAAAAAGAAGTAATACAAACTTTCATCACAAAATCAAAATTAATGCTATAACAAAATAAAAAATTTAATAATATACAACTCATTAACATTTGTTCAGAAATTGCTAAATATGTACATTCTTAATTTAAAATAGACGTATGTGTTGTCGAAGAAAACTTTTTTTCCCATTGCTTCAGGAGGTTGTGGGATGCAACAGAACTGTTCATTCCATGTCACTTGGTGAGACTCGATTATCGAGCAACTTTATCTGTAGTAACCTATGTAGAAATCAAAACCCAAAGAAAACCAATAAACAAAATCAAAATCAACATGAAATTAAGGTGCATGGAAGGTGCTAAAGGGAGCGAGGAAAAACCTGATGTTTATAGTACTAACATACTGAAGCAATAGGTGTTGGTTAGTCCCTTCATAATTCCATATATACAATCAATATTCTTTTGCAGACTTTAGATAAAAATACCATATTCGTATTGAGTGGAGTTGCACTTTAAGTTATTGTCAATACTTCAATTAAGATGGAAGCTACCCAATATATGACTGTTGTCTGGAATCTCTTTCATTTGATTGAGGTTGTGTATTAGGTATGCCAAATTCTCTAAGGGCCCGCTTACCCGGTAAGTGTGCTTATCGAAAATAGTCCACACTTGTAACAACCCAATTCCCATATACACAACAATTCACATAATGTAACATAACATTGATATAACAAACGAAACATCATATTACAAGTTCGGTCCCATAGTCTTTTACAATCAGAAGAAACCATTCTACTACAAACTTTATACTAAATACATTCATAACATTTACTTATTATAATACAACTGCTAAACATGCCAAAATCTTCACATTGTACTCCTTCACAAAGGCTATCCATCGATTACTCTAATCATTTGCCCTTACTCGATCCACCATCTGGAATACGTATTTTTAAAACAAAAATGAGGGTTAGACCCGATGGTCTAAGAGAGAAAATCCCTGTTAGTTTGAAACCATTTATATAACTTCATTCATATAAATCACGCAACACAATCACATATATCCAATTAAGCTCACATATCATGTACCTTCCCTCCTCATTCCTCCTGGCCATATTAGTTGGTAGCAAGCCAACTAATAATTTACAACGCTGTACAACATCTACAGCCAAGCAACGCTATACAGATTCTATAGCCAAACACACCGGTTCTACGTCCGGCCAACGTATTATAACATAGTATAATACTCATGTAAATATAATACCTCAATATATTATAATTCACATATATCACACATATAAACCAATAACCACCAATTATCACATTTTCTAAACCACACGTATATGTATTCCAGTTAAAAACGTTTTTAAAGTAAAACTCACTTGTTTTGATTATTGCACACGCTCGCAAGCACCTTTCAAAATGGTCTTATCTCTTACCACGACTCCACGGAATCTGAAACAATTTAAGATACATACACCGTTTTACTAGCCAAACATATAAAACCTACCAGTTCCTGTTCTCAACTGTATTCACTAAACTTGTCAAACTACCGGGACTACACAGTACCGGTACTACACAGTACCGGGACTACACAGTACCGGAAGTCTCAGTACCGGGAGTCTCAGTACCGGGAGGCGTTATACCGGGACTCTACTACACCGGGACTCCACACTACCGGGAGTCTACCGGGACTCTCAAGAACACAGTCGGTTCCAAATTTTCCAGATTCGATTGAGACTATCACTAAATGTAAAGCCCGTATCCCGGTATGTAATTTATTAGTATTAATTCTTTTCTTTTAAGTTTGATTTAATGTGGGTTCCGTTAGCGGGGTTAGTCGAATTGGACCTAATCGTTAAAGTGTCGGAATTTTGGTTAGTTGCGAGAAGGTTTTTAGTTGAGGGGCCATTTGTGACAAGGGCCAAAACACTTCAAGGTTTCAGCCCATGCAAGTTGTAACTGAAACCCATTTTTTTTTGTTTTGTGTAGTGTCGTGAGTTATAAGCTAAAAAAAGATAAGGAAAGAAAGCAAAAGAGAACCCTATGGCTCCTCTTCCTTTCCCCCTCCCCTCTCGTTCTACTTCGCAACCGCCGAACACCCCAATCCATCCCTACCCCCTGCTGCCGTCGACCACTCCGAGAACCCCACAGCCGGCGTCGTCGTCGCCGGAGAGAGAGAAAGAACCGTGAGTAGAGAGAGAGAGATCGACGAGGAAGAGAGAGTGCAGCGGCGAAGCGAGTGCAAGAGAGAGAGAGATCGACGAGGGAGAGGGAAAGTGCAGCGGCGAGAGGGAGAGGTGGCCGGAGTAGTCCTGCAGGTTGCACCGTCGTTGCCGTCGCGAGGTAAGAACCGTTTTCCCGGCTGTTGTTTCCCTCGTCGTTCAATCGTTAGTTTGAGAAAAGAATCGCCGCCGGCCGCCGCCGCCGCCTCCGGCGACCACCGCTGCCGGAAAGGGCAGTGGGTGGTGGCCGCGACCAGACCTCGAAACCACCTGGTGGCGGAACCCTCTTACCGTTAGTGGGTTGGTGCAGAAAACGTTTTATCATTTTATGTAATATTTAGTTTCTGTCCAGTTTTCTTTCGCGCATAACGTTCTCGTCGTAACTCGGATTGAGACGAATCCGGTGCCCACGGTTCACATTCGGTGTCGGGCACGTTTTTCGTGTTTTAGCGAAAGTTTGGTTCGGCCTCTATCTAGGCGTAAAACTGCTGTTTTTACAGCAGGTCGGGATTTTCGACAGTTTTATGTTCCATTCGTAAATAATTCGTTATAAATTCTAGAAAAATCGTTAAGACGTGTGTAATACGTCCCTGGAAAGCTAAGACCCGGATCTAGCTGTTTGTTAAATTAAATCTCTGTTTTTATGGGTTTAGGGAGGTCGAAACAGGTCCCGAACAGACCTGGTATTCTAGACCGAAAAGTCGTTTGGCGATCATTAAATCGTACGTTACACTTTAGGGTCCGGGCCTCGTGTTAATACTTTTTATCGTTCGTTTAGGTGTCGGGAAGTGATCTTGGATTCGAGGACCTTGTATTATTGTTTGTGAGCTAGGCGCGCTTACGAGGTGAGTTCTCTCACCGCGTAGTTAGGAATTTCATGCATATCGTTAATTTGTGCTACGTGTTGTTACGTGCTATTATGTGTTTACGTGAACTAGTTGGGATGTGATAATTAGTTGTGATTTGTTGAATCTATATGTGGATTATTTATGCTTGCGTACACCTCAGTGGGATTGGGGGGCTCGGTGGGACCGAGGGCTCGGTGGGACTGAGCTAGTACAATCATATTATCTTTACTCGGTGGGACCGAGGGCTCGGTGGGACCGAGGGCTCGGTGGGACTGAGCTTGTATCGATATATTTTGGTGTACTCGGTGGGACCGAGGTTCGTATTTATACATTTATCATTATGTGGTTTTATATTTGTGGTGATGGTGATGTTGCCTACTTGCGAGTAGGGGCGATATTCGTGGGGTTGCTACCTGCGTGTGTGGTAGGACTCACTAAGCGTTTAGCTTACGTTTTCCCCATATGTTGTGATTTCAGGTGCGAGCGGCAGTCGGGCTTGACGGTACACACACTAAGCGCGGGGTGTCGAGAATTGTTTAAATTTCACTTTCAAACCTTTGGATTTTATTTTATAAGATTTTCGCTGCATAAACTTTATTGACTGTTTGAGTTAACGACGTTAATTTCAATTGAGTTACGATTTATTAAATTGTGGTTGTTTTATAATGAAATGCATGTTTTTAAAATTTTAAATTCCTTGTAATTTTTGGGACGTTACAACTTGGTATCAGAGCACAGCTTGAGTGAATCAAACACATCTCGGTGTGTTTGGTCTCAAGTTGCGGCTATGAAGTTTTAAACTCTTTTACTAAAATCTTTTAGAATAAAGGAAAAAGGAAAACCCATTTGGGAAACGGTGATCGGGGGCGCAGTGTGTACAGTCAGTCGACGCTATGTGGGAAGGTACAGTGCTTAGTGTATTTATTGCTTTCTAGGCATAGGGTATGCATGCTAGATTGCCTATGTTGTTTACACTGTACTGTATGATGACTGCTTGCTAGTAGGAATCAATGCTAGTTATAGTAGGTTGTTAAGTGAAGGCCCTATAGGTTGTATGCAGTAAGAATCATATAGCCTTAGAATATTTGATTTAGTTCTATTGCGCAGCTCTTGTTTGAGTCTAACCGTTCTAGGATAGAATCTTGTATTCGAATGTCTATTTGATTCACGCTGCATGCGACTGGGTATTCGCGAGGCAACTCGTTATGGCTAACAGGGATTCCGTTGTAGCAAGGGTAGTGGGATGAGATGAAATTCCTAGTGAGCTGGGAATAGAGTTTACATATGAGTACGTATGCAAAATTGCTTTCTAGAACATAGGAGTATGTATGCTAGATTTCTTGGTGCTTAATACACTGTATTGTATGGTTGTTACTTGCTATTAGGGACTTATGCTAACTTTGATAGGTTGTTAAGCGAATGCACTATAGGTTGTATGCGGTAGGAACCGAATAGCCTTAGAATGTTAGATTTAGTTCTATTGCGCAACTCTTGTTTGAGTCCAACCGTTGTAGGATAGAATCTTATATTCGAATGTCTATCTGGTTTCCACTGTATACGACTGTGCGTTCACGAGGCGACTCGTCAGGGTTAGTGGGGGTTCCGCCCTAGCAAGGGTAGTGGGGTATTATGTTTATTCCTAGGGAGCTAGGAAGAGTGTGTATATGCGTCAGTATGGACATACGTGTATGGTTTTTGTTTGGGCGAGCAACTACTTGGATACTCGGGACAGGACTCGGAGCGGACAGTGATAGGTGTAGATGGTAGTAGTAGAGCTCCTACTACCGGAAGCACGGGATCAATGTTCGAGTCAGGGAAAGTCGCGAGGAATCCAAGGAGTCGAGCGTGAGCGTGGTAGGGTGAGTTATTATGTGCTAATGTCTCGTTGTAATTCCTTTCCTAGAATGGTCAACACTAGAAGAAACGACGCGACTGAACCGCGGGCTGAGGCCGGGATCACCGAGGAGCAGATAAGAGAGATGATTGCTACCGAGGTGGCATACGCGATCGGGGAGGCGATCCCCGAAATTATCACCGCCATACGAGATGAGGTGGTGGTTTTGATGGAGGAACGAATTGCAGCAATTCCACCGCCTGCGGGGGGGCAGCCCTGTGCTCGAGAGTTCCAGTATCGGGACCTCTCCGCCTGTTCTCCACCTGAGTTCAAGGGAGACCCGAACCCGATTATCAGCATGAGGTGGATATCCGACATGGAGTGTGCTTTTCTGACCAGTGGTTGCCCGGATAATCTGAAGGTTCGTTTTGCCGTGAACTTGCTATGTGGCGGAGCAAAGGATTGGTGTGCTACAGCGTTGACGCTCGCCGAGCGCTAGTGATGGAAATTTTACCCGTCGGGTCGGGTACCCACGGGTACCCGCCCCTAATGGGGCGGGGATTCCCCGGCTAATCGGGTAACGGGGCGGGGACGGGTATTGTTTTTCATACCCGAAGCGGGTTCGGGGTCGGGGTCGGGGATGGTACTACCCGCCCCTAATAATACCCGATATATATTTTTATATATAATTTAATTAGTTTTTTATTCGTTGCTTGATAATTTTATACTTTAAAATTTGTCTTGAACTATGATTACACATGGTTGATTATATCATTATATGTTTTTGAAACTTGAGGTTTATTTATTTGTTTTAAAAATTAAAAACTCGCTAATTTCATTTTCTTTAAAAATAATTTAATTATTTTTTTTCGTAAACGGGTACCCAACGGGTTCCCCGTACCCGTCGGGGATTTTCTCCCCCGAACCCGTCGGGGTGGGGGCAGGGGGCTTAAACGGGGGTCGGGGTCGGGGACGGGGGATGCATTACCCGCCTAATACCCGCCCCGTTTCCATCCCTACCGAGCGCACTACTTTGACTTGGGAGGAGTTCGTCGTCCGTTTTCGCGCAGAATATGTACCTCCGGTAGAGATGGAGTGGATCGCCAAGGAGTTCCTGGAGCTCACGCAAACTACAGAGACAGTGAAGGAAATGAACCGTAAGTTCACCGAGATGGCATTGTTTTGTCCCCAGTATGTCGCCTCGGAGGATATGAAGATGTCGCGGTATAAAGATATGTTGCGTACCGAGATTAAGGAATTCGTGAGCACGGCGCAGTATGCTTCCTTATCTGCGATGATGGATGCGGCCCGGAGGAGGGAACTCGAGTTGGAGACCCAAGCGAAGAAGAGGAAGGCGGCACAGGCGGTGACGCCGATCTCTGCGGTGCCACAGAAGTCGAAGTTCACTGATTCGCGCGCGGGTTCGAGAAGTGGCGGGTTAAAGCCCAGGGATACCGGAATAAGGAGATCTGAAGGATGTTTTAAGTGTGGACAGTTCGGTCACTTTAGCCGGGATTGTAGAGTGCCGTTAATGGTCTGCTTTAACTGCAAGCAGACGGGCCATGTGAAGGCCAATTGTCCTAGTGCGAGGGTAGCAGATGGGAGTGGGGCACAGGGGGCGCCTGCGAATGCCCTATTGCGTATTACTGATGGTCGAACGGGTCAGCCGGGGACGGAAGCGGATCGAGGCAGAGTTCGCCAGCTGACGGTGGAGGAGGCACAGGCTACGCCTAAAGTGGTGACAGGTATATTTCGCCACTTGTTTTATGTTATTGATTATCGTATATAGTTGCTTTTTGCGTAAGCTGTGAGATTAAGTGCGTTCTTAGTTAACTCGGAGTCTGCTGTAGTGATGCTTGATAGCGGGGCTACCCATTATTTTCGTGCCTCACACTTGTAGTGAGCGTTGGGCCGTAGTATAGGACGGCTAGGCTGTCCACTTGTGGTTGAGGTTGCTGATGTATTATGTGTTTTAAGTAGACGGTTTCGGGTCGAGATTGATGATCGAGCTAGGATTTTAGGCTTTTGAGCCGACTTTGTTTTAAGGAAAAGCCGTAAGATAATTGGACGTGAATTCCAACTTGCCCTTGGAGGTTTAAATGTCCGGATAGCGATAGTGGACCGGAGAGATTTGGAGTAGTACGAGTCGAGACGTAGAATGCCGACTAAGTCGTGCACAAAGTTTGATTTGAAAATAAAATTTGCCTTAACTAATTCTTGCGTTTCCTATCCTTATGGGTTGTGTTGTAGAATTTTGAGAGAATATTTTTGGTAGCATTTTACCATGAGTTGTCTGGTGCGCTTTTTAGTCAGCTAAATGTTTTATTGTCAACAAACCGTTTCCTTGTTTTGTATAAATAACTGATGCTCGCAAATTTTGGCTGGTAAGCTTCGTTCCACATCATTTTGAATTTTGTAAGTAAACTGAACGGCAATGGAATGATTTTCAACATGATTTTACTATGTGAGATGAACGTGTTCATTTTTGCGTAATCACCGACCTGGTAATAGTAGTTTACTGCATACGGTCTTTTTGAAGTGAAAAATCTTGACGTTGAAAATATTTTGTAAATGATTTGGTAAACCATTTGGGAAAAGCGCTTTTAAGTTTTATGTGTCATTTTGAGCATTTACATGTTTGGGTGAGTGAGTCATTCCGGGATAGGCACGCTGTTGGTAGACTGTTTGCATTAAACCCTTGGTCAGGTCAGTCAGACGTTGGTAACGGTCGGTTGGGTATCTCGGGGTGGGACCCCGGTATCCATGTGTTATGACTTTGACTTTCCAGTAGGCACTAAGAGGATACAGTCTTGGGCACTTACCTGAGAGGTAATTCCGATGTGCCGGGACTTGAGACGTATCTGGGAGGTAGGTGTTATAGTGTATCTTGTTACGGTGTAACTAGTTTTCCTAGGGCGGGTAATGGTAGTAGTAACCCTGAGATGCCTACTTGTGATGAATGGTTGTGGTGGGATGACCTTCGTGGGTGATTATAAATTTACTGGTTTGATGATGCGTGTAAGGTAAGTTTTGGAAGTCTATTAGAACTCGTAGGAGTTAATCTACGGTTAATGGTAGGAATGATCGGATCCGAGTATCCAGTTGGGTATATTGGTAGGCAACTTTAGAATGGTTAGAGCTTGAGATTTGACTCGGGATGTATGGAATATCTAAGGTTGGGAGACAACCGAAGTCGCTTGGCTAGGAATGATTCCAATTGTTGGGGTGTCTTGCCGAACATAATCCCAGTGTCCTAGAAGGAGTACGTTAGTTAGAAAAGTATTCGAGAAGTTCTAGAAGGGATTTCAAGTGGACTTAGGAACCTGAGGTTGAGATGAGGGAGAACTATCCGGAGCTATTCGTAGGCAGAGACTTCGAGGACGAAGTCTAATCCAAGTGGGGGAGAGTTGTAAAGCCCGTATCCCGGTATGTAATTTATTAGTATTAATTCTTTTCTTTTAAGTTTGATTTAATGTGGGTTCCGTTAGCGGGGTTAGTCGAATTGGACCTAATCGTTAAAGTGTCGGAATTTTGGTTAGTTGCGAGAAGGTTTTTAGTTGAGGGGCCATTTGTGTCAAGGGCCAAAACACTTCAAGGTTTCGGCCCATGCAAGTTGTAACTGAAACCCATTTTTTTTGTTTTGTGTAGTGTCGTGAGTTAGAAGCTAAAAAAAAGATAAGGAAAGAAAGCAAAAGAGAACCCTACGGCTCCTCTTCCTTTCCCCCTCCCCTCTCGTTCTACTTCGCAACCGCCGAACACCCCAATCCATCCCTACCCCCTGCTGTCGTCGACCACCCCGAGAACCCCACAGCCGGCGTCGTCGTCGCCGGAGAGAGAGAAAGAACCGTGAGTAGAGAGAGAGAGAGAGATCGACGAGGAAGAGAGAGTGCAGCGGCGAAGTGAGTGCAGGAGAGAGAGAGATCGACGAGGGAGAGGGAAAGTGCAGCGGCGAGAGGGAGAGGTGGCCGGAGTAGTCCTGCAGGTTGCACCGTCGTTGTCGTCGCGAGGTAAGAACCGTTTTCCCGGCTGTTGTTTCCCTCGTCGTTCAATCGTTAGTTTGAGAAAAGAATCGCCGCCGGCCGCCGCCGCCGCCGCCTCCGGCGACCACCGCTGCCGGCAGTGGGTGGTGGCCGCGACCAGACCTCGAAACCACCTCGTGGCGGAACCCTCTTACCGTTAGTGTGTTGGTGCAGAAAACGTTTTATCATTTTATGTAATATTTAGTTTCTGTCCAGTTTTCTTTCACGCATAACGTTCTCGTCGTAACTCGGATTGAGACGAATCCGGTGCCCACGGTTCACATTCGGTGTCGGACACGTTTTTCGTGTTTTAGCGAAAGTTTGGTTCGGCCTCTATCTAGGCGTAAAACTGCTGTTTTTACAGCAGGTCGGGATTTTCGACAGTTTTATGTTCCATTCATAAATAATTCGTTATAAATTCTAGAAAAATCGTTAAGACGTGTGTAATACGTCCCTGGAAAGCTAAGACCCGGATCTAGCTGTTTGTTAAATTAAATCTCTGTTTTTATGGGTTTAGGGAGGTCGAAACAGGTCCCGAACAGACCTGGTATTCTAGACCGAAAAGTCGTTTGGCGATCATTAAATCGTACGTTACATTTTAGGGTCCGGGCCTCGTGTTAATACTTTTTATCGTTCGTTTAGGTGTCGGGAAGTGATCTTGGATTCGAGGACCTTGTATTATTGTTTGTGAGCTAGGCGCGCTTACGAGGTGAGTTCTCTCACCGCGTAGTTAGGAATTTCATGCATATCGTTAATTTGTGCTACGTGTTGTTACGTGCTATTATGTGTTTACGTGAACTAGTTGGGATGTGATAATTAGTTGTGATTTGTTGAATCTATATGTGGATTATTTATGCTTGCGTACACCTCAGTGGGACTGGGGGGCTCGGTGGGACCGAGGGCTCGGTGGGACTGAGCTAGTACAATCATATTATCTTTACTCGGTGGGACCGAGGGCTCGGTGGGACTGAGCTTGTATCGATATATTTTGGTGTACTCGGTGGGACCGAGGTTCGTATTTATACATTTATCATTATGTGGTTTTATATTTGTGGTGATGGTGATGTTGCCTACTTGCGAGTAGGGGCGATATTCGTGGGGTTGCTACCTGCGTGTGTGGTAGGACTCACTAAGCGTTTAGCTTACCTTTTCCCCATATGTTGTGATTTCAGGTGCGATTTCAGGTGCGAGCGGCAGTCGGGCTTGACGGTACACACACTAAGCGCGAGGTGTCGAGAATTGTTTAAATTTCACTTTCAAACCTTTGGATTTTATTTTATAAGATTTCCGCTGCATAAACTTTATTGACTGTTTGAGTTAACGACGTTAATTTCAATTGAGTTACGATTTATTAAATTGTGGTTGTTTTATAATGAAATGCATGTTTTTAAAATTTTAAATTCCTTGTAATTTTTGGGACGTTACACTAAACAATGAAATCGACGTTTCTAAACCGATAGATATCTTCTATACATGATTACAAACACAAAATGTAAAGATACTTACCTCAAAATCGCTTCTAACCCAATCGATTGAAGTCTTAACCGTACGTTTCCTCTTTTGCTTCTTTTCGCCTCCAGAACTCCCGCACACACACACACTTTTCTATTTTAGGTATCTGAATAATATCTGAGGCTTATGAGGTAATATCAATCCACAATTACCAAATAAACCTTGAACTTTCTCAATTATAACCCAAACACCCCTAAACTCATAATTTTTCCTAAACATACCCTAAACATCTAACTTTAAAGTTAACTTTATTTAACGGAAAGAGGATTTAACTAACGGATTTACTCGGGGTATTACATCATCTCCCCCTTAAAAGAATTCCGTCCCGGAATTCAGTTAAGTGAAAAGATGAGGGTATTTGGCTCTCATTTCCGATTCTGATTCCCACGTAGCATCCTGACCTCTATGATGCCTCCACTGAACCTTCACTTGCCTGATTTCTTTATTCCGTAGCACTTTGACTTTATGATCAACTATGGCCTCCGGTTCCTCTACATAACTCAGTTTTTCATCGACTCGGATATCTGGTAGAGAGACTGCCTGATCTGGAGTAACCAAACACTTTCGGAAGTTCGATACATGAAACGCATTATGGATCCTGCTCAATTTTGGTGGAAGATCTAATCGGTAAGCTACTTCACCTATCCTTTCTGTTATTGCAAACGGTCTGATATACCTTGGCCTAAGTTTACCTTGTCGTCCAAATCGGATGACTCCTTTCCACGGCGAAACCTTTAACATTACGTAATCCCCGACTTGAAATTCCAATGGCTTTCGGCGTCGGTCAACGTAGCTTTTCTGTCTGTCTTGAGCCACTTTCAATCGTTCACGAATCTGAGTAACCTTATCGGCGGTTAACTGAACTATTTCCGATCCCGCTAGCTGTTTTTCTCCCACTTCGTTCCAACACAGAGGCGTTCGGCATTTCTTACCATACAGTACTTCGAACGGTGCCGCTTGTATGCTGGAATGACAACTGTTGTTGTAAGCGAATTCGATCAACGGTAAATGCTTATCCACGATCCCCCAAAATCAACAATGCAAGCCCGGAGCATATCTTCTAAGGTCTGAATCGTTCGTTCACTCTGACCATCTGTTTGGGGATGATACGCCGTACTTAACTTTATCTGTGTCCCCATTTCCCTTTGAAAACCTCTCCAAAATCTTGAAGTAAAACGACTATCACGATCAGAAATGATCGAGATTGGAACTGCATGTCGAGTTACTATTTCGTCAATGTACAACTTAGCTAATCGCTCCATCGAATCGATTTCCTTTATCGGTAGGAAGTGTGCAGACTTTGTCAATCTGTCGACGATCACCCAAATAGAATCAAATCCTTTCGGAGTTCTTGGTAGCTTCGTAATGGAATCTGTGGTAATCTGCTCCCACTTCCACATAGGTATTTCTAGCCGATGTAGTTGACCAAACAGCTTTTTGTAACAACCCAATTCCCATATACACAACAATTCACATTTCGTAACATAACATTGATATAACAAACGAAACATCTGTAACATCCCTTAATTCCAACATACAAGTTCCATATAATTCACCACAAAATAACATATCATAATCCAAATATGGTCCCTTAAATTCTACAATTAAGTCTTTCAGTACAAACTTTTTCGAATAAAGTAAAATACATAACATCTACTAATTATAACTGGAATCTTCATGATCATTCAACATCCACAAAAGCTAACATGATAAATCCTATCATTGTCTCTTGTTTGCTCCATGACCTGGAATACATATTTTAAAACAAAAATGAGGGTTAGACCTTGAGGTCTAGTGAGAAAAATCCCCGTTAGTTAAAGAAAACTTTTGCACAAAGTCATACATATACTTCACATAAGAATACCAATTATGACTCATGTAATCTTTCCATCTCTTTCTCCTTTCTTTTCCTTGGCCATATTAATTGGTAGCAAGCCAATTAATTAATTTACTCCGCTGTACTAAATACAGCCAACACCACTGTCCCTTTGTACAGCCAACTTTCACCGGTCCTAAGCCCGGCCAACTAGTACTCATACAATGTAATATTCATATAAACATTATATGCACCATATTACATTTAATCACATATATGTATTCCATTTGAAAACATTTCAAATAAAAACTCACCTCGTGTGTTTATCACAAAAACTCTTCCAAGATAATTCACGTGTGTCGATCCCTCACAGAATCTGAAATCAGATAAAATACCAAATATTTCCTTTAATACTTTAAACTTACAAAATTCCCAACTGAAATCGCAATGAACAGTACCAAATCGCAATCTCCTATTGCGATTCCACCCTGAAGTCGCAACCCCCTTATTGCGATTTCACCCCGAAGTCGCAACCCTTTATTGCGATTCCACCTTGGAGTCGCAACCCACTATTGCGATTCCACCTTGGAGTCGCAACCAACTACTGCGATCCCACACTCGAATCGCAATCTACTACTGCGATTTCAAGCCAAGTCGCAAACGACCATTGCGACTTCATACCCAAGTCGCAACCAACCATTGCGACTCCGATGAATGTCGCAGTCGTCCATTGCGACTTCGATGAATATTAACCTACTGCGACTTCGATGAATACTAGCCTACTGCGACTTCGATGAAAGTCTCAGTCTACTGTTTCATCCTAAAACCCAGATTTTTGCAGTTTTATTCTATGTATGTTTATATAACTTTGCAGATATGTTTTATACTACCATTAGAACACTATTCCAAACCCATAATTCATATACCTTCTAAAAATAACATAACCCACTTCTAAAGTTCATGTAAAACCTATTATACATAAAAAGAAGAATTAGGATGGATTATTACCTTGTTGTTTCAGATGAATTGAATCTTAAACTCAGCTGCAAACAATCAGATACTTCTTCCTCTTCCTTAGTTTCCTTCAACCTCTTTCACTCTCTCTCTAAAATCGAAAACACCACCTAGACACACACTACACTTTGCTAAAAATGGTAAAAAGGAGACACCTCATTCCTATAGAATGAAAGTCGGTTTTGGCTAACAGGAGGTGTCACCCAACTTTCCAAATGAACCCCAAACTTGTTCCATTTAACCAAATATACCCCTAAACTTTCATTAAAAATTAAAACTTACCCCTTAACTTCTCATTCCTTAAAATACCCATATAAACTTATAAAATTCTTATATTTTAAATTAAATAAAATACCTGGTTATTACAACATCTCCCCCTTAAAAGAATTTCGTCCCGGAATTCAGTCAAGTGAACAGATGAGGGTATTTGGCTCTCATCTCCGACTCTGATTCCCATGTCGCATCCTGACCCCTATGATGTTTCCATTGAACCTTTACCTGCCTGATCTCCTTATTCCTCAATACTTTAACCTTGTGATCAACTATTGCTTCCGGTTCCTCCACATAGTCCAACTTTTCATCCACTTGTATATCCGGTAGAGATACTGCCTGATCTGGTGATACCAAACACTTTCGAAAATTCGACACAT
This sequence comes from Saussurea involucrata, assembly GCA_033807775.1. NCBI lineage: Eukaryota > Viridiplantae > Streptophyta > Magnoliopsida > Asterales > Asteraceae > Saussurea > Saussurea involucrata. The sequence goes on along the minus strand of CM066322.1, from coordinate 11,266,444 downwards.
GAAACGCGTTGTGAATTCTGCTCAACTCCCGCGGAAGATCCAATCTGTATGCTACTTCACCAATTCTTTCTGTAATTTCAAATGGCCCAATATACCGCGGACTGGGTTTACCTTGCTTCCCAAAACGTATGACTCCTTTCCAAGGTGAAACTTTTAACATCACAAATTCCCCAACCTGAAATTCTAACGGTTTCCGACGTCGATCTGCATAACTTTTCTGTCTGTCTTGTGCCGTTTTCAATCTATCCCGGATCTGAGTAATCTTATCTGCTGTTAACTGTACTATTTCTGGCCCTGCTAACTGCTTTTCCCCCACTTCATTCCAACACAAAGGCGTTCGACATTTCCTACCATACAATACTTCAAACGGTGCCGCCTGAATACTAGAATGATAACTGTTGTTGTAAGCGAACTTTATCAAAGGCAAATGTTTATCCCATGATCCTCCAAAATCAACTATACAAGCCCGGAGCATATCTTCTAAAGTCTGGATCGTTCTTTCACTCTGTCCATCAGTTTGTGGATGATATGCTGTACTCAACTTGATTTATGTTCCCATCTCTTTTTGAAAGCTTCTCCAAAATCTAGAAGTAAAACGACTATCTCGATCAGAAATAATCGAAATTGGTACTCCATGTCGAGTTACTATTTCATTAATGTACAGTTTGGCCAAACGTTCCAAAGAATCGGTTTCTTTTATCGGCAAGAAATGAGCAGACTTTGTCAACCTATCCACAATCACCCAAATAGAATCGAATCCCTTTGAAGTTCTTGGTAACTTGGTAATGAAATCAGTTGTGATCTGATCCCATTTCCATACTGGAATATCTAAGCGTTGTAACTGACCAAACGGTTTCTGATGCTCAATCTTTACTTTCTTGCAGGTAATGCAGTCTTCCACATGCTTAGCAATACTTCTTTTCATCCCCGGCCACCAATAGAATTGTTTCAAATCTCTATACATTTTATTTGTACCTGGATGAATGGAGAATCGAGATTGATGAGCTTCTTGTAGTACACGATCACGTAATCCACCCAAATGAGGTACCCAAATCCTATTCCCTAAACACAACAATCCACGGTTATCTTTCCCCAGCAATGCTGATATCCCAACCAACCGTTCAGATTTCAAACTTTCTTCTTGATAAGCATCTAATTGGCACTTCAGTAATTCGTCAAAAATGTTTGGAAGAAGTTCAGCTCTTAAAGATATCGCTTTTATCGTTCCACTTCTTTCTTGTCGACTTAGTGCATCTGCCACCACATTCGCTTTTCCTGGGTGATAAAGGATTTCACAATCATAATCATTCACTAACTCTAGCCACCTTCTTTGCCTCATGTTCAGTTCCTTCTGATCAAAAAGATGTTGGAGACTCTTATGGTCCGTAAAAATTTGGCACTTGGAACCATAAAGATAATGCCTCCAAATCTTCAAAGCGAAAACAACTGCTGCCAGTTCCATATCGTGGGTAGGATATTGCCTTTCATGATCCTTTAATTGACGAGAAGCATAGGCAATTACTTTTCCACGTTGCATGAGTACACATCCCAAACCTAACTTAGAAGCATCGCTGTAGACCACAAAATCATCCGAACCTTCTGGCAATGCTAATATCGGCGCGCTGCAGAGTTTCTCCTTTAATATCCTGAATGCCTCGTCCTGTTCTGCCTTCCATTCAAACTTCATATTCTTCCGAGTCAGCTTTGTCAAAGGTGTGGCAATACGAGAGAAATCTTTTATAAACTTTCGGTAGTAGCCGGCCAAACCAGAAAACTTCGTACTTCTGTTGCTGTCTTTGGTGGTTCCCATTTTTCAACTGCTTCCACTTTCATCGGATCGACTTGTATACCCTTTTCAGAAACTATATGCCCCAAAAACTGAACTTCCCGCAACCAAAATTCACACTTTGAAAATTTCGCATACAACTTTTCTTTCTTCAATAATCCCAAAATCAAACGAAGATGTCGTGCATGATCCTCTTTGGATCGGGAATAAATAAGTATATCATCAATAAACACAATAACGAATTTATCAAGATACGGCTTACATACCCGATTCATTAAATCCATGAAAGCAGCTGGAGCATTCGTCAAACCAAATGGCATTACTAGAAACTCATAGTGACCGTACCTGGTGCGAAAAGCAGTTTTCAATACGTCTTCTTCTTTGACTTTCAACTGATGATAACCGGATCTTAAATCAATCTTGGAGAAACAACAAGCTCCAACTAATTGATCGAAGAGGTCATCAATTCTAGGTAGAGGATACTTGTTTTTGATCGTGCGCTTATTCAATTCTCTGTAGTCGATACACATTCTCATCGAACCATCCTTCTTTTTCACAAATAAGACTGGTGCTCCCCACGGTGAAGAACTTGGTCTGATGAAACCCTTATCGGATAGATCTTGCAGTTGTGCCATCAGTTCTTTCATTTCTAGAGGCGCCAAACGATACGGTGCACGGGCTACAGGGTTGGCTCCAGGAATTAGATCTATACCGAACTCTACCTGTCTAACGGGCGGAAGACTGTTCAAGTCTTCAGGAAATACTTCTGGAAAATCACTAACAATTGGAATGTCTTCCAACTTACTCTTCTCTAGCTTAGTATCTATTACATAAGCTAAGTAACTCTGACAACCCTTACTAACACACTTACGGGCTTTTATCATGTTAATAAGATTATACTGATAATTCCTACGATCGCCATAAATCACTACCGGCCCTTTTTCAGGTAACACAACGTTTATTAACTTCTTATCACAATTTATATTAGCTTGGTTCTCGGCTAACCAGTCCATTCCCACTACCACATCAAACTCTACCAGGGCTATTGGAAATAACTGGATCGGTACCCCGCACCCTTCTATATCTATCACGCAACTATCAAATACTTCTTTAACTGATACTTGATTTTCATTTGCCGTATCTACCAATAAAGCATGATCTAACACTTTTGGCTTTAAATTCATGTAAGCAGCAAATGAAGGAGACACAAACGATCGGTTCGCACCAGAATCAAATAACACCTTAGCACGTGTGGAATTTATTAAGAATGTATCTGTAACTACGTCCGGAGTTTCCTCCGCTTCCTTTGCTGTCATATGAAATGAACGGCCTCTTGCTCTTGCTGGCTCTGACCTCGGTACTGTTGGTCTAACACCCGATGCTCTTGTTGACGTGCCACCTGATGGTATTCTTCCCAGTGGACAATCTGATTGAAGATGATCTGGCGAATTGCATGAATAACAAAATCTAACCACCCTACAATCTTTAGCAATGTGCCCAAACTTCCCGCACTTATAACAGTTTCTAGGATCTACCTGACAGCTTCCTTGGTGAAAACGGTGGCACTTTGGGCAAGGTCTTTCAGCTGCTCTAAAAGGTGGACGACTATCAAATCGCTGAAATCCAGACTTCTTCACATCGTGTGGTGGCCCTTCCCATTTTCTCTTTCCCGCACTCTTATCCCCAACATCCCTCTTATTGTCTCGCTCCACATTTTCCGCAGCATTGACTGCTTCTGAAAAAGTATTAGGTCTCGCTGCAGTTACCAACTTTCTAATCTCCGAATTCAATCCGAATACATACCTTTCCATCTTCATCTTTTCTGTGGCAACATAATATTCTCCGAAACGCGACTTTTCCAAGAAACGGGCAGTGTAGTCTCTTACCGATAAATTTCCTTGCTGTAGGCTCAGGAATTCCTCTTCCAACTGTCTAACTGCGGCTTGCGGGCAAAACTGTTCCTTAAATGCTCTCGAGAATTCGCCCCAAGTAAAAGTTGAATACACATTAGGTCCTTCAGAGTCAATAAGGGCTTCCCACCAATACAAGGCATCTGCTTTCAACATTGCTGTTCCATATAACACTTTATCTTCTTCCGCGCATTTACTGGTCTTAAATACGGCTTCAACCTCCTTCAGCCATCGCATTGCTTTTACTGGATCTCTGTCCCCTCCATAATTGGGTGGTTTACAGCTTAAAAACATTTTATAATCACACTTTCTTGGTGCTGATGTGACAATAGGTGCGATAGGCACTTCAGTTTCAAGGGTAGGGTCTGGTATTTCTGTTTCCGAATGGTGAGTCTGGTTAAACATAGCTTGTATATTCGCCTGAAGTCTTCCCATTTCAATCGCTAGGTCGTCCCTCGTAACAAACTCTGTGCCTCGCCCCTGTACTCTGCCCCCTGTCATACCTCTGCCTCTTTCTCCCCCTCTTCCCCTTCCTCCGGCTGTTTGTCTCGTTCCACTTGCCATTCTGTTGATTCAAACAAGGTTAATATACACATAAGCACATACCCCATATAATAAAGTATTCTGGTTCAAACATGTACCTGTAAGATCATAATTACACTGGCCAAGTGTAATCTGAAATTACCTTACATGATGTTCCTTCTACCTTTTTATATTTATCATCCCAAGGTTCTAAAATAACAAGGACATCCTACTTCGCATGCAGTTTAAGTCTAGGTACAGATACTAATACCTAAATCTCTTAAACTATGGCTCTGATACCATTTGTAACATCCCTTAATTCCAACATACAAGTTCCATATAATTCACCACAAAATAACATATCATAATCCAAATATGGTCCCTTAAATTCTACAATTAAGTCTTTCAGTACAAACTTTTTCGAATAAAGTAAAATACATAACATCTACTAATTATAACTGGAATCTTCATAATCATTCAACATCCACAAAAGCTAACATGATAAATCCTATCATTGTCTCTTGTTTGCTCCATGACCTGGAATACATATTTTAAAACAAAAATGAGGGTTAGACCTTGAGGTCTAGTGAGAAAAATCCCCGTTAGTTAAAGAAAACTTTTGCACAAAGTCAAACATATACTTCACATAAGAATACCAATTATGACTCATGTAATCTTTCCATCTCTTTCTCCTTTCTTTTCCTTGGCCATATTAATTGGTAGCAAGCCAATTAATTAATTTACTCCGCTGTACTAAATACAGCCAACACCACTGTCCCTTTGTACAGCCAACTTTCACCGGTCCTAAGCCCGACCAACTAGTACTCATACAATGCAATATTCATATAAACATTATATGCACCATATTACATTTAATCACATATATGTATTCCATTTGAAAACATTTCAAATAAAAACTCACCTCGTGTGTTTATCACAAAAACTCTTCCAAGATAATTCACGTGTGTCGATCCCTCACAGAATCTGAAATCAGATAAAATACCAAATATTTCCTTTAATACTTTAAACTTACAAAATTCCCAACTGAAATCGCAATGAACAGTACCAAATCGCAATCTCCTATTGCGATTCCACCCTGAAGTCGCAACCCCCTTATTGCGATTTCACCCCGAAGTCGCAACCCTTTATTGCGATTCCACCTTGGAGTCGCAACCCACTATTGCGATTCCACCTTGGAGTCGCAACCAACTACTGCGATCCCACACTCGAATCGCAATCTACTACTGCGATTTCAAGCCAAGTCGCAAACGACCATTGCGACTTCATACCCAAGTCGCAACCAACCATTGCGACTCCGATGAATGTCGCAGTCGTCCATTGCGACTTCGATGAATATTAACCTACTGCGACTTCGATGAATACTAGCCTACTGCGACTTCGATGAAAGTCTCAGTCTACTGTTTCATCCTAAAACCCAGATTTTTGCAGTTTTATTCTATGTATGTTTATATAACTTTGCAGATATGTTTTATACTACCATTAGAACACTATTCCAAACCCATAATTCATATACCTTCTAAAAATAACATAACCCACTTCTAAAGTTCATGTAAAACCTATTATACATAAAAAGAAGAATTAGGATGGATTATTACCTTGTTGTTTCAGATGAATTGAATCTTAAACTCAGCTGCAAACAATCAGATACTTCTTCCTCTTCCTTAGTTTCCTTCAACCTCTTTCACTCTCTCTCTAAAATCGAAAACACCACCTAGACACACACTACACTTTGCTAAAAATGGTAAAAAGGAGACACCTCATTCCTATAGAATGAAAGTCGGTTTTGGCTAACAGGAGGTGTCACCCAACTTTCCAAATGAACCCCAAACTTGTTCCATTTAACCAAATATACCCCTAAACTTTCATTAAAAATTAAAACTTACCCCTTAACTTCTCATTCCTTAAAATACCCATATAAACTTATAAAATTCTTATATTTTAAATTAAATAAAATACCTGGTTATTACAACATCATATTACAATTTCGGTCACATAGTCTTTTACAATCAGAAGAAACCATTCTACTACAAACTTTATACTAAATACATTCATAACATTTACTTATTATAATACAACTGCTAAACGTGCCAAAATCTTCACATTGTACTCCTTCACAAAGGCTATTCATCGATTACCCTAATCATTTGCCCTTACTCGATCCACCACCTGGAATACATATTTTTAAAACAAAAATGAGGGTTAGACCCGATGGTCTATGTGAGAAAATCCCTGTTAGTTTGAAACCATTTATATAACTTCATTCATATAAATCACGCAACACAATCACATATATCCAGTTAAGCTCACATATCATGTACCTTCCCTCCTCATTCCTCCTGGCCATATTAGTTGGTAGCAAGCCAACTAATAATTTTACAACGCTGTACAACATCTACATCCAAACAACGCTATACAGATTCTATAGCCAAACACACCGGTCCTAAGCCTGGCCAACGTATTATAACACATTATAATACTCATGTAAATATAATACCTCAATATATTATAATTTACATATCTCGCACATATCAACACATAATCATCAATTATTACATTCCCAAACCATACGTATATGTATTCCAGTTAAAAATACTTTTGAAGTAAAACTCACCTGTTTTGGTTTATCCAAACACGCTTTGAAATCTTCTTTCAATTGATTCTATCTTTCACCTTAATTTCATAGTATCTGAAACAATTTAAGACACATACACCGCTTTACTAGCCAAACATATAAAGCCTACCAGTTCCTGTTCTCAATTGTCCAATACACACTGCACTTAACCCACTACCGGGACTACAGGGTACCGGGACTTCTCAGTACCGGGACTCTATAATACCGGTACTTGACTCTACCGGGACTCGACAATACCGGTACTCTATATTACCGGGAGTCGATGATACCGGGAGTTCACTACACCGGGACTTACACTACCGGGAGTCGACAGTACCGGGACTCCCCCGGGAGTCGACTATACCGGGAGTCTAAGAACACAGTCGGTTTCACCTAACCTAGATTCGAAGAAATCAATACCAATCACTGAAATCGTAACTTCTAAACCGATAGATATCTTCTATTACTGATTACATACACAAAATACAAAAGAGCTTACCTCAAAATCGAATCCAACTCAATTGATTGATGCTCTAACCGTAGGTTTCGTCTACTGCTTCTTTTCGCCTCCAGACTCCCGCACACACACTCTTTCTATTTTTAGGACAATCTGATACATCTGAATATCTTAAGGTGTATATAAATTCCATATTTACCATTTAAACCTTGAACTTCTCATTAATGACCCAAACACCCCTAAACTTATAATTTACCCAAAATTACCCTAAACATCATATCTTATAGTTAAATTATCTAACGGACTTACCCAGGTATTACATCATCTCCCCCTTAAAAGAATTTAGTCCCGGAATTCAGTTAAGTGAAAAGATGAGGGTATTTGGCTCTCATTTCCGATTCGGATTCCCACGTAGCATCCTGACCTCTATGATGCCTCCACTGAACTTTCACTTGCCTGATCTCCTTATTCCGCAGCACTTTAACTTTATGATCAACTATAGCTTCCGGCTCTTCCACATAATTCAGTCTTTCGTCGACTTGTATCTCTGGTAGGGAGACGAACTGATCTGGAGTAACCAAACACTTTCGGAAGTTTGATACGTGAAATGCGTTATGAATCCTGCTCAACTCCGGCGGAAGATCTAATCGGTAAGCTACTTCACCGATCCTTTCTGTTATTGCAAACGGTCCGATATACCTTGGGCTAAGTTTACCTTGTTGTCCAAATCGGATGACTCCTTTCCATGGCGAAACTTTTAACATTACGAAATCCCCGATTTGAAATTCCAAAGGTTTTCGACGTCGGTCTGCATAGCTCTTCTGTCTATCTTGAGCCACTTTCAATCTTTCTCGAATCTGAGTAACCTTATCGGCAGTTAACTGAACTATTTCCGGCCCCGCTAACTGTTTCTCTCCCACTTCGTTCCAACATAGAGGCGTTCGGCATTTCCTACCATACAGTACTTCGAACGGTGCCGCTTGTATGCTGGCATGATAACTGTTGTTGTAAGCGAACTCGGTCAACGACAAATGCTTATCCCACGATCCCCCAAAATCAACGATGCAAGCCCGAAGCATATCTTCTAAGGTTTGAATCATTCGTTCACTCTGCCCATCTGTTTGAGGATGATACGCCGTACTTAACTTTATCTGTGTCCCCATTTCCCTTTGAAAACTTCTCCAAAATCTTGAAGTAAAACGACTATCACGATCAGAAATAATAGAGATTGGAACTCCATGCCGAGTTACTATTTCGTCAATGTACAGCTTAGCTAATTGTTCCATCGAATCGGTTTCCTTTATCGGTAGAAAGTGTGCAGACTTTGTCAATCTGTCGACGATCACCCAAATAGAATCAAATCCCTTCGGAGTCCTTGGTAGCTTCGTGATGAAGTCTGTGGTAATCTGCTCCCACTTCCACATAGGTATTTCTAGCCGCTGTAGTTGACCAAACGGTTTTTGGTGTTCGATCTTCACTTTCTTACAAGTATCACATCTTTCCACATACTGAGCAATCCCTCTTTTTATCCCCGGCCACCAATAGAATTGCTTTAGGTCTTTATACATCTTGTTTGTACCTGGGTGAATAGAGAAATGGGATTGATGAAGTTCTTGTAAAACACGATCACGTAACCCACCCAAACGAGGTACCCACACTCTGTTTCCCAGACACAATAACCCACGATCATCTGTTATTAGCAATGCTGACATCCCCGCTATCCGTTCTGATTTCAGTTGTTCTTCCTAATAAGCCTCCACTTGACACTTCTGCAATTCGTCAAATATGTTGGGTAGGAGTTCCATTCGTAGCGAAATAACTTTTATTGTTCCACCCCTTTCTTGACGACTCAATGCATCAGCTACCACATTTGCTTTTCCAGGATGATAAAGGATTTCACAGTCGTAATCGTTCAGCAATTCTAGCCATCTCCTTTGTCTCATATTCAGTTCCTTCTGATCAAAGAGATGTTGGAGACTCTTGTGATCGGTATAAATCTGACATTTGGAACCATACAGATAATGTCTCCAAATCTTTAACGCGAAGACAACCGCTGCAAGCTCTATGTCGTGCGTAGGATATTGTCTTTCATGATCCTTCAATTGTCGAGAAGCATAAGCAATAACTTTCCCACGCTGCATAAGCACACATCCCAATCCTAGTTTGGACGCATCACTATAAACAACAAAGTCTTCTGAACCTTCAGGTAGTGATAGAATCGGTGCGCTGCACAGTTTCTCTTTCAATATCCGAAATGCCTCGTCTTGTTCTGCTTTCCATTCAAACTTCAGGTTCTTCCGGGTTAGCTTAGTCAAAGGTGTTGCGATACGAGAGAAGTCTTTTATAAACTTTCGGTAGTAGCCGGCTAAACCCAGAAAACTACGTACTTCGGTTGCTGTCTTTGGCGGTTACCACTTTTCAACTGCTTCCACTTTCATCGGATCAACTTGTATCCCTTTTTCGGAAACTACATGCCCCAGAAACTGAACTTTCCGTAGCCAGAATTCACATTTAGAAAACTTTGCATACAACTTTTCCTTCTTCAGTAGCTCCAGAATTAAACGAAGATGTTGCGCGCGCTCTTCCTTGGATCGGGAGTAGATCAGTATATCATCGATAAATACAATTACAAATTTATCAAGATACGGCTTACATACCCGATTCATTAAATCCATAAAAGCAGCTGGAGCGTTCGTCAGTCCAAACGGCATTACTAAGAATTCGTGATGACCATACCTTGTTCGAAAGGCTGTCTTTAGGACATCTTCTTCTCTAACTTTCAACTGGTGATAACCGGATCTCAGATCAATCTTGGAGAAATAGCAAGCTCCCACTAACTAATCGAAGAGGTCATCAATTCGGGGTAGCGGATACTTGTTCTTTATCGTGCGCTTATTCAGTTCCCGATAGTCGATGCACATCCTCATCGAACCATCCTTCTTTTTCACAAATAATACCGGTGCTCCCCACGGCGAAGAACTAGGTCTGATGAAGCCTTTATCGGATAGGTCTTGTAGTTGTGCCATCATTTCTTTCATCTCTGGAGGTGCCAGACGATAAGGTGCACGGGCTACAGGAGTGGCTCCAGGAACCAAGTCTATACCGAACTCTACTTGTCTAACTGGAGGGAGACTATTCAAGTCTCCGGGAAAAACTTCTGGAAATTCACTAACAATAGGAATATCTTCCAACTTAATCTTTTCAGGCCTACTATCTATCACATAGGCTAAGTAACTCGGGCAACCCTTGCTGACACATTTACGGGCTTTTATCATATATATTAGGCTAGACTGATGATTCCTACGATCACCATAAATCACTACTGGTCCCTTCTCAGGTAATACCACATTTATTAACTTCTTATCACACACTATGTTAGCGTGATTCTCGGCTAACCAATCCATCCCAACTACCACATCAAACTCTATCAAGGTTATCGGAAACAATTGTATCGGCACTCCACACCCCTCTATATTTATCACACAGTCATCAAATACTTCTTTAACTGACACTTGATTATCATTTGCCGTATCTACTGATAGAACATGTTCTAGCATTTTAGGTTTCAAACATAGGCAAGCAGCAAATGCAGGAGACACAAACGATCGGTTTGCACCGGAATCAAATAACACCTTAGCACGTGTAGAGTTTATTAAAAATGTACATGTGACCACATCCGGACTTTCCTCCGCTTCTTTCTCAGTCATTTGGAATGCGCGACCCCTGGTTACTGGCGGTTCCAGTCTTGGTATTACTGGTTTAACACTCGTTGGCCTGCCCGATGCCCCACCTTGCTGTATCCTCCCCCGCGGACAGTCTGACTGAAGGTGATCCGGAGAATTGCATAAGAAACATAACCGCGTTACCTTACAATCTTTAATGACGTGTCCGGTCTTCCCACACTTATAACACGCTCGTAAATCACCTTGGCAATTTCCTTGGTGGACACGGTTGCACTTCTGACATGGTCTTTCAGCTGGTCGAAACGGCGGACGGTTATCATACCTCTGAAATCGGGACTTCTTCGGATCGTATTGTGGTCCTTCCCACTTTCTCTTCCCGATACTTTTATCGCCAGCATCTCTTCTAATATCTCGTTCAACATTCTCCGCGGCATTAACTGCAGCTGAGAAGGTATCGGGTCCTTTTGCAGTCACTAGCCTTCTGACTTCTGAGTTCAGCCCGAAGATAAACCTTTCCGTCTTCATTGTCTCCGTAGCAACGTAGTATTCTGCGAACCGAGACTTTTCCAGAAAGCTAGCGGTGTAGTCTCGAACAGATAAGTTCCCTTGTTGCAAATTCATGAATTCCCCTTCCAGTTGTTTGACGGCTGCTTGGGGACAAAATTGTTCCCTGTAGGCTATCACAAATTCTTCCCAAGAAAGGGTAGAGTAAACATCAGATCCTTTAGAATGAATAAAAGATTCCCACCAATACAAAGCATCCCCCTTTAACATTGCTGCTCCATACAATACTCTATCTTCGTCAGCGCACTTACTCGTCTTGAAAATAGCTTCTATTTCCTTCATCCACCTCATTGCTTTCACTGGATCCCGATCTCCTGAGTATGTAGGAGGCTTGCAACTAAGAAACATCTTGTAATCACATTTTCTCATTACCGGTAAGACTGTAGAGTGATTGGCAATTCGACTTCATGTTCCGGATCTGGTCTATCAGCTTCATTATTACGACTTCGTTCAAACATTGTTTGTATGTTAGCCTGCAGTCTTCCCATTTCTGCCATTAGATCATCCTTGGTAACGAACTCTGTACCATGTGGCTGGACTCTGCCTCGGGCTCGACCCCCAGCTCTACCCCCGGTTATACCCCCGACTCTGCCCCCAGTTCTGCCTCCCCTGTCCCCTGTTCCTATCAGCGGATTAGTACTATTCGGGTTTCCTCCTCCTCGGTTCTTTCGTCTAGTACCACTTGCCATTTTGTAGATTCAAACAAGATTAATACACACATAAGCACATACCCCATATAACAAGGTATTCTGGTTCAAACATGTACCTGTAAGATCATGATTACATTGGCCAGGTGTAATCTGAAATTACCTTACATGATGTTCTTTCTTCCCTTTTATACTTCATCATCCCAAGGTTCTATAATGATAGGGACATCCTACTTCACATGCAGTTTAAGTCTAGGTACATATACAAATACCTAAATCCCTTAAACTAAGGCTCTGATACCATTTGTAACAACCCAATTCCCATATACACAACAATTCACATTTCGTAACATAACATTGATATAACAAACGAAACATCATATTACAATTTCGGTCCCATAGTCTTTTACAATCAGAAGAAACCATTCTACTACAAACTTTATACTAAATACATTCATAACATTTACTTATTATAATACAACTGCTAAACGTGCGAAAATCTTCACATTGTACTCCTTCACAAAGGTTATTCATCGATTACCCTAATCATTTGCCCATACTCGATCCACCACCTGGAATACATATTTTTAAAACAAAAATGAGGGTTAGACCCGATGGTCTATGTGAGAAAATCCCTGTTAGTTTGAAACCAGTTATATAACTTCATTCATATAAATCATGCAACACAATCACATATATCCAGTTAAGCTCACATATCATGTACCTTCCCTCCTCATTCCTCCTGGCCATATTAGTTGGTAGCAAGCCAACTAATAATTTTACAACGTTGTACAACATCTATAGCCAAACCACGCTATACAGATTCTATAGCCAAACAACGCTATACAGATTCTATAGCCAAACACACCGGTCATAAGCCCGGCCAACGTATTATAACACATTATAATACTCATGTAAATATAATACCTCAATATATTATAATTTACATATCTCGCACATATCAACACATAATCATCAATTATTACATTCCCAAACCATACGTATATGTATTCCAGTTAAAAATACCTTTGAAGTAAAACTCACCTGTTTTGGTTTATCCAAACACGCTTTGAAATCTTCTTTCAATTGATTCTATCTTTCACCTCAATTTCACAGTATCTGAAACAATTTAAGACACATACACCGCTTTACTAGCCAAACATATAAAGCCTACCAGTTCCTGTTCTCAACTGTCCAATACACACTGTACTTAACCCACTACCGGGACTACAGGGTACCGGGACTTCTCAGTACCGAGACTCTATAATACCGGTACTTGACTCTACCGGGACTCGACAATACCGGTACTCTATATTACCGGGAGTCGATGATACCGGGAGTTCACTACACCGGGACTTACACTACCGGGAGTCGACAGTACCGGGACTCCCCCGGGAGTCGACTATACCGGGAGTCTAAGAACACAGTCGGTTTCACCTAACCTAGATTCGAAGAAATCAATACCAATCACTGAAATCATAACTTCTAAACCGATAGATATCTTCTATTACTGATTACATACACAAAATACAAAAGAGCTTACCTCAAAATCGAATCCAACTCAATTGATTGATGCTCTAACCGTAGGTTTCGTCCACTGCTTCTTTTCGCCTCCAGACTCTCGCACACACTCTTTCTATTTTTAGGACAATCTGATACATCTGAATATCTTAAGGTGTATATTAATTCCATATTTACCATTTAAACCTTGAACTTCTCATTAATGACCTAAACACCCCTAAACTTATAATTTACCCAAAATTACCCTAAACATCATATCTTATAGTTAAATTATCTAACGGACTTACCCGGGTATTACACTTTTGGTGTTCGATCTTTACTTTCTTACAAGTATCACATCTTTCCACATGCTGAGCAATTCCTCTTTTTATCCCCGGCCACCAATAGAATTGTTTAAGGTCTTTATACATCTTGTTTGTACCAGGGTGAATAGAGAAACAGGATTGATGGGCTTCTTGTAGAACACGATCACGTAACCCACCCAAACGAGGTACCCACACTCTGTTTCCCAGACACAATAACCCACGATCATCTGTTACTAGCAATGCTGACATCCCCGCTAACCGTTCTGATTTCAGGTGTTCTTCTTGATAAGCCTCCACTTGACACTTCTGTAATTCGTCAAATATGTTGGGTATGAGTTCAGTTCGTAATGAAATAACCTTTATTGTTCCACTTCTTTCTTGCCGACTCAGCGCATCTGCCACCACATTTGCCTTTCCCGGATGATAAAGGATTTCACAGTCGTAATCGTTCAGCAATTCTAGCCATCTCCTTTGTCTCATATTCAGTTCCTTCTGATCAAAGAGGTGTTGCACATGCTCTTCTTTGGATCGGGAATAGATAAGTATATCATCGATAAATACAATTACAAATTTATCGAGATACGGCTTACATACCCGATTCATTAAATCCATAAAGGCAGCTGGAGCGTTCGTCAGTCCAAACGGCATTCCTAAGAATTCGTGATGACCATACCTTGTTCGAAAGGCTGTCTTTAGGACGTCTTCTTCTTTGACTTTCAACTGGTGATAACCGGATCTTAGATCAATCTTGGAGAAGTAGCAAGATCCAACTAACTGATCGAAGAGGTCATCAATTCGGGGTAGCGGATACTTGTTCTTGATCGTGCGCTTATTCAATTCTCGGTAGTCAATACACATTCTCATCGAACCATCCTTCTTCTTTACAAATAACATTGGTGCTCCCCACGGCGAAGAACTAGGTCTGATGAAGCCTTTATCGGATAGGTCTTGTAGTTGTGCCATCATCTCTTTCATCTCTGGAGGTGCCAAACGATACGGTGCACGAGCAATAGGAGTGGCTCCAGGAACTAGGTCGATACCAAATTCTACTTGCCTAACAGGAGGAAGACTATTCAAGTCTTCAGGGAAAACTTCTGGAAATTCACTAACAATAGGAATATCTTCCAACTTAATCTTTTCAGGCCTACTATCTATCACATAGGCTAAGTAACTCGGGCAACCCTTGCTGACACATTTACGGGCTTTTATCATATATATTAGGCTAGACTGATGATTCCTACGATCACCATAAATCACTACTGGTCCCTTCTCAGGTAATACCACATTTATTAACTTCTTATCACACACTATGTTAGCCTGATTCTCGGCTAACCAGTCCATTCCCACTACAACGTCAAACTCTATCAAAGTTATAGGAAACAATTGTATCGGCACCCTACACTCCTCTATATTTATCACACAGTCATCAAATACTTCTTTAACTGACACTTGATTATCATTTGCCGTATCTACTGATAGAGCATGTTCTAGCATTTTAGGTTTCAAACACAGGCAAACAGCAAATGTAGGAGACACAAACAATCGGTTTGCACCGGAATCAAATAACACCTTAGCACGTGTAGAGTTTATTAAAAATGTACCTGTGACCACATCCGGAGTTTCCTCCGCTTCTTTCTCAGTCATTTGGAATGCGCGACCCCTGGTTACTAGCGGTTCCAATTTCGGTATTACTGGTTTAACAATTGCTGGCCTGCCCGATGACCCACCTTGCTGTATCCTCCCCCTCGGACAGTCCGACTGAAGGTGATCCGGAGAATTGCATAAGAAACATAACCGCGTTACCTTACAATCTTTAATGACGTACCCGGTCTTCCCACACTTATAACACACTCGTAAATCACCTTAGCAATTTCCTTGGTGGACACGGTTGCACTTCTGACATGGTCTTTCCGCTGGTCGAAACGGCGGACGGTTATCATACCTCTGAAATCGGGACTTCTTCGGATCGTATTGTGGTCCTTCCCACTTTCTCTTCCCGATACTTTTATCGCCAACATCTCTTCTAATATCTCGTTCAACATTCTCCGCGGCATTAACTGCAGCTGAGAAGGTATCGGGTCCTTTTGCAGTCACTAGCCTTCTGACTTCTGAGTTCAGCCCAAAAATAAACCTTTCCGTCTTCATCGTCTCCGTAGCAACGTAGTATTCTGCGAACCGAGACTTTTCCAGAAAGCTAGCGGTGTAGTCTCGAATAGATAAGTTCCCTTGTTGCAAATTCATGAATTCCCCTTCCAGTTGTTTGACGACTGCTTGGGGACAAAATTGTTCCCTGTAGGCTATCACAAATTCTTCCCAAGAAAGGGTAGAGTAAACATCAGATCCTTTAGAATGAATAAAAGATTCCCACCAATACAAAGCATCCCCCTTTAACATTGCTGCTCCATACAATACTCTATCTTCATTAGCGCACTTACTCGTCTTGAAAATAGCTTCTATTTCCTTCATCCATCTCATTGCTTTCACCGGATCCCTATCTCCTGAGTATGTAGGAGGCTTGCAACTAAGAAACATCTTGTAATCACATTTTCTCATTACCGGTAAGACCGTAGGGGTGATTGGCAGTTCGACTTCATGTTCCGGATCTGGTCTATCAGCTTCATTATTACGACTTCGTTCAAACATTGTTTGTATGTTAGCCTGCAGTCTTCCCATTTCTGCCATTAGATCATCCCTGGTAACGAACTCTGTACCATGTAGCTGGACTCTGCCTCCGGCTCGACCCCCAGCTCTACCCCCGGTTCTACCCCCGACTCTGCCCCCAGTTTTGCCTCCCCTGTCCCCTGTTCCTATCGGCGGATTAGTACTATTCGGGTTTCCTCCTCCTCGGTTCTTTCATCTAGTACCACTTGCCATTCTGTAGATTCAAACAAAATTAATACACACATAAGCACATACCCCATATAATAAGGTATTCTGGTTCAAACATGTACCTGTAAGATCATGATTACACTGGCCAGGTGTAATCTGAAATTACCTTACATGATGTTCCTTCTTCCCTTTTATACTTCATCATCCCAAGGTTCTATAATGATAGGGACATCCTACTTCACATGCAGTTTAAGTCTAGGTACTGATACAAATACCTAAATCACTTAAACTAAGGCTCTGATACCATTTGTAACAACCCAATTCCCATATACACAACAATTCACATAATGTAACATAACATTGATATAACAAACGAAACATCATATTACAAGTTCGGTCTCGTAGTCTTTTACAATCAGAAGAAACCATTCTACTACAAACTTTATACTAAATACATTCATAACATTTACTTATTATAATACAACTGCTAAATATGCCAAAATCTTCACATTGTACTCCTTCACAAAGGCTATCCATCGATTACTCTAATCATTTGCCCTTACTCGATCCACCACCTGGAATACATATTTTTAAAACAAAAATGAGGGTTAGACCCGATGGTCTAAGTGAGAAAATCCCTGTTAGTTTGAAACCATTTATATAACTTCATTCATATAAATCACGCAACACAATCACATATATCCAATTAAGCTCAGATATCATGTACCTTCCCTCCTCATTCCTCCTGGCCATATTAGTTGGTAGAAAGCCAACTAATAATTTACAACACTGTACAACATCTACAGCCAAGCAACGCTATACAGATTCTATAGCCAAACACACCGGATCTACGTCCGGCCAACGTATTATAACATAGTATAATACTCATGTAAATATAATACCTCAATATATTATAATTTACATATATCACACATATAAACCAATAACCACCAATTATCACATTTTCTAAACCACACGTATATGTATTCCAGTTAAAAACGTTTTTAAAGTAAAACTCACCTGTTTTGATTATTGCACACGCTCGCAAGCACCTTTCAAAATGGTCTTATCTCTTACCACGACTCCACAGAATCTGAAACAATTTAAGATACATACACCGCTTTACTAGCCAAACATATAAAACCTACCAGTTCCTGTTCTCAACTGTATTCACTAAACTTGTCAAACTACCGGGACTACACAGTACCGGTACTACACAGTACCGGGACTACACAGTACCGGGAGTCTCAGTACCCGGAGGCGCTATACCGGGACTCTACTACACCTGGACTCCACACTATCGGGAGTCTACCGGGACTTCCCCGGGACTCTCAAGAACACAGTCGGTTCCAAATTTTCCAGATTCGATTGAGACTATCACTAAACAATGAAATCGACGTTTCTAAACCGATAGATATCTTCTATACATGATTACAAACACAAAATGTAAAGATACTTACCTCAAAATCGCTTCTAACCCAATCGATTGAAGTCTTAACCGTACGTTTCCTCTTTTGCTTCTTTTCGCCTCTAGAACTCCCGCACACACACACACTTTTCTATTTTAGGTATCTGAATAATATCTGAGGCTTATGAGGTAATATCAATCCACAATTACCAAATAAACCTTGAACTTTCTCAATTATAACCCAAACACCCCTAAACTCATAATTTTTCCTAAACATACCCTAAACATCTAACTTTAAAGTTAACTTTATTTAACGGAAAGATGATTTAACTAACGGACTTACCCGGGGTATTACAACACTTTCACTTAACTTACCGGGTAAGATTTTAGTCCTTTAAAACAACATCATATGCAATATTTTTATCCGGTAACTAAGAATCGTCATTATCATTTACCGGGTAACACTCTCAGTCCTTGATATCGCTCCTACCGCGTAAGATTCTCAATCATTGGCATGTTCATCCGATAAGGTAAACTGAGCCGGTAAGTACTTACCGGGTAAGGGTTTAGTAAACGGCCCCTAAATCTTACGTTTGTGCCTCTGATCTATAAAACTGTCAAGATCAACATATGGGGATGCTCTCTATATTTTCAAATATAGAACAAGCTTCATATAACGTAATAATTGATTCATAACTCATAAATACCAACTACGCTTTTGACTAAAAAGTAAAAGGAGCATGCATCCATGCAATCATCTAAAATAAGTTTTGAACCTGTACTTAAAAAGGAAAAAGAACATTCATCCCCACATAGTTTCTTGATACAATAGATATAAATTCCATAAGCAATGAGTATGGTACATTTGTCTGAGTTTTGTCCTTCTTCAACTAAACCTAAAAACTTCTTCATAGCATTAAAGGATGTTCCAACATCATTGAAATTGAGTTAACACATGTAATTTACGTCAAAAAACAATAAAGGATTCACCCAGTTAAGTCATCAATAGTGAGATATGGTCTTTTACTTTACTTTAGTGTCCATGGAGCAAAAAAGACAGAAAATGGAAAAAGGGACATATGCCGATATATTAGCTCACAATGGACAAAACTTGAGCAGAAATTGATTATCGAACCTAAGCAGAGATGAAGAGCGATGGAGAAATCAATCCCGAAAAGACAATGGATAAGATGAGGATATGGATGTAGTTGTTTTTATTAATGATATGGATGCAGTTGTTTTTGTTACATATCTAAAAGTATATGCTTTAGTTACACTTTCTTGTAAATCTTCTTTAAAAATATATGCTTTAGTTACACATTTGTTCAAGTTTATAAAAATAAGCCTCTAAAATCATATTATGCACTTGTTAACAATTACTACATTTAAATCTAACCATTATATGTACCTTTGGCGTAAGAAATGCAAAAGGTCCCACGTCCCACGTCCTCCTAGCTCGATATAACTTGGGCTCTCAATGCCTTAGATTGGGATTATCCCCATTGCTCTACCTGAAAGCAGATCATACACTTAGCACGAAAAATCGAACAAATAAATTGAATCTATGGCAGAAATCCATAACTAAATGCAAACAGAAACAGAGATAAGTGTTCTGCATTAAATGCCACATAACAAAAACCAATTACTCACCATAAAAACTTCAACCACATCCAATATATAGACACAAGTTGATCCACTTTGTTTTAAGACAAAATGATAGAACATAGATAATCATGTAAAAAATAGCAAGTGTGATGGAGGATAATATGTGTTCTATCAGCCCAACATGTCAATAGAAATATGGAGGTGGTGTCTACGAACGCCGTCTATGGATTGTACCTTTTTCAAATGATTTTATAATAAGAATAACACTGTTGATCAGTCCAAGCTGTCAAGATTTCTTGATGCAAACAATTAGTTGGTTTCTATCTCTCTTCAAAACAGAACTAAGATGGAACCAAACTCCAAAAAATGCTACCTGGAGAGTTTTTTAGTTGGTTACTAATTCTGTAAATGGCACAAAACAATCAAAGAATTCTAAAATAAATATGCATAGAAAAAACGACATAATGAAATAGGATAAAAAATTGTTAAGGGAATTTTTTTTTTACAATAAGATGGCAGGCAAACGAGCAACAAGCTGTGCCGCAACCCCCTTTTGGATGGCAAAACCAATCCTACTAAAAATGAATTTTTGTGACTTAGGGGTCGAAAAATTACTTTGCACAACCCGTTGAACCCTAGTCAAAAACTCCCTTGCTTCCGGAGCTAGGAAACCAAAAGTATCGAAAGCAAAAGGGATAAACACGTGTTGATTCTCTACACAGGCTTTCTCGTGTTTAGCAACTTTGCTCGATTCCGCTCTCAACGCAGCTTGGCCCGCCACAAACCCATTTTCCCTAAGCCCAACAAGAGGGGACACTCCAGTAAGATCCACACAAGCATGTTTCCCCCCAGCCCACCCAAACACAAGTATATCAGCTGGCCATAAGGTAGATCTCCCTTCAAGCGGATCCGTCAGAAAGTTCACCGGGGCCTCCTTTTTAGAAGAAATTCCAGCTCGTTTAAGAACATCATACAGAACATCCCTAACCAAATCATGCCTATATTTGAAACCAGGTAACTCCTTGCAATGGACCGCATGCTCGCCAAAAGAATCCAGACAGGCCTTGCGACAGACTGGGCAAGGCTCATCAGCTGGAAACAGAGGGATCATTAGGCGGTACTTAAGGATAGCCCGGTACTCCAGAGCCGACATATGTTGACCCAGTCCTTCAATGGGGATAACCGTCAAAAAATCCTGAGCATGAGGAGCTCGGAGACATTCAAACACCGCTTTTTGGCGAGGGGATAAATCAAACTTCACTCCCAAACTCTGGACGATTCCACTAAAAATGGCACACGCCAAAACATTCTGGGCTTTTGGGGGGGCGGTGTCCTTGTTAGAGAAACCGCTAAGATCGAAATCAGGAATGGCCATGCGCAAGCTTTCCATCGCACACCCATAATCAGAGTCCAACCCATCAATACCACATCCCTGAAGAATGTGGTCCTGCAAACTCCAAGATTGCGCCCTCGAGGCCACAAAAGCATAAGTAGATACATCCTCAGCCGAACATAACCCCAACCCACCCAACCGAGCCGAAAGGGATGCTAGCATCCATTGAAAATCCCCAAAAAAAGACCCCCACAAACCACAATAGCCTCTATCGCCCTCCGAAGTCCATTGTCAAAAATAGAAACAGCTTCCCCTATATACATAGGTTGGCACGTTCTTAGACCGAACAACAGCTTTGCGACACCCATACATGAGCGGAGCAAAAGGAGCTCCGATTGAGGGTCCCGCAGACTTGGGAGGCAACTCATTAGTTCCACAGCACGAGATGCCCTTTTCACGGCCAAACTACTAATAAACCCCGCATCCTGGCTAACAGCGCCTCCAAGGAGTTTCACACCCAACGTCGGCCTCCCGATCCCTCGGGGAAACAATCCATCCTGCACCTTCACCCCATTGCATGACGGCCAAAAAACTTCTGTTTTCTTAATGTTGAGTTCAAGGCCCAGGCGGGGCCCCTCAGCCCTGATAATATCTAAGGCTTTAGCTACCTCTTTAGTGTCTCCGATAATCGTACCATCATCCAAATACCAAGCATGGAAAAGAAGCTTGCAGCAGTCCCTGATCCGGTGAACAAGTGGGTGCAAAACTAAGGCAAAAAGGAGAGGCCCTAAAGGGTCCCCCTGCTGAACTCCAGTGGTGGACCAGATATGATCATCACCCACATATAACCTCACCGACTGACCATATAGAAAATCCACCCATAGGGAAATGGACGGGCATCGAGTCCGAACCTCATGCAGTAGGGTAGTCCGATCCACCAAGTTGAAGGCATTAGAGAAATCAACAGTAAGCATAGCCAACGACCCATCGCTATGGAGCACGGCCTCTGCCCCGCTGGGGACTCCCACCCCAAACTGAAAGTCAAAAAGGTACTTGGACATCTCCTTCCGGACACCCCTCATATCCACCTTAGAGACCAGCCTCCTCCAAATCGCGCCCACGGCAATAGGCCTAATCCCATTGTCCGGCTTGAGCAACGGCGTGAGGGGCGCAGATGCAACAAACTCCGCCAAAACCTTAGGGCACCTCCCCCCAGCCATAAATTAACCACCACAGAGATAGCCTTGAGTAACCCAACGGCGATCGCCGACCCCTCTCCGCAAAAAGCATCTAAAATGTGCTGGGCCCTCAAACCGTCCCGCCCACAAGAAGTCCCTTTTGGGAAAGATTGAATACACCCAAGAATGCTATCGACATCCACATCCAGGGGGGCTCAGAGAGCAAGGAAACATGCATAACCGGCGGGGGCAGAATGGGATGCTTAGCCAACAACGCTGTCAGCGTATCCGTACCGAAAGGTGCAACCCCCGAAAAACATAAAACTTTAACAGCAGCAGTGAAATGCCCGTCCGCAACTTTCCTCAAACATTGTTTAACATTGGCGCACCCCGCTGAGCTATCGGACCCAGAGACAAGCTCACCCTTTCCCGAGACCACCCTCAAGGGTTGTGCAAATAGCGTTAGGATAAGTTCAATAAAACCATCCCCACCCCAAGCTGCCAACGACCGCTGAATACTATGGCATTGCAAAGACTTTCGATTACCATCCCTGCGCTCCTGACGGTTAGAAGGCCTGAAAACACGCAACGTGCAACGTGGTAACAACAAAAGTTTTACCCACGCCTCAATAGACGTTGGCATAGCCGCCACCTTACCCAGAGCAGCAGCTAACGCATGAGAAAACGCCATACGACAACTATGAGGGATGCTTTTAACAGTCGTGATAGGTAAGGAGAACACCCGGTCAAGGAGAACCTCATCCACCACCACCCCTCCCAAAGGAACCACTTCCCTCCCAACATGTGGCCTAGCGATCCCCACTACAAACTCCTCCACATCTCCCGCAACCCACTTGAACCGGGTCATCCCATCCGCATGATGGCATGCCCGGCTGAGAGCATGCAAGCACATACACAACCATTGATCCGTGACCTTTAAAGCCTCCCCAACCGAAACAAACAATTCACAATCCGCATTGAGCGACTTTTTGGAAAAATTACGGTTATGTTATTTTTGCAAATTTGGGGATTTACCTTGCCTTTCCTATTTTTTCCCCTTTTTGAAAGATTCTAATAATAATAATAAGATGTGTTCTTGAGTTTGGGTCTCAAGAAAATCGAAGGTTCATCCTGAACACTAAACCCTAAACCCTAAAAAATCCAACCAAATATCTTTAATGATTTTATCAAATAATTAAAAAACAAATATCCAACCATGTTTTGTATATCCATCAACAAAGAGAATCCACTCTTACCATCATTTTGGAAACGTTTCTGCAAACCAGGGGAGTTAAAATGTACATACTACAAAAAAAAACAGAAACTTCACCTAAATTTTGACCGAAAAATAGAAACTTCACCTTAATTTTGTTTACAATCTCCACTGTTCTTTTTGGTGCAGGCTCCCATCATCAATTACAATAATTGCATATCCTTTGGGCAAGAAAGTGTCAGACCCAAAAATTAGATTATTGCCCTTTAAACCAGTCGTATCAATTCTTCTCCCAAGCACCCAAACCCTAAAAAAACTAAGAAACAAAAACCTAATTTGTATGCTGAAAGATAATAAATTTAGGGTTAAATGCTTGATATCCGTCTAATAAATGTAAATAAAAAAACCACATTCTTAAAATTAAGAAAGGATTCATGCAATAAACTAACCTGACATAAGCGATGAATAAGTCGCTGCATGAAATCAGTTTCAACATTTTACCCAACCATTCGAAACATTCATGCAATAAACTAACTTGATATCCGTCTGGTTATGTGCCCGCGCAATGCGGCGGGGATGCAAAGGTTCTATCGAGATACATTCAGTTTTTAAATATCAAATTCTTACATGACATCATTGAAATTCTTGATAGTTCATTTGTTGTATTAAGACTTTTTCGTTACAACCCCAACTTTAAATACAAAATAATATTATATAAAATATATAGCCCTAAGAGACCTCCAACTCAACCTTAAACCCTTTCGAACCGTATAATAATAAAAATCTACAGCAAGTAATGCCCTGATCTGATGCTGCAATTTGTGGTTGAGGTACACGATGTGATGGTCTCGAGGATGTGGGAATGCTTATGCTAACCAAATGTTCCTTGACGAATTCTTTCACCTATAGCAGTACGGTTGGTATGGTTCTAGAAATATAAGTATGCCACAATCAAAACAAAAACTCCCTTTTAACCAAAAATACATACAAATATTTTCCAAAAGTAGTAAGTACCATATGTTGTAATGAGTTTGTATTTACAGACAAAAGATAAACATTCCAAGTGAATAGAATTAAAATCCTTTTGACTACTACAATGCAATGTAGATTTTGTTATAAGTGAACAGAATTAAAAACCTTTTGACTACAACAATGCAATGTAGATTTTGCTATAGCAAATACGCAATGGCCTTTAAAGAACACTCAGAAAACTTGCGTAATTTCACCATTTACCAACTTACTCATTTATGTTCGAAATCGTACATCGTCCTTATTTGAAATGGTAAAGCAAACCGATAAACAAAAGCTGGTCGATAAACAAACTGAATCATTTGAAATGGTAACCCAACATTAAAACTGAATCGTTTGAAATCATTTGTAATCCAACCATAGGTGCTTTAGAGTTTGAATTACCTGATCCATTAGACCATGAGTACCGCTACCCAATGAACCCACTGAACCCAATTGCCACCTCAGCGCCACATCAGCTTTTCTCTTTCATACCCTCCTTACCCTAAAGTGGAGTACCGCCTACCCACCAAACCCACTCTTACCCACTGAACCCAACCCTATGAAAATAAAACCAAAAACATCGGGTATGTGTGGGTTCATGAACCCGATGGCCTTACCCGCTCCCTACCCCCCCTGTACCCCCTTACCCGCTCTTACCCGCTAACCCTCAATGCCACCTCGGCCTTACCCGATCCCGTACCCGAGGGCGGTACGGGTGGCCTTAGAGATATGGGCTTCTTGGATTTATCATCCAGAGCCAAAAAGATCTGTTATTTCCTCTTATAGATCTCTATATATGTCACTTTCATGCTGTACTCTGCATTTTGAGCTTCAAAAGTGTTGAAAAGTTGCTCAACGGCTCTTGGAATAACTCCAATATCCTCATGAAACTCTCAATTATGCATAGAAAAAAACAAGAAAACAATCTAAAGTGAATGCCAGAAAAGGGTCCTTCAGCTAAATATTTATCCTAAAAACTTGATATCGATTATTTAAACATAAAAGAAAGGAAAGAAAACTAAATATTGTATATTGTATATATATATATATATATATTTGAAAACCGACCATTGGGAAGAGGTGCCAAGGCCTTTTCTACCAACGAATGTAGGATCCCTTCATGAATAGTGTTAATCCCTAGATTTTCCATTCATCCTACTCTTAATCCCTAGATTTTCCATCTGAACAGGTATTTACTTCACCTTGTATCCCTGGTTTTTACACATTCCTTTCATTGGTTTTGGTTTTGTATATTGGGGATCTCTAATTCATTGGTTTTGGTTTTGTATATTGTGCGTGTGTGTGTGTGTGTGTATATATATATATTGGATTTTCAGTTATCATGTCATATATCGTGGCTACTGCTTTACTTTCACATCGAGATAGTGCTCAAAGTTTGTTTCAAGCAAATAGATGATCCCAAAATCAAATGTATTCAAGATTAAAAAACCTTGCCAAAATAGTTGATCACAAAATCAAGCAAAGAGGGAGAGAAATCGAAGAAGGATCGAACCTGTAGAATGAAGGGGTGATGGTCTGAAAGTGTCTGAAATAAAAGAAAATTGAAAAATGGGACATTGAAATTCATAAAAAATGATAATCGACTACAAAGTAAGATATGTGTTGAGAAATTATTGCTTTGTTGTACAATGTAAGAAAGAAACTTACCAGAAAAATCATATGGTGGAAGAAGCATATGCACATCCGCCGATATAGAGGTCACTCCTTGGCCAGAAAAATCAAATAATGGAAGAACACGTCCTGCAATAATAATGGTGATAATACAATTTATTAGATTTTGAATGGAGCGTATTGGCAGAAAAATACTTGTCTCTTGGGGTGTAACATCCCATATATTCCTATTCTTGTGATTTTAGATTAAAATGAGAATTTAGTGGCCAAAGTGTGAAATTGGAAACTTATGTGCTCAGGAGTGTGTTATTAGAAGTATAAATCAGATGGAAACCCCTTCTTTCTTTCATTATGTCGGCTAGGGATTTGAAGAGTGGAGAAGTTGAGAAGAAGCATCTCTTAAAGGATTGGAGTAGGAGGAGTTCATCAAAGGGATTAGAGAGTTCATCTTCAAGGTATAACTCTCTCCTTAATCTTCACTCTATTGCTTAAATTTGGAAATTTAAGTGTGTGTGACTCAATGATTCTTTCTACCCCTGAGTTTTGGAATGAAATCATTGGGAGTAAAAAGGTTATTGAATCATCGTGTGGGTTGTGAGCCTCTATTGGGAAGCTTGCACCATTTTAATGGAGTTTTAAGTTTTGGGTTCGAAATGATGAATCATTGGTTGAGTTTTAGATGGATTTCGTTAGATTAAATGATGTTTTGATGTTTGGTAATTGTGGGGAAAGGTTTAGAAAATTCATTATTTCATTTTGGAGGCTTAAAATCGATTTGGGATGAGTTGGGGTTGAGAAAGGGTGAGATTTCGGACTGAAAGTGTTGTGCAGAATTGAGAGGGACAAAACAGGAAGTTGTGCGATTTGTCTCGCGGTTTGCAAACCGCGTGACAAGTGGCGCAAGCCCCTGTTTTGTGTACCTTCTTCGGTTTGCTTCGTGTTTCGGGTCTAGAATCGAGGCATCGTTTGGGGGTTTGTCTTAGGGGCTTAGTAGGGATGTTTTGGGATGTAATTAGATGGTTAACACCATTCTTATGACGTCCAATTCAGGTGTTTGGTTTGAGCTAAAGTGTGTTCCAGAGCGTGTGTCGATGTGCTAAGGCTAAGGTGAGTTCCCTTACCTTCTTTGTGTGAATGAAATGTTTTGCGAAAGGTTTTCATAACTGATTATGGTTACGAGCATGATGACATGATTAAACTTTATGAAAGGTTTTATTGTACATGACATGGAAATGTTTACAGTTGCATGCAAGTTATTTATACGTTCATTTATACGTAAATGTTGATTGCATATGCTTGTGATGATGTTGTTATGTGGAGAGTCGGGTTGCACAGTGGGAAACTATTATTGATGCCCGAATGCCGTGCCTGGCTTTGTAAGGTGAATGTCGTTCCTGGCTTTGTAAGGTGAATGTCGTACCTGGCTTTGTAAGGTGAATGTCGTACCTGGCTTAGTAAGGTGACGAAAGTTGTGACCACTGTGATATCCCCGTTATGTGGAGTCGAGCATTTAAACTGGATTTCTGATTATTTTATAACGGTTAAATGTTTAAACTACTGTTTTTGTGGAACTGTTTTAAAAAGGGAATTCACTAGACCTCGTGGTCTAACCCTCGCTTTTCAAAAACTAAAACCATTTTCAGGTGTTAGACGTGTATGGAGTTTCATCTGATGATGATGGAAGGTCGTGTCGTGGTAGAAGAGCTAGAGGCTAGTAAAGACGGGTAGACTACCGTCGGGCTTCCTGTAGTATCTCGGTTGTGAAGGTGTTTCCGCTGCGAGTTTAGAGTAGAACTTATGTAAATTTCTTGTGTTGGGATTGTTTTTGGTTGTAATTTGGTTTAATATTATTTTAAGGAAATTGGGTTGTTACAAATGGTATCAGAGCCATAGTTTAAGGGATTTAGGTGACCGGATGAGCCTAAACTTAAACTGTGGGGTAGAGTGAGACACAACTGAGATATAGGAAGCCAGTAGGAAAGACCTTAATCGTAAGATATCTTGACAATGGTAGTGAGAACCCTCATGTAA
The DNA here is from genome assembly GCA_033807775.1 of Saussurea involucrata. NCBI lineage: Eukaryota > Viridiplantae > Streptophyta > Magnoliopsida > Asterales > Asteraceae > Saussurea > Saussurea involucrata. The sequence continues at coordinate 11,238,177 of CM066322.1, read as the reverse complement.
GGTAAATTCAAATAGCATCTCGCCAATGCTATTATGAATTTACAGGTGCATGGGTGTAATCAATCGCTATTGTCGGGATGAGTGGTGAGTATGGTAGTATATGGAAGGTTCTAACCTTGTATTTTAATAGCAAATAGTTGATGTGTCATGGGAGATCCCTTGTGATGTGGTGTTTGTAACTTCTAGAAGAAGTGTTGTCTAGAATGTTGATGAGTTGTCTAGAGGTAAACTCTCTGGGATAGAAAGTGAGAATTATGTTGGCGTCTTGAAAACCTTCAATTCAAGATCGAGTGAGGGAATCTAGTCTTGGATTCCTTAGTCAAACGGTTTAGTGGCAAGGTTAATGAATGAAGGAGATCAGTGTTGTTTTGAGGTATGCATAAGAGTAGGAAGTGAGATAACTGGTTAGTTTGGTAAACCATGTTGAGCGATCGATCAAGAGGGTTGTGGAGCACTTGTACTACAAGTTGTAGCATAAGTAAGAAAGCGGTTGTTGGTCTTAGTGGGGTATCAGTGAAGAGTTGAAGTGAGTGCAACTGTAACATCCCGAATTTCCGTAATATTTTCATAATTTATAATTATAAACTTTGGGGATAAGTTTGTAATTTTGGGCTGAAGTATAAGTTGAGGTGAAGATTTAATATGTCCAATAGGTAAAAGTGCAGGGTGTGATTTGTAAATATGGGGATGACTCATCAGATTTTAAGTATGGGTGAAATATAGAGGGTGTCCTTCTTGTTCATTGGGTCGGTCATGTGGTTACGGTTCCAGCAAAGAAAGGAGAAAGAAAGGAGAGAAAAGAGAAAAAGTGATTTGTGTGAGGTTTGAGGTTTTGATTTCAACCGTAAGAAAGAAGAAGAAGATCAAGGATTTGTAGAAATACAACAAAGGTAATCTCTTCTACAACTCTTATCCATTGGAAATAAAGATGTGCTTTAGGATGATAAGAAAGGAAATTTAATATTATGATGATTTGGGTATTTTGTTTATGGGTAATGTTCTAATGGTAGTAGTGAACTTATATGCAAAATTTCATAAAGATCCATCGATTAAATCTATAGATATATGGATTTTAGATATTTAAACGAACTGGGTATTTTGATGAAGTTCATACGAATCGCAAGTGTTCATTGCGAGGTTTTGGGTTGCGAGGGAATGAGTTGCGATGAGAGGAATAGGGATTGCGCAGTTACTATTCATCGCAGTTACTGTTCATCGCAGTTACTGTTCATCGCAGTTACTGTTCATCGCAGTTACTGTTCATCGCAGTTACTGTTCATCGCGAGGGTACTGTTCATTGCGAGGGTGTTCATTGCGAGCCCATGTTGGCTGTGATGTCAAGTGGATTGCGATGGGTGTAGTAGTTGCGATAGAAATAAGTATGGTTTTAGGATTTGGTATTTAAATATATCATAAGCAATAAATTAATACCAGTACATTTATATATGGGGTATTTCAGTTATTCGTGGTGTTGAAGTTCCTACGACTTAGAAGAAATAAAGTAGCGTGATTTCTTACCAGGTAAGTTCATACTTACCTTACCTGTTATATTATAAATGTTATAATTATGATAAGATGTTGTTATATATGAAATGTTTGAATTATAAAGAAGATTTATGATGTGAAATGTTATATAAAGAGATAGGGTTGCGCTAGATGATTATTAATGTTGATTAATAAATTATAGCAATGATTTGTGTATGGACATATAAAGGATAGGGATTTTTAGACACTAAAGACGATGTACAAGTAAGATAGACGATGGGTTTATTATTCTGATGTTTATGAGCAACGAGCGGCTTAATGTCGGATTCGTAGTCATAATATTTGATATGAGCAACGAGCGGCGTAATGTCGGATTCGTAGTCATAATACTTTGATATGAGCAACGAGCGGCTTAAGGTCGGATTCATAGTCATAATATTTGATATGAGCAACGAGCGGCTTAAGGTCGGATTCGTAGTCATAATATTTGATATGAGCAACGAGCGGCTTAATGTCGGATTCGTAGTCATAATATTTGATATGAGCAACGAGCGGCGTAATGTCGGATTCGTAGTCATAATACTTTGATGTGAGCAACGAGCGGCTTAATGTCGGATTCGTAGTCATAATACTTTGATGTGAGCAACGAGCGGCTTAATGTCGGATTCGTAGTCATAATACTTTGATGTGAGCAACGAGCGGCTTAATGTCGGATTCGTAGTCACAATATCAGTTTGGTTTTAACTATATTGAGACATGGTTTTGCAAATGGTAAGAAAAGGGTAATTCAGGTTGGTCCAACATTGTTTACAATAAATTATAAATGTTATTTTTGAAACTGATTATTAATGATAATATTAGTCTAATCGATTTGGATACTATTTTATTATCAGGTTCAGGTACGGGGAAATGAAGGGATGTGGGACGTGAGCTTTTGGATGAGCAAAGGAGATTTCGTTATGAAGATTTTGGATGGCCACTTAGATAACTTAGTTAATCTGATTCAAATGACAAGATTCGATTAATAGGTTATTTAAAGAAGTTTAGTTTGTAAATATGAACCTTAAAGTTAAACCTTTGCTTATGAATCGAAGTTAGACAAGTTATGTTTAATATTGGTTATAAATCAAAGTTTAAATTAGTCGTGATTTTTAGGGTGTTACAGTTTGGTATCAGAGCCTTAGTTTAAGCGAACTAAGTATGCTTAGGAGGTACTTAGACTTAAACTGTAGTGAATTAAGTTATGATTAGTGAGAGATGGGTAGAATTATTAAGACCGGGTAATTTTAATGTCGACAGATACGCAAGATTTGTACGGTAACATTGGTAATAAAGACTCTCATTATTAATATGTTCGAAATTTCAATTTACTAATGTTATTCAGAGTATGTTATTTCACAAGTATGGTTACTCCTCATTGTTGTGAGATTCCACGTTGGCGAGGAGAGGGAACGAAGTCCTCCTTTTAAAGGTGGATGGATACCTTCCTTGCATGAGATTTTTCCTGTCGCAGGGTATGGGCTGGGTGCGTCCCGCGTATGCCTGTGCAGATTAGAACAAAAACCGTAGGCGGTACCGGCATGCTGTATGCAGAGGGTATCCGCAAAACGGACCATATCATATATGATGGAATGGAGATATTATATTGTTACTGTGGCTGGATAGCGGTAAAACATGTATCGGATATTGAGTATTGTATGAATCATTATTAATGAATATTTATTTTGTGTTACCAGAGCTATGGTAAATACACCTCCGGGTTCTCCTAATCCTTCTTTGGATAGGACTTGGCTTGAGGAACCGAGAGATATACCGGTTGGAGTGGGCGGAGTTTCTAATACGCCACCAGATTTTCTTTCTCTCGGGGGAATGCGAAATAGGGTGCATCGGGGTGGTACTAGTAATGATGATCACACGCCTTCGGATTCAGGCATGGAAAGTCGGATATTGGATAATGTAACCAGATTAATGAACGCATCCATGGAAAGGCAAATGGAAATGATGAACACAAATATGGAAAGACAAGCTGAAATGTTTATGAAATTGGTTAATGATCGGAATGCTGAACCGAGACGAATAGGGATTGACTTCAATCAGGTAAATCCAACTGGTAACCCAGGTTCAGAGACTGAAAGAAGGGTTGATAAAAGTTGCTCTTACAAAACATTCCTGAGCTGTAAACCGCCAGAATTCAAAGGAGATGATAATCCAGTGGCGTGTATGAACTGGATCAGAGAAATAGAACAAGCCTTTCGGGCTTGTGAGTGTAACGATGAAAGGTCAAAAGTTAGATTTGGGTCGCAAATGTTACGCGGTAACGCATTGCGGTGGTGGGATTTGTTGTCAGCTTCTGTGACGGAAGCGGTTCTGAATACCGTGACTTGGGGACAGTTCAAAACAAAGATTCTGGAGGAATATTGTAACGAGACGGAAATGGATAGGATCGAAGAAGAATTTAGAAACCTCAAGAAAGGTAATATGACTGTGAGGAAGTATACCGAAACCTTCATGGAAAAGCTGAACCTAGTGGGGCATGTGGCTCCGGCTGAGAAAGACAAAATGAAAGCTTATTTGAGGGGTTTACCGGCGGACATGATGACAAGGGTCCGAAGCTCGAAAGTTTATACTTTAAGAGAGACGATTGAAGAAGCGAAAGTGATAGAAGAAATGTACGCCAAAGATAAAGAAGAGAAAGCGCATGTGGGAGAAAAGAGGAAATGGGAAGGTCGTTCTGAACCTTTTCAGAAGACAAGATTGTTTGGCAAGAATATTCGTTATGATAATCGAAGGGAACCGAGCTGGTGTTTTAAATGCAGAAGTAAACATTTTGGGCCATGTCGAATGACAGCAACAGAATGCGCCAAATGTGGAAAGAGCGGGCATATTATGGCCAACTGTCCAGTTCGGGGATCATTGTGCTTTGAATGTAAACAACCAGGTCATTTTCGGAAGGATTGTCCGAAATTGAAGAAGGAAGAGGATCAAGGAAAGAAGTTGGTTATCCCTAAACCAACAGGTCGTGCATTTCAGATGACTGCCAATGAAGCGAGAGGATCGAAAGATGTTGTCTCGGGTACATTCCTTATAAACTCTATTCCTGCTCATGTGTTATTTGATAGTGGAGCAAACTATTCTTTTGTGTCCAAGTTGTTCTATCCTAAATTAGCTATGCCTGTCACTACTTTAGGAGATGCCTTAGTAGTTGAGGTAGCTAATGGGGTTCTAACTTTGGTCAGTGAAACACTTGTGGATTGTAAAATTTCGATAGAGAAAACTGAATTTCCGATTGACTTGTTGTTAATGGAAATTGGAGGTTTTGATATTATTGTGGGGATGGATTGGTTGAGCACTAACCAGGCAGAAATTATGTGTTCAAAGAAGTTGATTAGAATTCCGTTGACCGATAAAGATGATGTATTCATTTTTGGAGAGAAACAGAAAGGGGATATTCCGTTGATTTCTGTGTTAAAGGCGCGTAAATGTTTGGCTAAGGGATGTTGGTCCTATTTAGCTTATGTTATATATACAAAATTAGAAAAGAAGAAAGCGCAAGATATTAAAGTGGTAAGTGAATTTCCGGATGTATTCCCGGATGATCTTCCAGGATTACCGGCTGAAAGACAAGTAGAGTTTCGTATCGATCTTATTCCTGGAGCAGCACCGATTGCTCGTGCACCTTATCGTTTAGCACCAGTCGAAATGGCCGAAATGATGTCTCAATTACAAGAGCTGCTGGATAAGGGTTTTGTTAGACCGAGTTCTTCACCTTGGGGAGCTCCGGTACTGTTTGTTAAAAAGAAAGATGGCACTATGAGAATGTGCATAGATTACCGAGAGCTGAATAAAGTGACAATAAAGAATAAGTATCCACTTCCAAGGATAGATGATTTGTTTGATCAACTCCAGGGGGCGGGTTGTTTTTCCAAAATTGATCTAAGGTCGGGATATCATCAAGTTCGGGTAAGAGAGGAAGATGTTCCAAAGACGGCGTTTAGAACGAGATACGGGCACTATGAATTTCTTGTGATGCCATTTGGGTTGACCAATGCTCCAGCTATATTCATGGATCTGATGAATAGAGTATGTCGATCGTTTTTAGACAAATCGGTGATAGTTTTCATTGATGATATATTGGTTTATTCAAAGAACGAGAACGATCATGAAGTTCACCTTCGAGAAGTGTTAGAAGTGTTACGCAAAGAGAAATTGTACGCCAAATTCTCTAAATGCGAATTTTGGTTGAAAGAAGTACAATTTCTCGGGCATGTGATTTCATCGGAAGGTGTGAAGGTGGATCCAGCAAAGATAGAGGCAATGATGAATTGGGAGGCTCCGAAGAGTGCGTCTGAAATAAGAAGCTTCTTGGGTCTCGCAGGTTATTACAGAAGATTTATTAAAGATTTCTCAAAGATTGCTTCTAATCTTACGGTGTTGACTCGTAAGAATGTGAAATTTGTTTGGACTGAAAAACAGGAGACTGCTTTCAGGACCTTACGGCAGAAATTGTGTGAAGCTCCTATTCTTGCACTGCCGGAAGGAACTGAAAATTTGGTGGTCTATAGTGACGCATCGAAAATGGGTTTGGGATGTGTATTGATGCAACAAGGCAAAGTGATTGCCTATGCGTCAAGACAGCTGAAAGAACATGAAAAGAATTATCCTACCCACGATTTGGAATTAGCAGCTGTGGTGTTTGCTTTAAAGCTGTGGCGTCATTATCTTTATGGAACAAAGTGTACACTCTTCACTGATCACAAAAGTTTGCAGCATGTTTTTGATCAGAAAGAGCTGAATATGAGGCAAAGGCGATGGATGGAATTGTTGAAAGACTATGATTGTGAATTGCATTACCACCCAGGTAAAGCAAATGTTGTGGCCGATGCCTTGAGTAGGAAAGAGTATCAAGGATGCTTGAAAACGACAAATGCCAGAATTGACGTAATGTCAAGTCTGATTGAAAGAATAAAAGCTGCACAGATGGAAGCCTTGTTGGAAGACAACTTGAAAGAAGAAGTGATGAGCAAACAATATCTTCAGTTGACTGAAGATAGTCGAGGGGTTAAGTTGTTCCAATGTCGTATTTGGGTACCAAAGTTAGGTGGAAATAGAGAATTGATTTTGGAAGAGGCACATAAATCTAAATATTCTATACATCCGGGAAGTACCAAGATGTATAGGGATTTGAAATTACATTATTGGTGGCCAGCTATGAAAGTAGATGTGGCACAAATAGTAGAGAAGTGCGGAACTTGTTCGTTAGTAAAAGCAGAACATCAAAAACCATACGGAAGTTTTCAGTCTCTGGAAATTCCGGAGTGGAAATGGGATAAGATTACCATGGATTTCGTGACAAAGTTACCAAAGACACAAAGAGGTAACGATTCTATTTGGGTAATCGTCGATCGACTAACGAAGAGTGCTCATTTCTTAGCTATGAAAGAAGCAACACCAATAGATAAATTGGCAAGGTTATATATTGATGAGGTGGTGTCACGACACGGTATACCGGTGTCTATTGTGTCGGATCGTGACAGTCGATTTACTTCCAGGTTTTGGCAGTCGCTTCAAGAAGAATTGGGTACTAGAGTTAATTTGAGTATTGCTTATCACCCACAGACTGACGGTCAAAGCGAAAGAACAATACAAACTTTAGAAGACATGCTTAGATCATGTGTGCTAGATTTTGGAGGTAACTGGGATTCTCATTTTCCGTTGGTAGAATTTGCCTATAACAACAGTTACCATTCCAGTATTGGAAGAGCACCTTTCGAGGCATTGTATGGTAGGAAATGCAGAACTCCGGTGTGCTGGTTAGAAGCCGGAGAGAAACAATTTGCTGGTCCGGAACTTGTACAGCAAACCGCGGACAAGGTAAAAGAAATTCGGCAACATATGAAAGCGGCTCAAGATAGACAGAAAAGCTATGCTGATCCAAAAAGGAGGCCGAAAGAATTTCAAGTTGGGGAGCGGGTAATGCTCAAAGTGTCCCCATGGAAAGGTGTGATTCGATTTGGAAAGCGTGGAAAGTTGAGTCCTCGTTTTCTAGGACCTTTCGCTATCACCAAAAGAATTGGCTTACAAGCGTATCAATTGGATCTTCCACCTGAGCTGGAAGGGATCCATAATACTTTTCATGTGTGTTATTTGCGAAAATGCTTAGCTGAGGAGCAAGATGTGATTCCACTTACTGATGTTAGGGTGAATGAAGGGAGCCGATGTGTAGAAGAACCAGAGGCGATTCTAGAAAAGTCAGTTAAGAAGTTACGAAGTGGTAAAGAAGTAACTATGTTAAAAGTACAATGGAAACACCATCGAGGTGCTAACGTGACGTTAGAATCAGAGGAAGACATGAAGAGTAGATATCCTCATTTGTTTGATTAGCTTCGATTTCGAGGACGAAATCAGTTTCAAGTTGGGGAGTATTGTAACATCCCGAATTTCCGTAATATTTTCATAATTTATAATTATAAACTTTGGGGATAAGTTTGTAATTTTGGGCTAAAGTATAAGTTGAGGTGAAGATTTAATATGTCCAATAGGTAAAAGTGCGGGGTGTGATTTGTAAATATGGGGATGACTCATCAGATTTTAAGTATGGGTGAAATATAGAGGGTGTCCTTCTTGTTCATTGGGTCGGTCATGTGGTTACGGTTCCAGCAAAGAAAGGAGAAAGAAAGGAGAGAAAAGAGAAAAAGTGATTTGTGTGAGGTTTGAGGTTTTGATTTCAACCGTAAGAAAGAAGAAGAAGATCAAGGATTTGTAGAAATACAACAAAGGTAATCTCTTCTACAACTCTTATCCATTGGAAATAAAGATGTGCTTTAGGATGATAAGAAAGGAAATTTAATATTATGATGATTTGGGTATTTTGTTTATGGGTAATGTTCTAATGGTAGTAGTGAACTTATATGCAAAATTTCATAAAGATCCATCGATTAAATCTATAGATATATGGATTTTAGATATTTAAACGAACTGGGTATTTTGATGAAGTTCATACGAATCGCAAGTGTTCATTGCGAGGTTTTGGGTTGCGAGGGAATGAGTTGCGATGGGAGGAATAGGGATTGCGCAGTTACTATTCATCGCAGTTACTGTTCATCGCAGTTACTGTTCATCGCAGTTACTGTTCATCGCAGTTACTGTTCACCGCAGTTACTGTTCATCGCAGTTACTGTTCATCGCGAGGGTACTGTTCATTGCGAGGGTGTTCATTGCGAGCCCATGTTGGCTGTGATGTCAAGTGGATTGCGATGGGTGTAGTAGTTGCGATAGAAATAAGTATGGTTTTAGGATTTGGTATTTAAATATATCATAAGCAATAAATTAATACCAGTACATTTATATATGGGGTATTTCAGTTATTCGTGGTGTTGAAGTTCCTACGACTTAGAAGAAATAAAGTAGCGTGATTTCTTACCAGGTAAGTTCATACTTACCTTACCTGTTATATTATAAATGTTATAATTATGATAAGATGTTGTTATATATGAAATGTTTGAATTATAAAGAAGATTTATGATGTGAAATGTTATATAAAGAGATAGGGTTGCGCTAGATGATTATTAATGTTGATTAATAAATTATAGCAATGATTTGTGTATGGACATATAAAGGATAGGGATTTTTAGACACTAAAGACGATGTACAAGTAAGATAGACGATGGGTTTATTATTCTGATGTTTATGAGCAACGAGCGGCTTAATGTCGGATTCGTAGTCATAATATTTGATATGAGCAACGAGCGGCGTAATGTCGGATTCGTAGTCATAATACTTTGATATGAGCAACGAGCGGCTTAAGGTCGGATTCATAGTCATAATATTTGATATGAGCAACGAGCGGCTTAAGGTCGGATTCGTAGTCATAATATTTGATATGAGCAACGAGCGGCTTAATATCTGATTCAAATGACAAGATTAGATTAATAGATTATTTAAAGAAGTTTAGTTTGTAAATATGAACCTTAAAGTTAAACCTTTGCTTATGAATCGAAGTTAGACAAGTTATGTTTAATATTGGTTATAAATCAAAGTTTAAATTAGTCGTGATTTTTAGGGTGTTACAGTGCAACAGTTGACTTGGTTAGAGTGAATAGCCTTCAATTGCATATTAAATTTCATGCATTATGCCATTAAACTTATTACACGAGTTCTTTCATGTTAAAAGCATGTATGTGCATGACAGGTTTTCTTGTTTTGGGAAATAAGTTGACGCGTGCGAGCGTGTGTTTCTTTAAAATAAAAGACAAACTTGTTTTAATTATACGATAAAGTTTTGAACGTAGTGATCTACGAATTATTTCACGCTTTTAATTGTGGAAGAGAGCCTTCGTGACGAAAATATTGAAAACGTTGTATTGCGAGGTTTTGTTTATAAACAAAATGAGTATTGACTCGTTATTATTATATATATGAACGAGTGTTGGAGTTGACAGACCCACTTTGGGTAAGTGATTCCGTTCGAAAAAATTTCAGTCACATGTGAAAGGGTCTCATTGGAGACAACCGTAGCGATGGTATCGATTTAGATGGACAAGGTTACGATTTATCGTAAGAGTAACTGTGAGCGGTCCTTGCGGTCGTTGTGTTTTACTATTCATCTTGAGTGGTGTTGATTCATGCATATTCGAGCTTGTTTTATGATTTTGTATCTATTGCGTTTTTGAAAGAGTGCAAAATGATTTCAATCGTTGTGTTATTGTGCATGAAGGCTATGAACTCGCTAGGTCAGGAAGGGTATTACGATTGAGGTTGCGGAAAGGCGTTGAGAGTAGAGTTGTCAGTTGAGTAAGATGTGGTCGAGTTATGACCTTAGTGTTTCCGTTAGAGGAAGTGGATGAATACCGGGAGTCTTGGGCAGTGAATACGGAATGATGGTATGATTGTAGTTTGTACTATTGCTTAGCTATGTAAGAATGGTTTTATTGTGTTAAGATTTGAAATGGTCGAAGTGATTCTGTTGGTAGAATGGTAATAAGTAGCGTTACGTTACTTGATGTAATGCTATCGGCTTTGAGTCGGAGTACTGAGTTGGGTTGGTAATTTGATTTTGCACTAAGAAAGATCTTATGCTTGCTTTCTCTCAAGTGGGAACGGTGGGGTATAAGTTGGTTATAATGCGTTGAATGAAGTGGGTTCTGTTAGGAATCCTATATTGTCAGGGAGGAATGGAATTATCATCACGTAGTCCTTTGGTATAGAAGGTTGCGACTGTTTAACATGTCTAAAGTTAGGGGTGATGTCAGGAGATTAAAACGTGAGAGTGAACCCGTTGGGTGTGAACGGATGAGGTCGTTCAAATTGTGTAAATGGTATGGCATAGGAACACCTAGTGAGGGCATTGGGAGAACGGAAGATCACCAATGTGGTTGTGATGTCCATTGAGGTTTTGGATGATTCGCATATGCGTCATGTGTTTAGCAGTGGAGATAGATCGCAAGGAGTTGGGGAGAAACGAGGATTGTTCGAGGAGTTAGGAGAAGTAGATCCTTACGGGAACCCTTGTCTATCATGAGGTGGCTGGACATTTGTATGTCGATTGTCGATGTGGAAATCAGTGACCGTTCGGTTGGACGGTTGTCATGAGGCTGGTATTGGAGAAGTAACTATAGTGTGGTTATCTTGTTGAGTTTTCTTGCAAAGATGTAAGAAGTTGTTTGGAGAAAGGTATGTATCCGGCATGACGCTGGACCACCTTGTGTAAGTGTTACAAAAGTGAAAGATCGTGATTGCTTAAGTGATTTTCTTATGGGGTATGATGATCCATATAAGAACGAAAGGTTAGAGTAATCGAAGCGGGTGTACTTTGAATAGTTGACCTTGACATGTGGTTCGTCTAGACCCGAGAAGGGCAAAGTCGAGCAACGTTTTTGGCTTCGTCTGAAATTGTGTTATGGGTGGCATGAAGGAAGTAACATCTTCTGCGTATGTAAAGGCATCATGTTAGCTTGTTGCAATGTAGTCGCGGGGTGCGATAGTGGCGTGAGGAAGTGGTAGCATTTGGTACCGAAGAAACGTGTAAGTCTTAGATGTAATGATGAATTGCCGTAATAATGGAGTAGTCAAAGGTAGTGAGTATGCTTGGTTGAAGTGTGTGGTTTTGCAGGCGGTATACGTTAATACTAGATTAAGATCAAGAGATTGAGTTGCGGTTGGTAACGGGATGAAAGGAGAACCCTTGTTCTTCTCGATCCCATTGGATTTTGGGTGAGTTTTCATACTTCACTTGATTGTCGATCAGGATATTGTACCCGTTAAGCTGTAGTGCTTCATCGTGAAGTTTAGTCAGGAGCGTTGGAGTATTCCGTGGATGTAATGAAATACAATGAGCGGGTCGGCGGTGTTGGAGAGTTAGGAACTCTTGGTAGTTCTTGGTGTTAAGTACCTTATGAGAACTTGGCTAAAGGTCTTGACTGATAATTTTAGAGAAGCCGTTCTTTTAGACTGTAGTGGTGTGTGATGGGAAGTCTGTGTAAGCATGAGAGAAGATGATTACGGTATGACATATCAAGTATAGACAGACTCGCGGTAAGAAGATGTCGTGAGACACTGAATAGGCGGACTATAATTAAAGAACTGTTATTTGAAGGGCGTAAGAAAAGAAATCGTTGTGTATGTCATGGTTAAAAAGTTGAGAAAGCGAAGTTCGTGCGACCGGTCTAAAAGCTGGCTCATGTTGGCGAGTCATTCTTTTGAGGCATCTTTAATGTATCAAGTTAGGATGGAAACAAATGGTCAAATGTGGTGCCCTGGTCGAGAGACCTTGGGATTAGATTCGGTATTGTCGGGGAGAATGTTTCGCGTGAGCGTGTCGTTCAACATTCAATTAATTGGTTTAGTTTGAGTAAGCCTGGTCACTCCTCCTTGTGGGAGGGCAAGCGAATTTTGGTGGTAGTTCCTAGTTAGTGGAACCATTCAGTGGATTTGGCGAAGGATATAATTGTGTATAGAATTGAATTATGGCTTAGCGATTGTTGTGAGTTTGGACCGTTGATTTGAAACTGTTGAGGCACGTGTGATCGGTGTGACTTTGAGGAAACGCAATTGTGCCAGGCGAACGCTATTTTGGTAGGAGGGCGTTCTTCCTTTTGATATGAATGTTATATGGTGGTGAGAATGCGGTAACGATATGAGGGTGATAGTGTGTAATGTCGACGAAGGGAGTGATTAGTCTCCGTTTAGAGATTCGGGTTATTGCGGTTTTAACTCGAGTAGAGTCGTTTTCTATTAAAAAGAGTATTTTGGTGTGAGTAGTATGTTTGAGTGAAGAGAGTGCAAGTGTGTATGTCTGGGCATGCTACCGACCTGAGAATGTGGTAGTTGGTCGGGGAGCGATGTCAAAGAATGTTGTACGTTGTCGGTTCTGATCAGGAATGGATGGATAAGCGAATGGAACTAAGATGGCTAGATTGGAAGGTTTGAGCACTTTCAATCTCAAGTCGGAGGAAGTAGTTAGATGAGAATATTTGAGGAGTCAGATTTTGTCACATCGTTGGAGGCAATCATTTGGGGCTGGTTGGTCGATATTTCGAAAAGCAAAGAAGTTGGCCTTGTAGAGATGGAATTGCAACACCTTAAGAGTTTCCGGGCAATGTAAGAATTGGAAGCGAAAGTTAATTCCAGGTACAAGCTTGTGTTCTGCAATGGAATTCCAAGGACGGAATTCTAATAAGGGGGAGGTGATGTAACATCCCATATTTCCTATTCTTGTGATTTTAGATTAAAATGAGAATTTAGTGGCCAAAGTGTGAAATTGGAAACTTATGTGCTCAGGAGTGTGTTATTAGAAGTATAAATCAGATGGAAAACCCTTCTTTCTTTCATTATGTCGGCTAGGGATTTGAAGAGTGGAGAAGTTGAGAAGAAACATCTCTTAAAGGATTGGAGTAGGAGGAGTTCATCAAAGGGATTAGAGAGTTCATCTTCAAGGTATAACTCTCTCCTCAATCTTCACTCTATTGCTTAAATTTGGAAATTTAAGTGTGTGTGATTCAATGATTCTTTCTACCCCTGAGTTTTGGAATGAAATCATTGGGAGTAGAAAGGTTATTGAATCATCGTGTGGGTTGTGAGCCTCTATTGGGAAGCTTGCACCATTTTAATGGAGTTTTGAGTTTTGGGTTCGAAATGATGAATCATTGGTTGAGTTTTAGATGGATTTCGTTAGATTAAATGATGTTTTGATATTTGGTAATTGTGGGGAAAGGTTTAGAACATTCATTATTTCATTTTGTAGGCTTAAAATCGATTTGGGATGAGTTGGGGTTGAGAAAGGGTGAGATTTCGGACTGAAAGTGTTGTGCAGAATTGAGAGGGACAAAACAGGAAGTTGCGCGGTTTGTCCCGCGGTTTGCAAACCGCGTGACAAGTGGCGCAAGCCCCTGTTTTGTGTACCTTCTTCGGTTTGCTTCGTGTTTCGGGTCTAGAATCGAGGCATCGTTTGGGGGTTTGTCTTAGGGGCTTAGTAGGGATGTTTTGGGATGTAATTAGATGGTTAACACCATTCTTATGACGTCCAATTCAGGTGTTTGGTTTGAGCTAAAGTGTGTTCCGGAGCGTGTGTCGATGTGCTAAGGCTAAGGTGAGTTCCCTTACCTTCTTTGTGTGAATGAAATGTTTTGCGAAAGGTTTTCATAACTGATTATGGTTACGAGCATGATGACATGATTAAACTTTTTGAAAGGTTTTATTGTACATGACATGGAAATGTTTACAGTTGCATGCAAGTTATTTATACGTTCATTTATACGTAAATGTTGATTGCATATGCTTGTGATGATGTTGTTATGTGGAGAGTCGGGTTGCACAGTGGGAAACTATTATTGATGCCCGAATGTCGTGCCTGGCTTTGTAAGGTGAATGTCGTGCCTGGCTTTGTAAGGTGAATGCCGTACCTGGTTTTGTAAGGTGAATGCCGTACCTGGCTTTGTAAGGTGAATGTCGTACCTGGCTTAGTAAGGTGACGAAAGTTGTGACCACTATGCTATCCCCGTTATGTGGAGTCGAGCATTTAAACTGGATTTCCGATTATTTTATAACGGTTAAATGTTTAAACTACTGTTTATGTGGAACTGTTTTAAAAAGGGAATTCACTAGACCTCGTGCTCTAACCCTCGCTTTTCAAAAACTAAAACCATTTTCAGGTGTTAGACGTGTATGGAGTTTCATCTGATGATGATGGAAGGTCGTGTCGTGGTAGAAGAGCTAGAGGCTAGTGAAGACTGGTAGACTACCGTCGGGCCTCCTGTAGTATCTCGGTTGTGAAGGTGTTTCCGCTGCGAGTTTAGAGTAGAACTTATGTAAATTTCTTGTGTTGGGACTGTTTTTGGTTGTAATTTGGTTTAATATTATTTTAAGAAAATTGGGTTGTTACATGGGGCGCCAACCAATGTTAGAGGAGTCGAGGCTATCTATCTAGTTATGCAAGCCAAATATTCAACTATATAAATAACACTTGTCCCTGTAATATTTACTTTAAACTATATAAATAATACATGGAAAACTTCCGCATACACATCACACAAAATAACAGTTGGATTGGAAAGCAAAAAATTTGTATATCAACCAAGTATGGCCACACCTAAACATGCTCTGGTTTGTACGTAAAATTAATCATTACACAAGCAACCATAAACAAATCATCTAATAATAATAAAAATATCAAATATGAAACCAAAAGGGTGGAAATAGATTCACTCTTCCAAAAATTGTGTGGGATTGGTATATTTTCCATTTATATAAGTACCTGATTAAATAAGTTGAAAAGAAATGACTTAATATAAGTACCTGAGAAGCTGCCAAGCTCGAGGAAAGAGGCTTAAAACACTCAGGACCTGAAGCTTTCTACAAGAACAGATCATACGGTTTAAGCTATAAATCAGGTCATTATTTATTTGTCAAATTTGGAGCTTAATATTGACAAAATTTTACCTTTGGGTTCGAATGTCGATCTCTTGAATGGTCGATTTCAAGATCCATTCGCATACCAGTTTCGAAGTGTATTCAGTGTTCAAATGTCGGATCTCTCGAGACAAATGGTTCGCAACTGAGTAAAACTTGCCCGAATGCTAAAAAACACTGGTATTGCTCAGGTTTCTATTTGGCGTTTTCCGATCAGATTCTGGTTATGTACGGTGGTGGTGGTTTGTTTGACATTCCTCAAGGGTACTCGTACATGGATATGTTCGGTTTTCAGGACTACGGTGGTTCTTCTCTTTTTGATTTGCTTGCGGCCACCTAATTCGGTGGTAGAGCCTCCACCACCAGCACCACCACAACCGTCTGCGTTTTCCTTGCAGGAGACTTCAGAGGTGGTTAATACTCCAGCGACAAATTCTTCATCCATATCATCTTCTTCAAACGGGCATGCACTGAATGATGTTGATCAAGAGAATAACAACAACACAAGATCATATGTGATCAACAAAACTCTACTAAAAAACAGTAACAACTCTCTTTAATTAATTCTTCCGCTTACACACACACACTCAAGGTGTTTTGTGCTTTTTTGGGGTATTTTTTGATTTTCTGTAAAGTAATTATAGATTTGGTACAAAACCCATATCATCTATATATTTTACCATTCGCACAACAAATATATGCAGGTGTTGTCTGTCTTTTTTTCAAGAATCTTTCATTTCTTGATAAAAATTAATGAAACCCTACACATTGTTTCCTGCACAAAAACACACATACAAGCATGTTTTGGTGTAATCATTCTATACAGATTAGATGAATTAATTTGTTTGACTGTCCAAACACGAAGATCATATTTAAAAAAATGAAATTGAACATCAGATTCATCAAATGGTTGGCCAAAAAGGTAAAAAGGAAAAAAAGAAAAAAAACTATCTAGCCAACATACATTTCATTCGAAACAAAGTAGAGAAGCGGTCGAATTTCTAATAGACAAACAAAAGAAATGAAGTATAGAAGGAGAGTGCGATGAGATGAGAAACAGAAAGTGAACCAAAATCGTGTTCCACATAAACGAAATGACACTTTAAAAACGAAATCACATAAACCAAAATCGTGTTCCACAAAATCGTGATAAAATTCACCACTTTATCAATCATTACCATAGAAATCACACTTTAAAATTCACCACTTGAATGAAATGTAAAAGAGGGATGTTGGGAACTGAAGATATGCTAAGTATAGTTAGTACTGCTAAGTCTTCATTACTACTGCCAGTTCTTCGTTACTACTGCTGGGCAAGGTTACTGCTGCTAGATGAAGTTAATGCTGCTAGATGAAGTTAGTGCTGCTAGACCAAATTACTACTGCTAGACATGGTTAGTACTGCTGAGCTGAGTTACTACTGCTTGAAGACTGTGAAGATTAATACTGCTGAAGGTTGTTAATGCTGCTGAGCCAAATCATCATTAATACTGCTGAGTTGATAAGTTTGGTATGCGATACTTTTGGAGACAAAGAAGGAATTGATCAAGATATGTTTAACGAAGATTCAGAAGATCAATTTACTTTTTATGGTTATCTTGTAATTACTTTTGTATAAATAGTATTGATAGATAGCTATTAGAAGACACGAAAATACGAAAAAAAAGAAGATAGATAATATACAGAATTCGATATTCAAGAGTGAATTAACCTCAAGATCATAGATCCTATTTCTAGAGAAGTAGAAATCGTCTTGTTGAGTCTGTTCAACAAGATTGAGGTTTTGGTGTAACACTTGTGAGTTATAACTGTTTGATATATATACAGTTTATTGAATTTCTATTGATTGTTCTTTAATTGATTTAGAGTTCTATTCCGCAAGATTCTCTAAATTCTGTTTCTAAGAAGTTTAATTCTTGTTAAGAATCGATCCTGACAAGTGGTATCAGAGCATTGGTATCTTAGAAATTATGGACAACTCAATGGATTCTCACAGTACTCTTGTTTCAAAGGTTCCCATGCTCAAACCCAATGAATTTGACATGTGGAAACTAAGAATCAAGCAGTACATTCTTCTTACTGATTATGCAATATGGGACATTATAGAAAATGGCCCATGTAATGAAGGAAAGATTGGAGCAGATGGAAAGAGACCTCCTCCCAAGACAGATGCTGAAAAGAAAGTAAGACAAACAGAGATGAAGGCCTTAAGCACTCTGCTTTTGGCTATTCCTAATGAGTACCAACATCAATTCCAACACTGCACAGATGCACAGATGTTGTGGAATGCTCTGGAGAAAAGATTTACTGGAACAAAGAGCACAAAGAGAAATCAAAAGGCTATTCTCAGGCAACAATATGAAAACTTTATGTCTGCAAAGAATGAGTCTATGACTCAAACTTTTGACAGATTTAACAAGTTAATTGGAGAATTAGCAACTGTGGGTGTACACATGGATGCTGATGATGTCAACAGAAAGTTCCTTAGATCATTGGGAGAAGAATGGACCATGTACACTGTCTCATTCAGACAGAATGACCAATTGGAGGACAAAGAGCTAGATGACCTCTACAATGATCTGAGAGTATTTGAGGCTGAAGTTGAAGCCAAGAAAAGGCCATCAGGATTTGTTTATAATGCTGCTTTATTATCTTCATCCTCTGATACTGCTGCTAATCCTGATTCTGTTAATATTGCAGGTTCTGTTAATTCTGCTAGTGGAACCAATCAAGAGAAGACCACAGATTCTGTACTAGAAGCATTCTTTTCTAGTCATGTCCACTCCTCTCTAATCAATGATGATTTAGAGCAGATCAATGCTGATGATCTGGAAGAGATGGACATCAAGTGGCAGATGGCTATGCTATCAATGAGGGTGAAGAAATTCATCAAAAGGACTGGGAGAAACAACTTTTCCCAAAGAAGAGAAGATGGTGCAGGCTTTGACAAGTCAAAGGTTGAATGCTATAAGTGTCACAAGATGGGACACTTTGCCAGAGAATGCAGAAGTGGAGGATCACAGACTCCAAATGGAAACCAAAACAGAAGCTCCTCTCAAGCCCTGGTTTCTCAACAAGGAATGGGATTTGATTGGAGTGATCAAGCTGAAGAAGCCTGTCAGAATCAAGCTCTTATGGCAGAAGTGTCTGATATCCCCACTGAGGTACAATCTAAACTCTGTTCTCAAGCTTGCATTGATGCTGTTAAAAGATATAGGGATCACAATCAGGGTATGTGTGATGACCTTAAGAGGCTAGAGAAAGATGTAAAAGATTATGTTAGGATTGTAGAAAGGTTTGAGGAACAGATTAGAGCTTTTCAAGCTAATGAACTTCAACACCACTATGATACTAACTATTGGAAGTGGGAGAAGAATGAGTATGAGATTAAGCTGAAAGTGTCTGGGGAGGAGAATGAAAAGTTAAAAGAAGAGCTTAAAAAGGTTAAACTTGATGTTGAAAAGTTTACCTGTGCTTCTAAAACCATGGACACCATCATTAAAGCACAAATCCATGACAAGATGAAAGTAGGGATAGGATACAATACCACACCTCCACCCTACAATAACAACTACATACCTCCTAAGTCTGATTTGTTAGAGACCAAGGATAGAAAGGAACCTGAATTAAAGATTGATATAGATCCTTGTGAAAAAGAAATAGTTGTTGAGGATGAGACTGACAAAGTAGACTCTGATGAGGAATGTGAGAGTCCATGTGTCAAGAACACAGAGATCAAAAGGACTGAAGAGAAAAAGGAAGTTCATTACACACGGCCCAAAGTTGTGAACTCAAATACTTGTAAACAGTGTTCCTGCAGGAAATTCAAAGAGAACAAGCCCCAAAAACATGATAATCAGAGGGGAAATCAAAGGAACTGGAATAACCAGTGGGCTATGAGACAAGGAGTTGACCTGAAAAGAATCAACAGGCCAAAACCTTGTTTCATCTGTGGTAAGCTAAATCACTTAGCCAAACACTGTTATTTCAATCCTGTTAACCAAAGGTTTAATGCTCAAAGATCTTTTCAAAAACCTGGTGGTTACAGAAAGAATGGTGGATATAAAAAGTCTGCAAAGAAAAATGTGGCAAAGAAACAAGATAAACCCAAAAGCCACATAAAGAAAATGACTGAAAAGGAATGTGATACTATGTGGGTTCCAAAAAGCACTAAAAACAATACTGCTGCTAGCAGTGTTAGTACTGCTAACACTGCTAGTACTGCTTCAAAAGTTAGTGCTGCTAGCAGTATTAATACTGCTAGAAATCATTCCAAAGTTAGTGCTGCTAGCAGTGTTAATACTGCTAGTATTCAGTCCAATGTTAGTGCTGCTAATACTTTTAGTGCTTCTTCTTCAGATAGTACTGCTGCTAGCAGTATTAACTCTGTTAATACTGCTTCTAGCAGTGTTAACTCGGTTAATACTGCTACCTCTGTTAGTACTTCTGAGGTTAATACTGCTAGCACTGTTAGTACTGCTAGCACTGTTAGTACTGCTGCAAGTGCTGCTACACCAATAATTTTGACAAAGTATTCCAGCACAGCAGTACCAAAAGTTAAAAATCTCATCAAAACCAAGTGTAAGTATTTTGATGAGCAAGGGAGACCCAAGACCACTTCGGCTTGGGTTCCAAATAAAACTAACTGATTTATCTTGATGTGCAGGGCAACCAACAGCTCAAGGGGAAGAGCATTTGGCATGTTGATAGTGGTTGCTCCAGGCACATGACAGGTAACATGTCCTGCCTCAAAAATTTCAAAAAGGTTGATGGAGGACACGTTGCATTTGGGGATAATCCTGCTGGTGGAAAGATAAGTGTGGTGATGTATATGCAGGACAAAGGGATACACCATCATCAGAACACAGAATTCAATCTGTGATATTTCCAATCCCTACCATTGATCCTGTGGAATTCTGTGAACACCATGAGGAGACTGAACCTATTCAGAATGAAGAAGAGAGGAGAGCAGAGGAAAATCAGTCTTCAGGTTCAAATTCCAGAGAATCTGAGGTGACTGAAGAAGCAGAAACAAATCCAGAATTAAATGAGTCTAATCTGGATGAGGACTTACAAGAGGAAGCTGGTCATCAAACAAGAACTCAGAAAAATCATCCTCCTGAGTTGGTAATTGGAGATATTGCATCTCCCATGATGACTAGAAAGCAAAGCAGACTCCAAGAGTTGCAAGAGCAGCAAAATACAGTTAACACTGTTCTTACTTGCTTTCTGTCCCAGATTGAGCCCAAAAAGGCTTATGATGCTATGAAAGACCCAAGCTGGATAGAGGCAATGCAAGAGGAGCTGCTACAGTTCAAATTACAGGATGTTTGGGACTTGGTAGACCTTCCAAAAGGTCATAGAGCAATTGGCACCAAGTGGATTTTCAGGAACAAGAAGGATGACAGAGGGATTGTAATCAGAAACAAAGCTAGACTGGTTGCACAAGGGTACACTCAGGAAGAAGGAATAGATTATGAGGAAGTCTTTGCTCCTGTGGCAAGGATTGAAGCAATCAGGTTATTTCTAGCCTATGCCTCATACATGAAGTTCAAAGTGTACCAAATGGATGTCAAAAGTGCATTTCTGTATGGAAGCATTGAGGAAGAAGTATATGTCTGTCAACCCCCTGGATTTGAGAATCCATTGCACCCTGACAGAGTATACAAGCTGAAGAAGGCTCTCTATGGTTTGCATCAGGCCCCAAGAGCATGGTATGACACTTTGTCTACCTATCTCTTGAAAAATGACTTTGAAAGAGGAGTCATTGACAAGACCCTGTTCATCAAGAGGAGAAAGAGAGGTACTTTACTTGTTCAGATCTATGTGGATGATATCATCTTTGGATCCACCAATGATCAAATGTGTAAAGAGTTTGAAGAATTGATGCACAAAAGCTTCAAGATGAGCTCCATGGGAGAACTTACATTCTTTCTTGGGCTTCAGGTAAAACAGAGGAAAGATGGAATTTTTATTAGCCAATCCAAGTATGTGAAAGACATCCTGGACAAGTTTGGTTTATCAGACTCAAAGTCAGCAAGCACTCCAATGGAAACACATAAACAGATCACTGCAGATCTTGAGGGGGAGGATGTGGATGTCCATCATTACAGATCAATGATTGGATCTCTCATGTATCTCACAACCTCTAGACCTGACATTATGTTTTCAGTTTGTGTTTGTGCCAGATTTCAGGTTTCTCCTAAGCAATCACACCTTCATGCTGTCAAGAGAATATTCAGATACTTAAAAGGGCAACCTAGATTAGGTCTCTGGTATCCTCATGAATCCTCTTTTGACTTGCTTGCATATTCAGATAGTGATTTGGGAGGAGCCAACATGGATAGGAAGTCTACTTCAGGTGGATGTCAGTTTTTGGGTACAAGACTAGTATCTTGGCAGTGTAAGAAACAAACCACAGTGTCCTTATCTACCACAGAAGCTGAGTACATAGCTGCTGCAAGCTGCTGCTCTCAGGTTCTATGGATTCAGAATCAGATGTTGGACTATGGGGTAACTTTTCTTCACACACCAATCTTCATTGATAACAACAGTGCTATTAGCATTGTTAATAATCCAGTCAAACACTCAAAAACAAAGCATATAGAGATAAGGTATCACTTTATAAGAGATTGCAATGAAAAGAAATTAATTCAGGTTGCTAAAGTTCATACAAATGACCAGTTTGCTGATCTATTCACAAAAGCTTTTGATGTGGGTAGATTCACCTTTTTGGTAACAAGTGTGGGCATGATCAACCTAGAATAAATTCATGACTTTCTGTTTTTATACCTATATTTCTTCATATATTTGGTGCTACTAACTTTCTTTCTCAGGATCCTCTGTTTTCCTCTGATTACCAAGTGAAGAAAAGTGTAAGTGTGGTTACTACTGCCAGTACAGAAGTTACTACTGTCGGTGTTCTAGTAGTTACTACTGCTTGTGCAGTTACTACTGCTCAGTAGTTAATACTGCTCAGTAGTTAATACTGCTAGTGCATTTAATACTGCTAGTGTAGTTAATACTGCTTGGTCGTTAATACTGCTCAGTAGTTAATACTGCTCAGTAGTTAATACTGCTAGTGCATTTAATACTGCTAGTGGAGTTAATACTGCTCGGTAGTTAATACTGCTTGGTAGTTAATACTGCTAGGTAGTTAATACTGCTAGGTAGTTAATACTGCTAGGTAGTTAATACTGCTCGGTAGTTAATACTGCTCGGTAGTTAATACTGCTAGGTAGTTAATACTGCTTGGCAGTTAATACTGCTTGGCAGTTAATACTGCTCGGTAGTTAATACTGCGAGGTAGTTAATACTGCTTCTGATAATCTAGGGCATATAAATACCCCTGTTTGCCCGCCCATGTTCATAACGACTCTTCGCATTTACTTCTTCTCTCTCGTTCTAACCTAGACTCCCCAGAATCTCTGTGCTTTTCTTTCAAGAATCCTTAGGCATCATGGAGTTTGTGGATGAGCACAATGAAATAGCCATGCTTCAGAAGCCGAAACAAGCTGCGGGATTCCACGATATTGTCGATTTTCTAAAATCCTCGCACATCTCCTATGCACTCACAGTGAGCCCAACAATCTATATCGAACATCAGAAACAATTTTGGGAGAATGCCACTGTTAGTGTTGAAGAAGGGCAGAAAACCATTCGAACAAGGGTTTGTGATAAACCCTTGAAAGTCACTGAAGAGGTTATTCGCATCTCCCTTCAGTTGAATGATGCTTCAGGTATAACTTCTATTCCTAATGAAGAACTCTTTTCTACTTTACAAAGAATGGGGTATGAAGGTCCCATTGGTGTTTTTAAATTCTACAAGTCAAAATTCTTCAACCAATGGAGATTTCTTGTTCATACCCTGATGCACTGTATTTCCAAGAAAACTACTGGATGGAGTGAGTTCAGCAGTCCCATTGCATATGCCTTGGTCTGCTTATCCACTGCCAGAAAGTACAATTTCTCAGCAATGATCTTTAATGATCTTGTATCAAACTTGGAATCCAAAAAGACCTTTTTCATGTATCCAAGGTTTGTGCAAGAAGTTCTTAACAAGGAGTTGATGGACTTACCTCAGTTCACTGAGGTATATGTACCCAAATCCCCTAAAGGGAAGGTTTTTTCAAATATGAAAAGACTTCCTAGGGACTCGGAAGGAGTTGACACACCATTGTTCTCTACAATGATGGTTGTGTCCCACCCCTCTGAAGGTATGGCATCAGGATCAAGGCCCTCATTAGATCAACCCACTGATGACCAATCCCAACCTTCCATCTCAAAAGACATCCCACAGTCCATTCTTGAACAGCCCACCCCCACAATCACCAAAAGGTTTCAAAGAAGAAAGGTGCACAAGGCTCCTTCCCTTGTTGTACCTACTCAAAGCCCTACGCCTTTAAGCCCTCAATTGGAGCATTCTCCAATTGAGAATATCAACAGGGAAACCACAGGGGTGTCTCCCAACCTCAAGAAGGTGGTCTCTAAGGAGAAGGATGACCATATGGGTGCTAAGGCTGCCACTACTTCTGCTAGCACAGAGAAGGACAGTGGTAACATAAATAAGACCTTCCCCATGGCAACTCTAAATGAGAAATCATTAGGAGGACCCAGGTGCCAAGAAACCAAGGGGGCAGGTAGTGCTTCTGCTAGGCAGAAGGCTTCTGCTGAAACTTCCAAGGATCCTTTAAAGAAGGTAAATACTTCTAAACAAGGTGAGGATAGATATAACTATGAGGAATTGATGGAAACCTTAGGGAATATCAACTTGGATGTCATGGCACAAAAGAAAGAGATTGAGCAACTTAAGACTGTGGTCACCTACCAACAGTCTCAAATTGAGAAGCTCAAAAAGATGGTCACCAAGTTGCTGAACAAAAAGAAAAAGGCAAGGTTTGTGCTAAGAAGGAGAACCTCAACTGATGATGCTCCCAAAAAGGGGGAGTCAGAGTCAGAAGCAGAACTGAAACTGAAGGGTCCACAAATTGAGGGGGAGACTGCTCACATAGAGACTGAGATGGAAATGGACTATGCACAGTTTAAGGGGGAGTCCAGTGAGACAGAAAAGGGGGAAGAGTGTGTTAAAGAAACCAAAGCAGCAGAAACCACAGCAGCAGAAACCACAGCAGCAGAAACCACAGCAGCAGAAACTGTTAATGCTGCTGAGTTTGAACAAGCAGCAGAAACAGTTAATGCTGCTGAAGGCCAAACAGTCAAAGCAGCAGAAACTGAGCAGGAAGCAGTAACTACATCTCAAGCTGAAATAGATGAAGAAATTTACTGGATTGTAAAGAACTGTATTGAAGCAGCATCACTACATGTACTAAGAGAAGCAGTAACAGCCATAGCAACAGAAATGGTTATTGCTGCTGAAAAACTTAAAGCAACTGAACCAACTCCTGAGGCTGTCAAAACTCTTAAAAGAACCAAGATGATGTCCAAGAAAAGACCAAGAACCCAGCCCATAACTTCAAAGAAGAAAAATGAAAAGAAGCCAAGGGTGGAGTCATCTGCAGAAGAGGCCCAGGAGGAAACAGTGAAATCTGATGGAAAAGTTGCTGAAGAAGAAGTGGCAACTCCATCAGGGCAATCAGGCAATGTGCAATCACAAACGGATGCCCAATGTGACTTGTACATTACTAGTGTTGACTCTAACCCAATTCCACTTCAGGCTGAACCAATATCATCTAAGGCTCCTGAAATCATCTTTTGGGACACTTTGAAAGATGGTAGAAAGGAGTTCATTAGGATAAAAAGAGCTGATGGAAAATTTGAAGTATTTTCTACTTGGGGAAAAATTGTCAGAACTTGCTCAAGATCAGACTTAGAAGAGATGTTCAAAGTTGGGATGAAGATATATGAAAACATGCTGACTGAGCCAGGGATGTCAATTTCTAAAATGGTACTTGAATTCTTGTGCCAAATGTTCAAACCTGAAGCAGTTCAGCATAGGTTAAACACACAGTTTCAAGTCATTACCAACTGGATGCTCTATGAAAACTGTGGAGTATATGTCATCTCCCTTGACTCTGCAACTCAAGAATACTATCTTGTAGATGAAATATACAATCACAGCATGAAGAGGCTGCAAGGAATGTTACACACTAAGCTGACCTGCAACAAGGATTCAGCAATGGGTAGATTCTTGGTAAAGAGGATTCTCAATCAGAGTCTAGGCCTAAGTCCTAATCTGTGTGTACATGATGACTAAGTTTTGGAAGCATCATCTGAAGAACTTGACTTCTTTTCCTAAAAGTCAAGTTAGGGGGAGATTGTTGGGAACTGAAGATATGCTAAGTATAGTTAGTACTGCTAAGTCTTCATTACTACTGCCAGTTCTTCGTTACTACTGCTGGGCAAGGTTACTGCTGCTAGATGAAGTTAATGCTGCTAGATGAAGTTAGTGCTGCTAGACCAAATTACTACTGCTAGACATGGTTAGTACTGCTGAGCTGAGTTACTACTGCTTGAAGACTGTGAAGATTAATACTGCTGAAGGTTGTTAATGCTGCTGAGCCAAATCATCATTAATACTGCTGAGTTGATAAGTTTGGTATGCGATACTTTTGGAGACAAAGAAGGAATTGATCAAGATATGTTTAACGAAGATTCAGAAGATCAATTTACTTTTTATGGTTATCTTGTAATTACTTTTGTATAAATAGTATTGATAGATAGCTATTAGAAGACACGAAAATACGAAAAAAAAGAAGATAGATAATATACAGAATTCGATATTCAAGAGTGAATTAACCTCAAGATCATAGATCCTATTTCTAGAGAAGTAGAAATCGTCTTGTTGAGTCTGTTCAACAAGATTGAGGTTTTGGTGTAACACTTGTGAGTTATAACTGTTTGATATATATACAGTTTATTGAATTTCTATTGATTGTTCTTTAATTGATTTAGAGTTCTATTCCGCAAGATTCTCTAAATTCTGTTTCTAAGAAGTTTAATTCTTGTTAAGAATCGATCCTGACAAGGGAAAACATGAATAGAGCTGCAAGCAATTTCGATTGCTTGCATAGTGGCTTGAAGCTGACCTAAATCGTTGTTTCCACTCCCTCCATTCATCTCTATTCAAAATAAACATAAACACACATTAGCAAACACGACACACACACAAACAGACATCTGTAATCACACACAAAAAAGTGCTTCTATACGATTGTTCGACCTGCAAAAGGGGAAATCGAGAGCAAAATCTTGAGCCAGGAAGACCGATGAGGAAGTTGGAGAGATTCAATAGATAGACATGAGAGAATTACCTTGGGATGGTGCGATGGAGAATGGAAAATGAAGAAAACCCTAACTAGGACACATTGAAGAATGGGCGTTTAGGGAAGATAGAATTTGAATTGTCACCGCCTTGGGAAGAGAAACCATCATGTGACGACTTGTACATCAGGCTTACAAGGTTGTAAGTCTTAAATTTTAAGACTTTTGCCCTATCTCTTTTATAAGATAGTATAGATAAGAAGAAAAAGGAAAGACCTGTGATGTGAGTATTTAAAAGAGAAATTGGAAATCTGTAAATTTTTAAAAAAAAATCTGTAAAAATCTATAAATTTCTTTTCTATCAATAAAATGTATCAAAATTGAATGTTTAAAAGATTGTAATAACATTTTATTGAATATTTTAATATTATAGTTATTCTATAATTGCTAAAATAGGGGATGTTATAATTAGTTGTAATTTACTTTTAGGGATTTTAACTTTTAAAATTTTATTATTTTAAAAAGTTATAGTATAACTATTGGTTAAAATTTAAAATTAATGTAATACAATTGGAAAGAATTTATATTTCAACACCAAATTACTTGTTATAAGTTTCAATATTATGTTTTTTAGTAAGTTATGTATTGCAAATCAACATTTATTTTTTATATTCACGTGAGGTGTACATCGTTAATGTGAATTTAAATATAAAATTTCAATTTTACCCTTTCATCCATTCCATTGATCGTGGTCACTAAATACCTTCATGTTCTCGTGAAACACCCTAAAATTCACAATAAATTAAACCTTATATTTATCAGAGTTTTATCATTACAACTTTCAAACTTTCATTTACAACGGAGATTTAGAGACCGGTCTCATATTTACAATTGATATGCTATAAACAACCAGCTAATCCGATCTATAAACACCAAATCAGATTATAAAGGTTGTTCATAATATCTTCAAAATACTTCCGATATCACTAAACTCTCCACCAAAACTCCAAAAACATGACTCTGGTACTCCTCAACACTCATCCCTGCTTATCCCTTTCCGAGCTAGTACCTGGTAATAAAATTTAATTTGAAAAGATTAGGCTTACGCCTAGTGAGAACTTCCAGTTTTCAAATTAAAACTTTATAAGCTTCGAAAACCAAATTGTAAACAAAGCATATAAATTAATCTGATCGAAATCTTTCTTACCGTAGACATAACATCTTTCGATGACGGGAATTATATCCGATTCCATGAGTATGACAAACACTAAGTAAGTCACAATCTCACGTTCCAGAGCTCCACTACGAACCACCACGGATTCTAGATTTCAGCTCATGTCCAAGAAATTACAATTAAGTCATGCCTATTTCTTGGTGTAGAAGTAGAAATAGCAATTATATCTTGCCTATTCCTCGTCTTCCAATAGAAAGTGAAAATAGCAAATTATACTTTGCCTATTTCTCATTTCCACTTCCCAATACGAATAGCAATTATACCTTGTCTATTCCACGTTTCTACGTCCCAATATGAATAGCAATTATACCTTGCATATTCCACGTTTCCACGTCACAATATGAATAGCAATTATACCTTGTATATTCCACGTTTCCATGTCACAATATGAATAGCAATTACACCTTGCATATTCCACGTTTCCACGTCACAATATGAATAGCAATTATATCTTGTCTATTCCTAATCTCCCAATAAAAGCAGAATAGCAATTATATCTTGCCTATTTCACATTTCCACACCACAATACAAAAAGGAAATAATAATTATACCTTGTCTATTCCTCATTCCAATTATAAACGAGAATAACAATTATACCTTGCCTATTCTACGTTTATCAATTAGTGCAAGTGCATACGGATCCATTACACTTACTAGTATACGTACATTATATCACAACATTCATCCGATCAGATCGTACTGCTAAAATTGAAACTCAATTAACTAGAAATGTTCCCTGTCAAAAGTTACCGGAAACTCAATAGTTATCGGAACATTAATACTTACCGGGCACTTCCGGTAAAACTATCCGGACAAGATGTCCGGAACTCATATCCAGAAACTATCGAAATCCGGGAACCGTCCGAAACATGTATCCGAAAAACACACTTACCGGATACTTCGGAAAACATACCGGAATACCCAACAATCCGGGTGACGTCCGGAAACCAAGGTATTCCAGTATCATCTGGAAAAGTTAACTGGCCGGGAAATTATAATTTTACCGGATACTTCAGGGAATCAGCACTTACCGGACACTTATATATTTTTCGGACACCACCAAATAAGAGTTTACCGGATACTTCGCTTTTATCCGGTAACTTCGAACTGTACTCGATTTTTACCATCAATTTTTCTCAATAGTTCAATTCTCAATCAAATATATATCACTACGGCATTTCTAAAACACATAGATAATTTAACGACACATAAATCGTCCAATTTCAATATCTATAATATCAAGAGTGATATGAACTCACCTGGACCAAGTTCGACCCAGAGTCTTCTGCAGAATCCAAATTTAAACCTGATTCCAAAGATTCAAAACCAAATCAGAAGCTAAACTTTACTTATACCATCAATCTTAATCAACTGGAATTGAAAAAGATCATTAATTTCTTACCAAATTTCCTCGAATGTCGACTGCGCTCTTCTCTTTTCTTTCTGGAGCCGCCTTCACAATTACCAAATTGAGATAAAAATCTCAATTGTAGCCGACTCCCTCTTTATACCAAAACAACTATCCTCAAAAGACCAAATCAACCCCGAAGTTTCGTAAATCCACAATTAGCTTAAACTTTGGTCAATTACATTTTCAACCCTTTCAACATTTCGTTTAAAATAACACCTCCCCATTATGTTAAACATTCTTCCAAAATAACCGTACAATAATTATGGAAATTTCGAGGTGTTACATCTCGTCAGTCGTCATCCTCCACATCTTCGTTCTTACTTATTTTCTTAGTGGAATATGAATTCCGCAAGTCAATGTCTTTGATTTTCTTTTCCATTAAATCAAATAAATCAATGGACGTCGTCCCACATATATCTTCTCAACCGTCCTCTGCCTTCCCTCTCTACAACCACATCAGCAACCTTATCAAGGATTTCCATTGTTTTTTGGACTCACGATTTGTTTGTAATAATGAATTAGGTTTATTCTTTTTGACGAATCATATTATGCTTTATTTGTTTTGACTTATGAACTAGCTCAACTTTGCTTTTGTTTATTTTGAGTCACGAACTGAAGTTCATGATTTATATAGTATGTGTTGATGAGTGGGGTTTGGAAGCCTCGTTGTGTGAGAAAAAATAGGTAGCAGACAAGATAGAGGAGATAATATATCATGGATTCGGATCTTAAAGCAATCAAGAGAATATCTTATTTACTTGATGCAATTAAGTGTAATAACCGGGATCTTATTTGAAAAGATTAAAGTTTGTGGGGGAATGTTGTAAGTCGTAAATTCAGGGGCCAAATTGTAAAGTTTGGAGAGAGTATAAAAACTCCCAAAAATGACTCAAAAACCCTAGAACTATTCTTGGTGTGTGTGTGTGTGTGGCGGCTTAGAGAGAAAGAGCAAAGGAAGAGAAGATTGTGGTCTCAAGAGCAATTGGAGAAGAAGGTTCTTCAATCATCAAATCTGGAGGAGGAAAGAGAATTGGAATCTGATTCTACATCGATTTCAACATGTAATCCCTAATTTCATCCCCTTAATTTGAGAGTTTCTGCGGGTTGTTTGGGTTGTTTGAGAGTCCTTTATTTAAGAGTTTTAAAAGGATGATCACAAAGATTTAGATAATCATAATGGAGCTAAGTAACAAAGAATGATAGAGTTAGAATAATTATTGATGGGGAAGAGACTTAGTAATAGATGGAAATAGATTAATATTCGGTTCTAATGTTAATCAGTATCGCATCGAGTATGGATTTTAAGTCCGAAAGTGGAGATCCGGTACTGTTGTCCGGAACCGTATGGATCCGGAACCCATAACAAGGATCCAGAATTGAGTAATTAAAAGGGATCCGGAATTAAATTTATTGGATCCGGTATTGTTTGGAAAAAAAGAACCGGAATTTATTTCTTTTGGCCTATGAACCGGAATCCATTTGATGTGATCCGGAATTGTATTAAGTTTGGGCCTTAACTACAAAAGAACCCGAAGTTGTTTGGATCACATGATCCGGTAGCATTTTCTCAAAACAATCCGGAATTGGGCCTAATTTAAAAAGGACCCGGAATCCTATTTAAAAAGGATCCAGTGTTTTGTTTTTAAGGGGAATAGTCATGGGCCTATAGAATCCGATATTTAAAATTAAAGGGGATCCGAAAGTTTAATTGCTGGGCTTTAATAATAGAGTAGTGGATCCGAAATTCTTTAGCTAAATTAATGAGATCCGGAGTGGGCCATACAATAATTCCGATAGTTGGGCTGATAATTGGATCTGGAATTCATATTGTTTGCAAAGTGATCCGGAGTTGGGCTAGACATTATTTGGATCCGGAATTCATATTGTTTGGTAAGTGATCCGGTATTTGGTTAGGCCGATTTATTTGGGTCCTGATTCCAGAGTGGTCGAGAGTAAGTTAGATAGAAAAATGTTCAGATTGAGCTGAGATTAACCAAGACTCACTATAATTATTATTTTAATATCATAGGTGTTCACCTTAAAATCTGAAGTTTTGCGAGAAGGATTTGCTAAAGCGGCAGATGAGTTTTTCTAACTAAAATACGCGTTTTGAACATGTTTTCGGAAGAAAGTAAATGAGTAGAATTGTCATGTTTGATTGCATGATTTTAATTGTTTGAAAGTTTATATGAGATGTATGCAAACATTGTGGTAGACGTAAATTAGCTAAGTTGGGGGGAGGTTCAGCCAGTGCTCACGCCGGGGGGAGGTTCCGTTTATACCATGGGAGGGTGTACCTAGTAAGGCAGCGTGAGACTGACTCGCTGTCACTCTTGAGTGACTTCAGGGTGCCATTTACGGGAGCGGATTTATCTGCGGAAGTTTATGTAAAGATATGTGAAAGTTTTATGTAAAGATATGCGAAAGTTTTATGTAAAGATATGTGAAAGTTATAAATTGTTTTTAAATGATTTTGAGAACTGTCATGAGGGAGCTCACTAGACCTCATGGTCTAACCCTCGCATTTTCCAAACTAAATCTTTTCAGGTAAGCATGTAGTAGGAGGCTCTAGTAAGTGAACATGGCAGGGCTAGAGAATAATTGCAGTTAGAAGCAGTGCCACTCATACCATTACTAGTTAGTTATTCTCAGTTGTGTATAGGTTGTTTCCGCCAACCTAAGTTTTGAGACAGATGTAATGAAATTTTTGGGACCAGCATTGTGTTTCTTTAAATTTAAATACTATGTATGCTTTATTTAGAATGGGTTGCTACAGTTGGTATCAGAGCCATAGTTTAAGGGATTTAGGTGATCGGACGGGCCTAAACTTAAACTTTGAGAGTAGAAATCACAACTAAGAATCAAGAAATGCGTTTGGAGGGCACTATTGTAGAGATAGGAGTAATAGGGTACGGAGGACAGTCATGTAAGGTAAGACTGGGATTACACCTGGCTAGTGTAATTGCGAACATATAGGTACATGTATGTGCTCAATCTGTCTTATTATTCCGAAGTTGTAGTCTTAAGCTAGTTTATATGTCGTGTTCCAGTAATCTAAAATGTCAGCAAGATCCCTGAGGGGTATATTGAGACCCATTGTTGGAGAAGTATCGTGAGAGATCATTTATGATGCGATGTATGTATACATCTTAAGGAAGAAATGTTGCTTGGAATGTTATGAGCCGTCTAGAGGTAGATCTTCGTGGGTGCAAAGAGGATGAATGATTACTTTTGAGTAAGACTCCTGGTTCTGGAGAGTCCCGGTTCTAGAAATCGTGGGGTAGAGCAGTTGGGATGGTAAGGAAGGACGATGTCGAGATCTTGAAAGCTTCAATTCAAGAGTGAGTGGAGGATTAGAGCCCTGACTCCTTAGTCGAGTTTTTCAGTGGCAGAATCAATGAAGGGAAGATATCGGTGGTGAATTGAAAACGTGTAGAGGTAGAATGTGAGATAATTGATCAAGACGAAAATAGTATGTGTAACAACCCGGATCCCAAACACACAACAAATAACATACATTGTCTAACATCGTTACATAACAAAGATACATTATATAACAAATACGGTCCCCTAATCTTTACAAACATTCAATACATCATTACAAACGTTTACTTAGTAAATTTACATCATTACTAATAACATGCTATAACTACAGGAAGGCACGGCTCCTTGCTCTTGGTACTTCTGGCCTTGGTACTACCGGTCTAACACCCGTTGGTCTTACTGACGTACCACCCGGTTGTATTCTCCCCAGTGGACAATCGGACTGAAGGTGATCAGGAGAATTGCACGAGTAACAAAATCTAACTACTCGTCAGTCTTTAGCAATATGACCGATCTTTCCACACTTATAACAGTTTCTAGGATCAACTTGACAACTTCCTTGATGAAAACAGTGGCACTTTGGGCAAGGTCTTTCAACTGGTCGGAAAGGTGGACGATTATCAAATTGCTGAAACCTGGACTTCTTCGGATCATATTGCGGTCCTTCCCACTTTCTTTTCCCCACATTCTTATCACTAGTACTTCTCCCTTTATCTTGTTCCACGGTTTCCGCGGCGTCTACTGCGACGGAGAAAGTTTATGGTCCTTTAGCAATCACAAAACTTCTGACTTCTGCATTCAATCCAAAGATAAACCTTTCAATCTTCATGGCCTCCGTAGCAACGTAGTATTCCGCAAAACGAGACTTTTCCAAGAAGCGAGCGGTGTAGTCCCGAACTGACAAATTCCCTTGCTGTAAGTTCATAAACTCCCCTTCCAATTGTTTAACTGCGGCTTGAGGACAAAACTGTTTCCTGAAAGCTATCACGAATTCTTCCCAAGAGTAAGTAGAATATATATCAGATCCTCCCGAGGACATATGTGCTTCCCACCAGTATAGGGCATCGCCTTTCAACATTGCAGTTCCATAGAGTACTCTATCCTCTTCAGCGCTTTTACTAGTCTTGAAGATAACTTCTATTTCCTTCAGCCACTTCATAGCTTTCACTGGATCCCGATCTCCCGAGTAAGTTGGAGGCTTA
This sequence comes from Saussurea involucrata, assembly GCA_033807775.1. Taxonomy (NCBI): domain Eukaryota; kingdom Viridiplantae; phylum Streptophyta; class Magnoliopsida; order Asterales; family Asteraceae; genus Saussurea; species Saussurea involucrata. The sequence continues at coordinate 11,204,399 of CM066322.1, read as the reverse complement.
CAACTTAAGAACATTTTATAGTCACACTTTCTTAGTACTGGTGTGATTGTAGGTGTAATAGGCATCTCGTCTTCCTGACCAGGATCTGGTGTATCAGCTTCATTATGACGAGTTCGATCAAACATGGCTTGTATACTGGTCTGCAGTCTTCCCATTTCGGCTGTTAAATCGTCCCTAGTAACAAATTCATTACCTCGCGACGGAGCTCCACTCCCAGTTCTACCCCCAATTCTGCCTCTACCTCTTTCTCCCACTCTTCCCCTTCCTCCGGCTGTTGGGTTTGTTCTATTCGGATTTCCTCCTCCTTCCCGATTCGTTTGTCTAGTACCACTTGCCATTCTGTTGATTCAAACAAGGTTAATATACACATAAGCACATACCCCATATAACAAGGTATTACAGTTCAAACATGTACCTGTAAGATCACAATTACACTGGCCAGGTGTGATCTGAAATTACCTTACATGATGTTCCTTCTACCTTTTTATATTTAACATCCCAAGGTTCTACAATAATAAGGACATCCTACTTCACATGCAGTTTAAGTCTAGGTACAGATACAAATACCTAAATCCCTTAAACTAGGGCTCTGATACCATCTGTAACAACCCGGATCCCAAACACACAACAAATAACATACATTGTCTAACATCGTTACATAACAAAGATACATTATATAACAAATACGGTCCCCTAATCTTTACAAACATTCAATACATCATTACAAGCGTTTACTTAGTAAATTTACATCATTACTAATAACATGCTATAACTACTAAACACATCATAGTCTTCAACTACATAGTCCTCCAAAAGCTATTCGCGGTTTAACCTTCTTATTTGCTCTTACTCGATCCACGACCTGGAATACACATTTTTAAAACAAAATGAGGGTTAGACCTTGAGGTCTAGTGAGAAAATCCTCGTTAGTTAAAAACCATTTGCACAACATCATACACATAATTCACATAGGAATACCAACTAAGACTCATGCATCATGTATCTTTCAATCTCATTCTCTTGGCCATATTAATTGGTTGCGAGCCAATTAATTAATTTACACCACTATACTGAATACAGCCAACACCACTGTCCCTCTGTACAGCCAACATACACTGGTCCTAAGCCCGGCCAACTAGCACCCATGCAGTGTAATACTCATATAAACATAATATTCACATTATTACACTCATTCACATATATGTATTCCAGTTAGAAAACATTTTAAGTAAAAACTCACTTGTTTGCTTATCAAAACTCTTTCCAGTCTTCCACAAAGAACTCAGCTTTCACCTTCGATTCACAGTATCTGAAACAATTAAATACAAATATCTCTTTACCAAATAGAACACACATATCTTACTAAAGCTAAGTACTCTAGATAACTCAAATCCTCAAATGTTACCCCCAAACCCGAACTTAAGTCGAGTCCATAATGCATTCAGTCCTCATTCATTCCCCATCCAATAATTAACAAGCAACATGTTACTGGATACCCAAAAGCATCTAAACTCTCAAAATTGATCAAACATCTAAACTATCCGGACAACACAAAACTATCCGGACAACACACACAATCCGGATAACACTACTTTCCGGATAATATAACCAACCCGGATAACATAACTATCCGAACAACATCAACAATCCGGACGATATTCGGAAACCAAAGTAACCCGGATACCACCCGGTATCTTAATGTATCCGGAAACTTAAGGGAAAAGAGGAACTTACCGGATACTTGAATCTTTCGGACACCACTAGAACAACTTCCGGACACTACCAACCAAAACTACCGGACACTCTCATACCATCCGGAAACCTCTGACTGTTCCTCAACTTTCTACCCAGAATCCGACTGAATCAATACCAGATGTGTAATTGACTATTCTAATCCGATAGAAACCTTCCAGTAGCAATTACAAACATAAAATATAAAGGAACATACCTCAATTCCTCTTCCAAGTACACCAATTTGATTCTTTTAGCCACAAACCCTTCTTTCCTCTTTTGGGTCTCAAACACACACTGAATTCTTTGGATATTTTGCTGTTTCGAAAATATTTGACTTAACTAAGTATTTATATTTTTGACTTAATTTACCATTAAAGCTTAAACTATCCAATAATGACCCAAAACACCCTTAATTTATAACTTAACCCAAACTTACCCTAAACATCAATTATAGAGTTAACTAGATTTTAACGGAACTCAAATTTAACTAACGAACTTACCCGGGGTATTACATCATCTCCCCCTTAAAAGAATTCCGTCCCGGAATTCGGTTTAGGCAAAAAGGTGCGGGTACTTGGTTCTCATTTCTGATTCCGATTCCCAAGTAGCATCCTGACCCCTATGGTGTCGCCACTGTACTTTCACTTGTCTGATCTCCTTATTCCGCAAAACCTTAACTTTACGGTCCACAATGGCTTCTGGTTCTTCTACATAATTCAACTTTTCATCAACCTGTATATCGGGTAGAGACACTGCCTGATCTGGCGTAACTAGACACTTTCGAAAATTCGATACATGAAACGCGTTGTGAATTCTGCTTAACTCTGACGGAAGATCCAACCTGTAGGCTACTTCTCCAATCCTTTCTGTAATTGCAAATGGTCCAATGTACCTTGGACTAAGTTTACCTTGTTTCCCAAATCGGATGACTCCTTTCCAAGGCGAGACTTTTAGCATTACGAAATCCCCAACTTGGAATTCTAACAGTTTTCGGCGTCGGTCGGCGTAGCTTTTCTGTCTGTCTTGAGCTACTTTCAAACGTTCCCGAATCTGAAAAATCTTATCCGCGGTCAACTGGACTATATCTGGCCCTGCTAACTGTTTCTCTCCCACTTCGTTCCAACACATAGGCGTTCGGCATTTTCTACCATACAGAACTTCAAACGGTGTCGCTTGTATGCTGGAATGGTAACTGTTGTTGTAGGCAAATTCTATCAGTGGCAAGTTCTTATCCCACGATCCCCCAAAGTCAACAATGCAAGCCCGTAACATATCTTCCAAAGTCTGAATCGTGTGTTCACTCTGACCGTCAATTTGAGGATGATACGCTGTACTTAACTTTATCTGCGTTCCCATTTCCTTTTGAAAACTTCTCCAGAATCTTGAGGTAAAACGGCTGTCACGATCAGAGATAATCGAAATTGGAACTCCATGTCGAGTTACTATTTCATTGATATACAGTTTGGCTAGTCTTTCCAATGAATAGGTTTCCTTTATTGGTAGGAAGTGAGCAGACTTTGTCAACCTGTCAACGATCACCCAAATAGCGTCAAACCCTTTCGGAGTCCTTGGTAACTTCGTGATGAAATCTGTAGTAATCTGATCCCATTTCCACATCGGTATTTCTAAACGTTGTAATTGCCCAAACGGCTTTTGATGTTCAATCTTTACCTTCTTACAAGTAGTACAACCTTCCACATGTTGAGCAATGCTTCTTTTTATTCCCGACCACCAATAGAATTGTTTTAGGTCTTTGTACATCTTATTCGTACCTGGATGAATGGAGAATCGAGATTGATGAGCTTCTTGTAGTACACGATCACGTAAACCACCCAAATGAGGCACCCAAATTCTGTTCCCCAGACACAATAACTCACGATCATCTTTCACTAGCAATGCTGATAACCCCACTAACCGTTCTGATTTCAAATATTCTTCCTGATTGGCTTTTACTTGACACTTCTTCAGTTCGTCGAAAATGTTTGGTAGAAGCTCAGTTCGTAGTTCAATAGCTTTTATTGTTCCACTTCTTTCTTGTCGACTCAGCGCATCAGCTACCACGTTCGCCTTTCTCGGATGATAAAGGATTTCACAGTCATAGTCATTCACCAATTCTAGCCATCTTCTTTGCCTCATATTTAGTTCCTTCTGATCGAAAAGATGTTGGAGACTCTTATGATCAGTATAAATTTGACATTTAGAGCCGTAAAGGTAATGTCTCCAAATCTTCAACGCGAAAACAACTGCTGCCAGTTCCATGTCGTGTGTAGGATACTGTCTTTCATGATCTTTTAACTGACGAGAAGCATAAGCAATAACCTTTCCACGCTGCATTAGTACACAACCCAATCCCAATTTGGAAGCATCACTGTAAACAACAAAATCATTGGAACCTTCAGGTAATACTAGTATCGGTGCGCTACAGAGTTTCTCTTTCAAAATTCGGAATGCTTCATCCTGTTCTGCTTTCCATTCGAACTTTAGATTCTTCCGGGTTAGCTTAGTGAGAGGTGTAGCGATACGAGAAAAATCTTTTATAAACTTTCGATAGTAACCGGCTAAACCCAGAAAACTTCGTACTTCCGTTGGCGTCTTCGGCGGTTCCCATTTTTCAATTGCTTCTACCTTCGTTGGATCAACTTGAATACCTTTCTCGGAAACTACATGCCCCAGAAACTGAACTTCCCGTAGCCAAATTCACACTTAGAGAACTTAGCGTATAATTGTTCCTTCTTTAACAATTCCAAAATTAACCGAAGATGTTGTGCGTGATCCTCTTTGGATCGGGAATAGATAAGTATATCATCGATAAATACAATAACAAATCTATCGAGATACGGTTTACATACCCGATTCATTAAATCCATAAAAGCAGCTGGATCGTTCGTCAATCCAAAAGGCATCACTAAGAATTCATAGTGACCATACCGTGTGCGAAAAGCAGTTTTCAGAACGTCTTCTTCTTTAACCTTCAGTTGATGATAACCAGATCTCAGATCAATCTTGGAGAAATAGCAAGCTCCAACTAGTTGATCAAAGAGGTCATCAATTCTAGGAAGCGGATACTTGTTCTTGATCGTGCGCTTATTCAGTTCTCGATAATCAATACACATCCTCATCGAACCATCATTCTTTTTCACAAACAGAACCGGTGCTCCCCACGGCGAAGAACTGGGTCTGATGAAGCCTTTATCTGAAAGATCCTGCAGTTGTGTCATCATCTCTTCCATCTCTGGAGGTGCCAAACGATACGGTGCACGGGCAACAGGAGCGGCTCTAGGAATCAGATATATACCAAACTCTACTTGTCTAACGGGCGGAAAGCTAGTCAGATCTTCTGGAAAAACTTTCGGAAATTCACGAACAACCGGAATATCTCCCAGCTTATTCTTTTCTAGCTTAATATCTATCACATAAACTAAGTAACTTGAGCAGCCTTTATTGATACACTTACGAGCTTTCAACAAAGAGATAAGGCAAGACTGATGATTTCTACGGTCACAATAAATCACTACTGGTCCCTTCTCAGGTAAGACAACATTTATCAACTTCTTATCACAAACTATATTAGCCTGATTCTCGGCTAACCAATCCATTCCCACTACCACATCAAACTCGATCAAGGCTATAGGAAATAACTGAATAGGCACTCCATACCCATCTATGTTTATCACACAACTATCAAATACCTCATTAACCGGTACGTGATTATCATTAGCCGTATCTACCATTAACGCATGATCTAACACTTTAGGCTTTAAATGCATATAGGCAACAAAAGAAGGCGACACAAACGATCGGTTTGCACCGGAATCAAATAACACTTTAGCACGTGTAGAATTTATTAAGAATGTACCTGTAACCACATCGGGAGTCTCATCTGCTTCTTGCTCTGTCATCTGGAAGGCACGACCCCTTGCTCTTGGTACTTCTGGCCTTGGTACTACCGGTCTAACACCCGTTGGTCTTACTGACGTACCACCCGGTTGTATTCTCCCCAGTGGATAATCGGACTGAAGGTGATCAGGAGAATTGCACGAGTAACAAAATCTAACTACTCGACAGTCTTTAGCAATATGACCGATCTTTCCACACTTATAACAGTTTCTAGGATCAACTTGACAACTTCCTTGATGAAAACGGTGGCACTTTGGGCAAGGTCTTTCAACTGGTCGGAAAGGTGGACGGTTATCAAATCGCTGAAACCTGGACTTCTTCGGATCATACTGCGGTCTTTCCCACTTTCTTTTCCCCACATTCTTATCACTAGTACTTTTCCCTTTATCTTGTTCCACGGTTTCCGCGGCGTCTACTGCGGCGGAGAAAGTTTCTGGTCCTTTAGCAATCACAAAACTTCTGACTTCTGCATTCAATCCAAAGATAAACCTTTCAATCTTCATGGCCTCCGTAGCAACGTAGTATTCCGCAAAACGAGACTTTTCCAAGAAGCGAGCGGTGTAGTCCCGAACTGACAAATTCCCTTGCTGTAAGTTCATAAACTCCCCTTCCAATTGTTTAACTGCGGCTTGAGGACAAAACTGTTTCCTGAAAGCTATCACGAATTCTTCCCAAGAGTAAGTAGAATATATATCAGATCCTCCCGAGGACATATGTGCTTCCCACCAGTATAGGGCATCGCCTTTCAACATTTCAGTTCCATAGAGTACTCTATCCTCTTCAGCGCATTTACTAGTCTTGAAGATAACTTCTATTTCCTTCAGCCACTTCATAGCTTTCACTGGATCCCGATCTCCCGAGTAAGTTGGAGGCTTACAACTTAAGAACATTTTATAGTCACAATTTCTTAGTACTGGTGTGATTGTAGGTGTAATAGGCATCTCGTCTTCCTGACCAGGATCTGGTGTATCAGCTTCATTATGACGAGTTCGATCAAACATGGCTTGTATACTGGTCTGCAGTCTTCCCATTTCGGCTGTTAAATCGTCCCTAGTAACAAATTCATTACCTCGCGGCGGAGCTCCACTCCCAGTTCTACCCCCAATTCTGCCTCCACCTCTTTCTCCCCCTCTTCCCCTTCCTCCGGCTGTTGGGTTTGTTCTATTCGGATTTCCTCCTCCTTCCCGATTCGTTTTCAAGTACCACTTGCCATTACGTTGATTCAAACAAGGTTAATATACACATAAGCACATACCCCATATAACAAGGTATTCCAGTTCAAACATGTACCTGTAAGATCACAATTACACTGGCCAGGTGTAATATGAAATTACCTTACATGATGTTCCTTCTACCTTTTTATATTTAACATCCCAAGGTTCTACAATAATAAGGACATCCTACTTCACATGCAGTTTAAGTCTAGGTACAGATACAAATACCTAAATCCCTTAAACTAGGGCTCTGATACCATCTGTAACAACCCGGATCCCAAACACACTACAAATAACATACATTGTCTAACATCGTTACATAACAAAGATACATTATATAACAAATACGGTCCCCTAATCTTTACAAACATTCAATACATCATTACAAACGTTTACTTAGTAAATTTACATCATTACTAATAACATGCTATAACTACTAAACACATCATAGTCTTCAACTACATAGTCCTCCAAAAGCTATTCGCGGTTTAACCTTCTTATTTGCTCTTACTCGATCCACGACCTGGAATACATATTTTTAAAACAAAATGAGGGTTAGACCTTGAGGTCTAGTGAGAAAATCCTCGTTAGTTAAAAACCATTTGCACAACATCATACACATAATTCACATAGGAATACCAACTAAGACTCATGCATCATGTATCTTTCCATCTCATTCTCTTGGCTATATTAATTGGTTGCGAGCCAATTAATTAATTTACACCACTATACTGAATACAGCCAACACCACTGTCCCTCTGTACAGCCAACATACACCGGTCCTAAGCCCGGCCAACTAGCACCCATGCAGTGTAATACTCATATAAACATAATATTCACATTATTACACTCATTCACATATATGTATTCCAGTTATAAAACATTTTAAGTAAAAACTCACTTGTTTGCGAAATGAGTTTATCGCGTTGTCATGCATGAAGGCTATGAACTCACTAGGTCGTAGAGTACTACATTTTAAGATAAGGAAGGTTTCCGAGAGTGGAGAGGTGTTGGACAAACCAGGGGAGAATGTTTATAGTTTGGTATTTGTGTTCAAGAAGAGAGGTGAACAGTGAAAGAGTCGAAAGTGGACTTTGGTGTCGGTTGTATGAGGGTCTGTACCCTTGTTCGGTGACTGGAAATACAGTTGCCGAGGGACGGTTGTGCCCGGAGGAAGGACTAGAAGTCATCAAGGTGTTGGTATTAGCAACTCGTTATGAGTAGTGTGGTTAGGCAGAAATGAAATATCCTCGACGTCGAATAAAAGTTTTAAGGTGATCTTGTAATATTGACGTTGCACGAGTAAGTTTTGAAATGAAGACGACGGGAGGTGTAGATGATCATGATATGTTGGAAAGATTAAGTTTTGTTAGGAAATCCTTTTGACGGGAAAGTTAGGGAAGCATCATCACGTCGACTACTAATGTTAAAGTCGACAACTAATTAAAATGTCTGAAACTGAAGGCGTTGTCAAGAGATTGGAAGTGGAGAGGATTACCGCGGTGTGGGTAAATGTAGGAGGTCGTTCTGGAAAGATGTAACCATAACGATGGAACACCTCGTGTGGGCGTATGGATTATATCGCTCTGTGAAGGAATGTGCCCTGTCTATGTAATGGTTGGGATCGCAAGGAGCTAGCAAGAAACGAGTATGTTTGAGTTAAGTGGAAAATCGTGAGTTGTGATTCAACTAGAGTTGGGGAAAGACAAAGTAGCGAGATAGACTCGGTTATTTATGCGAGAGAATATGAAGGCAAGTTTGAATTGTGTACGAATGACCATGAGAGACCTGGTCTGCAATGTGATGTTATAGGTGGAGAATGTACGGATAAGTAGTGGCATCAATTGCCAAGATAAATGTGCCAGCCAGTGTTGTAGTAGTGTGATGTTAGAAAGAAGAAGCATTAGATGGAAGCCTTTTTAGGGATTTCGGATGAGGTGTACGATTTGTTAATCAAGTTGTTGGAGCACGTGGTTTGTAAGTTGGCGTTGTAATATGGCTATATTCGGAATAGAATGTTGGAGCGGTAGTGGGTGGTTACCCAAATGAGAAACCAAGTGTTTTTGGTTGTGTGAGTCGCTAAGTAAGTATATTTTGGAATCATTGGAAGATTAAAGAAGATGATGGATGGGTTAGTCAAAATGTGGTGTAGTAGATGCGAAATCTTTAAAGAATGTGAATCGTTTCATATGTGTGAAGGAATTATCCGAGAAGATAATAGTTAGAGGTCAAAGAACGTGTAGTGACTTCGAACACCGGTGGCATTTCGAGATAACTTGGTTGGATACCTCAAGTTAGAATTTTGGTGCAATCGTTTGGTCATGTATAGTAATGAGGAAGAGTAATCGACTCATGTGGTAAGGTCGAGAGTTAAGGGCAAGTAATTGCTTGGTGGGCGGTGCTCCACGCTAACGTGGGGAGGTAAAGATAGTATGTCGGACTAAGTGAGTAGGTTAGAAGCAGTAAGCTTGGCAGTAACACCGAAAAAGTGGAGTAGTGTGTGTAGATTGTCATTAGTAAGTGTGCGAATTTCTGGAAAGGGTATGGAGGAAGGAGATTTGTGTATGTTTTAAGTGCGGGAAGGAAGTGGACAAAGGTAGTTGAATGGGTTTGAATTGGTGATGTTGTGAGAAAGGTTCAAGCGAACTGGTCGTTCAGTGATAAGCTATTGAGAATAGATTGGTGTGACCATGGCACTCATCCTCGTTGAGTGAGGGTGACCGAAGTTATGACATATATGATTGGACGCGTGTGGGATGCAGTGAGGAATGGATGTGGCTTCAGGATAAGTTCATTTTGGATAGGTGAACACATCAATGAGGGATCATGGAAGCTTCCTGCTTTTAGTTACGTATAAGTGTGGAGTGATGAAGTGGTGAGAACGTATGAAATGGTTGATGAGCTGTAGCCGATGTATTTCGAGAAAAAGGAGGTGTTATCCGCATAGACGAATGTCGGTTGGGAGAAGTAATCTAAAAATGCATGTAATCCGATGAAGGAACTATTGGGTGTGAGTTTGTCGGGATGTACAAGGTTGGTCTTGTGCCAAGTTGTCAAGTTAGTGATTTTTCCCGGTAAAAGATTCTCGTGTTGTGGCGGGGAATTCCGCCAAGTTCCTTTTCTTTAAGGAAGTGAAGATGTATAAGGGACCTTATTTAGACGTGTTTTAAAACCGTGAGTACCGGTGCGTGGACGGAAGCGAGCAAACTGAGGTGCGACTGGCCTTGGAGTTATCAGGTGGTATTTGAGCGAGGATAATGACCAGAGAGGTTACAAATATATGATACAAGATAACACGTTATAACAAAGTGGTGACTCACCGAGGCGGTTCCGAAGTATGGAATACGGTTATGTTTTACAACAGAACGGTTGGGAGAAAAGTGAAGTGGACTACGTTTTTGGGAACCATTGAAGTTATGGAAGTTGAGTATGTAGTGTACGATCTGGTGGTGCCCGATGAGATTTTAGAAGAATTCATAGTGCGAGGCACATCTATATTTTTGGAGAGCAAATGTTGGAAGTTGAGATGATGGAGACCTTGCAAGGAATGCAGGCGTTAAGGAGTTGACTTTCGTTATCCTAGAACGAGTGAGAGCAGTAGTCTACAAGTTGGAGTTACCGAGAAATTTAGAGGGAGTTCATCCGACGTAGCAATCCCATTGGAGGATGTCAGCATTGACGAGAAATTGACGTACGAAGAGGAACCTATAGAAATCGTAGACAACAAGATTCGCAGAACGAGGAACAAAGAGGTACGACTAGTAAGGGTCTAGTGGAGGTATCACAAAGGACAAGAGGCAACCTGGAAGGTAGAAGCGGACATGAGGTCCAAGTACCCTAAACTTTTCGATAATGGAATTCCGGGGACATAATTCTTTTGAGGGGGGAGTGTTGTAATAACCGAGATCTTATTTGAAAAGATTAAAGTTTGTGGGGGAATGTTGTAAGTTGTAAATTCAGGGACCAAATTGTAAAGTTTGGAGAGAGTATAAAAACTCCCAAAAATGGCTCAAAAACCCTAGAACTATTCTTGGTGTGTGTGTGGCGGCTTAGAAAGAAAGAGCATAGAAAGAGAAGATTGTGGTCTCAATAGCAATTGGAGAAGAAGGTTCTTCAATCATCAAATATGGAGGAGGAAAGAGAATTGGAATCTGATTCTACATCGATTTCAACAGGTAATCCCTAATTCCATCCCCTTAATTTGAGAGTTTCTGCTGGTTGTTTGGGTTGTTTGAGAATCCTTTATTTAAGAATTTAAAAAAGATGATCACAAAGATTTAGATAATCATAATGGAGCTAAGTAACAAAGAATGATAGAGTTAGAATAATTATTGATGGGGAAGAGACTTAGTAATCGATGGAAATAGATTAATCTTCGGTTCTAATGTTAATTAGTATCGCATCGAGTTTGGATTTTAAGTCCGAAAGTGGAGATCCGGTACTGTTGTCCGGAACCGTATGGATTCGGAACCCATAACAAGGATCCGGAATTGAGTAATTAAAAGGGATCCAAAATTAAATTTATTGGATCCGGTATTGTTTGAAAAAAAAGAACCAGGATTTATTTCCTTTGGCCTATGAACCGGAATCCATTTGATGTGATCCAGAATTGTATTAAGTTTGAGCCTTAACTACAAAAGAACCGGAAGTTGTTTGGATCACATGATCCGGTAGCATTTTCTCAAAACAATCCGGAACTGGGCCTAATTTAAAAAGGACCCGAAATCCTATTTAAAAAGGATCCGGTGTTTTGTTTTTAAGGGGAATAGTCATGGGCCAATAGAATCCGGTATTTAAGTTAAAGGGGACCCGGAAGTTTAATTGTTGGGCTTTAATAATAGAGTAGTGGATCCGAAATTCTTTAGCTAAATTAATGAGATCCGGAGTGGGCCATACAATAATTCCGGTAGTTGGGCTGATAACTGGATCTGGAATTCATATTGTTTGCAAAGTGATCCAGAGTTGGGCTAGACATTATTTGGATCCAGAATTCATATTGTTTGGTAAGTGATCCGATAATTGGTTGGGCCGATTTATTTGGGTCCTGATTCCAGAGTGGTCGAGAGTCAGTTAGATAGAAAATTGTTCAGATTGAGCTGAGACTAACCAAGACTCACTATAATTATTATTTTAATATCATAGGTGTTCACCTTAAAATCTGAAGTTTTGCGAGAAGGAATTGCTAAAGCGCCAGATGAGTTTTTCTAACTAAAATACGCGTTTTGAACATGTTTTCAGAAGAAAGTAAATGAGTAGAATTGCCATGTTTGATTGCATGATTTTAATTGTTTGAAAGTTTATATGAGATGTATGCATACATTGTGGTATACGTAAATTGGCTAAGCCGGGGGGAGGTTCCGCCAGTGCCCACGCCGGGGGGAGGTTCTGTTTATGCCATGGGAGGGTATACCTAGTAAGGCAGCGTGAGACTGACTCGTTGTCATTCTTGAGTGACTTCAGGGTGCCATTTACGGGAGCGGATTTATCCGCGGAAGTTTATGTAAAGATATGTGAAAGTTTTATGTAAAGATATGTGAAAGTTATAAATTGTTTTTAAATGATTTTGAGAACTGTCAGGAGGGAGCTCACTAGACCTCATGGTCTAACCCTCGCATTTTCCAAACTAAATCTTTTCAGGTAAGCAGGTGGTAGGAGGCTCTGGCAAGTGAACAAGGCAGGGCTAGAGAATAATTGCAGTTAGAAGCAGTGCCACTCATACCATTAGTAGTTAGTTATTCTCAGTTGTGTATAGGTTGTTTCCGCCAACCTAAGTTTTGAGACAGATGTAATGAAATTTTTGGAACCCAACATTGTATTTCTTTAAATTTAAATACTATGTATGCTTTATTTGGACTGGGTTGTTACATTAACCTAATGTATTATGTATTTGAGACAATTCAGAAATGTACTATAACTCTGTTAAAATGGATAGAATTGTATTGTAACATCGAAAAAAATTATAACAAGGCTGTATTAAGTTATAGTGTTTGAGATGTCTTGTGATGTACATAAAGATAAAGTTATTAAAGATCAGGTTATTTAAATTATAAACCAAAAAATGTACGTTTTAACATGAGTCAGTTTACATTAATGGTAAAGTATAAGATGAATTTAAATTAACACTATCATTATGTTGTAATGATCATTGATCATGGATAGATGGGTAATTTGGGATTAAAATTATGACATCAATTTGATATACTATTAGATGCATTTATTTGAAAACACATAAGTACTGTATTTTTGTCATTTCTTGATTAAGTACCCGGGTAAGTGTTTACTCGTAAAATTAAACACTATCACTTATTTTCCCGTTTAGATTTTAGTCCACCTAAATGGCATCGTATGCAACAATTTAGTCGGCAAACGCTAACCGTGGTAAGAGCCGTCGCACTCACTTACTGCGTAAGACTCTCGGTCCTTGCTTCCGCTCTTACCGGGTAAGATTCTTAGTCCTTGCCATATTCATTCGGTAAGTTAATGTGACTTGATATGCACTTACCCAGATAAGCGTTTTGTAAATGACCCATAAATTGATGAGAGTGTGGTAGATGCGTGAAAAATTTATAGAAGATTTTAGAATTTTGTCCAACATCGGAATCTCCATTTGAAATTGCAATCTAAATTTGTAATTTCTAAAAAATGCAGGGACCAAACCTGGTAAAGAGTCGAATTTGCAAAAGAAAACATAAGCGCCTTTACCCAGTTCAAATGTTAGGGTCTTCGTTTCTCTTTCATTCACAGTTTCACACCGTCTTTCACTTCAAGGGCCAACAATGGCGAGTAACTCCACCACCACCAACGATGACCTGTTTTCTTCATTAATTTCCGACATCAAAACCTACAATGGTTCAGACCCTCTTCTTCCATGGCTCCGGTAAGCACAAAACCCTAAATCTATTCATCATACGGTTCCACTTACGAGTTCAAATGCTAAGGGTTCGGTACTCATACCAACTGAAACCTTACTAAGAATGAAAGTTTTGATTGTATTGAATGATCGAATGATTATATTTACAGAGGAATTAGGACGATGACAGATGCATTACCTCCTCAGCTACTCAAACAGAAGCTTCCTCGATTTCTTCAAAAATGCGCTCAAACATTTGAAACAGATCTCCGTTACCGTAATGATTTACGCTACCTTCGCGTTTGGATGAAACTGGTAATCAACTAAAAGTAATCAACTAATCATAAACATTTACTTTGACTGCATGCCTTGTGCATTTTGATTTTTAAGATTCGATATGTATCATCCCTTCTGTTTTGATTTGTGAGCAAAACGATTAGATATATACGAATTTAGAAGTTTTTACACTGATTCATAAAGTATTTGAAGGATTCATCTAACTATCTAAGTATAGACTACATTCTTCTAGCACACAACATAATTCCATCCTTTTACAATCTGCTGCATTTGTTTAGATTATACACAGACTACAGTGATTAGCTTCTCTCATAATTTGTAATCACTTCTGTATCAGAATGAAGTCCATTAACCTAGAAGTCAAACTATAGATTCCTTTGTTGCCTTTTGATTTGCGTGCACCTGTGTCTGTGTGAAAATGGAGGTGGTATCATACTCCAGTTGGATACATTGTCCTCCATATGCTTCCAAAATTATATAGCTGCCCTAGTTAACTAATAGAATGTAATTATTGTCATTGGATCAGATGGATAATCTCGTAGTGATCGTAAATACAGATTTCTGTAATTTTAGATTATGAAAATCATCAATGTAAGCAATATACGAGTATCAATGTAATAACCCGTCCCAGATGGATAGAAAATTAGATTTGTGAGCTCCTTATAAGCTCAAAGTTATGGGGGTATCAATAACTTCCACCATGGTTTTAACTTTTAAGTTGATTTGGAGGTTATTGGATCGGCTTGCTTGCAATGGGCTATGGGGCATTACAACCTAAAACCTCAAAAGTTTAGTTTATTTGTAGACCTAAATGGACACATATTGCTTATCACTTATCAATTCGAGAATGAGTTAGCACTCAAAAGGTTTGTCATCCATATTCATGTTATTGTCGTCTGTGTGAAGTTGGATTTTGTTGATGACCCTGGTGCTGTTCTGGAGAACATGAAGGCGAATCACATTGGGAACAAGAGGTCACTATTTTACCAGGCTTATGCTCTTTATTATGAGAAGATGAAGAAGTTTACTGATGCTGAGAAGATGTACCATTTTGGGGTGCAGAAGTAAGTGCTCTCATCTTTTTTACACCTTTTAATTTCTAAGCATCCACCTTTACATGTCGTTAAAATGCTAACTGATTCATCTCAGATTGCATCTAGAAACTTCCTAAGTTGGAATATTATGTGTAGATAGTGAGATGGTCAACTTATGTGTTGTTGTGATGAAAGCAACAAAGAAAACAAATAATGAATTGACACAGGTTTGCGTGGTTCACCAATGTGTTGGCTAGTCCTGAATACACAAATAGACAAATTTGCCTTATCCTTTCAATGGCTAATAAAGCCTACCTTTTAAATATGCAAACTAAAATATTTAAGGCCTTGTTTGTTTTTTTAGAGAAAAAAACTCTAATTAGCCTCTTATGTCTGATTCGTTAAGAGGTAGGGTCATGTAGGGCCATTCAAACAGGTTGTTTTTTCCAAATTTTCAAAGCCACTTATGTCTTATCGTCCTCTTATCGGGTAAGAGATAAACCAACCTCTTATCTGCCTCTTATTGTTCTCAATGAATTAACCTTGATAGATTTTTTCTCTCAACCGATTCACTTGGATTATAATAGAACTTATTTTACTATAATTAGGTGACTTCAAAATTTAAATTTATACAATTTAAATATATTATTTTCGATAAACGTATTCGTTTAAATGAATGCTAATTTTTATTATTTAGATGTAAATTTCGTAATGATGATGCATAAATATGTGAAATTGTATAAATTTATATATATATATATATAAGTTCATCACTATAATGTTCTAATGGGTCAAATACATAGTTTAAACAAATTCAGACATTTATCAGTTTACAAAACCAAACAATTTTATTGATTCAAATTTCAGA
Source organism: Saussurea involucrata (assembly GCA_033807775.1). Classification (NCBI taxonomy): domain Eukaryota; kingdom Viridiplantae; phylum Streptophyta; class Magnoliopsida; order Asterales; family Asteraceae; genus Saussurea; species Saussurea involucrata. The sequence goes on along the minus strand of CM066322.1, from coordinate 11,188,505 downwards.
ATTTAGCACCGCCTCTTATCAATCAGAAAAGAAATAAGACTTCACACCTTAGCACCTCTTAAAAAAGCTATCACCTTAGTTGAAAGTGAGAACTTTACCATGGTTTTTCTAACAAGTAAAGATGTGGCAGTTTTGCAGAGCCGGCAGACGAGCTTCAAAAATCATTTGATCAATTTCTTCGTAGAATGGAGCGACACCAAAAAAAGAGGACTCAAGTACGTTGTTTTCAAGTTTATAGTTTCAGTTTGTATTTCTACTTATCGTCTCCAAGCCCCTTCATGATCTAACTATGTACTTATATCCTGCAGCGTCAACAAAGGCGAAGTACAGGAGATCTTCTAGGTGATGGCGTTAAAGATAAGGCAGATAACGTTTTAGTTAAAGGCAGGCCAACTGAAAGCTTACCAAAGGACAAGAAAGTAATTTCACATAGGGAAAATGAGAAGGGAAATAGGACTGAAGCAGGCGTAGATGAACATGGCGGTGATAACACAGTTGTGTTAAAATTTGCAAAGACCGCCATTGTAGGAAAATCTAAAGCTGAAGATGCACGCCATCATGGTCTCGTGGAACCCACAATCAACACGAAAGAAGCCATGGATGCAATAAATAGCATGTTTCGTGAGCCTTTAGGTCCAGAACCTTCTAAAAAGTACACTTCACATAGAAGCAAAACAAACAGTGGTGACTGCTCGAAGAACAGCTTCAACGTGTTCAATGATGATGACTCGGGTAACCGGGTTGACCCGTCAAACGAAAGTCAACCCATGGAGGAACCATTTCAAATATATTGTGATGATGATGAAGAGAACAACGATGATGAGAAAGCCAAATTCGACAACAAATTTGTGTTTCCACGTCCTAAGGATATTATTCCTCTAGAATGTTCCAAAGATGCAGATAAAACGGAGAGACTTCCACAAGCGAAATTTAGAGAAGATACAGTTGTGTTCCGGTTTGTGGGGTCCACGATATCAGATGAGCCGAAGGTGGAAAATGCATGCCACCATGGGCTTGTGGAGCCCACAGTGAACTTGAAAGAGGCCATGGATGACATTAATAGCATGTTTGGAAAACCAATTGAATTTGTAAGAAAAAGAAGACCAAGAAAGCAAGAGAAACCCTTTGAGGAGAAGCAAAATTGCAGCTCCTTTTTGATACTTCCGGATGATGACGTGGACCGTCATCAACAAAAGACTTTCCAGCCAACTAGTTCATCTTCGAGAAAGGAAAACGATCTTTTTGAGCAGACTGTTTGCACAAAGGAGGCCATGGATGATATAAACAAGATGTTTGCAATGCCATTGGACTTCTGAAGAAATTTGTAAGTTCTATATTCCCTTCATTTAAGGTGGTGTTTGTTCACTTATGATTTCTAAGAGGTGGTGCTTAAGTCTGGAATCTGAATCAATAAGACTGTTTACTTTTGTAAACTGACAAACGTCTAAATAATTACCTATTTTATCCCTCAAAAATTCAACTTAAATAAGTCAATTGAAGTGAGCATCGATGATCGAAGAACAACACGGAAAAAGGAAACAAAAGAAGGATGCTGACAGATTTGCGAGGTTGTGAAGTTTTAACCATATCTCACACACCGAAATCTCGATTTAAGCGATTCAAGATGTTCTGGAAAACCAACACACATATTTACAATCTTCGTGTGTTGTATTTTTGCAAATTTGGGGTGCATTTGGTCCAAAACTGACGTTGAAATCGAAAGAATGGTGCTGGACGGAAATAAGAGATTTAAGAGACATGGTTACCACTTTTTTGTCCGGACCATATTAAGAGATAAGAGGCTCTGAAAATAAATAAATAAAAAACGGTCTGAATTATAAAACATCTGACTGAATCAGACATAAATGGTGATTAAGAGTTTAAAATTTTCACTTCTTTAAAGCAAAAACGAGTAATAAGCAAAGAACCATTTTAGTTCATTAGAGACGAACAATAACAAGATTAACTCGAATACAAAAAGATACTGCAGGCATGAAGTCAAACATTCAAAACGATATTAAAGTTTAGGGAGTGGTTTCTGGATCGCAATTAGTAGGACGGAAAGCCAGTGGTCCAGCTGCATAAACAACTGCTTCATAGTTCTTTCCATAAACCACCTTGTTCTCAAATCTCAGAGGAGAGCCATTGATGCCATTGTTGACATTCGACAAAAGGTTGCAGGTTTGGAGCGGAGATGAGACCAGTTTCACATGGCAAGAATGGAGAGGATGGTCCAATAAATAATGGGTCATTTTGAAATCTTTGAGTTCAGCATGAAAGTAGCCACTTTTATCGGTCTCAAATGTGTTGTAGTAACTCACTCTTTTCTTGTGGTTTTTGCAGATAACGCTGACTTTGGCTGTGGAGATTGGTTCAGCTCCGGTGAGAGACCATGATCCGAAGTATTTACAACTCTGGCAATACACCATTCCTTCCACAACCACCGTGGCGGTCTTGTCTTCACTGTGGGCGGTGGCGGCTGCCGCTAGGAAGGCCAGTGGGAGGAGGATTGTGATAATGGTGATGAATTGCTTGTTTGCCATTTTTCTTGAAGAATAAAAGCTGGTTGTGAGATGAAGATGATGAGGGATGGTGTATCATATATATAGTTAACTGATCTGAGCTGATTAAAAGCAAAGTTATTATTAAAAAAATATAAAAAATGGATTTTGAGATGAACGTGGTGGCTACTATGTAATATTCTGAACCTATTTCAATCAAAATTTGTTTGTGTTCAAGAACTAAGACTACGTGTTGGCCATTACTTTGTGCTTTGTTTGATTTTGTATATAATATATGTTTTAGAATTATTGAAGACGTGAATGTCACTTATTTTTATTGTAAAAAAACCTTGGAATCAAATCTATAGTTTATATTTTATTTGAGGAGGTATGTTTGTTTACAAGTTTAAATCCAATTTTTATACTATTCTAACTAAAAATTATATTAACAAATACTCGTAATTACTGAAGTTGTCCAAAAATCATTAGATCTCGTTTGATTTGCAAGATTTTAAAATACGTTAAAAACACTTGTTTTTTAATAATCAATTAATGAAAAGTTAATTTAATTATAATTTGTTTTTATAAATAATGAAATTCAATTTCATTATAAATCATACACACCAAATATTTGAATATTTCCAATTCCAAACCTTCCCAATTTCAAAAACTTTGACAAAATTCAAATCTCCAAACTAAGTATTTTAATGTTAATTGTAGAGAACAAGTTATGTTTAGATTTTGTTATAACCAACAAATACTATAGTTTAATATTTGAAGGTTGTTGAGAAGATGAAATCGAAGACTTTTTATCGATTTTAATGCTTTAATACGGTGTTCATAACTGTTTCTTGAATAATATGGTGACAATATCAACAATTTTTTATATAATAATATAGTTTGAGACTTATTCTTGGTAACGATCAATATGTACGTGTTGCTTGATTTGTTATTAGTCTGATATATTTTGACGAATAAACTTGTAATATATATAAATTATGTATGAATAAAATAAATATATTTTCTAAGTACCATTTCTTCCATTGTTGTCTATTTTTTTATTGTTTCTAAAAAATCATATTATTACTAATTATAAAGTTCTTAACTTAAATTTATAAAACTTACATTTACAATTTATTTTTGTATATTCAGAACTTTTTAAAATTAAGTTTGAGTTTTATAAAAGTAATCAATAGTCAATTGATAAATATGTATAAATACAATATAAACATTAAACCCCTACCAATACCGTGGAATATTTGATGTAATAACCGTAATCTTATTTTCCAAGATGGTAAGAATAAAAGAGATCTCGGGAAAAATTGCAAGTTGGAGGCCTAAAAATAAATAAAAGAAAGAGAGCTTTTGTGCAATTAGTGAAAGGTATAAAAACCCTCCATTTACCCTAAATTCAGTTCATGTGTGTGTGTGTGTGTGTGGAGGCTGGAAGAACACGAAGAGACTCTTGTGAACATCAATCGCACCCAAATCGGAAGAAAATCAAAGAAGTGGGAATTGAAAGCTAGTTGATGCATTAATCATTCCAGGTAAATTCATGCCCTCAACCTTATTATTTGATTGTATTGAAAGAATCAAGTATTTGAGCCTTTTGTGGGTAGATGGTGTTTTATTAGCTAAAATCGAATCTGGGAGTGTAAATCGTTGAGATTAGCGGTAAGGAAAGGATAAGAAATGGTTAAGTATTGCTATTAATACATTTATAGTTGTGAAATCGAGTTTGAATGGGATTAGCGGTGGATTTCGTACCCAACAGTTCAAAAGAACCCGTGTCCGGTATGTTGCTCGGTGCAGGTTTTCAGATCCCAACCCAGTAAGTAGTGTCCGTATGGGATTCCTTGCGGTCAGTGTATCCGGGTGTGATATCCGGTTAGTCGGTGTCCGAAGGGGCACCCGGTAACCTGTTATCCGGATAGTCAGCATCCAGTGAGCCCATGTCCGGATAACTTAGTACCCGATAAGAGGTGTCCGTATGTTCAGTATCCGATTAAGTATCCGGACCGTCCGGACCCGAAAAGTGGTATCCGGACCGTCCGTATCCGAGAAGTAGAATCTGTTCGTGTTACCTCTCGAGGTCAGGTTCCTTCTAGGAGATAAGCGGAGTGAGAAATTAAGTAAGGGTCAGGGGTGAAAACCAATAGTATTCGGTTAGCTCATTTTTTTCCGCATCGATTCATTCAGGTATTCCTTTTGGAGGTCAAGAGTGATAGAAGGATTCAAACAAAAGCATCAGGTGAGTTTTTCTAACTGACAGTTGTTATAAAGTGTGTTTTTCAAATGCAAGAGATGTTTACAGATTCATGGGCTTTATTTTATATGAAAATGCATGTTATGAAAGTAAATTATATGTATGCATACATTGAAAGTAGACGTGTATTGACTAAGTCAGAGGGTGTGTCCCGCCAGTGCTCATACCAGGGGGTGTGTCCCGTTTATGCCATGGGAGGTGTGACCCAGTAAGGCAGTGTGAAACTGACACGGTGTCACAAATGTGTGACTTCAGTGTGCCACTTACATGTGCAGTTTTACGTGAAAGCTTATTGTTTAAAGTTCTGTTGTTTATAATTGTTTATGAAATGCTTTAAATATTTGATGATGAAACTGTTGCCACTAGAGGGAGCTCACTAGACCTCATAGTCTAACTCTCGCATTTCCAAAACTAAAACTTTTCAGGGAGCAGTTGTTAGGAAGTTCTGGCAAGGGCAAGGAGAAGATTTAGGGGTTGTTTGTTAGTAACTTAATTGGCTTAGTGGCATGTATGGCTTATTCGCTAAGCCATACAAGAATATTTGTTAGGAGCTTATTAACTTAGGCCATGACTTATTCGCTCAGTAAAATTGAGTATCTTGTATCCACTCAGCCACATAGATCCCCAAAATACCCTTATCCCCTCTCGCTTCACATTTCACAGACAAAAAAAGAAGAAACCCCCATTAATCGGTGCCTCTGCTCTCTTCATCTATGGATACACCTCCTCCTTCGATCTCTTGCTGGCCACAACTGCTCCGACCGACGAATCTGCTCTTTCCGTCACCGGCAAAGCTGCTCCCTCCGACGTCGGTGATGTCGCTTCTTCCTTCCCCATCCTTCTTTTTACGGTCCTTTGCTTCATTACAGTCACCGATTGAGAATCTTTACAGGAACGATGGAGAATTTTGCTGTCCTTCCCCAAATCAGTCACCTACAATATTGCCTAAAACCAGTACACAGATGGAGAATCTTGAGCCATGGAAGGTGATGAAAACGGTGAGAAATGTTGTAAAGGAACGCTGCTGGAAGAATGGTAGCCATGGATGATTAAAAACTGTGGCCATGGAAGATGATGAAAACGGTGGCCATGGATGATTAAAAAGTGGAGGTTCTTGAAAAGTGGAGTTTCAATTCATTGCCATTTGCCAGAGAGACCTTCACGAGAAACGGTGGCCATGGATGATGAATCTGACAAAGAAACAATTAGTTTCTTGCATTTTATTTTTTCTCAGATTATTGGGAAATTTTAGTGGGAGAGATGAAAATCTTCATTGATTGTTGAAATTTTTATTTATTTTATCTCGGTTATTGGTGTAGAAGATGACTTGGGATTGAACATTTTATGAGATTTGTTTTTATACATCCGGTGTTCTTGAGTCTATAAAGAAAATAGACTAAACAAATAGTATGGATAAAATTGTCATTTTCATTATTCAGACAGTGTATTCAGCACAGTTAACAAACAACAATTTTATCTAATTCATACAGCCAACTTTATTCATACAGGCCTTAATGAAAAACCAACCAAACAGCCCCTTAGTGTGAGGATGCTTTTAGACGATAGTTGTTTCCACTTGTTATTTAGACTTTTAGTTAAAATTCTCAGTTGTGTATATAAGTTGTTCCGCAAACCTAATTTTGTAATGGCTGTATTCGATTAAATTTTGGGGCCGTTTTGGCTGATTGCTTTAATATTAAATGTTATGCTCTATTTTGATTTTGGATTGTTACACTCGATCATCCAAATAGAGTGAATTACACGTGCGGTCCATGAGGCTTGCTCAAAAATTGAATTTGGTTCCTAAATGAAAATTTAGATTTGGTAACCGTTAATAGCAAGTGTTTTGACTTTTGAAGGAGAAATCAGTTTTTGAGCAAAGTACGAGAGCTAAAAGTGAAATTCACTCTAAAATTAATTGTAATTCATTTTTTTAAATTGTTTTATTAAAAATACAACTAACCAACGCAGTGTACTTAACTTTTAATACTTTTCTTGATTTCCTTTGTTTTTCTGAACTTATGATTTAGAACGTAAAAGTCACTTTTTGTCAATTTAATAGGTTTTTGAATAAATATAAAAAAATATGTATTTTAATTTAAGAAATTTGATTTTTGATTGGATGTATAAGATAATTTTAATAAATAATTTTAAAAAATGTAAATAACAATTAATTTTAGAGTGATTGCACTTTTGGTCATCTAGTTTGTCTAAATACTGATTTGTCTTTTATAATGGTTCAAAACCACTGAGTGTCATGAAATTTAAAAGTTATGGATCATTAATGTAGATAGTTCGTTTGAAACACTTAATCCAAATTTTAAGTAAACCACAAAGATCACTAGTTGAATTCACTATTAAAACTAAAATATATGACATGTTATTTATAAATTTAAAATAGTTAAATCCTAACGAAAATTTGGAATGAATAAATTATACACAATGTTATGAAATTTAAAAATTATAGATCATTAATGTAGATAGTTCGTTTGAAACACTTAATCCAAATTTTAAGTAAACCACAAAGATCACTAGTGTAATTCACTATTAAAACTAAAATATATCACATGTTATTTATAAATTTAAAATATTCAAATCCTAACATAAATTTGGAATGAATAAATCATCAATATATATATATATATATAAAAGAAGAAACCACTATGCATGACGTGACATCTTCTAAAGGCTAAGAACACATCTATATTTTTTCTCATTTTTTCAACTTATTAAAATGCTGTAATAACCCAAATTATTTAATGTAAGATAAATAAAAGCTAGGGTTTTTAAATGTTCATTTCTCATAAGTTTGGGGTTAAAAATAGAAAATGGGAAAAATCAATTCCCTAAATTGTTTGTTGTGCGCCGTTTTGGGAAGAGAGGGAGGAAAACAAATTTTTCCTAGGGTTTAGGTGATGACTGCTAGCCTGCTTCTTGTCATCGAGAGAGAGAGAAGTTGAGTGAAAGAGAAAGAAAAAGAAAAGAAGCCATGGGAGGCTCTTGGTGTTTTCTTGATGAGAAACGAGAGAGAGAGCTGCGAGAGAGATAGAGAGGCAGCGAGAGAGAGAGAGAGCTGCGGGAGAGAAAGATGGTCGACGAGAGGGAGAGAGAGACGGCATAGAAGAGGGAGAGAGACGACGGAGGTGATGGCCGAGTTCGCCGGCGACGGAGACGACGACCGGAGCGGCGGTTGCGGCTGCTGGTGGTCGCCGGCCGTTGCTGCTGCTGGTGGTCGCCGGCGGTCGGCTGCCGGTGGTGGTCGTCGGGTTGGCAGCAGCTTCCTATTCGTCAGGTATTAATCTAAATTCTAAAGTTCGATTTCTTCGAGTACTAGAGTATGATTCCTCTAATTTCACGTTTATATGAGGTTTGGGATTTAGTTAGTCTATGCTGAAATTTAAGGCTTAGGACCATTGGTAATCGTTGGGTCGAAATGGAAGTTATAATGGAATTATTGTTTGAGGTTCCGGTAACATTTTGTTGAGTGCCGGTAAGTTTATAATTGGGCCGGGTGTAATTTTAAGAAAAGGGTCGGAATAATTATTTTAACTGGTGCCTAAGGCTTGTGTGTACTGGAAGTCGGTATGACCCGAAAGTTGACCCGTAATTTAAGTTGGGCCGAATTGGGTTTTTGGGCTAAATGAATTATTAAGTCCTTTTGGGCTTAGTGATTGTATTGGGCTTAAATTATTATTAAAGTCTATAATTATTTAAAAGGGCCTAGTACGTAATCGATAGTCTATTTATTAAATTTGGTCATATTATTAGTAACGTGATCCGGTCCTGTTATTTAGAATCAAGTGTTATAATTTTATGTTGAGAACCTAGAGGCGGGTAAGTTAATGGATCCAGTATAGTATGTCAATTGGATGGGCAAGCAGAGACCATTAATTATGATTTTTGGACTAGAAGGTAATCTACCAAATTAGATAAGTTAGGGTTGAGTTCGGGACTTAACTCGAGTAATAATTGAACGAATTATGACGTACGTTATTAATATAATAGGTGTTCCGCCTAGAGATCGGAAGTGTAAGTGAGGAGCTTTGGAGCGAGCAAGCCAGGTGAGTTTTCTAAACTAAAATGTGTGGCTTTTAAAGTGTTTTTCTAAAGTGATTACATGATGAGAAATGCCATGTTATTATTATGCTTTTAATTGCATGAAAGATGTTCAAAGTTTTATATGTGAAAGCTATTGTAAAGTTATGTGACAGTTTTATGAAAAGTTGTCGTGAAAGTGTTTATATGTGAACGATTATGGGGCGGACCTATTCCGTGAATGTATGCATACATAGTTTGTGGTGTAAATTGGCTAAGTCGGGGGGTGTGTCCCGCCAGATCATGCCGGGGGGTGTGTCCCGTTTATGCCAGGGCGATAACCCTATACGGCAGCATGAGACTGACTCGTTGTCATCTACGGGTGACTTCAGGGTGCCAATTTATGAGGGGCGAACCTTTCTCCGTGAATGATTTTTGAATGAATAGTTTTTATGAATGATTTATGTTGAAAATGATAAACTGTTTTTGAATGCTTTGATAACTGTTAGGAGGGACTCACTAAGCCTTATGGTCTAACCCTCGCATTTTCAAAATAAAATTTTTCAGGAAAGCAGGTATTGACAGGCTCTAGCAAGTGAGCAAGGAGTTAGCAAGAGGAAGCCGGATAGTGCAGTGACACTATAGTAATATTTAGTATTTCTCAGTTGTGTAGGTTGTTTCCGCCAACCATTTTTGGATATGATGTAAGAAATTTTAGAGATGCGATTTTGGGATATTTAATTTAGATGAATCGAATTGTTTAAAAATGTTGGGTTGTTACAGTTGGTATCAGAGCCATAGTTTAAGTGATTTAGGTGATCGGACGGGCCTAAACTTAAACTTTGGAGTAGAATTCACAACTGAGAATCAGGAAATGCGCTAGGAGGGCACTATTGTAAATACAGAAGATGCGTTAGGAGGACACTATTATAAAGATAGGACTAATAGGGTACTGAGGACTGTCATGTAAGGTAAGTTTGAGATTTCACCTGGCCAGTGTAATTGCGAACTTACAGGTACATGTATGTGTTTAACCTACCTTATTAACCTACCCAGTGTTTGTGTCGTGTTTCAGTACGTTAGAATGTCAACAAGATCTCTGAAGTGTAGACTGAGACCCCTTGTTGGGGAAGTTTCATGGGAAATCTTTATGAAATGAATAATGTATGCACCGTAGGGGCGAAATGTTGTTTAGAATGTTATGAATCATATAGAGATAGATCTTCGGGGGTTCGAAGAGATAAGATGATTGATTTTGAGTAAGACGCTTGTTCTAGAAAGTCCCAGTTCTAGAAATAGTGGGATGAGATCAGTTAGAATGATAAGGAGTGACAGTGTTGAAATTTTGAACGTATCGATAGAACCCGACTTCTTAGTCGAGCTTTTCAAAGGCAGTGTAAATGAAATAAGATACCTATTGTGAAATGAAAGCATGTAGAAGTAGAAAGTGAGATAGTTGATCAGAACGGAAATGGTGTAGAATGACTGAGTAAGTGAGATGTGAGAAGCATGTTTAGCAAGTTATTGCATGACCGAGAGGACGACCGTTGGTCGCAGGAAAAGTGGCAAGGGTAAGCTGCGTGAGTTAAGCGTGTTGGGAACTGAAGATTTGCTAAGTATGGATAATACTGCCAGAACAACATTACTACTTCCAGAACAAAGTTACTACTGCCAGAACAAAATTACTACTGCAAGACAAAGTTAATACTGCTGGAAGAATGTTAGTACTGCTGATGCATTAATGCTGCTGGAACAAGGTTAGTACTGCTGAGTCAAGTTAATGCTGCTGGAATGAATTAATGCTGCTGGAGAATATTAGTACTGCTCATGCTGAATAAAGTTAATACTGCTGATGTGATAAGTTTGGTATGCGAAGATTTTGGAGATAAAGATGGAATGGATGAAGATATGCTTAAAGAAGATTCAGAAGATCAATTTATTTTTGATAGTTATCTTGTAACTATTTAGTATAAATAGATGTTGATAGATAGCTATTCAAATAATACGAAATACGCGATATACGAGAGTTTTTGAGAATACATTCTGTTTTAGAGAGAATTAACCTCAAGGTTTAGAACCCTATTTCTAGAGAAGTAGAAGTCGTCTTGATTGAGCCTGTTCATCAAGATTGAGGTTTGGTTGTAAGCTTGTGAGTTGAATCAGTGAATACAAACAGCTGTGTGTTTTCTGATATATTGTTCTTTGATTGTGTGAATTAAAGTTCTATTCCGCAGATTCTTTAATTCTGAGTTCTAAGTATTTTTAGTCTTGTTAAGATTCGATCCTGACAAGTGGTATCAGAGCTTGTGTTTCTTAGAACTCAACAATGGACAATTCTATTGAATCAAACAGTACTCTTGTTTCTAAGGTTCCCATGCTCAGACCCAATGAGTTTGACATGTGGAAAATTAGAATCAAGCAGTATATTCTGCTTACTGATTATTCCATCTGGGATATCATAGAGAATGGTCCATGTGCTGAAGGAAGAATTGGACCAGATGGCAAAAGACCTCCTCCAAAGACTGATGCAGAGAGAAAAGTCAGACAAATAGAGATGAAGGCCTTAAGCACTCTGCTTTTGGCTATCCCCAATGAATATCAGCATCAATTTCATCACTGCACTGATGCTCAGACTCTGTGGAATGCATTGGAAAAGAGATTCACTGGCACTAAAAGCACCAAGAGGAATCAGAAGGCAATTCTCAAGCAGCAGTATGAAAACTTTACTTCTACTAAGAATGAGTCTATGACTCAAACTTTTGATAGATTTAATAAGCTGATTGGAGAATTGGCTACAGTGGGAGTCAAGATGGAGGCTGATGATGTTAACAGAAAGTTCTTAAGATCATTAGGTGAAGAGTGGACAATGTATACTGTGTCCTTCAGACAGAATGACCAATTGGAAGATAAAGAGCTTGATGATCTTTACAATGATCTTAGAGTCTTTGAAGCAGAGGTTGAAGCCAAAAAGAAGCCCTCTGGATATGTACATAATGCTGCACTCCTTTCAGCATCACCTGATTCTACTGCTAACCCTGAATCAGTTAGTGCTGCTGGAGGAGTCAATCAGGAAAAGACCAATGATTCAGTACTAGAAGCCTTTTTTTCTAGTCATGTTAATTCCTCATTGATTAATGATGACTTAGAACAGATTAATGTTGATGATCTTGAAGAGATGGATATCAAGTGGCAGATGGCTATGCTGTCTATGAGGGTGAAGAAATTCATAAAGAGGACAGGGAGAAACAACTTTTCCCAAAGAAGAGAAGATGGTGCTGGATTTGACAAGTCCAAAGTTGAATGCTACAAGTGTCACAAGATGGGACACTTTGCCAGGGAATGCAGAGGTGGAACATCTCACAACAACCATCAACAAACTCAGACTGGAAGTTCCAATCAAAACAGAAACTCTATTCAAGCTCTTGTCTCTCAACAAGGAATGGGATTTAATTGGAGTGATCAAGCTGAAGAGGCCATCCAAAATCAAGCACTTATGGCTGAAGTTTCAGATCTTCCCACTGAGGTAAAATCTAATCTCTGTACTCAAGCTTGTATAGACACTGTTAAAAGGTATAGAGATCACAATCAGGGAATGTGTGATGACCTTAAGAGATTAGAAAAGGACAGAAAAGACTATGTAGTAATTGTTGAGAAGTTTGAAGAACAGATTAGGGCTTTTCAAGCCAATGAACTTCAACACTCCTATGATACAAACTACTGGAAATGGGAAAAGGATGGTCTAGAGTTCCAGCTTAGAGAATCCAGGGAAGAGTGTGAGAAACTAAAAGGAGAGCTTGAGAAAGTTAAACTTGATGTAGAAAAGTTTAATTGTGCCTCTAAAGTCATGGACAACATAATCAACTCTCAAATCCATAGTAAGTTGAAACCAGGCATAGGGTACAATGCCACACCCCCACCCTACAACAACAACTACATCCCTCCTAAGTCAGACCTATTAGAAACCAAGGATAGGAAGGACTTACCTGAAGGAGCCACTGAAGTAGATCTATTAGATAAAGTAGTTGTTGAGGATAAGACTGAAAAAGAAGGATCTGATGAGAAATGTGTAAGTCCATGTGTTAAGAACAATGAGATGAAAAGGACTGGAAAGGGAAAGGGAGTTCATTATACACAGACCACTGTTGTGAACTCTAATACTTGTGAACATTGTTCTTGCAAGAAACATCAAGAGAATAAGCCCCAAAAACATGATAAAAAGAGGGGAAATCAAAGAAATTGGAATAACCAGTGGGCACAAAAGCAAGGAGTTGATCTGCAAAGGATTAACAGACCAAAACCTTGTTTTATTTGTGGCAAATTGAATCATCTTGCCAAACACTGTTATTTCAATCCTATTAACCAAAAGAAAAATTTTCAAAGAAGTTTTCAAAAATCTTCTGGTTATAGGAAGCCTGCAAGGAATAATGTGGCTAAGAAACAAGCTGAAACCAAAAGCCACATGAGAAAATAGACTGAAAAGGAATGTGTCAATATATGGGTCCCCAAAAGCACTAATGTTAGTACTGCTACCTCAGATAGTACTGCTGACAAGGATAGTGCTGCTAGAAGCAATACTAAAGACAATACTGCTGCTAGCAGTGTTAGTGCTGCTAACACTGTTAGTACTTCTTTTAAAGACAATACTGCTGCTAGAAGTGTTAGTGCTGCTAACACTGTTAGTACTGCTTTTAAAGAGAATACTACTGCTAGCAGTGTTAGTGCTGCTAACACTGTTAGTACTTCTTTTCAAGAGAATGCTGCTGCTAGCAGTGTTAGTGCTGCTAACACTGTTAGTACTTCTTCCAAGGTTAATACTGCTTCTAGTTTTTGTGCTGCTAGACCAATCATATTGACAAAGTACTCCAATTCTGTAGTACCTAAGTTTGAAAATCTCATCAAAACCCAGTGCAAGTACTTTGATGAGCAAGGGAGACCCAAGACCACTTCGGCTTGGGTTCCCAATAAAAACTAACTGATTTATCTGATGTGCAGGGCAACCAACAGCTCAAGGGGAAGAGCATCTGGCATGTTGATAGTGGTTGTTCCAGGCACATGACAGGTAACATGGCCTGCCTCAAGAATTTCAAAAGAATTGATGGAGGACATGTTGCTTTTGGAAATAATCCTGCAGGAGGTAAGATAAGTGGTAAAGGTGATGTGTCAAAAGGTAAGATGACATTTGAGGATGTTTACTATGTTGAGCAATTGAGATACAACCTGTTAAGTGTATCACAGGTCTGTGACAAGAAACATAGTATATTATTTACTGATTCTGAATGCATTATTCTTGCTCCTGGATTCAAAGTAGTTGATGAAAACATGATACTATTGAGAACTCCTAGAAAGGATAATGTGTATTGTTTAGATTTAGAAAGTGTTTCATCTGATTCATCTCTAAATTGTTTGGTTTCAAAAGCTTCAATAGATGAATCTTCACTTTGGCACAGAAGGATGTGTCACATGAATTTTAAAACAATGAATAAACTTGTTAAAAATAATCTTGTTAGGGGTTTACCATCAAAAGTCTATTCATGTGATGATCATTGTGTTGCATGTCTCAAAGGCAAACAACACAAAACTTCTCATAAGTCCAAAGAGATAAACACTATCTCAAATCCTCTTCAGTTGTTGCATATGGATCTGTTTGGCCCTACAAATGTCATGAGCATTGGCAAGAAGTCATACTGTTTAGTTATTGTTGATGATTACTCTAGATTTACTTGGGTATATTTTCTGAGAACTAAAGATGAGACAAGTGGACTGATCAAATCTTTTATTCTTAGAATTGAAAACCAGTCAAATCAAAAAGTGAAAGTCATTAGATCAGATAATGGGACTGAATTTAAAAACTTTGATCTAAACACCTTTTGTGAGGAAAAAGGAATTGAGAGACAATACAGTGCTCCTAGGACTCCACAACAGAATGGTGTTGCTGAGAGAAGGAATAGGACACTGATTGAGGCTGCTAGATCTCTGTTAGCTGATTCAAAATTACCCACTACTTTTTGGGCAGAAGCAGTTAATACTGCTTGTTATGTTCAAAACAGAGTCTTGGTCATAAAGCCTAAAAACAAGACACCTTATGAGCTTTTTCTGAAAAAGAAACCATTTATTGGATTTTTCAAACCATTTGGGTGTCCTTGTACAATTCTCAATACCAAATCTCACTTAGGTAAGTTTGATAGCAAAGCAGATGATGGCTTTCTTGTTGGTTACTCATCTCAGAGTAAGGCTTACAGAGTGTTTAATACCTCTTCTAGAATAATTGAAGAAAATGACAATGTCAAATGCAATGAGCACACACCAAATCCTATTGGTTCAGGTCCTGATTGGCTATTTGACATTGATTCACTCACTAATTCTTTGGGTTTCAGTAGTGATGTAAATGCAGGACAAAGGGATGCACCACCATCAGATAACAGTATTCAGTCTGTGATATTTCCACTCCCCACCATTGATCCTGTTGACTTATGTGAACCAGAAAAGGAAGCTGAACCCATTCAGAATGAAGAAGAGAGAAGAATAGAGGAAAATCAGACTTCAAGAGAGTCTGAAGTACTTAAAGAAGCTGAAGAAAATCCAGACTTAAATGAGTCAAATCTGGATGGGAACTTAGTTGAGGAACCTGGTCATCCATCAAGAACTCAGAAAAATCATCCTCCTGAGTTGGTTATAGGAGACATTGCTTCTCCCATGATGACTAGGAATCAAAGCAGACTTCAAGAGCTACAAGATCAGCAGAATACAGTTAATACTGTACTTACTTGCTTTCTATCCCAAATTGAGCCCAAAAAGGCTTATGATGCTATGAAAGATCCAAGTTGGATAGAAGCAATGCAAGAGGAGCTGCTACAGTTTAAATTACAGGATGTTTGGGACTTGGTGGACCTTCCAAAAGGTCATAGAGCAATTGGCACCAAGTGGATTTTCAGAAACAAGAAGGATGACAGAGGAATTGTGATCAGAAACAAAGCAAGGCTGGTTGCACAAGGGTATACTCAGGAAGAGGGCATAGACTATGAGGAAGTCTTTGCTCCAGTGGCACGGATTGAAGCAATTAGGCTATTTCTAGCCTATGCCTCATTCATGAAGTTCAAGGTCTACCAAATGGATGTAAAAAGTGCTTTTCTGTATGGAAGTATTGATGAAGAAGTATATGTCTGTCAACCCCCTGGATTTGAGAATCCATTGCACCCTGACAGAGTGTACAAGTTGAAGAAGGCACTTTATGGTTTACATCAAGCCCCAAGAGCATGGTATGACACCCTGTCTACCTATCTCTTGAAAAATGAATTTGAAAGAGGAGTCATTGACAAGACCTTGTTCATTAAGAGGAGAAAGAAAGACACACTACTTGTTCAGATCTATGTGGATGACATCATCTTTGGATCCACAAATGATCACATGTGTAAAGAGTTTGAAGAGTTAATGCACAAGAGCTTCAAGATGAGTTCCATGGGAGAACTTACTTTCTTCCTTGGGCTTCAGGTGAAACAGAGGAAAGATGGGATTTTCATAAGCCAATCCAAATATGTGAAAGACATCCTGGACAAGTATGGTTTAACAGACTCAAAGCCAGCAAGCACACTAATGGAGACACACAAACAGATCACTGCAGATCTTGAGGGGGAGGATGTGGATGTCCATCATTACAGATCTATGATTGGATCACTCATGTATCTCACAGCCTCTAGACCAGACATTATGTTTCCTGTATGTGTTTGTGCCAGATTTCAGGTTACACCTAAGCAATCACACCTTCATGCAGTCAAAAGAATTTTTAGATACCTAAGAGGGCAACCTAGATTAGGTCTTTGGTATCCTTATGAATCTTCGTTTGACTTGCTTGCATACTCAGATAGTGACTTAGGTGGAGCTAACATGGATAGGAAGTCCACTTCAGGTGGATGTCAGTTTTTGGGTGCAAGACTTGTATCATGGCAGTGTAATAAACAAACCACAGTGTCCTTATCTACAACAGAAGCTGAGTATATAGCTGCTGCAAGTTGCTGTTCTCAGGTGTTATGGATTCAGAATCAGATGTTGGACTATGGGGTAACATTTCTTCACACTCCAATCTTCATTGACAACAACAGTGCCATTACCATTGTTAACAATCCTGTCAAACACTCAAAAACAAAGCACATAGAGATCAGGTATCACTTTATTAGAGACTGTAATGAAAAGAAATTGATTCAAGTTGCTAAAGTTCATACCAATGACCAGTTTGCAGATCTATTCACAAAAGCATTTGATGTGGGTAGATTCACTTTCTTGGTAGCAAGTGTGGGCTTGATCAACCTTGAATAAATTCATGATTTTTAATTTTTTATACCTGTATTTCTTTGTATATTTGGTGTTACTAACTAGTTTTCTCAGAACCTCAGTATGACTCAGATTGACAAGTGCTGCAAAGTGTAAGTATAGTTACTACTGCCAGTGCAGAATTACTACTGCTAGTACATATTTTCTACTGCTAATGTGTAGTTAATACTGCTTTGTAGTTAATACTGCTTGTGTAGTTAATACTGCTTTGTAGTTAATACTGCTTAGTAGTTAATACTGCTTAGTAGTTAATACTGCTTTGTAGTTAATACTGCTTAGTAGTTAATACTGCTTTGTAGTTAATACTGCTTAGTAGTTAATACTGCTTTGTAGTTAATACTGCTTTGTAGTTAATACTGCTTAGTAGTTAATACTGCATGTGTAGTTAATACTGCTTTGTAGTTAATACTGCTTTGTAGTTAATACTGCTTAGTAGTTAATACTGCTTGTGTAGTTAATACTGCTGTGTAGTTAATACTGCCTTGTAGTTAATACTGCTCAGTCGTTAATACTGCTAAGTCGTTAATACTGCTTCTAAAGAAAATCAGGGCTAGTACTGCTATAAATACTCTTTCAGCCCGCCAAAGTTCATAACGTCTCTTTGCATTCAATTTCTCTCTCTCGTTCTAACCTTTTCTCCCTAGAATCTCTGTGTTCTCTATCCAAATCCTCAGGAAGAATGACGACAATGGAGTTTGTCGATGAGCACAATGAGATTGCGATGCTTCAGAAGCCAAAGCAGGCCGCAGGATTTCATGATATGGTGGATTTTCTCAAGTCCACACACATCTCTCATGCCCTAACAGTGTGCCCAACCATATATATTGAGCATCAAAAGCAATTTTGGGAGAATGCCACTGTTATATTCGAAGATGGGCAAAAAATCATTCGAACAAGGGTTTGTGACAAACCCTTGAAGGTCACAGAGGAGGTTATTCACATCACTCTTCACTTAGATGATGCCTCAGGTATAACCTATCTCTCTAATGATGAACTTTTCTCGACCTTACCAAGAATGGGGTATGAAGGTCCCATTGGAATTTTTAAATTCTACAAGTCAAAGTTTTTCACCCAATGGCGATTTTTTGTTCATACTCTTATGCACTGTATTTCAAAGAAAACAACTGGATGGAGTGAGTTTAGCAGTACCATTGCTTATGCCTTGGTCTGCTTAGCCACTGCCAGAAAGTTCAATTTTTCAGCAATGATTTTTAATGATCTTGTGGCAAACCTAGAATCCAAAAAGCGCTTTTACATGTATCCCAGGTTTGTCCAAGAAGTAATTAACCATGAATTGACGGATTTACCTCAGTCCGCTGAGGTATATGTGCCAAAACCCCCTAAAGGGAAGGTTTTCTCAAATATGAGAAGAATTCCTAGGGACTCGGAAGGAGTTGACACACCATTGTTCTCTACAATGATGGTTGTGTCCCACACCACTGAAGGTATGGCATCAGGGTCAAGGCCCCCATTAGACACACCCACTGATGGCCAATCCCCACCTTCCATCACAAAAGAAATCCCACAGTCCATTCTTTTAAGACCCACTCCAAAAATCACCAAGAAGTTTGAAAGAAGAAAGGTACACAAGGTTCCTTCCCTTGATGTATCTCCTAATAGCCCAAAGCCTACAAGCCCTCTATTGGAGCATTCTCCAATAGAGAATATCAAAAGGGTAACCACAGGGGTGTCTCCCAACCCCAAGAAGGTGCTCTCTAAGGAGAAGGATGAGCATGTGGGCTGCAAGGCTGCCACTACTTCTGCTAGCAAAGAGAAGGACAGTGGTAACATCACTAAGACCTTCCCCACGGCAACTCAGAATGTGAAAACATTCAGAGGACCCAGGCGCCAAGAAACCATGGGAGTAGGTTGTACGTTTGCTAGGCAAGAGACACCTACTAAAACTTCCTATGATCCTGCAAGGGAGGTAAACTCTTCTAAACCAGGTGAGGATAAATATACTTATGAGGAATTGATGGAAACCATTGCCAACATCAACATTGATGTCATGGATCAGCAAAAGGAGATTGATGAGCTTAAGAAGGTGGTTCTTTATCAACACACCAAGATAGAGAAGAATAAGAAGATGATCACCAAACTGCTGCAAAGAAGGAAGAAAGCTCAGTATGTTCTGAAAAGGAGAAGCTCAACCACTGATGCTTCCAAAAAGGGGGAGTTAGAAACTGAACTAAACATGGAGGATGCAAAGGTTGAGGGGGAGAATGAGCATAAGGTTGAGGGGGAGGCTGCAGTATCTGAGATTAAAACAGCAGTAACTGAAATTATGAAGAGTCTTGTTGATGCAGCAGTATCTAAAAGTGAGAAGGAAACAGTATCTGTATCTACAGTAACCAAATCTGAGATTGAAGCAGGGGTATTTGAGATTGTGAAGAATGGTGTTGAAGCAGCAGTATCAAAGATTATAAAAGAAGCAGTAACAGCTAGAGCAGCAGAAATGGTTAATGCTGCTAGTCAAAAAGCAGCAGAAACCATTCAAGCAGCAGAAATGGTTAATGTTGATGAAAAACATAAGGCAGCAGAAACCATCCCTGAAGCAGCAGAAACAAAGGAAACAGCAGAAACGATCCCTGAAGCAGCAGAAACAAAGGAAACAGCAGAAACGATCCCTGAAACAGCAGAAACAAAGGAAACAACTGAAACCATTCCTGAAGCTGTTAAATCACTCAAAAGAACCAAGATGGTGTCAAACAAAAGACCTAGAACAAAGTCTATAGCTTCAAAGAAGAAAGTTGTAAAGAAGCCTAGGGTGGAACCCATTGTAGAAGAAGTTAAGGAGGAAGTTGTGAAAGAGAAAGCTGATCAAAAAGTTGCTGAAGAAGAAGTGGCAACTCCATCAGGTCAACCAAGCAATGTACAATCACCAACAAATGCTCAATGTGATATGTATATTACTGTGGTTGATACTAGTCCAATCAAAGTTAAACCATTAGCTTCTATGGCTCCTGAGATCATCTTCTGGGATACTTTGAAAGATCAGAGAAAGGAGTACATTAGAGTAAAAAGAGCAGATGGGAAGTTTGAGGTCAGTTCTACATGGGGAAGACTTATCAGGATGTGCTCTAGATCTGACATTGAGGATATGTTCAAGGTAGGAATGAAGCTTTATGGAAATATGCTGACTGAGAATGGAATGTCCATCACCAAAATGGTACTTGAATACTTGTGCCTAATGTTCAATACAGAAGCAGTTAAGTATTTGACAGAAAGGCAATTTCAAACTATTACCAACTGGATGCTTATTGAAAACTGTGGTGTGTATGTCATAACACTTGACTATGCATATCATGAGTATTATTTGGTGGATAAAGTATACAAGCACAGCATGACAAGGTTGAAAGGAATGCTAAAAACTAAGTTGGTGGGTAACAAAGATTCTAAGATGGCAAGATACCTGGTAAGAAGGATCATCAATCAAAGTTTGGGATTGAATCCTGACTTGTGTGTTCAAGATTAAGTTTTGGAAGCATCATCATCTGAAGAACTTGACTTCTCTTTCTAAAAGTCAAGTTAGGGGGAGATTGTTGGGAACTGAAGATTTGCTAAGTATGGATAATACTGCCAGAACAACATTACTACTTCCAGAACAAAGTTACTACTGCCAGTAAAGGTTAGTACTGCCAGAACAAAATTACTACTGCAAGACAAAGTTAATACTGCTGGAAGAATGTTAGTACTGCTGATGCATTAATGCTGCTGGAACAAGGTTAGTACTGCTGAGTCAAGTTAATGCTGCTGGAGAATATTAGTACTGCTCATGCTGAATAAAGTTAATACTGCTGATGTGATAAGTTTGGTATGCGAAGATTTTGGAGATAAAGATGGAATGGATGAAGATATGCTTAAAGAAGATTCAGAAGATCAATTTATTTTTGATAGTTATCTTGTAACTATTTAGTATAAATAGATGTTGATAGATAGCTATTCAAATAATACGAAATACGCGATATACGAGAGTTTTTGAGAATACATTCTGTTTTAGAGAGAATTAACCTCAAGGTTTAGAACCCTATTTCTAGAGAAGTAGAAGTCGTCTTGATTGAGCCTGTTCATCAAGATTGAGGTTTGGTTGTAAGCTTGTGAGTTGAATCAGTGAATACAAACAGCTGTGTGTTTTCTGATATATTGTTCTTTGATTGTGTGAATTAAAGTTCTATTCCGCAGATTCTTTAATTCTGAGTTCTAAGTATTTTTAGTCTTGTTAAGATTCGATCCTGACAAAGTGGTTGACCTTGTTTGAGAGAATAGCCTTCAAATGCAAGTAGAGTCTCATGCGTGGTGTTCTTTTATGTAACATAAAATTTTCACGATTGAAGTTAAATGTGTAAATATAAATTTTGATCGAAAATGAGTCAGGATGTGCATGCGTATGTTTAAAGAAAAAGGTGATTTCATCCACATTGCACATTAAACTTTTGAGCCTTAAGATTTGCAAAGTATTCCATATATTGTTTTTTTATGATAAGTTAAATTGTTACAAAAAGGTCGGGAAAACGTTTGCCAGCCAGAATTTTTACAATCAAATGAGTATTGACTTGTTCATATCATGCGAATGAGGGTGAGAACCGACTGGTTTACTTCGTGTCGGAAATTCTTTCAGAATTGTGTCATATGGAAAGATTTTCAGGAAATGTATTACTGTCGTAATAACTTTGTTCAAATTGAGTAAGATTAAGTTTTATGGGAAGATGCATGCAAGCGATTCTCGAATCGTGGTGCAGGGCATGGAAGTTATAATGGTGATGGGGTCGGGTGTACCCGAGTGATTTCCAAGTGCTGTTTATTTAAAATGATAAAATGTGTGGAATGATTTATTTACTGCGTTATCATGCTTGAAGGCTATGAACTCACCAGGTCGTAGAGTACTACATTTTAAGCTAAGGAAGAACTCCTAGAGTGCATAGGTGTTGGACAGATCAAGGGAAAATGTTTGTAGTTTTGGTAATTGTGTTGAAGGGAAAAGATGAGCGGTGGAAGAGTTAGAAGTGAACTTTGATGTCGGTAGTATGAGGGTCTGTACCCTCGTGCGGTGACTGGAAATACAGTTTCCGAGGGACGATTGTGTTCAGGGGAAGGACTAGAAGTCATCAAGGTTTTGGCCTTAGCACTCGTTATGAGTAGTGTGGTGAAGTAGGAATGAAATATCCTCGAAGTCGAATAAGAGTTTCAAAGTAATCTTGTAATGTTGGCATTGCATAAGTAAGTTGATTATGATGTGATGGAAGGACTAAGTTCGGTAAGGAACCCATGTTCAAGAATAGGTTAAGGAGGTAGTTACAGGTCGACTATTGATGTCGAAGTCGACAATGTGTAAGACGGTTAAGGCCGAAGACTTGAACCAGAAGAGTGAAAGCTGATAGAAAACCTTGTGGGGGTGCTAAGTTAGTAAGAGACCATTGTTGAATAAGCGTTCTATTTACGAGGTATAGAGGGTTCGCAAAAAAAAAGGGGGGGATCAGGTATGTAGCGCGAGCGAAGTGAGTGTAGAGATTATATTGATATGTGAAAGAATGTGCCCTGTCTAAGTATGGTTCGGAACCACCTCGAACTAGCAAGGATTGAAAATGTTTGAGTTAGTAGGGAACTTGTGAGTTGTTGAGTTAGAGTTGGGGAATGACAAAGTAACGAGATAAACTCGAATGTTGTATGCGGGAGAATATGAAGGAAAGTTGAAATTGTGTAAGAATGGCCATGAGAGATTTGGTCTGCAGTGTGATGTTATGGGTGAGGAATGTACAGTTATGTAATGACATTAATTGCCAAGTTAAATGTACCAAGTAGTATTTGGGAGTGAAATGAAGTTAGAGAGAAAGGAAGCATCAAATAGAAGCTTTTGGAGTTTTCAGATGAGATGTACGACCTATTAATCGGACTGTTGGAGCACATAGGGTGTAATTTGACTTCATGGCGTGATTATGTTCGGGATAGAAGGACGGAGTAGTGGTGGGAGATTACCCGAAGGAGAAACCAAGTGTTTTTTTTTGGTTGTGTGAGTCGCTAAGTAAGTATAATTTTGGAATCATTGGAAGTTTAAAGAAGATGAGGGGTGTGTTAGTCAAAATGTGAGGTAGTAGATGCGAAATCCTTAAAGAATATGAGTTGCTTTTCAAGCGTGAAAGAATTGTCCGAGAAAGTATTAATTGGAGATCAAAGAATGTGTAGTAGCTTCGAATTAGTGTCGTTTCAAGATGACTTGGTTGAATGCCTTAAGTTAGAATGTTGGTGCAACTGGTTGATTATGTATATTTTAATGAGAAAATGTTGTCAACATGTGGAAAGGTCGGGAGAGAGAGGCAAGTAATGTTGGAGGGTGGTGCTCCACGCGAGCGTGGGGAGGCAAAGATAGTATGTCGAACTAGTAAGCTTGGCAGTAACACCGAAAAGGTGGATTAGTGTGTGAGCATGGTTACTCCTCCTTGGCTAATGAGGGTAACCGAAGTTATGCTACATATGTCTAAACGCTTGTAACAAGCAGTGGGGAAATATATGTGTTTTCAGGATGTGTTACAATCCTACCGAGATTTTTACTAAGAAATTGATAGGGGGAAATCGATATGTTTAAGTGAGAAATAGATAAGTAGTATGACGGATGAAGCCATTTTCAATTTACCTTGAGAATTGTGGATTGTTGGGTTACACGGTGACTCGGTGAGAGTGTTACTTAAAGAATCAGTTTTGACTGATGGTTGTTGTGCGTAACTAGATGTTGATGCTAAGTTATTAGTATATATGATAATTTATGATTGATAGAAAGAGATGAACTACATCTCAATTGGAGTTTATCTTTTGAAATAAGTTGATAAATTATTTTTGAAATGAGTTGGTCACGTTAAGGTTGTTTGTGATAAAGGGAATGAATTTTATTGTTTTATGCGATAAGGATCGGTGGTAATATATCGCACTATTCGGAAATACAGTTGAGAGCGGAAACTGTTATTATGGTCGTGAAGCAGTTAAGGATAATTAGGGGTGGTGGTGGTAAGCATCGAGATGCTTACAACCTCTGATTGCATATCATGATTTATAAGAGGAACCACGAGAACTTTTTGAGGAAGTGTTATCGAGAATGACACACTGTTCGTTAAAGAAATTTTAGAGCGAATCTAAGTGAGCGAGCGGGGAGGACCTTTTATATGTATATACCTCATTTTATGGTCGTGGGGGTTAATCGAAGGAACTATAGTACCTGAGTTTCGTGGTGTTCCTAAAGTAACAAATCCGACTAGAAGATGAAAAATAAGATGTTTGCATGTTACGGTGGTAAACAGAGATGGCGGATTTAATCAGAGTTGCGTAACGAAAGCGTGAAAGGACGTTGTTATTGTTTTGTTATTAGAAAGAATCATTCTGAGAGTCGAGATTTAAGCTTTGGTAATCAATTTTCGTCGATTATCTTTGGAGTGAATTCCGGGACGGAATTCCATTAAGGAGGGGAAATTGTAATAACCCAAATTATTTAATGTAAGATAAATAAAAGCTAGGGTTTTTAAATGTTCATTTCTCATAAGTTTGGGGTTAAAAATAGAAAATGGGAAAAATCAATTCCCTAAATTGTTTGCTGTGCGTCGTTTTGGGAAGAGAGGGAGGAAAACAAATTTTTCCTAGGGTTTAGGTGATGACTGCTAGCCTGCTTCTTGTCATCGAGAGAGAGAGAAGTTGAGTGAAAGAGAAATAAAAAGAAAAGAAGCCATGGGAGGCTCTTGGTGTTTTCTTGATGAGAAACGAGAGAGAGAGCTGCGAGAGAGATAGAGAGGCAGCGAGAGAGAGAGAGCTGCGGGAGAGAAAGATGGTCGACGAGAGGGAGAGAGAGACGGCATAGGAGAGGGAGAGAGACGACGGAGGTGATGGCCGAGTTCGCCGGCGACGGAGACGACGACCGGAGCGGCGGTTGCGGCTGCTGGTGGTCGCCGGAGGTTGCGGCTGCTGGTGGCCGCCGGCGGGTGCTGCTGCAGGTGGTCGCCGGCCGTTGCTGCTGCTGGTGGTCGCCGGCCGTTGCTGCTGCTGGTGGTCGCCGGCGGTCGGCTGTCGGTGGTGGTCGTCGGGTTGGCAGCAGCTTCCTATTCGTCAGGATTTAATCTAAATTCTAAAGTTCGATTTCTTCGAGTACTAGAGTATGATTCCTCTAATTTCACGTTTATATGAGGTTTGGGATTTAGTTAGTCTATGCTGAAATTTAAGGCTTAGGACCATTGGTAATCGTTGGGTCGAAATGAAAGTTATAATGGAATTATTGTTTGAGGTTCCGGTAACATTTTGTTGAGTGCCGGTAAGTTTATAATTGGGCCGGGTGTAATTTTAAGAAAAGGGTCGGAATAATTATTTTAACTGGTGCCTAAGGCTTGTGTGTACTGGAAGTCGGTATGACCCGAAAGTTGACCCGTAATTTAAGTTGGGCCGAATTGGGTTTTTGGGCTAAATGAATTATTAAGTCTTTTTGGGCTTAGTGATTGTATTGGGCTTAAATTATTATTAAAGTCTATAATTATTTAAAAGGGCCTAGTACGTAATCGATAGTCTATTTATTAAATTTGGTCATATTATTAGTAACGTGATCCGGTCCTGTTATTTAGAATCAAGTGTTATAATTTTATGTTGAGAACCTAGAGGCGGGTAAGTTAATGGATCCAGTATAGTATGTCAATTGGATGGGCAAGCAGAGACCATTAATTATGATTTTTGGACTAGAAGGTAATCTACCAAATTAGATAAG
Source organism: Saussurea involucrata (assembly GCA_033807775.1). NCBI lineage: Eukaryota > Viridiplantae > Streptophyta > Magnoliopsida > Asterales > Asteraceae > Saussurea > Saussurea involucrata. The sequence continues at coordinate 11,162,650 of CM066322.1, read as the reverse complement.
TTAGGGTTGAGTTCGGGACTTAACTCGAGTAATAATTGAACGAATTATGACGTACGTTATTAATATAATAGGTGTTCCGCCTAGAGATCGGAAGTGTAAGTGAGGAGCTTTGGAGCGAGCAAGCCAGGTGAGTTTTCTAAACTAAAATGTGTGGCTTTTAAAGTGTTTTTCTAAAGTGATTACATGATGAGAAATGCCATGTTATTATTATGCTTTTAATTGCATGAAAGATGTTCAAAGTTTTATATGTGAAAGCTATTGTAAAGTTATGTGACAGTTTTATGAAAAGTTGTCGTGAAAGTGTTTATATGTGAACGATTATGGGGCGGACCTATTCCGTGAATGTATGCATACATAGTTTGTGGTGTAAATTGGCTAAGTCGGGGGGTGTGTCCCGCCAGATCATGCCGGGGGGTGTGTCCCGTTTATGCCAGGGCGATAACCCTATACGGCAGCATGAGACTGACTCGTTGTCATCTACGGGTGACTTCAGGGTGCCAATTTATGAGGGGCGAACCTTTCTCCGTGAATGATTTTTGAATGAATAGTTTTTATGAATGATTTATGTTGAAAATGATAAACTGTTTTTGAATGCTTTGATAACTGTTAGGAGGGACTCACTAGGCCTTATGGTCTAACCCTCGCATTTTCAAAATAAAACTTTTTCAGGAAAGCAGGTATTGACAGGCTCTAGCAAGTGAGCAAGGAGTTAGCAAGAGGAAGCCGGATAGTGCAGTGACACTATAGTAATATTTAGTATTTCTCAGTTGTGTAGGTTGTTTCCGCCAACCATTTTTGGATATGATGTAAGAAATTTTAGAGATGCGATTTTGGGATATTTAATTTAGATGAATCGAATTGTTTAAAAATGTTGGGTTGTTACAAATGCCAATTAAGTTAAAGACTTGTATGCCCCTATGGAGAAATTGTATGCTTCATAATAAATGAGATGTTTTGGTAATTTTACATTCACCTTAAGTTTATCCTCCTAAACTATTCAACTTCTTGATAAACATTCAAATTAAGTTTAATTTATCAAACTATTCAACTTCTTCGTATACATTTCCTTTATTGTTTTGTTGCAATTGATTTATTTTCTCCAACTCTTCATTTATCCATTTTTTTTTATTTCTTAATCTCTTAATCTCCAATTAGTTTTGGCATAATTGCTAATTTGCTATCAAGAAGCAATCGATTAGGTTCTTCAAAAAATCCACATGCAGTCAAGTTCAACCCGGACTAATTCATATCGGAAGATTAGTACATGGTGATATTTTGCTGAGAATGGTAATTATATATTTTTATGCTCTTTTCTCTTGGTTGTTTTAATTTTGATCTCTCAATCTCTTTATATATGTTCTTTTGTATAATTATATATGTTCTTTTGTGTCTTAAAATTCGTATTTTTTTGTAACTTAACATAAATTTTTTGTAACCCAAAATAGGTTATATTAGGATTTGCAAAAGTGCTAATTAATTGTTGACAAAAGTTTCATGAAATAGTTCACTTTCTAAGCTTAAACAGTTTCTTTTGCAACGCTCATTTAGGAACAAGGTCATAAAAGGATTGCCAAAAGAAAATTAATATGACTTTTGTAAAAAATGTTAAACTAATAAAATACAAGGTAAATACAAATAAAAGTTTTTAATTATATTAAATGTTGTATAAATAATAGTTATATATTGAAAATTAAAGGGTTAATAATTTAATGAACACTTTCAATTTGAACCAAAAAAAATGTACAAAGTAGGAGAATCATTTTGTTTCTATAGTTGAAGACGTAAAATATATTGCTTTCATATGATGTAACTTTTGTTTATTTAAAAATTAGTTTGTTGTTGTAAAAAATATATGTGTGTTTGTATTATATGCATATATATGTTAGAGTAAACCTCACTTTTGGTCCCTGTGTTTTGCAAAAAATAACGAAAATCGTCCATACAGTTCATTTATTCCAAATTTGCCCCTTTGGTATGCGTTTTTGCCCGGATTTGGTCCCTCTCACTAACGGAGGTTAACCTCCATCCATTAAATGAAGGGCAAATCTGTCTTTTTATATATTTATTTATTTAAATTTTTGTCTTATATGAATTTATTTATTTCTCTTTCTTTTCACACGACCTGCTCACCCTCCCTCTCTTCACTCGTCACTTTCACGCCGGCAACCACCATTATGGCCCCTTCGCCGGCCAATCTCCGTTCACTGCCATAGCCGCACCTCTACATCTAGCAACCCTCAGCCGCCATTCCTCATCCTCTCGTTCTCTCCCTCATGATCTCTCATCTCTACCTCACCGGCGACCAGTCCAGCCGCCACCAACGCCGACGCACCATCTCTCTCACTCTCACTCCACCGACACAGCCCACCTCCACAGTCGTAGCAACTCCCTCCCCTTAATCGATTTCTGCCAATCGATCCCCATGCTCACCACAGACCACATCGCCATCTCTCACTCTCGTTACCTCTCTCTATCAGTCTTCAACCCATAACCATCCCTGTCACGATTTTAACAACAACAGCGATTCCCCTTTCTCCCTCTCGGTGGTTGACGGCGGTGACTAGAGCCGGAAAAGAGTCGTCAAAGAAAGAGTGGTGGCCTGCGGGGAAGGAGGAGATGAGGTGGTGGAGACGTGGGTGGATTATTGAGGGCCAAGTGGAGTTGCAGACGTCGGCCCAGAGATGTTGCAGACGTCGGCCCCGACATCGGCCTCCTCCTCCCTTTTCCCCCTCCCTTCTTCTTCCTTCTTGTATTTCCCTCAAAATCGGAACCCCAAACACCATCCTCATTCCACCGCCACCATCCTAGTCTGTCGCACCTACCTAATACCTCCACCCCATCATCCCACTTTCAGATTTGGGTCTCTTTTAGATTTTCAGATTTTAGATCCACCATTAAAGCTATATAAAACCCTTGCCCTTCTCAATCTATTAACACATTAACATACATACATACGCTTGACTTACCAATCTGTAAAACCTTTACACAGGTTTGGGTGTTGGGAAGGAAGAAAGGAGAAAGAGAGGAAGGTGGGGGTGTTAGGAAGGAAGAAAGGAGAAAGAGAGGAAGGTGGGGGTGTCAGTCAACATGAAAGAAAGAAAGAAACAAAACAAAAGTCAAAGTCTACAATTTTAATGTTAATATTAAAATACAATAAATAATAAAAAGACAAAAAATTAATGTTAAAATAAAGAAATATATAAAAAGACAGAAATACCCTTCATTAATGGATGGGGGTTAACCTCCGTTAGTCAGAGGGACCAAATCCGGGCAAAAACGCATACCACAATTGCAAATTTGGAATAAATGGACTGTAGGGACGATTTTCGTTATTTTTAACAAAACACAGGGACCAAAAGTGAAGTTTACTCTATATGTTATATAGGGCTATGATCAAATTGGGTTCTACTTGAAAAAAAGTTTTCAGATTGCGATGAAAGATCTTTATCCCCACATGTCACAACTTTAGCAACATTTATAAGAACAACGATAGTGTCTATTCTAGAGTCCTTATATTTTTTTTCAAAATTCAAGAATTGAGTTTTTTGTTTTTTGAAAGGAAAATCCAGGCAATATATTAAAAAGCAGGAAAAAACAGAATTGAGTATTTGTTTGATAAATTATATTGAAGTTTTTTCTTATGGTGAATCGTGAACTAAGTTTGTTCCATTTTATGAACTTTGAAAAGTTTTTCTTATGGATTTTGTATTTTGAGTTGATTATGAATTGAGATTTGTTATTCTTTTTTATCAATGATGATTGAAGGTTTTTTGTTTGTTTGTTAGGGTTATTAATTGAAAATTCTATATTGAAGCTTTGATGATCAAAGTATCGACGACAATTGGTAATATAGTGCCTCAAAATCTCTCTGACATAAAGAAATTGCAAATATGCTAACTTTTTTCTCAAAGTGATATGATCTGATTGTTTTCCGTTGTATGGTTTAATTGAATCTTTGTAGAAGGGTTCTTTCAATCCTCACTTGGGATTTACTTATTTTAGTTTAAAGTGTAATAACCCCAAAATGAGTCATGTAAATTAAATGGAAGTTAAGGGGTACATTTGGTTTATTGTGAAATGTATGGGGTAAAAGTTGGAAGTTTGAAACCTAACCTCTTGTTTTTCTTTGTGCGCCGTTTTGCTGGAAGAAAAGAAAGCAGGTATTTGTTTTTTAGGGTTGTGTGTGTGTTCTTGCTGCAAATCGAGAGAGAAGGGAAAAGAGAGATGAGATAGTTGAATAGAAGGAGCCGGTGTGGGTATCCTGTGTGTGTGCGCCGGGTTGGAGCAGCGGGAGACAGCCGGAGAGAGCGAGAGAGAGAGAGAGCCGGCTAGAGAGAGAGACAGCCGGCGAGAGAGAGAGAGACAACCGGAGAGAGAGAGAGAGTCGACGAGAGGGAGAGAGACGACGGGGGAGAGAGAGACGAAGAGAGAGGAAGGCGACGAGGGAAAGAAGCAGTGCAGTTTTGGTGGTCGCCGACGGTGATGGCTGCTGGTGGTGGTCGCCGGCGGTTGGCTGCTGGTGGTGGTCGCCGGAGGTGGTTGCCGGCGGTGACGAGGTTTAGCAACAGATTTTCCGTCTCGTGAGGTTCTAATCTGGTAAGAAACCACTCCTTTGTGTTTTCTCTTGGTGAGTAATGTTAGATTTGTAGATTTCAAGTTATTCTCTGTCTTGTAAGTTGAGAAATCAATTAAGGCCATTACTAGAGTTTTGATTCCCAAGTCTTATTGTCAAGATTAAACCAAATGTTTGTGGATTCTTGATTCCGGAAGAAATGGTGATGGTTAATTTGTAGAATAAGTTAAAAACGAAGAAATGCAGTTTTTGTCGAAATACCCGGACTTGTTTGGAAAACGATATGGTATTTTAAAGAAAATGAAGTTCCGGTAGTGTTGGAAATTGATTGAGGTGCCGGTAACATTTTGTTGAGTCCCGGTAAGTTAATAATTGGGCCGGAGTGTAATTTTAAGAAAAGGGTCGGAATAATTATTTTAATTGGAGCCTAAAGCTTGTGTGTACTGGAAGTCGGTATGACCCGAAAGTTGACCCGTAATTTAAGTTGGGCCGAATTGAGTTTTGGGCCAAAAGAATTATTAAGTCCTTTTGGGCTTAGTTATTATATTGGGCTTAATTTATTATTAAAGTCTATAATTATTTAAAGGGGCCTAGTACGTAATCGATAGTCTATTTATTAAATTGGGTCATATTATTATTATCATGATCCGGCTTTGATATTTAGAATCTAGAGTTATAATTTTATGTCGGGGGAAACCTAGAGTCGGGTAAACTAATGGATCCGGTATAGCGTTTCAATTGGATAAATAAGCAAACACCATTAATTATGATTTGTGGACTAGAAGTGGAAGTTACCAACTTAGATAAGTTTGGGTTAAGTTCGGGGCAAGCTCGAATATAAATTAATAGATATTGATATACATTTCCTATATAATAGGTGTTTCGCCTAGAGATCAGAAGTGTAAGTGAGGAGCTTTGGAGCGAGCTAGCCAGGTGAGTTTTCTAAATCAAAATACGTGGCTTTTACTGTGTTTAATAAAGAAGTTTTATAATGAGAATTGCCATGCTATATTTATGATTGATTGTATAAATGTTGTTGAAAGTTTTATGATTGAATGTATGCATACATCGAGGAGACGTAAACTTGCAAAGACGGGAAAGTAGTTCCGCCAGCTCTCGTGCTGGAAGGGAGGTCCCTATATGCCAGGAGCGAGGCTCCGCAAGGCAGCATGAGGCTGACTCGTTGTCACCTTCGGGTGGCTTCAGGGTGTCAGATTACGAGGAGGCGGACTTTAGTCCGTATATGATTTTGATGTGTGGAGTATGAACGTTTTATGCTGAAAAGATAAACTGTTTTTAAATGTTTTGATAACTGTTAGGAGGGACTCACTAGACCTCATGGTCTAACCCTCATTTTTTTTTTCAAAATTAAAACCTTTTCAGGTAAGCAGGTTTCCAGGAGCTCGGGCAAATAGGCTGAGCTTAGCGTGAAGAGTCAAGAAGCGTAGTGACACTCTAGCATTTAGTTTTTCTCAGTTGTGTAGGTTGTTTTCGCAAACCTATTGAGTATTTGTAATGAAATTTTGAGACCGTGATTTTGGGATGTTATGAAATTGATGTTTTGCATGTTAATTTTGGAAGGGTCGTTACAGTTGGTATCAGAGCCGTAGTTTTAGGGATTTAGGTGACCGGACGGGCCTAAACTTAAACTTGAGAGTAGAAATCACAACTGAGAATCAGGAAATGCGTTAGGAGGGCACTAATGTAGATACATGAAATGCGTTAGGAGGACACTATTATAGAGATAGGACTAATAGGGTACTGAGGACTGTCATGTAAGGTAAGTTTGAAATTCCACCTGGCCAGTGTAATTGCGAACTTACAGGTACATGTATGTGCTTAACCTGCCTTATTATTCCGAAGTGGTAGTTAGAGGCTAGTATTTATGTCGTGTGCCAGTACTCTAGAATGACAGTAAGATCCTTGAGAAGTAGATTGAGACCCATTGTCGGGGAGATATCATAAAAGATCAGTTATGTTGTGACGTATTGTACATCGTGGATAAGGAGTAGTGTTTGGAACGTTATGAGTCGTCTAGAGGTAGATCTTCGTGGATTCAAAGGGGTTGAGTGAATGCTTGTGAGTAAGACTCCTGGTTCAGAAGAGTCCCAATTATAGAGATCGTGGGATAGATCAGTTGTGTTGGTAAGGGGGGGAAAGTGTCGAGATCTTGAAAGATTCAATTTAAGAACGAGTGGAGATTAGAACCTTGACGCGTTAGTCGAGCTTTTCAGTGTCAGGAACAATATAGGGAAGATATCCGTAGTAGATTGGAAGCATGTAGAAGTAGAAAATGAGATAGTGATTAAAACAAAATAGTATGAAGGGGTTGAGTAAGTGAGATGTGGAAAGTGTGTTCAGCAAGTCGTTGCGTGACCGAGAGGGCGACCGTTGGTCGTAGGTAGAATGTCAAGGATAAGCTAAGCGAGTAAAGCAGTTGACCTTGTTAGAGTGAGTAGCCTTCAAATGCAAGTAGAGTCTCATGCATGGTGTCTTTTTTTTATGTAACATGAAATTTTCACGATTTAAGTTAAATATGTAAGGATAAATTTTGATCGAAAATGAGTCAGAATGTGCACGCGTATGTTTAAAGAAAAAGGTAATTTCATTCACATGGCACCATGAAGTTTCGACTTTTATGATTTGTAGAGTATTTCGCTCTTTTCATGATGAGTTAAATTATTGCAAAAGTCAAGAAAACGATTAAATGCAAAACTTTTATAACCAAAGTGAGTAATGACATGTTGGAGTTATTTATGAGTACGAAAACCGACTGGTTTACTTTGTGTCGGAAATTTCTTTTAGGATGTGGTCGTATGAAAAGATGTTCACTTAATATATTTCCGTCATAACGACATATTTTGGGTGGAGTAAGATTAAGTTTATGGAAAGTTGCAAGCGAACGATACTCGAGATCGTTGTGCAGGGCATTAAATTTTAAGAATGATGGGGGCATGTGTACCCAATATGTTTTCAAGTGTTGCTTATTGAAAATGATGAAAGGTACGAAATGATTTATCTATTGCGTTGTCATGCATGAAGGCTATGAACTCACTAGGTCGTAGGATGTTGCATTTTAAAGCTAAGAAAGAACTCAGAGAGTGGAGAGTTGTTGGTCAGATCAGGAGAGAACGTTGTAGTATCGGGATATGTGTTCCGGCAGTAGTGGGTTATAGTATCGGTCGTATGAGGGTTTGTACCCTTGTTCGGTAACTGGAAGTACGGTTGTCAAGGTGACGGCTTTAGCGATTCGTTAAAGAGTAGTGGGGTAAGGAAGAATGAAATGTCCGTGACGTGGAAATGCGAGTCTTGAGATGAGCTTGTAACGTTGATGTTACAGGAGTAGGTTACGAAAGGAGGGAGGCGGATCATGAAGATGATTCAATATGTTAGAAGGACTAGGTTCCGTAGGGGACCCTTATTGTAGAATAAGTTAAGAAAGTAATTTCAGGTTGCCTGTTGTTGTGGAAGTCGATAGCTGTGTAAGAATGGCCATGAGAGATTTGGTCTGCAGTGTGATGTTATGAGTGAGGAATGTACAGTTATGTAATGGCATTAATTGCCAAGTTAATTGTATCAGCTAGTATCGTAATGAGGTGATGTTAGAGAGAAAGAAAGCATCAGATAGAAGCTTTTGGGGGTTTTCAGATGAGATGTACGACCTATTAATCAGATTGTTGGAGCACATAGAGGGTAAGTTGAGTTTCTGGTGCGATTATGATCGGGATGGAAGGACAGAGTAGTGGGGGGAAGATTACCCCAAAAGAGAAACCAAGTGTTTTGGCTGTAAGAGTCGCTAAGCAGGTATATGTTGGGATCATTGGAAGTTTAAAGAGGATGAAGAGTGTGTTAGCCAAATTGTGTTATAGTAAAGGCTAAGTCTCTAAAGAGCATGAATCGTTTCTTATGTGGGAGGGAATGATCCTAGAAGGAAATGGTTAGAAAGTTGGTTATGACTAATGAATGACATGATGATGATTATGAGTCGGAGTAGTAGTATGATCATTAGCTGATTTGAACGTCATGATAGATGTATGAGCCTTTGATTGGTTGATTTAACTTTTTGGGTTTGTTAAGTAATGACATTTAATTGTTATTTCAAGATGTGTTGTAATTCTACCAAAATTCTTACTAAGAATTGATAAGGGAGGATCGTTATGTTAAAGTAGGAGGTTGATGATAGTAGGATGGGGTAAGTAATTCCTAAATTATCTTGAAAATTGTGAATTGTTGAGTTACTCAGTGGAGTTGTTGGTAAGAAATCAGTTTGACTGGTGGATTTTGTGAATACCAGCACAACGAGATGTGATGCTAAGTTATGATATTAAGTGGTTAAATATAACAAATTATGGTTGATAGAACGAAATGAATTGCATCTCGATTGGAGTTTATCTCTTGATATAAGTTGATAATTATAATTGAAATGAGTTGATCGAGTTAAAGTTGCTTGTGATAAAGAGAAGAAATTGTATTGTTCGGCGCGGTAAAGATTGGTGGTTTTATTGCACTAGCCGAGAAAGGCAGTCGAGTTCGAATACTGTTATTGTAGTCAAGAATCAGATAAGGGTAACTAGGGATTTGTAAGCATTGAGATATTTACAACCTCTAATTGCATAATGTGATTTGTGAGACGGATTACGAGGATTCTTGAGGAAGTGTCTTTGAGAATGGCACCCTGATCATTAAAGAATTAGTTACGATGGATCTAAGTAAGAAGGTTGGGATGACTTTTATAAATATATCCGATTTATGGTCGTTGTGGTTAATCGAAGGAATTATAGAACCCGAGTGTCGTGGTGTCCCTGAATTAATGGATCCGACTGGAAGATGAAAAATAAGATGACTGTATGTTACGGTTATAAGCAGAGATTGTGAGTTTAATCAGAGTTGTGTAGCGAAGGCGTGAAAGTTTGTTGTTATTGTTTTGTATTAGGAAGATTTATTCCGAGAGTAAGATTTAAGCTCCGATAATCAATTCTCGCCGGATATCTTTGAAGTGAATTCCGGGACGGAATTCTATTAAGGAGGAGAGGTTGTAATAACCCCAAAATGAGTCATGTAAATTAAATGGAAGTTAAGGGGTACATTTGGTTTATTGTGAAATGTATGGGGTAAAAGTTGAAAGTTTGAAACCTAACCTCTTGTTTTTCTTTGTGCGCCGTTTTGCTGGAAGAAAAGAAAGCAGGTATTTGTTTTTTAGGGTTGTGTGTGTGTTCTTGCTGCAAATCGAGAGAGAAGGGAAAAGAGAGATGAGATAGTTGAATAGAAGGAGCTGGTGTGGGTATCATGTGTGTGTGCGCCGGGTTGGAGCAGCGGGAGACAGCCGGAGAGAGCGAGAGAGAGAGACAGTCGGCTAGAGAGAGAGACAGCCGGCGAGAGAGAGAGAGACAACCGGAGAGAGAGAGAGAGAGAGAGAGAGAGTCGACGAGAGGGAGAGAGACGACGGGGGAGAGAGAGACGAAGAGAGAGGAAGGCGACGAGGGAAAGAAGCAGGGCAGTTTTGGTGGTCGCCGACGGTGATGGCTGCTGGTGGTGGTCGCCGGCGGTTGGCTGCCGGTGGTGGTCGCCAGAGGTGGTTGCCGGCGGTGACGAGGTTTAGCAACAGATTTTCCGTCTCGTGAGGTTCTAATCTGGTAAGAAACCACTCCTTTGTGTTTTCTCTTGGTGAGTAATGTTAGATTTGTAGATTTCTAGTTATTCTTTGTCTTGTAAGTTGAGAAATCAATTAAGGCCATTACTAGAGTTTTGATTCCCAAGTCTTATTGTCAAGATTAAACCAAATGTTTGTGGATTCTTGATTTCGGAAGAAATGGTGATGGTTAATTTGTAGAATAAGTTAAAAACGAAGAAATGCAGTTTTTGTCGAAATACCCGGACTTGTTTGCAAAACGATATGGTATTTTAAAGAAAATGAAGTTCCGGTAGTGTTGGAAATTGATTGAGGTACCGGTAACATTTTGTTGAGTCCCGGTAAGTTAATAATTGGGCCGGAGTGTAATTTTAAGAAAAGGGTCGGAATAATTATTTTAATTGGAGCCTAAAGCTTGTGTGTACTGGAAGTCGGTATGACCCGAAAGTTGACCCGTAATTTAAGTTGGGCCGAATTGAGTTTTGGGCCAAAAGAATTATTAAGTCCTTTTGGGCTTAGTTATTATATTGGGCTTAATTTATTATTAAAGTCTATAATTATTTAAAGGGGCCTAGTACGTAATCGATAGTCTATTTATTAAATTGGGTCATATTATTATTATCATGATCCGGCTTTGATATTTAGAATCTAGAGTTATAACTTTATGTCGGGGGAAACCTAGAGTCGGGTAAACTAATGGATCCGGTATAGCGTTTCAATTGGATAAATAAGCAAACACCATTAATTATGATTTGTGGACTAGAAGTGGAAGTTACCAACTTAGATAAGTTTGGGTTACGTTCGGGGCAAGCTCGAATATAAATTAATAGATATTGATATACATTTCCTATATAATAGGTGTTTCGCCTAGAGATCAGAAGTGTAAGGGAGGAGCTTTTGAGCGAGCTAGCCAGGTGAGTTTTCTAAATCAAAATATGTGGCTTTTACTGTGTTTAATAAAGAAGTTTTATAATGAGAATTGCCATGCTATATTTATGCTTGATTGTATAAATGTTGTTGAAAGTTTTATGATTGAATGTATGCATACATCGAGGAGACGTAAACTGGCAAAGACGGGAAAGTAGTTCCGCCAGCTCTCGTGCGGGAAGGGAGGTCCCTATATGCCAGGAGCGAGGCTCCGCAAGGCAGCATGAGGCTGACTCGTTGTCACCTTCGGGTGGCTTTAGGGTGTCAGATTACGAGGAGGCGGACTTTAGTCCGTATATGATTTTGACGTGTGGAGTATGAACGTTTTATGCTGTAAAGATAAACTGTTTTTAAATGCTTTGATAACTGTTAGGAGGGACTCACTAGACCTCATGGTCTAACCCTCGTTTTTTTTTCAAAATTAAAACCTTTTCAGGTAAGCAGGTTTCCAGGAGCTCGGGCAAATAGGTTGAGCTTAGCGTGAAGAGTCAAGAAGCGTAGTGACACTCTAGCATTTAGTTTTTCTCAGTTGTGTAGGTTGTTTCCGCAAACCTATTGAGTATTTGTGATGAAATTTTGAGACCGTGATTTTGGGATGTTATGAAATTGATGTTTTGCATGTTAATTTTGGAAGGGTCGTTACATAAAGCCTAAGGCCGTGCGTACCGCCATCGGGTACCACGACCGGGTTCGAGAAGCGGGTAGGGCGGGTAGGCGGGTAGGGCGGTACGGGGGTATCGGGTAGGGGGCGGGTAGGGGGTATCGGGTAGGAGTGGGTTCGGGAACCCGGGGGAACCCGGCCAATTTTTTTTTAATGTTTTTTAGGGTAAGGAGAGTAGGAAAGAGAAAAGATGATGTGGCATTCGGGTTCAGTGGGTTGGCGGTACTCCACTTTAAGGAGGGTAGGAAAGAGAAAAACTGATGTGGCGCTGAGGTGGCATTCGGGTTCAGTGGGTTCGTGGGTTGGCGGTACTCATGGCCTAATAAAAGTTAGTGTATCATCTTCGTTGTTAAGTTTGTGTATTGTTGTCCTTCAACTTATATTTGGGTGCATCTCTTTGCTTTGATCTTATATAGTTATTTTTTTGTTATGATCCTTCTAAACATGGGTGCAAGGGAGCACGAGTGAATGTACAGGTATTGATATCTTTTGTTTAATTATATAAAGAAGATGCATAGGCAATGAACTTTTTTGTTGAAGGATTTACTTTGATAAAAATTCTTTTTTGGGGCTATGCATGAGGTCTATTTGGGAGTGGGTGGGATAAGAATTTTATTGTAAGCCGTGTGTTTGTTCTCGGAAATGTTTGACGAAAATGTTCATAGTGCGCATAGGATATTACTATGAGGGATTGAATAAACAAAATGGACGGTTGTCACTACATTTTTAATTTTTAATTTTTAATTGTTGGCTCAACTGGTGATATAGAGGCCGGCTATAAAATTTACGATTTTACATTTGGATGATTGTATTTAAAAACATGTAAAGCGATATACATTTTTTAGAAGACGTGTATTTTGATTGAGGATGCCTAATTTTCTTTTAAAATTGTTGTTTTTTGTTTGAAATAAAATATTCTTTGGACAGTATTGGTATATCCTTTTGTCCAAAAAAAATCCCACCTTGAAACCTTAATTTATTTAATAGAATAAATAAAAGAATGCATAAAATTCTAATTTGTTATTAAGACATTAATTTTATGAATAAAAAATATTTTGTGTTTGTTTATGATCTTTAAACTAACAAAATTCACATTATGATGAAGATTAAATCGATGGTCGAGTGTCAAGAAACCTAATAAATTTCATATTCAAAAATCTAATCGATAAAGTTATTTTATATCTAAAAGACTAAAACATTTTTAGTACATTCATTGTTTTATATTATGTTTTATTGATTAATAAAAAAACATGTTTCTTATATTTTGGTTTAACATTTGATGACAAAAAAAAATCGTTACCGCGCATCGTGCGGTGCATACACTAGTTATACATAATTGAAAAACATAAAGGCATTGTTTGGCAAACAAAAAAAACTAGCTTATACCATAAGCTAGCTTTTTGAAAAGCTATTTGAAATAGCTTATGAGTAATTTTTTGTAAATATTCCAATTATGCCTTCATTAATATTAATTATTATTTATTAACTATTTTTTTAATATGTTCTTTTTGGTCATTTAAATGCTTATAAACTATTTTTTTGTCAAACGTGACTTTTTCATCAGCTAGCTTATAAGTCATAAGCTAGCTTATCAGTTATCAACTAGTTTGCCAAACATAGCCAAAAAATTATAGTTTTTAATTTGACGTTCGTATTCAATAAGACATGTTTAACCATCATTTATAAGACATGTTTTTTTTCCCAAAATTTATATTTATAAGACATGTTTAACCATCATTTATGACGCAATTAGTATTCAAGAACGTATATGCTATCTATTCCCAAAAGGACTATTTCGATGTCATTTTAAAAGCTTAATTTGTTTTAAAATGTCAAGATTATTTTTCATAAAAAAATCAAATAAATGAATCTTATATGATAATATATTTGTTTTTAATGATTAAAAAAAAGAATAATTCCAAGTTTTCAAACATTTGGTTTTTCCAAATGGACTTTTAGCTGGCAACCAAAAAGGGCCACAGAACCCACGGGCCGGCAACCGCTTTCCACAATCCACGCGTTCAAAACAAGAAAACAACTACAATCAAGATTCCACCCACACATGCTGGGTGGCTGCTAGCCGGTTAGCCACCCTCCAAATTTATTTTGAATAAATTAAATAGAGAAATTAATTAAAATACCCCATAATTGAAGTTGAGTTACCAAAATACCTAAAAAAATTCAAGTTTACTCAAATGCCCTAAATTTCCGCAATGATGCCCGCGATGGCCCGCCGCGGCCCGCGATGGCCCGCGATCGAGGCCCGCGATGGCCCGCGGTGGGGACTGAAAGTGTAAATAATGTTGAAAAAATTATCACTTTCAGTCCCTGACCGCGATCACGGGCACTCAACGCGGAAATTTAGGGCATTTGGGTAAACTTTGATTTTTTTTGGGTATTTTGGTAACTCAACTTCAATTATGGGGTATTTTAATTAATTTCCCAATTAAATATTTCAATTTCAATTTTAAGTTTCAGTTCATATTTTATTTTTTCAATTGTGGGTGCTTGCGAGTTTGGATGTACCTTGAATAAATAATTTCACAAGGCCCTAAAAGAATCCCAAGGATCATCAGAAAACTCATACCAACGACTTCATACATAGGAGAGCACTCTGAAATTACATATTTGATCCTTATACTTGCGAATCATGTTCAGAAATTAAGGAGTTGCCACATATAGAGGTAATGATTTTTTTGATAAAACAGGTAGATGAATGAGTGAATTCTACAAATTTTCCTATTAACACCAATGCCTAACCTTTATTTTGCCACAAAAATCCAGCTTCTGTTTTACCTATTCAATTGTCAGGGAAAAGTATGACCAGTTGGGTATGGTTTTCTTCAGGCTTAAAAGAGAAACCAAAATAAAACAATACAACACATTCTTCAAATATTTAGAAACCCTTTAATACCATATGTTGTCGAAGGATAATAATGACCAAATATATAATTTTATTACCAAACCCTTTAACAAACAAAACAATTAAAAAATGTAAGTTTAATACAAATACTTCAAAAAACAAAAATCTTACAATTTCCAGGGACTATAAACAAACAAATAAATAAATAAATAAAAAGCTGTTAGCAATTTTGACTGGCATTTGGAATTCTATAAAATTTCTGAAACAGGATAATATTGTATAACACTTGGGGTTCACTTAGCAGAGAATTCAGTTTCAAAAAAAACAAATATTGGTCCTAGAGATACAAGGGAACCAATAGAATAGGATGTAAAACATACCTCGAGTTTTAACGAATGGAAATAGTGCAGGAGATGCTGGTTTTTTTCTGCCAAAACTCGCACACACACACACAGTTTCCATAATCAAACAACTCTTCAAACAACACCCTCTTCTTCTTTTTCTTCTATATATATATATATATGTACGTACATCTACTATATATAAATATATAGATATAGATATAGAATAATAGATATACATGTTGTTCCCAATTCCTTCGAGAAATACTTACGGGTATTTTATGTTGCTTCGGTTGACAATATCTCAAGTTCGGCCCACCAAAGAGGGGAAATTTTCGGTGTAGCTCCATCTTGCGATATTCTCGTCATCTCTTTTAGTTTACAAGTAACGTCTCTCATTTTCGGCCTCCTTTTTGGGTCGGAGTTAACACAAGATCTTATAACTTCACCGATTGCTTCAAGTTGATCTGCGTCGAAAGAATCTAACGTTGGGTCGACTAATTCGATCATGGGATTTTCCCCTCTCAAGAAGTCTAATGCCCAATCGTCAATTGCATCACCTCCAGCGTAAGGAATTCTGCCTGTTATCATCTCGAATAATATGATACCGAAACTGTGAACATTACTTTCAGGGGTAGTTTCGGTATTTGCAGCAGATGAATCGTTGCATAAGCCGAAATCTGATATCTTGGCTGCATAGTCTTCGGTGAGGTTTACGGATGAAGAGTTAAGATTTTTGTGGGATATGGGTGGTGTTAGTTGGTGCATGTAATCAAGACAGTATGCCATTCCCATTGCAATTCTCATCCTCATTGCCCAGTCCAAATGCTCTGCTTCTTGTACTGCAAAGTTTATAATTTAAAAGATTTTAAAAAATGAAGGTAAATGACTGAAATACTTTTGTGAGGCCATCATTACATTTGTACTAAAACTATATAGATGTAAAAATGGAAAACTGAGGAACACTTGTTAGCCCTTCATCCGGACGATATGCACTTGTGCAAAAAAGTCATTTGTAACATGCACACATGCATAAAAACCAAAAAACAACTTAATTTACTTGTATGCACAAGTGCATACCGTCCAGATAAAAGGCTACTAGGGTGTTCCTTAGTTTTTCATTTTGAGGTTTTCCCCTAAACCTCCTTCATAGATGTACGAATAATAAATTAAACAAAATATAAAAGTTCATACCATTATAGTAAAAGTTTTGCAAATTAAACAACAACAAAAAATCTTAAATAACGAAGTAACATATGGAATTGGGAATAGTCAAACCAACTAAAAGAGTAAATTCCTAAAACATTATAATTGGTCTACAACATGTATAATTGGGCTAAATGTTAAAACATAGATGATTGAGTGAAGGCTAAAACGTATATAATTGAGCCCCAAGATATTTGGGGGCCGTGTTTAATATCTCATGTTGGAACACTCTTAGGCACGACCCTGAATATTCCCTAATGTAAAACAGCAAACATTGATTATATGACAATATTCCATTCTGGCTTCTACCAAAACTAACAAAATATTCAGATTTGAGGTTGGATTTTCAGTTCCTAATAAAATGATCAAAAGAATGAAGATACTCACTATGTATATGTTCGAAAAGTGTTCCATTTGGAGCATATTCGAACGCAATCATTCTGGTAAAAGGCATATCTTCCTCGCAATAGCCAAGAAGGTTCACAAAATTCTTGTGGTTCACTTTCGATAACATGTCAATCTGCGAAATATAACGAAACAGAAGTGGTTAGGAAACAAGAAATTTGAAGAGCCAAAAAAAAAGAACTAAAATTTATAAAAAATGTACCCGCTTTCTGAACAGGCTTTCAAGATTTTTCGACCAATCTTTGGGGGAAGGTGGAGCCACAGAAGCAACAGCTATTTCAACCCCACTGGATAATGTTCCTTTATATATGGTGCCAGATGAAGTTGAACCGATTACATTGCTGAAATCTTCACAAGCTGCCTCAAGCTCTGATCTCTTTAGCTTTGGCACCCCTGAGATGTTGGTGTTCAGACAAGTTTAGTTGGAAATTACACCTTTTTTGAAATCTAATTTAAGTAACATAAAATTCCATTAAAGGCAAAATGAGACAAGAACTTTTACCAGTGACAAACGCTTTCTGCAATTGCCCACTTAGTCCTGTGACCCAAGGCCTAACAGTCGCCACTTTATTGCATCGCCATAAAAATAACACTGCAATGCCAACCAAAGCAGAGCCTCCTACAGCAACAATTGCTATTAAAGCCGTGTGATTATTGGAGTCATTATTATCGGAGTCTGAACTTGGTCTTGCAAAAGGAGTAGGGAAGGGAGCTGGGGTGTCGAGGATTGGGGAAGGAGTGGGAGGGGGTTGATTTGGCACAGCTGAGGGTACAGGAGAAGGAGATGGTGATGTCACTGGTGCACCTGCTGGTGAAAACTGAGATGGTGAAGGTGATGGTGATGGAGAAGAAAATGGTGATACTGGGGGCGGAAGGGGAAATGTATCTGGCGGTGTTGGAACAGCTATATTCTCGTCTGTAGTTGCTAGCAGTTTCCGGTGGGACTCGACTCCAGTTTGGGCAGTGTTCCTGAAAAGTACTAGAGCAGCTGTTGTCAACCATTTCAAAGAACTATAAGACCTGAACCCAATAACCCGAAGTTGGTAGTCCAACTAAAACCACAAAATAAATTTAAGTTTTCGTTTCTAGGAACATACCCTGTCATCGCCCTTCTGTTCTTATACGATCTTTGCTCAGCTTCAGGTAACAACGTAAGTTGTTCAACTTCAGGAGAAATGCTATCAAGAAGATCATTGTTGTCTAGCAATCTACGGTTGTTTGAGAAAAGAGATGATATGTCATTGATGATGAATTTGTTGGAATCATGAATAATAAGCTAAAGTTCAATCCAGCTTACAGAGTTGTCGGTAATTGACTATTCCTGAGATCAGACGGAAGTGGTCCACCAAAATTATTGTACCCCAGATCCAACACCTTCAACTTCTTCATTTGTCCGATCTTTTCAGGAATGGTACCATAGAATGAATTATTCCGCAAAATTCTGCATATATAAAATTTGTTGAGACTTGATTCATGAAAACTATAAATATATTTATCAATTGTGATCGGAAGGGGAGGATTCGTTTCGTTCATACATAGACTTTAGGTGAGCTAGATTTCCAAGATCAGGAGCAAGTGTTCCTCCAAGACACATATTTCTCAGGTTCCTGTGAATATAATATAAAGTTCAAAAGACAATATAGAGACCGGTTAGCCACAGAAAACTCAAGATTCTATAACATAACCATAACTTATCCAGCAACTTTGCAAGTCTTATAATTTTATTGAACAAGTTAAAGCATACACAAACTACTTACAAAGCTACAACGCGTCCCTTGGAGCAGTTCACACCAGACCAGGAACATGGATTGGCACCTCCAAGATCATCATTCCAATTCGACAAGACACCAAATGGATCATTCACCACTCTATCTCTAAATCTTAGCAAAGAAAAACCTGCAATCAGACAGTACATGTAGACATCAACAGTGTGCGTTGAAATCATCAAAAGGAAAAGAGAATCAAGTACAATTGAAATGAACTCGGATCCAACTGATGAGGAGGGAGAAAGAGAAAAAAACTGATTGAAAACCAGTTTATTTTGCGAAATTAAAAACCACAATGTTCAGGGATGAATTTTGATACCTTCGTCGTTGAGAGAGAAGCATAAATTCAAATTCTGATAGAGTACGGAGATGATCAACGTCAACGTCAGCAATCGATGCTTCTCTAATCTAAATAACTCCATCATGTGTTTACAAACACGAAGGTGAAACCCTTCGAATCTTATCCGCTGAGAAATCAACGTGGATCAATCAAACAAGAACTCAACAACAACACAACAACCACCACGGACGATAAGTGATTCACGAAAGCTCCGATCCACCAACTGAGTTGACTCGGAATAATACAGCACGTCTGGAGCAAATGAAAAATTCAATCGCACAAATCAAAAAACCAAACCTCGGAATCGTACAATCGAGTTAAGATGATAAAGTCATGAAAAAATCAAAACGAATCAAATTACAGTTGTTCATGAACTAATATAGACCGAATCAACATATACAATTAAATTAAAAGTCCAAAAACGCGTTATACTGCTACAATTACAATTACAACTACAACTGCACAAGAATATCCCTAAATAAACTTTACAATCACTTTATTGACTTGAAAAACAAGCTAAGTAAGAAACCGGAAAGCTTGAAACACATGATACATACCAGTTAATGTATTTACAGAGTAACACCTCCGATGGATATGGCGTTTTTCTCTCTCTAGAGTTCCGTAGGGCATGAATTTGAAATCAATCTGTGTGTGTGTGTGGTGATTGACCAAAGAGTAGAATAGAAGTTAACGACCAAGTCAGGGGTTTTGGATTTGTGTAAACATCGTAATCATCTTTGAGTTTCATATTAGTAAATATGGGCTGTTTTGGGTCCCCTGTTTTGGCGGGTGGAGATTGGGGGAAGTTGCCAAGAAGCTCAGTCAGGTAAGGCAGCTCAATTTTATGTGGGCAAGACCCTTTCGTGTTTCTACCTCTGCTCACTAATCTTGAAATTTTAAGTTTTTTTAATGGGAAATTCAAAAAAAAAACGTGAAATGGTAAAAGCTATGTTTGGTAAACTAGCCGATAAGCTAGCGGTTGACTCACAAACTAGCCGATGAAAAAGTCACGTTTGACAAAACTAGCTTATAAACATGTAAAATATCAAAAAAATACATCTTTAAAAAAATTATCGATTACGATATTTAATTATATAATTAAAACAAATTTATAAAAATATAATATGTCAATTAATACAACCAATGTAGTAAACAAAAATTAAATAATACAAGTTAATTAAAAGAATTTAAAATTTATTATTACATACACACCATAAATTTTTAATTTCTTAAAACAAGTTTTAGAAAAAAATATATATTAACTTATTATTTTAAATAACAGTTACATATAATATGAAAAAACAAATCAAATAATACTTAAAAAATAATAGTAGTTGGTAATTAAAATACATAAATTAATATTATAAAATATATAAAAATAACTTATATGATTAACAATAACTCTAAATAATTAAAAATTAATATCAATATATAATTAAAATTTAATTTAATAATTTTCAGTTAATATTAATTAATTAATAATAATTAAATTAAAAATTAATATTTATAATAATAATAGTTAGTAAATAATAATAAGGGCAATATTGGAATATTCACAAAAAGCTACTGAAACGCTACTCCAAGTAGCGTTTTAAAAAGCTAGCTTATGGTAATCCAAACATGTACACCAAAAACAAGCTAGCTTATTTTTGCCAAACAATGCCAAAGTCTTTAAATTATTTTTTTTAAATTAAATAATTAATAAATTATTTTAAAAAATAAATTACAGATTTGGTACATGTGGTTTACACTTTCTACCCACATAAGTCCTAAAATCAAAATAAATATATGAATGAGACTCCTAGCTTGCATTTTCACAAGTTTTTGGTCCCTTACACTAACGGAATCAAATACAATCCGTTAACCCGGTTACATGAGGGGTTATTTTGGTATTTTCATTGTCATTCAAGTTCAAGCCTTTACCTGTTGTAAATTGTAATTCTTACTTGCACTTGTTTAAAATAAAAGTTTCAATTCCTTTCTTCTATAAGGCATCAATGCATCATATCTCGTTTGGATCACACACAGTGGTGGATCCATAAATTCTGGTAATAGGGGTCCGAATTTAAGTAATGGATATGTGTCCCACGTGGTTGACAATACCCTCTATTTAAATAGTTTTGTCTTATTTATCTCTTCGATTAGGTTGATACTCCATAACAAAATTCTTTCGAATGAATCCGAGAAAGATCATTCAAATTAACAATTATACATCAACTAATAAACTATAACCCTAAATTAACAACAAAAAATTAACAATTTGACATTAACTAACAAACCTTGACCCTACAACTAATAACTAACAAAAAATCAACAATTATACAGTAACTAACAACTCTAACCCTAACAGGTCACGATTAACAATTAATGTAAAAACCAAATTATATAAAAAAAAATTACAATGGAAGTGGGCTAAAAAAATCATGGGGTCAAACATTTTTTTTGAGAGTCAAAACATGTATGTATTTATAAAAAAAATTAAATTTTACAATATAAAATACAAATCTTCATAGAACTTAACGGGGGTCATTTGACCCTTCAAATAGAAGCATAGATCCGACCATGATCACACATACCCTTCGTGCATAAACATGAGTCATTCTTTTTCTTCATTAACGATGTAACAGTATCATGAACACATGTGTTATCTATAAGTTCTGAAAACAAACTTGGTCAAATTAAACGGAAAGATTGTGAGCTCATATATGAAGACACTATCAACAAGAAATCAATCTTAGAAGACAAATGATTAAGAACACCATCAAAAAGCAAATGACGTTGAACAGGTTTTCTATTCGATTAAAAAAATCAAGAGAAGTGAAAAAATTAAGTATTTATGAAATTGCCTCATCATTACCTCTTCTCAAGTGCAAATTACATTTTCCTTTCAATGCTATTAAACAATAGAATGAAAAAATTGGTTGAACCGATAAAAGATCATCCAGGTGATTCAAAATAACTACCTTATTCAAAGCAAACACTTGAACATCTGAATGGTCCAAAGTTGTTTGTGCGCTCACAAATAGAGTTTGGACTAATTGTAACAAACTCTAACAAAACGGTGAAATTTTATCAGTAAAAGAATTTCGTTAAAGGGTTTGTAGCACAAAATTGAAATTTCTAGAAGCAAAAGACAAAGTTTTGACAAATACTCAAAGGACTGCTTTTGTAATTTTGTAGATGTCTCTTGTTTTGTTTTATGGTGTGCTGTTGACACTTGGCATTATACTATTCTTCAATCTTATCTCAATTATTTTATGCAACATGAATAGTTCAACAAAAAATTCCATTTCAGAAAAGCAATTTGAATTATTATCAACTGTTTTTCTATAAATAGTTTTTTTTTATGATTTGCCAAAACATAGATAAAGGAAATATTAAAAAAAAACTTTGAAAAATTACATTCCGTTGAAGAGAATCGAAACAGAACAACAAAAGAAAGGAGAGAATGAATCGTAATTCTCATTAATCATAAGCCCTTTAAATAGGGATGGTTTACAAAGAGATAATCATGAGATACCAAGTTCTAATCTAACTATAATGCCTCTATCTCTATCTCTATCTCTAACTTTATCATTATCGTCTTATACTTTGACGATGGCACATTTATCCTACAACACTCCCCCTTGTGCCGAGTCAAAGGAGTGAAGGTGCACAATTGTTGCCTCGTTAAAACCTTACGCCAAAATAAAAACCCAGTGGGAAAAAATAAAAATATGACGAAGGAAAGAGTACAACGCACTAGTTTCTTTGCAACACATAGACTTTTACTTTAGTCTAATTTAATCTTAGATTCGTACATTAATAGTGAGAGTTAAGAAAACATGATGGTATATAAACCGTTGCCTCACTAAAACCTTACACCAAGGAACAAAACCCAATGGGAAAAATAAAACCTTGGTTGAAGGAAAAAGCGCAACATACCAATATTACATATATAGTAGACTCCCCCTTTTGTCTACCACTCCCCCTAATTCGTGCATTAACCAAAGGAGGTTTAAAACATTTCCATTCATCTTATTCAGTTCACTTCAATCTTGAGGATAATTGGTTATATGAAAACTTAAGCAAAATATGCTTTGTGTTATAACCCTTGATATATCTTACTTTCATTTCTTCGATACATGATGCATTATTTCCATACATGCAAGTTGTATAATGGTTAAACTCAAAATTATCAGCTCCTCTTATATGTGTAATGATAGTCCTTAACCGTATACACTCTTGAATAGTCTCATGGAGAGTAAGATTGTTGATAATATAAGAAGATAGCTATTAAGGGTTTGCTTAGTTTACTTCCAAGCAATCGACATGTTTCATATGGTAATTCCTTATCCAGTTTGGGAACAACCTTTATATGAGTCAAACATATACTTAATATTAGCAAATATATATCAAGGCATTGTTTGGTGTTTTTCTATAAGAGCCAGTACTTTTGCCGCTCACAATCTAAGTAGGTATTGAAGTTACATTATCAATCCATTTTTCTCCGTAGGGAAATTATAAGCCCACGTCAATGGTGCCAAACGATTCATTTGAAATCATTCCAATGACGTTGCATTGGCGTTGAGCTAAATCTAGCTGACAAGTTCAGTGAGAAGTACAATATAGGGTCAAGTGTGTTATGTTGAGTACAATAATGCGCCTATTGTACTTAGGTATGGAATTCCAGCTCCTAACACCTCTTCGTCCTCATCCTTTAGACGAAATGGATATTTCTTTATATCCAACACTTTGACCGATCATGGGAGTGCTAATCGAACGCGCTTTGTCTATATTAGGTCGCCTGATCATTTTCTAGACATATGCGGATCGGTGGATTAATATTCCACAAACTCGGTGTCGTAGCTCAAGTATCTAGATAAAACCAAGTTTTCCCACGATCTTTCATCTCAAATTCAGATTTCAAATAGCTTGTGTTTTCTCTTATTTCGTCAAGAGTCTCTATTATGTTCATTACGTCGACATATAGAGCTACTATGAAAATCTGGAACTTTCTTCTCCTAACAAATATGCAAGGGCACAGTTCATCGTTTTTATTTATCGTTTCCCAATCAAATATTCACTCAGGCGGGTATACCACATCCGCATAGATTGTTTTAATCTATAAAGTGAGTGTTTCATATTTATTGTAATCACATTTCATAGTTTAAAGTTACTCGATATTGGTATAATGCCATCAAGCACTTTTATATCTCTGGATTTAGATCCCCATAGAGATATGTAGTAACTACATCGTTGAGCTGCAATTTCCAGTCCTTCGGAAACTACTTGGCTAATTAATAGCAGAACGTTCTCCATCACGAGAGAGTAAGTCTTATTGTGGTCAATCCAGTGCGTTGTGAGAAACCTTGCGCCAAAGGAGAGCATTATACATTAGGACTTTATTATTCTCGTTACGCTTTCTGACAAAGACTCAGTTATGTCCTACGGGCTTTACACTTGGTGGGTTAGCACTACCGAACCAAATACCCGATCCTTTGTCAAATAATATAATTCTTTCTGGATTGTTCTTTAGGTCAATATGCTTTGTTGATATTATTCAACCGAGCGTGGTTCGATGTCGTCGTGCTCTATCGTCTTATGAGCAATAGTAAATGTGAATAAATCATCAATGAATATATATGATCTGTCCATTGACTCATATGTACTCTCATAGTTCATTTAAGATTTTATTTATCTCTAGAATCAATATTAACTTCGGAGCGTCCTCCAGTGATGATTCATGGACATAATTAGAGATAATCTCATGAGAGTTTTATGTATTGATGATAAATGGATGTGCCTCACTATTCTCTTCCTTTAGAATAGTATTCATCAAACCGGGTAGCTTCCACCACTTCCATTTGGTAGCTACGACCTCAACCACACCTCCACTATGTGTGATTGCAACGCACTTTCCAACGGCGTTGTGCCCCTGTTGGGGACTTTTAACCTTACGGGTATATTAGCAGCTCGTATGTGTGATCTTGTCACTTTTGAAATAGTATTTAACGTATCAGGTATCGAGTCTGATTCGTTTGACTTCAACTTTCCGTTGTGAAGTTTGGGGACTAAAGTGGGAACATTCATGACAGTTCCTGTCGTTCCCTTGGAAAATACTTTTCCCTATCTCCCCCTAACGACAAGAAGACTGTCATCAGAGTGACTCCGCAAATCATGCGATATTAGGATCACCCGTCAAAGGTTCTAAATAGCGGATAATTGTTAGAGATTCATATCCAACATATATACTTAATCGTTTTAAAGGACCCATTTTGGTGCGCTGTGGGGGCGCAATTGGCACATATACTACACAACCAAACATGCGTAAATGTTAAATATCAGACTTATATCCAGTTACCAACTGGTACGCATAAGGTTAGTTGGTTGGTTGTGGGTCTAAAAACGAATAAGTAAAGTTGCATGTAATATTGCAAAACCCCATGTAGATTTGGATAAATTGGTGCGCATAACCAATGCCCTAGCTACCATCTATATTCTTTTGATGGTCAACTTTTATCATTCTACGAGACCATTATATATACACATGGGGTATAGGTAACTTTACATTAATCTCTATACACATGCAATAATCATCAAATCCTTATGATGTAAATTCTCCAGCATTCTAAGTCATGCAGACTTGATGAGAAAATCAGGGTGGTGAGTCCTTAAATGTATAACTAGTGTTAGGAGTGCAACATTTCATGTGGACAATAATATTACACGTGTTCATTGTGTCAAAACCAGAACCATAAAGTACTTTAATGGTCCGCATTTTGGATGTTATTGTCTATAAATATCACCTTGTATTTGTTGTAAGAATGGAATTTATTGGTATTATCTCTTTAGATTTAGGATGGTCTCATTCCTGTCTTGGCTAAGAATCAGGGTATACAAAAGTTCAAGGTATTGGAGAGGGCATATTATGATGGTGGTGTTGCTTCTTGTGCAGTAGAAGTCAACAGTTACAATTTGGTTAATTCCCTCGTTTTATCTTTCACTCGAAAGAGAATGTGTCAATGTGTATTTTCCAATACATAGATCACTATATCATGACCATGGTGTCCCACGTGGTCATGCCGAAACATATATGTGTCATTGTCCCAAAGTTCTTTATTGGTGACAAAATATGATTTAATGACATAGATAATCCATTAATTTGATACATTAATTTCTCTAATGTATGTTTGCTTTCATATCATTAGAGTTGATGTACATATACCAATTTCCATTCTTATAATATGATTTCTCATTGGTACGAATATCTTAACAAGGTTTCTATTAATATAGTGCTTTAGTGATTGATCTTGTGTCATTAAGCAACAAGTGACAGTCCATCGTCTAAGTGTTTGGAGGAATTAAAAATTATTAATTCAATGAATAACAATCTATTTCTTATGATTGTATGATATGTCACAAAAACAATCAAGTTCTCCTCGATACATTCCTACATGGAACGAAGAACATTGAGAGTTTTGCATTTGTTCTTTTATGTGTTCATTTACACCTCTAATGGTTATAAACGCATGTGTATATATACACAAATGCAATTAATTTGATAGTTAAAGTGTATTCAAATAAACTTATACTTAAATCAATCTTAGATATGACATAGTTAATTTGTTCCATTTTCTATTAGGAGTTCGTTCCCGATTCTTTCCATGAATTTGACCCTTTCCACAACCTTGTCCATATGGTACATATTTAGCATATGTGTGTGGAATAATATGTTCAACTCACTATCCTTTGGAGTTCTTTCCACCTCCAACGCTTGCCTTATTACCCCCAAGAATTTTCTTTATCCGGGTATGTCTAGCGTTGTTAAAAAAACATTGCTACAACTCTTAACCATTTGCATTAAGTTAATGAGTTTGTTAAAGGTTATATTGCAGCTTATATTGTTTCATTAGTATGATTGGTGATATAGGAAAGATGAAAAGATGTTATGATTCGCATAATCTTTTGTGAGTTCCTTGCCACAAGATTGCGATGCATTTTGAGACATGACATTTCTTTGTCAAAATCAGTTACCTTCTTGTAATCAAGTAAGTAGGTTTCTTTCCACTGTATGATTAGTTTGAGAGTTTTATGGTACTGAATATTCCCGAATTTCCTTTTGGGACTACCCACGGTTCTTGGGGGTTTCTAGTTATTCTCTCTGAAGGTTGTGACTGATGTATCGTCTCAAAAATTTTAAAGTATTTAATTGTGTCTTAACATCTATTTTTTTCTTTAGGGTCAAAAATGGTTCGATGACTTTTGCGTATTTTCTTGTGTTTTTCCGAACCTATCTTATGGTAGTCAAGTACTTTTGATTCAAAGATGTCGTAGAGAACGGATAGCATATTATTTTCTAAAATAGTGAATTATGGTTTATACTTATTATGTTATGCATGAAATTTCATTATCATAATAATATTGGATTTTTGTATTCTTATATTTTGTTGATAATACTTCATCAATATTTCAATTTGCAACAAGAAATCACTCAATCTATTGGATTTCCAGGTAGCAGGGGAATCACATGGATTACTTGAATCCCTACAAACCTTAGGGCTATTTACACCCGTTTGACAAAATCCAAATCGATATCTTGCGATTTAATTTATTTGAATATAACATTGTTAATTATAAAGCTTTTGGCAGGAGGCCGAAAAGAATAAGGGTTTGGCATATGAAGCCAATTTCAATGTTTTAATATCTTAATAGTATTTTTAGAGATTTTTGCCATTAGACAAATCAATATTAGTTTTGACATAAAGTCAAATTCAAACTTATAACATCTTATTGGTATTTATGGATCTTTTGGTAAAATACCAAATATAAGGGGGGTGGAAGTGTAACTTCCAAAAATTATTTATAAGATTTGAATTAATGAGTAGGAACTCATAATCAAGATAAATATTTGAATAATATTTTAACATTTTCATGCTATTTTTAAAGCTTTTAGCAAGATATCAAAAGTTATGGGAGTTGGAAGTGTAACTTCCAAAATTTAATTATTAAAGTCATGAATTATAATTAAGATAAACATCTAAGAAAAGATAATCATTTAAATAATAAATAAATAAACGCTATTGTAAATGGATAAGCATTTAAACAAATATTAGCATGTTTGAAGTAGATACATATTTAAATTAATCATATAAATATACGTACGAATATTGTAGTCTAATTAGATAAACATTAATAAATAATAATGATAATAATAACTTAAAATGATAAATATTACATAAACTCAATATGATAAATAAACTAATTGTACATAAATAAATAATAATAAGCAAAGGTATAAAAATACGATTACAATTAAAGGAGACTCAACCAAAACTAAATCAGTTTAATATCTTATTTTGCCAATATAATCAATATTTAATTAATTAAAAGACTAATAAATAAACTAAGTTTTTTTTTCTTTATAAGTTGGAAACAAAATAATAAACTTATGGTTCTATCAAGAAATAGTTATATCCTTAAATCCTAAATCATGATATTTTTTTTTATTATTATTATATCACATAACAATATAATTAATCTAATTTAAATGGATCAAATTAAATTAGTCAGCCAAAAAAAATGAAAATATTTGACATGGTTAAATTTATAAGATAACAAATCAAATGAAAATATTTGACATGGTTAAAGACTTGATACTAGATTTATAGCAAACAAATGTAGATATGAAATAACAATCTATATTAATAACTAAATATTTAACTAAAATAAGATAATTTGTTAAATAATAAAAACTCAAAAATTTATTAAGGCCATATAACATAATTAAACTAATCAAATAAATAAACACCTAAGCACATTCAAGTTCTAACTAGATAATAGTAAGTCAAATATATAATAAATAAATAAATAAAAAGGGCGGATCTCCTAAAGCCTAAACAAAATCAGAACCCTAAAAGTTTCTTCTTATTCTCAACCATAAAAAAAACAAGCCAAAACTTTCTTGATTTTACGGGTATTCAAATAATTACTTGAAAGGAAAAATAATGGAGAAGGTAAATACATAAATCTTTCAACTTCGTTACTCGTACTTCTTTTATTGTTAGATTTCAAAAAAACCAACATGATGAATGTTAACATGATAAGCGGGTTTACACCCCCCTAAATCTACCGCAAGTGTACGGGTCGAATCAAGTAATAGTACTTTAACAGTACGAGTATCGAACCAAAGGAACCAGGTGTAAAGTACCACAATGACTGTATAGACTATTAATTAGACTAACGCAAATTGATTTGGGTTGTTGAATATCGAAACACGATTAAAAACCTTAATTAACTTAGCTAAGAGAAAGAGTTGGAGGGTTGGATTCCTCAGGTAAACAATTACTTAACTCACAGATTTGACACGATTGACATAACTCCAAGATGACTGGTATAATCACAATCCATCACTATACTCTATCAAGCTATAGCAACATTCATTCAACATTTTGTATCATCATTCGATCTCAACAAAGGTAATTGAACAAACAATGATTAAAAACCCACAAAGTACGAATTATCATATTTCTATCTCAAATTCGACTAAGACATGAAGGATTAGATAAACCTCAAAACTTTTCTCAAACGTTAAAAGATTCATTAAATCAAATAATAGTTGATCGGACTATTACAAGCATTAAGAACAATCCCACATGTTTCATCCATAAGAATCAAATCGATCGTATCTACTGTAAAGCTAAATAATCATCCAACCATGATTCAAACCAACCCCCCAACATGAATGGATTAGTTCATATTGGGGGTTTCACAACTCAGAAAAGAAATAATAAAAACGAAAGTAAACATGTTGGTTCTAAAAGAAATGAAATCTAAAACTCCCTGAAAAGCTTAATCCTTCGATGAATGAACTCGATTCGCCTTTTGATTCTCGTATCTTGATGTTTTTAGCCCTCTTCTTCTCTTCAAAAATCGTCTTCTATCTCCCAAAATCGCCCCAAGAGAGTCTCCAAACGTAACTGATTGATTTCCCCTTTCAACCCTAGCAGAAAAAGGCTTTAAAAACGTATCAGGGCCTCTGCGCGTTTGTGGGCGCGTTTGGAGGCGCGCAGAGCACTGGAATGTTTGCAAAAATAAGCCTGCGCGTTTGTGGGCGCGTTTGGAGGCGCGCGCAGAGGCGCGCAGAGGCGCGCAGAGCACTGTTTGGTCCAAAAATCAGATTTTTCTCCTTTTTGCACTGGACTGCTGTAGACTTGCTCCGATTGCTCCAAAACTCTTCCAACATCATTCTTTCATCTAAACCTGTACTTTCTCATAAAAACCATTAAATTCTACTATTTTTACTCGGGAACTTACAACAAACAGAACGACTTCGGGATCAAAATAATGTCGGAAAACGACATTATCATAACATAAAAGTTAAATATATCCACAGTGAGAATGACATAGTATTCATACAGTTAGCATACATAAGACGTTCATATGTAGAGAGATAAGAATATAAAGATGTGTACTTGTATTGAAGTAGCAAGATCCAAGTCGTTTGAGCTTTCGTGCTGATAACGTGTTGAAGAGAATCGAAACAGAACAACAAAAGAAAAGAGAGAATGAATCGTAATTCTCATTAATCATAACCCTTTAAATAGAGATGGTTTACAAAGAGATAATCATGAGATACCAAGTTCTAATCTAACTATAATGCCTCTATCTCTATCTCTATCTCTAACTTTATCATTATCGTCTTATACTTTGACGATGGCACATTTATCCTACAACACATTCAACATTTAAACATTTTTATACTATTATAGTATTAGATCTAATTAAATTTAAGGAAGTTTTTAAATAATAATAATTAAAAAATAGATTTTGAATATATTGGATTGGGAAATTAATTAAAATACCCTAAGTTTAACTAACTGTTACCAAAATGCCATAAATTTTTTCCATTTTGCAAAAATACCCTAAATACCCGCGATGGATCCCGCGATCGCGGGATCCAGCTGACGTGGCACGTATTTTGGCCACAAATGCCCCGCGGAGCCCCTCAACTTTGGCCGCGGTGCACTTTTGGTCCCTGCCCACGATCGCAGCCCGCGATGGCCCGCGATGGGCCAATTTTACAGTTTTAGTCCCTAAAAATTTACACTTTTGGTCCCTGAAAATTTACACTTTCAGCCCCTGTACTTAGACGAATCTTGCATGCTTTTACTGTTTTTTTCCACAATTATTGTACTTTGAAGACCGATTTGTGGTTGAAATTCATTGGCATGTTTTCATCAATGTTAAATCAGTGTTTTTGGAATACCAGTTTGTGGATGAAATGAGAGATTGGTTGTCATCAATGTCGGTTGTTTCATTGATAAATAGATGTAAAATGCAATCCATAATCCACACACCGATTTCAGACTTCTTTCTTGATTTCTTTCTGCAATATTTTGTGTTTGAGATACTACTGAAAAAATTAGTTCATCTGTTGCAAAAGCTAAGCTATATTTCTGTTTTGATGGTGAATGGGAGCAAGATAACAATGAGTGGAATTTTGCTTATAAATCTAAGCATGGTGTAAAAGTGTCAGTAAACTATACTTATCAGAAATTTCTTGCATACGCTATGCAAAAATGTGGAATCAACTCTTCTGATGTCTGCAAGTTAGTGTTTAAAAATGGCGATGGGTCATTTGTGGATTTATCCAACGATGGGGATATCTCTACTTTTCTGCACATTGCAGTCGATTCAGAAAGGCCCCCATTACTTTTTGTGTATCCCGACGTATCCGACGGTGACGACGACGGTGATGACGACGAAGACCTCCAAATAGAGCAACCTGATTCTCAACAACAACAACCACCACAACCACACGAAGGGCGTACTGCTGGAGTTGCTGATGACGAAACCCACGTTTTCAGAACGGGTAATTCTGAAATAGACAGATCAGACACCGATAATGATGATCACGAAGAATATACCCCTAGTAGAAAATCATGTAGTCAGATAAATGACTTTTTTGATATGCCCTCTATTCTTCCAGACTCCCATACCCAGACACAAACCTACGAACCTACACCTTATATTCGCAGTGAAAGGTTAAAAGCAGGTCAGATATTCGATTCGAAGGATCTCTTGGCAAGTCAGATCGGACTCAAGTTCTTGGAAGAGGGTTTCCAAAGTCACGTGCGGTCATCTGACAAAAGCAGATACATAGTTGAATGTGCCAGAGAAAAGTGTGAGTGGAGGTTGTACGCGATTCACACGGGCGGTCATCTGACAAAAGGAGGGGCGATAATGATTAAAAAGTTGCACGACGTACACACTTGTACGAGGACGCAACTTAATCCCCACCACAAACAAGCCGGCAAAAAGACTTTGGGTGCGATCCTGAAAAATAAATTTCTTGATGTTAGCAGGTCATTGCGTCCAAAGGACATCGTCCACGACGTTCACCGGCAGTTCGGCGTCACGATTGATTACCACCAAGCGTGGCGTGCACGATGCCATGCACTGTTTATGGTGAGAGGCACGTTCGAGGAGTCGTATGAACGACTCCCGACATATTTATATAATTTGCAGCTGCAGAACCCTGGTACTATCACGCAGCTACGGACCGATTCACGTGGACGGTTTGAGATGTGCTTCGTGGCCCTTGGACCCGCGGTACGTATTTTAACACGTCATATGTTTACACATTATAAACTATAACGTTTACAAATGAAAACCACCTATGTTTTTGCAGATCCGCACATTTCTGGAAAATCTACGTCGTGTCCTGATAATAGACGCAACCCATTTAAAGGGCCGTTACTTGGGTATGATGTTCCTGGCGGTTGCCATGGACGGGGATAACTCCACCGTTCCAGTAGCTTTCGGCGTAGGCAAGTCTGAAACCGAGGACGAGTGGACTTGGTTTATGTCCATGTTGAGACAAGCTATCGGAGACCCGCAAGGGTTGGTGTTTATGTCTGACATGGCTCCTTCCATAAGCGCCGCAATCTCTGCCATGTACCCAAACGCCCCTCACGCCATATGATGTCGACATTTGGAGATGAACGCCAAATCCAAGGACAAACGTATTACCACCTACAAGGATGTCTATTGGGCGGCATGCAGAGCATATACGGATCGGGAGTTTAACAAGTACATGAATATGCTACGATACTGTAGTAACCGTGACCAAACTTGAAGGAGTTTCAAGTCTTGGGGTGGAATCTGAATAAAATGGGAATTGAGGAGAGTAATTTGTAAATGAGGCCTAGGGTATATAAGGGCACAAAACCCTATAAGAGACATTCTTCTACTGATTTGTGTGTGTGGTTGGCGGCTATTGAAGAGAAAGGAGGAAAGAAAGAGGTTTTGGATATCCTTGGCATTTGAAGAAGAGAGGCACCAATCTGTGGATTCAGAAGAGAAGGTGGTGTTGGATTTCGTTCCTGCTAGTAATTTGACCAGGTAATCCTTCTTACAAACTCTCTGCTGATTCGGTTGTGTTTGATTGTTTATTTGGGAGTTTTGTGAGAAAGGGCATTGTGGTCTTGAAAGAAAGATTTGGCCATCTATTGGTGTTTGGATAGCAAGAAGTTGATAAGAATTGGTCACGTAATGTTCATGTTACCTTTTATCGCTGCATCGTGTTAATTTGAGGGATTTTAGTGAGATTTCAGCCTCTAAACTCGTCCAGCGCCGTCCGGAAAACCTCATCTTATGAATGTTTCCGGGTAGGTGTTCGTTAGTCGGATGTGTGTGTCCGGATAGGAGTTGTCCGGATAGGAGTTGTCCGGATATGATGTTGTCCGGATAGGAGTTGTCCGGATATGATGTTGTCCGGATAGGGTGCTGTCCGGATATGATGTTGTCCGGATAGGGTGTTGTTCGGATATGATGTTGTCCGGATAGGGTGTTGTCCGGATATGATGTTGTCCGGATAGGGTGTTGTCCGGATAGGGTATTGTCCAGATATGATGTTGTCCGGATAGGCTGTTGTCCGGAAAGAGTGTTGCCCGGAAAGGTGTGTGTGTCCGGATAATTGAGTAATTAACTTACGTTGTGCCCATTCATCCAGGGAAAACGAGTGGAAGTGCCTATCTGAGTAGGAAAGGAAAGTAAGCGTGCCAGGTGAGTCTTTCTAACTAAAGCTTGATGGTACTTGTTCATTTACTCGTACATGCGTGCTTACTTAATGTATGTTGCATATGACTTACTTATGCATGATGTGATGTATATGGGGGGGTGTCCCATACGTAATGATGTGATGTGTATGGGGGGTGTGTCCCATACGTAATGATGTGATGTATATGGGGGGTGTGTCCCATACGTAATGATGTGATGTATATGGGGGGTGTGTCCCGTACGTAATGGTGTGATGCTTATGGGGGGTGTGTCCCATATATTATTTGCCAAACTTTATATTGGTTTATGTTTCGCAAATCCTTTAAATGCTATATGTGGTGTGTATGTAACTGAGGGACCTCACTAGACCTTGTGGTCTAACCCTCGCATTTTCAAAACTGAAACCCTTTTTCAGGTAAGCAGGTTAAGGGCGGTTCCTCTAGTGGTAAAGAGAAGGCGAGGGCGGGCGTGGCTTGCATTAGTGGACTCCTTACCTTCCAGTATTTTAGATGTTCTCAGTTGTAACTTGGGTTATTCCGCAAACCCAGATTTTGAAATTTGTTGGTCTAAACCTTGGGCCAAGTTTTGGCGTTTTTCTTTTGTAATAAATGTCTTGTTTTGGCATTTTGGAGCGGGCTGTTACAGATACAGTGCCAAGGAAGCAGCCAAAGTCTTTGAAGAAGCTGGACCGGAGAGGTGGTCCGCGGCCCATTTACCTGGACAACGGTATGACATTCTGACCTCGAATAGTGCAGAGTCTGTGAATGCACTCTCCCGTTTTGCGCGTAGATGTCCGATTGTTAATCTTATGGACTACTTTCGGGCCTTTCAACAAGAGTGGTACCAAATTCGACGCCTAAAAGGAGCTGAGATGCAAAATGCACTCACACCAACGGCGGAGAATATCGTTCAGTACAGGGCGCGTCGTGCGGCGACATGGCCGGTAAGAGCAATCGGGTATGGGAAGTACGAGGTGCATGATGACTATATTCACGCGATTGTGAATATGGAAGACCACCTTTGTTCGTGTCGCGAATGGGATAAATCTGGGTTACCGTGCGGCCATGCCATCGCTGAAGCAAGATATATGAGTCGTACAGATTGCAGCGACTTGACTGTACCTTTCTTCACGTCCGAATATTACCGGAAAACATACGTGGAGGTAATAAACCCAGCTGGACCCCCTGCAGCATGGGTGTATCCACCCGACCCGCTTCCACCATGCTATCCGCCTTTAATGGATAAGAACAGGGCCGGGAGACCGAGAAAGAACGACCGACGTCCATCACGTGGTGAAAGTTCGATACAACGAAGATGTACTCGGTGCCAATGCGTAGGACACACTCGTGGAGAGTGTCCAAATCCCGCCCCTTCAACCGTGCCAAGGAGACATTCTGTCAGTCACACCCCGGGCCCGTCACAGCTTGAACCATATGGAACAAACACATATGATACTGTTGATCTAAACACTGATTTGTAAATGATATATATACACACATACATATGCTTCTAAATGAACATTGATAACACATCTAGTTTGTAAATGATAAATATATTCATATTAGATATATACACACATACATATGCTTTTAAATGAACATTGATAACACAGCTAGTTTGTATTCCATCCAACATGTTCTTCATCTTCAATCTTTCTGCTTTTGCAACCACGTATGGCCATTGTGTACCACAACCCGCACACACTTTAGCAAATGAGTTGAGGGTTGTCATATATTCTACAAGAAGAGTAGGCCCACGTGGATAGAGTACGGCTACCAAAATCTAGCATCATTAACAAACAAAACCCCATGTTTGTTTATCCGAATGAGGTAACCTCTGACTTGACCTTGCATGATGTATCCAATCTAACCGTGGTTCAGCGGCTTAAAAACTACTTTTCAGAGAAATTAACAACAACAAAAAAAATACAAAACAAAAAAAATACAAACAACACAGTAAAACAATACAAAACAACAACACAGTAAAAAAATACAAAAAACAAAAAAATACAAACAACAACACAGTAAAAAAATACAAAACAAAAAAAAATACAAACAACACAGTAAAACAATACAAAACAACAACACTGTAAAAAAATACAAAAAACAAAAAAAATACAAACAACAACACAGTAAAAAAAATACAAAACAACAAAGTACTAAAGCAACACCCGTACCACCACCTACTGAAAAATTGCTTTAGTTTGATCAATCCAACTTTGCTTGTCGCTTATCTTCGCTTGAAGAATTGCGAAGTCTTGCGTACAATGGTGAATTTCTTTTTTTTCTCGACGAATACGAGCCTCCCTATCTTTTATATCCCCTTTCATCCTTTTGATCTCCTTTTCTTCCACTTCGATCCTTGTCAAGTGGACTTTCTTCCTGGCGATAATCTGTTTCCACTCTTCTGTCAGTTGGTCTATCTCTTTTTCCTTTGCTGATATCGCCTTCTGGAGTCTAGGTGACATTCCTTCAGGTGTAGACGATGGATTAGATGACGATGCCATTTGGTTACTGATGAAAGAAAGCAAGTGAAAGAAAGCAAGAAAGAAGGATGGAATGGTGTGAATTGTGAATTGCATTTCACTGATATTTATGGATGAAATCTCAAACATGCCAGTGAATTTGAACCACAAATTGGTCTTCAAAATACAATAATTGTGGAAAAAACAGTAAAAGCATGAAAGATTCGTCTAAGTACAGGGGCTGAAAGTGTAAATTTTCAGGGACCAAAAGTGTAAATTTTTGGTCCATCGCGGGCCATCGCGGGCTGCGATCGCGGGCAGGGACCAAAAGTGCACCGCGGCCAAAGTTGAGGGGCTCCGCGGGGCATTTGTGGCCAAAATACGTGCCACATCAGCCCTAGCCCGCGATCGCGGGATCCATCGCGGGTATTTTTGCAAAATGAAAAAAACTTAGGGCATTTTGGTAACTCAATGTTTAACTTAGGACATTTTAATTAATTTCCCTATTGGATTCTTTAAAGAAAACAACTAATGCACATTTGGCTCTCAACTATAGATAATTTTTGTGTTCTCTCTTAAATTTGTCATTAGAATAATTTGAAAATTATGTGAGAGTTAGAATCACATTTTATTTTAAAAATCTTTTTTTTTTATTTTAGAGATTATATCAAATATATTTTTATATCAAGAATCGTCGACTTGCCATTGTATTATATAAGTCAATTTCATATACTTAAAACATATATTTGCAAATTTGAATTTTTAATGAAGCTTGTCGAAATCAATGTCATCATGTTTAGGACATCAATTTTAAACTTAGGTGTCGTTCACCAACCACTTACTCGGATAAGTGTTTACGGGCAAAATTTAACACTATCATTTACTTATCGGGTAAGATTTTAGTCCACCAAAACGACATTGTATGCAACAATTTACCCGGTAAGTGCTAACCATGGTAAGAATCGTTGCTCTCACTTACCGGGCAAGACTTCGGTCCTTGCCTTCGCTCTTACTGGATAAGATTTTTGGTCCTTATCATGTGTATTCGGTAAGGTAATGTGACTTGGTAAGTGCTTACCCGGGTAAGCGTTTGGTAAATGGCCCCTTAGAAACCGTTCTAAAATAATATTTTCCTTAAAAGTATATATTTTTATTTTTTATGCAATTTCTTTTTGCTTTGCAATTTTATCAATCTTGATAAGCCTATTCGACAACGATAAATTTCTTTAGGATCTGTATATAGGTATCATAGGTTACCAAAAGATAACGGTATAACAAAATACATTTGAATACGATATTTTGTTGGGAATTTAATTAAAATAAATAAAGTTTGACTTTAACTTACCAAAATACCCATTTCTCTCCTGAATTTGTCAAAATACCAATTTTTTCCGCAAAGGGGGTCCGCGATCGCGGACAGGGACCACTTTTGAAAAATTGGATCCCGCGATCGCGAAGAAAAGTCCCGCGACACACCCAATTCCTTCAATTTGATGACTTTTGAATTGAAATGTTACACTTTCAACCCTTATACTTATTTACTTACTTACTTACTTTATACCTTTTACTTTCATAATTTTAATTTTACATTTAACACATATAATCGT
The DNA here is from genome assembly GCA_033807775.1 of Saussurea involucrata. NCBI lineage: Eukaryota > Viridiplantae > Streptophyta > Magnoliopsida > Asterales > Asteraceae > Saussurea > Saussurea involucrata. The sequence goes on along the minus strand of CM066322.1, from coordinate 11,124,826 downwards.
TTATTAAGTAAAATACGTTAAAAACGTTTTAATTTTAACAAGTTACACCATTATAATCATCCATTCGATACGTTCGAAATGAGCCAAATATTAAATATTTTTGGATTTATTTATATTATTATATATTATATATACTACATAAAAATATTTTTTATATTTAAAATTCATATTCTTATAGTTAATTATTTAATTTATGGTACTCTTATAGTTAAAATACGTTTTATTTATTTTATTATCGATGGTCCAAGTGTAAGTATTAAAAATTGACGGATGCTTTGTGATGGACAAACATCGATCCTTTTGTGCATACTCTGTAACTGCAAATACTTCAGCTCCAAACACGCATGAATCATCATTCGCCAAATACCCATTTTCACAATTCTTAAATGAGTCCAGTGATGTCAACTTGTCAAAACCCCATTTCATATTTTTCTCGTGAAACCTTGTCTTATTGTCATTCACGATATCTATAAACACATACAAATATAATAATTTAAAACGATTTAATGAATTAGTTAATATATGATTATTATGTTAATGCGATAGGATTGTAAAACAAAATTGAAAAAAATAAGAGATATACCATAAATTAAATAATTAACTATAAGGGTATGAATTGTAAATATAAAAAATATTTTTATGTAGTATATATGATATATAATAAAATAAATAAATCAAAAAATATTCAATATTGGGCTCATTTCGAACGTATCGAGGGGACGATTATAATGGTGTAACTTGTTAAAATTAAAACGTTTTTTTAACGTATTTTAGTTAATAAACGATTATATGTGTTAAATGTAAAATTAAAATTATGAAAGTAAAAGGTATAAAGTAAAATAAGTAAATAAGTATAGGGGTTGAAAGTGTAACATTTCAATTCAAAAGTCATTAAATTGAAGGAATTGGGTGTGACGCGGGACTTTTCTTCGCGATCGCGGATCCAATTTTTCAAAAGTGGTCCCTGTCCGCGATCGCGGACCCCTTCGTGGAAAAATGAGTATTTTGGCAAATTCGGGAGAAAAATGAGTATTTTGTTAACTCAAAGTCAAACTTTGGTTATTTTAATTAAATTCTCTATTTTGTTTTGTTTTTATTGTTTTATAGTTTTTTTTATCTTATTACAAGAAAATTGAAATTTTAATACAATTTTAAAATTATCATATAAAACAGTTATTAACATTTAACACTATGTACTTTTGCGTCATAAGGGTCTTTTAGCAACGTTAAACCGAGTAAACGCTTATCGGGTATGAATTATTACTGTCAATTATATTATTGGGTAAGATTTCTTGCCATCAAAATGATATAGTAAGAATGTTGGTAAACAACTTTTAGCTCATAAAAATTAACAGGATGGAGTCGTCACTCTCACTTAACGGATAAGATTGTACACACATTCTCATCTAGCGTTCGGAAAAATTGTCCCTTAGTTGATTGTCAAACTTCAACTTTATAATTTATTGTTTCATTAAATTACCTAACTTAATATAAAAATTTAATGTGACGTTTTTGTATAACCGCAATTATTAATTCGTTTGAAAGTTAAATCTCATTAAACAAAGATAAAAAAGGTAACGATAATAATCAACCAAAACGATAATATAAACAATCTGTTTAAAAATTAATTTAAAAATTAGTCAACGTATTAAAATTTAAAAACCCATTTATTTAAACAACAAATCTTAAACTTATAATTATCTTGTTCAATGATTTGGTACACCAAAATTCATTAGGTACGAATATATTGAGTCTATAAATGAGTATTTTCATATGCGATAGCTAATAAAAATTTATACAATAAACATCGTTTCTTTACATAGAATTGATCTGATCATTCAACCATTCATTGGATGTTTGACTTTTGACTATTGATCTAATCCAATTATGTTTGGACAATCTAATGGGTTAAAATCTGGTGAAAATTTGAGGTTAACTTGAGGATTATGAGAAGTGGTTATCAACCAGTGAATGAAACATGGACGCACATTAAGATGAGATGCACCGACTTACCGAGATGGATCAGATCAATTATTTTTAAGACACAATTCATGAAAAAACATTTGATTAAAAATATTCAGTTAAGTTTGGACAAACATATTCAATCTAATCCAATTCAGTTTGGACAACGAATTCAATTCAATGACTGACGGGATGGATCTGGTTCTGTTACTTGGATATTACTCTGGGTTATTTATTGGATTTGATTGAATTAATAAAACATTTTAAACCATTTATCCAATCCTTTTCAACTAATTATTCATACATCTTTATATCTATAAAAAAAAAACTTTGGGGTATTGAGGTGGCACCACGAGAATTGAGTATTTTCCAATGGTGAATTGTGGTTGATTTGGAGTTGTCCCACATTGGTAAAAGGTTGAAAAGTTGGAACAATGTAGTGTGTATAAGAAAGGTAGATGCATGAGATGCATTTGTGTCCATTCATGAGTTTGACTTATAGGGTTGTCTATTTTAGATGACCCTCTTAAAAAAAAACAAATAAAATAATATTTATCTTTATATCTATAAAAGAAAAAACCTTAGGGTATTGAGGTGACACTATGAGAATTGAGTATTCTTCAATGGTGAATTGTGGTTGATTTGGAGTTGTCCCACATTGGTAAAAGATTGAAAATTTGGAGCAATGTGTTGTATATAAGAAAGGTGGATGCATGAGATGCATTTGTGTCAATTCATGAGTTTGACTTATAGGGTTGTCTATTTTAGATGACCCTCTTTAAAAAAAAACAAATAAAATAATTTGCCTTAAAAAGTGCAAAGAAATCATAGTAATCATTATATATATATATATATATATATATATATTAAAAGAAGCAATGTGTATTGAATGAGTGTCATTAGAATTGAGTAATCTCAAAGGGTAAATTATGGTTGATTTGTAGGTGTCCCACATTGATGGAAATTTGAAATATTGGAACAAAGTGATGTGCATAAAGAAATGTGGTTGAAAGACATTTGTGTCAAATTATAGCATTTGACTCTAAGGGTGTCTTATTTTCAATGACCCTCCTCTTGCAAAAGAAATTTGTAGCTTGACTTAAAGAATTTTCTTATATATCAATACATATATATATATATAAGCAGCAAACAATGAAAATTGAGGTGACACCATGAGAATCGAGTATTTTCAAATGCTATATTGTAGTTAAATATTGAGTATCCCACATTGATAAGAAAAGTGATACATTAATAGAATAGTTGAGTATATAAAGGATGAGAAGAAGCCTTTGAAAGCTAAAAAGTTCATTCGCTACTCATGTCATTTTTAACTCTCAATTTTTAATAAAAAATAGTTATTTTTAGTCTACATGTTGAAACAACAATATATCAATATACATTGATGAGAAAAGCGATATATCAATAGAAGAGTATGGTATATAAAAGATGAGGAGAAACCTTTAAAAACTAAAAGGGTCATTTGATTACTAACCTTCAAATGCTCTCCCATGAATCACAGCTTAGAAGGAATTGATTTTGTGCATCTTATCTTGGTGCATCTCATTCTAATGTGCATTCATTTCTCATCCAACAGTTGATAACCACTTCTCTTGCTTCTCACGTTAAACTCAATTTCTCACCGGAACCCGACCCATATACACATATAATCTATCTTGCATATTAATTAACTAATTTGCACATATATACTATTTTCAATAATAGTGATATTGTTGTGGGACATGTTTTTTGGATTGTAATAACATAAAAGTATAACCATTACTAGTGCATCTTAAACTTTTCGTAACAAAAAACTATTATTAATATATGTAAAATTAATCACATTTAAAAATAAATTATTATTTTATATTGCGTTCATTTAAAAACAATAATCGTCACCGCGCGTTGCGCGGTGACCAACACTAGTTTAATTTAAAAACATTACCCATAAATAACTATCCATGTACATCGAACAACTCACATAATACATAGGCATAAATCATAAGTAAAAGAAAACAAGTGTCATACTAAAATACATAAACAAACAATATATATATTCAAATGAGAAGACAATCAACATACCTAAAGTGTCAGAATGGTAAAATTATACGTCTAGAAGGATTACAAAGAGAACTCTATTTTTTTCATAATATAACAACCCAACATTTTTAAACATTTCATTTCTCATAATAAAACATGCAAGGTCATAAAACATAGAGTATCCCAGAATTGGGACCCAAAATTTCCTTACATTAAAACAAAATTGGTTGGCGGAAACAACCTACACAACTGAGAAATAAACTAAATTGTACTATAGTGTCGCTATACTAACAAACTGCCTCGCTAGCTCCTTGCTCACTTGCTAGAGCCTTTCATCACCTGCTTTCCTGAAAAGGTTTTAGTTTGAAAATGCGAGGGTTAGACCATAAGGTCTAGTGAGTCTCTCCTAACACTTATCAAAGCATTTAAAACAATTTATCATTTTCAGCATAAAACATTCATAAAACTGTTCAGATAAGATCATTTTCGGATATAAATCCGCCCCTCATAAATTGACACCCTGAAGTCACCCTAAGGTGACAACGAGTCAGTCTCATGCTGCCTTGCAGGGTCACACCTCCCTTGGCATAAACGGGGACACCCCCCCGGCACGAGCTGGCGGGCCACTTCCCGACTTAGTCAATTTACATCAAAATCAACGTATGCATACATTCCACATAAATTTTCAAACATCAATTCATGCAATTAAAGCATAAACATAAAGCATGACATTTCTCATCATATATCCGCTTTAGAAAAACATATTAAAAACCACACGTTTTAGTTTAGAAAACTCACCTGTTACGTTTGCTTGCTTTTCCCTACTCTGCTCTTTACTTCCAAATTGTCCACCTGAACGAGGGGGCAAATTTATATGTTGACTAGGACTATCCGGACACTTCTCACCTGACACACAACTTTTCCGGACAAACTACCGGGTAAACCACACTTTCCGGACATCACCACTTTTCCGGACAACCACGCTTTTCCGGATGACTCCTATCCGGACACATTGAGATTACCGGACAACTTCTATTTTCCGGACGATTTACCTATCCGGATGGCATACTTATCCGGACGACATAATACCCGGACACTTTCCACAACCCGACCAAGAAGTTACCCGGACACTCACCCGGACACCTTCACACTTGAAGGTTTCCGGACGAACGCTGGACGAGTTTAATGGTCTGAAATCTTGCTGAACACTTCGAAAACAGTGGGGTAATGCAACAAATCACTTACTTAAACATCTTTAAACAATTCCCATAAATTTTACTGAGTAAACTCGATTTAAGGGTGTTTAAATCTCCTTTAAGGGTCTTATAATGACTTTATCAAGAAAACCCTCAAACTCGAAAATCACCAGATGAATCTTAAATGAAGTCATGGATTAAGGATTACCTGATAGATCACTTGCAAGAAACGAAATCCAATCTTATTCCTTCTTCTGATTCAAGACTTGGTGATTCCTCTCTTCAACTTCACAAAAACCCTCAAAACTCTAATACTCTTTTCTCTCAACAAAACTCAGCCGACACACACCATAAAAATCAGGAAAAATTCCATGTTGTCTAGGGTTTTGTGCCTTTTATACCCCAACTCTTATTTACCAACTAGCCCCTCAACTTCTGCTTTTATTAAAAACTCCATACCAAACGCGAAACGTTTCGAAAAAGGTCTGGGTCGTTACACATAAGAACCCCTTTGTGACCATTGATCGATTTTGATCCAACGATGATCAACACATGCATTTTTTTAAGACAAACAATATCGTCATTTGGTTTTTCGCATATGGGCATGATAAGATTTGTCCTTTTTTATGTTAACATATGTGAAGATTTTCAAGTTAAGATATGTGAAGCATGCTAAGGTATGTGAGGTATGTTTCGGTATGTGTCCCCATACATCCATGTCATTGAAGTTTCACTTAATTATATCCACGTCACCGTGTTTTTCTAGCCTTCCGATCAAACAAGAAGTATCATCCAAGCGTTCCGAGGTGGTTCTCGCAGAAGATAAAAAGTTATCACATGGGAAAAATCAAATTGAGAATTGAGTTAAACAATCCCAACCATTCAATTGGATGGTAATTTGATATTTGATGATAACTGGATTGGACATGTTCGTTTTTATTGGATTTTAAACAAGAATTCAACAACCGAGCGATCCAATTCAGATATTGAAGTTTTGGTTGTGATCCAATAAAATGACAATTACATATCCAATTTCAATTGATCATTTTAATCGGATCAGATGACATTTTATACACCATTGTTATTCATTATAAAGTTAAAAAGTTATTTGTATTATTGAAAAGTTGATGTTTAATTTAAGAAAGCAGATCCACATGGTGATCTTAAAACACAAGACGTAATCAAGAATCTATTCATGGAACCGAAAAAAGGCTACTTGCTTTGACCATAATCAAGTGAATCTTGTGCAACATGCACTTGTTAGCACATGTTTTTTCTATCAATCAAATTCCAACATATTGATATGATTAAGACTTTATTTATGATCAAAATCCATCGATCTGTTTATGATAATTTATAAATCATTTAGAGCAGGGACATATCCAGAATTTTTTTGAAGTGATTCAACCAACTAAATATCGTAAAATAAAAATAAAATATAATCAAAAAACCAGTTTTATTAACAAAAAGTAACCTCAAATATTAATAAATTATTCTCATTTTCAAGAACTTTCCATGTTTTTTTTATAAAATTTCACACAAGTCCTTAAACTTTCAATAATTATGCTTGCACACAACTAAATATATGGTTTCACATTTAACAAAGTTAAAAATTTACACTTCATGGAACAAAGATATATGGTTGCATGTGATACCATAATAGCACATGTGGATCCGTCCATGATTTAGAGGATCTCCAACAATTATGTTAAAATAGAAAAAAAGGGATTTTAACATCTTTTTTCTCTAATAGCTATATCTTATATGCTAAAATAGAGAAAAGATGAGAGAGGAGATAAAAATATCCAAATTTAGAGTAATCTCTAAAATCCACTATTTTAAAAAAAAAAAATTTAATCTTTCCACCGAAGACATTGAGGTAAAATGTTTAAGAAAATAAATAATATTTTATTAGTTATTGATTATTTAATAATATAATCATATATAAAGTTGTTGGAGTTAGAAATGATTTTTTAAAGATTTTGACTTTTGATAATATATTTTTGAAAAATATAACATTATTGTTGGAGATGCTCCTATTAATTGGAGGCTACTTTTATTTATAAATCGTGTAAAACATATTATTTTTATCATTGTTCTAAAAAAAACTCGTCACATAACCGTCATGTTAAGTCTGTGGCATGTCATGACCTAATGTGCGATTTTCGTAATGCAATATTTGATTTTTTTTACGTTTTTAATGTCTTATATGCAAGTTTTTTTTAAATATAACCTAATTTAACTTGCTTATTACCATCGACTCATGAGTAACACTACAAAACATATGTTTTTATTAAAATATTGTATATGAATTAGAAATTTGACGCCACAAGTCACGCCTTGAAAAAGTCATGGATTCATTGTGCCTCCTAAAGCTTGAGGTTTGGCCTCGCCACCAAGTCACGTCTCACGCCATTTAGAACCTTGTTTTATATTTCTTTTACCTGTTGATTTCTCAATTCTTAATTATTTAATTCACTTTTCATTTTGAAACGTATTATCATACAAACCGTGGTTACAATTCACTTATGAAACCCTACAAAAAATTGTCACCTTTTTGGTTTATTATTGTGGTTTCACATACAAAAACATTTACTAAATTAGTAAATTTGCAGATATGAAACACATCCGAATATTGTCATTTTCTGCTTTTTGATTGTGTTTTATCTATGTAACATTAGTCAAAATTCACGTACGAACCATCTACTAATATTGTCACTTTATGGTTTCACCTAAGAATTTTGGGGAAAATTTGACAATTAAAGCTTGTAGATAAAACAACACCATGAATTACAAACAAAAATCATTGTTTCACTTATGAACTTTAAAGAACATCTTAGAGTTTTAATCACCAAATTTTTTATATTAAAATATCCGGAATCCAGCAAGGTTTGACACCGCAAGGCACCTTTGGTGTTAGACTTTTTCTGAGGTGTTATATCAAACAAGAAGTATCATCCAAGCGTTCTGAGGTGTTATATCAAACAAGAAGTATCAAACAAGAAGGTACCGCAAGGCACCTTTGGTGTTATATCAAACAAGAAGTATCATCCAAGCGTTCTGAGGTGTTATACTTTTTTTGACGCAATCTGAAAATTACTCTTGGGATAAGGATGAGGAAAAAGGACCCGTGTCATAATCTTACAAAACCGCAAGCATTGTGATACGCAAACTGTAACTTATGGTTTGGAATTTAAAAATTACTCTTGGGGAAAGAAATTACACATGTCGTGATCTAATTAGACCACAAGTTGCGACCCGCACCACCGCAAGTTGAGGCCAGAAGCCCACATGCCCCTAGAAAATTGTAAATTTTGAGTTTTTATTTTATTTGTCAGAAAAAGTTTGACACCGTAAGTAAAAAAAAACTTATAATATTAGACATGCGGGATTCCATATATTCTTGTAAATAAGTTGATAGTTACAAATTAAATACCTTTATTTTAAATGGCTATTTTATTAAATAACTTTCAAGTGATTATTAAATTAAAATTTAAAAACCAATATTCAATACATAAAAGGTTGATAATGAGCATACGTTGCTTGACTTGATCAATAATTTGCTTTCTATAATTCTACATTGTATAAGTAGGGAAAGAGAATAAAAATTTTCGTACGGTGACATCATATAATATATATTTACAAAAAACATCTTTTTTTATGGACGTGTCTATGTCTTTTTTACCGACGTTCAATATTGTTTGATGTGCTTTTAGCCTAATTCCACCTTTTTGAGGGATTTTTAAAACTTTTTGCTTGATTTCAAGGGATTTTTAAGTTTTTTTTTATCGATTTCAAGAAATATTTCGTTTTTTTGTTGATTTCAAGAGTGTTTCCCGTTTTTTTGGTTGATTTCAAGAGTTTTTTTTGGATTGTTGATTGATTACGAGGCATGGTTGTATCTTCTTGAAGTTTCCAAAATAATACGGTGGCGTGCCACCGTATTCTGTACATTGGGTCCGCCCATGCGTATAAGAGAATCTCCAATGCAAGATTTTTATAAGCAAAATGTGCAATACTAAGAACTAACATTGTAGAGAGTTCTTATAAGAACTCAAACTCCTTTAGGTTCTTAAATAAAATAAGAACCTTGGTTTTTACTATAAAGTTTGTGAGAAGTGATATTTTCCTTGGTTTTTATTTTATTTTGTTTACTTTATATTTATTAATATAACTTATTTAATTATTATTGATGTTGAAAGAATCAATGAGACTCACAAAAAGGAGGTTCTTATATGAACTATCATTATTAAAATTTAAGAGAATTATTAATTTGATGAGTTAGAGACGAGTTAACAACAAAAAGGTAAAAATGAGGTTCTTACCTCCATTAGAGATGCTCTAAGAGCATCCACACACGTCTTGCACAAGACTTTGCAAGATGACATGACATGTCATGTGTTTTGCAAGGTCTTGCAAGTGTAACAACTTTTTTCACAATTAGAAAAACCATTCACAAATAAATATATATTAAATAAAACCACTTTTGTTTAATTTAGTTAATTAATTTGTTTGTTTAAACATTTATTATTAATATGTTTATTAAATTTAATTCATTTATTAATTTATTATTTCTAAAAAAATCATTGATTAGTTTATTTGAACATTAATTTTTTATATTATTTATATTATAATTTATTACTTTAGAAAGAAGTTTGGTCTTGCATAAATGTAAAAGAGGTTATTGCAAAAATGACGTAAGGCTTTAGAAATGCAGATAGTCTACTAGAGGTGGCCAAGCTGACCCGAACCGAACCGACGGGTTGACCCGACCCGAAACCGGCCAAGAACCGGTTCTGGCCCGACCCGGTCAAGAACCGGTTTCAAGCCCGAGAGCAGGGACCGGTTCGTGTATTTAAGAATTTTTTCGGTCCGACCCGGCCTTTTTCAAAAAATTATAGCCGTTATATAGCCGTTTGTGACCGTTGGGAACCCATTTTTGACCGTTTTTTCACCCAAAAATACCCCCTCCAACCCCATATAAATACTAGGGGTGTTATGGAGTGATCACCACCTTACAATTGCTTACAAAACGCAAAAAAAACGCTTACAATTCTCATTTCTCGGCTCTCGTTATATTCGTTTCTCGCAAAAAACGCATACAATTCTCTAGAATTTATGTATTGTAACTTGTAACTTGTAAGTTTGTAACTTAAAATTATATATAAATTATAAAACGTAAAAGTGTATTTTAGTGATATATATTATAAATAAAACGTATTTTTAAAGTGTATTTTACTTATCCAATGATTCCAATCCAATTTTTCTTTGTTAAAGTTTAGTAATTAATTATTATGCAAAGAAAGCAGTTAAAAAACAAAAAAATCGCAGGGCCAACTCCGAACCGGTTCTTGGCCCGGCCCGGTTTTATGAAAACCGGTTCTACATACCATTAAACGGGTCAGGGGATTTCGGTTCAAACCCGGCCCGACCCGACCCGGTTCTCACGGTTACTGTGTGGAACCGGTTTGTCCCCCGACCCGGCCCAGACCCGATTTTTGGCCACCTCTAAATTGTGGACTTTGTCGCATCTGCTCCGTTGTTCCACAAAATATCAGCCATGGATGAATCGAAATATCGAATTAACCTTTACACTCGAGTAATGAAACAAATTTATTCGAACAATCCAAAAACATCAATTACCAAGAAAAATGGTACAATTATCAATTACCATGAAAAATGGTACTCTCATTCTCATAGTTTCGTAGTTTACCGATGAACAAATACAATTATCAATCGACAATTTGTTATGGACGTAGCATCATGGGGCCATAAATCAAAGAAGAAATCAACAATGGTCCCCAAAATCACCTGAATCTGGAATTCAAAACTCCAATTTCCACATGCCTTATCTTTTTCCATCTTGCCGATTGTCTGATCAACGATGGAGAAACTGGTGGAAGTTTCAGATCAAGTAGTATGCATAGACTTTGTTCTCGGCACCAAATGCAGAGCCACCGTCCGCCTGAGATCACTCACCGCCACCACTCCGGTTGCCTTCAAAATCCAAACATCATCTCCTCACAAATTCCTGGTCAACCCGCCGAGTGGACTCATTCCTCCTCTTTCTCAATCCACTTTCCAAATAATCCTCAGACCTCAACCTCAAATCCCCTCCGATTTCCCTCGATCTCCCTCCGATCGCTTCCTCATCCGCACCACCGCCGCCGGATCCGCCGTGGACGCCACCACCGTCAACTCATGGACGCATGACGTTAAACTGAAAGTCGCATTCGTCGGTCCTTTTTTGCTCCGCCACGCCGTGAATAACGGCGATTGCGACGCCGTGAGGAGTATTGTTAAGTTTCAGAGGACGATTTTAACTGAGTTGTCGACTCGGGAGGCTGAGTCGGTTCACCGAGTCGCGACTCGGTTGGATAACTCGGTTGAGATGGTTGGTTTGTTACTGGAGGCTGGATTGAAAGTGGAGTCGACACCTCGGAGTTTAGAATTAGAAGAGGTGGAGGAATGTAGATGGGCGGAGAAAGGGTGGTCGGAGTTACACGTGGCGGTGGCGTTTGATCGGACGGAGGAGGTTTTGAGATTGATTAAAATGGGGAAACGTGAGACGTTGGATTGTAAGGATAGAGAAGGAAGAACAGCGTTGTATTTGGCGGCAAGTAAAGGGTTTGAGAGATGTGTTAAGATGTTGGCGGGTGCAGGTGCTCATGTGGACGCGAAGCGGAATGACGGTTGGACGGCATTGTATAGGGCAGCAGCGAAAGGTGACCGTCGGATGGTGAAGGTGTTGATTGAGCTTGGTGCGGATCCGTCCATTGCAGCAGATAACCGGAACCCCTCATCCGCCATTGACGTTGCCCGTGATGAAGGCCATGTAAGTAAACAACCAACAAAATTAGTTTGTTAATTTAGGGTCGATTACAAAGCGTTACTCAATTAAGTGTTTACCAAGTCACATTAGTTTATCGGATGAATATGGCAAAGACTAAGAATCTTACCCGGTAAGAGCGAAAGCAAAGACCGAGAGTCAAAAGAAAGGACCGAGAGTCTTACCCGGTAAGTGAGTGCGACGACTTTTACCACAGTTAGCGCTTATCGGCTAAATTGTTGCATACGATGTCATTTTGGACTTTTGGTGGACTAGAATATTACCCTGGAAGTAAGTGATAGTGTTCAATTTTACCGGTAAGCATTTACCCAGGTAAGTACTTAGGTAAACGGCTCAATAGATTTTATGGAGTTTAAACAACTGTGTTAAATTACAAACTTTAATTATAACATATCCAATAGATTTTTCAAAAGTTCATTAAAATAGAAAATCAAAATTCAAAATCTCTATGGAAATAATATTTCACTTCAAAAGATTCTTTATTTTGAAAATTACTATTATTAAATATCTTATTAAAATGTTTTATATATTTATTAAAATATTATTTTTATTTATTAAACATTTTATTTCAAAGTTTTTTATTGTTAGAATCTAATAAAAAATCATTTTCTCTCGTGATAATGATTTTTGAAGAAATTTACATATCTGTCCTACTTTATCCATTTTGAAGAATATATTGGAGCAAAACATTAATCAAAGTCCATTTTTTCTATTTTAGAAAAGTTGTTATAGATGCTCGTTATTTTTTTAAACTTTTTACTAAATATTATATAATATAACGAGTATTTATAATCTGTAATTTTTACGACGTTGTAGAAAGAGATTGTGGAAATCCTAGAACGAGGGGAAGAGGTGTTAAACGCAGCAAGGCGTGGAGACCTAATCCATCTAGAATTTCTGCTAGAGAGAGATGCGAGCGTGGATTTTCGAGATCAGTATGGTTTGACAGCTATTCACATGGCGGCCATCAAAGGCCACAAAGACGTGGTGATGTTGCTAGTTGAGTTTGGTTCCGATCTAGAATACACGGAGGCGGAGGGACGGACGGCGCTACATATGGCGGCAGTAGGCGGCAGCAAGGACACAGTGGAGGTGTTGATAAACAGGGGAGCAAACGTTAATGCCAAGTGTAACAAAGGAGCAACGCCGTTACAAGTTGCACAAGCAATGGGATATGAAATTATAACACAATTCCTGCTTCTCCATCAATCTACTTCTTGATACTTATCGTACCATTTTAAAGGCAAATAGTTTTTTTTTTAAGGCAAATAGTTGATGTGGTGTTCATTTGTATTTATATCGTCATTGTGGAAAAGTTATATTTCATTAATTAAAAAAAATTATGATTTGAACTTTTTTTGTACTACACGTAAACTATATATTGCTTAAGAAATAACACGGAATCTATAAAACTTACATAGATTAGAAGTTAGTTAAATATATAATAAATTATAAAAAGAAATGATTAATTAAATACATTATATATAATATGGACCCAATGGAGTCTAACTGTTTTTGATTTAATCTGAGCCCTTTAAATTAAACCCAACTTTTGATCTGGGCCGTTTAAATTCAATAAGCCATCCATTCAGCACTCTTAATCGTCCCTCTAATCCTCCATCTCCAACTACGCTGACTTCTTCAACCTCCATTCGCACCCACGTCTCCTTCTCCACAGTCATCTCTCTGCAAACCGCTCTCTCCAACTACACCTCTTCTTCCTTCTCCATCGCTTCACTCCCTCGCCCCTTAATCACCTCCCCACACCCCTTAATCTTCTGCCCACGTCCTCCTCATTTCTCTCCCCCTCTCGGCCTCCATGTGTCTATATATACCCACACACAGATACTTGCAAAATCTGTTTTTAGATTCAGAAGAAACAAGAACCCTACCCTCTTCCTTTTTCTGCCATTAAACGCAACAGCAAATAGGGGATCGATCGATTCTTGGGAGAGAGTGTGGTACCCCAAGTATACAGAGACAGAATTGCTTCTGTATGGTTGTACGCACTGCAACTACTATTGTGGATTTGGTGAGTTTGCCAACCTCTTACAAACTAGTGTTATACTCGTCCGTTGGTTGGATACACGACATGACTTTATATGTTTGGACTCGTATTGAATGTCGGGTCATTCGTTGCACATAAAAGTATATCAAACCTATATAAAGTTTTACCATAAACAGATTGTATCGATTGACCAAATATAAGTTAGATTAAGTTATGTTTCTTTATTGTATTTTACAGTATCCATGAATCATTCATTCATATATATATATATACACACACATTATAAGGTAGGCCCTATTTTTATCATGCATATTTTGTAATTGGTAACACATGCATTTAATTTAGTATTATTTAAATATAGTTGGAGATAAGATGAGATTTTAGGTCACTATCCATACTAGTGGTTAATGTACATATTCAACTTGAAGCAACAATTATTAATTTACATATTCAACTTGAAGCAACAATTATTGATGTACATATATTAATCATCTTCATGGACTCTTCTCTATTTTGGTATTTTCCAAAACACAAAATACTCGAACAATTTCCATCACCAATATGTTGATATCTAACGAAAATTTCACACACACACATATATATATATATATATATACATATATATATATATATATATAAAGAGAGAGAGAGAGAGAGTTCAAACAAAAACAGTAACTAAATAACATAATACGAAACCGGTTAAATCGTGTGCAAAATGAATATGATCTTACAGAAACAGTCAACGCAAGGGTATGTGAGTTGGCCCACGTCTTGATCCGATCAACACAAGGGTATGCAGATTAACCGACCCGTATGACTAATCACATGTGAATTTACAAGTGATTTTAGTGTAAAATCATATATGATTCAACTTTTTTCTTATATTTTTAGCAACTCTTCCCAATAACTTGCACCATTGTGGAACCGTAGTTGTTGATAAAGCTCGGGAACCTACGAACATACCATGTCTCCACATTGGATCAAGAACAGGGTCGGAGGGATCAAAAACTGCTAATTTATACAAATCATAGAAGTTATCAATATTTAGCTAGAAGTATAAGATTCAAACATATATGCATCAAATGAAACCTTTCTAGACAACAAAAAAATATTGGAAAATCAATTCCTGGTGTTAGACTCAAAAGCATCTGCAAAACATATGAGATCTTCTAGGTTATCTGTCTCAAACCCAACAGCTATAGCCATCACATAAACCATTGCTTACTTGTAACATCCGAAATTTTCGTTATTAGTATTTTAATAAGAATTGGGATGTTTTCGTATTTGTTGTAACCTTGGGATTTTATGGAAGTTTTATAATCCAATTTAAGGTTGAAATGCAAAAGATGAAAGTTTAGTGTAACTTTTGGAAAGAATTAAACTTAGAGGTATGTTTGGTCATTTCCTAAATGTGTGCGTGGATAAAGGCTGAGGATGAGAAATTATCTCATTCATGTCTGTTTGAGTCGGCAACAAAGAGAAAAGACAGAGAGAAAGAAGGAGAACATAAGAAATCGAGAAATTGATTTCATTCGAATCATATTCAAAAGATTGAAGTTCTTGTTTGTGCAGAAGTAGGTTTCACAGCATAAGGTGAGTTCATTCGATTCGTTGTACAAATCAGTGTTTTTAAGTTATACTAACCTTAATATAGTTGTATAAATTGATTGAGGACTGAATGGAATACATAGATTGAACTGATTTCATGTTTTAAATCGATTTGAGGACTTGTTGAACGGACAGTACGCAAAACCTTGAAAGTCCCGGTAGTGGAATGTCCCGGTAATGCAAGTCCCGGTAGTGCAAGTCCCGGTAGTGGAATGTCCCGGTAGTGCAAGTCCCGGTAGTGGAATGTCCCGGTAGAGGCAAGTCCCGGTACAGGCAAGTCCCGGTACAGGTGAGTCCCGGTACAGCATATCGGGAGTTAAGTAAAGAAACCAGTATATCTAAATGGTATCAAAATTAGATATGGCTCAAGGATCTGATAAGTTAAGTATCTAGAGGCCTTGAATTATATGTATCTTTCCGGATGTAATGAAATGTGCATTTATGTAAATCGTGGAAATATGCGATTTAGGAATTGTGATGGGAATTATATAGCTTGAACATACATACCCTTGAAAAGTAGTATGTTAGGTTTATAGACTGCGCTAGTCGATACTAGGCAGGAATATAATGTTATATTAAATAAGATTTATATGTGATTCGCTCATACAGTTGCTATGAGGAATCTGTACGATATATATATATATATATATATATATATGATTTGCTCATACTGAATGATATGAGGAATCTACGAGGTATAAATATAATTCGCTTATACGGTTGCTATGAGGAATTTATATTGAGTAAATACCTATATGAGTACAATTAGGTGATATGGATCCATAGGCACTAAAGTTTGGTAATCACATGGAATAGGCGTGTGGTATTACTCGTTTAATCGTTATTCCAGTGTGTGTGGGAAATCATGGAATAGGCGTGTGGTATTAATCGTTATTCCTGATTTCTAAGGAAGAGAGTGAGATTGACATAAGTGCTTGTGATCTCTGCTTCCTTACCGATAAATGGGCGTGTGTAATCGCGATTTATTGGTGGAGAGCATTGATCTAGAGTCTGTGAAGATTCGTAGTGTGGCTCTGGGGTATGATATGCTGATGGTATTATTGTCAGTCATATTCATGAAATGTGGAAATGGGTAAGTGTTCATTGCAATTTCTGGAATGTGGAAATGAGCAAGTGTACATTGTAATTTCTGGAATAGATGTGTACGGAAATGGGCATGTGTATATTGCGATTTCTGGAATAAGAGCATTACTCTAGAATCAGTGAAGATTCGTAGTGTGGCTCTGAGACATGATATGATGATGGAATGTGTGTCAGTCATATTCATGGAACTGGGTAAACATCGTGTTAACAGAATAGAGTTATGCGTATGGTAAGAAAAAGGGAATCAGGTTTGTTATAATTTGTTTACATTGATTTTACAAATGTTATCTTGGAAACGAATGTTCTCACTAGGCGTTGGCCTAATCGTTTCAAATGATGTTTTCTTACCAGTTACCAGCTTGGGGAAGTAAAGGGTTGTGGGACGAGCGTTTTGATATAGCAGAGGTGGATGAAATTAACAAATAAGAGGTTTTGATGGATTGATAGATAACTTGATTAATCTGGTTGTAGTGACATAATTAGATTGATAGGTTATTTGAAGGATCCTGTAAAGTGAATATACTCTTGATGGTTAATCCACTGCCTGTTTTTATAAGTTGAAGTATTTATTGTCATAACCTGTTATAACTTGAGGTTTAAGTTGGCTCGGATTTTGGGGTGTTACATTACTCTTCTTGAAGCACCGCCTTTCTAGTATCTAGAACATGTTGAAGATGAATCCTATTCCTAATCCATCACAACCAGAAGAATCAATCAAACAAAGGACTTTTATATATACTCTCTCTAGCAAAAAAAAGACCAATCTTGACTATTGGATGCCAAATAAAATTTTCTCTGAACTTTGAACATAAAGAATAGAACTGATTGATTCGTTAACCATAAAACCACATTACAATTATAATTTTTTTGATGAAAACTAAAAGCAGTTGCATCAATTGTAGATTTGAATACAATGTTTGAATGTTAACAATCAAAAAGTTACCTTGCTGGATGGCATCACTTGTGTAGTTGTATTAACAATAAATTTGGAGGGTATGTGTCATAATTGAATTTGAATAAACACAAAGTATTCTTTACTTGGAATATTCTTCATGGATGGCATCACTCAGTGTTACCTTGATGCTGATTTTTATAGAAAGTGGGAATGTATGAGTAATCTTCCAAGCAAATATTGAACAAAGATTGAATCGAAAGTGCAAAAAGATCTCGCTAGAGAACGTACCTAATTTAAATTTTGTAATGAGTAAAGATGATATGGATTGTCCAAAGATAATTAAGCGTAATAATTGTTGTATTAACTATAAAACACCTGATCACTGGAAAAGTTCTCTAGAAATTTGTGTATAACAAACTTCAGCAAAAGCTTGATGGTAACTCTTTGGCGACACCTATTAGATAAGAGAAAATCTGAAACCTCAACTTAGTAAAAAAAATTGAAACCTGAAAAGGGTAGGAATAAAAGAAAGGGGAGAGAAGGGATTGCCATATATGCCTATCAGATAAGAGACTCTTACAAACAATCCATTTGATGGCCGAGAATGTTACCCGATAAGGTAAGTGACTCTTGTCGGTAAGCATTTAGTAAACGACCCCTAAGAATTTATTCATACCTCCTGCTCCTGCCGCGGCTCCTTCAGGGATCAACTCTGGAATGACATTGAAATTCCACACCAATATTATGTTTGGTTTGAAGGAATGTGTGGATTTGTTATCCCCCAATTTTCAACGAAATCCCACAACCGAGGGATTTAGAAATCCCACCGGAAAGTTGGTATTTCACGGGATTTCACAGATTTGTTTGTAATCATGTTTTAAAACATATTAAAAACATTCGCTTTATACTAATCAAATTATAAAAGATAATATAGTTACTTGTAATTTGTTTTTATAAACTTCTATAAAGTATTGAATCCAATTCCATTTCAAATCTGACAAACCGAACACATTAAAGATTCCAAATTCTTCTAATTCTAAATCATTCCAAGAAATCCAAATCCCCAAAAAAACATCCCGTCAACCCAAAGGCCCCACAAGAATATTTGCTAAAGATACCAAAGCATCGATCAGAGAAACCTAAAATTCTACATCAGTTATGAGCAATTGAATGCATATAAGAATCAAATGGGTAATAGCTCAAAGGCCTTACCATCTGCATAATTTCATAAGAGACTTTTATGTCCTCTCTGATATATATTTTTCTTTAGGGAAAAGTACAATAAAACCCAACGGACTTTCACATTAGGAATGATTAAGTCCTTGGACAATTTTTTGGAACAAATAAACCATTGCACTTTTCAGAACCTGTTAAATAAACCATTGGACTTTCTAAAACCTGTTACATACATCCTTATGACTTATAAAATTGGTTAGTATGATAAAAATACTTCAAAAAATACGAAAAAAACAACCAAATTATACACATGATTGAAATTATAATGAACTAAAACAATTACCCCAGTTGGGTATAAGCCGTGAGCAAGAGCAAGGGCAAGGGTTAAACTCCCATCGCAACGGTGTCTAGCCCTGTTACCAGGTCCGACAGAACAGCAGTTCCCACCGACCAAAGCTTGGTGTGCGATATTCAGACCTGGAGGGCGACTGGTGCAGCCGGCGACTGGTGTGCAGCTGGCGAGACGGCGAGATGCAGCAGGCGAGACGGCGAGATGTGCAGCAGGCGAGACAGCCGGAGTGGTGTGCGCCGGTGGGATGTGCGCCGATGGGATGTGCAGCGGGAATAAGACCTGGAATTGAAACGATCGTGTATGAAGAAATAATATTTAGGTTTTTTTTTATAAATAAATTTGTAATTTACCTGCTTTTCAGGTTGCAGGTTACCATTAGGATCTATTTGATATGTTTTCAAAAGTGTAAGGATATATTTAGTATTTTTTAAAATGTGCAATGCTTAATGTGAAAGTCCGTTGGGTTTTATTGGACTTTACCCTTTTCTTTACAGTTCTGGAATTAGGCTCATCAGTCATCACCAAGAAATGTACTTGCAGAGCGCAATTCCACCTTAATTCAGCCCAAAATTCAACGGCTTTCTTGTAGATCTCCTGCAAATTACCAAATATCACAAGAGCATTAGCAATAGTGAGCCCCAGACCGCAGCCTAACCATATAATCGAGAAATCACAATGAACTGAAAATGTAAAAGAGATGGAAAATTACCAGAAGCGAGATGTGCAAACCAAAACGGCCCAATTGTTGGTGTGCATCGAAGAAGAATTTGATGAAGCAGCGTCGGAAAAATGAACACGAAAGCGATACTGAAAATCGCTCATCTTTTCCCTAATATCAATGCTCTCATCTCCCATAATCGAAACCGGATGAGACTCTTGTTTTTAGTCTCTTCCTTCCAATCTTTCTTGGAGAACGACAACGTGGTTCTTGCAATCTTGACCCTTTTCCGTTCCCATTTCCCTCTTCGCCCAAACTTAAATATTCAGTTGCACGATGAAATCGGGGAAGAGGGCAGAGAAATTTAGGGCAGTTGTGATACCTGAGCAATTGTGGAGATGAGAAACGGTTTTGAGAAGAGGTGGGATAATAGGCCGGAAGAGAGGGAGTGAGAGACAGGGAGAGAAATTGGTTTGCAGCAACGTGGAGAGAGAGGTTGAGAGAAATCGGTTCTGCTTGATGGCTTAATGGTGCTGAATGGATGGCTTATTGAATTTAAACGGCTGAGATTAAAAGTTGAGTTGAATTTAAACGGCCAAGATCGACCCAAAAGCGGTTAGACTCCATTGGGTCCATATTATATATAATATGGACATGTTCGTGATTATTTATCTAGAACCCTAAAACTTACCGATTTCGTCACCTTTTAATCCTTTAAGCTTAAATTCTTACCCTGTTAGGGTGTTCATTAATCAACAACTAATTTAGGTTCTAAACTTGATTTTTTTTTGCGTGTTTGTTTATGTTTTATTTGAATTATTTCTTGATCGCCTCTGATTTTTCAATAGCAGATGTTAAGCATAAGCATGTCGAGCCCTTGGTGACATTGGGAATCTTGACGCTGCTTCTCCTGTTAAAATTGGAAAACCCCAAACTCAGATTACACGCCCGATTTTTACCACAATATAAACCCCTCTTTTTTCATTTGTTCTCTATGGAAGAATCCATCAATGCAATCGTCGAATCTTGAAAGTTTCTTAGACTGTACAACACCTGTTGTACCATCCCAATTCCTCTCCAAGGTATGGATTTATATTTTTCTGCGATTTGATCTCTGTTTGATTTATATGTTGTTCTAATTTTGGTTATTCAGTGGATGTCGGATCCAAGTCAAAGGAATTTTGACCCGACTACAAGAGAGTGAGAAAATGGGTAGAATTAGAGTTGCATTGATTGTTAGCTCATGGGTCATACCCATATCCATTCTTGTCAATCACATTGTTCCTGAACCATATATGGTACCACAATTTTTACAAAATAATTTTACAAATTCAGTTAGAAACCGTTGGATGTTAATTTACTAAAATTGAAAAATGTTGATGTAGGATGAGATCTTTCATGTTCCTCAGGCTCAGCAGTATTGTGTAGGCAAATTTAAAAGTTGGGATCCTATGATAACTACTCCCCCTGGACTGTAAGTTTCACCATGGCTTCATAACTTTTAATGCAGGATGGAGTTGTAGGTGTAGTTGTGCGACAAACAAATATTATTTGGATGCTATTTGTTGCGTGTATTGGAGTTTTAGATGTTATTCAAGGTAAACAAAAACGTGAAGAGAATTTGTTATCGGTACCTATAGATGACCACTTTGGTTCCAGTAAAGGTGACATCATCAGCTCCAAATTAAAAAGGCGAAGATCGGGTAGTGCTATTGGCACTGCCACTCATTCAGTCCATGGAAAAAGTCTTCCCTGCCCTCCTGACCATTCATCAGGTTTGGCTCATCTTAATATTGTGGTATGACATAAGCATGGCTGCGAATTAAACTTTACAAGAAAGCATGTATTTACTTTTTAAATATATTCATAAGAATGATCGCGTTGGGTAGAGGGAGCTGTTGGTTCCGTGTGCTCAAGAATGATTATAAAATAATATTACCGGTAATATATGATCCTATAGGGTCACACCATATAGCAAGTAGACACCGAATTGATATTTATAAGAATTTGATTCTTGATAAATATTAATTAATTCTTGAAAATATTAATGAATGTGATTTATAATATTAGATGCAAATAATAAATTTTGGTTATATAAAATAATACATATGATGGATTTATTTTGTAACTAAAATTGAAAGGAGGGACTTGAGGAGAAAGTTTAAGATAGTTAAAATATGATTTTAACCATCTTAAATTAGGAGGGTTTATTTTGTAACATTGCATGAACCCTCATTGGACCCTTTTTGTGGTCCAATAGAAAATGCCCTTGTTTTTAATATACTTGGCATTTTCAAGAGAGAGCATATTAGACAACACACCAACCAAGCAACTCCCTCTCCCTCCTCTCCATTTTCGGCCCGAGTATATTAATTCTTGTTTTTAATATACTTGGTATCAGAGCCTTCTTTGCATGCATGTTTAGATTTTTGTTTTGTGTTATGAAATTTTTGATTTTTGGAAACCATGGATGAATTTCATATTGCATGAAAAGTTCATACATGTTTTTCTTTTTGGCAACTTGTTGTTTAATAGTTAAAAATGTATGATTTTATGTGACCAAAATTTTGCATGCATTTTGGTCATAAAAGTTGCCTTTAAAATAAAAATACAAAGAGATGTTTTTTTTGTATTTTTTTTGTGATTGTTTGTGCATAAACAAGTCATGGACCCTTTGTTGTTGGTTGTGTTGTTTTATTCAAAAATATGTAATATTTATTATTCATAAGGTATGTAATAGTAAATATGTATTTTTCATCTTTATATTTTTTATGTAAAAGTTGATGTTAGATTAGTATTTTTACATAAATGTACAAAGAGATTGAAGAATGGAAGCCTCTTGGTGAAGTTTACTACCATTTCACGGTTTCGAAGAGGAGCAATACAACACTTCATGGAGTCTCGAAGATTTTTGCATGCATTGGATTTTTTGCAAGTGGGAGCATGAAGACATATTTTTCCTTGGTCCCTTGTCCCTTAGGAATGGACTTGATGATTTATGCATATGGCTTGCATGAATTGTCATTAGTTAAAATGGCTTGTTTATTGCACTTTTACATTATGTTTGTTGGTTGTTTGCATTATTATTATCTTGTGTGGTTGAAATAAGATTTTAATTGCTAGATAATAATTTATACGCATTTGGAAATCAACATATGGAGTTTGTCTTTTCAAAAGTAACATTTAAAGGTAAAATGGTTAAAATGGGTTTTATAAATAAAATGAGTTTTATTCTAAAACCCGTAAAATTTTGAAATATCAAAATTAGTTAAAATGGAGATTTTAAAACTCATACAAACTCCAAGTGTTATGTATTATTAATTGCATGCAATATACATGACATAATATGTTAATGGTTCATTGGTTCAAACACGCTTATTTAAAATTGAAGCGACAAATTTTAAAATTAGATTTTAAATGAACCTAGTTTTAAAATAGAGATTTTAAATTAACCAAATTATTTAAAATGAAGATTTTAAATTTATTTTGAGAAATAGTTTTTAAAAGAGAACCTCGAATATTGGATGCATACAATAATATGGTACTATGAGTTTTAAAATAAATTGAGATTTTAAAATAATGATTTTAAAACTCATACAAACTCGTAGTAAATTAATAAAAATGTTTATTAATAGACTATAAGTGGTTCTTATAGTATACAAACTCAAATATTAATATATGATATTAGTAATTGATGACATATAATTAGTTGATAAAATTGAGATTTTATTCAAACTAAAAGGAACCACTTGATGAGAAATAAGTTTCAAATTAACAAAGTACCATGTATTATTGAATGCATACAATAAAATGTTTTCAAAACAAGAATTGTAAAACATATAAATCCCTTTAAAATGCAAGTCTATGTCGTCCTTTTGAGAAGCACTCAATACGTCGCTATGACACCCTCGTGGGATAAAGGTCACCTAACCACTTGGATTGTCTTGAGATGGATGAGGTGATTCTTATGTCTTTGTGGGATAAAGGTCACCTAACCGCATGGATGTGAGTTTCACACGTTGTCTCAAGTAGGATGACTTGATTGAGAATCTTTTGTGATAAAGGTCACCTAAGCATTAGAAACTCGAGGCATGGATGGGATCAAACATGCCTATTAACAAACGTTGTTAAGGATCCCATATTACTAGGAATTACATTTGGATGTAATTGGTGAACGTCACCTACCGTGTTGGATTAAATGGACGGGATAAAGGTCACCTAACCGTTTCATTTGTTTTGCAACGTTGGATCCTAGATTATATGCAAATTAATGTTTTTAGAAAACGAAAGGGTAATTAATTTGCTTAATAATTAATATTGAAAATACTATATTAACTTTGTTAAAATTTTGTAGATGGCCCAAAATGCAAACACTACGATTGACACACCCCTGAGAGCTTTTCTTAACATAGAAAAGTTAACCTCTCAAAACTTCCTGAGTTGGTTTCACAGATTGAGACACGTTCTCACAAGTGAACGCAAATTATACGTACTTTTCGTACCTCTTCCTCAAGAACCTCCTCTTACCTCCATTGAAGCTCACAAGGCTTGGTTGAAACATAATGATGATTCAATCGACATATCACGCCTTATGCTTGAAACTATGAATCCACTCTTACGGGAAATAGTTGAGATATTCTCATATACGGCACATGAGATGATAATCAAGTTAGGGGAGCTTCATGAATTTTATGTAGTCCGTAAACGCTTCGATACGATTGGGGTACTTCACAGGACAAAGATGGAGGAAGGCCAAGATGTAAGCTCTCATATTCACAAAATGAGGACACACCTTGACTATTTGGATAGACTTGGCTACCCTTATTCCAATAGGGAAACCGTAGATGTGATCCTCAAATCTCTGACCAAAGCATTTGATGTTTTGTCGAGAATCTGAATATAGACCTCGAGAAGATTTTAGTCCCAGAATTGCATACGATGCTAGAAACTGCTGAAAGGAATCTTCCCATGGTAAAAGTTACATGTGCTAGATGTGGCAACATTGGTCATAGAAGAGGAGATTGTCCTTCTGATAAATAAATGTTTTATAACGAAGGAAAGACCTTCAGGTATCTATATTTTGGATAGAACTTTTACCTTTCTATTTTGCACTTGTGTATTTGATACTAAGTGTAGAACTCACTTTTATAATATGTTACAGATGGTCAAGAAAGGTAAGTGACTGGATGACAAGCAAAATGGTGATCCATATAAGCAAGGAAGCAAGATTGCATACCAAGCTTATAGGAGATTTTTATTATGAAACCATATGGCTTGTATTAATAAACAAGTTTGTTTCGAACAATGTTTGAATTTAGTTTGACTAAATTATTATTTTTCAGTCACATGTTTATTGATTGAATGAAATTCACTAACCGTTTTGGAAACGATTATATTCATATTCAAAAATGAATTATTCTATTTCGAGAACTAGTCCTCTTAATTGAATAATAAAGTGAATCTCAAGAGCTTTCTAAAACATAGTTCTATATAAACACCATAAGACTCAAATATGATTTGAATCAAATCTAAACATAAAATAGTCAATTTAATCAAGTAAATATTAAACGCATATCTCAACTTTAAAAGCGTGGTATTTTAAAGATAAAATGTAAATGTTTTCTTTTGATATATGCGGTCTTGATAAGTTGAATATATCTTCTTTCTTTAGTTATAGAAAAGGAGAAAAAGGTTTTGTTAGAACTAATACATATTGATGCATGTTGTTTTTCAAAACCAAGTCTAGATATGGTGATAGGTAATACAATATCTTCACTGACGATTTCAAACGTTGAAGTTATGTTTATGAAACATAAGCATGAAGCTTTTGATATGATTCAAGTTGTTTCAAGTGAAGATTAAGAAAACAATTAAGCAGGACCATTAAAGTATTTTCTGATATATGAGGATAGTAACTAAACCAAGAACTCTTGGATCATCATAGAAATTGTGTACATCCGAAAGGATGAACCGGACCTTATTGAATATGGGTTGCTCTATGAGTAGAAGTACTATTCCTATATCAATTCGGAATTCTGCCCTAGTTAAAGTAAACCGTACTTTCTGAAACCAACCAATCGGTAGACAAGACACCTTATAAGATTTCGTATGAAAGTTATTCATCCTTAGTCTTAGTTGAAGGTGTGGGTTTATGAAGCTCATATAAGACAATAAGCTTCAAGTAAACTCAACCCAATATCTACCAAATGCATATATTGTAGAATATACTATAAATTGTTTTATATACCGATTCTACAATCCCACAAACAATAAAATTGTTTATTGTTCCAAAGCCAAGTTCTTAGAAAAGCAAGTTTTTTAATGGGCAAGGCAAATGGGAGATTTAAGGAACTTGAAGGAAATCAAGCACCTCATGCACTTATTGGTTGGCACTAGTTATCAAACAAAGGTTGTTGAAACTGAGCAATTTGATTGATCAGAAACTTAGTAAAAACACCAAGTGTTCGCAAATCTAGTGGAATCATTCAGAAATCCGAGAAATATCGATTTCTCATGACTTATGAAGAATGATGTATGATAGGTTTCTAGTAAGCCCATCAACTACTAAAGTGCTATGTCAGATTCTGAATCTGATGAGTGGCTTAGAGTCATGAACACTAAGATACAATCCATTCATGGACCAGTACAAGTATTACAAAGCTGGAATCTTCATTTTGACAGGAAAATTAAAAGTTTAATTTTCACCAAAATAAAAGATGACTCCTGCATTTACTAAGAAGCTAGTGGGAGCGCAGTAAAATTCCTAATGTTGTATGTGCAAGACATACTAGTATTTGGAAATTAACTTTTCGACTTAGCAAAACATCATGTTTTGGCTCGGACAGTATTTCCTCAATAAAAGACTTAGAAAAGGCAAATTATGTTCTTCAAATAGAGATCTTTAAAGTTGGATCATGACAACTTATAGGTTTAAGTCAAAGTGCATATGTTGACATCATCTTGAAAGGTTCAAGATGCAAGGCTCTAAAGGTAGTTTCTTGCAAGTATGATATAACATCATTTTGAACATGTCTCATGTTCTAGCACAATGGCTGAGCTAGATAAAATGATTGGTATTCCATATGCTTCGGCAATTGGATCTATCATACATGTCATGACATGCACTAGATCGAGTGTATCATAATGCTTTAGAGCATTAGAAGGAGATACCAATGAAATACGAGGGAATGTCATTGGATGATTGCATAGAATAATTTAAGGTACTTATGAAGAACCAAGAAAGTGTTCTTTAACTGAGGGTTGGAAGAAGATCATAGTAAAATGTTACACTGATGATAGCTTCCACAAAGACCGAGAAAGTTCTCGACCAAAGCAAGTATTGGACCTGACCCGCTTCAAGATCACCTCATGGATCGTCGTCATAAGTGAGTCTTGAGTTAAGGTAGTATCTTTGTATCCTTCGACCTGAGATGCATATTTGGGACTCAAGTGTAGGGAGTGTTATGTTTTGATATGGTTAACCGTTGTTCTTGAAAAGGGGCAGCTATAAAGGCCATTATTGGGCATGGCATGAACTGCACGAGAGGCGTATGTAGTCAAGATGGGATTTGTTTCTCTTAATGTGTTAAGAGTGAGACATCTAAGGCGCCTTACCAAAAGTTGAACAGTAGATGAGAATGATAGTGATCCATGTCTCATGTTCAACATGATGTATAAACAAAGGGATAACTGATACAACACCTTTTACATCAATTGAAGCTATGAGCTTATAAGGAATTGGATGTTGTTGAATGATATTTACAATCATGTATTGATGGGGGCAGTGAGATGTTGCTAGACGTCCACCACTGTCTATATCATTCTACAATACAATCTTGAGCAAGTGGGAGATTGTTGGTTCCGTGTGCTCAAGAATGATTATAAAATAATATTACCGGTAATATATGATCCTATAGGGTCACACCATATAGCAAGTAGACACCGAATTGATATTTATAAGAATTTGATTCTTGATAAATATTAATAAATTCTTGAAAATATTAATGAATGTGATTTATAATATTAGATGCAAATAATAAATTTTGGTTATATAAAATAATACATATGATGGATTTATTTTGTAACTAAAATTGAAAGGAGGGATTTGAGGAGAAAGTTTAAGATAGTTAAAATATGATTTTAACCATCTTAAATTAGGAGGGTTTATTTTGTAACATTGCATGGACCCTCATTGGACCCTTTTTGTGGTCCAATAGAAAATGCCCTTGTTTTTAATATACTTGGCATTTTCAAGAGAGAGCATATTAGACAACACACCAACCAAGCAACTCTCTCTCCATCCTCTCTCCATTTTCGGCCGAAAATTTGGCACACACCAAGTGTGTGTTTTTGGTTCTTGCTTCTTCTTAATTCAAGAACATTATACACTTGAATTAAAAGTTGCCTTTTGCATCAAACTTTCAAGAAGGTACTAGCATACTACAAGGTGTTGGGAGCTCGCTTGGTGGACTTCTTTAGAGGAACTCTAACTTGAGTTCTTGTCATCTTCTCCAACAAGAAGACATAAACAAAGGTCTACAAAAGGTTGTAATTTTTTAAAACCCCCTATGTTTATTTTTTAATCTTTCATGTTCATGCAAATGGATCCTTGGTGGGTAATGAAATGTTTTTCATGTTGTTCTATTTTTAAGCTTCCGTTGCAAATATTATGATTTTCGAAATCGATTTTTGAACAAAAATCCAACAGGAGCTCTGTAAACGCCTTAGTTATAGATCATCGAGGCTATTTGCTACCTAAATATTTCTAATTCTTACACCTGAAATTAATAATTTATGGAAGAATGAGGTAATATTTCTAATTCTAAATTGATTTCTTTAGCAAAAGTTTTAAATACTTGTGAATTGCAATGCGGATGTTACGACTTAATCTGCATGATTAAGCCACAGATGTTTGGGGTCAGAGGCTGGAAGGTTCAACTACAGGGGCTGTATGGTGGCTGTTTGGTTTGTTGTTAATCGTGGCAGCTGCTGTTTTGGTTTGCTTATTGTGGTTCAAGTGCGAGCTGTGCTATGTGACAACTGCTGCTGTTCGGGTGTTGATGCGGCACAGCTAACACGCTGCGTTCAAGAGGAATAAGGCAAGTTCGGATCTGCAGGTGAAGATTTTTAGGGTCTGCTTGGGGCTGATTTGGTTCAGCTGTTAGTATGCTAGTATGCTGTTTGGTTATGGTTGCAGGCCTTATTTGTTATGTTTGGTTCCAAGCGTAAGGGTTATTTGGTAGGGTCTGGGTGATTGGTTTTGTTTTTGTCTTCTATTGATCATTTGATTGGTGTGTGGGTTCCATTGTAATTGGTGTACAATTGTAAGTATGGTAATAAAGTGGATGTTTTTCAAAAAAAAGTCCATATAAAGTGATCATGGCATGATTAGAAATATTAAAAATGATTTAAGTTTAAGCATTTATTTGTATTGGTCATGGGTGACTTTTGAGTGCAGACCACCTCCTGTGTATCATATTAATTACCCGTTTGACTTTATACACATATTAATAGAATTTTTTTTTATTTGGACTCCAAAATACCATAGCTTAAGGGGGTGTTTGGGATTGTTTAGAATCAATAAATATCGTTTACAAATCTAACTTACCCTTTTAATAGCCGAAATTAGTATCCTTACGTGGGGTTGTCATGAGAGATATCACCCAACTTTTCCTTACATTTACTAGAATTTTACGTCATGTTGTATACCCGACCAACGGACAGGTATAACACTAGTTTTAAATAAGATGGTGATGTGTCTTTATATAATTAAAGGAACATTGAGCAAGGGGATACTATTTCCAACTATAGGTGGCCTTCAAAAAAATGGATTTTGGACCGGATCTAAGAGCATCCACAACGGTCGGTTCTTCAAAACCATGGACTGTATCTTATGTTTTTTTTGAGAAATTAATTAAAATACCCAAAGTTTGACTTTGACTTACCAAAATACGTATTTTCTAAACCATTTTACTAAAATACCCATTTTTCCGCGATTGAGTTCGCGATCGCAGACCAGGGTCCATTTTGAAAATATTTTATCCCGCGATCGAGGGAGTGTCCCGCGACAAATTGATTTGTGATTTGAAATTTACACTTTCAACCCCTATATTTATTTACTTAGTTTACTTTATACCTTTTTACTTTAAAAAATTCAATATTGGGCTCATTTCGAACGTATCGAAGAGACGATTATAATGGTGTAACTTGTTAAAATTAAAACGTATTTTTTAACGTATTTTAGTTAATAAACGATTATATGTGTTAATATGATGAAGATGTAAAACTAAAATTAGGAAAGTAAAAGGTATAAAGTAAACTAAGTAAATAGTATAGGGGTTGAAAGTGTAAATATCAATTACAAATCACAAATTTGAGTTGGTAGCGAGACTATTCGCGGGAGAGATTGTAATAACCCAAAATAAGTGATGTGAATTAAATGGAAGTTAGGGGTTGTATTTGTTTATTGCGAAATGGTATGAGCGTAAAATATGAAAATTTGGGGAAATTAATTTCCAATTTGTACACCACTTTTGTTAGTGGAAGAAAAAGCATTCTAGGGTTATGTGTATTTGTGGTGTGGCTGCTGTCATCGAGAGAAAGAGAGAAAAGCTGAAAGAAAGAAGATGCCATGGAAGGCTGTGTGATTCTTCGTGAGGAGAAAGCAGAAAGAAATAATGGTCTGGTGTGTGTGTGTGTGTGTGTGTGTGTGTGTGTGTGTGTGTGTGTGTGTGTGTGTGTGTGCGACGAGAGAAGAAACAGCGAGAGAAAGAGAGACGGCGAGAGGGAGAGAGAGACGACGAGAGAAGGAGGCAACGAGCGAGAGGGAGGTTGCAGGTCACCGACGACAAAGGAGGAGACCGGAGGGTGCGGCTGAGGAGCGCCGGCAGTCGGCTGGTGGTGGTGGTGGCTGAGTGGCGTCTAAACCCTAAAACCGCCCTGTCCTTTCAAATAACGAGAGATAGAGAGAATCAAGGAAGAAGAAGAAGAAGAAGAACGTTTGGGCAGCAGATTCCCGTTTCGTGAACTTTAGTCTGGTAAGAAATCATTCCTATGAGTATGCTCTTCCATGTCCATAATGTTTGAGTTATTAGATTTCTAGTTGTTCTCAGTAGCGAAAGTTGAGAAATCAAATAAGGGTATTGTTAGAGTTTTGATTCTAATTCATATTGTCAAGTTAAACCAAATGCTTTGTGGATTCTTGGTTAGGGAACAATTGGTATCTTTTATTAAGAGAAGAGTTGTCATAAAAATCGTGTAGGGTTAAAATGTTGGCAATGTGGGTTTTAGTTCGTAATCGCCGAGTTCCGCAATGCATTGGTTGCGGAAGTTGAGTTCCGCAAGTTATGTGAGTATGGACCGAATTGGTTCATGGGCCGAGAAAAAGTCTAATGTTGTTAATGGACTCCTCAATCAATTAAGGTGTTGGGCCGAAAGATAAATGGATGGACCGGAAGATTTATTTTTCTTTTGGGCTTAGTTTATTATTAAAGTCTACAATTATATAATATGGGCCTAGTACGTAATTGGTGGTCTAACTATTTATTTAAATCGGGCCATATTATTAGTAGCATTATCCAGTATTGATACTTAGGATCCAGTGTTATTTCTATTATGTTGAGAACCTAGAGTTGGGTAAATTAATGGATCCTGTATAGTATTTCAAATGGATGGGTAAGCAAAGACCATTAATTATGATATTGGACTAGAAGCGTAATCTATCAATTTAGTTAAGTTTGGGTTGAGTTCGGGATTTAACTCGAGTAATAAATAAACGAATTATGACGTACGTTATGAATATAATAGGTGTTCCACCTAGAGACCGGAAGTGTAAGAGAGGAGCTTTGGAGCAAGCTAGCCAGGTGAGTTTTCTAACTAAAATACGTGTTATTTTAACATGTTTTCTAAAACGAGTACATGATGAGAAATGCCATGTTTTATTCTTATGTTTTTGACTACATGAAAGTTGTTTACAGTTTTAAATGAGATTTGTGTATGATTTATGGGGCTGGCCTATCCAGTGTATGATTTATGGGGCTGGCCTATCCAGTGTATGATTTATGGGGCGGGCCTATCCCGTGTATGATGTATGGGGCTGGCCTATCCAGTGTATGATTTTATGTGAAAGATTTTAAATGTACAACTATGTGAAAGTTTATGCAAAGTTATAAGAAAGTTTTATGCAAAGATATTTGAAAGTTATAAACTGTTTTTAAATGTTTTTGAGAACTGTTAGGAGGGACTCACTAGACCTTATGGTCTAACCCTCGCATTTTTCAAACTAAACCTTTTCAGGTAAACAGATAGTAGGAGGCCCCGGTAAGTGAACAGGCGCATGATAGAGTACGGATACAGATAGAGACAGTGCCACTCATACTTTTAGTGGTAGTTATTCTCAGTTGTGTATAGGTTGTTTCCGCCAATCTAAGTTATTTTGACAGATGTAACAAAATTTTATGGACCCAGTTTTGAGAGTTGTTTATTAATAATGCTATGTATGTTTTATTTAGATTGGGTCGTTACAGTTGGTATCAGAGCCATAGTTTAAGGGATTTAGGTGACCGGACGGGCCTAAATTTAAACTTTGGAGTAGAAATCACAACTGAGAATAGGAAATGCGTTAGGAGGGCACTAATGTAGATACAGAAAATGCGTTAGGAGGACACTATTGTAGAGATAGGACTAATAGGGTACTGAGGACTGTCATGTAAGGTACGTTTGAAATTTCACCTGGCCAGTGAAATTGCGAACTTACAGGTACATGTATGTGCTTAACCTGCCTTATTATTCCGAAGTGGTAGTTAGACACTAGTGTTTATGTCGTGTTTCGGTACTTTAGGATGTCAGCAAGATCCCCGAGAGGTAGACTAAGACCCCTTGTTGGGGAAGTTTCATGAGAAGTCACTGATGAGATGATGTATGTATACATCATAGAAAGGAAATGTTGCATAGCGTGTTATGAGTTGTCTAGAGGTAGCTCTGCGTGAATTCAGAGAGGATGAATGTTTGAGTTTGAGTAAGACTCCTGTTTCGGGAGAGTCCCAGTTCTAGAAATCATGGGATAGGTTAGTCGGGACGGTAAGAAGGGACATTGTTGAAATCTTGGAACTGTCAATGGGCTCTAATTTATTAATCGAGCTTTTCAATGGCAGGGTTAATGAAATAAGATACCTATAGTGAAAAGGAAGCATGTAGAAATAGAAGATGAGTTAGCTGATCAGAACGAAAGTAGTAGGGAAATGGTTGAGTAAGTGAGATGTAGAACGTATGTGCTACAAGTTGTTGCAGAACCGAGATGGATGACCATTAGTCGAAGGTATAGTGTCAATGATAAGTTGCGAGAGGAAAGGGGCTGACCTTGTTAGAGTTAGTAGCCTTCATTTTCATGTAGAGTCTCATGCATGACGTTCTTATAGGTAACATGACATTTTCACGATTTAAGTTAAATGTGTAAATATAAATTTTGATCGAAAATGAGTCAAATGTGCACAAGCATGTTTAAAGAAAAGGGAGATTTCATTCACATTGCACATTGAAATTTTGAGCCTAACGATTTGCAAAATATCCTACTCTTTTCACGATAAGTCAAATTTGTTGCAAAAAGTCAAGAAAATGCTTACCTGCAAATCATTTATAACCAAAATGCTTTTGACCTGTTGATATCATACAAATGAGTGTGAGAACCGACTGGTTTACTCTTTGTCGGTAATTCTTCCAGAATTGTGTCGTATGGAAAAGATTTTCATGCAAGGTAACATTGTCGTAATAACATTGTTCGGTTTGAGCAAGAGTGGCTAAGGAAGAACTCCGAGAGTGGAGAGGCACTGGTCAAATCAGGGGGGAACGTTTATAGTATGGTATGTGTTCAAGAAGAGAGTTGGACAGTGGAAGAGTTAGAAGTGGATTATAGTGTCGATTGCATGAGGGTCTGTACCCTTGTTCGGTAACTGGAGGTACGGTTGTCGGGGGACGGTTGAGTCCAGGGGAAAGAGTAGAAGTCATCGAAGTGTTAGTATTAGTTGAGAGGCATAAGCGAAATGCCTGCGGTGTTAGGTATGAGTTTTGAGGTGAGCTGGTAATATTGATGTTACAGGAGTAAGTCCAGAAAAGAGGTAGACGTATTATGAAATGATTATGATATGTTGATAGGAATAGGTCCCGTAAGGGAACCTATGCATAAGAGTGAGTTAATAAAGTAGCTACAGGTTGTCTGTTGTTGTGGAAGTCGATAGCTGTGTAAGATGGTGATAACGCCACTTTTTGGCGTTATTTTCGGTTCTCAAACCAATGAGATTGGCTTGTATTTAAGCAAAGAAGCGGAATTTTATGTTTTATCTAGTGAGATGTGCAGGTATTCTAAAAGGAGGCAAACATCGAGAAAAGAAGCTAAAAAGAGCCCAAAACGAGTCCCAAACGAAGCCAACGGAAGCCCGAGATCTAAGTCCAAAACCGCGGCACACTGTTCCCATGCCGCGGCGCACACTTTTCCCATGCCGCGGCACACACTGTCCCAAACCGCGGCACATTGTTCCCAAACCGCGGCCCAAACTGCGGCACACACTGTTCCACGCCACCGCGCGGTTTGGCGCGCGGTTTGCAAACCGCGGCACAAACCGCGACACACACGGTTTTGGGGTTTTTAAGGCTAATTTTTCAGATTTTAGGTGATTATCGCGATACCACTTTTCGGAGGACGGGAGCAGCAGCTTTAGGGGCGATTTTCAGAGCCTTTTCGGAGACTTTGGAGCCACGATAGAGGACGATTCGAGGAGACGTTCACGATACGAATTGGATTAAAGCGGATAGAAGGGAGTTCATCATTACATCTTTCAAGTTCACGTTTATCATGTTTTCACACACTTTTTCATCTCCTTTTCTTACGTTTTTATTCCCCAACATCATGAACTAACTTTAAGATGTTTGGGGTTGGATTGAATTAGGTTTGAACATATGAACGGGTGACGAATGACTTTTATCAGTTTTTCTTATTTTAATGAAGCTTGTGATTTAGTTTTTAATGCTTTTGTGAATTTGGCCAATTTACATCTGATTTGTTTGTTTCAATTAAGTTCGAGAGAATTAACTGTTACTTAGAACTAGAAATTGCATGCCTAAGGTGAGAAACTGGTGATAGAGATATACCAGGTAAACCTTGGTCCCGTTTAACATCTTGAACTTAATGTGTTTTGAAATCCATAGGTTGAGATCGAAAGATAAAACTTGCCCTTTTCAAAATAAAACCCGTTGTTGCTCGAAAGAGAATAATGGTTACTTTTAAAGATTGGGTACTCATTAAGGGAATAACTGGTAATCGTTTTAAGTCTGATATTCGTATGTGAAAACCTAAGGAATTCCAACCCTCAACTGTTTTCTCTATCTGAAGTTTCCAAAGTTGTTTCCTGTCTTGTGTTTGATTTAATTTCTGCAATTAAGTAGTTTATAAACCAACCTCTCAATTTGCAACCGTTCAGTTAATAGTAATTGTAGTCATTGTGATACTTAGTTCATAGTTTCCTGTGATTCGATACTCGTACTTTCTAAGTACTATTACTTGACTTCGACCCGTACACTTGCGGTAAGATTTAGGGGGGGTGATACCCGCCTATCAAGTTTTTGGCGCCGCTGCCGGGGAACTAGTTGCAACTGATAGCACTACCAGCTATAAGCACTATTAGATTGAACATTTTTTTATTGTTGTATATTCATTCACTTTCAATTTTTAGATTGCTAATTTTGTTTGTTTTTCGTTTCAGGTACTAATTGGTTTATGCCAAGGAAGATCCGAGGGGAGAAACTCGAACCGATCGATCCGGAGATTGAAAGAACCGCCCGCCGACTACGTAAAATGTCCAAAGCCCAAAGGCAATTGCAGATGGGTGACGAGAGACCACGTAACGACCCACCTCCGCCTCCTCCGGCGAGAGTTCCGATGCGGTCATTTGCCAATCCAAACGTGGCAACCGCACGGATCGGCATCCAACCGCCCGTTACTGCAGCAAACTACTTCGAGATTAAGCCGAATACCATTGTCATGGTACAACAGAACTAGTTCGGGGGAGCGCCTACTGAAGATCCCCATGCTCACTGATAAGGTTAATTTATTAACCCTATTTGTAGCCTTTTTATTAGTTTTTATCTTACTTTATTCTCCCAAAAATCCAAATTTTAGTCACTTCTATGTATAAATCATGCATTGATCATAATTCATACATTTAGCATGTTTTACATAGTTTAGTAAGTAATTTGGTGTTGCTAATACAATTTTGCAGATTGATGAAACCCTCCGAGGATTCCTGCAGGATTTGAGCTGCTGGAAGTTTTAGCTGTTTTTGGGCCGAAATGCTGTTTTGGGCCGAAATGCTGTGATAGGCCAAATCTGCTGTTGGGCCGATTTTTGAAGCTACAAAACCAGATTTTTGAAGACCTTGATGAAAAGTAGCTTAGTTAGGACTTAAGTATTTTTAATTACTTATTATGTACTTTTTACTTTTTAGAAGCTTACTTAATACTCTTTAGCTTTTTGATAACTTTGGGACCAAGTTGCTTTGGGACCAAGTTTGCCTCTTCCTATATATATGGAAGTCTTTTGCTAGTATTAAAATCCATCTTTCCAAGTATTATTACTTGTTGCATCTTTTGCTCTCTAGTTTAATTCTCTTGTTACTTATAATATGGAGTAATTGTAGTGTTCGGTTCGAAATTAATACAAGTGTTTTAAATCTCAAGTTCGTGTTCTCAAGTTTTATAATCTCTCTTTTATTATTAGAAATTAATACAAGGAACATACTTGATTGTTATAATCAATTTGTGACTTGAGATTACTTTCTAATATTGGTATTTTCCAAGTTTTAAAGCAAACACGTTCGTTTTTTGTCACATTTCACGTCTAGTTAATTATTTGGTACAAATCTTGTGGTGATATTTTGGATTTAATCCTTCTAAAAATCCAAGACTTGTCCAATTAGTTATAAATTCGTTTTTCTAGTAATTCCCAAGCTTAAAAATCATCTTTTGAGACGTAACTTGCACGGTAAGTTTCATAACTTGGCGACCAAGTTACCTCATTTTTAGGACTTTAATCCCATTTACTGCTTTATTTACATTCCTGCAATTTATATTTCTGTCTTTTAATTTCTTGTACTTTAATTTACTGTCATTTACATTCCCGCACTTTAATTTCAGTATTTACTTTTCAGTAATTTATTTTTCTGCAATTTACTTTCCAGTCATTTACTTTTCTGTAATTTACTTTTCTGCAATGTTATTTACATTTCTTACATCTTTCGAAAGATTAATCCGAGCAATGATGGGCTAATTGCCTTAGCTTGGGGTGTAAGACAAAGTTAAGACCGAAATCGGTGTGAAAGTTGAAAGTTGTATTTATATAAACACTGTTATCTAACTATTTGTTTCAGGTGATTACCGTTTCATTGAAGATCATATTTTAGTTAATTGACAACTAATTTAATATGTGAAAATGCATTAACTTTCAGAGTTAAGATAAACAACAAAACCTGAGATAATAAGAGAAGGCTACATATAGCTTTAGCATCTGACAATTGATATGCTCTTACGGTGTAGGATGGTAACATTGTGTTGTGCTAGGATTCACGAGGTCTAATATAACTGATATCGTATCGATAGCACGCTGGCCTATGTGTACTCTTGGGAGGCCATCTGACCCGATAGTTGATACTGTGATAATCCTATTTATATAGGATTATCCAGGTGTTTATTTCATCTTTTAACCGGATCACTTATTTTTGTCTTAACAAAACCTTGCACCCTGTGCTTTTAATCTCTCACTGATATTTTTAGTTGTTAACTCACAAAAAAATCACTCAATCTGTTTTCGAATTCGCCATGTGAAGTCAGTTTTTAAAGATTGGACTTTTTGAAAAGCTTTCACAAGATTTCCCTGTGGATCGATATCTGGTACTTTTACCATTATTACTTGTTAACGAGACGATAGTAGTTCAAGGTGTATACTTGCACTGAGTTCTATTTTAAGTGAATCTCTAAGGTTGCATAAATCTGACAACAAGTTTTTGGCGTCGTTGCCGGGGAAACACTTCGTTGAATGATTTTCATTCCAAAGTAAAGTTTGTAAAAACTGATTTTTCTACCATCTTTGTTGCTTGTCATACGTCTCCATGTGTGTACAAGTAATATATCTTTGAGTATATCTTTCTGTGGATATGGATTCAATGGAACATTCGTTTGGGCCATATGAAACTGTTTTCTGTGACTACTGTGGCGGAAATCATTTCTCATACAGTTGCCCTTCGAACCCCGAATCCCGTTATTTCATGGGAGATAATAATTGGGATACCTCGCACTTCAATGGTTATACTCAATCATGGGAGGATCATCCTAATGTGTTTTTAAATGGTCAAGATCATTGCACTTTCACACCACCAATACCTCCCTATAAAGATTGGAGCAACACTTATTCAAACACTTTTAACCAATCTTGGGAGGAACAAGTTGATTTTTCTGGGAATTTTCACGGGGATAATTTTAACAACTCACTTTTACCCCCAACGCCCCCTTTAGAACAAGTTGAAAATTTTGAATCTCTTGAAACGTTGATGAATGATTTCTTATAGAACATACAAGGATCTGTTATTAACATAACAACTTGTGTTGGAGAGATCATTAGTGAGCATAAAAGACAAAGCCAAATCCCTATACCAAGTGATATTGAAAAATCTGAGTGTATTGGTAAGGATGAGGGTGAGGCTAATACGTTGGAAATTCAAGAGATAGAGAGTTCCATGGAAACACCTGAGCATTTGAGCAACCCCTCTTCACTTCAAAATAGTGAAGAGGCGCAACAAAGTGCCAAGATTGTCATTAACCCCTACTTTAAACATGTGCAGAAAGAACATATTGTTGCAGATGCCATAACATCCCAACAACAAATTTCTATAGAAAATCTCCAAGTTGTTTTAAAAAGGGGACGTGATGATCAATCCAAGGACTTGGGAAACTTCATGAAATCATGTTATGTTGTTGGTGAGGTGATGAATCGTTCACCCATTTGTGCAATCGATGTCTTGTGTCGTGATCAAGTAGTAAAACGAGTGGTGAGAAAAGTACATAAACATAAGTGGAAAGAGAAACACCAAGCTTGGAGACAGAAAAATGAAAGACTCTTGAAGAACCTCCCACCATTTCCAATCCAAAGGGG
Organism: Saussurea involucrata; assembly: GCA_033807775.1. Taxonomy (NCBI): domain Eukaryota; kingdom Viridiplantae; phylum Streptophyta; class Magnoliopsida; order Asterales; family Asteraceae; genus Saussurea; species Saussurea involucrata. The sequence continues at coordinate 11,085,788 of CM066322.1, read as the reverse complement.
ATGGCAGACTGATGCTTCACCTACTCATCATGAGTAGGGCAGGTTCTATCATCTTTTAATTTTTTTGGTTTGCTGGATTGTTTTTGTTGATTTGATCACATTCATGCACATCACATACACTAGCAGTCTAGGGAAATTTCAAGTCATGTTCATATGAAGTTTGTTTGGACAAAGTGTCTTTTCTAGAAAGCCATTTTCTTTGCAGCAGGCTTTAGGGACTGTTTTGAACTTGTTCTGCCATTTGGCAATGAACAAGTTTGAGGTGTGCATCCCTTTGAACAACAATGTCTTGGTTGTCCTAGTTTGAGCATCATATCAGTGTGATTCTTCTTGATAAGCTTAAATATGCATGAGTGTGTGGAGATTTACATCTGGGCATTTTTCTTGCCCCTTGGCATTGAATGCATCCTGCCAGATCCATTTCTATTTTGATTTTTGCTGCTTTGTAGTTTAAATTTGTGCATTTCTGCATATTTTCTTACCCTTGAGTCTTTTTGAGTCAAAAATTGCCACTTGGCAGTATTCAAGTTTTAGGTGTGCACTTTGTTGCACACCACTTTTTAAGTTTCTCTTTGCTGGTTTACTGTGTCAAGTTTAAGTTTGAGGTGTGCATATTTTTGCACACCTGGTCATTTTGTGGGATTATGCCACTTGGCATCTTATCTGTTTAACACAAATATTTGCTGATTTATAGTTCTTAGGTTAAACCATTTTAGAGTGATTATTGTGCTTCTTGCTATGCATGTTCCACGTCTTAGAGTTTTCTTGGTTTTCTTTGCATGTAGATATGATCTTATAGCCACAATAATCCACGGTTTTGATTTCTTGAGTAATAGGTCACTATCATAAACACCACAGTTTGTCAAATGCTAGGATGAATCATCATTAGGCCAAACCATATTGGGCTTTCATTCATCATCTTTCAAGCCCATTCCCTTTCTTCAGCCAATGAGGACATTGGCAATCTTCAAGTTTGAGGTTGCCAATGCTTTACAAAACATATATATACACATCTACCCTCATTTTGCAAAGCCTTGATTTACAAACACTTCACCATACCCTTTGTGCACCCATATAAAAAGTCAAAAGAGCAAAACTCTGTTCCAAATGTACACAAAGTGTCAAAGATACTCAAAGCTCAAAAGAGACCAAAAAGGTCCATCAAATACCTCAATATGAGAAGAATGGTAGGAAAATTGTACCATTGAGTGAAAGGTGAGTGAGTGGAAAAAGGCATAGCATTTCAAAAGAAAGAAAAAGCCAAATGCATTCCCATTTCAAACATGAATGCCTTGATGATTCTTGTTAGCATGAGATAGGCCTAGGAAATTGTGATGGTGCATTTTGAACTTAAGGGAATAAGACTAAGTTTATGAAGGGCTATTTGTATCATGTGTTTGATGTTTTAGATACCTAGTTAAATTCATAAGTGTGTGCATCATAGTTTTAAGCATAACCAGTCCTTTTTTTATTTTTTTTAGATTTGAGTCCTTTTCTTTTGATTTTTGTTGCTTGGGGACAAGCAACGGTTTAAGTTTGAGGTTGTGATAAGGTTAATTTATTAACCCTATTTTTAGCCTTTTTATTAGTTTTTATCTTACTTTATTCTCCCAAAAATCCAAATTTTAGTCACTTCTATGTATAAATCATGCATTGATCATAATTCATACATTTAGCATGTTTTACATAGTTTAGTAAGTAATTTGGTGTTGATAATACAATTTTGCAGATTGATGAAACCCTCCGAGGATTCCTGCAGGATTTGAGTTGCTGGAAGTTTTAGCTGTTTTTTGGCCGAAATGTTGTTTTGGGCCGAAATGTTGTGATAGGCCAAATCTGCTGTTGGACCGATTTTTGAAGCTACAAAACCAGATTTTTGAAGACCTTGATGAAAAGTAGCTTAGTTAGGACTTAAGTATTTTTAATTACTTATTATGTACTTTTTACTTTTTAGAAGCTTACTTAATACTCTTTAGCTTTTTGATAACTTTGGGACCAAGTTGCTTTGGGACCAAGTTTGCCTCTTCCTATATATATGGAAGTCTTTTGCTAGTATTAAAATCCATCTTTCCAAGTATTATTACTTGTTGCATCTTTTGCTCTCTAGTTTAATTCTCTTGTTACTTATAATATGGAGTAATTGTAGTGTTCGGTTCGAAATTAATACAAGTGTTTTAAATCTCAAGTTCGTGTTCTCAAGTTTTATAATCTCTCTTTTATTATTAGAAATTAATACAAGGAACATACTTGATTGTTATAATCAATTTTTGACTTGAGATTACTTTCTAATATTGGTATTTTCCAAGTTTTAAAGCAAACACGTTCGTTTCTTGTCACATTTCACGTCTAGTTAATTATTTGGTACAAATCTTGTGGTGATATTTTGGATTTAATCCTTCTAAAAATCTAAGACTTGTCCAATTAGTTAATAATTCGTTTTTCTAGTAATTCCCAAGCTTAAAAATCATCTTTTGAGACGTAACTTGCACGATAAGTTTCATAACTTGGCGACCAAGTTACCTCATTTTTAGGACTTTAATCCCATTTACTGCTTTATTTACATTCCTGCAATTTATATTTCTGTCTTTTAATTTCTTGTACTTTAATTTACTGTCCTTTACATTCCCGCACTTTAATTTCAGTATTTACTTTTCAGTAATTTATTTTTCTGCAATTTACTTTCCAGTCATTTACTTTTCTGTAATTTACTTTTCTGCAATGTTATTTACATTTCTTACATCTTTCGAAAGATTAATCCGAGCAATGATGGGCTAATTGCCTTAGCTTGGGGTGTAAGGCAAAGTTAAGACCGAAATCGGTGTGAAAGTTGAAAGTTGTATTTATATAAACACTGTTATCTAACTATTTGTTTCAGGTGATTACCGTTTCATTGAAGATCATATTTTAATTAATTGACAACTAATTTAATATGTGAAAATGCATTAACTTTCAGAGTTAAGATAAACAACAAAACCTGAGATAATAAGAGAAGGCTACATATAGCTTTAGCATCTGACAATTGCTATGCTCTTACGGTGTAGGATGGTAACATTGTGTTGTGCTATGATTCACGAGGTCTAATATAACTGATATCGTATCGATAGCACGCTGGCCTATGTGTACTCTTGGGAGGCCATCTGACCCGATAGTTGATACTGTGATAATCCTATTTATATAGGATTATCCAGGTGTTTATTTTATCTTTTAACCGGATCACTTATTTTTGTCTTAACAAAACCTTGCACCCTGTGCTTTTAATCTCTCACTGATATTTTTAGTTGTTAACTCACAAACAAATCACTCAATCTGTTTTCGAATTCGCCATCTGAAGTCAGTTTTTAAAGATTGGACTTTTTGAAAAGCTTTCACAAGATTTCTCTGTGGATCGATATCTGGTACTTTTACCATTATTACTTGTTAACGAGACGATAGTAGTTCAAGGTGTATACTTGCACTGAGTTCTATTTTAAGTGAATCTCTAAGGTTGCATAAATCTGAGTATTCCCGCCTGTCACGCGGGTGACCCGGGTTCGATCCCCGGCAACGGCGCCAAAAACTTGTTGTAAGATTTATGCAACCTTAGAGATTCACTTAAAATAGAACTTAGTGCAAGTATACACCTTGAACTACTATCGTCTCGTTAACAAGTAATAATGGTAAAAGTACCAGATATCGATCCACAGGGAAAACTTGTGAAAGCTTTTCAAAAAGTCCAATCTTTAAAAACTGACTTCAGATGGCGAATTCGAAAACAGATTGAGTGGTTTGTTTGTGAGTTAACAACTAAAAATATCAGTGAGAGATTAAAAGCACATGGTGCAAGGTTTTGTTAAGACAAAAATAAGTGATCCGGTTAAAAGATAAAATAAACACCTGGATAATCCTATATAAATAGGATTATCACAGTATCAACTATCGGGTCAGATGGCCTCCCAAGAGTACACATAGGCCAGCGTGCTATCGATACGATATCAGTTATATTAGACCTCGTGAATCCTAGCACAACACAATGTTACCATCCTACACCGTAAGAGCATATCAATTGTCAGATGCTAAAGCTATATGTAGCCTTCTCTTATTATCTCAGGTTTTGTTGTTTATCTTAACTCTGAAAGTTAATGCATTTTCACATATTAAATTAGTTTTCAATTAATTAAAATATGATCTTCAATGAAACGGTAATCACCTGAAACAAATAGTTAGATAATAGTGTTTATATAAATACAACTTTCAACTTTCACACCGATTTCGGTCTTAACTTTGTCTTACACCCCAAGCTAAGGCAATTAGCCCATCATTGCTCGGATTAATCTTTCGAAAGATGTAAGAAATGTAAATAACATTGCAGAAAAGTAAATTACAGAAAAGTAAATGACTGGAAAGTAAATTGCAGAAAAATAAATTACTGAAAAGTAAATACTTAAATTAAAGTGCGGGAATGCAAATGACAGTAAATTAAAGTACAAGAAATTAAAAGACAGAAATATAAATTGCAGGAATGTAAATAAAGCAGTAAATGGGATTAAAGTCCTAAAAATGAGGTAACTTGGTCGCCAAGTTATGAAACTTGTCGTGCAAGTTACGTCTCAAAAGATGATTTTTAAGCATGGGAATTACTAGAAAAAACGAATTATTAACTAATTGGACAAGTCTTGGATTTTTAGAAGGATTAAATCCAAAATATCACCACAAGATTTGTACCAAATAATTAACTAGACGTGAAATGTGACAAAAAACGTACGTGTTTGCTTTAAAACTTGGAAAATACCAATATTATAAAGTAATCTCAAGTCACAAATTGATTATAACAATCAAGTATGTTCCTTGTATTAATTTCTAATATTAAAAAAGTGACTATGAAACTTGAGATTTAAAATACTTGTATTAATTCTGAACCGAACACTACAATTACTCCATATTATAAGTAACAAGAGAATAAAACTAGAGAGCAAAAGATGCAACAAGTAATAATACTTGAAAAGATGTTTTGCTCTCTAGTTTTATTCTCTTGTTACTTATAATATGGAGTAATTGTAGTGTTCGGTTCAGAATTAATACAAGTATTTTAAATCTCAAGTTCGTGTTCTTAAGTTTCATAGTCACTTTTTTAATATTAGAAATTAATACAAGGAACATACTTGATTGTTATAATCAAGTATAGTACTTACCAGTTCGGGGGAGCGCCTACTGAAGATCCCCATGCTCACCTTCGTGGATTTGAACGGATTTGCAATACGTTCAAGATCAATGGGATGGAGGAAAATGCCATCAAGCTAAGACTGTTCAGCTTCTCACTCAAAGGTAGAGCTGAAATCTGGATAGAGAGCTTACCAGCAGACCAGATCACTACATGGGCCAACCTGAAGGCCGTATTCCTCCAGAAATTCTTCCCACCTGGAAGAACCGCTCAGCTAATTGCCGATATTACACACTTTGCTCAATGGGAGCAAGAGACCATTTATGAAGCGTGGGAGAGGTACAAGGATATGTTGAAGAAGTGCCCGCATCATGGATTACACGGTTGGGTCATCATCCAGACCTTCTTTGGAGGCCTTCACACGCAGTTTAAAAATGATATTACTGCTGCAGCGGGTGGAGCCTTAATGGAGAAGACATATGAGGAAGCATGCGAGCTGATCGAGAATCTGGCCGAACATAGCTTTTCCACCCCACGATCAGCTGTCAGAAGAGTTGCAAGTGTTCAAGAGACAGATGAGCTAAAAGAAATAAAAGCTCAACTAGCCATGATCACGAACCACTTGAAGGGAGGGAATCCACAAGAGCCCGAGCAAGTCCAGCTCCTACAGAACCGGAATCACCAGCCGAGAAACGATCCTTTCTCGAACACTTACAATGAGGGGTGGAAGAAGCACCCGAATTTCTCGTGGAGTCAACCCGGTCAACAACAAGGTTTCACCCAAAGGAACGAAGGACCATCCGGGGAGAAGAAGCCAGGGCTGGAAGATATGATGATGAAGTTCATGGCAAAGATGGACAACACAGTTGAAGGTTTGGCAAGCACGGTGAGTACAGTCAAGGCGGCAACCGATCAAAACACCGCCTCCATTAAGATCCTCGAAAGGCAAGTGGGGCAAATCTCCGAAGCCCTACAGAACCGAGCCCCCGGCACATTCCCGAGCATGACTGAAAAGAAACCAAGGGAGGAGTGTAATGCCATCTATCTGAGAAGTGGCAAGGAGCCTACACGAGAACTGCCATCAAAGGAAACTGATCGTAAAGAGAAAGAGGTTGAGACCGCAGACATGAATGAGTGGGAGGCCGACGAAGATATTGAGATGGAGGAAGAACCAAAGCAAACACCGGTCAAGCCGGTAGTCCCGAAGCCGGTAGTCAAACCGTTTGTACCACCACTACCATATCCGAACCGACTGAAGGCACGCAAGGATGAGGAACAGTTCAAGAAGTTCCTCGGTGTCTTCAAGAAGCTACACATAAACATTCCATTCGCGGAGGCACTTGCTCAAATGCCGACCTACCTCAAGTTCATGAAGGAGATTCTATCCAAGAAGTGGGCGATCGATCACCAGTCCACCGTTGCACTTACTGAGGAGTGCAGCGCAATTATTCAGAACAAGCTTCCCCTGAAGCTCAAAGATCCAGGGAGTTTTTCAATCCCTATTCAAATTGGGAAGTTTTCTTTTGATAAGGTATTATGTGATTTAGGAGCTAGTATTAATTTAATGCCTTTATCTGTTTTCAGGAAACTGGGATTGGGGGAAGTGCAGCCGACGTTCATGACGCTCAAGCTCGCGGATAGATCGATCGTATACCCGTACGGAGTGATAGAAGATGTGCTCATCAAGGTTGGAAATTTTTATTTCCCGGTGGACTTCGTGGTGCTGGACGTTGATGAAGATGTAGAGGTCCCGCTCATTTTGGGGAGATCATTCCTGGCCACAAGTAGAGCGTTAATAGATGTGGAGGAAGGAGAGATGACCTTAAAAGTTGGTGATGAGAAGGAGGTGTTCAGGATGTTCGAGCATGGAAAGCTTAGAGATGGAGCCGGTCAAGAAGAACCAGATTTGAAAGAATCCGCGAAGAATCGCAAGTGTGGGCGAAGCAATTCTGCGGATACCGAGCCAAGTTGAAATCCACATAGTCGTGCCACGACTTTAAATACGGCGCTAGGTGGGAGGCAACCCACCAAGGTTTGCGTTTTCTTTTAATTTGCGTTTTTGAGTGATTTTATCTATAAAAAAAATCGAACAGAGGGTTACGCGGTTTGCAAACCACGGGACACTCTGTCAAAAAAAAATTGGATGTTTACTTTGCCGTCCTTGTTCCTTTTATTTATTTTTTGCATTTTCACCTCCCTCTTCTCCGATGTCCTTCAACCGGCCACTTCAACTGTTCATGACTTCTGTTCGCCCGGGCAAACAGGTATGTTCTCAACTTTGTAGTTAACGAGTGGTGTATGATGTTCGTTCTTATTAGTAGACGAGATGCAACAAACCTAAGTTTCACTTAGGTTTGGGGTGCCTCATCTTTTCAACATCTACACACTCACTTTTAATCCTGTGCAAACCTCGGTTTCACCGAGGTTTGGGGTTGGCATTTGTTTTGACAAACCTAGGCCACGGCCTAGGTTTGGGGTGACCATATTGAAAGTTTTTAGAGTAGCTCTTTGATGTTTCTTGTTATTATTCTGTCTTACCTGTCTGATAACTGCCATAACTGCACAACGACACTTGTCTCATTTGGTGTCGCCTGAACCGACACTTGCACATTGGGGACAATGTGTGGGTAAGGTTTGGGGTTGCCCAATCGGGCCCACGTTATGCACGTAGATTTCCTGCACTTCTGAGTATCTAGATCACTTTAGCTAATTTTTTTGTTTTGAATGATTGAGACCAACCATTGTGGGAAGAATCTTGTGATAGTGACGTGACCGTTAGGGAAGGACCGGGAAAGGACATGACTAGGGACATTAGTGGAGACCACCCGACAGCGAGATTTGAACCTATAAGACGTTTTTCATTCCGAGGGATTCATACACTTAATTCATATACACTTTTTCGAGCTCCTTGTCGTGAATATAGAGTGATCTCGCTATATTATTGCATTGAGTAGCAAAGACAACCATCGGGATGTTAGGTAAGGGTATAGTAGACCATATCATGTGGACTTTGAGAGATGATTCCAGGCAGTGTGTGTATGTAACCTGTTTTAGCTATCGCTCCCTTTTACCTGTTTGTGTGTATCCATAACCCACTTTGTAGCCAAACACTCACCTTGTTCGTTTCTAAACCCACCATTAAACCTTTATCCAAAAGCTTTAGCCAACCCGTAGTAAGAGAGTCAAAGCTTTAGCCAACCCGTATATATAATACAAAAAGAAAATAAATACAGTTATTTAGATAGATCTACAACAGCTGAATAAGAGAGTCAAAGCGACTCCAGTAGTAATAAAGAGGGCCAAGTGATAAAATCAAAACCAGAAAAGTACAGAACTGTTAATGATTGACACGCCGAGGACTTTTTGTTCCTTTTGACCCTTCATTTCTTAGCCATAACCTTAGCCCCGTTACAACCCTCGTAAAGACCTGGATGATCTTTTGGAAAACATGATTAGCATATACGACTACTTTTACCGATATTCCCTGTCTTGCTACTTGATTCCTTTCTGAGATTAACTTGTTGGATATTTGTGCGTCTTTCAATGGAGTTGTCATGTAATATTTGAGTTTTCTTGTACATAAATCCTTATACATGACAACATGAGCGACAACCTAGGTTCGAGTGAATCGAGAGTATCCCGTGAGGTAGGGTCGAGTCGAAATGTTTTCCCTAGTATGTTTGGACCTAGTACAACCTTAATGGAATCGGAGCTGTCACGAGTTCAACTCACAATGGAAAGTCATAGACCAAAAAAATGAGAATGAGGCGAGAGTGAGAGAGACATTCACGGGTATGGGAAATCACTGTTGCATCACATGAGATCGATTGGAAGTTGTGCAGTTATTATTTCACTGATATATGCTTTTACTCTGTTTTATCGCTAATTTGCTTGGGGACAAGCAACGCTCGGTTTGGGGTTGTTGATAACGCCACTTTTTGGCGTTATTTTCGGTTCTCAAACCAATGAGATTGGCTTGTATTTAAGCAAAGAAGCGGGATTTTATGTTTTATCTAGTGAGATGTGCAGATATTCTAAAAGGAGGCAAACATCAAGAAAAGAAGCTAAAAAGAGCCCAAAACGAGTCCCAAACGAAGCCAACGGAAGCCCGAGATCTAAGTCCAAAACCGCGGCACACTGTTCCCATACCGCGGCGCACACTTTTCCCATGCCGCGGCACACACTGTCCCAAACCGCGGCACACACTGTTCCACGCCACCGCGCGGTTTGGCGCGCGGTTTGCAAACCGTGGCATGCACGGTTTTGGGGTTTTTAAGGCTGATTTTTCAGATTTTAGGTGATTATCGCGATACCACTTTTCGGAGGACGGGAGCAGCAGCTTTAGGGGCGATTTTCAGAGCCTTTTCGGAGACTTTGGAGCCACGATAGAGGACGATTCGAGGAGACGTTCACGATACGAATTGGATTAAAGCGGATAGAAGGGAGTTCATCATTACATCTTTCAAGTTCACGTTTATCATGTTTTCACACACTTTTTCATCTCCTTTTCTTACGTTTTTATTCCCCAACATCATGAACTAACTTTAAGATGTTGGGGGTTGGATTGATCTAGGTTTGAACGGATGACGAATGACTTTTATCAGTTTTTCTTATTTTAATGAAGCTTGTGATTTAGTTTTTAATGCTTTTGTGAATTTGGCCAATTTACATCTGATTTGTTTGTTTCAATTAAGTTCGAGAGAATTAACTGTTACTTAGAACTAGAAATTGCATACCTAAGGTGAGAAACTGGTGATAGAGATATACCAGGTAAACCTTGGTCCCGTTTAACATCTTGAACTTAATGTGTTTTGAAATCCATAGGTTGAGATCGAAAGATAAAACTTGCAGGAAATCTACGTGCATAACGTGGGCCCGATTGGGCAACCCCAAACCTTACCCACACATTGTCCCCAATGTGCAAGTGTCGGTTCAGGCGACACCAAATGAGACAAGTGTCGTTGTGCAGTTATGGCAGTTATCAGACAGGTAAGACAGAATAATAACAAGAAACATCAAAGAGCTACTCTAAAAACTTTCAATATGGTCACCCCAAACCTAGGCCGTGGCCTAGGTTTGTCAAAACAAACGCCAACCCCAAACCTCGGTGAAACCGAGGTTTGCACAGGATTAAAAGTGAGTGTGTAGATGTTGAAAAGATGAGGCACCCCAAACCTAAGTGAAACTTAGGTTTGTTGCATCTCGTCTACTAATAAGAACGAACATCATACACCACTCGTTAACTACAAAGTTGAGAACATACCTGAACGGGATTAGCGTATACGATTGACACGCCGAGGACTTTTTGTTCCTTTTGACCCTTCATTTCTTAGCCATAACCTTAGCCCCATTACAACCCTCGTAAAGACCTGGATGATCTTTTGGAAAACATGATTAGCGTATACGACTACTTTTACCGATATTCCCTGTCTTGCTACTTGATTCCTTTCTGAGATTAACTTGTTGGATATTTGTGCATCTTTCAATGGAGTTGTCATGTAATATTTTAGTTTTCTTGTACATAAATCCTTATACATGACAACATGAGCGACAACCTAGGTTCGTGTGAATCGAGAGTATCCCGTGAGGTAGGGTCGAGGCGAAATATTTACCCTAGTATGTTTGGACCTAGTACAACCTTAATGGAATCGGAGTTGTCATGAGTTCAACTCACAATGGAAAGTCATAGACCAAACAAAATGAGAATGAGGCGAGAGTGAGAGTGAGAGAGACATTCACGTGTATGGGAAATCACCGTTGTATCACATGAGACCGATTGGAAGTTGTGCAGTTATTATTTCACTGATATATGCTTTTACTCTGTTTTATCGCTAATTTGCTTGGGGACAAGCAACGCTCGGTTTAGGGTTGTTGATAACGCCACTTTTTGGCGTTATTTTCGGTTCTCAAACCAATGAGATTGGCTTGTATTTAAGAAAAGAAGCGGGGTTTTATGTTTTATCTAGTGAGATGTGCATATATTCTAAAAGGAGGCAAACATCGAGAAAAGAAGCTAAAAAGAGCCCAAAACGAGTCCCAAACGAAGCCAACGGAAGCCCGAGATCTAAGTCCAAAATCGTGGCACACTGTTCCCATGTCGCGGCGCACACTTTTCCCATGCCGTGGCACACACTGTCCCAAACCGCGGCACACACTGTTCCACGCCACCGCGCGGTTTGGCGCGCGGTTTGCAAACTGCGGCACAAACCGCGGCATGCACGGTTTTTGGGTTTTTAAGGCTGAATTTTCAGATTTTAGGTGATTATTGCGATACCACTTTTCGGAGGACGGGAGCAGCAGCTTTAGGGGCGGTTTTCAGAGCCTTTTCGGAGACTTTGGAGCCACGATAGAGGACGATTCGAGGAGACGTTCACGATACGAATTGGATTAAAGCGGATAGAAGGGAGTTCATCATTACATCTTTCAAGTTCACGTTTATCATGTTTTCACACACTTTTTCATCTCCTTTTCTTACGTTTTTATTCCCCAACATCATGAACTAACTTTAAGATGTTGGGGGTTGGATTGATCTAGGTTTGAACGGATGACGAATGACTTTTATCAGTTTTTCTTATTTTAATGAAGCTTGTGATTTAGTTTTTAATGCTTTTGTGAATTTGGCCAATTTACATCTGATTTGTTTGTTTCAATTAAGTTCGAGAGAATTAACTGTTACTTAGAACTAGAAATTGCATGCCTAAGGTGAGAAACTGGTGATAGAGATATACCAGGTAAACCTTGGTCCCGTTTAACATCTTGAACTTAATGTGTTTTGAAATCCATAGGTTGAGATCGAAAGATAAAACTTGTAGGAAATCTACGTGCATAACGTGGGCCCGATTCGGCAACCCCAAACCTTACCCACACATTGTCCCCAATGTGCAAGTGTCGGTTCAGGCGACACCAAATGAGACAAGTGTCGTTGTGCAGTTATGGGAGTTATCAGACAGGTAAGACAGAATAATAACAAGAAACATCAAAGACTACTCTAAAAACTTTCAATATGGTCACCCCAAACCTAGGCAGTGGCCTTGGTTTGTCAAAACAAACGCCAACCCCAAACCTCGGTGAAACCGAGGTTTGCACAGGATTAAAAGTGAGTGTGTAGATGTTGAAAAGATGAGGCACCCCAAACCTAAGTGAAACTTAGGTTTGTTGCATCTCGTCTACTAATAAGAACGAACATCATACACCACTCGTTAACTACAAAGTTGAGAACATACCTGAACGGGATTAGCGTATACGATTGACACGCCGAGGACTTTTTGTTCCTTTTGACCCTTCATTTCTTAGCCATAACCTTAGCCCCGTTACAACCCTCGTAAAGACCTGGATGATCTTTTGGAAAACATGATTAGCGTATACGACTACTTTTACCGATATTCCCTGTCTTGCTACTTGATTCCTTTCTGAGATTAACTTGTTGGATATTTGTGCGTCTTTCAATGGAGTTGTCATGTAATATTTTAGTTTTCTTGTACATAAATCCTTATACATGACAACATGAGCGACAACCTAGGTTCGAGTGAATCGATAGTATCCCGTGAGGTAGGGTCGAGGCGAAATGTTTTCCCTAGTATGTTTGGACCTAGTACAACCTTAATGGAATCGGAGCTGTCACGAGTTCAACTCACAATGGAAAGTCATAAACCAAACAAAATGAGAATGAGGCGAGAGTGAGAGAGACATTCACGGGTATGGGAAATCACCGTTGTATCACATGAGACCGATTGGAAGTTGTGCAGTTATTATTTCACTGATATATGTTTTTACTCTGTTTTATCGCTAATTTTCTTGGGGACAAGCAACGCTCGGTTTGGGGTTGTTGATAACGCCACTTTTTGGCGTTATTTTCGGTTCTCAAACCAATGAGATTGGCTTGTATTTAAGCAAAGAAGCGGGATTTTATGTTTTATCTAGTGAGATGTGCAGGTATTCTAAAAGGAGGCAAACATCGAGAAAAGAAGCTAAAAAGAGCCCAAAACGAGTCCCAAACGAAGCCAACGGAAGCCCGAGATCTAAGTACAAAACCGCGGCACACTGTTCCCTTGCTGTGGCGCACACTTTTCCCATGCCGCGGCACACACTGTCCCAAACCGACGCACACTGTTCCCAAACCGCGGCCCAAACCACGACACACACTGTTCCACGCCACCGCGCGGTTTGGCACGCGATTTGCAAACCGCGGCATGCACGGTTTTGGGGTTTTTAAGGCTGATTTTTCAGATTTTAGGTGATTATCGCGATACCACTTTTCGGAGGACGGGAGCAGCAGCTTTAGGGGCGATTTTCAGAGCCTTTACGGAGACTTTGGAGCCACTATAGAGGACGATTCGAGGATACGTTCACGATACGAATTGGATTAAAGCGGATAGAAGGGAGTTCATCATTACATCTTTCAAGTTCACGTTTATCATGTTTTCACACACTTTTTCATCTCCTCTTCTTACGTTTTTATTCCCCAACATCATGAACTAACTTTAAGATGTTGGGGGTTGGATTGAATTAGGTTTGAACATATGAACGGATGACGAATGACTTTTATCAGTTTTTCTTATTTTAATGAAGCTTGTGATTTAGTTTTTAATGCTTTTGTGAATTTGGCCAATTTACATCTGATTTGTTTGTTTCAATTAAGTTCGAGAGAATTAACTGTTACTTAGAACTAGAAATTGCATGCCTAAGGTGAGAAACTGGTGATAGAGATATACCAGGTAAACCTTGGTCCCGTTTAACATCTTGAACTTAAGGTGTTTTGAAATCCATAGGTTGAGATCGAAAGATAAAACTTGCCCTTTTCAAAATAAAACCCGTTGTTGCTCGAAAGAGAATAATGGTGACTTTTAAAGATTGGGTACTCATTAAGGGAATAACTGGTAATCGTTTTAAGTCTGATATTCGTATGTGAAAACCTAAGGAATTCCAACCCTCAACTGTTTTCTCTATCTGAAGTTTCCAAAGCTGTTTCCTGTCTTGTGTTTGATTTAATTTCTGCAATTAAGTAGTTTATAAACCAACCTCTCAATTTGCAACCGTTCAGTTAATAGTAATTATAGTCATTGTGATACTTAGTTCCTAGTTCCCTGTGATTCGATACTCGTACTTTCTAAGTACTATTACTTGACTTCGACCCGTACACTTGCGGTAAGATTTAGGGGGGGTGATACCCGCCTATCAGATGGCCGAGGCCGAAGACGTAAACCAGAAGGTTGAAAAATTTGTAAAGCACCTTGAATAAGCGTTCTATTTACGAGGTATGAAGGGATTCGTAGAATGAGGAGGGATGTAGCACAAGCGAAGAGAGGGTGTAGATCTTATCGTTCAGTGAGGGGTTGTGCCCTGTTTTGTAAGGGCTCGGATCGTGAGGAGCTAGCTAGAATGTTTGCGTGTTAACTAATTGAGAACTCGTGAGTTATAGTTCAACAAGTTGGGAAAGGACTATGTAGTGGGATAGACTCGATTGTAGTATACGGGAGAATATGAAGGAAAGTGTGAGTTGTGTACGAATGACCATGAGAGATTTGGTCTGCAGTGTGATGTTATGAGTGAGGAAGGTACAGTTATGTAATGGCATTAGTTGCCCAGTTAAATGTACCAGCTAGTATCGTAGTGAGGTGATGTTAGAGAGAAAGAAAGTATCAGATAGAAGCTTTTGGGGTTCACATATGAGATGTACGATCTATTAACTAGATTGTTAGAGCACATAGTGTGTAAGTTGACTTTATGGTGTGATTATGAGTCGGAGTGGTAGTATGATCTCTAGCTGATTTGAAACGTCAGGATAGATGTATAAGCCTTTGATTGGTTGATTAAAATTTTATGGATCTGTTAAGTAATGACAATTGTTTGTTATTACAGGATGTGTTGCTTCCTACCGAGATTCTTACCAAGAATTGATAAGGGAGAATCGATATGTTAAAGTGAGAAGGGGATGATAGTATATTGGAATAAGTAATTCTCAAATTATTTTGAAAATTTTGAATTGTTGGGTTACTCAGTGGGGGTTGTTAGTTAAGAAATCAGTTTTGACTGATGGATTTTGTGAATACCAGCATAACGAGATGTTGATGCTAAGTTATGATCTATGACAATTTATGGTGGATAGAAAGAAATGAATTGCACCTCATTTGGAGTTTATCGTTTGAAACAAGTTGATAATTACAATTGAAATGAGTTGGTCAAGTTAAAGTTGCTTGTGATAGAGAGAAGGAATTGTATTGATTTGTGCGGTAAGGATTAGTGGTTATATTGCACTAGCCGAGAAAGGCAGTTGAGTTCGGAAACTGTTTATGTGGTCGTGAATCAGATAAGGATAATTAGGGAGTGGTAAGTATTGAGATGCTTACAACCTGTATTCACATGTTATGATTTATAAGATGGGTTACGAGAGTTCGTGGGAAAGTGTTATTGAGATTAACACTGTTCGTTAAGGAATTATTTGAGGTAAATCTAAGTAAGAAAGCCGGAATGATTTTATATGTATCTATCTGATTATTGGTCGTGTGGTTAATCGAAAGAATTATAGAACCCGAGTTTCGTGGTATCCTGAAGTAATAGATCTGACTGGAAGGTAAGAAATAAGATGATTGCATGTTACAGTTATAAACAGAGATTGTGAGTTTAATCGGAGTTGCGCAGCCAAGGCGTGAAAGTATGTTGTTATTCTTTTGGTTATTAGAAAGATTTATTCCGAGAGTTGAAGTTTGAGTTTTGATAATCAATTTTTGTCGGTTATCTTTGGAGTGGATTCCGGGACGGAATTCTATTAAGGAGGGGAGATTGTAATAACCCAAAATAAGTGATGTGAATTAAATGGAAGTTAGGGGTTGTATTTGTTTATTGCGAAATGGTATGAGGGTAAAATATGAAAATTTGGGGAAATTAATTCCCAATTTGTACACCACTTTTGTTAGTGGAAGAAAAAGCATTCTAGGGTTATGTGTATTTGTGGTGTGGCTGCTGTCATCGAGAGAAAGAGAGAAAAGCTGAAAGAAAGAAGATGCCATGGAAGGCTGTGTGATTCTTCGTGAGGAGAAAGCAGAAAGAAATAATGGTCTGGTGTGTGTGTGTGTGTGTCCTGTGTGTGCGACGAGAGAAGAAACAGCGAGAGAGAGAGACGGCGAGAGGGAGAGATAGACGACGAGAGAAGGAGGCTGCGAGCGAGAGGGAGGTTGCAGGTCACCGACGACAAAGGAGGAGACCGGAGGGTGCGGCTGAGGAGCGCCGGCAGTCGGCTGCCGGTGGTGGTCGCCGACGGTGGTGGCTGAGTGGCGTCTAAACCCTAAAACCGCCCTGTCCTTTCAAATAACAAGAGATAGAGAGAATCAAGGAAGAAGAAGAAGAACGTTTGGGCAGCAGATTCCCGTTTCGTGAAATTTAGTCTGGTAAGAAATCATTCCTATGAGTATGCTCTTCCATGTCCATAATGTTTGAGTTATTAGATTTCTAGTTGTTCTCAGTAGCGAAAGTTGAGAAATCAAATAAGGGTATTGTTAGAGTTTTGATTCTAATTCATATTGTCAAGTTAAACCAAATGCTTTGTGGGTTCTTGGTTAGGGAACAATTGGTATCTTTTATTAAGAGAAGAGTTGTCATAAAAATCGTGTAGGGTTAAAATGTTGGCAATGTGGGTTTTAGTTCGTAATCTCCGAGTTCCGCAATGCATTGGTTGCGGAAGTTGAGTTCCGCAAGTTATGTGAGTATGGACCGAATTGGTTCATGGGCCGAGAAAAAGTCTAATGTTGTTAATGGACTCCTCAATCAATTAAGGTGTTGGGCCGAAAGATAAATGGATGGACCGGAAGATTTATTTTTCTTTTGGGCTTAGTTTATTATTAAAGTCTACAATTATATAATATGGGCCTAGTACGTAATTGGTGGTCTAACTATTTATTTTAATCGGGCCATATTATTAGTAGCATGATCCAGTATTAATACTTAGGATCCAGTGTTATTTCTATTTTGTTGAGAACCTAGAGTTGGGTAAATTAATTGATCCGGTATAGTATTTCAAATGGATGGGTAAGCAAAGACCATTAATTATGATATTGGACTAGAAGCGTAATCTATCAATTTAGTTAAGTTTGGGTTGAGTTCGGGATTTAACTCGAGTAATAAATAAACGAATTATGACGTACGTTATGAATATAATAGGTGTTCCACCTAGAGACCGGAAGTGTAAGAGAGGAGCTTTGGAGCAAGCTAGCCAGGTGAGTTTTCTAACTAAAATACGTGTTATTTTAACATGTTTTCTAAAACGAGTACATGATGAGAAATGCCATGTTTTATTCTTATGTTTTTGACTACATGAAAGTTGTTTACAGTTTTAAATGAGATTTGTGTATGATTTATGGGGCTGGCCTATCCAGTGTATGATTTATGGGGCTGGCCTATCCAGTGTATGATTTATGGGGCGGGCCTATCCCGTGTATGATATATGGGGTTGGCCTATCCAGTGTATGATTTTATGTGAAAGATTTTTAAATGTACAACTATGTGAAAGTTTATGCAAAGTTATGAGAAAGTTTTATGCAAAGATATTTGAAAGTTATAAACTGTTTTTAAATGTTTTTGAGAACTGTTAGGAGGGACTCACTAGACCTTATGGTCTAACCCTCGCATTTTCCAAACTAAACATTTTCAGGTAAACAGATAGTAGGAGGCTCCGGTAAGTGAACAGGCGCATGATAGAGTACGGATGCAGATAGAGACAGTGTCACTCATACTTTTAGTGGTAGTTATTCTCAGTTGTGTATAGGTTGTTTCCGCCAACCTAAGTTATTTTGACAGATGTAACAAAATTTTATGGACCCAGTTTTGAGAGTTGTTTATTAATAATGCTATGTATGCTTTATTTAGATTGGGTCGTTACAGAGATTTTCAAAAATGGTCCCTGGTATAGGGGTTAAAAGTGTAAAAATCACAAAAAATCACAAATTTGAGTTGTGTAACGGGGACTCCTCCCGCGATAGCGGGATCAATATTTTCAGAAAACCCCCTATCCCGCGATCGCGGGATTTTTGGGTATTTTTGCAAAAGTTGTTTAGAAAATGGGTATTTTGGTAAGTTAAAGTCAAACTTTGGGTATTTTAATTAAATTCTCTTTTTTTACCATTGTGAAGGACCGATATATTGCCACATAGGAGGACTTGGTTCATCTGCATGGACCGCTTCTTCTCCAAGAAATGGTGGTGCCATAATTATAATAATAATAAAAATTTAAAAATTAGGTTTTTTAATTTTATTTATACTTTATCCAAACAAAACTATAATTCCAAATTTTAATTAACTTAATTCAATAAAAAATTAAAAGTTATGTGAAAATTAAAAATTATCTGAAAAATGAAAAAATGTATGTAAAAGTTATTAAAATTTTATTGTTATTTAATTTATTAAAAATTTCAATTATTTTAACACATAATTATCATAATTAATTATAATTAATTTTTAATACTATCTTTTATCATTATAATTTTATATTATTATTATTGTTTTTATTAAATTAATCATGAACCGCTCCATGATTGGATGTGAAAGGTATATGAAATGTGTAGGAAATAGAAAATTAATGTAGTAGTAAGAGAAAGCTAAGAGCACCCCCAATTGGGGTTCTTTGTTTACAGGTGGCACAATAAACCGATCCATCAAATTGTGGCTTCCATTGGGTGGTAATACATGTGGCAAACCGCTCCATCTGCATGGAGCAGTCCATGCCATTTAATAATAAAGCCTTTTGATTTCTTTAACATTAAATAATAAAGACACTTGTATATTTAATTGTTTTTTTCTATTCAGTACTACATTGAATCAATAATATTAATTATTTAAATATTAAATGCAGTGTTCCACTTACATTAAAATAACATATAAATAATACAAATTAATTTAATTGTTTAAATAGGATATTATTAATAAAAATAATAAACTTAGTAACATATTATAGTTTTGTATGTAACGATTTATTTTATTTTATTTATTAATAAAATTATAGGCTAAATTGCGTTAAAAAGCAACGTACTTTCATCATATTCCTATTTTAGGTAACGTACTTTTAAAACCTTCATTTTGGTACCTTAATTGTAAAATATCAAACTTTTAAGTACCTGAGTTACCTACATAACAGGTAACCGGTCACCATAAATGACATGTCATTTTTTTATTGCTAACATGGAAATGAAAAATGACATGGAATTAATGACATGGATAAACTAATAAAACTCAAAAATTAAAAAACCTAAGGCCCAAAAATCAGAACCACAAGGCTTGTGGCGTACTGGTTAAGACCTTGTGGCGTACTGGTTAAGACTTGTGGGGGATGTGGCTAGTAACCCATCTACCCCAAGTTCGAATCCAGGCGTTTCCAACTTGTTGGTGCAAGTGTACCACATCTCTATATATTTTATATATTTATTTTGATGATTACAAACACACCGTATTATTGTTTTTCTAACAATTTTATCCAAGTGTGCAGTTAATTGGACAACATGAAGATTTTATCTGAAGAGTCCAAGACTGGTGTTTACGTCATCATATATCTCATAATAATAAACACCCTAAAATAATATACCACTTGGATATTTCAAAAACCTAACCCAACACTATTTTTAAATTAAACTAAATCCTTGATTTAAATTAATGTTGACTCTTTTGGAATAATGCAAAAAGAATTCAGATACTATTTTTAGCTATGGTCTTTCAACAATGGATGTGACTCCTCTCTGGCGCCGAGCTATTTTTTCAGGCGGTATACCGCGTGGTGTATGGCTGTATACCGCGGCTCTGTTACGTATGGCAGGTTCTTGCAGGTTGACCTTCCTGCTGTCAGCCACTTTTTCAGGCGGTATACCGCGTGGTGTATGGCGGTATACCGCGGCTCTGCTACACGTGTTGCAGGTTGCTTTTGCAGGTTGACTTCTTTTTGTCAGCACCTTTTTCTGGGCGGTATACCGCGCCCATGTAGGCGGTATACCGCGGCACCCTCTCGACCGTTGCTGCTCCAAGTATATATACATGCAGCTTCTCAACTCCATGCAAAAAAAAATATACATACAGAATTGAAAAATCTATCTCTTGGAGAAACTACCAGCTACACCATCACTTATTCAATATATTTTTTTGAGTGATCAAACCCTCAAAGATCCAAGTGTTATACTTATACAAGAGTGATTAATATTGTGAGATATATTCTCTTGTAAGTATTTGAATAGTGTGAGTGATTCACGTTCTCGAGCAAAAGCAAGAGATTTTATTATCATTGTATCAAGGTTTGTGTTCTACCATAAAGAACACTTATAGTGAATCAGTGTGTCGAGAAGTGTCTCGGCAAGTGGACTAGCCAGCCAGTTGGTGGTGAACCACTTTAAATCTCGGTGTCGGTATCAATATTCTCTACCCTTATCTCTTTATATTCCCGTTGTGCACTTAATTTTATCTGTATATTTGTTGTGCATGCAATATTTGTTGTTGATTTTGATAAGAGAATTTTTATTTGTGAAATATTTTTAAATACAACCTTTACCCCCCTAAGGTTGTCCTAACACAACTTATGGCCACTGGGGATAAACTCAGGGCTGCACGCTTTAGCAACTGGGGCAATTGCCTCACCTTGCCGGGATTAGTCGAAGCAATGTCCTCGGATACCCTTTCAAAAAAAAAATCAGATCGATCTAAAAGCACCCACGTAGGGCTTTCAAATTGGTTTGCAAAGGAAAAAGTGTCAGGAAATAAGTGTCACATAATCAAAGAATTGCAAAACTTGCAATTTGATTTCCAATGGCACGTGGCCATGTCACCATCTCTATCCTTTCTTTTTCTTTTTTTCATAATTGTTTAAATAAACTAATTTTTCATATAAAATAATATATTTTATGAATTAATAATGTTAATTTATATTTTAATTAAATTACTTATTCTTTTTATAAAATATTATATGTACGTATATACATATATATATATTATTTTTAAATAAATATAAATACAATATAGTTAAATTAGTTTAAATATTAAATTTTATATTTCTTTTTATTTTTATTTTTATTAAATTAAAACAAGGAATTATAAAATAAATAAATATATTATATTATTATATCATGTATTTATTAACTAAAAAATAATTATAATATATATAATAATTTATAAAATAATTAATAAATGTTGTAGTGGGAGCCACTTTTGAAAGTGTAGGTGGATTGCAGGGATGTGGATGGTAATTGCAAAAGCTGATGTGGCACAATTGAAAGTGTAAACGAATTGCAGGGATGTGGATGGTCTAAACCAGTTGAAACGTCGCTTCTTCCAGATCGTCTCTCTCTCATCGCTTGCTTCCACATAGTCCCTCGTCGTCGTCGGTCGATTGGTTGGTCGCCGGTCGATTGGTGGGCTCTCTCGCCGTCGTCGTGAGGGTTCCCGTCTTCTCCGTCTTCTCCTCTTCGCCATCGATCGAACCCTGCTCTTACTGCCGTCTTCTCGTCGCCCTTCGATTTCCAGATGAGTACAAGATTAGTCTTGAGATTTCTAGGGTTTTGTTGATTTCTAGGGTTATTTTGGATTATTGATTACTGTGGTTTATAAAATGTTGCATCAATGTTATTTTGAATTTTGTAGGGTTTTGTTGAATTTTGAATTACTGTGATTACTGAGATTTCTAGGGTTTTGTTGAATTTTGTTATTTTGAATTTTTTTAGTTGATGTTGAAGTTTTGCTGTTGGATTTTTGATTAAGGCATTGTTTGGCAAAAAAAAACTAGCTTATTTTTCTGGTACATGTTTGGATGACCATAAGGTAGCTTATAAGCTAGCTTTTTAAAACGCTACTCTCACTAGCATTTCATGAGCTTATGGAGCTTTTGATTTTTTCTTTCAAAAATACCCTCATTAATATTATTTATTATTTATTAACTATTTTTTTAATATGTTCTTTTTGGTCATTTAAATGTTTATAAGCTACTTTTTGCCAAACGTAACTTTTTCATCAGCTAGCTTATCAGCTACCAGCTAGCTTATCAGTCATAAGCTAGCTTATCAGCTAGTTTACCAAACATAGCCTAAGTCAAATTCTGCCATATTTGTTCCTTCGTTGTAAGCTACCAGCCTTCGAATCACAATATGTCTTCCTTTAGTTCCCCTTTGGAATTCATTGATGCCTTGGAATTCGTTGGAAACTTGGAATTCATTCTGCCATATCTTCCTTTTTCAAAGTATTTTAAAGTTTACTCACTATTTTTAATGAACTAACCAACTAGTTGAATTTTTGATTATTGTGATTAAATTTTATTTCAATATGATGTTGCTAGTTTAGATCATCTATCGGATGGAGATGATGAAATTTGGGAAGCCCGATTGAAGATGATGAACCTTGATAGTAAACAAAAGAACAAAAACGTGGAAGATTTTGAAGATGGTGACGATAATGTTCCGATGATGGGCGTTGATGATAGTGTGGAAGTAATGGAAGATGTACATACACAAGCTTATCAACATGGCGATTTTTTGACCGAGATGTGCGAGGGCTATGATAGAGATGCATTCATGGAAGAAGAAGTTGATTCGGAAAATGAAGTTGTCCGGACAAAATCAAATGAATTTCCTATACATGATCCCAATGTTCCTTGGAATGTAATGAAACCCTACTTGGGTGAAAGATATGCTTCTGTTTCCGAACTAAAGACATGCTTGACAGACATAAAAGGACTAAGTGAAGGCGGACATAACATCGATTGAGCATTAACGACGTATCAGAACATTATTGGTTTATAATTGATAGCGGTGTTATGCTATTTTGGTTTATAATTGGTCTTATGGTATTTTTGTAAAAATATTTAACCATTGGCAATATTTTGTTTATTAACCTGTCAAAGTTTTTTATTATTTTGGTCTTGTATAGTTTATGAAAATTTCAACATACAATAGGCCTAAATTACAAGTTTTATAGATTGAAAAATACATATTTCACCGAAAAATTAAAAATGGCGTGAATTTTAGTAATTAATAACATAGAATTTACAAAAGAAAAAAATGGCGTAAATTTTAATAATTGAAAAACATAGAATTTAAAAAAAATACAGATTTAAAAAAATAAAAAATAAAATTGGTATGAATTATTAATAGCTGAAAAATACAAATTAAAAAAACTAAAAATATGATGTGGATTTTTTTCTTAGTTGTCATTTATAAAATAAATAAATAATGCCACATCAATAAAAACTTGATCCTAGTCAACATTTGTAAGTTATTAGGTAACTCAGGTACTTAAAAGTTTGATATTTTACAATTGAGGTACTAAAATAAAGGTTTTAAAAGTACATTACTCAAAATAGGAATCTGATGAAAGTAAGTTGTTTTTTAACGCAGTTTGACCAAAATTATAAGCTTGTATTTCTATTATAGTTAATTATTATATCATAAAATATCGATGATTACAATTATTTGTCTTTTAATTATTGCCTTTAATTATTATTAGTATATTTTAATTATTGTCTTTTAATTGTAATAATAAATCTTTTTATCATAAATTTTTATTATATAAACTATGGATCGGTCCATGATTGGGAGTGAAAGGTTTATAAAGTGTGTAGGAGAGAAAACTGATGTGGCAGAAAGAGAAATCTGATGTGGCTAAAACATAAACCTCTAAAGAGGTCCATGATTGTGGATGCTCTAATGTGGCACAACCATGAACCTCTTCAGAAGTCCATGATTGTGGATGCTCTAAATCGATTGTGGTTTCAAATAATGATCTCATAGTCGGTCTTTGTTATGATCTAAATACGAAGGTTTGGTTAAGGTGTATAAGACCATCTCTAACGAACCCTATATTCTACTTTCTATCTCTATTTTACTCTCTAAAACATCTTCAGTGCCCTCTCTTTTATTTTCTATAATAGAGAAATGAATAGTAACTCTAAATATAGAGATACACTATTCATACTCTCTATTTTTTTCTAGAGTAGAAAAGATAATATACTTGAAATATTCTCATTTAGAGTATAAAATTGAGTAAGATGATCTCTAACAATTTCTCTATAATTTTTTTTAAATAAATATTTAAAAGTCAAAATCTCTAAAATGAATTACATTTAGCTCCAACAGATTCTTTATCTTAGAGAAATCGACATCATTATATTATTAAAATATTATTTAAATTTATTATCCCAATACATTTTTTAAAAAGAATTTATATAAAATAATTATAACTCAATCCTATTGGCGGGAATGAATAAAAAATTAATTTCTCTCTTCATCTAGCAAGTTTTAGAGAATTCTCTAAACTTGGAGGTTTCTCTAGTTTTCTTTATTTTAGAAAACAATATAGATAAGTTGTTGGAGTAATATATAGAATAAAAATGCAATTTTCTCTATTTTACAAAGGCTGTTGGAAATGCTCTAATACGTTGGAAAAGACATAACACATCATGTAACATCCTAAATCTTCGTTATTATTATTATTATAATAAGATTGGGATGTATTTGTATTTGGAGTAACCTTGAATTATATAGAGTATTATAATTCAATTAAGGTTAAAATACAAATGTTGAAAGTTTAAAGATTCTTTTAGGAAATATTAAACTTGAGGGTTGTTGTGTCATTTCTTTAAAACTTGGGGTGTATGTTGGAAATTGGGCTTATGACTCATCACTTTAATAAGGTGTCAAGTAGAGAAAAATCAGTATTGTAAATACTGATTTCTTTTGGTTATTTACTTCACAAAAAGGAAACAAAATTAGAACAGAGAGAATAGAGATAACGAGAGAGAGAGAGAGAGAGAGAGAGAGAGAGAGAGAGAGCGAGAAAGAAGAAGGCAGAAGAAAGAAAAGTTCGATTTTGGAAGAATTGTGGTAAGGAAATTTGAGTTTCTTCTATTAATTCTTAATCTAAGTGGTGTATTAAGCTATAAATCATCTGTTCAGATTTGGATTAAGCTGAGAAGAGTTTTTGTGAAGAACACTGTGTTCAGAAAGCTGATAAGGTGAGTTATTCAACTCTCTTTAAAATTAAGCAATGAGAATGTTGATAGATGTGTTTTATTTGTTATTGAACTACTTAGAGTGCTTAATGGTTAAGAAAAATCGAGACTGGCTTAACAGATGAAAGTGACGATGAATAGTAAACTGAAGTTCGCAAGCTTTGGCCTGCGAACTTTAATGATTTTCGCAATAGAGGCTTGCGAACTTTGTAATTTTCGCAATAGAGGCTTGCGAACTTTGTAATTTTCGCAATAGAGGCTTGCGAGCTTTGTGATTTTCGCAGCTTTGGCTTGCGAAAATTGTTGATTTTCGCTACAGTGGGTTGCAAACTTTGAACCATTCCAGTATCATTTTTATGGTTTTATGAGGAACATAATCTGAGGTATATATGCTATTTGTTATATGTTTATAACTCTGTTGTTGATGTAAAAACCATGTTATGTTAAATTGTAAGGACTTATTTATGAGTCCGGAACTGTAGTAAATTGTTGAGATGTTGATCCCCGATGCTAAATGGCAAAGTGGGGATAATCGTTGAAATTAATATTCTGTACATAGAATATATGATGAATTGTATAACTTTAGCATACAATAGAAAGAGTGATGATACACAATTTATTGTGTGGCGTTGGCTAGAAATATGCATCTGGTCTAGTGGGCATAAAGTACGGTATAATGAGAACCGTTTACTAGCCAGGGACTGTTGGGATGTATTTCTAGTTGTTGGAGTGAATCTTGAATCATCTGTGAGGGTCTCTGGTGGTTGATGATCGCGATAAAATAAAATCTCATTTGGGGGGACCAGTGATTCAAGGTGGGGAGGAAATGAAATGAGGAATAGCAGACTTAGAGTTGTAATTCCCATTTCAAACGAAAGATGAGATATCTTCATTGTAGAGAAGTTTGGAGATAAACCAATGTAGAAAAATTGTAATCTCAATTCAGAAAGAAGCAGGTTTGGAAACTGTAATTTCTAGGGGTTGGAGTTACTTATAATCCGGTGGGATTTATAGTAATTCTTGATGGTAGTATGATGACTAGATGAATTAGTCATAAGTAAGGGAATAGGTGGATTCCAGTGGTTGATAAGAGCTTGGTATGGTAAGATGGCTGGTAACAGGTTTGATATATTTGTTAATATTTTATTTGTTAAATTTTAATTTGATTTGGATAATCTCACTAGGCGAAAGCCTAATGTTTCAAATTAAACTGTCTTACCAGGTACTAGCTCTGGGAAATAGCTTGGGAAATCAGACTACAGTTGAAGGGAATCGGACTTGGTGTTAACAAAGGATCAGGATATTCTTTTGATGACTTTTGGGACGAGCCGTAGATAATCTAGTTGATCTTATTGTGATGTATAATTAGATTGATCAGATTATTTAAGTTAGACGACTTAATGTATATATAGAAATTTATTTTTGATCCTTTGGTTTATAAAAGTCTGATATCTTGGTGATCATAACTTTGTTATTTGAGGTTTAAGTTGGCCCTGAATTTTAGGGTGTTACAGTATGGTATCAGAGCAATAGTTTAAGCGAACTAAGTATGGTGATGAGATACTTAGACTTAAGCTGGGATGAATTAAGGTATGACTTGTGAGATTTGGGTAGAAATACTAAGACGGGATAGTCTTAGAGTCAACGGAAATACGTGAAATTAGTGCTGTGATAATGGTAACAAGGATTCTCTTGTATGATATGTTCACAATTTCAATTAGCTACTGTTATTATGAATATATTGTTACGCGAGCATGCTTATTTCTAAATTGTTACAGTGACTAACGATCGGTAAAGTACGTTGTGTATAGGGGTATGTGCATAACCACTTCTTATGGTTATTCCTTTAGGTTATAGTAGAACGATGGTGAATATGCCACCAAAATCCTTTGGAGGACAGATCGGTAAATGATTGGGGGTTGGAAGGACAACCTGGAAATTGGCGGGACTCATGAACGTCCGCCAAGGTAACCTTTAATAGGTGATTGATGTGTATGGAGATAGAATATAAGATGTATGATCAAGACAAAAATAGTATGACATGGTTGATACGTGAATAGTGGAATGCATGTATAGCAAACGTCATAAGGCCGAGAGGGCGACCACCGGTCGGAGGTAGAATGTCAATGATAAGTTACGTAAGTAAGACGATTGACCTCGTTGAGTAATTAGCCTTCATTTGCGAGTAAAGTTTTATGCATGGTGTTCTAGTGTGTGTTACATGAATTTTCATGATTTCAAACCAAATTCATAAATAACAGTTTTAGTCAAGGTTGAATTAGTATGTGCAAGTGTGTATTTAAAGAAAAGGCAATCCCATTTACGTCGCACAACATAATTTTTGGAGTTGTTACAAAATATTTCTTACTTTACAAGAAAAGTAGATTTGTAGCAAGAAAGTGTTGGCCAGCAAAACGTTTAAATAACCAACAGGAGTATTGATCTAATAACATCATATAAATAAGTGGGAGAACCGACTAGCTTAATTTGTGTCGGTAAAACTTTTTCGAACTATTGTTGTATGAAAAGATTTTTATTTAATATATTACCGTCGTAACAACTTTGTTTTGGTTGAGAAAAATTGAGTTTACGGAAATTTAGTATGCAAACAATTCTCGAGATCGTTGTGCAGTACATTGGAGTCATGTGAATGTTGGGGTCATGTGTGCCCAAGTTATTCCAAATGTTGTTATTTAAAATGAGAAAATGTGTGAATTGATTTATGTATCAAGTTGTCATGCATGAAGGCTATGAACTCGCTAGGTCGTAGAGTATTACGCTTTAAGCTAAGAAAGAACTCCAAGAATGGAGAAGTGTTGGATAAACCTGGGGAAAAAGTTTGTAGTTTTGGTAATTGTGTTAAAATGAGAGATGAACAGTGTGAGAGTCGAAAGTAGACTTTAGTGTCGGTTGCATGAGAGTCTGTACCCTTGTTCGCTGACTAGGAGTACAGTTGCCGAGGGACGGTTGTGTCCGGAGGAAGAATTAGGTTCAGTTAAGGACCTTAAGGTTAAGGAAGTGTCGACATGTCAAGTATTGACTTTGAAGTCGATAGTTGTGTAAGGTGTATGAGACCTTTCGTCTGTCATTGGGTGCGGTCTGGGTGCGTCCCGCGTATGCCCGTGCGGACAGGAACAAAGACGGTGAGCGGTACCGGTATGTTGTTATGCAAAGGGTATGCGCAAAGCAAATATTATTGTGTACGACATGGTTAAGGATTCTGAGTGATTGACGAATAAATCACTAATGAAAGAAGTCTCGAATTATTATTGCACAAGCGAAAGATATGTAGTCAAAAACACGCTTTTAATATTTTTGTGGATGTGCAATATTTATGAGGTATTACGTTTTAAAAATGTGAACATGTGAGTTGGGGGATTTTGGTAAATCCGACCAGGTAAAGTTTTTTTTTTTTAAGAATGGTAAAACTTTGTTTTGGGGCCGATGGCAAATTAAGGGATTAAAAAGGTAAAGAATTGGGTAACAATGTATTTTGGTTTATGTAATCCTGTGCGTGACACATGTTTAACCAAACGTTTATTTTGGCCTTAAAGGCTTGATTGATATTCAAATAAGTCTTTTGAATGTTTGTCAGTTTTAATGACTCAAGATGGAGTCTTGGTTGTGTTATATGCTTAACTGCATTCTATTTGAATAAGTGTCGGTCTTAAGTGTAAAGACTGTTTGATAATTTTCGCGTTTTTTTATACCTTTGGAACTAACGAACCTTGGCGAAGTATATAAGAATTGCATATACCTATATAAATTGACTTCGTTGGGAAAGTAGCAATGAAGGAGTCATAGATTTATTATGCCTCGGAACGTATGTTGCATAATGATCATTGATCCTTGGAGTAGATGGCTCAGTTTTGAACTCAGTTGAGTCTTAAGAGCATTGACCCGATTTAATAAACTCGTTGTAGGCTTGGGTTGGGATTACATGGATTGTATTAAAATAGAAGTTTGCATGATGTGAATGTTTTGGGTATTCTTTTGGATTTAATTATTGTTAAGTCTTAAATCAGAAGAATAAAAGCTGAAGGACCACTTTGGAAGAGTGTTAAGATTATGAAAGACTGTGGTGTTATAGAAGTGTTTTACTTGCGAGGTGGATGGTTTACAAAGGAGAAAGTATTAGGTACAAATGAAGTGAGGTATGGAAAATGTTGATCTGTGAAGGATTGTACCGTGTTTTAGTATTGGTTTGGAATCACAAGGAGCTAGTATGAACGAATAAGTTCAAGTTATTTAGCAAATCGAGAGTGGAAGTTCAACTAAAGTTGGGGAGGAGATATTTAGTGAAATAAACTCGGTTAATATGTGTATGAATGATTGTGAGAAACCTGGCCTGTGGTGAAAGGTTATGTGTAGAGAATGTACGAGTGAGTATTGGTATCAACTGCCAAGATAAATGTGTCAACTAGTATGTATTATGAAGTTAGAACCAGGAAGCATCTGATGGAAGTCTTTTCGGGGATTCCGGATGAAAAGTACCACTTTGTCATTAAAGTTGTTGGGGCATGTAGTTTGTAAGATGGAGTAGTGATATGGCTAATATCGAAACAGAATGTCGGAATGGTATTGGGTGTTTACCCAAAGTGATTTTGATTGTGTGAGTTGCTTCCTATGATAGAAAGATTGGACTTAAGAATGTAATCATATTGCAGGTTCAATAGAGTTATCACTTTTGATGTTCAATACTTTGGTGCTTGGTTGTATTGTGGTTGTGCGATGAGATAGTGATGTGAGGAAGTGATAGCATTATATACCGAAGAAACGTGTAAGTCATGAATGTAATAATGGACTGCCTTGGTTGTTGAAGTATTTAATAGTAACGAGTACGCTTAATTTACAGTGTACGTGGAAATTTCAGGTAGTACATGTTAATGTTATTTTGAGACCTGGAGAGTGAGTTGGGATGATGATGGGGTGAAAGGAAGACTCTTGTTCTTCTCAATCCCATTGGTTTTAGGTGAAGAGAATAATGTAACCGTTAAGCTATAGTGTTGGAGTATTCAGTAGATGTAAAAGAAATACATCGAATGCAGTTCTCGGAGTTACGAGAATTTGGCTAGAGATCTTAACTGACGTTTTTAGAGAAATTGCCCTTTTGGACTGTAGCTGTGTGGTGGATATTCCGTGTAAACAAGGGAGAAATAATAACGGTATGCTAGACTAAGAAGTAGTCAAACATGGATTTGATGATAACAATTACTCTAAGAGGATTGGTTTACAAGTATATCATTTTGATCTTCTGCCAGAATTGGGAGGGGTACATAATACCTTCCAAGTATGTTATCTTCGGAAATGTTTGGTCGAAGAGGAAGATGTGATTTCACTCACTGATGGGAGAGTAGATGAAAAGAGTGGCGGTGTGGAAGAACCGGAGGCAATTTTGGAAAGATCAGTTAGGAAGCTACGTAGTGGTAAAGAAGTAGCTATGTTGAAAGTTCAGTGGAAACACCACCGAGGTAGAAATGTAACTTTAGAGTCGGAAGAGAGTATGAGGGATAGGAATCCTCATTTGTTTACCTGACTTTGATTTCGGGGACGAAATCATTTTCAAGTTGGGGAGTATTGTAACATCCTAAATCTTCGTTATTATTATTATTATAATAAGATTGGGATGTATTTGTATTTGGAGTAACCTTGAATTATATAGAGTATTATAATTCAATTAAGGTTAAAATACAAATGTTGAAAGTTTAAAGATTCTTTTAGGAAATATTAAACTTGAGGGTTGTTGTGTCATTTCTTTAAAATTTGGGGTGTATGTTGGAAATTGGGCTTATGACTCGTCACTTTAATGAGGTGTCAAGTAGAGAAAAATCAGTATTGTAAATATTGATTTCTTTTGGTTATTTACTTCACAAAAAGGAAACAAAATTAGAACAGAGAGAATAGAGATAACGAGAGAGAGAGAGAGAGAGAGAGAGCGAGAAAGAAGAAGGCAGAAAAAAGAAAAGTTCGATTTTGGAAGAATTATGGTAAGGAAATCTGAGTTTCTTCTATTAATTCTTAATCTAAGTGGTGTATTAAGCTATAAATCATCTGTTCAGATTTGGATTAAGCTGAGAAGAGTTTTTGTGAAGAACACTGTGTTCAGAAAGCTGATAAGGTGAGTTATTCACCTCTCTTTAAAATTAAGCAATGAGAATGTTGATAGATGTGTTGTATTTGTTATTGAACTACTTAGAGTGCTTAATGGTTAAGAAAAATCGAGACTGGCTTAACAGATGAAAGTGACGATGAATAGTAAACTGAAGTTCGCAAGCTTTGGCCTGCGAACTTTAATGATTTTCGCAATAGAGGCTTGCGAACTTTGTAATTTTCGCAATAGAGGCTTGCGAACTTTGTAATTTTCGCAATAGAGGCTTGCGAACTTTGTAATTTTCGCAATAGAGGCTTGCGAGCTTTGTGATTTTCGCATCTTTGGCTTGCGAAAATTGGTGATTTTCGCTACAGTGGGTTGCGAACTTTGAACCATTCCAGTATCATTTTTATGGTTTTATGAGGAACATAATCTGAGGTATATATGCTATTTGTTATATGTTTATAACTCTGTTGTTGATGTAAAAACCATGTTATGTTAAATTGTAAGGACTTATTTATGAGTCCGGAACTGTAGTAAATTGTTGAGATGTTGATCCCCGATGCTAAATGGCAAAGTGGGGATAATCGTTGAAATTAATATTCTGTACATAGAATATATGATGAATTGTATAACTTTAGCATACAATAGAAAGAGTGATGATACACAATTTATTGTGTGGCGTTGGCTAGAAATATGCATCTGGTCTAGTGGGCATAAAGTACGGTATAATGAGAACCGTTTACTAGCCAGGGACTGTTGGGATGTATTTCTAGTTGTTGGAGTGAATCTTGAATCATCTGTGAGGGTCTCTGGTGGTTGATGATCGCGATAAAATAAAATCTCATTTGGGGGGACCAGTGATTCAAGGTGGGGAGGAAATGAAATGAGGAATAGCAGACTTAGAGTTGTAATTCCCATTTCAAACGAAAGATGAGATATCTTCATTGTAGAGAAGTTTGGAGATAAACCAATGTAGAAAAATTGTAATCTCAATTCAGAAAGAAGCAGGTTTGGAAACTGTAATTTCTAGGAGTTGGAGTTACTTATAATCCGGTGGGATTTATAGTAATTCTTGATGGTAGTATGATAACTAGATGAATTAGTCATAAGTAAGGGAATAGATGGATTCCAGTGGTTGATAAGAGCTTGGTATGGTAAGATGGCTGATAACAGGTTTGATATATCTGTTAATATTTTATTTGTTAAATTTTAATTTGATTTGGATAATCTCACTAGGCGAAAGCCTAATGTTTCAAATTAAACTGTCTTACCAGGTACTGGCTCTGGGAAATAGCTTGGGAAGTGAGACTACAGTTGAAGGGAATCGGACTTGGTGTTAACAAAGGATCAGGATATTCTTTTGATGACTTTTGGGACGAGCCTTAGATAATCTAGTTGATCTTATTGTGATGTATAATTAGATTGATCAGATTATTTAAGTTAGACGACTTAATGTATATATAGAAATTTATTTTTGATCATTTGGTTTATAAAAGTCTGATAT
Source organism: Saussurea involucrata (assembly GCA_033807775.1). Lineage (NCBI taxonomy): Eukaryota > Viridiplantae > Streptophyta > Magnoliopsida > Asterales > Asteraceae > Saussurea > Saussurea involucrata. The sequence goes on along the minus strand of CM066322.1, from coordinate 11,053,093 downwards.
CTTGGTGATCATAACTTTGTTATTTGAGGTTTAAGTTGGCCCTGAATTTTGGGGTGTTACACATCATTTATTTGTTACTCTATAATAGGAAGTAAAATAGAGAATTACATTCAAGATGTCCTAAGAGCATATCCAACAACTTCCCCATTTTGGAGAAAATGAAGAATATGGAGATTTTGGGTTGTTTTTTTTGCTCCAACAGCTTCCCCAAAACTATCTCCAAAATGGAGAAAGTAGGAGAGAGAAGAAGTTTTTCTCCAAATATGGAGTTTACCCCAAAAAAACGATTACTAACTGAGAGCACTTTGAAAAATAATATTTAGAAAAAGAAATAATATTTTAATAGATGAATACAATATTTTAATATTATAATCATTGTTTTGTTCTCTAATATGGGGAATCTGTTGGAGATGAATGTAATTTTTTTTGAAGATTTTGACTTTTGGTTCTCCATTTTGGAGAAATTTTGGGGAAGCTGATGGTTAGAGCATCTCCAACAACTTATCTAAAATAGAGAAAATTGCATTTTTATTCTATATATTGCTCCAACCGTTTCTCTATATTGTTCTCTAAAATAAAGAAAACTAGTCAACTAGAGAAAACTCAAAGTTTAAATTCTCTAAAAATTGCTAGATGGAGAGAGAAATTAATTTCTTATTCGTTCTCAACAATAGGGTTTAGTTATTATTATTTTATATAAATTTCTTTTAAAAAATGTATTGAAATGATACATTTAAATAATACTTTAATAATATAACAGATATTAAAATCTCTAAAATAGAGAATTTGTTGAAGCAAAATATACTCCAAAAACTGGTCTCCATATAGGGCTGGGCCCAAGTTAGGTTCACTTGATTCTTTTATTTTTCTTAAAATTGGTAATTAAATCGAAGAATAATTAAGTAGTTGGAGATGTAATATTACACTTTAAGTTTTTCCCTTCAAAGAGTTGGATCTTTCATTTCAAAAAGTGGCATCTCTTCGATTTCTTTTCATTATTCGAAAAATATGAGGTATACATATAATTTGAATACATAACACTTTTAAGGCCTTCCGTACCCCAGCGGGGAAGGGGCTCGGGATGGGGGATGTGGCAGCGGGGTGAGGGCGGGGTTGGGCTACGGCCCGGGATGGAGTTGCGGGGCGGGATGGTGAGCGGGGTTGGGTTCCCGAGCCATCCCGAGGGTTTTATAAAAAAAAAAAAAAAATTTAATTAAATTTTTAAAAAAATAACCGTTGAACGGCTCTTTCTTAAAAAAAAAAAATTCTCAATTTAATCCCACTATATATTTAACCCTCAACCTCTTATTTCTCACACCTCTCAACCTCTTATTTCTCACACCTCTCAACCTCTTATTCTCTCAACCTCTTATTTCTCACACCTCTCAAACTCTCTCAAATTTTCTCAACCTCTATATATTAAACAATATGGATTCGCCACAACCCGGTTCACCAACCGCATCATCATCATCCGTAGACACCGACGAGTTGTTGAATCTACAAAGGGAAATTTTTCGACATGCTGCACAATCGCTGTATGGTAGCACCGCCTCATCGTCAACAAGAGAGAGGGCCGCAAACATTGAAAGAGGTCGAGTAACTGCAAACGAGCGGCTTATGCGGGACTACTTTGGCGTCAACCCGATTTATACACCGGATATGTTTAGGCGGCGGTTCAGGATGAGCAGACAACTATTCGAACGAATAGTTGAAGATTTAGAAGTAGGGTATCCGTATTTTAGACTTCAGTTTGACGGGTTAGGCAAACAAGGTTTTTCTCCGATACAAAAGTGTACTTCCGCTATTCGGCAATTGGCGTATGGAGTAGCTGCTGACGCACTTGACGAGTACATCCGTATGGGAGAGAAAACGTCACGAGATTGTCTGTACAAATTCTGCACAGGTATTATTGAACTGTATGGTCAAAAATATTTACGCAGGCCTACTTTTATTGATATTCAGAAGTTGTACGCCGCGCATGAAGCTAAACACGGATTTCCCGGCATGCTCGGCAGCATAGACTGTACTCATTGGGCGTGGGCAAATTGTCCGAATGCATGGCGAGGTCAATTCATGAGAGGTGATCATGAGCACCCGACAATCATGCTAGAAGCAGTGGCCTCTCAAGATCTATGGATCTGGCACGCATACTTTGGTGTTGCCGGTTCCAACAATGACATCAATGTTCTCAATCAGTCGCCCATCTTCAACGATGTATATGATGGAAAAGCACCCGACTGCCCTTTTGAGGTGAATGGAGCCACCTACAAGCATGGATATTATCTAACGGATGGGATATATCCGGAATGGGCTACTTTCGTAAAATCATTTACGTGCCCACAAGACTCTAAACGACAAAAGTTCAAGTCCGCGCAAGAATCCGCACGTAAAGATGTTGAACGAGCTTTTGGCGTGCTTAAACAACGTTGGCATATACTTCATAACCCGGCACGCGGATGGGAACCGGCAATATTGAGAAACATTATGTATGCTTGTGTCATATTACACAATATGATACTCGAAGACGAAAACCATGCTATTTGTGGTGACGTGGAAAACGACTTTTTCACGAATGATATCGAAAGCCAAATCAGTGAGACACAACGCGCGGCAAATGTTCGAGAAGTCATAAACCGGGAAACTCATAATAACCTTCGGTCGGATTTGGTCGAACATATTTGGCGTATCCAAGTTCCCAACAATGACGACGAGTAGATTTTTAAATTTATTTTGTAATTTTTAATTTTTTAATGAATGATATGAATTTTAATTTTTATTATTTATCTTATTTTTATTTATTAAATATATATATATATATATATATTTATTTTGTTAAATAATTAAATGTATAAATAAAAGAATTAAAATAAATGAGGTGGCAAATGGGTTTGAGGGAATGGGGTACGGATGTTTAGGGATCGTGGGGGATGGAGTGAGGGATGGAAGAAAAGCTGATGTGGCGATGATGTGGAGGGGAATCTTTCACAGATAGGAGGGATGGGGTACGGATGGCCTAAGGGTAGTTATAAGAATTTAGTTATCTATTTCTGAATCTGACAATTATTTTAATATATTGTTGGGTTATGATAAAAAGTGATTATCAATCATTGGATGAAAAATGGAAGTACATTAGAATGAAATGCACTGAGAATCCGAGATAAGATGCATTGGATCAACCTCTTCTAAGGTCATCCGTAGCGGAGGCGGGTTAGGGCTCGGGCTGGCTACGGGTTCCAGCGGGAATGGATACGGGGGGGCTCGGGCTTTGGGGCGGGTTCCAGCCCCGGGTTCCCCAACCCGTTGTTACCCGATGGCTTTTAATTTTTTTTTTAAATAAATTCAAATATGAATGTTTGGCAACGGTTACTTTAAAAAAATTATTTTATTTTTCAATTTAATCACACTATATATATAATCCTAACTCATTTTATTTTTCACACAAAACAACTCTTTCATTCTCTCATTCTCTTCCATTCTCTATATTTTAAACAATATGGATTCGTCACAACCCGGTTCACCGACCGCATCATCATCATCCGTAGACACCGACGAGTTGTTGCATCTACAAAGGAAAAAATTTGTAGGCTTGGTTCGAGAGACTGCACAATTAATTTATGGTAGCACCGCCTCATCGTCAAGAAGAGAGAGGGCCGCGAACATAGAAAGAGGTCGAGTAGCTGCAAACGAGCGGCTTATGCGGGACTACTTTGGCAACAACCCGGTTTATACACCGGATATGTTTAGGCGGCGGTTCAGGATGAGGAGGCAGCTATTCGAACGAATAATTGAAGATTTACAAGGACAGTATTCATATTTTACACTTCGGTTGGACGCCAGTTACAAAAAAGGTTTTTCTCCGATACAAAAGTATACTTCCGCTATTCGGCAACGACATCAATGTTCTCAATCAGTCGCCCATCTTCAACGATGTATATGATGGAAAAGCACCCGACTGCCCTTTTGAGGTGAATGGAGCCACCTACGAGCACGGATATTATCTAGCGGATGGGATATATCCGGAATGGGCTACTTTCGTAAAATCATTTACGTGCCCACATAACCCTAAACGACAAAAGTTCAAGTCCGCGCAAGAAGCGGCACGTAAAGATGTTGAACGAGCTTTTGGTGTGCTTAAACAACGTTGGCATATACTTCATAACCCGGCACGCGGATGGGAACCGACAAGATTGGGAAACATTATGTACGCTTGTGTCATATTACACAATATGATACTCGAAGACGAAGACCATGCTATTTGTGGTGGCGATGAAAACGAATTTTTCACGGATGATATCGAAACCCAAATCAGTGAGGAACAACGCGCGACAAATGTTCGAGAAGTCAAAAACCGGGACACTCATAATAACCTTCGGTCGGATTTGGTCGAACATATTTGGCGTATCCAAGTTCCCAACAATGACGATGAGTAGATTTTTAAATTTATTTTGTAATTTTTATTATTAATGAATGATATGAATTTTTATTTTTATTATTTATCTTATTTTTATTTATTAAAAAATATATAAATATTTTTATTTTGTTAAATAATTAAATGTATAAATAAAAGAATTAAAAAAAATGAGGTGGCAAGAGGGTTTGAGGGTATGAGTACTCCACTTTAGGGTAAGGAGAAAAGTTGATGTGGCGCTGAGGTGGCAAGAGGGTTTGAGGGTATGGGTACGGATGGCATAAGCTGCAACTTATGAAAATGAATTTGATTAAAAGTTATCAATAGATCAAATTTAATTTTCACGCTTCTCACGATAACCTCAACTTCCTACACAATTTTTTGCATTTTACGTCAACATAACAAAGAAGAAATATAAACGAGAAATATTAATGGTTACCACAATTTTATAGATCCGTTGTTGTCTTTTCGGTTTGTCCCCACACCCTCTTAAAGACTAAAGTAGCAGCCATGAAAAATAGAGATTGCTATGAAATGAACACCCTGTGTTGGGTCCCATCCCATGTGTTCCCTTATTTTCTTTAATCTTGCCCTAACTCTTAGACCACCCGCATCGGGGCCTTGGGTTCGCCCAGGTTGGCATGGGTTGGAAGCCAACACCATCGCACCCCTTGGGGTTGGCGTGGGATGGAACCCTCCCGGGTTGGGCAACCCAGCTCGGGTTGGGTGAAAATCTTTTTTTTTTTAAATATAGACGTTGGAAACAATTAAATTCAAATTTTTTAATTTTTTTTATTATTTCTATCCTATAAATACTAATCTTAACTCACTTATTTTTTCACACAAACAAATTTACTATCAATCTCTCTCATCTTCCCCACTTCATTCTACTCTCTCAATATTATTTCTTTCTTCAAAAAAATCATAATGGATAAAGAAACACAAGGGTTCACAACACCACGACGAGGTTCCAAATCGCGAGGCACGAGCTCGCAACCGTTGCTTCGACAACTATATGGTTGGTGAAATTTGTAGTTTTTTAATTTGAAATTATGTATTTTTTTTTGTTTTTAATTTGGTTATGTAAGGTTAAAATTGTAGTTTCAATTTATGAAATATTTTATTAATTGTTTTATCTTATATTAAATTATAAATTATTTAAATTAATATACTTGTAACAAAAATAAAAATAAAAATAAATAAAAGATGGGATGGTGGTGTGGGATGGATGTGGGGGTTTGTGGGTTAGAATGGGTTGGAAGGGAAAAATGATGTGGCGCTGATGTGGCAGTGAAAAAGTGTGGGTTAGAATGGGATGGATGCGGATGGTCTTATATATATTTAAAAAATTGATTTATAAAACATTAATATGATATATTATATAAACTAGATAAGTATCTGCGCACGGTGCGGCGCGTAGTATCTCAAATATAAAGTCGAGAATTCGGAAAAAAAAATTGTTTCATGTTCATATTTATACGCTTTTAAATCGCATATCAGATGTATAAAATTAAAGGTCAATAGGGTTAATTAGTCAAAAAAATTAGAGAAAATAATATAATCATGATTAAGAAAGTATAAATAATTAAATATACTATACTAAAATATTTGCATATTTATATTTTTGAAAAAGGTTCGAACTTATAATCCAAATAAGAGTTGATAAGTGATATCTTTTTTTCCAATTAATTAAATCTCTTATGAGAATTCTAAGGGTATTTCGTTGACAGAATGAAATTTGATAGAATTGTAATTCGTCGAAGGAATTCGACTTTGAAGTAAAAATTGATATGAAATTGCAAAAAGAAAATCACGACAATTTAGTGATTATTTGTATCAAATCACATACTAATCACGACACATTAATTCGTATATATTTATGATATTTAATAATTTAATTAAATCCAAACATATTCAATATTGGGATCATTTCGAAGGTATTGACGAAGCGATTACAATGGTATAATTTGTAAAAAATAGAAATGTTTTTCTAATGCATTTTTGTTCATATACATTATTTATGTTTATATGATAAGAGTCTAAAATGAAAAATGAAAAAGTAAGGGATTAAAAATAAACTACATACCTAATTATAAGGGTAGTAAATATAACGTATAAATTAAAAAAATTGAATTAAGAAGAGATTTAAGGAGAAGTGAATGTGGTGTGCTGATTGAACTTATAATGTAAATTGCGTCCACATACATGTTTAGGCGGGAAAATACTGAAGTCGGCTCACCAGAAAACGACACGTGGCGTACTAGTTACTTATTTATTATATGTATAGATAAAATAAAAAGTATAAAAATTTAAGAAACAAAAAATAATAAATTTTTGACCGACTTACACCCGTTGTCCCTGTGGTTTACCCAAAATTTAGATTTAGTCCCTAAATTACACAATCTACGGTAGTGGACCCTACCCTTTTGATTTGCTTTTATTCATGGTATGTTAAACATAGAAGGACCATACGTGCAAGTAAATTAAATATAGGAGGACCATGAGTGAAAGTAAACTAAAAAGTTAGGGACCATCACCGTAGATAATGTACTTTAGGGATCAAATTCAAATGTTGGGTAAACCATAGGGGCCACCGGTGTAAATCACTCTAAATTTTTTGATATACTTTTGTTAATTCGTATTCCTATTTTTTTTTATAAATGTAACATCCCAAGTTGCGGAGTATGTGAAGATAAGATAACAAGAAAAGAATGGATCCAGAAGAGCAAAATGCCAAATATGGGGGTTTGAACTTTGAAGGGTTTTTTTTTGAGTTTTGACTATTTCAAGTGAGAAGAATGTGGGGTAAACCCTCCATTCTCGCAGGGATAGAGATTTAGAGAAATAAAAAAATTAAGAAAAATAAAAACTCTTAGAAGTGGTTATCACTTATCATCAAGAAGAAGAAAAGATACGCCATTAAAGAAAGAACCAAGGATCAACATATAATCATCCATCCATCAACTTAACTCAATTGGTCAGTAGTCTTCTCCTTTATTCCTTTTACAAATCTGCAACCTTAATTTATGCTAATTAGGACCACACATTGGGTTCAAAATTTTAGCATAATTAAACCAAGAACGTGGGTTTCATTAATTATCTAGGATTAATTAATTAACAATGATCGAAAAGAGTTTTAGGAGAAGAGAATGACTGCCATCACAGTCTCCGGCGGGGGGCAAAAGAGGGCGGACGCCGGGGGCAACAATATAGCGGGAAAAGACCTGAGGTCTTGCCGGCGGGTTTGCGAGGGAGGCGAAGAGGAGACCCACAGTCACTGTTTCCGGCGACATCGCCGGCTAGCGGCACGCCGGAGAGGGAGGCAACAGACTCGCATATGGCAAAAAGGAGGGGGGGGGGGGGGGGGGGAGGGGTTCGGTTTGGGACGATGCAAACGGAACTGGGCCGAAGCCCTTTTCTCTTTGGATGGCTGGTTAATGCATAAATGTATTATGTATGCAATGCGTGTCGTTGGACCCAAGGTGTGAATCAATGTTAGTCCAGAGAATTATTAGTGGAGCCTCTTTTTACATATTATTAGTTCAGAGATATCAATTAATTCTAGGGAAATTGACTCAAAGAGTTAAATATATAGCCATTTCTTTCTCATTTGTATCAAAATGTCACTACATCTGTAATATATAGTCCCATAACGGACATAGCTCAAAAAGCACCCAAAAAATATGAATCTGATGGATTTTTCTTATAAAAAAATTGTATATTACGGACCTGGGTCGATTTGTTTAAGAAAAATAGATCATATTCGTTTTTTTCTGTGTTTTTGAGTTAGGTCCGTAATTTTGCGAAAGTAGTGACGTTTATGTAAAACTGGAAGAGAAATGGCAAGAAGACCAATTTTAATTGTTAAAATGGCTATTTGAGTCGATTTCCCTTAATCTTGTTTAAAGGGTTGTCAATGTCATGTAGCCATATAATTCAGGTGGTTGGCTATTTGACATGTCTGAAACATTTAGGTTAGAGTTAGGGTTGTTTATCAAATGTTAACAGGTTAGTGGTTACCTCATTGGGTAACATTCTCGGCTATTAAAATGGATTTTTGGTATGCGCTTACTGGGTAAGAGTCTTCTCTTTCACTATGCCTCTTATAAACACTTGCCCGATAAGAGTTTGGTAAACGACCCATTATAAATTGCATGGGGAGGTTAGCTGCAACTGCAATATGCTTGGCAGTCTTTATGCAGATCAATTGCATGTTGAGATAACGCATGTTTAGTAAATAAGTTTAATTCACAAAGTTTTATAATGATTGCTCATGCAATTCTATTTTGCTGCCAATATTTACTTGATCATCTTACAATGCTTTCAAGTATATTTCCAGGTTTATAAATGTATATTTTCGGCATTTATTAGAATACAGTGAACATCACTCGGCAAAAGCTAACAGGCTCCTCGAACTCGAAGTGAAGGAAGAAGTCCAGGGAAACTTTTATGTTTTTCTATTGAGATTTCATATAAATAAAAAGAAACTGATATGATGAATTCTGTTTTTTCTATTTGAGCATCTTAACATTTTCCACCTGTGCTCAATAAATTAAAGACCACGGTCCAGGTATTGAGCACCGGAATAAGAGAAAAAAGACAAGGATCATACATGAAACTGATATATTGGAAAATTTTGTTTTACCTTTAGGTTTTGGGAGATGCATCTGGACGCCACAAACCTTTCTTACCAACAAGGAATCGTTGCTGGTGTAATTCGACTGACCAATGAAGTGAACGCAGTATTGGTCTCAGCTTGTTCAACATTTCTATGGTATCTTCAACTATCACAACTCCACCTGGTCTTAATATGCGATCCATTTCGGCTGCACCATCCAACATCTCACACCTGCAAAATTCAGCACAAACTCAATTTTTCAATAAAATAACGAGGGATTTTCTATCGCATCAGGTAGACTTGGACCATCTCTCTCTCTCTCTCTCTCTCTCTCTCTCTCTCTCTCTCTCTTCTTAAGGGCTCTATTGAAGAGTTATCTAACAGGGTTCATATATATTGGAACCTTCCTACTCTCCTCAAAGGCTCTTCTGGGAGTTAATATAATGTGGTTCCACATATCCTAACACTGCCGAATATAGCAGCAGCTTTGACAGTGCCCATGTAAATGTTGACACAAACACACCCGAATAAGAGATTGGGCATACATAAATTAGATTTTTTTCATATGTAAAAACAGAGATAGAAAATTTTAAGTTAAGAAATCATGGCTAAAAATAGAAACAAAAACTTGTATCTTATGCTTGTGAAATAGAGGAAGTGGAGACTACCACAGGTCAAAACCTTTTTCCTGAACTGTTAGAGACTAGATTCATCAAGTAAAAGTAGAATCAAAGTAAGGTTTGAACTTGCGCATATGGTTGTTTTATATATTTACCACATGAATTATGAAGATAACTTATTATTTTTATTGGTTTGGTTTTATGTTTATCAGTTTATACTATGATAGGGAACGGCCTAATAGCCCAAGCCCACCAACACAAGAAAGAGGATCAAAGGACAGGTGTAGGGCTGTGATAGACCTGGTTGGTTAGTAGTGAGAGAAACTATAAATAAAGTATGTTGGGTAGTGTTGTGAGGTGTGTGAGTAATTGCTTTTCTGTTGAGAGAATCGGCTGTTACCAATCCTTTGGTATTTCCTTTGATTTGTTCCTTCAATCATATTAATTACCAATTAATAGCTATTTTCCTTGTTTTCAATTCCTTAACAATTAAGTTCTTAGTTTCGATTCTTATCAATTGGTTCCATTGCCGGGAAACAACAATCAAAGGAAACGATGGTTGCTCCAGATCAGGTGAGCACTCGATTGCAATCAAGGATTGATGCCCACGATGAGAAAATCGAATCCCTCACTAATCAAGTTAACGATGGGTTACCGTAAAACAATTTGTTTACGAAGAAGAAGGGGAAGCATCAGGGTTCAAAGGTCCAGAGATGGAAAGTTTTGACTCTGGTTAGAAAATTCCTAACAGAGGCTTGGAATCCTTCATCAAACACAACCATTTCGAGACCTCCCTCTTCTCTATGCCCAAGGTGAAGCTTCCTCTGTTTGAGGGTGTTGATCCAAGAGGATGGATTACGAAGGCAGAACTCTACTTCCAGGTACATCAAACTCCTTCCCAGAAACTTAAACTCACTCAAATGTGTATGGATGCTCAATTGGTTCACAAATCTCTTGATTAAACATCCCCACACTACCTGAGAACAATTTCGTGAAAAACTATTAGTTCGATTTGGAGGAACCAGGTTCCACAACGCACACGAGGCACTAGGATCTCTGTATCAAGACGGAGATATCGAATATCGAGAATTTTGAGGCTCTCTCGGCCCTCATTCCAGACCAAGCAGTAGGAATGTTTCTCCGTGGTCTCCAGAATGATATCAGAAAATTGGGTCAGGGCACTCCAACCACATACCTGTGACCAGGCTATGGATCCAGCCCGTCATATAGCGATAGCCACCGCCATTCATGGGGATAAAACCAACACGAGGGGTAAAACCCGTTCAAAAACGGAACCGGCGATCTAAATTTTTCTTTGAAATACGCCCAACAAGACTCGACCCAGCACGGATAAGCCCAATACCCTTATCTCAACCAACTATCAGTCCGACAGGCCTAGCCCTCCTACGGGCCAGGTCCACTCTAAACCCTACGACACTTCCAAAACCAACACGCCAGTCAACCAAAACCCGCGAACTCGACATCTTACTAAGCAAGAGTGTGAGGATCGACGTAAAGGTGGGTTATGTTTTGGTTGTGGGCAGAAATACTCTCCTCGACATAAGTGCGCTGAAGGACAACTACGTGTGATTTTGTTAACTGACACTGAGGAGTTGGGCGAAGATGGAGAGATTCGTTGTATCGAAGAAATTTAGATGATAATGTGGCCTTAGATGGAGAGTGTAATGCACTCGAAATCTATGGATTAGCATCAGAATCCTCTCCGTCCTTGAAAACGTTGAAATTACCGGGAGAATTATGGGGCAATTCTGCTCTATTTCTGGTCGATAGTGGGGCAACACATAATTTCCTTTCTAAGCAACTAGCAGTGGCTCTGGGACTAGAAATTAAACTAACAAACCCCCTTAACATCAGTTTCGGGAATGATAATCGGGTTCGAATTTCAGAGATGTGTCGTGGAATTACAATACAATTAGGTACTTTCAGTTTCTTTGTAGATGCCTTGGTCTACGATTTGGGGTCCTTAGACATGATTCTTAAGGGCTCTATTGAAGAGTTATCTAATAGGGTTCATATATATTGGAACCTTCCTACTCTCCTCAAAGGCTCTTCTGGGAGTTAATATAATGTGGTTCCACATATCCTAACACTGCCGAATATAGCAGCAGCTTTGACAGTGCCCATGTAAATGTTGACACAAACACACCCGAATAAGAGATTGGGCATACATAAATTAGATTTTTTTCATATGTAAAAACAGAGATAGAAAATTTTAAGTTAAGAAATCATGGCTAAAAATAGAAACAAAAACTTGTATCTTATGCTTGTGAAATAGAGGAAGTGGAGACTACGACAGGTCAAAACCTTTTTCCTGAACTGTTAGAGACTAGATTCATCAAGTAAAAGTAGAATCAAAGTAAGGTTTGAACTTGCGCATATGGTTGTTTTATATATTTACCACATGAATTATGAAGATAACTTATTATTTTTATTGGTTTGGTTTTATGTTTATCAGTTTATACTATGATAGGGAACGGCCTAATAGCCCAAGCCCAATTCTGGAAGAAAGCCCACCAACACAAGAAAGAGGATCATAGGATAAACAGAAAACAACTTAATTTACTTGTATGCACAAGCGCATATCGTCCGGATGAAAGGCTACCAGTTTTCCATCTTTTTGAGGTTTTCCCCTGAACCTGACCCTATATATATTACCACAATCATGTTTCCTTAACTATTCAAATCGACAAATCCTAGTATCTAAGCATCCTCATACTCATAGCCTTGCAACATAACTTCTACCCTTTGAATTCTAAAATATTTTGCTGGAATAAAAGCGTGAATTTAAAGAGCCCTACCTCTGTGTTAGGTTGCCAAAAAGGAAGCTGGAATGTAGAAGATCGTAAGATCTAGGATATGTACTAAGTGATTCACACCAGTCATGGTAAATACCGATCAGCCCTCTGTCAAATATCACAGGCAAAGTATCGGGTCCATTAACAGGAATAACATTCATCACCCATAGAGGTAGATCAGTCAAAGCAGCAGCAAACCTGATCAAAAATCAAAACATCTTAATTAGACATGATAAATCAGTGAAATCCGTTAATCAGAAACAGTAAGTACATCAGAATGAAAAACTAACCCTCCATAACCAGCATTCATATCCATTACATTCCTCACACTTGACCATTTTACCCCCAGGTCTCTTAGGTAGACATTTGTAACAAGTTCAGACCAGTGTTTGGTATCCTCAAGAAAGATCCTTTCAGCATCTTGTTCAGTTGAAAGACTTGCAGGTTTACTTTTGAGCCTTTGGGGCCAAGGTGTAGGCCATCCATATGAACCGCCAGTTTTTGTTGGTGGAATTGCAGAAATACAGCCATCAAGTGGTGTATACCTGCACAAAAATAAAGACGATTATGATGATGACACTTCCACTCAAAGGCGAAAGGTCGTGTGAGAAGTTGAGGTTAACGTGATTGAGGTTAACGTGAGACGCGTGAGAAACTTTTAATCAAATGCCCTCCCATGAATTGCAGCTTAGAAGAGAATTGATCCGGTGCATCTTATCTTGGTGCATCTCATCCTAATGTGCGTTCATTTCGCATCCAACGGTTGATAACCACTTCTCACATTAACCTCAACTTCTCACCGGAACCCAACCCTTCACTCAAAATAGTACTAATATGTTTTCATCTACCATGAAGTTTTTGGCCGGATATTCTCGTCACATAAAGGTGGACTGTTTTCTTTACGTGAATTGTAGCAGGAAGAAGAAACAGGCTTCTCGTATATAACCAGTCCTATTCCAGATGAATCGAAACTTTTAGCCACTACCTTCCAGCAAATAGCTTCAGTAAGAACCACCATGGCTGCAAGAAACAGAAGGGAAAAAAAACTTCAATCAAACGAGATAGATGATTGACTTTAAGAAAACTAGCAGAAGACTTTAAAAATTCAGCTTCTGGACAACAATTTAGGGGTTTTTTTTGGAAGTTGCTGAATGGTTTGGTGCAGAATGATTAAGAGGTTCTTATGATATAGTGCAAAATGAAATATGGTTGTTTGGTCATTGTTCAGAATGAAATTTGGGCGCTGAATGGTTAATGGAGGCCCAAGATACAAAATGATTCAGAGGGTTTTAGAACCATTAAGAGGCAGACTTTTTTTTGCCAAGAAAGATTCGCCTCTTAATGATTCATATGTTGCCTCTTAATGGAACTATTAATGTCATGTAACTACTGGAAAAACTAGTCTAGAGTATACACTATACGCACCATCCCAAACTTTTTTATCTCTTTCATCATCACGGTAGACTGGTGTAGCTGACCAAACAAAAACTCCCCCGGGCCTTAGAATCCGGTTTAACTCCAACAACGGATTTCCACCTGAAAGTTCACCCCATGAAGATTACAACAGTCTAGAGCTCATAACGTAGATAAACAAGTATGATAAAAACTAAAACCAATACCATTTCCATCCCAATGCACCCTGCATCGTGCACAGTGAATCAAATCGAACGCGTTATCTGGAAATGTCAGCCTTTGTGTTCCTATAACTGAGAGAGTGGCAGGAATTCCTCGCTCCAGAGCAAACTGTATTTGAGCTTCATGTTCATCTTTTGGAGCAAATGACATGGTTATAACATTTTTCTCCAACAAATAGCCACCAAAGCTGGCAACACCACAACCAACATCAAGAATCACCCTTGTGCGCTTCCCCCAACCAATTTTTGGAAGATTCTAGAAGAAAACAAGAAACATAAAAATAAGCAAGTGGTGAGATAGTAACACAACTACATTGATGAGGTGAATATATTCACCAAATGTAGGCGTGCTAAGGCAAACCAATATCTGTATATTCTCTTGTGCACTTGCTGCATCTGATGATCACTAGTGATAGAACAAACCACACACATGGAGATTATGAATTTGTTAAAAAATATGGAAACCAGAAAAATATTGAAATGCAGCCTCACACGCTTTTTAAAACCATGCTCGAAATTATAAATTAGCCTTTCTAATTCAACAAGTGAGTTTGCTTTCACAAGTCATCAAAGATTACCACATAACTTTGTATTTTTATGTGGTTGACCAATTTCCGTAAATAAATCTTATATACTTCAAAAAAAAGTGCAACAGAACAACCAGCAAATAATACAAGGCTCATGTTGCTTTTGGTAAACCGTAAACCCCAAAACAAATAAACAAGTTAACTTCATAGTGACAAGTATTACCTTTTCTATGTATTGGATGTAACGAGTAACTCCCTCCTTAAATTGAGTACCTCCTCCAGGGAACAGAAGATAATCACCAGATCGTTTCACCCAGTTTTGTTCCTTCTTGTATTCAACGAGCTTAAGGTGGGGGACATTGTTCAACCATATCTGTAAATTGATACATTAGCTGACAAAACCATTGACCAAGGAAAGGCCAGAGAACAAAAAGTTCACCAAAACCTACATGTGCATGTTTAACATCAACAAAATAATGTTAAAATTTTAAAAATTACCCTGGAGACAGTTACCGAACAAATGAACACGGTTACAAAAAGGAACAGCAATTTTACTTCTAAACAAGATAGGAATAAAGAAATGTCTACCAGCTACAACTATGGGGGTGTTTGGGATTGCGTTTCTCCATCTCCGTTTCTCCATCTCGCGTTTCTCCATCTCCGGTGGGAAAAAGCAGCAATCGATCTGCTTCTCAAATTTCTCCGTTTCTCCGGTGTAGAAACACAAACGCTATTTTTTTTCCTCAAATCCAAACACTTCTCTGCGGTGTAGAACCGCAATAAGCAGAAACGCGGCTTTCCACCGCAATCCCAAACACCCCCTATGTCTCGGCCAAAATATCAAACAGAAGCATGAATAACTGATGTCTATTTTAAATGAACAAGTTCATTTCAGAAAAATGTGCAAATTGTATCCCAGTTTTTACTCTAAACATAAGCTGGTGTCATTTCTTAGGACAAATTATATAGTCTTTCAATGCATGCTATGTTTAAAAAGAAAACTAGTTTGCTCTTTCCAAAAAGTTATAATCATCATATCGAGATAATATGTATCTATCTCCCTCAGTGGCAATTTTTTAATGGGATTAAAATATGCTAACCTGCTCGTGCAGGACTCTTGTTTTTGTGGTAATATAAAATCAAGTACACAGGCGAATCTCCATACAATTGAGTGCGTGCAGTACCACTTATCTAATAAATAAACAACCTTACAGATCTCCATATCATATTCCGATCACAAATAACCCTAGCTGAATAACATACATCAACAACTTTTTGACGCAAAATTTCAATAAAGAATCTTTAAGCTAAATATAGAAATAAACCTTACCAAAGTAGCAATCTCACCATGTCCCTACTTTTAGGCCAAGGAACTGGCACCTTGTATCCGACAGGAAGCGGAATCAAACAACGAGGATTAGGTTTAGGGCAATGTCGCTCTCTATGCTCCATATGCCTTCTCGATTTCAATGACTTAATCACCTTCCAATTATCCAAACACGGTATGTAATCCACCGCCAGTGGACCAGGACACAGCTCCCATTCGAATACCACGTCGGCACCACCGTCACCGTCACTATCATCCAAATCACGATCTGTCACAATATTACCTTTTTTACCGTCTATTTCTAGTAGCGGAACCGTTGATGTAGTGGTGGAGATGTTTTGTGTGACCGTTGGATGAGAAGCGGTTTGACGGATACGATAGAGAGGCGATGGTTGAGAAGTGTTGGTGGTGAGGATGAAGAAGCCGACGAAGAGAAGTAGGAGGAAGAGAGACGCAATGAAAGGATAGCTGCGTTCTTTTAGGAGATTTTGAACGGAGATGGCCATTGTCGGCGGCTCCGGTAGGGTATCGGATCTGCAGCGACGAAGGAATCCGGTGAGGCGGTGATCTACGGGTAAGAGATTAAGAGAGGGTGACTGTGTGTGAGAACGCGTTGAAGTTCTTTTTTGGGGGTTTTGAAAGTGAGGTCGCGGTAAATGGTTTTGATCGATTTAAAATGTAGTTAAAGCATGCGTGACGTCTGATCGACAAATGTGGGGCCTTGTGGAGATGCTCTCTTCTGAGATTTTGACACGTACAGAGAAAAAATTAACGGTTAGGATTAAAAGTTAAAAAGTTGCACGCCCACCGTGGGGCTCGAACCCACGACCACAAGGTTAAGAGCCTTGCGCTCTACCAACTGAGCTAGACGGGCTTTTGATTACAATTGACTTCTATAATGGACATGAATCCTAAACAATTGTTAATATAAGCATTCACAATAAAATGATACCCAGTTTTAAATATGAAAATTTAATACACCTTTTAGTTAACCATACTGTAACTTTTACCTTAAATTGATGTACTTGTTTTATCAACATTTAAATATTTATGCATTAATTAAATGTAGATTTGAAATTTTAGTTATTTATTTTTGAAAATAAACATTTATTTTGGGACATAATGAGTATAAAATTACATTGTTTATGTTGCAAGTGTTTTTGAAAAAACTACCATGTTAAACCCATGACAGAGTATGTGCAACTTTCATTCAATCATAAACAAATAGGTAATTTGTTAGGTGTTGATTTTTTTATCGATGGTATTTCTTGTTTTTTGGATCACAACAGTTTTCGAAAAGTAAGAAAGTTTTTTTTATGTGAGGTCCATTGATATGAACGTCTAGACTAGAAAAACTATAATACTGCTACCATAGTTATACGAGTTTTGGTTATTTGTATTTATTAATGAATATTTTGTCTAAATAAAGACCTTTTATGTGATTCTGTAACACTTAATTAATAGACGTTGGACCAAAAATGTAAATAAATGAAGTCATGGAAGCAAAAGGTCAAAAAGAAGAAGAAAAATGATGATACGTGTACATAAAAACTCCATTGAGGCGATCAAAACCCGTAAAGGATTTCAGAACATAAATTAGTTTTGGACGGTGAAAACGATGTTCGAAAGCAATGGTTTGCAAGATGTTTAAACCAGCGATTTGGATGCATAATTTCTAACTGTTTCCTTGAAAATTTTGTAAGGTTTTGATCGATTTAATGATGATAAGTTAATGGTGTAGTTTTTAAAAGGTAAAAATAAGTTATGTTGGGTATAATATTAACCGGAATGTTGAAGCTTTTATGGATTTAAAGAAAGGACCGAAAGTAAGTTAAACATTGGATGAATGAAAAAAACACAACATACCAATGTTACATATATAGTAGACTCACTTTTTTTGTCTACTACTCTGCTTGATTCATACATTAATCATAGAAGTTTGGAAAGTATTTGCATTTTAATATTTTCTACATTCTTCCAAAATATGGTTTTAGGTACTGGTTTGTTAAAATATGTCACATTCTCCTAACATCTTACTTGATTCACTTAATCTAGAGGAGAGTTTGTTATTGCTTAATGTATAGAAATTTAAGCAGAATATGCTTTGTGTCATAACCATTGATGTATCTCTTTTTTTCATTCATTTGATACATGATGCATTATTTCCATATATGTGGGTAGGATATTGGTTGAACTCAAACCACTAGCTCCTCTAATATGTGTAATGATAGTCCTTAATCATTACACTCTTGAACAGTCTTGTGTATAGTAATATTGTTGGAATAGTTTGAAGATGTAGTTACATAACGTTTGTTTAGTTTACTTCCAAGCAATAGACATGTTCCTTATGGCAATTCCTTATCCAATTTGGGAACAACTTTTGTATGGGTCAAACACATAACTAATATCAACAAATACATACCAAAACATAGTTTCATTATCAACTTCTTAGTATGTATTGAAGTTTCATTATCAATTCCATTTTTGTTCAATAAGAAAAATATAAGTCCATGTCAGTGGTTCCAAAAGATTAATTTGATATCATTTCAATAACGTTGCGTTGATGCTTAGCTAAATCTAACTAACAAGTTCATTGATAAATAAAGTATATGGCCAAGTATATGGTGTTGAGTATAATAATACGCCTATTGTATTGATGTATAAGGTTTTGATATTAAGATCATATTATTTTAGGAATTATTGATATATGTGTTATAAGCAACAAAAGTTTGATTTCAATCTTATATTAACAAAATGTTCTTGTTACTAAACTTTTTTGTAACTGAATTCCAAATTTTCTCTCTTCATTTTCATGTTTTTATCAAATTTATAGTAAATTTTCTTCAGTATGACCATGATATTCAAGTTTGAACCAAATATATTTGTGAAACTCAAACTTACCATGACAATACACTTTAATAGAAGACGTTTCATGTTATTGTACAATTACGAATCCATTTAGGCCTTTGTTCGGTACATGCATTAAATGAGACGCAGCTGGACTCGGTGCACTTTGATCTTCAAAGTCGGCAATCAAAATCGAACAAGAGCTTTAAATATAATTATTTATAACTATAAATAATTATACACAAACGTACAATTAAATATACACATAAAGCGAACACAATACAAACAAGCGTAAGATAATTTTTATTAGTGTGTTTATAATGTATTTACAATGTTTACATCGTCTGCTAACAAATCTATATTTATAATATGTTCACAAATTATTCACATATTATAATAACAACTTTAAGAGTCTTCGTTATGTCTTCACAAACTATAATAATGATTTTAATAATGTTCACAATGTGTTCACTTAGGATGCGTTTGGTACGCAGACATGATAGAACAAAATAGGACGGGACAGGACAGAACAACTGTTCAACGTTTGGTAGGCAGAACTGGACAGAACAGAACAAATAACATTAGACAAAATACAAATAAATAAAATTTAAAGAATGAATAAAATATAAAATATAACGTGTATTTGATGTTTTAGAAGATAATTTGATTTTATTTTGAGGTTATACTGGTAAAATATAAGTCTGTTCCACCTTGTTCCATGGGGTGGGGGTGGAACAGGCATGTTCCAGCTTGTTCCACTCTGTTCCTGTCTGTTCCACGTAAAAGTTCTGTCAAACATGGAACATTGATCTTTGTTCTGTTCTGTTTTGTCCTGTCAAGTGTACCAAACACACCCTTATTGTATATATATTCAATTACGTGTATACTTATTTGTTATATATAAAGGAGATAGAAAGTAAGGGAGATAAAGAGGAAAAAACCCAGATAGAAGAAAGAGATATTTGTTTTATACTCCCTGAGTTTCAAAATAAATGTTCACAATAAAAATGCACAAAGTAAAAGTATATAATTGTTACACTTTTTATTTAACCAAAGTACAATTTTACCCTTAATTATGGATAAAGAAATTTTATCTATCACATAATTATGGGTAAAATGAGAAACTAGATATTTTATTTTTAAAAGTGGACATTTTTTTACGATAAACAAAAATAGCAACGTAGACACTTATTTCAAAACGAATAAAATATTAAATATTCTTGTTTTTTAACTAATTTTTTATGACATAAATTGGATCTCACAAAGGGAGATACTATTCCTACCCCCTGCAACTTTCCTACTCATGCAACTTTCCTACCCATGCAACTTTTGTCCCCCCACGATCCCTTTCACGTACACAATATAATTTTAATATTTACATTTTACCTCACTATACTAATTAAATAAATTTACTTTATACTTTTTACTTTTATAATTTTCATTTTATACATTTATTATATTAACACATAAAATTGTATATTAGCTAAAATATGTTAAAAATACGTTTTAATTTTAACAAATTACACCATTATAATCGTTTCTTCGATACGTTCGAAATGAGCCCAAGATTGAATATTTTTTGATTTAATTATTTTATTATATATCATATATTACATAAATATTTATAACGAAATCTTAATATATTTTAGCATGAAAATAAAATTGTTATATTATTTTATTAGGCTCATTTCGAAGGTATCGACGAGACGATTATAATGACGTAATTTGTTTAAATTAAAAAGTCTTTTTGTTTATAAATGCGACATCACGGATTGACGGGTTGGGTCGTTTGTACATATTTTATGATACATCTCTTACCGTTCTAACTCATTAAGTTAAAATTTATACAAATTTATAATTCATACTCTTATAGTATATATGTATATATCATATATACTACATAAAAATATCTTAGAACGAAATCTTAATACTTTTTAGCATGAAAATAAAATTGTTATATATACAAAATAATATTTGAATATTGTGTACAATTGTTATATATACAAAAAAAACAGTTTTTAAAAAAACTCTTTATATATATATCGATAAATAATTTGATTTGTAATAAAGAAAAGTTATTGATTTGAAATAAAGAAAAGTTATTGATTTGAAATAAAGTAAAAATAATTCATTATAAATCGAACGAATCGTTCATTCGATTTTCATCCATTTTCATTCTCTTATTCTCTCACTCTCACTCTCTCCCTGTCTCACTCTGACTCTCTCCCTCTATATATCCTTCGTATATATATATATATATATAAACATCGGAGAAGATTTGACACGAACACCAGAATTTGTCACCGACCAGGTACAATATTATGATAACTAACATTTAGATTTATTAATACTTACGTGGACAAGTGAAAGTTATAACAAAATATAATAATTTCAGGTGTTCAGTTCTCGAGAATAAATTACTGCATGGGTGCACAATGTGGGACGTTCGGTTGGTTGTGTTGTTATTACCAAAAGATCAAAGTCTTATCCAAATGATGTTGTTTATAAAGTCGTGTTTATGTGTGAACATGGTGGGGTTTACAAAAGTAAGAAACCTTCCAGTCGTGATACTGGAACAAGAAAGTTTAATTGTCCATTTGAGTTGATAGCGCTACGTTCGGCTAAACATAATTGGTGGACGCTGAGGGTTGTATGTGATACACATAATCATGCCCTTGCACAATATATGGAGGGCCACGCATATGCAATGCGGTTAAACGAGGGTGAACTTCAACTAGTTGAAGATTTATCAGCCCAACATGTCAAGCCACGATACATTTTATCCACGTTAAAGGGTAGAAATGTGGAAAATGCATCTACGTCAAAAACAATATACAATGAAGTTCAAAAGATTAAGACAAAAAATGATGCAGGAAAACCAAAAATGCAGGTTATTTTGGATTTTTTAAGGAAAATACTTATGATTTTGAGACTCGTGTAAATGACGAAACAAACGAGTTGGAAGATTTATTCTTCATTCATCCAAAATCATTAGAGCTTTGGCGTGCATTCCCACAAGTGTTGGTCATCGATGCCACCTATAAAACAAATAGGTACCGTAATATGCATGTGTATTATATTAATGTTAATATTATTATTTTGTTTAATATTATTATTTTGTTTATGATCCAGGTTCGACATGCCTCTTCTTGAGATAGTTGGTGTAACATCAACCAACAAGACATTTTGCATAACATTTGTTTTCATGCATCAAGAAAAGATGTCAAATTATATTTGGGCGTTAGAATGTCTAAAGTCCAAAATATACGATAACCTTTACCCCGGTGTCATAGTCACAGACAGAGAGTTGGCTTTGATTAATGCATGCAAAGTGGTATTTCCGGATGCCAAAAGATTGCTTTGTATATGACACATCTACACCAATATTCTGAAACATTGTAATTCATCAAGTAATTCAGTCACAAGACACGTCGATTAAAGCAAGTTTTGAAACGAGTAAAAATAATAGGAAACATCGATTTCAAAAATCACACTTTCAAAATTTGTGGGGCTTAGTTTCATTTTATGCACTTGATATGATTTACAAAGAATATTTGCGGTCTTTCGAGACTAACGTATTTTCTGAAAATTGTGGTTGTATAATGCGAACAAGTCATGGATTACCATGTGCGCATGAACAAGCACTATATACATGCCAAGACGTACACATTCCACTTGATGCGATCGACGTATTTTGGAAAAAACTTGATTTCTCGCCATGTGCTTCCGCAAGATGATGATATTCAATGTGACGACGAAGTACAGATGTTTAGAGAAAATTTTAATAAACAATCAATTTATGGTCGTAAAACCTTGCTAAAAAGGTTAAAAAGTATAATAATGCCATCAAAGCCGTTGTTTGATGAACCCTCGGCTCATAGAACCACTCGTGGACGTCCTTCTCAAAAGAATCAAGCTCTACAGAAAAAGATTCCTGAAGACCCTCGTAGACGCAGTTGTTCTAACACGCCGACATTTATCAACTCTCAAGGTTTTGCTCATCAAGAATCAGCGAGACATAGCTCCTACTTCCCACGACAACCCACCCCCCAAATCCATATCTTGATCAAATCCCGAGTTTATTTCATCCATACATCACACAAATACAAGATGTATTGGGCGATGGAAATTGTGGATTTCGAGCCATATCTACTTGTCTGGGTGGTCATTAAGACCAATGGGACAACATCCGCAGAGAGTTAATTGATGAACTAACTGAGTATCAAGAATATTACTCTTTTGTGATTGGCAGAGACGAGTGTCAAAGAATTTATGATGCGTTGAATTTTTTCGAGAAGGGCATCTTTGCACCACCTATGTATTGGATCGCTATGCCTGAAATGGGAATTCTAGCTGCTTCAAGGTTCAATGTCATACTACATGTTCTCAATATGGCAGGTAGTGTGACATACTTACCATTCAGGACACAACCGCCGTCACCATCCCAACATGTGTCAATTGCAATAGTGCATGTTAATGGAAATCATTACATAAAAGTGGTATTAAACGGAGAATACCCAATGCCCACACTCACACAGCATTGGACACATTGTCGATTTCCAGATGCAAGTACATGGATCGACCCATACAGACGTAGATTAGATATGTATAAAGAATATATAGAGCGTACTCGTGAATATATTGATTTAAATGAGTAATCAAAGTTGGAATTTGTTGGAATAAAAAGTATTTTTTTAACGTATTTTAGTTAATATTGAGCTCATTTCGAAATAATATAATTAAATAAAAAAAATAAGAAGGTATCGACGAATAACAATTTAAAAAAATAACGTAAACGTATGACGTATAATAATATAATTAAATCAAAAAAATTCAATATTAGGCTCATTTCGAAGGTATCGACGAGACGATTATAATGACGTAATTTGTTTAAATTAAAAAGTCTTTTTTTAACGTATTTTAGTTAATATACGATTATATGTGTTAATATAATAAAAGTGTAAAATGAAAAATAAAAAAATATATAAAGTAAATTAATTAATTAAGTATAAGGGGATAAAATATAAATTTTAAATAAAAATAATAATAAAATAAGTGTGTAAGGGAGGGGTATACGAATGTGGAAGGGTAGGGATAGAATTATCCCTAACAAATCATACGAATCTCCTTTATCTTTTACTAATTGATTTAAGATATTTTAAACACTACTACAAACAAAGCCCTTGGAATCTCATGAAATAAGTGGTGGATATAATTAAGAAAAGGTGGGGGATGGCCCCCACTAAAAAAGCAAAAAACTTTTTTTTCTAAGGCCATCCGTACCTCATAACAGCATCTTTCAAAGATTCCATGTCCACATCAGCGTCACATCAGATTTTCTTCCATCCCTCACTCGATCCTTAACGATCCCTAAACACCCGTACCCCATTCCCTCAAACCCTTTTGCCACCTCATTTATTTTAATTCTTTTATTTATACATTTAATTATTTAACAAAATAAAAATATTTATATATTTTTTAATAAATAAAAATAAGATAAATAATTAAAATTAAAATTCATATCATTCATTAAAAATAAAAATTACAAAATACAAAACACTACCAATTATGAAATTTTTGGATTTGCTCTTTTCTCGCTAAAGTAGCCCTCAAAGCGTTTCCCGTAAGGTGATCATGCGGGGTTATGAAATACTCGAAGTCTTTCTCAAATCGTTTATCTCGTTCGGTTTATCGTTCGTGTTCTAACCTTTGAAGTTCGAGATCGATTTTTTTCATTTTGTATTTCATTGTATCATCAATCTTGTCGTTGAACGTCGTCAACAACTGAGTAACACTTTCGTCTGTATTCGCCCCGGACGTATTACTCGTTGATGATTTTTTTGCCTTGTTTCTCCCGATGGGTCGTTGAATTTGCTCGTCATCGTCATCATCGGAAGGTTGGGTACGTTTTGAACCCCGCGATGAAGTTGTCGTCATCGTTGGAACGACTCCCCATTTTGGACATTTTTTTAGGACGTCCCAAACTTGTTCGTGAGTGAAAGCAACTTTATGGCGTGCTAGATACCGTTCGTGTGCCGTTCGGGATATATCGGCCTCACTCATCCCGCTTGATCTATTATTGAGCAAGTTGTTGTAGATGCCGCCAAACGAATTAACTCTTTTATTGAGGTCGTTGAACTTGCTATTGAGTTGATGGGTTGATCTATAACCTGGTTCACGACCCATGCGAGTAAAGAACACATGCCCGATTCGGCCCCAAAAACTTCCTACATTTATGTAAAATTAAGTATAATAATAATAATAATAATAATAATAATAATATCAATAAAAATAATTACCACCGCTTTGTGCGTTACCGACCACGGGGTCCTCCGAAACGTCAACCCACGCCGACACTAACGCGAGTTCCTCGGCTTTACTCTACGTTTGTTTGGCGGCTTTCGTTGGTCTCGGATTTGATGGTTCCGGGTTAGATTGTTGTGCCGGGATAGATTGTGGTGTGTTCGGGGTAGAAGGTTGGGTTTCCGGAACAATGTCGTCGTCGAGATTGAAGTTGGTCGGAGTAAAACCTTGTTCAATCAACCCGGGACGTGTAAATTGGTAAGGAATTTGTTGGTGAAATTGTTGGTGAAATTGTTGGGGAAAATGTTGCGGATATTGTGGCGGATTTTGTTGCGACCATTGTGGCGGATTTTGTTGCGACCATTGTGGCGGAATTTGTTGCGAGAATTGCGGATGATAACCTTGTTGTGTAAACGCTTGGAAACCAAGCTCTTGATCTTCTTGCGATTGTGGTGTATTCGGTCGGTTACGACGAGATGTAGGTGTTCTGTTTGAATTCATGATGAGAGAGGTGTGAAAAATAAGAGGTTGAGAGAATTTGAGAGAGTTTGAGAGGTGTGAGAAATAAGAGAATTTGATAGTGTGAAAAATAAGAGGTTGAGAGGTGTGAGAAATAAGAGGTTGAGGGTTAAATATATAGTGGGATTAAATTGAGAAAAATAATTTTTTTAATAATAGAGCCGTTCAACGGTTATATATTTTTAAAAATTTAATTAAATTTTTTTTTTTAAAAAAGCTTCGGGATGATCCGGGATCCCATCCCCGGATTCATCCCCGCCCCGCTTTCCCCGCTCGCCCCGTAGCCCACCCCGCAGGACCCCGAGCCCCATCCCGCACCGGCTACGGATGGCCTAAACATTTTTACTGTAGTTTCCCCTGGGGTCTTTAGGTTGGTAACCCCATCAACAAAATAAACCTCATAACCAAAAAAAATCTCTCGAACTCTGCTAAAAAGATAAAAAAGTCTTTTAGGCCATCCGTACCTCAGGTTCAAACCTTTTGAATCCTCTGCGTCACATCAGCGCCACATCAACTTTCCACTTTGAACCCTCTTGAACCTTTTTGAACCCACAACTCCCGTACTCCAACCTTTTGAACCTCTTGAACCCACATGCCACCTCATCTAATTTTTTAATAAAAAATCATAACATTCATAAAAATAAAAATAAATTTACAAAATAAAAATAAAGATACAAAATAAAATTAAAAATTACAAAATACGGATACACTCCCGATAAACCTTGAACTATCCGTTCGAATAGTTGTCTGCTCATCCTAAACCGCCGTCTAAACAAATCCGGATTATACACCGGGTTTTCGCCAAAGTAGTCCCGCAAAAGCCGGTCGTTAGCATCTACCCGACCTCTTTCTATGTTCCTGGACCTCGGTCTTCTTGACGATGAGACGGTGCTACCATACCGTCTATCTACAGCTTCTTGCAACAAATCTGCATAACGATCAAATAGTTGACCGAATTCCTCGTCGGTGTCAATGGATGATGAAGAAGCGGACGATGAACCGGGTGGCGAATCCATAAAGTTTATATCGGATTGAAAGAAATGAAATAAAATATTTAAGGATTGAGGCGAGTGTTTAAATTTTGGTGTGAAAAATATATGAGATTGAGGTTGATTTATAGTGTTTAAATTGAAAAAAAAATAAAAAAAATTTTAATTGCAAATAGCCGTTTGAATGTTATCGTTAGAATTAAAAAAAATTGATAGTCTTCGGGTATGAGCGGGGTGGGGAACCCGATCGCCGAGCCCGCACCCCGAACCCACTATAACCCGCCCCCTGCGTACCCGAACCCCCTGAACCCGCTGTGCCACCTGGCCTTACCCGCATGGGGAACCCGCTGGGCTACGGATGGCCTTAGAATCGATGAAAAAACCCCCTCAAAATCAATCAAAAAACCCTCAAAATCCTTCGAAATCAATCCAACAGTTATGCTAAAGTTTTTATAAAATAGAATAGAAAATTTCAAAATCACTAAGAAAAAATGCATCCAACTCCAACAGCTATACTATTTTAACAACTCTAGTATTAATTATTTTATTAAAATATTCAATTTATTTAATTATATTATTAAAAGATTCAATATACGAAAAGTTGGGAGAAAAAAAGTTTGGTTTTTAGGGGGGTAATGATTAGTTTTGGGGAAAAACCATCTATTTAGAGATTTCTCTAAATTTAGCATAGAGGATAGCATAGCTGTTGGAGCAACAAAAATGCTAAAATCTCACTTTTTCCATTTTAGCATAGCTGTTGGAGATGCCCTAAGTTTCAATTAAAGACTTTCCTACAAACCAAGCGTAAAGATTATAACGTCAAGGGAAAAGTCTGAAAAAACCCAACGAACTATCCGATTTTGAATGATTAAGTCCCTAAACTATTTATTTGAATGAAAAAACCCTTAAACTTTCTAAAACCGATTAAATACATCTTTGTGACCTGTAAAAACAGGTTAATGCTATACAAATTTGGAAAAAGTCTATAAAACCCCAACAAACTATTTCATTTTGAATAGTTAAGTCCCTAGATTTTTTTAACGAAATAATTTCTAAACTTTTTTCTAATTTTTTACCAAATATATTCTTGAACTTTTTTAACGAATAAATTCCAAACTTTTTTGAAGAAACAAATTCATGAACTTAATTTTGAACAAATAAATCTGAAACTTTTTTTTGAACAAAAAATACACTAATCATTTACCGACAACAAATAAAATCAAAAAATTAAACAGAGAAAAAATATACTATTTTCATTACAAATTCTAAATCATTCAAGTGTTATGCATAAAACATTTATCGATACATAAAAAACTATATTTAACCGGTCATCCCTCCACAAAATATACCAAGAAAACGCTCATATTTTCACATAATATATCAAAAAAACGCATACCAAAAGTTATGTTAGTGGGATGAACATATCTTTTAATCATTTTTTTGGTATATTTGTAAAGAGATTGACGTCTTTTAAGGTATATTTAGTGAAAGGATGAGCTTTTTTGTATATTTTATGAAAGAATTAAGTATAATTTTTGTATGTTTCTATTTATGTTTTAGGCATAACTTTTGAATATCTCGGAAGTAGAAATAGAATTGACATAAATTTTCTCTGTTTAATTGGTTCATTTTACTTTGTTGTTGGTGAAATGAATTGTATATTTTATGTTCAAAAGTTTCAGATTTATTTTTTCAAAATTAAGTTTATTATTTTGTCTATTCAAAAAAAAATTATTTATTTGTTCAAAAAAAGTTCAAGAAACTATTTGGTAAAAAACTTAGGAAAAAGTTTAAAAATTTATTTGTTAATTTTTTAGAGAGAAGTGTAAAGCTTTTATTTGTTAAAAAAATTTCAAGAACTTAATCATTCAAAATCAGATAGTTTGTTGTGTTTTTATAGACTTTTCCTAAATTTGTATAGCATTAACCTGTTTTTACAGGTCACAAGAATGTATTTAACAGGTTTTAGCAAGTTTAAGGGTTTTTTCATTTAAAAAAATAGTTTAGAGACTTAACCATTCAAAACTGGATAGTTCGTTGTGTTTTTCAGACTTTTCCCTAACGTCAAAGCATTAATCCTAACTCATTTATCCAAGACTTTGTGAAATTATTTATCATCGCCCAACCACTTAACCACTATATAATGATTTTTAAAGTAGAGAAAGGTGTGGAAGATGGGGACCAAGAAATCGAGAGCCATCAAACGTGAATGAATGGCTGGAGACCATCATCTATATATATATATATATATATAACTAACAAACAAACAAACAAACAAATAATTTGGTTTGGAATTAGGACGTTGTCTTTGTCGTATTTACCTTTGATTTTATTACTACTATTTTTGTTTGGTGCCTCTGAAAACAAATAATAGATGGCGGTATGTAACTGAAATCTGAATTGACCCATAAACCCCATATTTCATGGTTTAATTATTCAAAATATCAATACAACCAAAAAGACTAAACTACCCAACCCAACCCAAAACCAAAACCAAAACCAAAACCAAAATAAGGTCAAATATTTGGAAAAGCATAGTAGTGGAAAAGAAGCCTATATAACTAGTCTCCATCTTGCACAAAATGTACCCAGTAAAAACCAGTCCATCAAACAGCAGCACCTTCGTTCAGAAGCATCTGATCAAAATGCCAAACTCCTGATATTTCAACAAATTAATAACACTTTTAGCCACCATATGAAGAGAATCAAGATTTTAACCGTTAAAGTTCATAATCTTTTTACCATGTCCTTTGCCGATTCTTCTTAGCTGAGCAACGTATTCAGACATCTTCTTAATTGCCTCGACCTTTTATCACAGAAAAAAGTAAATATCAACTTTCCGTTAAGGAAAAAAGATAAGAATTTATGAAGTAAATCTGTAAAATTCTACCTGTTCGCCCAAGAACTCGCTTTCAACAAAATCAGCTAACTGCACGTCGTTGTTCTTGCTGGCTACCTGATCTCACCACATATCACAATTCAGAAACTCAAATCTCACTTGTCTTCGAGATATTATTAGTAATAATCATTAATTGGCCTACTAATAATCATAAACAAAATGTAAAAACGAATGGGCATACCGCATGAACATGTAGAAGTTTCTCATTTGTTAATTTCTCCAGTGACAATGCAAGCTCCATGGCTACAATCAATAAAGAAACAGTGAGTCAAACCTAAGTGATGTGGATCCTTTCCATAGGCCGCCAGTTCGAATATCCTCAGAGCCACCTTGGCATGGGCCCCATGATATTGAAGTCGAGATCCAGGTTACGCAAAAAAAAAAAAAATAGTTGAGCTGACAAACATCAAGCAAATTACAAGATCTAACTTAGGGGACGTTTACAGACACCTAACGGACAAGTGGTTACCAGGAAGAGTCATCACCCTCACTTGTCTAGTAACCTTATCAGGTAACATTCTTTGCCATCAAAATGGATTATTGGTAAGTAAGACAAGTGTAGTAAATGACCCCTTGGGTTGGATCCAGTGAGAAGTCGAGGTTAACGTGAGAAGTGGTTATCAACCATTGGATGCACGTTAGGATCAGATGCAAGGAGATTCAGCGGATCAATTCCCTTCTACAACGCAATTCATGGGAGGGAATTTGATTAAAAGTGATCAAAAGTTAGATCCACTTCTCACTTTAACCTCAAGTTCTCACACGATCCTTCGCCACGGTCCCTTAATGTTATAAACTCAAGAACTAGCAAAGACCATTAGTAAATAATTAACGAAGTGATAAACATAAACCCCGACTGATTGGACCAAGAAATCACTCTTTCACCCAATAGAATACACACAAACAACATTTACATGATCTAATATAGCTTCTGATTTGTGAGCAATCAATAGTATCATAGCAAAGAAGGGATACCATAGATGATAGAACTTACCATAAAGTGCATCTCCTTTCTCAGCATGATCAAACTCGGACAATGGCATTATAATAGACTGCAACTTCACCTTCCCACCACGTTTGTTCTGAAAACAAGAAATTTTAGAAACGAAACAACCATTAAAAAAAAGCTACAATACTGCTAGGAAAATGATCAAACACCTGGTACTCCATGAACTTTTCAGCATGTTCCCTTTCTTCTTCACTGGACTCCTTAAAAAACCTACAAGGATTCATGAATCATAGATCAGATTAAACATTGTTCACCGATTATTACTAGAATTAACTATGATAATAGTAACTTACTTGGCTAATCCCTTGAGGGCAACGTTGTCCCTATCAAAGTAGGCATACATCGCATGATACACATAGGAAACATTGTACTCAACACTGAAAAGGAACAGAAAAAGAAAATTATCATCAGAATCAAGGACAAACTCACCATCTGGAAAATCTTCTAACATGAGGACAAGTATAATTTAAAATGGATTAAAGAAATGTTCAATCCCAATCAAAACGACAAGAAACGATAATTACAAATAAGATAACGTACTGAAATACCATGTACACAGTCATCCAGATCTACTAAAACCAAAGCCCCGTGAAAATGTATTGACAAAGACCTAATAAAATATCCATATCACTAGACCTTATGTTCTCCTAGAACTTTTATCAAACACCTACCGTGCGGTTTGGATTCACGTTTAAGTTTCAAGAACAACTAAATAAGCTCTAACGGAGTAAACAGAGTGCATCGATTATTATACCATAAAACGAAGGATTAATCAATTAATGTGGTCACAAACTTGTAGCAAACAATATCAGCATACAAAATCAATAAACCGTCGGAACAAATTGAAACATAAAATGAAAAATTGGAAGTAGAAACTCACTTGATTTGTTCGTTAATAACGGATTCGGAGTCATCGGCGTACTTTTGACGAGCAAGAGACTGTTGAGGAACAGTAGGAACGAGATTAAGCTCCTTTTTCACCTCCTCAAACGGCTCAAACACAACTCCTGTAATTGGCTTACTGTTTGAGGAACCACCTTTGGCCGCCGAACAAACGATAGCCGATGAAGATGAAACAGAGGAAGAGGAGAGCATAGAAAGCATAGAACCGCTGAAATTATCGCCGGTGCCGGCGGTGGCACCGTTGGGCAAGAAGAGAGTCGGAGAAGCTCTTAGAAGCATGATTTTTAGAGAGAGAAAGACACGGGAAGATAGGTTTAGAGAGTGAAAATCGAAAGGGGGAAAACCAGGGGAAACGGAGAACGGTTTTGACTGTGAAGAGTGTGTGTGTGTGTGTGTGTGATGATAAGGAAGAAGAGAGGAGATATATAATCCAGCAGCGTGAATGTATAACCGCAGGATGGGATGACACGTGGAGGAACGAGATTGAGCGGATGGAGGAGGCGCGTGGCTAGCTCATGGCATATCTGTAGATGCTTTAGGTTCTGGTTACGTTTTTGTCCTCTCTGTGTTGTAGCTCGAATATTTATTGGGGTGTGCACCAAAAAAGTCAACATGATTACATGGTTTTCCTAAATTGTTATTTTTTTTATTTAAATATATATACATAGTTTTCATAAACTATAATTTTTTTATTTAAATATATATATACATATATATATTATATTTATATATATATATATATTATTTATTTCTTATATATATATATATTAGAAATATAGAAATATATATATATATATATTATATATAAATATATTAGAAATATAGAAATATAGAAATATATATATATATATATATATATTATTTTAAATTTTATATATAAAAAATATATAAATCCAAAAAAATTCAAGATTGAGCTCATTTTAAACGTATCGAAGAGACGATTATAATGGTGTAACTTGTTAAAATTAAAACGTATTTTTTTTAACGTATTATAGTTAATAAATGATTATATGTATTAAATGTAAAATTAAAATTATGAAAGTTAAGGGTATAAAGTATATTTATTAAAAATGTAAATATAAATTAAAAATCTTAATTTGATGGAATCTTGGTCGTACGAAAATCTACAAAATCTCATATTTTGGATATGTCACCAACATTATTGCATACTTTCAAATGCTCCATCATGATACTTCTTCTCTATTTCATACTTGCCATCATTTCAAGATTACTATCTATAAAACAACATTTACCCCATTGGTAAATGCATCTCTTATCGAAACGAGAGGCCCATGTTCCAGACCTCTACTATGCATTATTTATTCCTTCAAAAAAAAGATTACTATCTATAAGACACTGTCATCATCAAGGTTGCTATCTATAAGACACTGCCATCATCAACATCTACAGTCATTGATGGAGGGATGTCTTTATCCACGTGTGATCGTCACAGACAGAGAGTTGGCACTGGTGAAAGCATGCAGTATTGTATTTCCTGATGCTAAAAGATTACTTTGTAGATGGCACATCTACCAAAGTATTTCGAGAAATTGTAAACCAGTAATAACATCAAATCGTGACTGGGGTTCCTTTTACAATGCATGGGTGACATTACTTGAGTCGGTAACGGATGAAACTTACATGTTTAATTTCTCACAACTTGAAGCAGTATTACGAAGCTATCCAGGTACACCTTAATATATTATTATAAGTAAAATGTTATATAGTTTAACAATCACTAAAAAAGTTAAATTGTTCTAATTTTCAGGTGTTCTTGCTTATCTGAATGACACATGGTTGATATATAAAGAAATGTTTGTATCTGTTTGGACTGATAAATTTCTCCACTTTGGAAATCAGACAACTAACAGAGTGGAGAGTCAACATTCCAAGTTGAAAAGTTACTTGGATTCAGCGAAATCAAGTCTTGAGACATTTATGAGCAAGATCAATCAAATCATTCAGTCACAAGATACAGAAATTAAAGCAAGTCTTGAAGTGAGCAAAAGTGTCACGAAGCATCGTCATCGCATAACACACTTCAGCAAATTGTGTGGTTTCGTTTCACATTATGCATTAAACATAATATTCCAAGAGTATGAGCGAGCTCAATCTGTTGGCTTATTTTATGAAAATTGTAGTTGTCTACTACGTACAAGTTATGGGTTGCCATGTGCGCACGAACAAATGCAATACTTGAACAAAGCTCATCATATCCCAATTGATTCAATTGATGTATTTTGGACGACGCTTGATTTATCACCGTGCCAATCTTTACAAGATGATGACGTAGGTTGTGAAGCTGAAGTCCAAATGTTTACTGAGAAATTTAACAAGCAATCGAGATCTGGTAAGTTCAGTTTTCTGAGGAAGATAAAAGAGATAGTCAATGCATCAAACACATGGGTTCGTGAACCTGTTGTTAACAAGACTACTCGTGGACGGCCCTCGATGAAGGATAAGCTTTTCAGAAAAACTCATGTTGATCCCTCATTTGCAGAAAGACCCCTTAGACGTAGTAGTTCGAACGCGTCAACATTTGTTGACTTGGAAAAAATGAGTTACCAGGAACTACCGAGACACAGTTCTTTCATGGGCAAAAACTATAATGTACATCCATACATTAATCAATTTCCAAAGATGTTTCACCCTTACATTACGCATGTACATGATGTGAAAGGTGATGGAAATTGTGGATTCCGAGCAATAGCTGTCTGGCTGGGTCTTCATGAAGATGCATGGCCCACAATTCGGTCTAATTTGATGGAAGAGATATACACACACAAGGCAGAATACTGGGAAGCTTTTGGAGGTCAATATTGGAAGATTGTTTACAACACTTTAAACTTCTTTCAATCAGATCGAGGTGCACCGGTTGAACACTGGATGACAATGCCTGAAATAGGTGTCTTGATTGCTTCAAAATATAATGTGATATTACACGTTATAAATATGGCAGGCAGTATGACGTACTTGCCGCTTAGGTCCACTCCGCCAACGTGGTATCAACATGTTGCTTTTACAATTGGGTACGTTAATGGTAACCATTATGTGAAATTAGATATGGCAGAAGGATACCCGTTCCCTCGTATAACTCAACATTTTTCCCACTACCGTTATCAGTGTGCTGCAGGATGGGCTACCCCGTATTCAGATCGAATACAGAAGTATGAGCGACTTTTACGTGTTAATTGTACTACGGATAATGTTATTTTAGAATAATCGAATGTAATATAGATTATTTTATGTTCTATTTATATGTTAAATCGCAATGTTTATGTTTTATTTTTATAATTATATAATTGACACCCCTATATATATAAACAAAAAGAATAATAATATATATATATATATATATATTTCTATATTTCTAATATATATATATAAAACAAATAAATAATATATATTTATTATATAAAACAAATAAATAATATATATATATAACAAATAAATAATATATATTTATTATATAAAACAAATAAATAATATATATATATATTATATAAAACAAATAAATAAATAATATATATTATATAAAATAAATAAATAATATATATATATATATTATATATATATATATATTTAAATAAAAAATGATTGGTATGAAAACAATGTAATCATTTACCAATCATTTTTGTACTTTTTGGTGCAAATAGCCAAATTTTTGGTGCAAATAGCCAAACCCTATTTATTTTTAATTAATTATTCCACTTACCTTTTAATGAAAAATATATATTTCTTTTTTATATTTTAAATAGGGAAATTAATTAAAATACCCTAAGTTTGACCAAGTGTTACCAAAATACCACAGGGACCATTTCTGACACTTTTTTAAACTTGCAGGGACCATTTTTGAAAAATGATTGGAATGTTACACTTTCAACCCCTATACTTATTTACTAAATTTACTTTATACCTTTTACTTTCATTATTTTAATTTTACATTAACACATATAATCGTTTATATACTAAAATACGTTAAAAAAATACGTTTTAATTTTAACAAATTACACCATTATAATCGTCTCTTCGATACGTTCGAAATGAGCTCAATCTTGATTTTTTTTTGATTTATATATTTTAATATATATCATATACAGTTATACACTACATAAAAAAATATTTTTTATATTTAAAATTCATACCCTTATAGTTAATTATTTAATTTATGGTACATCTCTTATTTTATTTTTCAATTTTGTTTTACACTCCTATCGCATTAACATAATAATCATATATTAACTAATTCATTAAATCGTTTTAGATTATTATTATTTGAATGTGTTTATAGATATCGTGAATGGCAATAGGAGAAAGTTTCACGAGAAGAATATTAAATGGGGTTTTGACAAGTTGGTATCAATGGACTCATTTAAGAATTGTGAAAATGGGCATTTGGCGAATGATGATGCATGTGTGTTTGGAGCTGAAGTATTTGCAGTTACAGAGTATGCACAAAATGATCGATGTATTTCCAACGTAACTTAGATTAAAATTATCTCCTTCAGTTTAGTCCCGTCCCGTCCCATCCAGTTCCGTCCCGTCCCATCTAGTATGCGTACCAAATGCTACCTAAGAGTACCGTAAATTAAATAATTAACTATAAAGGTATAAATTGTAAATATTAAAAATATTTTGATGTAGTGTATATGATATATATTAAAATATATAAATCAAAAAAAAATCAAGATTGTGCTCATTTCGAACGTATCGAAGAGACGATTACAATTGTGTAATTTGTTAAAATTAAAACGTATTTTTTAACGTATTTTAGTTAATAAACGATTATATGTGTTAAATGTAAAATTAAAATAATGAAACTAAAAGGTATAAAGTAAATTTAGTAAATAAGTATAGGGGTTGAAAGTGTAACATTTCAAATCAAAATCACAATTTCGAATTGAAATGTTACACTTTCAACCCCTATACTTATTTACTAAATTTACTTTATACCTTTTAGTTTCATAATTTAATTTTACATTTAACACATATAATCGTTTATCAACAAACATACGTTAAAAAATACGTTTTAATTTTAACAAGTTACACCATTATAATCGTCTCTTCGATACGTTCGAAATGAGTCCAATCTTGAATTTTTTTGATTTATATATTTTAATATATATCATATACACTACATCAAAATATTTTTAATATTTACAATTTATATCTTTATAGTTAATTATTTAATTTACGGTACTCTTAGGTAGCGTTTGGTACGCATACTAGATCGGACGGGACGGAACTGGACGGGACTGAACTGGATGAGACGGGACGGGACTGAAATGAAGGAGATAATTTTAATCTAAGTTACGTTGGAAATACATCGATCATTTTGTGCATACTCTGTAACTGCAAATACTTCAGCTCCGAACACACATGAATCATCATTCGCCAAATACTCATTTTCACAATTCTTAAATGAGTCAAGTGATACCGACTTGTCAAAACCCCATTTAATATTCTTCTCGTGAAACATTCTCCTATTGCCATTCACGATATCTATAAACACATTCAAATAATAATAATTTAAAACGATTTAATGAATTAGTTAATATATGATTATTATGTTAATGTGATAGGAGTGTAAAACAAAATTGAAAAAAAAAGAGATGTACCATAAATTAAATAATTAACTATAAGGGTATGAATTTTAAATATAAAAAATATTTTTTTTATGTAGTGTATAACTGTATATGATATATATTAAAATATATAAATCTAAAAAAAATCAAGTTTGGGCTCATTTCGAACGTATCGAAGAGACTATTATAATGGTGTAATTTGTTAAAATTAAAACGTATTTTTTAACGTATTTTAGTTAATAAACGATTATATGTGTTAAATGTAAAATTAAAATAATGAAAGTAAAAGGTATAAAGTAAATTTAGTAAATAAGTATAGGGGTTGAAAGTGTAACATTCCAATTTAAATTAACAGTGGTCAAAAATGGTCAAACGCGGTTGAAATTTTCAAAAATGGTCCCTGTAATTTTTCAAAAATGATCCCTTGCAATTGAAAAGTCACAAAAAACATCCCATCGTGGGATTCCTTCGTGATCGCGGGACACCATTTTTCAAAAATGGTCCCTGCAAGTTTAAAAAAGTGTCAGAAATGGTCCCTGGCCCGCGATCGCGGGCTCCCATCGCGGAAAAAGGGGTATTTTTGCAAAGTGGGAGAGATTTGTGGTATTTTGGTAACACTTGGTTTGACTTAGGGTATTTTAATTAATTTCCCTTTTAAATATACTAAAAATCTCCATTTGATTTGTCTTTTTAAAAGGTTACCAATTTAAGTTTTATCAAAATTATTTAAGAATTTGTCTAGCTGGTAATTTCAAAAACTAATAAAAAAAGTTAGAGATGTTTTGTCCAATGTTCTAAATAGCGTGAGACGTGGCGGCGGCGAGACCAAACCTCAAGTCTTAGGAGCCACGACGAAGCCATGACGTTTTCAAGACGTGACTTATGACGTCAAATTTCTAATTCATATATAATATTATATATAAAAACATATGTTTTGTAGTGTTACTCAATGAGTCAATAGTAATAAGCAAGTTAAATTATGTTAGATACTAAAAAACTTGCAAATAAGACATTAAAACGTAAATAAAAAATAAATACCACATTACGAAAACTGCGCATTAGATCATAGCGTGACATGGGTTAACGTGGCGTGAGACACAAGTTTTGGTGTCATGGCGGCTGTGTGGCAAGTTTTTTAGAACAATGGTTTTGTCAAACTGATATATATATACCTACGGTTATAGAAAAAATTAGCATACTCAAGGAAATCTTGTATTTATATTTTCAATCTCATAAATTTTGACGTAATTAGAGTTTCAATAAAATGAAATAATAAAAGTTTAGAAATAAGTTAATTTGTCTATAAGTGATTAGATCATCTTCAACGGATTTTCTATAATATTTCTAAAATAAAGAATCAAATGTTAAAATTTTAAAAAAAAGTTACATTCATCTCCAACAACTTTGTTATTTTAGACATTTTAACACAAATTACATTAATATAATATTCTCTAATTTATATTTTCCCAATACACTTTAAAAGAAAAAAACTTTATATAAAATGATAAAAGATTTATGTTATCGGTGAGTTGAATAAAATATTTTTTCTCTCTTCTATTATTTTAGAGAATTATAGAGAGTTCTCTATATTTAGAGATTTATCCGAGAATCTCTATTTTTAGTATTTTAGCAAACAAAATAGCAATGTTGTTGAAAAAGAATTAATAGCAAACAAAAATCCATTTTTTCTATTTTAGCAATGTTGTTGGAGATGCTCTTATAATGTTATTAACGTGTAATGTCATCAGGGTATCAAATACCCCGTCCAATCAAACCTAGTAGTTGCATATCATAAAAATCTCAAGGCGAACGACAACACAAAGAAGTGATCAAACATAAAAGAGATGAGGTATATAGGAGCGACAAGAGGAGGTGGCTAATGTTTTGACGAATATATAAGAAAACACCTGCCATGTATAAAATCATATATGATTCACGTACAAAATCATATATGATTACGCAATCATATATGATTACGCGACTTTTCCCGCAACTTTAAGTCACGGCCAAAGTCGCACGTGTCCAGTTTTTGCAATTAATGTAAAATAACATGTGATTTTGCACATAATTTGTTGTTTTCTCGTTTTCTTAAATAGTTAGCGTTCTCGTTTGAACATTTCTCTCTCTCTCTCTCTCTCTATATATATATATATATATATATTATTTTTTTGACAATATGCAAAGGGAAAATTAGGAAAAGTGATGGCTAAAACCTAAATACAGACCTAGATGATTGAAAGATTAGGTTATGAACAAACAATGATATACGAGTTATCAAATAAGCTCTTCATATCATTCAAACAAACTCTTATAAATTGTTTACTTACAATCTAATGAGTTTTTATGATTTGGACGACTTATTTGCTCAGTCATACATGTGTTTATTTACGGGCTAATCGTTAAGCCATTAAACTAAAATGGCTATATGGAATAAGTCAGGATCCCTCACTTGTCCCCTTTAAGATAGCTCAAACAAATTAATACCATAAATGCTTATAAATAATTCAACCCTTTCTCATTGCCTCTCTCAAACCCATTGACGTATCGTCCCTCGTAAGGACATATATAGGTGCTTAATGAGACTCTTGGATTTATATGATTCGTCCAATACTACTTGTTTATATATTTATATTAGGCCTGACAAACGTGTCATGTCGGGTTGAAAGTGTCGAGCCCTAACCCGACCCGTTAATAAACGGGTCAGAAAACCCCAACCCTAACCCGGCCCGCCTAACCCGTTTAACATTTAAAAAAACTACAAATTAAAAATCAAAATTTCACAAAAAATTACAAATCTAACGTTCAAATGAAAGCATTAGAAATCTATTTTTTTAGTTCAAACTTATAAGTTCTAATCAAATCCAAAACATTAAAAATACAAAACGTAAAAAATCCAACGCATTAAAAAAACTTATAATATATATATATATATATATATATATATAATTTATATATATATATATAAAAACAGGTTATGCGGGTCATTTTCGAGTTGAAATTTGACCCTGACCTTACCCGTTTAATTTTCGTGTCGTGTCGTGTCAATCCGTTTACTTAAACGGGTTGAAATGTGTTACCCAAACCTGTTACTTCGTGTCAAGTTAGCGTGTCGTACAAATTTTTGTCAGGTCTAATTTAGACGAACTCCCACCATTAACACAAAATCTTCTTTTTTAGAGAACTGTTAATAATTATATTATACGTAGAATTGAACTAATATATTCTAAGTTCTATTTTTATTTAAAAGTTGAAAACCCTAATAAACTAAATTTAAATCGGACTTTTGCTAAATAAAACTTTGAAATACACATCACCATATTGAGGGGCGTATCAAAACAGAAAAAACAAATCCCAACAAGACTTTCCGCATCTTTGATGGAAAATAGTACGACAACGGGAGACCCTTCAAAAATATGTTTTCTACAAATAATTGTTTTTTTATCATCAAGTCTTTTTACCTACAACAATTACATTGGGTTTCAACTTAAGGCCCAAATTGTAAATAATCTCATAGAGATGGCCATATGGGCGGGCCGGGCTAGCCTGGACCGCGCTTTCATCGGAACCGGACCTAAACAGTATTCAAAAGACCGGGCCTTGGTCGGGCCCGGGCCGGGCTGGGCCGGGCTTGGGGGTTGAAGACTGGGCCCGTTAAGGCTTTTCAAAGACGGGGCCTTTGGGTCTGGGCCGGACCCGGGCCTAAACCGGGCTTTAAAAAAATATATATACCATTTTTAATAAATATTATTCGTATCCACTATAAAATACTTAATTGAGTCACTCAAACATACTTAAAAATACGTTCTATTAGAATTTCATATATAAAGAAAAATATGTTCTATTAATTTTATATAAATTATAAAGAAAAATACATTTAAAGAAGTACATTTATTGAATTATAAAGAAAAATACATTTAAATAACTACATTTATTGAATTATAAAGAAAAATACTCTTAATCCTCGTTCTCGTATGGTGGATAGTATGCAAGAGTTCCGGTCGTTCGAAGTCTAGTAAGAGTCGTTCCATCATCGAGTTCATCAACATCGAGTTGTTCTTCAGGGTTGGTCTTGGTTGTCAAGTATGGGTTGACTTGAATCACCTTGTGACTTGCATGCGTTATCGGTGTGCCTCTTTAAGGTCGAGTTTCCCGAGATCGCAAGGAGAGCTCCACACCTTTTGCATTGTGCCTTTCTTTTCCCGTCGGTGAGAACCACCATATTGAAATCATTCCAAACTTCGGATTTTTGTCCGTGTTCGACAATAACTTCTCTAATTTGATCGTTTGATGAACTACCACTGGCCATTTTGATTAAATAATCGAAGAATTGAAAGAACGAGAAGTTGCGAGAAATGAACACGAGAAAGCGAGAAATCGAGAAATCGAGAATTGTAAGCGAGAATTGCGTTTTTTGTGTTTTTGTAAGTTGGTATCAAACCTCATACAACCACTACCTATTTATAGTGTTTAGAAACCAAAAAAATCGGCTCAAAATCGATCCCAACGAATATATAAACGGCTATTTTTTTGAAAAAACGGATATATTGGTGGGCCGGGCCGAGAAAAATCCTGAAATCAGAGCCTGGTAGGGCCTGACGGGCTGGGACCGTGTAACATCCTAAATTTTGTTATTAGTATTTTATTAAGAATTGGGTTATATTTGCAATTGTTATAACCTTGGGATTGTATGGAAGTCTTATAATCCAATTTAAGGTTGAAATTCAAAGAATGAAAGTTTAGTGTACTTATTGGAATTAATGTCACTATGGGGTAAGTTATGTCACTTTGAAAATGTTTGTGTGGATAAAATACTGAGAATGAGAAATATCTCATTCTTGTTTGTGTTGAGTCGGCAAAAGAGAGAAGCAGGAAAGAAAAAAGAGAAAGAAGAAAGAAGCTTGGTCCCTCATTTTGGTAAGAGATTTGAAATGATTTCTAGTAGCAATCTGTTATAGTTTTGTGTTTATAAACGTATCTGTATTGTGAATAGGGTTGAAAATTGTTTACAACAGATTTGGAGATTTACGATTTTGGCAGAGAAACAAGTTTTGCTGCAAAAGGTGAGTTCATTCGATTCGTTGTATAAATCAGTGTTTTTAAGTTATACTAACCTTAATATAGCTGTATGAAGTGATTGAGAACTGATTAGAATGAATAGGCTGAATTGATTTTATGTTTAAAATCGATTTGTGGACTTATCGAAACGAACAGTACGTAGTCCCGATACTTGAATGTCCCGGTACAGGTAAGTCCCGGTACAGGTAAGTCCCGGTACTAGAGTGTCCCGGTACTTACGAGTTCCGGTGAAGTCCCGATACTGTTGGATACCGGGAGATGGGGATACCGGGAGATGGGGATACCGGGAGATGGGATACCGGGAGTGGGGAATACCGGGAGTTGGATAAAAGAGTCAGTTTGCAGACTTTGTAATAGATCTTGGATATGAACTTAAGAATGTAATAGTTAAGGTATCCAGAGACTTTGTAATATTTGTACTATTCTAGGAATTGGAAAGTATAGTTTCGTAAATCGTGGAAAGGTACGATTTAGAAATTGACATATATCGTATGCCACTTGAACATATGTACTTTTAAATAGTAATATGTTAGGTATATAGCCCGCGTTAGTATGATGCTAGGCAGGAAGGGGTTAAGTGTAATGGATCCATAGGCACTAAAGTTTGGTAATCACTTGGAATAGGCGTGTGGTATTACTCGTTTAATCGTTATTCCAGTGTGTGTGGGAAATCACGGAATAGGCGTGTGGTATTAATCGTTATTCCTGATTTCTAAGGAAGAGAGTGAGGTTGACATAAGTACTTGTAATCTCTGCTTCCTTACTAATAAATGGGCGTGTGTAATCGCGATTTATTGGTGGAGAGCATTGATCTAGAATCTTTGAAGATTCGTAGTGTGGCTCTGGGGTATGATATGCTGATGGATTTGTTGTCAGTCATAGTCATGGGATTGGATAAAATTGTATAATGAAATAGAATTATACGTACGGTAAGAAAAGGAGTAACCAGGTTTGTTGTAACTTGTTTACATTGATTTTGCAAATGTTATTATTGAAATGAATGTTCTCACTAGGCATTGGCCTAATCGTTTCATATAATGTTTTCTTACCAGGTTCAGGCTCGGGCAAATAAAGGGTTGTGGGACGAGTGTTTTTGGAATAGCAGAAGTGGCATTTACCAAAGAGGAGATTTTTGAAGGATAGCTTAGATAACATCAATTAATCTGATTGTAGTGACATGATTAGATTGATAGGTTGTTTGAAGTATCCTGTATTGTAAATACACTCTTGATGGTTAATTCCTTGCTATCTATATAAGTTGTAGTTTTATTGTCATAACCTATTGTAACTTGAGGTTTAAATTGGCCCGGATTTTGGGGCGTTACAATATGGTATC
Organism: Saussurea involucrata; assembly: GCA_033807775.1. NCBI lineage: Eukaryota > Viridiplantae > Streptophyta > Magnoliopsida > Asterales > Asteraceae > Saussurea > Saussurea involucrata. The sequence goes on along the minus strand of CM066322.1, from coordinate 11,009,677 downwards.
AGAGCATTAGTTTAAGCGAACTAAGTATGTTGAGGAGGTACTTAGACTTAAGCTGTGATGAATTAAGTTATGATTCGTGAGAATGGGTAGGAATGCTAAGACGGGATAGTCTTAGAGGTGACGGAAATACGTGAAATTAGTACTGTAATGATGGTAACGAGGATTCTCCTGTATAATATATTCACAATTTCAATTAGCTACTGTTATTTATGAATATATTGTTACATAAGCATGCTTGTTTCTAAATAGTTACAGTGACTGATTAGCGGTAAATTACGTTTTTGTATGTCTAGTTATGTATAAACCATTACTGATGGGTATTCTTTTGTGCTCATCCAGAACAATGGTAAATACTCCGCCGAGGTCTCCTAATTCTTCTATGAATAGGAATTGGTTAGACGATACGGGAGAAAGACAAAATGGAGTAGGCGGAATTCATGAGACGCCACCAGGTTTTCTTTCTTTAGGAGGAGTACGTAATCCGGTACATAGAGTGGGTACCAGTACTGTCGATCAAACACCATCGGAAGCAAGTATGGAAGGACGCATTATGGATAATGTTACCAGATTGATGAATGCATCAATGGAAAGACAAGCTGAAATGATGAACACCACCATGGGAAGACAAGCAGAAATGTTCATGAAATTGTTTAATGATCGAAGTACGGAACCAAGACGGACAAGAGTTGATACAAGTGTGATAAATCCAACTGGAAACCCAGGGTTGAAAGAAATTGCTCTTACAAAACCTTCTTGAGCTGTAAACCACCGGAATTCAAAGGAGAAGATAGTCCAATAGCTTGCATGAATTGGCTAAGGGAAATTGAACAAGCTTTTCGAGCTTGTGAGTGTTATGATGAAAAGTCTAAAGTTAAATTTGGATCACAGATGTTACGTGGTAACGCGTTATCTTGGTGGAATGTGCTAGCAGCTTCTTTGTCAGCTTCTGTTTTGAATGCTATGACTTGGGATCAGTTCAAAGCAAAGATTCTGGAGGAGTACTGTAACGAAACTGAAATGGATCGAATCGAGGAAGAGTTCAGGAACCTCAAGAAAGGCAATATGACTGTGAGAAAGTATACAGAATCCTTCATGGAGAAGCTGAACCTGGTGGGGCATGTGGCTCCGACTGAGAAAGACAAAGTTAAAGCTTATCTGAAGGGTTTACCAGCAGATATGATGTCAAGGGTGCGGAGTTCAAAAGCTTCAACATTGAGAGAATCGATCGAGGAAGCAAAGGTTATAGAGGAAGTGTATGCTAAGGATAAAGAAGAAAAGACCCAAGTTGGGGAGAAGCGGAAATGGGAAGGTCGGTCAGATCATTCACAGAGGTCAAGGAACGCTGGTAAAGGTACTTCTTATGAATCACGCCGTGAACCAAACTGGTGTCCAAAGTGTAAGAGCAAGCATTTCGGGCAGTGTCGAGTGATAGCATCTGAATGTTTTAAGTGTGGAAAGAGTGGGCATACTATGAATAATTGTCCAGTGCGGGGAAATACATGTTTTGAGTGTAAGCAATCGGGTCACTTTCGTCGGGAGTGCCCAAGGCTGAAAAAGAGCGGCGATCAGAGTAAGAAACCAGTTATTCCGAAGCCAACGGGTCGAGCTTTTCAGATGACCGCTGATGAAGCTAAGGAATCAAGGGACGTTGTCTCGGGTACATTCCTTGTTAATTCTTGTCCTGCGCATATTTTGTTTGATTGTGGAGCAAATTTGTCATTTGTGTCCAAATCATTCTATCCTAAATTAGCTACGCCTGTTACTACTTTAGATGATGCTTTAGTAGTAGAGGTAGCTAATGGGGGTCAAGCTTTGGTTCGAGAAAGGCTTGATGGTTGTACTATTCTTATAGAAGAGACAAAATTTTCGATCAACTTGTTGTTGATGGAAATTGGAGGGTTTGACATAGTTGTGGGTATGGATTGGCTGACGGCCCATCAAGCAGAAATATTTTGCGCAAAGAAGTTAATTAGGATCCCAATGATCGATAAGGATGACGTATTCATCTTCGGGGAAAAGCAAAAGGGGGAAATTCCGTTAATCTCGGTTGTGAATGCGCGGAAGTGTTTAATGAAAGGATGTATGTACTATCTGGCGTATGTCTTAGATGGAAGGTTGGAAAAGAAACAATTGGAAGATATCAAGGTGGTACGTGAGTTTCCTGACATATTTCCTGATGATCTTCCTAGTCTACCTACTGAAAGGCAGGTGGAGTTTAGAATTGATCTCGTTCCAGGTTCGTCTCCGATAGCGCGTGCACCTTACCGTCTAGCGCCGTCTGAAATGAAAGAGATGATGACTCAACTCCAGGGGTTATTAGATAAAGGTTTTGTCAGACCGAGTTCTTCGCCTTGGGGAGCTCCGGTCCTGTTTGTTAAGAAGAAAGACGGTACTATGAGAATGTGTATAGATTACCGCGAGCTGAATAAAGTGACGATTAAGAATAAATATCCGCTTCCAAGAATCGATGATCTATTTGATCAACTTCAAGGGGCAGGATGTTTTTCTAAGATTGATTTGAGGTCAGGGTATCACCAAGTGCGGGTTAGAAATGAAGATATTCCTAAGACCGCTTTTAGAACTAGATACGGGCATTATGAGTTTTTAGTAATGCCATTTGGGTTGACAAATGCTCCAGCTGTCTTCATGGATCTGATGAATAGAGTGTGTCGACCTTTCTTGGACAAGTTTGTTATCGTCTTTATTGATGACATACTTGTGTATTCAAAGACTGAAGAAGATCATGAACAACACCTACGTGAAGTCTTAGAAGTTTTAAGGAGAGAGAAATTGTACGCGAAGTTTTCAAAATGTGAATTTTGGTTAAAAGAAGTACAATTTCTAGGTCACGTGATCACTTCAGAAGGAGTCAAGGTAGACCCAGCTAAGATTGAAGCTATGGCAAATTGGGAGACACCTAGAAGTGCATCTGAAATAAGAAGTTTCTTAGGTTTAGCAGGTTATTACAGAAGGTTTATTAAAGACTTTTCTAAGATTGCATCTCCTTTGACTATTCTGACTAGGAAGAATGTGAAGTTTGTCTGGACGGAGAAACAAGAATCGGCTTTCAGAACTTTACGTCAAAAGTTGTGTGAGGCTCCGGTTCTTGCTTTACCAGAAGGAACAGAAGATTTAGTGGTGTACAGTGATGCTTCAAAGATGGATCTAGGATGCGTATTGATGCAACGAGGCAAAGTGATTGCTTATGCGTCAAGACAACTTAAAGAACACGAGAAGAACTACCCGACACATGATTTGGAGTTAGCGGCTGTCGTGTTTGCTTTAAAGCTGTGGAGGCACTACTTGTATGGAACCAAATGTACTCTTTTTACTGACCATAAAAGTTTGCAGCATGTTTTTGATCAGAAAAAGTTAAATATGAGACAACGAAGATGGTTAGAATTACTTAAAGATTACGATTGTGAATTGCATTACCATCCTGGTAAAGCAAATATCGTGGCCGATGCTTTAAGTAGGAAAGAGTATAATGGACGTTTGAAATCGATCAATGCTAGAATTGATGTGACATCGAGTTTGATGGAAAAGATAAAAGAGGCACAAGCGGAGGCTCTACGGGAAGTAAACCTGAAAGAAGAAGTGATGGGCAAGCAACACCTTCAGTTGACTGAAGATGGCCGTGGAATAAAGCTGTTCCAAGGTCGTGTTTGGGTACCAAAGATTGGAGGAAATCGAGAGCTGATTCTCAAAGACGCTCATAGATCTAAGTATTCCATACACCCTGGGAATACGAAGATGTATCGAGATTTGAATCTGCATTATTGGTGGCCGGCTATGAAAGTAGATGTGGCTCGGAAGGTAGAAACATGTAGAACATGTTCGTTGGTAAAAGCAGAACATCGGAAACCTTACGGAAGTTTCCAATCTTTGGAAATTCCGGAATGGAAGTGGGAGAAGATCACCATGGACTTTGTGACGAAGTTACCCAAGACGCAAAAGGGTAACGACACAATATGGGTAATCGTGGATAGATTAACTAAGAGTGCTCATTTTCTGGCTATGAAAGAAACATCACCAATTGAGAAGTTGGCAAAGCTGTATATTGATGAGGTGGTGTCAAGACATGGTATACCAGTGTCGATTGTGTCAGATCGTGATAGTCGGTTTACCTCAAGGTTTTGGCGATCATTACAAGAGGAATTGGGTACGAAAGTTAATTTGAGCACTGCTTTTCATCCACAGACTGATGGACAAAGTGAAAGGACTATACAAACTTTGGAAGATATGCTCAGGTCATGTGTATTGGATTTTGGAGGTAACTGGGACACGCATCTACCGTTAGTAGAATTTGCGTATAATAACAGTTATCATTCCAGTATCGGAAGAGCGCCCTTCGAAGCCTTGTATGGTCGAAAATGTAGAACTCCGGTATGTTGGCTAGAAGCCGGAGAGAAACAGTTTGCTGGTCCAGAATTGGTACAACAAACAGCTGATAAGGTGAAAGAAATTCGGCAGCATATGAAAGCAACTCAGGACCGACAGAAGAGTTATGCTGACCCGAAAAGGAGACCAAAATAATTTCAAGTTGGGGAGCGCGTGATGCTTAAAGTGTCCCCATGGAAGGGTGTGATAAGGTTTGGTAAACGCGGGAAGTTAAGTCCTCGTTTTCTAGGACCTTTCACTATCACTAAAAGGATTGGTTTGCAAGCATATCAGTTGGATCTTCCACCAGAGTTGGAAGGGGTTCATAATACCTTTCATGTTTGTTATCTTCGGAAGTGTTTAGCCGAAGAAGAGGATGTGATACCACTCACTGATGTGAGAGTAGATGAAAAGAGTCGTTGTGTGGAAGAACCAGAGGCAATTTTGGAAAGATCGGTTAGAAAGCTACGTAGTGGTAAGGAAGTAGCTATGTTGAAAGTACAGTGGAAACACCATCGAGGTACTAATGTGACTTTAGAGTCAGAAGAAAGTATGAAAGATAAGTATCCTCATTTGTTTACTTGATTTTGATTTCGGGGACGAAATAATTTTTAAGTTGGGGAGTATTGTAACATCCTAAATTTTGTTATTAGTATTTTATTAAGAATTGGGTTATATTTGCAATTGTTATAACCTTGGGATTGTATGGAAGTCTTATAATCCAATTTAAGGTTGAAATTCAAAGAATGAAAGTTTAGTGTACTTATTGGAATTAATGTCACTATGGGGTAAGTTATGTCACTTTGAGAATGTTTGTGTGGATAAAATACTGAGAATGAGAAATATCTCATTCTTGTTTGTGTTGAGTCGGCAAAAGAGAGAAGCAGGAAAGAAAAGAGAGAAAGAAGAAAGAAGCTTGGTCCCTCATTTTGGTAAGAGATTTGAAATGATTTCTAGTAGCAATCTGTAACACCCTCAAATTTGGAAAGAGCAACTAATTAATTTTTTTTATAATTACATCCGAAACAATAGGTGAAATACCTCAACATACAAACTATAATTGTCTCCAAACAAAATATAGTAAAACAAGTCTTATAACCAAGACTAAACTCACTTCGGATGTCACTAAACCCGAACACAGGTGCTATTCCCAAGGGTTGATGCGGAAAATATCACTACGACAATCCACCTCTCGAGCACACTTCTAGCACACAATCTTTCACACGTGTCACTAGAACTACTCCCAACCTGAGACCTGTTGCACATGCCGACAAATAAAAAGGGTTAGGCTAATGCCTAGTGAGTTCAAGAGTTTATAGCATGAATTAAACAATTCTTTGAAAGAAAGTTTGTAATAAAGGTTTTGATTTCCGAAGGAGTTTACGAAGGATATAAATGACTCATTTTCAACGCACCCCAAAATCCATGAGTAATATTCCCCAAAAGGTATAAAGCGTTTTCCCAAAAATGAATACAATCCAAAACTCATTCAATACGTGAATAAACCTTTAATAGGCAAAACTTTCAAATACGGTTGACAACAAATTACTCAACCCATAAATCATGAAAAACCATCCATTTAATTATAACCCTCCAATGGAAACATAATACGAAGCAATACTCACGCAACCGTAAAATGTAAAGGAGTTCCAAATACCGTAAATACGGCAGTGACCTGCTTTATTTAAACCCCAACATACATGTGGGAAATTCAATATTGAAATCATTCAAAAGCAGTCAAAGTATAAGACCAACAATAATAATAAAACAGGGACAACATAAGGTCCCAAATAGGTTGGTCATTGACGGGGGAGACCCGCATCATTAATAGTTCTAACCAAGGAGTCGAGGTCCTTAGTGTCTTTAGCATAAATGCGACACCCTGGGATACCGTAGTGCCTTCAGCATAAATGCGACACTTTGAGATACCTTAGTGCCTTCAGCATAAATGCGACACTTTGAGATACCTTAGTGCCTTCAGCATGAATGCGACACCTTGTGATACGTTGGTGCCTTCAGCATAAATGCGACACCTAGCAGACCATCAAATAAAGTCTGACTCACGTGCCTATGGATTCCATGCAACACAGTCTATAACAACATGCTAATCCCGGAATGACTCACTCACCCAAGCATGTAAATATCCAAACGTGCAATAAATACAAAATGGTGCAATAAAAGCAACCCATAACAAGACTCCACATTGAATCCTTTAAACCGGACAATTGTCCCAAGACTATCTCAAGTCAAAACCGAGCAAAATGCTCAAACATATTAGTCCCATAAATAACGGTCATCAAATAACATAGAAATGCATTTAAACATCCATCGGGTAAACAAGTACCATAAGATTATTATCAATCCCGAACTCAACACGGTTTAAACAAAAAGGGTTTTCCCAAAAGGACTCACACCCTTATAATTCTCAATATGGTTGTTGACACTAAAACGTGCATTCTCCCAAATGGTTTATAAAATCATTTATACACATATGATTAAACCATCAAATAGACTCCATTTTGAGTAATAAATCTTTTAAGGATATAATTATGATTTCTAAACATCAAATATCCCAAAATCCCAAATATGGGTGTTTTACACATTTATGAAGATAAATACTACAAAGAGGTTAAATTACCCAAACAACTCAACAATTGATATTTTCAAGTAAAACACACACTCATTTGGAAAATACTATTTTTGGCATGTACAAAGTTTTCACAAATCAACTTGAACTCACCTTTGCTAGATTAAGCTAAATCTAGAGTTTCTCCAACGTAAGCTCCTTTGATGAAGATTGCATCCTCAAGCCAAAAGTTCCAAAACCTAGGTTTTTGAGTTTCCATCCATCAATACCGAAGTCTAACCATAAGAAATCATTCCTTAAACAATTTCATCCAAAAACCCCAAATATTCTAAACCCTAATCTTCAATAATGAAGAAGGTGAAGATTATCTCAACCAATCACCAACAAAATCATCTAACAATAACCTCAAGGTAGAAGAAAGAGGAAATCCACAATAACCTAGCATTTGGGTTAAGAAATGTTACCTTAATCGTATGAACCTCCAACTAAAAGCTTCCAACCATCCACATGAGCTCCAAGTTCTCCTATCTTCATCAATGGTGGGAAATGGGTTGAATTTGGTGAAGAAATGAGGGAGGAGAGGGGAGGTTTAGGGTTTCTTGAGAGAGAGACGACTTTTTAGAGAGTGAGTTGAGAGAGTTGAGAGGGATGAGTGAAATGGGGAAAAAGAAAGAAGAAAAGGGGTTTTAAAACGTTCTGGAGTCCGACGGCGAGAGTGACACGGCGAGAGTGACCATGTCACTCTCGCGAGTGTCATAATCGCTGAACCTCAAAAACCCTCGGTACAAAACCAGCTAGAGTGACACGGCGAGAGTGACACAAGTGTCACTTTCGCTGGTCACTTTAGCCGAGATTGTACCGAAAGTTGTTTTGGCCATAACTTCTTCGTTTTAGCTCCGTTTTTGCTCCGGAAAGGCCCGTTGGACTCGTATTTGAATTCTCCATCCAACAAGACTATCAAATTTAGGATTTAACTCCAAATCCTATTTTCCATAATTTTCTTAAAAGATCGATTCCTCACTAAATCGAAGTTGTACTTATCCGAAATTACGGGTGTTACAATCCTCCCAACCTTAGGATGATTTCGTCCTCGAAATCTACATCCTTTACAATCCAAAACCAACCGACTTACTGTCGACCATAATTAATCAATTCCTAACCGGAATCTAAATTCCCCCACACAGTCTTATAAAGGCAATTCCTCGAATAATTTCTTACCAACAAAACTCCTTCAAGTACACAGTACTTATGTCCGGAAGAACATTCCAACCACTGGTAACACTCCTAGTTAAACGACTCCTGTTGTCTCCCAACCTTAAAGTGTTCCATCTTCCTCAATTTTAGTTTTCAACTCTAAATCATCTCACGATTTAATCACTAACGAACCCAACAGAATTATCAATTCCGATCATCCCTACCATTAATTGTCAAATAACTCCACGAGTTCTAATAACTCCAAGAATCCATTCCAAAAAGAACAATCATAAGACCGACAAGTCCTTTAACCGTACACTAAGACTATTCCACCAAAACTACTCATCACAATTGAGCATCTTACGGTTACCGCTACCATTGTCTTCATCCTTCAAACTTGGCTACAAACCCCCGTTTACACTAACGGTTTCCGATTTCAAGACCACAAAGGTTGACACCTAGTTTTACCACCAAACTCGGAACTCTAATAGGATCCCACACACGAGTTCCATTTACCGAGGTTTCCATACAACTAAGGTTGCCAACAAAACGGCTGTATCAACCTCGAAATACGTTACCGCAAGTCTAACTCTACAATTACCACAAACACAATTACTTCGCCACCGCTATCCTCCGGCCCATAATACCAACACGCGTGGAATACCCAACCTTCCACCGTCGAAGTGCTACACGCACTTACCCTTAATTGTAACATCCCGCAAAACTAAACATACATATAACATATAATTCATAACATGGTTTCAACAAAATCATTCACATTACACATTTGGTCCCAAAGTCTGATCTAACCAATATAAAATTCAGTACAAACTTGATCCCATTTAGATCTGATAATAGCTAATAACTGAAATTTAAGTACAAAAGTATCATCGACTTCATAATGATCATCATTCCACATAGCTATCCACCAAGTAATCTAATCACTTACTCTTACTGGTACCACCACCTGGAATACAGATTTTTTTAAAACAAAAATGAGGGTTAGACCTAAGGGTCTAGTGAGTAAATCCCTGATATTTGAAAATCATTAAATTCATTTATATAAATACACACTTCACACACAACTTAATACTAATTACAATTTACACAACATACCTGTCCCATTCCACCTTATCCCTCCACCAATGGCCAATAACAATTGGTTGCGAGCCAATTTAACACACCGGTCCAAAGCCCGGCCACGTATTATATTTTCATATAATACTCACGTAATTATAATATCTCAATATATTATAATTACTCACGTATGACATATTCATACACATTATCAAACATTTATTAATCACCTCTTGTATTCCAGAAAAATATACTTTTTAAAGTAAAACTCACCTCGTGTGTTTATCACCAAAAACTCTTCCAAGATAATTCACGTATGTCGATCCTTCACAGAATCTGAAATCAGATAAAATACCAAATATCTCTTTTAACACTTAAACTTACAAAATTCACAACTCAAATCGCAACCCAAAATAACATGAAATCGCAATGAACAGTGCAAGTCGCAACCGTGATGAACAGTACAAAGTCACAACCTCTTACTGCGACTTCACCCCGAAATCGCAACCCACTATTGCGACTCCATCCTAAGTCGCAATCAACTACTGCGATTCCAAACCCAAATCGCAATCAACTACTGCGATTCCAATCCAAATCGCAATCAACTACTGCGATTCCAAACCCAAATCGCAATCAACTACTGCGATTCCAATCCAAATCGCAATCAACTACTGCGATTCCAATCCAAATCGCAATCTACCATTGCGACTTCAAGCCCAAGTCGCAATCGTCCATTGCGACTTCGTTGAATGTCGCAGTCCTCTATTGCGACTTCGATGAATGTCACGGTTCACTGTTTCATCCTAAAACCCAGAATTTGTACTTTTAAGCTATGCATGTTGCTATAAAGATGCAGTTATGATTAAGACCAAGTATACAACCTAACCTTAAGCTTAAACCTCCCAAAACATCCATTTTTAGCAAAACCCACTAAGAACTTTAACTAGTAGGCTCAAGAACACTTCTATGAATTAAAACACAAATGAGTAATGGATTTGTTACCTTAATAGCTTCAGTTAATTCTTTAAATCTCTGCAGTAACCTCTTGAATTCGATCCTCTTCTTCTTCCTTTAAGATTTCTCGATTTCTTTCCTTTTCTTACCAAAATGAAACACACACACACATAAGAACTTTGTATTTATCTAAAGAGTGTCTAAAGGTGACACCTCTTGGTGTCTATAGAGAACAGGGCGGTGGGGGTGGATAGTATCTCCACTCTCACCAAACAAACCCCACACTCAATCAAATTGGCAAAACTTACCCTCAATCTTCCAAATAAACCTTAAAACTTACCCCTTAACTCCTAACTCCATAAAATACTAAATGAAGACTTATAAAATTCCAAATTTAATTTAGATAAATTACCTGGTTATTACAACATCTCCCCCTTAAAAGAATTCCGTCCCGGAATTCAGTTAAGAGAACAGATGAGGGTATTTGGTTCTCATCTCCGACTCTGATTCCCAAGTCGCATCCTGACCTCTATGATGTTTCCACTGAACTTTTACCTGCCTGATCTCTTTATTCCTCAACACTTTGACTTTATGATCAACTATAGCTTCCGGTTCCTCCACATAGTTCAACTTTTCATCCACGTGAATATCTGGTAGTGAGACTGCTTGGTCTGGTGCAACTAAACATTTCCGAAAATTCGACACATGGAACGCGTTATGAATCCTGCTCAGTTCCAACGGAAGATCCAATCTGTAAGCTACTTCACCGATCCTTTCTGTAATTTCAAATGGCCCAATATAACGCGGATTGAGTTTACCTTGCTTCCCAAAACGTATGACTCCTTTCCAAGGCGAAACTTTTAACATCACAAATTCCCCAACCTGAAATTCCAACGGTTTCCGGCGTCGATCTGCATAACTTTTCTGTCTGTCTTGAGCCGTTTTCAATCTATCCCGAATCTGAGTAATCTTATCTGCTGTTAACTGTACTATTTCTGGCCCTGCCAATTGCTTCTCCCCCACTTCATTCCAACACAAAGGCGTTCGGCATTTTCTACCATACAATACTTCAAACGGAGCCGCCTGAATGCTGGCATGATAAATGTTGTTGTAGGCGAATTCTATCAAAGGTAGATGTTTATCCCATGATCCCCCAAAATCCACTATACAAGCCCGAAGCATATCCTCTAAAGTTTGGATTGTTCTTTCACTCTGCCCGTCAGTCTGTGGATGATATGCTGTGCTCAACTTTATTTGCGTTCCCATCTCTTTTTGAAAGCTTCTCCAAAACCTAGAAGTAAAACGACTATCTCGATCGGAAATAATCGAGATTGGAACTCCATGTCGAGTTACTATTTCATTAATGTACAACTTAGCTAAACGTTCCAAAGAATCAGTTTCTTTTATCGGCAAGAAATGAGCAGACTTCGTCAACCTATCCACAATCACCCAAATAGAATCGAATCCCTTTGAAGTTCTTGCCAATTTGGTAATGAAATCAGTAGTGATCTGATCCCATTTCCACATTGGTATATCTAATCGTTGCAACTGACCAAATGGTTTCTGATGCTCAATCTTTACTTTCTTGCAGGTAGTACAATCTTCTACATACTTAGCAACACTTCTCTTCATTCCCGGCCACCAATAGAATTGTTTCAAATCTCTATACATTTTATTCGTACCTGGATGAATAGAAAATCGAGATTGATGAGCTTCTTGTAGTACACGATCCCGTAATCCACCCAAACGAGGTACCCAAATTCTGTTTCCCATACACAACAACCCACGGTCATCTTTCCCAAGCAATGCTGATATCCCAACCAACCGTTCTGACTTCAAACTTTCCTCTTGATAAGCATCTATTTGGCATTTCAACAACTCATCAAAGATATTAGGAAGAAGTTCAGCTCGTAACGATATAGCTTTTATTGTTCCGCTTCTTTCTTGACGACTTAACGCATCTGCCACCACGTTCGCTTTCCCTGGGTGATAAAGAATTTCACAATCATAATCATTTACCAATTCCAACCATCTTCTTTGTCTCATATTCAGTTCCTTTTGATCGAAAAGATGTTGGAGACTCTTGTGGTCCGTGAAAATTTGACACTTAGAACCATAAAGATAATGTCTCCAAATCTTTAAGGCAAAAACAACTGCTGCTAGTTCCATATCATGGGTAGGATATTGTCTTTCGTGATCCTTTAATTGACGCGAAGCATAGGCAATCACCTTCCCACGTTGCATGAGTACACATCCCAATCCCAACTTAAAAGCATCACTGTAGACCACAAAATCATCAGAACCTTCTGGCAATGATAATATCGGCGCGCTGCAGAGTTTCTCTTTCAATATTCTGAATGCCTCATCTTGTTCTGCTTTCCATTCAAACTTTAAATTCTTCCGTGTCAACTTGGTCAATGGTGTCGCGATTCGGGAAAAGTCTTTTATAAATTTCCGGTAGTATCCAGCTAGACCCAGAAAACTGCGTACTTCGGTTGCTGTCTTCGGCGGTTCCCATCTTTCAATTGCTTCCACTTTTGCTGGATCAACTTGTATACCCTTCTCTGAAACTACATGACCCAAAAACTGAACTTCCCGCAACCAGAATTCACATTTAGAGAACTTAACGTACAACTTTTCTTTCTTCAATAACTCCAATATCAAACGAAGATGTTGCGCATGATCCTCTTTGGATCGGGAATAAATAAGTATATCATCAATAAACACAATGACAAATTTATCGAGATAAGGCTTACATACCCGATTCATCAAATCCATAAAAGCGGCTGGAGCGTTCGTCAATCCGAAAGGCATTACCAAAAATTCGTAGTGGCCGTATCTCGTGCGAAAAGCAGTCTTTAAAACATCCTCCTCCTTAACCTTCAACTGATGGTAGCCAAATCTGAGATCAATCTTTGAGAAGTAACAAGCTCCAACTAATTGATCAAAAAGGTCATCAATTCTTGGGAGTGGATACTTGTTCTTGATCGTGCGTTTGTTCAGCTCCCGATAATCGATACACATTCTCATTGAACCGTCTTTCTTCTTCACAAATAAAACTGGTGCACCCCATGGCGACGAGCTGGGTATGATGAAGCCCTTATCAGATAAATCTTGAAGCTGTGACATCATTTCTTTCATTTATGGTGGTGCTAATCTGTACGGCGCACGAGCGATGGGATTGGCTCCAGGTACCAGGTCTATTCCAAACTCTACTTGCCTAACAGGAGGAAGACTATTCAATTCTTCAGGAAAAACTTCTGGGTATTCACTAACAATGGAAATATCTTCCAGCTTACACTTTTCAGGCCTACTATCTATCACATAGGCTAGATAACTAGAGCAACCCTTATTAACACATTTACGGGCTTTTATCATAGATATAAGACTGGACTGATGATTCTTACGATCTCCATAAATCACTACCGATCTCTTATCAGGTAAAACAACATTGATTATTTTCTTATCACAAACTATATTAGCCTGATTCTCGGCTAGCCAATCCATTCCTACTACCACGTCAAATTCAATCAAAGCTATTGGAAATAGTTGTATCGGTACTCCACACCCCTCTATGTTTATCATACAATGATCAAAAACCTCTTTAACTGCTACTTGGTTATCATTCGCAGTGTCTACTAATAAAGCATGTTTTAACATTTTAGGCTATAAATGCATGTGAGCAGCAAAGGAGGGAGACACAAAAGATCGGTTTGCACCGGAATCAAATAACACTTTAGCACGCGTGGAGTTTATGAAAAATGTACCTGTGACCACATCAGGAGTTTCCTCCGCCTCTTTAGCTGTCATTTGGAACGTACGACCCCTCGTTCTCGGCGGTTCTATTCTTGGAACTACTGGTCTCGTAATGGCCGGTTTCCCCGATGTACCCCCTGATTGTATTCTAACTCGCGGACAGTCTGATTGGAGGTGATCCGGAGAATTGCACAAAAAGCAAAATCGTGTTACTCGACAATCCTTTACAACATGCCCAGTTTTCCCACATTTAAAACAAACCCGTGACTCTACTTGGCAATTTCCCTGATGGTAACGATTACACCTTGGACATGGTCTTTCTGTTGGTCGAACTGACGGACGATTGTCAAACCTCTGAAATCTAGGTTTCCTCGAATCCTGTGGTGGTCCTTCCCATTTTCTTTTCCCTAAGCTCTTATCACCAGTATCTCTTTTATTATCTCTTTCCACATTCTCGGCAGCATCCACCGCAGCTGTAAAAGTATTTGGCCCTGTGGCAGTCACCAATCTTCGAACCTCGTAATTCAACCCATAAATAAACCTCTCCATCTTCATCTTATCTGTAGCAACATAATATCCTGCAAAACAAGACTTCTCCAAAAATCGTGCAGTATAATCTCTAACCGACAGATTTCCTTGTTGTAGATTCATGAATTCTTCTTCTAACTGTCTGACAGCGGCTTGTGGACAGAAGTGTGTTGTGAAAGCTAACACGAATTCCTCCCATGAAAAAGTAGTATATACATCCGCTCCTCTCGATTCTGTATGAGCATCCCACCAATACAGAGCATCCCCTTTCAGCATCGCAGCTCCATAAAGCACTTTGTCTTCTTCAGCACATTTACACGTCTTGAAGATGGCCTCTATTTCTTTCAGCCATCTCATCGCCTTTACCGGATCCCGATCTCCTGAGTATGTAGGGGGCTTACAACTAAGAAACATTTTATAATCGCACCTTTTCACCCCTGGTAGAACAGTAGAGGTAAGTGGTATCTCCACTTCATGTTCCGGATCTGGTCTTTCAGTTTCATTAAGACGATTACGTTCGAACATGGCTTGTATGCTATCCTGTAATCTCCCCATTTCAGCAGTCAAATCATCTCGTGTAACAAACTCTGTACCATGCTGTTGTGTTCTACCTCCAGCTCGGCCTCCTGTTCCCCTTCCAGTTCTACCTCTACCACGATCTCCTCCTCTTCCCCCTGTTCCTAATGGCGGATTTCCTCCACTTGAATTCCTTCCTCTTCCCTGATTCCCTTGTCTGGTGCCACTCACCATTCTGTGGATTCAAACAAGGTTAATATACACACATAAGCACATACCCCATATAATAAGATATTCCAGTTCAAACATGTACCTGTAAGATCATAATTACACTGGCCTGGTGTAATTTGAAATTACCTTACATGATGTTCCTTCTACCTTTTATACTTAATATCCCCATGTTCTAATTTAATCGGGACATCCTACTTCACATGCAGTTTAAGTCTAGGTACGGATACTAATACCTAAATCCCTTAAACTAGGGCTCTGATACCATCTGTAACATCCCGCAAAACTAAACATACATATAACATATAATTCATAACAGGGTTTCAACAAAATCATTCACATTACACATTTGGTCCCAAAGTCTGATCTAACCAATATAAAATTCAGTACAAACTTGATCCCATTTAGATCTGATAATAGCTAATAACTGAAATTTAAGTACAAAAGTATCATCGACTTCATAATGATCATCATTCCACATAGCTATCCACCAAGTAATCTAATCACTTACTCTTACTGGTACCACCACCTGGAATACAGATTTTTTTAAAACAAAAATGAGGGTTAGACCTAAGGGTCTAGTGAGTAAATCCCTGATATTTGAAAATCATTAAATTCATTTATATAAATACACACTTCACACACAACTTAATACTAATTACAATTTACACAACATACCTGTCCCATTCCACCTTATCCCTCCACCAATGGCCAATAACAATTGGTTGCGAGCCAATTTAACACACCGGTCCAAAGCCCGGCCACGTATTATATTTTCATATAATACTCACGTAATTATAATATCTAAATATATTATAATTACTCACGTATGACATATTCATACACATTATCAAACATTTATTAATCACCTCTTGTATTCCAGAAAAATATACTTTTTAAAGTAAAACTCACCTCGTGTGTTTATCACCAAAAACTCTTCCAAGATAATTCACGTATGTCGATCCTTCACAGAATCTGAAATCAGATAAAATACCAAATATCTCTTTTAACACTTAAACTTACAAAATTCACAACTCAAATCGCAACCCAAAATAACATGAAATCGCAATGAACAGTGCAAGTCGCAACCGTGATGAACAGTACAAAGTCGTAACCTCTTACTGCGACTTCACCCTGAAATCTCAACCCACTATTGCGACTCCATCCTAAGTCGCAATCAACTACTGCGATTCCAAACCCAAATCGCAATCAACTACTGCGATTCCAATCCAAATCGCAATCAACTACTGCGATTCCAAACCCAAATCGCAATCAACTACTGCGATTCCAATCCAAATCGCAATCAACTACTGCGATTCCAATCCAAATCGCAATCTACCATTGCGACTTCAAGCCCAAGTCGCAATCGTCCATTGCGACTTCGTTGAATGTCGCAGTCCTCTATTGCGACTTCGATGAATGTCACAGTTCACTGTTTCATCCTAAAACCCAGAATTTGTACTTTTAAGCTATGCATGTTGCTATAAAGATGCAGTTATGATTAAGACCAAGTATACAACCTAACCTTAAGCTTAAACCTCCCAAAACATCCATTTTTAGCAAAACCCACTAAGAACTTTAACTAGTAGGCTCAAGAACACTTCTATGAATTAAAACACAAATGAGTAATGGATTTGTTACCTTAATAGCTTCAGTTAATTCTTTAAATCTCTGCAGTAACCTCTTGAATTCGATCCTCTTCTTCTTCCTTTAAGATTTCTCGATTTCTTTCCTTTTCTTACCAAAACGAAACACACACACACACATAAGAACTTTGTATTTATCTAAAGAGTGTCTAAAGGTGACACCTCTTGGTGTCTATAGAGAACAGGGCGGTGGGGGTGGATAGTATCTCCACTCTCACCAAACAAACCCCACACTCAATCAAATTGGCAAAACTTACCCCCAATCTTCCAAATAAAACTTAAAACTTACCCCTTAAATCCTAACTCCATAAAATACTAAATGAAGACTTATAAAATTACAAATTTAATTTAGATAAATTACCTGGTTATTACATTAATTGAGGTACATACCCTTTTTCAAGGTCCTAACGAGTTCAAGGTTTTCAAGTGCGTTATTCAATAAATATGCCAATTAATCAAAACCATTCACAAAATATTTTCAACACTAAGATTTTCACATCAAATAAACCGTACACACAAAACTACTAATATCAGTTCGGTAGTTACGCAAAACTGGGCACGTTCGTCCCACATATGAAAATCATGTTGAAATTCGTTTCATTGCAGTTCAGTTTACCCACAAAACGCAAAAGCGTAGTAAACAATTTCTTTTAGAAGAAACACCACAGTTCTAGTATGAATTGACTCATGACATGCATGTAAAGTGACTGTTCGACCTTAAACGGGGTGCGACACCAGGTGTGCACGTATTTCAAAAGAGGTCTAAACAACATTGACTCCAACATTTCCTCGTCAGCCATAAAACGACATGAGGCAAGGTTTACCAACAAAATTTTGCGCGCGCCAGTTTATTACACAAAACGATGGAGCGGTTTACCAACATTCTTAGTCAAAACACAAAATGGCTTGTGCAAATTCCCTAGTTAATACAAAAACTCATACGTCTCTATCACTTGAAAATATCGACTAAAACATCATACAACTTCACATTGGGGTAGGCATGCAAGCTTGTAACACTTCCATTAGAAATTTTCTTGAAACGAAATAACATGCATCAAATGGTTCGCGACCAAATTTTAAAAGATGAAACTCTTTAAATCACTTTCCCAAAATTTCTCATCCGGTCTTATAATGACATTTGAGTAAAACGTTTTCTGGCAAAACTTCCGAGTAAATAAGTGTTAATAATTTGTTGACACCAAAAAGGGTTCAAACCTATTTTCAAATCTAAAATTGTACCAACGGTGCGCATCAATGTTCAAACATAAGAATTCCACGCACCATAGTTTTATACAAACCATTTTTCTAAAATCTTTATCACGAAACATTTTCCTTAAAGTTTCGTACTTGAAACATAACACGTCAAAACGTAAATGCTTAAAAATGTATTTGTCAAAATACTTAAAATACACCTTTCCTCCAATCCAAAAAGGTTTCCAATTTTCCAAAATAATCGGCAATTCAAAGTTAACCAAATGTCAACAACTAACACATTTTCATTTTCAAAATGCAAAGCATTGCGAACTGTGTATGATTTCTACAACACCAAAACACCCTTTGACCGAATGGTCATCATTTAAACAAGAGTCTATAAAACATTTTCACTCACAATTCGTTCAACAAAGTGACGAGAAACAATGGTTACCACGTTTCACATAAAAACGGTAATAAACATTTAACTGACCAAAAGTGCACCAAGCAATTTATTATAAAATGCCACCAAAATGTTCTTTCATGCATCACTTAAGCCACGTATAAATCAATCCATACACCGAACCATTTGCAATGAAATACTTAGTAACACACATCTTTTGAAAGAAAAGTTACGCGACACTAGAGTTCCAAACTCATCTATTTTTAGTCGCCTTATGGCATAAAATTAACTTTTCTCAACAAAACTCGAGTGGGACCAAATGCCCAACATAACTTATAAACCTTTCACATAAGTAATTAAAGTTTGCACCTTGTGAAATTATACTCACACGACTCAACATGTCGTAAAATAAAGCTCCATGAACCTCCATGGACTCAATGACTCCAAGTCAATAAAACGGCGCTAAACACCATGTTTCCAAAGGCAAATTGCTATAAGCAAAATTATAAATGAGACGCCAAAATCTTAAAAATCCCCTTCTAGGGTAATACCACATAATCCACATTATTTAAAAACTCTCATTAAACAAAACCCCCAAAATAACTTCACATAAACAAAATGGAAAATAATTTTCCGTCCAAACTCTAACATATGTGGAGGAGATCCAATGTTAAAGTCACAAGCCGTAGTTATTTGTCTACCATCCTAGACAACATAAAACACGGATATCACTATACCCGAAAGAAACGTTGGACAACAACAACATGAAATAAATTCTGACGGAGTTTGCAACCCCCGACATAAGATGGTTCATGTACGTCCAAAACCAAAATCCAAAATATTGTGTTTGCTAAACATTTTCCAAAATTCGTAACACAATTCTCATAAGGATTTGAACACACAAAATATTTGATACAATTTATTTCCAAAACAAACTTGGTGCAAAACCTAGTCGGCAGTTAACATTTCAGCTCATACTCCTCCAAAATCCTCCGGTCCACTATTGTCACCCGGATATTCAAACCTCTTAAGGTAAGTTGGGAAATACATCACTTAACTTTACGGATTTTCCTCAAATCAAAGTCGGCTCAATAAGCCTATGGTTCTAGTCCAACCATCAATCTTGACTCGAAATGGTCTACTTAAAGCAAACATCATGCTTATCGTCACTTCAAGTGACTAATACTAGAATCGTCCATCTATTCCAACGACTACTAGCTTAGAACCTCCTTCACTACCCCAACGATCATCACATGAAAGCAATTCAAGTATGCACATGTACTAGTAGGTTCACCATGACACTGGCCAGGTGTCACTATGAACGCACCGTGCATGATTATCCTTGTTACTCTCAACGTGATTCTCGTTCCTAACTACATCCATTAACCTCAAAACCATCGTATCCTAAAGTGCCTAAGGGTGAATTTCACTCTTATTTACTTAAACAAACACTAGTTTGAGTCTAGGTATCCAAAATCAACACCTAAATCTCTCAAACTTATGCTCTGATACCAACTTGTAACACCCTCAAATTTGGAAAGAGCAACTAATTAAATTTTTTTATAATTACATCCGAAACAATAGGTGAAATACCTCAACATACAAACTATAATTGTCTCCAAACAAAATATAGTAAAACAAGTCTTATAACCAAGACTAAACTCACTTCGGATGTCACTAAACCCGAACACAAGTGCTATTCCCAAGGGTTGATGCGGAAAATATCACTACGACAATCCACCTCTCGAGCACACTTCTAGCACACAATCTTTCACACGTGTCACTAGAACTACTCCCAACCTGAGACCTGTTGCACATGCCGACAAATAAAAAGGGTTAGGCTAATGCCTAGTGAGTTCAAGAGTTTATAGCATGAATTAAACAATTCTTTGAAAGAAAGTTTGTAATAAAGGTTTTGATTTCCGAAGGAGTTTACGAAGGATATAAATGACTCATTTTCAACGCACCCCAAAATCCATGAGTAATATTCCCCAAAAGGTATAAAGCGTTTTCCCAAAAATGAATACAATCCAAAACTCATTCAATACGTGAATAAACCTTTAATAGGCAAAACTTTCAAATACGGTTGACAACAAATTACTCAACCCATAAATCATGAAAAACCATCCATTTAATTATAACCCTCCAATGGAAACATAATACGAAGCAATACTCACGCAACCGTAAAATGTAAAGGAGTTCCAAATACCGTAAATACGGCAGTGACCTGCTTTATTTAAACCCCAACATACATGTGGGAAATTCAATATTGAAATCATCCAAAAGCAGTCAAAGTATAAGACCAACAATAATAATAAAACAGGGACAACATAAGGTCCCAAATAGGTTGGTCATTGACGGGGGAGACCCGCATCATTAATAGTTCTAACCAAGGAGTCGAGGTCCTTAGTGTCTTTAGCATAAATGCGACACCCTGGGATACCGTAGTGCCTTCAGCATAAATGCGACACTTTGAGATACCTTAGTGCCTTCAGCATAAATGCGACACTTTGAGATACCTTAGTGCCTTCAGCATGAATGCGACACCTTGTGATACGTTGGTGCCTTCAGCATAAATGCGACACCTAGCAGACCATCAAATAAAGTCTGACTCACGTGCCTATGGATTCCATGCAACACAGTCTATAACAACATGCTAATCCCGGAATGACTCACTCACCCAAGCATGTAAATATCCAAACGTGCAATAAATACAAAATGGTGCAATAAAAGCAACCCATAACAAGACTCCACATTGAATCCTTTAAACCGGACAATTGTCCCAAGACTATCTCAAGTCAAAACCGAGCAAAATGCTCAAACATATTAGTCCCATAAATAACGGTCATCAAATAACATAGAAATGCATTTAAACATCCATCGGGTAAACAAGTACCATAAGATTATTATCAATCCCGAACTCAACACGGTTTAAACAAAAAGGGTTTTCCCAAAAGGACTCACACCCTTATAATTCTCAATATGGTTGTTGACACTAAAACGTGCATTCTCCCAAATGGTTTATAAAATCATTTATACACATATGATTAAACCATCAAATAGACTCCATTTTGAGTAATAAATCTTTTAAGGATATAATTATGATTTCTAAACATCAAATATCCCAAAATCCCAAATATGGGTGTTTTACACATTTATGAAGATAAATACTACAAAGAGGTTAAATTACCCAAACAACTCAACAATTGATATTTTCAAGTAAAACACACACTCATTTGGAAAATACTATTTTTGGCATGTACAAAGTTTTCACAAATCAACTTGAACTCACCTTTGCTAAATTAAGCTAACTCTAGAGTTTCTCCAACGTAAGCTCCTTTGATGAAGATTGCATCCTCAAGCCAAAAGTTCCAAAACCTAGGTTTTTGAGTTTCCATCCATCAATACCGAAGTCTAACCATAAGAAATCATTCCTTAAACAATTTCATCCAAAAACCCCAAATATTCTAAACCCTAATCTTCAATAATGAAGAAGGTGAAGATTATCTCAACCAATCACCAACAAAATCATCTAACAATAACCTCAAGGTAGAAGAAAGAGGAAATCCACAATAACCTAGCATTTGGGTTAAGAAATGTTACCTTAATCGTATGAACCTCCAACTAAAAGCTTCCAACCATCCACATGAGCTCCAAGTTCTCCTATCTTCATCAATGGTGGGAAATGGGTTGAATTTGGTGAAGAAATGAGGGAGGAGAGGGGAGGTTTAGGATTTCTTGAGAGAGAGACGACTTTTTAGAGAGTGAGTTGAGAGAGTTGAGAGGGATGAGTGAAATGGGGAAAAAGAAAGAAGAAAAGGGGTTTTAAAACCTTCTGGAGTCCGACGGCGAGAGTGACACGGCGAGAGTGACCATGTCACTCTCGCGAGTGTCATAATCGCTGAACCTCAAAAACCCTCGGTACAAAACCAGCGAGAGTGACACGGCGAGAGTGACACAAGTGTCACTTTCGCTGGTCACTTTAGCCGAGATTGTACCGAAAGTTGTTTTGGCCATAACTTCTTCGTTTTAGCTCTGTTTTTGCTCCGGAAAGGCCCGTTGGACTCGTATTTGAATTCTCCATCCAAAAAGACTATCAAATCTAGGATTTAACTCCAAATCCTATTTTCCATAATTTTCTTAAAAGATCGATTCCTCACTAAATCGAAGTTGTACTTATCCGAAATTACGGGTGTTACAATCTGTTATAGTTTTGTGTTTATAAACGTATCTGTACTGTGAATAGGGTTGAAAATCGTTTACAACAGATTTGGAGATTTACGATTTTGGCAGAGAAACAAGTTTTGCTGCAAAAGGTGAGTTCATTCGATTCGTTGTATAAATCAGTGTTTTTAAGTTATACTAACCTTAATATAGCTGTATGAAGTGATTGAAGTCCCGATACTGTTGGATACCGGGAGATGGGGATACCGGGAGATGGGATACCGGGAGTGGGGAATACCGGGAGTTGGATAAAAGAGTCAGTTTGCAGACTTTGTAATAGATCCTGGATATGAACTTAAGAATGTAATAGTTAAGGTATCCAGAGACTTTGTAATATCTGTACTATTCTAGGAATTGAAAAGTATAGTTTCGTAAATCGTGGAAAGGTACGATTTAGAAATTGACATATATCGTATGCCACTTGAACATATGTACTTTTAAATAGTAATATGTTAGGTATATAGCCTGCGTTAGTATGATGCTAGGCTGGAAGGGGTTAAGTGTAATGGATCCATAGGCACTAAAGTTTGGTAATCACTTGGAATAGGCGTGTGGTATTACTCGTTTAATCGTTATTCCAGTGTGTGTGAGAAATCACGGAATAGGCGTGTGGTATTAATCGTTATTCTTGATTTCTAAGGAAGAGAGTGAGGTTGACATAAGTACTTGTAATCTCTGCTTCCTTACTAATAAATGGGCGTGTGTAATCGCGATTTATTGGTGGAGAGCATTGATCTAGAATCTTTGAAGATTCGTAGTGTGGCTCTGGGGTATGATATGCTGATGGATTTGTTGTCAGTCATAGTCATGGGATTGGATAAAATTGTATAATGAAATAGAATTATACGTACGGTAAGAAAAGGAGTAACCAGGTTTGTTGTAACTTGTTTACATTGATTTTGCAAATGTTATTATTGAAATGAATGTTCTCACTAGGCGTTGGCCTAATCGTTTCATATAATGTTTTCTTACCAGGTTCAGGCTCGGGCAAATAAAGGGTTGTGGGACGAGTGTTTTTGGAATAGCAGAAGTGGCATTTACCAAAGAGGAGATTTTTGAAGGATAGCTTAGATAACATCAATTAATCTGATTGTAGTGACATGATTAGATTGATAGGTTGTTTGAAGTATCCTGTATTGTAAATACACTCTTGATGGTTAATTCCTTGCTATCTATATAAGTTGTAGTTTTATTGTCATAACCTGTTGTAACTTGAGGTTTAAATTGGCCCGGATTTTGGGGCGTTACAAACCGGGCTTGAAGCGGGTCGGGCCGGGCCCGAGTTTTGAGCGAGCTGGGCTTCGGCCCCCCATCGGGCTTTTTCAGGCCTGGACCCATTTGGCCATCTCTAATCTCATGTTTGTTTGGAGGTATTTAGAGGTAAGCAATGTTATAAATGACATGAAGCAGTGGTGAGGCCAAGCTTTAGATCCTAGAGCCACGGTAAGGTCCCGATATTTTTAAAGTCGTGACTTATAACGACAAATATCTATATATGGGGGTGTTTGGGAGTGCTTATATTTTTAACTTATGCTTATTTGTTTATGTGGTGAGGAAAAGCAGTTTTTAAAAAGTGTTTGTTAAAAATTGAGGGTAAAAAGATAATTTGGATAGATAAGGAAATAAGGAAATAAGGAAATAAGGAAATAAGGAAATAAGGAGGTATGGATTGACTTATCAAAAACAACTTATTTGTGGTGAGGAGAAGCAAATAAGCACTTTTGATTTTTTCTATCCAAACACTCCAAACTGCTTATTTGCGGTGAGGAGAAGCTATAAGCAAATAAGTCAAAAATATAAGCACTCCCAAACACCTTAATAGTCTAATATATATATATAAACATATGTTTTGTATTATTATTATTCAATAAGTCAATGATAATAAATAAATTAAAGTAGATTATATATTAAAAACTAGCAAATAAGACATTCAAAACGTAAAGAAAAAAAAAACCAAACATCGCACTACAAAAACCGCAAATTAGGCCGTGCCGTGCCACAAACTTAACGTGGTGTGAGACACAACCCTTGAGTCTTGGAGCGTCATGACGGTTGTGACGACAAACGTCATGACGGTTGTGACGGCAAGCCTTATAGAACAATGGAGGTAAGAAATAAAAATGTTTGATATAACATACCGGATCCATTATCCCATACCCATTAATTTCCATACCCGATTAAATTTTATTCCTATGCTCATCTTACCACATTCCCAATTTTGAACCATCAAATAGTGTTTCAAAAATGAATTTTGCGTAAAAATGATTCTTGTTGTGGTTTAGAACATTTAAACAAAAATATAATAAAAATAAAGATGCTACACTACACATTGGGTTTCCACTTAAGGCCCAAATTGCAATGATACTTGAAATATTATTTGTTTTTTTTAAATGCTTGCATTTTATAAAAAGCCACAAAATGGGCACCAACCAAAACCTTACAACACGTGTCAAACAACACAAGGATCACAATATCCTTGAGGTTTGTAAGACACAAACCTAAGACACATCCGAACAATCGAACAGTAGCATAGAAACACCCTGCCTGATAAAAAAAAAAGAGCACATTAAATCTGGCCCATCGAAACATTAGCTAACATCCTTCAAAAAACAACACCTTTAGTCTTGAATTGCAGCAGCCCTCGGAAACTCTCACCACTACAATGTTTCAATCCAGTCGCCCATCATTTTTAAAAAAAAACGGCCTCTGCGGTTCCCTCCTACCGACGGATTTGTGAGCCACCCGTTCCACTCGATTTTTCTACTTCCGCTTCTTGTTGCGATCCGTTCATAGCTTCTTCTTTGGAACTCAACGAACATTCCTTTCAAACTACTTTTTTCTCCTTTGAACACCAACCGATTACGATGTGACCAAAAAAAGTATGAAAAACACCAAGCCATTTCGTCCCATAATTTTGGAGGATCACTAATGTATTATGACTGAAATATGAATTTATATATAGTATATTATTATATCTGTGAAAAGAAAACGAATCATTAGTAATAAATGTAATTTCTTTCATGTGGTTGATTTTCATATCACATTAAATTATTTTTTCAAGAGTAAATTACATTTTTAGTCCCCATGGTTTGTTGAAAATTTCTATTTTAGTCCTTATGCTTTTAAAATTACGATTTTCATCCCTATGATTTATAATTCATCATCTTTTTTGTCCTTATGGTTTAAATTATATTGCTATTTTCATCCCTATGGTTTACAATACTCTTCTATTTTAGTCTTTCATACTTAAAAGTAGTGTTTTGGACTTAGGGACGAAAATAGAAATGCATTGTAAACCATAGGGATGAAAATAGCAATATAATTTAAAATATCAATACAACCAAAAAGACTAAACTACCCAACCCAACCCAAAACCAAAATAAGGTCAAATATTTGGAAAAGCATAGTAGTGGAAAAGAAGCCTATATAACTAGTCTCCATCTTGCACAAAATGTACCCAGTAAAAACCAGTCCATCAAACAGCAGCACCTTCGTTCAGAAGCATCTGATCAAAATGCCAAACTCCTGATATTTCAACAAATTAATAACACTTTTAGCCACCATATGAAGAGAATCAAGATTTTAACCGTTAAAGTTCATAATCTTTTTACCATGTCCTTTGCCGATTCTTCTTAGCTGAGCAACGTATTCAGACATCTTCTTAATTGCCTCGACCTTTTATCACAGAAAAAAGTAAATATCAACTTTCCGTTAAGGAAAAAAGATAAGAATTTATGAAGTAAATCTGTAAAATTCTACCTGTTCGCCCAAGAACTCGCTTTCAATAAAATCAGCTAACTGCACGTCGTTGTTCTTGCTGGCTACCTGATCTCACCACATATCACAATTCAGAAACTCAAATCTCACTTGTCTTCGAGATATTATTAGTAATAATCATTAATTGGCCTAATAGTGAATATAAACAAAATGTAAAAAACGAATGGGCATACCGCATGAACATGTAGAAGTTTCTCATTTGTTAACTTCTCCAGTGACAATGCAAGCTCCATGGCTACAATCAATAAAGAAACAGCGAGTCAAACCTTAGTGATGGGGAATTGGGGATCCTTTCCATAGGCCGCCAGATCAAATATCCTCAGAGCCACCATAGCATGGGCCCCATGATATTAAAGTCGAGACCCAGGTTACGCCAAAAAGTCATTGAGCAAACATCAAGTAAATTACACGATCTAAGTTAGGGGCCGTTTACATACGCTTAACGGATAAGTGCTTACCAGGAAGAGTTATCACCCTCACTTACCCCTCACTTACCTTATCAGATAACATTCTCTGAAAATGGGTTATTGGGTAAGCGACTAAGCGTATTTTACTTGGTAAGAGTCTCCTCCCTCAAAGTGGCTTATTCATTAAGCTTCTAAGGGGAAGCTTTATGCAGAAAATAAAGCCAAGTTTTTCCAAAACTGTCCCGCCCAATTAAAAAACATGCTACTTTCATTTATGAAAAAAAGACCCCAAACAAAAACCTTGGTGGTCTATTACAGACTTCCACACACACAACTAAATCCATACATGACTTAATGAAAAACCAACCAACCAACCAGCCGCCAAGTCAATAATTAACAAAGTGATAAACATAAACCCCAACTGAACCAACAAATCACTCTCACCCAATAGAATATATATATATATATATATAGAGGCGGGTTCAAACGAGGAACGTAACAATTTAAGAAAACGCGAGGAGCACCGCCCATGTACTGAATCACATGTGATTCACGTACAAAATCACATGTGATTCACACCTGACCGGGGGGCTTCCGCCCATGTAGTGGATCACATGTGATTCACGCCTAAAATCACATGTGATCCGGGCGACTTCCACGCGACTCGCGAACCAGGTCGCCCGCTACCCGATTTTTTCGGGAGTAGTAGATCACATGTGATCCAGTACATGGAAGGCGCTCCTCGCATTTCTCGTAAATAGGTACGCTCCTCGTTTGAACCTTCCTCTATATATATATATATATATAAGACATTTACGACCTATTATAGTTTCTGATTTGTGGGCAATCAATAGTATCGTAGCAAAGAAGGCATAACAATATAACATAGAACATACCATAAAGTGCATCTCCTTTCTCAGCATGATCGAACTCAGACAACGGCATTATAATAGACTGCAACTTCACCTTCCCACCACGTTTGTTCTGAAACACACAGAAACATTAGAAATGAAACAACCATTAAAAAAAGCTACAAGACTGCTAGGAAGATGATCAAACAACCTGGTACTCCATGAACTTTTCAGCATGTCCCCTTTCCTCTTCACTGGACTCCTTAAAAAACCTACAAGGATTCATGAATCATAGACCAAATTAAACATTGTTCACCGATTATTACTAGATATAACAATGAAGGTAGTAACTTACTTGGCTAATCCCTTGAGAGCAACGTTGTCCCTATCGAAGTAAGCATACATCGCATGATACACATAGGAAACATTGTACTCAACACTGAAAAAAAAACAGAAGCATAAAATTATCTTCAGAATCAAGGACAAACTCACCATCTGGAAATCTTCTAACATGAGCACAAGTATAATTTAAAGTGAATTAAAGAAATGTTCAATCCCAATCAAAACGACAAGAAACGATAATTACAGATAAGATAATGTACTGAAATACCATGTACACAGTCATCCAGATCTACTAAAACCAAAGCCCCGTGAAGATGTATTGACAAAAACCTAATAAAATATGCATATAACTAGAGCTTATGTTCTCCTAGAACTTTTATCAAACACCTACCGTGCGATTTGGATTCACGTTTAAGTATCAAGAACAACTAAATAAGCTCTAACGGAGTAAACAGAGTACATCGATTATACCATAAAACGAAGCACTAATCAATTAACATACAAGATCAATAAACCGTCTGAGCAAATTGAAACATGAAATGAAAAATTGGAAGTAGAAACTCACTTGATTTGTTCGTTAATAACGGATTCGGAGTCATCGGCGTACTTTTGACGAGCAAGAGACTGTTGAGGAACAGTAGGAACGAGATTAAGCTCCTTTTTCACCTCCGCAAACGGCTCAAACACAACTCCTGTAATTGGCTTACTGTTTGAGGAACCACCTTTGGCCGCCGAACAAACGATAGCCGATGAAGATGAAACAGAGGAAGAGGAGAGCATAGAAAGCATAGAACCGCTGAAATTCTCGCCGGTTCCGGCGGTGGCAGCGTTGGGCAAGAAGATAGTCGGAGAAGCTCTTAGAAGCATGGTTTTTAGAGAGAGAAAGACACGGGAAGATAGGTTTAGAGAGTGAAAATCGAAAGGGGGGAAACCAGGGGAAACGGAGAACGGTTTTGACTGTGAAGAGAGGAGATATATATAATCCAGAAACAGAAAAAAGCAAATCCCAACAAGACTTTCCGCATCTTTGATGGAAAATAGTACGACAACGGGAGACCCTTTCTATGTTGCAACAAATAATTGTTTTTTTATCATCAAGTCTTTTTCATACAAGTCATATTGGGCTTCAACTTAAGGCCCAAATTGTAAATAATCTCATGTTTGTTTGGAGCCACGATAAGGTCCCAATATTATTAAAGTCGTGACTTATGACAACAAATATCTATATAGTTTATAATATTATATATATAAACATATGTTTTGTATTATTATTCAATGAGTCAATGATATTAAACAAATTAAAGTAGATTATATATATATTAAAAACTAGCAAATAAGACATTCAAAACGTAAAGAAAAATTATCAAACATGTGGGTGCCACAAACTTAACGTGGTGTGAGACACAATCCTTGAGTCTTGGAGCGCCATGACGGTTGTGACGGCAAGCCTTATAGAACAATGGAGGTAAGAAATAAAAATGTTTGATATAATATACTGGATCCATTATCCCATACCCAATTAAACTGAGGGAATGAAAATTTTATTCCTATGCTCATCTTACTACATTCCCAATTTTGGACCATCAAATAGTGTTTCAAAAATGAATTTTGCGTAAAAATGATTCTTGTTGTGGTTTAGAACATTTAAACAAAAATATAATAAAAATAAAGATGCTACACTACACATTGGGTTTCCACTTAAGGCCCAAATTGCAATGATACTTGAAATATTTATATGGACTATTGGACTATTGGCTCATCGAAACATTAGCTAACATCCTTAAAAAAACAACACCTTTAGTCTTGAATTACAGCAGCCCTGGGAAACTCTCACCACTGCAATGTTTCAATCCGGTCGCCCATCATTTCTTAAAAAAACGGCCTCTGCGGTTCCCTCCTACCGCATCCCCGACGGATTTGTGAGCCACCGACCCGTTCCCCTCGCTCCACTCGATTTTTCTACTTCTGCTTCTTGTTGCGATCCACTCATAGCTTCTTCTTTGGAACTCAAAGAACATTCCTTCCAAACTACTTTTTTCTCCTTTGAACACCAACCGATTACGATGTGACCAAAAAAAGTACGAAAAAACACCAAGCCATTTCGTCCCATAATTTTGGAGGATCACTAATGTATTATGACGAAATATGAATTTATATATAGTATATTATTATATCTGTGAAAAGAAAACGAATCATTAGTAATAAAAGTAATTTCTTCCATGTGGTTGGTTTTCATATCACATTAAATTATTTTTTCAATATTGGGTGTTTGAGTGGAATTGCTTAAACGCCTATTAATTTCATGGTACATGTAAACTGTGATACTATTGTATTGTTTTAACTTATCTTTACAAAGAATTGTATTGCTTTAACTTATCTTTACAAATGAGTACAAGGGATTATATAGGCAAGGGACTAAACAAAAGGAAACCCTAAGAGATAAAATCCTAAGGGCCCATGGGCTAAGTTGGGTCTATGTTAAAATACAATATTTACATTATAACACTCCTCCTCAAGCTGGAGCATAGATGTTAATCATGCTTACAAATAGAAGAGACTCGTGATCCAGGTAAGGCTTTGGTAAATACATCAACAAGTTGATTTCCTGTTCGAACAAAGGGAGTTGAGATGGTTCCTTCTTCTAGTTTTTCACGAGTAAAGTGACAGTCCACTTCGATATGCTTCGTTCTCTCATGAAACACGGGATTGTTTGCAATGTGGATAGCCGCCTCATTGTCACAATAGAGTTTTATCGGTTTAGATTGAGTAAACCCAAGTTGGCCTAGCAGGTTACGCAACCAAATCAGCTCACATGTGGTTTGGGCCATAGCCCTGTATTCAGATTCCGCGCTAGATCGAGAAACAACATGTTGTTTCTTGTTTTTCCACGAGACTATATTCCCTTTAACCAGCACACAATAGCCTGTCGTAGATCGCCTGGTCATTTGGTCTCCATTATAGTCGGCATCTGTAAACCCTTCTATAACATGATGACCGTGATTTTGATAAAGAATGCCAAGAACATGGGCACCTTTTAGGTACTTCAGTATATGCCTAACAGCCTCCCAATGTGGAGTTCTTGGAGATGACATAAACTGACTTACAACGCTTACCGGAAAAGCAATGTCAGGACGAGTGATTGTCAGGTAGTTCAACTTTCCCACAATCATTTTGTACTTTTCTGGGTCCTTAAGTAGATTTCCACCGTCTGCTTTCAATTTCATGTTTGGAATCATTGGGGCCTCACACGGTTTTGCTTCAATCATCCTAGAGTTATTCAGTACATCCAAACAATATTTTCGTTGAGACAAACATATCCCTTTTCGAGTACGAGATACTTCATATCCCAAGAAGTATTTTAAAGGACCTAGGTCCTTTGTTTGAAACCGAGACGCAAGGAAATCTTTCAGTTTCTTGATTCCTGCCTTATCACTGCCAGTAATCACAATGTCATCAACGTATACCACTAGTAGAATACATCCAGAAGAGGACTAAGTAAAGAACACTAAGTGATCATGAGAGCTTCTCCGTAAGCCAAACTCAGTTACCACAACATTAAATTGTCCAAACCAAGCACAGGGGGATTGCTTTAAACCATAAAGTGATTTACGTAGTCTACAGACTTTACCAGACCCCCCTGAGCAACAAACCCAGGTGGTTGCTCCATATAAACTTCCTCATGTAAATCACCATGCAAGAAGGCGTTTTTCACATCCAATTGGTGTAATGCCCAGTCGTAAGTAGCACTAAAGAGATAAACAGGCGGATGGAGGTAACCTTAGCCACAGGAGAAAATGTTTCATAGTAGTCAATCCCATAAGTCTGAGCATATCCTTTGGCGACCAACCGGGCTTTCAGACGAGCCACAGATCCATCTGGTTGACTTTCACAGTGAATACCCATTTGCAGTCGATTGCCTTTTTACCTGCAGGTAACCCTACCAAATCCCATGTACCATTATGATCAAGAGGATTAATCTCATCTATCATAGCATCCTGCCATCCAGAATGGGTCAAAGCTTCACCAACCGTTTTAGGAACGGAAACCGAATCAAGTTTAGAAACCAAAGAACGAGAACGTGAAGATAGTCTATCATAGGAAACAACAGAAGCAATCGGGTAAGTACATGAGCGCTTACCTTTCCGAAGGGCAATGGGAACATCAATATCAGGATCTTGTGTATCGAAAGGTGGTGGATCACTTGAAGCAAGAGGATCATCAGTAGATGGATCTGAAGACGATGACGAAGATGGTATAGGGTCATGATCTGACGTCGGGCGTTGGCGCCTACTATACACATGAATAATCGGTGGTTTAGCAGGTTCCTGAGACTGTGTTGGTGGTTCAGATAGGATAAGAGACTCTAGAACATGTATGGTATATACCAACAAGTCATCATTCTCTATAGAATTGCAAGGTGTGGACATAGGAAAGAAGGGTGTATTCTCATGGAATGTAACGTCTCGAGAGACAATGCATCGATTAAGCATGGGAGAAAAACACTTATACCCCTTTTGAAGGCGAGAGTAACCAAGAAAGATACACTTCAAAGACTTGGGATCCAACTTAGTGATATGTGGTCGGGTATAAAGGAAAAAACAGGTACTACCAAAGATCTTTGGGTCGACAGGAAACAAGGACTTAGTTGGAAACATAACTGAGAAGGTACTTCGTCCATCCAAAACAACAGATGGCATTCGGTTGATGAGAAAACAAGCAGTAGCGACAACGTCAGCCCAAAAGAGTTTAGGAACATTCATGTGGAATAATAGAGCTCTAGCCACCTCTAAGAGATGACGATTCTTTCGTTCGGCAACTCCATTTTGGGTTGGTGTGTCGACACAAGAAGACTCATGAAGAATACCATTTTGAAGCATATATGACTGAAATGTTTGAGACATATATTCTTTTGCATTATCACTACGAAGAGTTTGAATGGACACTTTAAATTGTGTCTTAACCTCAGCATAGAGTGAACAAAAATGTGTAAAGACTTCAGATCGATTTTTCATAAAATAAAGCCAAGTAGTACGAGAGTAATCATCAACAAATGTAACAAAATACTTAAATCCAAGTTTTGAAGTAACAGGACATGGTCCCCAAACATCAGAATGGACCAACTCAAATGGGGATGAGGCCTGCTTATTACAGACTCTAGGACTTAAGTGAACACGTTGATGTTTGGCAAACTGACAAGACTCACACTGTAGAGAAGATAAAGAAGAAAACTCAGGACACAACTTCTTCAGATTCTGCAAAGAGGTATGACCCAATCGACAATGAACTTCAAGCGGAGACGATGGGCTGGAACAAGTCAATGAATAAGACGGTGGATGTTCAAATATGTATAGGCCATCAGATTCCCGTCCTCTACCAATAATCGTCTTCGTCGACAGATCCTGAAAGACACAGAAATCAGGAAAGAATGAGACACAACAATTTAGAGCACGAGTAATTTTGCTGACGGATAACAGATTGAATGAGAAATTAGGTAAGCTTAGTACGAAAGATAACGAAACAGATGGGGAAAGATCGATGGTGCCAGAACCAAGGACAGGTGTGGTAGACCCATCGGCAATTGTGACGTGTGATGGGGATGCGTGTTTATTGAATTTAGAAAAAGAGAAGGATTACCTGTCATGTGATCTGAAGCACCGGAATCAATAACCTATTTGGAGGCAGAAGATACTAGGCAAGTACTAGAGTTACTTGTTTCAGCAAATGCAGCAGTCGGAGCAGTGGAATTCTCAGTCCCCAGGAGTCTAGCATATTCTTCTGCAGGTATAGTAACAGTACTATCTGAGGCAGAAGCAAAGTGTGTTGATGAGCTCCTCGGGTGTCTGGCCAAAAGTTTCTTACACGTGCGCTTGGTGTGACCGAATTCATGACAGTAGTAACACTCAACATTATCAGAGGTTGGAACAGTCATGCGTGGATCAGTTGTTCGGTCACTGTAGCCACCTCTAGAGTCTCCTCTGTGACCCCCATGAAACCCTCCTCGAGAGCCACCACGGAAGCCTCCTCGACTAACCAAGGCACTGTTGTGGTCCACGGTTTGAGAAGATGGAAGATTCTCATTCCGAAGGACACGAGCAAATGTTTCCTGAAGGGAGGGAATAGCAGACTCGTTCAAGAACTGATATCTGATATATTTGAATTCTGGTCGCAGGCCAGTTAAGAAACTAATAACAGCCACTTGTTCCCTCTGATTTTGCATGGCTTTCACATCAGCAGTTAACGGGAGAAGGGAGTTAAGCTCTTCATATACCTTTTTGAATTCCATGACATAAGTCGTGAATGATCGGTCATGTTGTTCTCCACGATGAAAGGACTTACAAACACTATAAATCCGAGAGATGTTACTTTGCCCAGAATATAAGAAATCAAGATAGTCCATAAGTTCTTTCACGTATTCACAATGACTAACCAGAGACGAAACAGAGGGCTCAATAGTATTGATAATTTGTTAGTACAAACGGGCATCACTTTGTAACCATGATTCGGAATCAGAATCGGTACCTTTAAGAGGATCAGACGTGAGATGAGAACCCATTCCCATGCTTCGGAGATAGAGACGAATAGTCTTGCTTCATTCAAAGGAGTTGGAGCCATTAAGCTTGTTATTGGTAAGTGTGATTAGGGTTTTGGGTTTTGGAGCCATTAAGCTGATACCATGTAAACTGTGATACTATTGTATTGCTTTAACTTATCTTTACAAAGAAGGAGTACAAGGGACTATATAGGCAAGGGACTAAACAAAAGGAAACCCTAGGAAATAAAATCCTAAGGGCCCATGGGCTAAGTTGAGCCTATGTTAAAATACAATATTTACATTCTAACAGTACACTTAAAGTTAACCATTTGACAAACCCTCTAGATAATATTAGATGACAAAGGGATGTTTGTTTACCTATTAATAGTTCCATTAAGGTGAATCTTGTTTGGTAAAAAGAAGTTTGTCTATCAATGGTTCTAAAACCGTCTGAATGATCTTGTATCTTGGACTTCCCTTAACCATTCAACACCATAATTTCATTCTGAACAATTACCAAACAACCATATTTCATTTTGCACTATATCATAGGAGAGCCTCTTAATCATTCTTACCACTTCTCATCTTGCACCAAACCATTCAGCAACTGTCAAACAGCTCCAAAGTAATCCTTTTTTGGTTCTTGTTGTATTGCTCATCAATATATAAGAGATTACATATATACAATTATAATGGAATGGGCTAAATTAGAAAGGGGTCATTATGAGAACAAATTATATAAAAACATGGCATCGATGTCAGTACTCCAAGAGGCAAAACTTGATAATTTTAACTAGGTGTAGTAGGATACTTTTATACCACTGCCTTATGCTGGATGTTGGAGACAGTGTAGACGGGGTGGATGGAAGCTTCGGATGGTGGTGGTGGTTGGGAATTATCGTTGGCCAAGATGGTGCCATGGATGTCGAAAAAGAAGCGAAAAGAAATCTTAGGAAAGCTCTGATAATATAAACAAGTTAGATTACAAATCTAGCAATCCCTTTAAGAATTTTATTGTATTGCATACACTGTTCTAAAAGGCTCGCTGCGACAGCCGGCATGGCGCTCCGTGGCTCAAGGCTTGTGTCTCACGCCACGTTATGCTTGTGGTACGCCATGGCCTAATGTGCGGTCTTTTGTAGTGCGATATTTGATTTTTCTTTAAGTTTTTAATGTCTTATTTGCTAGTTTTTAATATATAACATAATTCAACTTGTCTAATATTATTGACACATGCATCGATTAATAGTACAAAACATATATTTTTATATATAATATTATATATGATATAGAGATTTGTCGTCATAAGCATGCCCGTTTTTGATATTTTTTGGGCCCTGGGCAATTCATAAATCTTGGGCCCTCAATGTGTACCAAAAGAAATCCCAAATAAATGTTTTTTTATTATTAAAAACAATCTTTCATACAATAAATACTAATAATTCATACAAAACAACTTATTCGATCATTTTTAGATGCAAAATCATCAATAATAACATCAAAGTCATACAAAACAACTTATTCGAGCATTTTTGAATGCAAAATCATCAATAATAGCATCAAAGTCATACAAAAAACTTCTGCGAGCATTTTTAATGCAAAATCATCAATAATAACGCATGCCCGTTCCTGGATTTTTCTACGCCTTGGGTGAGATGTAAAAATGGTCCATCGATAACTACAAAATTATTTTCAATATATATTGTTTATATCACCATAGATAACTTTGAATTCAAGAAATACTAATTATTCATATAAAACACTTTTTCCGAATATTCCTAGTGAAAATTCAGTCAATAGTTATTTCAAAATTAATATTATCTACCATATCATATTTACATAATATCGTCAATTCGTTCCACCGTCAAAAGCATCTTATGATATACCTTTAATATACAAATTGACATCATTTGAGGTCACTATGTTGACATCATTTGGGGTGAGTTTTCATGTCACCTCGTGTTAATATTTTCTATCACAATTTTAAACTTTCAGGGTTAATACAAACTTTTAAGAACCATCAATCTTAGAATCAAAAGTTCATGTTGGCTATACGTTGAGATCTTATTCTTGTTTTAGAGATAGGAGAGTACTTAAGATTCATGGACTCAATATTAATTAGGTAATAAAGAGTCATATGAAAAAAAGATAGTTTTGAAATCCTAAATATAGATATAAGTTGGATCGTCTTATATAGTTGGTAATTCTTTTTTCTGAAAGGTATGGGTTTTATTAGTCAATAACAAGAAATGTACTATATTCTAAGAAAAAATAGAATTCATATGGATGGAATAATCAAAAGAGTATGTGGAAGATGAATAATGAAGTATATATCAAGATTTCTAGACAACATAGTTTTATATATTAGTAATAGATAAAAAAACTTACAGAAACAATAAGCAACATTATAAAATGAAAGACCAATTAACTTCTTACAATTTTTCTTGTCCAATGTAATTAATCAATACATATTTGGGCCCTTCATATGATGCATATTTTTTGTTCCTATTATATACTAATTTTTTTTGAACTACTACTATATAGTATACTAAAAAATTGTGCCCTTATTTTTTTTGGGCCCTAGGCGTGCGCCCGGCCCGCCCTCCCCCAGGGACGACACTGGTCATAAGTCACGTATTGATAAATGTCATGGCCTTGTCGTGGCTTTTAAGACTTGAGGTTTGGCCTCGCCGTCACTTCACACCTCACGCCATTTAAAACCTTGATTGCATATAAATAATGAAATATAAAGAAGATTACATATATATGCATTCTTAATACGATAAGCTAAACTAAAAAGGGGTAATATCATTACAATATAAAAACAAATGTATACACGAATACACATCTTTTTCAGTCATATATTTATCGGCTATCACCTGCCAATAGCATGAGAACTACAAAACAAATGAATATCATCCACGGGATGTACTTCATAACTAGTGGGGGATGGGACCCCAATAAAAGAAAAAAAAAGGAAAATTTTAAGGTAAAATTATAACTTTTTTGATTTTTCATCTTAGTTTCCCCCCAGTAAGTTTTCGTCTAGGACCCATCAATCAATAAAGTCCATTGAAATCAAATAAAAAGCTAAAAAACGCTTGAAATTAAATAGATAAACCCAAAAAGTCCATCCAAATCGACAAAAAAATAAAAATCCTTTGAAATCAAACAAAAAAACTTTAAAAATCTCTCGTTGCGGTGGATTTAGGCTAAAAATACATCGGACAACTTTACGGACATTTAATCCACTCAAAGGTGACCACACAAAGAAAAAATCATGAATCCGCCACTGCTATCGACGGCCGAGATCCGTCGGTAATTTCCGATGGATTACCGACACATGCGAATATTATAATAAGCGTTTGGTGAGACTCCTTCGAGCCAAACTTAAGCCCCGAAAGCTAGTATTGCCTCCCGATGTGCTGTTCGAGACTGAGGAATCTAGAGATTTCCTAGAATACTCTCTTCTTTATGGATGGATGCGCTATTGGTTAAACTACCTTAAATGGTATCACCTTACCACACTTTCCCCTTGGGTTACCCTCATTACTGACGGATCTGACTTATCGAGGGATTTTTCCGTAAGTGATAGTCTTTTGTTTTATAGTGGAAAGTGTGGCAGTCGAAGGGGGTGAGGGTGGCATACCGAGGACACGAGATTAGTTTTTGAGCATAAACATGACAACCCTAAATATTTTCAAGAAGATGATAATTAGTTATTATGAACCCTAAACCCTAAGGAGAGGGTTATGTTTCATTGTGCTTATTTTTTTTTTCTTTTTCTACTCTTGCTTACTATTTATTGCCTTGGTTACTTTTCTAATTTGTCCAAATAGAAGTTTTCATAAAACAATTGTTCTATACTCTAAAATGAAAGGCAGGTTTATATACATCCCACCTTTAAACCATGTTTTCTAATGAGATAACATATATACATATTGCATAAGTAGGTGTTGAGCATATATTTAACTAATTAATTGAGTTAATAAAAATAGTAATTAACGCGTTGATCCAAGTTACAACACACAATTACTACTAATATAAATAAACACAACACTCCACTTCCATTCTCCACCCATCATCCCAAAAACTTCCTTCTGCTTCTCTCTCTCTCTCTCTCTCTCTCTCTCTCTCTCACACACTCACACACACACACAAAACGGATAAAATGGCAGCAGGTCATTCGCCGTGTGCTTCATGTAAATTGCTGCGAAGACGATGCGCCAAGGACTGCGTTTTTGCACCCTACTTCCCTTCCGACGACCCCCACAAGTTCGCCATTGTTCATAAGGTCTTCGGTGCAAGCAATGTAAGCAAGATGTTGCAGGTGCGTATAATACAAACAACAATAATCTTCCAATTAACCCTAAACAATAATCTTGTTATGTTAACCTCAACTTCTCACACGATCCTTCACCTATTGTGTGAGAAGTTGAGGTTACAGTGAGAAACGTGAGAAGTGGATCTGAATTGTTTATCACTTTTAATCAAACACTCAACCATGAATTGTACCTTAGAAGAGAATTTATCCGGTGTATCTTATTTGGGTGCGTGTGCGTCCATTTTTCATCCAACGGTTGATAAACATTTCTCATGTTAACTTCAACTTCTCACCGGAACCAACCCTAAACTAATAATAATTAAAATGACACAAATTGTTGTAGGAGCTTCCATTTCATCAGAGAGCAGATGCAGTTAGCAGTCTGGTTTATGAAGCAAATGCGAGAATGAGAGATCCGGTGTACGGATGCGTAGGAGCCATTTCATACTTACAGAATCAGGTTTCCCAATTGCAAATCCAGTTAGCAATGGCTCAAGCTGAGATACTATGCACCATCCAACCACCACCACCGCCACCATCCGCCATTAATGGCCGCTTGCCGCCTCCGGAAGTTCATCCTACCACTATGTTACTGGACGACGTCGTTTCAAATGATATGATATCATCATATCTGCAAAATACCATCAGTAATCACCATCATCATCATCAACATCAGTACTTCAACCTTACTTCAAATTCTGTAATTCAGTATGATTCTCTCAAGAGACAATCTTCTTCTCTTTGGACATGATTGATTTCATTATAATATCATAATATTACATTTTTAGATCTCCAATTAATCCTTGACTTCCAACTGTGTGTGTTGTGGTTGGGTGTGTAAGTGTGTGAAAGAGAGTAAGACTCACTTGGGGTTTGTTCTTATTAGAAATATAATAGACCAAGACAAAAAAAAAAACAATGGCAAGTTAAGAGCAGGTAAAAACATGGGTAGGTTTAATGGAGTCAACTCTAGCATGTGCCAAAATTAAACACTAACAACAATAAACAAATAGATATAAATAATAAAAATGGCCACAGATCGATTTTCGATATCGAACACGTAAATAGTCAAAGCATAGCAATGACCAACAATCGATTAGTGTCACTATAACAAAATCGGTCTTATATGCTTTATAGGATGAATCGATTTATGACACATTGGCGTTTTTTGAATAATGTTGTAAAAACAGTGCTTTGTAGTAAGATGTGTTCATATAAGACATTTTATTTTCAGTGTGTCATAAAGAACTTGTCTGGATGTCCAAATAGGTCATAACATCCGAGTGTAACATATTTACATATGACGTACAATTATTTTTATCCTATAAACATAAGTCTTATAATTATGACATTTAAACACAGGGTTATATATTGTTAAATGCACCTCTATCTACTAACTTTCTCATATCACACATCAAATCAAGGTTTTTGTATATTATCAATGCAAAATTTGATGTAATTCTGACATTAATAGAGGTGCATATGGCAACACCCTTACACGTCGGTAGAAGGACCTAAGGCCCTGCTCAGCAGCCATCAGACAACCTCACTCTATCGTCACGAAACATGGGATCATGTTATCAGAAAAAAAGATGGTAATGGGGTCAGTTCTATCGATTTTCTTGGCATGAAGATCACAGACGGGAAATACCAACCACAACCACACATATCCCAAGAGTTGCACAGGTTTCCCGATGAGCTGACATCACAAAAGGAAATCCAACAATTCCTTGGTTTGGTAAATTATATGGCGGATGATACATTTACTTACACGTTGTATGAAAGCCATCTCGATTTCTTTGCACATCAAACAAGTAATCCAACTTCATGTTTTTATTTCATAAACTAAATCAAACAAATCCAGTATATCCCACATACAGTGAGTCATGGATCAGGTTTTATTCCTTATACACAATACAGATGGGACTTTGAATGTTATAAGAATGGATGGAGCATTGATCTCTTTAAAGGGTCGGTGCTCATTTGACATAGGCAGAAAAAAAAAAACTAGCATTTTGTTAACTCAGAAAAATCATATTAAATAAAGAACTAAAAAAGCATCTTTATATAAATGGTATCTTTGCCAAATGCTATTCATAGAAACCTCTAACAACACTTAAACTTAAGGCTAAAAATGTAGATTTTGAGGCATTGAAGGCTGCAAAACTTGGATTTCTAAGACATTCCAGGCATGAAACACTTGTACTTGCTGCATGTACAACAGTACAAAGTTCGAGCTACGTTGATCAAGAGAGTTTGTTCATGTAGAGTGGTGGTGAGTTTATGACAAGCAAAGAGTAAACAAACAACTTATGGTCTTAATATATATATATATATATATATAATGATGACAGATTGTTATTAAAACCTATCCCTGCAACACAGAATTGTATAAACAAGTAGTCAATCAATCCAAGTGTAATTTGGATGAATGGAAAAAGATAAAAGTAATGAGCAAAGAAAACAAATGCAAGTGAACTTACCAAAAGATTCTTCATTAACACACTTTAATTAATGAGCAAAGCATTTTTTAAGTAAAAAACCAAAGCTAAAATAAACCAAACCAACCCAATAAATACCCACAAGAAGGATGTTTGCATACCCGACCTCTACCACTAACAGTAGAGTGGTTGCTTCAATAATTTATACCATCACCCTCATACCATAAATGACAGATTTGTGTACATCTCATCCCCATATTCCACCTTCGAATGAGATAGGTTGGACTTGTGTGTGTGTGTGTATATATATATATAT
Source organism: Saussurea involucrata (assembly GCA_033807775.1). Classification (NCBI taxonomy): domain Eukaryota; kingdom Viridiplantae; phylum Streptophyta; class Magnoliopsida; order Asterales; family Asteraceae; genus Saussurea; species Saussurea involucrata. The sequence continues at coordinate 10,968,003 of CM066322.1, read as the reverse complement.
ATATGTGTAGAGAGGTTCAAACGAGAACAGTGACAAAATAAGAGAATAAGAAGACAGCGAAATCATGTGCAAAATCGCATGATATTTTACACTAACGGTCAACGCAAGGGTGTGCGGGCGACGTGGCACGCAACCTGAAGTCACAGCAAAGGTCGCATGAGTCACATGTGATTTTACACGTGATTTTAGTGTAAAATCAAATATAATTAGACTGTTTTGTTATTCTCTTATTTTGTTACTGTTCTCAGCCTGGATTACAATCTCAATTAGACTTCATATCCCACAGTTATCACCTAAAACATAAGTACATTTGAAGGAATGTAAACAAAGCATGCATTATTTTGCCTCCTTATTAAAAAAACAGACAAACACAGTATAAGACCAAATGAAAAGAATTATCCTTCTTAAACAACAAAGGGGATGAGAAGAGTTTTTGTATTCGGTAAACAATGCATGATGAATGATGTGAGTGAGACACGTGTTGACCCTCCAATAATAACATAAATAGTCAAATATAGTTGGTGTGGGATTCAAAAGAAGATGAATACATACAAACACAAGTATAGAATAATGCAGTTTTAATCATCACAGACCAAACATAGCCATTGATGATACCAAGAAAAAGTGAATTAGAACAACAATTGATGACAAAGAAGAACAAAAGTCAACATGATAGAAAATACTATAAAATTGAGAAAAATATGTGGTTTGTCCTTGTTACACCATCTCTAGCTATGTTAAAATAGAAAATTTAAAGATTTAAGAGTTTTATTGCTTCACACACTATGCTACAAATCATATGCCAAAATAAAGCCTCTGGCGTGTCGCTCAGTTGGCAAAAAGATGGGGTGACTTTGCCCAAATACATAACAAGTCCTGGGTTTGATCCCAGGCCCCTCCACTAGCCTCAGTCGCTGAGTGAGCCAAAAAAAGGCCCCTTCACATTAGTAGGCAGGTTCCGTGTGGGGCCGGTTAAGATTGCCGGTAATCAGCTTTTTGCCCAAATATGCCAAAATAAATAAAAGAAAGAAGGTAAAAATCTATAAATTTGAAGAAATTTCTAAAACTTAATATTGAGAAGATTAATAGAATCTTTTAAATAAAGTTGAATGTATTCTAAACTTCTATAAAGTTATTTTAAAAGTGTATTCGATGATGAATTAATAGAATAACTTTTAATAATATGATTAATGCATAAAATAGAATAATTATTAGTGTTAAATGTAACTTTTTTTTTCAAATTTTAATTATAAATATTCTATTTTAGAAGTATTATAACATAATTGTAACGGGTAACGGTTGTAGATGCTCTAATTAGTATATCAACGGGTGATGTCGTTTTGGGGGGGGGGGGGGGGGGTAAAAAAGTCAATAAAGTTCTCTAATTAGTATATTAAAGTTGGCTTTTGGTTCACTTTGGGGGGTAAAAAAGTCAATAATAGTGATGTTTGTAACAACCCATTTGTCTATGGTGGGCTCGAGGGTGAATGCTTCCAAATGTGGGTTGGTTTCGTTTCAAACGACATCACCCAGTTTTGGGTTTGGTTTCTTCTGCAATAACAGAACATAGACCAAAAAGGATGTACTCAACCGCAATATTCTACTTCTTTCTAGAAACATCTATTAATTAATTTAACTCAGGTCCACTGAAATCTAACTTATTTTCGAACCTATAAGTCAAACCAAACGAATCCAATATATTTTTTTTATGATACAATATAAAAAAGGTTAGTATAATTAACTTAAAACGGCAATAATAAATAAGCATAATCTACAAACCTTCAACACGTAGCCGAATAAATGGCGAATCCACGAGTTCTTGGCAAGCCCCATCGAGCCCACAAGCTTGGATTGTGAATTTAACGCTTGAAATACCCGCCGGAACCAAAAGCTTGGATACGTAAAAAGCTTCCACCGATGCTACTCCAAGATACTTTGATCCTTGCGCTAATTTATCACCTTCGTTTTCAACGTAAATATTGTACTTAGAAAATACATTAGTAACACCGCTACTTAATGCCCAAAGAATTTTAAGAGAAACGGTAATCTGCCCATTAGAATCAGGTCTCCAATCGATGTTTTGACTTTTGACCAGCCACTCTGACGCCGGTGGGAAAGCAATGTTTTCGGTAGAAGTTTTAATAGCGATATGACCAAGAACTGCATAATATTCTGACGAATTTGGTTTGGATTTTGGAGACCCAACTTCGGGATTTGATTTGTAGCAAACGGCATGAATTCCTGTTAATGTGAATCCTTCCATTGTGACGATACTATTTTGTATGATCCATTCTGGTGCGGTTTCTAGTTTTTTCACTTGGCGTGACATTATCACGCGGCTAAATTTGCTTGAAAACCGATCCATGGTAAGCAAGGTATCTCCCCAGGAAGCAAGAAGAACCGACATTTTCTTTTCCATGTTCATGGTGTTGGTAAAATCAAGAGAAAACCCGATCACAGAGCTCCCATCTGACTTCACCTGTAAAACGTATGCATTGTATAATAATTCTTGACGAAGAGAAATATATAAGTGTTTTCTGATACCAAACAATCGTACGTCCCATGTAAAAGTACTATAATAAGTTTATATGATGCTTTTGGGCAGTTTATCATGCTTTTAGGCGTTTTAACAAGTTTTCAAGACACTGTTAAAATAAAGTATCATATTAGAGCATCTCCAAGAACTATGCTAAAATGGAAAAAACAGATATTTTAGCATTTGTGTTGCTCCAACAGTTACGCTATCATCTATACCTAAAATAGAGAAAATATGAGAGAGAGAATGTAAAATTCTCTAAATTTAGAGAAATCTCTAAATAGAGAGAGAAATTATTATTTTAATACTTCCCACCAATAAGAGTTATTGAAAATAAATGTTTTAACACTTTCATATAGGACGTGCAGGTGTTTAGTCCTATAAACTTAAGCCCTATAAAGCAATCTATTATGACACATTGACACTTGGACATTTTTGAAGCTTTATAAGCCCAATTTTATTGTCGTGAACAATACATCAAGTGACAATAACCTTAGCCAGAAATCAGCCGTATCCCACTTCCGGTGGAGCCGTGGAGGTAAATAAGTCCAAAATACGCCGAGATTATGAGGTACTATTGCCTTTTCTAGGTCTCATTGTTAGTTATCTTCTATACATATTGACATTATGGAATTGTAGTCAAGTAGCATTGTGCTAAATTTTGTTACAATCCATTTTTATCAGAAAGATGTCACATGATCATAAATAAGGCTTACATATCATGGAATTTATAAGACGAGTTGTGTTCAAAGATATGATGGTTTACCGAGTAAGTAAAGTGGAGTGCTGAATTCCCCAAACGTAGTTCTCCGTGGAAGATTCGTCTTGTAAAATAAGCATGATCTTCAAGAACACCTTTAAAAGTAATAGTCCCTCCTCCACTATATGATGCTTGCTTAAAACTATAAATTCCAAGTATAAAAATAGAGATTTAAATTAAAATGTTAGAAAGTAATCGATGAACACAGAAGATTGAGTAGCTCAATCTTGCTACATATTTGTTATCGTTGCCCCAGCCTAACAAAATTCTAAGGGCCCGTTTGGTTTGAGAGATTGGATTGGATTTGGAGGGATTTGGAATGAAGAAATGCATGAATTTGAAATCCCACACACATGGGATTTTAAATTCCCACGGGGTGGTTGGTATTTCACGATATTTCGTAGGATTTTTATGCAATAAAACCTTAAAATATGTTAAAAACATTTGTTTTGTAATAATCAATTAATAAAAAGATAATTTAATTATTTTTGTAACTTTTTATAATATGTTTTTATAAATTATTTATAGGAAATGGAATTCAATTCCATTCCATATCCTACAAACCAAAGGCACCAAAGATTTCAAATCCTTCCAAATCCCTACAATTCCAAATCCTTTCACAAAATCCAAATTCTTTAAAACCATTCCATCAAACCAAACGTCCCCTAAGGGCCCGCTTGGTTTGTGGGATTTGGCGGGATTTTGTGGGAATTGGAATTGTATTCCATTCCAATCCCGCGTTTGGTCTAAAGAAAAGTTCGGAACTGAAATCCCACAAACATGGGATTAAGGAAATCCTATGGGGTAGTTGGTATTTCTTTGGATTTGTTTGTAATAATGTTTTAAAATATGTAAAACCACTTGTTTTATAATTTTTTACAATTTGTTTTTATAAACTATTTGAAAAGAATGAAATTCAATTCCATTCCAAATCCTACAAACCAAAGATTCCAAATCCTCCCGAATCCAAATCCTTCCAAGAAATCCAAATCCCTCGAAAGCATTCCGTGAAACCATGCACTTTATAAAAGAAATAAAATCTTACAGGAGAATTAACATAATCACCATACTTATACCGTGATCAATAAAACTTACTCAACAAATGCTTGAATTGTTTCAGTTGCCGCATCTCCAAAAAACGCGAGACATGGCTGTCAAACAGAGTAAGGTGTAAGCTAGATAGGAGCAATTTAAAGATACTCGACCATTACAAGTGTAAAATATGATTAATTCCAAAAGAAATCGTACAAATATGCTACCTGATAACTTTGATTTGAAATATTGTTCCAAGGAGCATCTGATACCAGTCTTCCATCAACAGAAAAATGGTAACCATTACCCTAGAAAAATAAATGTGAACTTCAGATAAAGATAATGCAATCAAATTTATTTGGATGATTCTTTTAAAACCACATGGAAACAAAAAGTCTCTTTCTAAAAGGTTTTAAAAAGAATCATTTGAAGATATTGTTTGCTTTTTGTCTAGTGAAAACGCTATAAACTGACTTTTTTTGGTTATTATGTACCTGATCAAAGTTAGAGTAGAATGGAAGAACTTTGGGGTAACTTTGCATTATTCCCCATGATTTCTCAACAAGGCTCCACCACCTAACAATACATTATATAAAAGTAAAATTTCTACATATACATTTGGGTGAAAGTAAAGCTATATATATATATAGGGTTAGGTTCAAGGGAAAACCGCAACACTGAAAACCGCAACAAAATGAAAAACTGAGAAACACCCTAGTAAGCGTTCCTCAAATTTTCATTTTTTGCGGTTTTCCCATGAACCTCCCTCTCTCTCTCTCTCTCTCTCTCTATATATATATATATATATATAATATGGTTGGGTTCACAAGTAAACCACAAAAAAATACAAAATTGAGAAACACACTAATAATCATTCATTTGTCTGGTATACGAACATGTGCAGAAAACATTATTACTTTTATGCACATGTGCATATCTGACAAATCAATGGTTATCAGATGTTCCTCGCTTTTCTAATTGTTTGTGGTTTTCATCGAACTTGACTAGGGGAGGGGGGGGGGGGGGGGGGAGATCAAGCGAGAAGGCGATCAATTTGTGACAAGGCGAGAAGTTTCAAGATCCCATATGATCACAAGAGTAAAATCACATGTGATTATGTGAAGCAACGTAGTTAAAAGGGTGAGGGCAACTTGGTCAAGGTTACAAGAATCCACTTCACCAAAGCAGATTACAACATTGCAAGTGAATCCATTTCACCAAACTTAATCAATTTAGTCCATCATATCCTCGGAGAAATGGGAACGGACCTTAACAATAAGTGCTAACCCTGATGATATTGTGTAAAAAAGACTTGAGGTAATTAAGTGGTAAACTCCACAACTTTTGCTTAAAAGAACATACTAGAAATCAGGAACAGAGCAGAACATATGGGTTCTTTAGAGAAAAAAATAAATAATATGAACTAAATTTAACAATAGTGGAGTAGAGTAATACCGATTCTGAGCCGTCTGAAAATCAGGTGGTTGCTTAGTCTCGTAAACCCATCCAGGCGCAAATATCGCTGCTGACACATCATCTTTCTTTAGTACATCTAGTGCCACATTTGTCTACCATGCAAAAGACGATGATTAAGATATATTTAACGTTATAATTCAATTTCAAAAAAATATAAAAACATCATATGAATGGAATAAATTAGCCACATACTGTCCATTGTCCATCACCATAAGTGCCTCTACCAAAAACATCTATTCCCATGTAAACGTCAAACTTTCTATCACCAGCAACAGCCGCCGAGGATCTTGGATAATCTTCCTATTATAACACATGAAATTATATATATATATATATATATATATATATTCAAACCAAATTACCAAAGAAAGAAAATAGTGATGAAATACCTTCCAAGAATAGTTCATAAATATGCCATCACATATATCAAAAAAAGGCTTGTTCTTGTCGTTCAATTGATCTTGCCAATTAAGACTACCCTCAATAGTAACGCTGTCATACCTACATAATAACACACAAAAAGTGTACGAAAAACATAAATTTAAAAAAAAAAATAGACACTTTGGGAAAAAATATAATTCTCAAAACACCTACCATATAATTAAAGATCCGGGCATTGAAGAATGCATAACTTTAGTTAAATGGCTGAGAAATTCCTTCATAGTAGGAATCTTTCCAATGTCCAACTCGACCTCCATATTAATCTACAATCATAGAGATATCATTTTGAAGAAAGAAAGATTATTAAGCCACATAAATCTTAACAATAACGTTCAGATTTCATAAAAAAGAATCAATAAGAATAACTGAATAAGAACAAGACACGCCACTTTCTTTCTTGTTACATACAAAAGCATTAATAAATTCCTTTTTCTTAGAAACATAAATCTTTCGCTTTATAAATTCCTTTTGCTTGGAATCAAACCCGGTTTGCTATCCAAAATAATGATTATATTCTACAACTTAGCTGATTAGATTGTATCCTTTTGTTGCCTTAAATGTATAACATCTTCATGCATATTAGTGAGGCCTGTGAAAAGCTCAAGTTTTAGAAGAGCAAATTATAGAGTTTCAGCCACCAAAACTACACAAGACCATAGCAAAGAATGACATTAAATACAGCCCTGATAAATGGAACCAGACTCCCATAAGGAAGTTGCTATTGAAAAGATAACTGAGATATAGGGTCTGTTTATTAGCAACTTAATGAGCTTAACCGGGACTCGCAACGTATTTGGTCAGCAGCTATATATGACTGTTTGGTAGTGGCTTAATGATATAGAAAGTGTCTTATTCAGTAAGGTTTTAGGGGGAGCTTTATGTAGAAAGCCAATTTTATTCCAAACTTCCCCGCCCATTTAAAAACACGCTCATTTCATCCGTGAAAAACCCTTACAAATAAGAATCTTCTCAATCTATACACACAAATTGATCCACACAGACAACTTTATCCATACAGGTAAGGGATTGTTTACTTTTTTTACATAAAGCGATGTATGGGTTATGTATCCGTCTGTCTGAGGGACGGAGACCGATGGGTTTGATTGAGGAGGCAAAAAGAGCTGGTTGGATTATTTCTGGACATTTCTGGTACCATTTGTTTGAGGTGGCTTAATGGGGACAAGTGAGGGGTTCCGGCTTATTCCATATAGCCATTTTAGCTTAATGGCTTTATGATCAAGCCACAAAGAAACACTCATGTATGACTGAGCGCATTAAGTCGCCCATACCATTAAGCTCATTAAGCTGTAAGTAAACAGCCCCTTAATAGAAAACAAACCAAACATCCCCATAGTGATCTAAAGCACAGGATATACAAGTTTACCAGCCACCCGTCAAAGCCCAAAGCAACAGCAAGCTCACACAAACGCTCAGCATACAGCTGGGCAACTCCAGTCGTTGCAAGGAACTCCTCGGCAATCAATCTTCCTTCATCCCACTCTACTATAAAAGTTCCCAATACCTGTAATTTGGTAAATAATTGAGAACTATTAAAAAAAAAGGACTCTTAAGTTACAAAATGGCAGTGTATTAGGACCAAAGTGGCAGTGTATTAGGACCTAGGGAAGGTAATATCACCATCGGGTTGGGTTCCGGTGAGAAGTTGAGGTTAACATGAGATGCGTGAAAAAGTGGTTAACAACCGTTGGATGAGAAATGGATGTACATTAGGACGAGATGCGCTGAGATAAGATGCACTGAGATGCACCGTATCAATTCCCTTCTAAGGCGCAATTCATGGGAGGACATTTGATTAAAAGTGATCAACGGTTCATATCCACTTCTCATGTTAACATCAACGTCTCACACGATCCTTCGCCTATTACCATCTCAATACACCATGAAGATCACAACAAATAGCTATAGCCAACCAGGAGTGGACCCCATGTATACGATACGGTGGCACAAGCCACTGCTTCGTTCATCTGTCATAACCCTAAAAAATAGGGTCGTGAAAGGTGCAACTATATTATAATGTCGGGTGCCGTGCCATTGTATATATATTTGAAACTACAATAATAACACAAGTTTATCTTGACAGAGTTGGTTTGGTTGGCTTTTCTCCCATCTCAGGTGCCGGGTTTGAATCCCGTCTCAATCATTTTCTTAGTTTATACCTGTTAATTCTAGGTTTATTATGTTTGTTAAAAAATTGCCATAAAAGAGTTGAACACAAGACATACTAAAAAGTAAGAACGATGATGATTTTGTAATAAAGTCCTAAAAACATAAAGGCAATTGGCTTTAGCCCTGCTTTCAGATTATTTAGTTTTCTGTGAAACTCCACAAATATCTTGTTTAACGGGTTTCCTCCAATCCGACTTCAAAATTTTTGGATATCACCATGAACTTAATTAACTTCGAATCTTCTTTATGAATGATATTAATGATTTGAAAGAGAAAAAAAAAGTCTCACATATGCATGCCAAATTTCCAAAGTACGTAAAACGTCGTTATCGAATAACAAATACCTTGACTCCATGTTTATGAGCAGCATTAACCCAACAAGGAGGCGGCAAAGTAACCAGATTATGAGAAAAATAAATGAACACATCCATCAAATACCAATGCCATATTGCATACGCATCAGGATTACTCCCTCCTTGAACCCACTTATCATCACTATACCCTCCCGCCATATCATGACACACCATCATCCTCCGTCGATTCGGCAACGAAACAACATCACTTAGAGGGATTGATGCTTTATTGAACTGGAAGTGGAAAGAATCGAAATAGGTACGAAGTTTCAAGTCTTGTAATGTTTTGATTGGGTAAGAGACGGGTGTAGAGGGCACGTTGGGATCGAATAACGTAGAATCGGGTTGTGGGACATCGTCGGTGGATCCGATTTCTGTGTGGTGGTTCATATTGGGGGAAAATAAAGAGAAGATAGGGTGGGTGAGTGAAATGTAGAAATTGCGAAGGGAGATAAGGGTTTGGCGATTTATGTAGGGTCGAAAGAGGTTTAACATAGAAGAAGAAGGTTCAGTCTGTATTGGGTTTATGGGGAGAGACGATCAGACTCAGACTCAGACGAAGACGAATAGAGTTTGGTCTAAAGTGGTTCAACCGTAAATCTTTTCTCTTGGGGGCCCTATTTGTTAGAGATCTTCAAAATTTCCGCAAATCAAAAAACAAAATCTCAGAAAATATATTTTTTAGATTACAAAATTAATTATAGATATTTGATATAGAGTAAATTACATTTTCCGTCCTTGTGGTTTGTTGAAAATTTCTAATTTCGTCCTTGTGATTTCAAAATTACAATTATCATCCTTGTGGTTTATACATCATTATTATTTCTATCCTTATGGTTTAAACTTGATTGCTTTCTTTATCCCTATGGTTTACAATTCATTTCTATTTTAGTCCCTCATAGTTAAAAGTAGTAATTAGCCTCAGGGACGAAAATAAAAATGAAATACAAAGCATAGGGACAAAAAACAAAATTTTAAAACCATAAGGATGAAATTCACAATTTTTACCAAACCACAGGGACTATTTTAATAATATATTGTTAATTTAATTATACTCCTTATATTATTAACAAATATACATTAGTGTATTTATAATTTGTTTATATTTTGATTACGACAAAATAAACAAATAACATGTTGTACATATGTATAAAACACAATAATCATGAATATTTATAGGGAGTTTTTTTATATGTAGGGAATGAGACGATGAAAATTAATATAGATAGTAGGTAGTCCTTTGAAATGAGATTTTTTTCATATTTGGTTTCTTAGAATAGTTAAAAGAGTTGATGAATGAAGCCTAATGAAGATACTCTCCTATCATACTTCCAGCTAGAGATGGCCAATAATCGATCTCGGGCTTGGCTGGGCCTAGTCCAAATCAGTCTCGATTCCAAAATTGCTTTTTGTAACTGGTTTCGGTCCTGATCAAAAACCCAAGGCTCGGTTACCTTCTTCATAACTGATAATAAGAATTAGGGATCGTTTACCTAATCACTTACCAGGGTAAGTGCTTGCCGGTAAAATTCAACACTATCACCTACTTCCGGTAAGATTTTAGTCCACCAAAATGTCATCGTATGCTACAATTTAGTCGGTAAGCGCTAACCGTGGTAAGAGTCGTCGCACTCAGTTACCAGGTAAGACTCTCGGTCCTTGCTTCCGCTCTTACCGGGTAAGATTCTTGGTTCTTGTCATATTCATCCGGTAAGCTAATTTGACTTGATAAGCACTTACCCGGGTAAGCGTTTTGTAAACGACTCATTAGTCATGGATGGGGCCTAAATAAGTCTCAAAATATTATTTTTCTCAAAAAATAATATTAAACACATAAAGTATTGTTTATATATATATATATATATATATATATTCTTTTTTAACAATGTTTTATTCAATACCTCATTCAAATACAGTTTAAAAATATTTTTTTTAAATATTTTTACATAAAAATGTTATAGATGCTTTTATAATTACGACTTTTGAGATTCACTATTGGAACACTCATAAAAACTTGAAAAACGCAAATAGAACATGAAAAACTTAAAACATAACTTGAAATATGTAAAAATATTGAAAAACTTGGTATATATTAATAAAAACTTAAATTTAAAAAATAAAAAAACAAGACTATTTATAATCTGTCCAGGGCCGGGACGGGTCATGAAATTTCCTAGAAATTGTAACCGATTACGGATCTTTGGACCGGTCCTGGGCTGGCCCATTTGGCCATCTCTACTCTCAATATTAAAGCTAATATAGGGAGTAAAATGCATAGAAGTCGGTTTGACGGAGAAAAACATTACATTGTTATTCCAATTATGCTTTTAGAACATAATTAAATGAGAACTTGGTAATTTGGGATAACCATAAGATCAAATGTAAATCAATCATTTGAAGCTAAGAGCATCCACACGCGTCTTGCAAGTGATCTTGCAAGATGACATGGCATGCCATGTGTCTTGCAAGACCTTACAAGACTACCTTGACCTTGCTAATTATGCAAGGCCTTTCAACCATTAAAATATATAAACAACACATTTATTAATTAAATTAATTTGTTTGTTGTTTATTTAAACATTAAATATTAATATGTTTATTAAATTTATATTATTTATATTATAATTTATTAGTTTAGAAAGGAGATTGATTTTGCATGTGTGTAGAAGATGTTATTGCAAAGCTAATGTAGCACTTTAGAAATGAGTATGATCTTGCAGGTGTGTGGATGGTCTAATTAATGTTCTTTATTAAAATAAAGTAAAGGAATGAATTAGTAATTTGATATTTCTATTTTATATTTAAATAAATTATTTAACAATCCTATATTCATCTAATTAATGTTCTTTATTAAAATAAAGTTATTTCACGTCGGGTTGGGTTGGGTTGATCGGGTTGGTCGGGTTTTTGAGCACCCCTAGATCTATGTAACATCTCAGATCAACTGTACCAGATATTGTTCTATTTGTCCACACCTGGACTCAAGATTTTAAAACACGTCTGATAGATGAGGTATCAAGTCCCTCTTATAAGGCAATATTTGTTCCCCTTCCCAACCAATGTGTGATCTTACAATCCAACCCCTTGGTAGCCAAGCGTCCTCGCTGGCACACCAGTCTGGTTCCCGGCTCTGATATCATCTATAACATCGCAGACCAAACGTACCAGATGTTGTTTGCTTTGTCCACACCCGGACTGACGATTTTAAAACGCGTCTGATAGGGAATGTATCAAGTTCCTCTTATTGTTAGTAAGTTTACATTTTTTTCAACTGATTTTGCCGCTAGTTTTTGTTAAATATAATAAAATTATTAAAAATTTATCAGCTAACATGTAATTTATCACTCAGATAATCAAAGAATTTGACAAAAATAATAATAATTATTTTTAAACAGTAACGTAAAGGTAGTGGCAACTGGCAAGTGTTGGCCTGTTGTGTTCAAGAATCCCGTGCATCGACCATGGGACGGTCAACCATGCAACACCATGGTCCGTCAACTGCCCCTTCGGAAACCCTTAAGTCACTTCCTCATCTTTATTACATTAAAGAGTAAATTACAAATTTGGTCCTTATGGTATGTGGGTTTTTATGAAAATGATCCCTAAATTTCATTTGTTATGGATTTATTCTTTATGGTGAGCATTTTCTATTAGATTTGGTCTCTTCATCAAACGACCGTCAACCAAGTCTGTTAAAGTTGAGGACATAAGAGTCTTTTTCCATTTTCCAAGATTTTAATATTTTTTTCTAATAAACTTTTTTAAATCATGAGGCAAAATGAATATATTAAAATTTGGAGGGCCAAAACATTAGAAGATGGTGGTCATAAATAGTGAGAGGGAGGGAGGGACTATTTGGGGCTGTTTGGTTGGTTTTCCATTAAGTCCTGTATGAATAAAGTTTTCTGTGTGGATTAATTTGTCTGTATAGATTGGAAATTTTTTTTTGTTGGGGAGGGTGTTTTCATAGATGAAAGGACCATGTTTTTTAATTGGAAGAGACTGGTTTGGACAAAACTTGGTTTTTTGCATAAAATTTTCTTCTAAAAGCTTAATAAATAAATCATTTTCTATATTATTAAGTCACTACTAAACAGTCATGTATAGCTGACTGAATAAGCTATCAGTCCCATTAAACTCATTAAGCTGCTAACAAACAGACCCTTAGTCGACGAGAGAGAATGAGAGGTGCAATAGGGAGGGGGTCTCATTCGGTTCGACGGAAAGATTTTATATTTAAAAAATGAATAATTTCATATAAATTTGTAGTTGCTGATTAAATAATGTTACTATTTTACCCTCACAGAAAACAATATTTATTTACATTTTCAACGTATAAATGAACCCGGTTTTATTTAAAATGGCCATTTAGCAACATGCAAAAAGATTCACGTGCAACAAGTTGTAACCTATGACATTTAAAGAAATTGTAGTCATCGTTCAACTTAGTCTACAGCTAAAAGAACATGCCCCAATACCATTTACAACTTGCAAGAATCTTATTAAATATTGTATGTACATATATACATATATAAATGCGTATACACCACCTTCGATAGAGAATCTAGGCTTTTTCAAATCATAAGAGCATCTCCAATACAAGGTTCTTATAAGCAAAAAGTGATGTGTCTTGTAAGAACTATCATTATGAAGAGTTTTCTTATAAGAACCTCATCCTCTTTGAGTTCTTATTTAATAAACTTGGTTCTTACCATGAAGTTTGTGTAAAATGCCAATGTCATCATTTTTATTGCCACTTAAATTTAATATTTGATATTTATTTATAAATACTAGTTGTGTACCCCGCGCAATGTGGCGGGATACATTTCGATTGTGAAGACGAAATGGTGAGAAAGATGAAGAAAATAAGTTGTTGACTGCAAGTAACCGAGAGAAGAGCCCGAGCAACTTCTGGTAACATAGGGGTCGTTTACCAAACCTTACCAGGTAAGCACTTATAAATATCATTTACTTTACCGCTTGAACTTGACAAGATGGATAATCTTAGTAACAAGCAAAACAAAGACCGAGAGTCTAACATGTAAGTGAGGGAAATGACTCTTACCCGGTAAGCGCTTACTGGGTTTAAGATGCTTAACAACATTCCATTTTGATCATCTAATCTAATACTTTAATTAAAGTTGGAAGCAGATAACTTTACACTCCTTCAATCAATCCAACTTGTTAACATGGTTGAACAGATGATCAACCCAACCCAGGTTAGAATGCTTTACATTCCTTCAATCAATTCATCCACACTTACATTTAAGACGCTTTTTGGAAGGATCATGACTAATTCGATACATAAAATTCTTTTGTTTAAGCAAAACCATGTGCAAATAAACCCAAAAAGGGCCAAAAGAATACAACACACCAGAAGAAAAAGATGTATCTGACCCCGACCAATCATATGGATGGTCTAGTAAGCTCCAGGAGACCGATGCCATTGTTGACTTGTTTGTTGCCGCTATGCCTTTGGGAACTGAAATGGTGCATTGGGATGCAACTCCTTCTCAATTTGACACCTCTCACCTTTGAATACCACAACCATACCTCCTCTGTTTGCACAAACGATGAAATTTAAACAACATAAGTGGAAAAAAAAACTTCTCAACTTAACTACTTAAGATGTCCATTCTAGACAATTTCAACCTATAACCATTAGTTTAAGACACGTTGAGATGCACTTGACAATTTAAGTTATGAAGCTATTACGAGAAACTAATTGTATTACTTGAATGAAAAGAATTACCTAAAATCATAGTCACATGTCGAGACGTAATGTGCCTAAAATTTGAGAAAAATGAATAACTATAGACCATAACTCATTGAGGAATCAAACATATATATCTGCAATTGACAATACAAGTTCAAACCCTGTTTATTACAACTTAAGAAAAGATTTTAAAATTATAGAAGGTCTTTGTTTTAACTTTTAACTTTTCTGAACATTTTCCTTATTTAGTTATACATCACTATGGTAGCCTATGTATTCTTTTTGGGTAAGAATGAACCACAAATTTGTTTGACGTAATTCTTTCTTTTCCATTTCTCCATAGGGGATTAAATGCAAGAAAAATAAACTACTTCGCATACATTCCCACTTTTTACGTTTCAGTTTCAGTTTCATGTAATCAATAACAAAAGGTTTTAGTTGTGCAATGGCAACTAATGGCAATTGTGATTAACAAGCACTTCACTAAAGGCATCAAAAGCGTATCATATTTCTAAGTGAAGAGAAAAAACTAGAGACTAAGGGGCTGTTTGTTTACCTCTTAATGGTTCAATTAAGAGGAAACCTATATGTAAATGGTGGGTCTCAACCCTGCTTTTTCTTTTGATCTCCGACTTTTAATTTAACAAAACAATTAAAACATACCTGTCAAGTTTCTTCTCTTAGAGGTTGGTTATATGCTCTATGAACATACCGTTGTTTCTTATCGCTTCACCATCTTTAAAAACAAAAACACATGAATATAAAAAACAACCATGAATTCATAGACAGCCTCACCGTCGCACCATGAGATCTAGATCTTCTCTTCTTCCCCCATCTTTACCGTAGGACAACCATATCTGGACAGTAACCAGAGATCAAAACAAATAGGTAAATCAAAACCAAACTGTGGACAAAATCAAATATGTGAATGAAAATCATATGTATATATGTGAAAGAAAACCATCTGTAAATATGTAAAAGAGAAAACAAAGATAGCAATTCTCATTAATAACATAAGTGTACAAATATAAAGCATTTTTGGAAGATGTATGAAAGTTAAACCATCAACATTATGCAGAGGAACATATGTGAGCATATAAAAACCTTCCAAGAAATATCCACCAACATTCATTTGTCAAAAGGTTACATGATTGACATGGAAGATGGCTACATCAAATAAAAAGACACCTGCAATCTTGCTCTTCTATCTTCTTTGCGCTGAGCAAGTGCAACATAAAGAGGTTTGCTGGCAATAATCTTCCCATTCATCTCCAAAAGCTATCAAAACAGACAAGTTAACCTTTTACGAACACATATCTACAAGTGGGTTTTCTCCTCTTCTTCCTGAAAGATTCACCAGTACACCAAGACCTTCTGATTTGGTTAAAAGCACGAGTCTCCCTTCTGATTTGCTTAAATAGATGCGAAAACAATTACTTTGTTTACATCATATGCAATTTGCATCTTTCAAGCATGAAAAATATCTAAAAGACTTGAATTTAGAAGATATTACCAGCATATAAGTAGTATGAACCGAGTAAGCATTTACCAGGTGCCACTTACCGTACCACGTGAGCATGAAAAGAACTGAGAATCCTACATGGTAAAATGGGTAGCATGGATCAAGAGATTAACCTTGGTAAATGATGTAGAAGACTCTCACCCTGTAAGTTTAGTTGGTTTCTTAGGAACAGACTCTTCAACTCATTATACTTTGCAAATCTTTTGCACATGTGTTGACTAAAATTTAAAAATTGAACTACTCAAGCAACCTAAAAACTAAAACAAAAAATTGACATCAAGCATAGTTGAATGACAGCGATCGTAATGAATTTAAAGCAAGCCATAAGAAACATGGAAAGCATGAAATTGATTATTACCTTCTTTGAGTCGATCCCATCTCCATCTGGACAATCTATTAGATCCTAAATCAACCAAACAAAAGAAAAAAACCCGCAAAAACAAGAAATCGAGATTTTCTAATCGATTAGAAACCCTAAATCAAGAAACCGAGATTAGAATCATATTAGAAATCGAGACCACAAATCAAGGGAGAGAGAAATCGATGATGAAAAGAAGGGAGTGAAAATAAAGAGTGAAACTTACCTCAGAAGAAACCAAAACCTAAGCAAAATGCTGAAATGGATCGATTTTGGACAAAACCTAAGCAAAATCGATTAGAAAAATCGAGTACAAAATTACCTGAATATGTCTATAGGATCTGAATCGTCTTCTTAAATACCCTCAACTCTTGTCCTGTTGTGCATAGCTAGAGAACCAAGCCCTGGCAAACAACCTAAACAAAATCTAAACAAAATCGATTAGCAACAGGTGGTATAAAATTATAAAAATGTAAACAAAAATCGATTAGCAAAATGCAAATGGATCGATTTTGGACAAAACCTAAGCAAAATCGATTAGAAAAATCGAGACAAAATCGATTAGATAGAAAACAAAACCGATTAGAAAAAACCCACATACCTCAGAAGAAACAAAATCGATTAAACAGACTTGAAATGGCGAAAAAAACTTAAGTATATGAACCGTAAAGAAATACCTGCACCAAAAGCTTCCATCATCGAGAAAGATACGAACCAAAAAATTCCTGAAATGGCGAAAAAAGCTTAAGTTTATGAACCGTAAAGAAATACATGCACCAAAAGCTTCCATCATCGAGAAAGATACGAACCAAAAAATACCTGAAATGGCGAAAAAAGCTTAAGTTTATGAACCCTAAAGAAATACCTGCACCAAAAGCTTCCATCATCGACCTCATTAGAAAGAACATGAAGGATTTGTAGAAGATGTGAGAGGAAACTGAAGGCGTGATTAGAGAGAAAGCTAACGTGTATAGAAGAAGAAGAAGAAAAGGAAACTGAAGGCGTGATTAGAGGGAATACCAAAAAAAAATTAAGTAATTATGCTTTTGCTTAGATGGTTGTTTTTAAGAGTTAGGTGCCTTCATGCTTTATAATATAGTATAGATAAAATAATTATTGATGTAGACAAATACATGAGACCCACAAAAATGAGGTTTATATAATAAGAACTACCATTGTGGAGTCAATCATGTTGTAGCGCAGTGGTTGATTGCCCTGAATGATGTGGTGTAATATCCCATCTACCCAGGGTTCGATCTCATGCGTCCTCAACATTGATAAGACATCTTTAAGTTTCAAAACTGCCAGGGATTAGTCCGGACTGTGCCTGGGATACCCTTTCCAAAAAAAACTATCATTGTGAATTTTTAAATTAATGAGATGAAAATCAGATAGCACCAAAAAACACAAAAATGAGGTTCTTATATCCATTGGAGATGCTCTAAATTACTTACACCACTTGCCAACTTGGCCTAGCTCAGTTGGTCATAGGCATGGCAATTTGACCCGACCCGGTGGGGAACCCGGTTCACCCGACCTGACCAGGGTCGGGGATTCCCCGCCAAACCGGGTATCGGGGCCGAGGAAACCAACTTTCAAAAAACTGGGGCCGGGGTGACCATCCCCGCCCCGCCCCGAACCCGGTATATATATATATATATAATTAAAATTTTTATTTATTTTATATATTTAAAATATATAATAAATTTTAAAAATATTTATTCCTTTCCAATTTATAATCATCTCATGTAGTTGTTAAAAATATTTATTTTTTTTCCAATTTTAAAAATATAGCAGCAAAATATTTGTTAAAAAAGCCAAAAAAAATCAACCGGGTCAGGGAATCGGGTACAAACCGGGGACGGGTGTTGGCCGGGGACGGGTGTTGACCGGGGCCGGGGAGGGTATCACAAACCGGGGACGGGGACGGGGGAGGGTATTACAAACCGGGGCCGGGGCCGGGGATGGAGATCCCCGCCCCGTTGCCATGCCTAGTTGGTCAGGAGGTTTTCCCTAAGGGGTTTCCTTCTGCGGTGTAACGGGAGTGGTTCGATCCCTGGGAGCGTCAAATAATAATGGACGGTTGTGATTCCGTCTTTGGGGATCGAACAAGGAGAATACGTCGGTCCCCAAAAAAAAACTTACACCACTTATCAATTGTGTTAATTACATAATTAAATGCAACTCTTTTAACTTCACTTCCAATACATTTACTAAGCTTAAAAATAAATATATAGCTTGAATATTTGTATATATTTTTAAGGGAAATTAATTAAAATGCCAAAAGTCCAACTTCGAGTTACCAAAATGCCACAAATCTCTCCCATCTTACAAAAATGCCCCAAAAATCCGCGATGGAGCCCGCGATCGCGGGCCCCAGGCCACGTGTCACCAAACTATGCCCACTTTGCCCGCGTTGGTCCCTCAAGAATGCCCGCAGTCCAGATTTCCCCCCTCAAGAATGCCCGTGTTGGCAGTTTTGGTCCCTGCCCGCGTTTGACTTCCTTTGACCCCCGCGATCACGGGATGACGTGGCACGAACTTTGGCCAAAAGTGCCCCGCGGAGCCCCTCAACTTTGGCCGCAGTGCACATTTGGCCCCTGCCCGCGATCGCTGCCCGCGATGGAGCAAATTTTACAGTTTTGGTCCCTGGAAATTTACACTTTTGGTCCCTGTACTTAGACGAATCTTGCATGCTTTTACTGTTTTTTTCCACAATTATTGTACTTTGAAGACCGATTTGTGGTTGAAATTCATTTGCATGTTTGAGATTTCATCCATAAATATCAGTAATATGCAATTCACAATTCACACTTGTTTATTGCTTTCTTTCTTGATTTCTCTCTTGCTTTCTTTCTTTGAATTGCTTTCTCTCTTGATTTCTCTTCTCTCATTTCATCCACAAATGGCATCGTCATCAAACCCTAAGTCTACTCCTGAAAAAATGCCACCTCAAATCGAGGTTGCCATAGCAAAAAAGGAAAAGGAGATAGATGAACTAACAGAAGAGTGGAAAAAAAATTATGGACTGGAAGGCAGTCCATTTGAGAAAGATCGAAGAGGAAGACAGGGAGATCAAAAGGAT
This sequence comes from Saussurea involucrata, assembly GCA_033807775.1. Classification (NCBI taxonomy): domain Eukaryota; kingdom Viridiplantae; phylum Streptophyta; class Magnoliopsida; order Asterales; family Asteraceae; genus Saussurea; species Saussurea involucrata. The sequence goes on along the minus strand of CM066322.1, from coordinate 10,948,537 downwards.
GAAAGGGGATATAAAAGCTCGGGAGGCTCGTGTTCGTCGAGAACAAGAAGCAATTCACCATATTCTGCAAGACTTCGCAATTATTCAAGCGAAGGTAAACGAGAAGCAAGCTTGGATTGATGAAACTAAATCAATTTTTAAGTAGGTGGTGGTTGTTTTAGTTGTTTTGTATTTTTTTGTTGTTTTGTATTTTTTTTACTGTGTTGTTGTTTGTATTTTTTTTTACTGTGTTGTTGTTTTGTATTTTTTTTGTTGTTGTTAATTTCTCTGAAAAGTAGTTTTTAAGCCGCTGAACCACGGTTAGGTTGGATACATCAAGTCATAGGTTACCTCATTCGGATAAACAAACATGGGGTTTTGTTTGTTAATGATGCTAGATTTTGGTAGCCGTACTCTATCCACGTGGGCCTACTCCTCTTGTAGAATATATGACAACCCTCAACTCATTTGCTAAAGTGTGTCCGGGTTGTGGTACACAATGGCCATACGTGGTTGCAAAAGCAGAAGCCGTTGAAGAAGGGTCAGAAAGATTGAAGATGAAGAGCATGTTGGATGGAATACAAACTAGCTGTGTTATCAATGTTCATTTAAAAGCATATGTATGTGTGTATATATAATATGAATATATATATCATTTACAAACTAGTTGTGTTATCAATGTTCATTTAGAAGCATATGTATGTGTGTATATATAATATGAATATATATCATTTACAAACTAGCTGTGTTATCAATGTTCATTTAAAAGCATATGTATGTGTGTATATATAATATGAATATATATATCATTTACAAACTAGCTGTGTTATCAATGTTCATTTAGAAGCATATGTATGTGTGTATATGTATAATATGAATATATATATATATATATAGGGGTTAAATCATGTGAGAACCAAAAATAGGTTGAGAACCGTGGGAACCGATCTAAGCCGTCATTTGGTTTTGATCCTATGGTTTTAAAAACATAAAAATTCATTCATAGGTTCTCACGGTTCTCAACCTATATTTGCCTATAATAATGTCCATAGATTAAAATCAATTAACGGCTTAGATTGGTTTTCACGGTTCTCAACCTATTTTAGGTTCTCATTTGATTATCGTCCTATATATATATATTACAAATCAGCGTTCAGATCAATAATATCATATGTGTTTGTTCCATATGGTTCAAGCTGTGACGGGCCCGGGGTGTGACTGACTGAATGTCTCCTTGGCACGGTTGAAGGGGCGGGATTTGGACACTCTCCACGAGTGTGTCCTACGCATTGGCACCGAGTACATCTTCGTTGTATCGAACTTTCACCACGTGATGGACGTCGGTCGTTCTTTCTCGGTCTCCCGGCTCTGTTCTTATCCATTAAAGGTGGATAGCATGGCGGAAGCGGGTCGGGTGGATACACCCATGCTGCAGGGGGTCCAGCTGGGTTTATTACCTCCACGTATGTTTTCCGGTAATATTCGGACGTGAAGAAAGGTACAGCCAAGTCGCTGCAATGTGTATGACCCATATATCTTGCTGCAGCGATGGCATGGCCGCACGGTAACCCAGATTTATCCCATTCGCGACACGAACAAAAGTGGTCTTCCATATTCACAATCGCATGAATATAGTCATCATGCACCTCGTACTTCCCATACCCGATTGCTCTTACCGGCCATGTCGCTGCACGACGCGCCCTGTACTGGACGATATTCTCCGCCGTTGGTGTGAGTGCATTTTGCATCTCAACTCTTTTTAGGCGTCGAATTTGGTACCACTCTTGCTGAAAGGCCCGAAAGTAGTCCATAAGATTAACAATCGGACATCTACGCGCAAAACGGGAGAGTGCATTCACAGACTCTGCACTATTCGAGGTCAGAATGTCATACCGTTGTCCAGGAAAATGGGCCGCGGACCACCTCTCCGGTCCAGCATCGTCAAAGACTCTGGCTGCTTCGTCGGCACTATATGGTAGCATATTCATGTACTTGTTAAACTCCCGATCCGTATATGCTCTGCATGCCTCCCAATAGACATCCTTGTAGGTGGTAATACGTTTGTCCTTGGATTTGGCGTTCATCTCCAAATGTCGACAGCATATGGCGTGAGGGGCGTTTGGGTACATGGCAGAGATTGCGGCGCTTATGGAAGGAGCCCTGTCAGACATAAACACCAACCCTTGCGGGTCTCCGATAGCTTGTCTCAACATGGACATAAACCAAGTCCACTCGTCCCCGGTTTCAGACTTGCCTACGCCGAAAGCTACTGGAACGATGGAGTTATCCCCGTCCATGGCAACCGCCAGGAACATCATACCCAAGTAACGGCCCTTTAAATGGGCTGCGTCTATTATCAGGACACGACGTAGATTTGCCAGAAATGTGCAGATCTGCAAAAACATAGGTGGTTTTCATTTGTAAATGTTATAGTTTATAATGTGTAAACATATGACGTGTTAAAATACGTACCGCGGGTCCAAGGGCCACGAAGCACATCTCAAACCGTCGACGTGAATCGGTCCGTAGCTGCGTGACAGTACCAGGGTTCTGCAGCTGCAAATTATATAAATATGTCGGGAGTCGTTCATACGACTCCTCGAACGTGCCTCTCACCATAAACAGTGCATGGCATCGCGCACGCCAAGCTTGGTGGTAATCAATCGTGACGCCGAACTGCCGGTGAACATCGTGGACGATGTCCTTTGGACGCAATGACCTGCTAACATCAAGAAATTTGTTTTTCAGCATCGCACCCAAAGTCTTTTTGCCGGCTTGTTTGTGGTGGGGATTAAGTTGCGTCCTCGTACAAGTGTGTACGTCGTGCAACTTTTTAATCATTATCGCCCCTCCTTTGGGACCCGTGTGAATCGCGTACAACCTCCACTCACACTTTTCTCTGGCACATTCAACTACGTATCTGCTTTTGTCAGATTTCCGCGCGTGACTTTGGAAACCCTCTTCCAAGAACTTGAGTCCGATCTAACTTGCCAAGAGATCCTTCGAATCGAATATATGACCTGCTTTTAACTTTTCACTGCGAATATAAGGTGTAGGTTCGTAGGTTTGTGTCTGGGTATGGGAGTCTGGAAGAATAGGGGGCATATCAAAAAAGTCATTTATCTGACTACATGATTTTCTACTAGGGGTATATTCTTCGTGATCATCATTATCGGTGTCTGATCTGTCTATTTCAGAATTACCCGTTCTGAAAACGTGGGTTTCGTCATCAGCAACTCCAGCAGTACGCCCTTCGTGTGGTTGTGGTGGTTGTTGTTGTTGAGAATCAGGCTGCTCTATTTGGAGGTCTTCGTCGTCGTCACCGTCGTTGTCACCGTCGGATACGACGGGATACACAAAAAGTAATGGGGGCCTTTCTGAATCGACTGCAAAGTGCAGAAAAGTAGAGATATCCCCATCGTTGGATAAATCCACAAATGACCCATCGCCATTTTTAAACACTAATTTGCAAACAGCAGAAGAGTTGATTCCACATTTTTGCATGGCGTATGCAAGAAATTTCTGATAAGTATAGTTTACTGGCAATTTTACACCATGCTTAGATTTATAAGCAAAATTCCACTCATTATTATCTTGCTCCCATTCACCATCAAAACAGAAATATAGCTTAGCTTTTGCAACAGATGAACTCATTTTTTCAGTAGTATCTCAAACACAAAATATTGCAGAAAGAAATCAAGAAAGAAGTATGAAATCGGTGTGTGGATTATGGCTTGCATTTTACATCTATTTATCAATGAAACAACCAACATTGATGACAACCAATCTCTCATTTCATCCACAAACTGGTATTCCAAAAACACTGATTTAACATTGATTCAAACATGCAAATGAATTTCAACCACAAATCGGTCTTCAAAGTACAATAATTGTGGAAAAAAACAGTAAAAGCATGCAAAATTCGTTTAAGTACAGGGGCTGAAAGTGTAAATTTTCAGGGACCAAAAGTGTAAATTTCCAGGGACCAAAACTGTAAAATTTGGTCCATCGCGGGCAGCGATCGCGGGCAGGGGCCAAATGTGCACCGCGGCCAAAGTTGAGGGGCTCCGCTGGGCACTTTTGGCCAAAGTTTGTGCCACGTCATCCCGCGATCGCGGGGGTCAAAGGAAGTCAAACGCGGGCAGGGACCAAAACTGCCAACACGGGCATTCTTGAGGGGGGAAATCTGGACCGCGGACATTCTTGAGGGACCAACGCGGGCAAAGTGGGCATAGTTTGGTGACACGTGGCCTGAGGCCCGCGATCGCGGGCTCCATCGCGGATTTTTGGGGCATTTTTGTAAGATGGGAGAGATTTGTGGCATTTTGGTAAGTGATGGTCAAACTTAAGGTATTTTAATTAATTTCCCTATTTTTAATATTGGTTCTGTTTAAAGTATTTTAATTTTCAATTCTTAAAGAAATCATTATAAAAAACCATATTAATATAAAAAATTTGCATTTGTTTTAAAAAAGCTTATCTAGATTTTTTATAGGGAATTTAATTAAAATACCCTAAGTTTGACTTTGACTTACCAAAATACCTTTTTTTTCAGTTTTGCAAAAATCCCCTTTTTCCGCGATGGAGCCCGCGATCGCGGGTTAAGGGCAATGTTGGTGCAAGTGTACCACATCTCTATATATTTTATATATTTATTTTGATGATTACAAACACACCGTATTATTGTTTTTCTAACAATTTTATCCAAGTGTGCAGCTAATTGGACAACATGAAGATTTTATCTGAAGAGTCCAAGACTGGTGTTTACGTCATCATATATCTCATAATAATAAACACCCTAAAATAATATACCACTTGGATATTTTAAAAAAACCTAACCCAACACTATTTTTAAATCTTTGATTTAAATTGATTTTAGAATGTTGACTTTTTTTGGAATAAAACAAAAGGAATTCAGTTGCCTTTTTAAGCTATGGTCACTCCTGACGCAGGCACCTTTTTCAGGCGGTATACCGCGTGATGCTCGGCGGTATACCGCGGCTCTGTTACATATGGCAGGTTCTTGCAGGTTGACCTTCCTGCTGTCAGCCACCTTTGTCAGGCGGTATACCGCGTGGTGTATGGCGGTATACCGCGGCTCTGCTACACCGTTTTGCAGGTTTGCTTTTGCAGGTTGACTTACTTTTGGCCAGCTACTTTTTCTGGGCGGTATACCGCGCCCATATAGGCGGTATACCGCGGTGAACTTTTGACCGTTGCCACGTCCAGCTTAAATACATGCAGCTTCTCAGCATTTATGAAAACAGACTTGTAGACATTGAATACACAGCTTCCAAAAGGATTACTCAGCTCCTCATCTCATTTAATAACTTATTCAAGTTATAATTTCTGAGTGATCAACCTCTCACAAATCCAAGTGTTATACTTATACAAGAGTGATTAATATTGTGAGATATATTCTCTTGTAAGTATTTCAATAGTGTGAGTGATTCACGTTCTCGAGCAAAAGCAAGAGATTTTATTATCATTGTATCAAGGTTTGTGTTCTACCATAAAGAACACTTATAGTGAATCAGTGTGTCGAGAAGTGTCTCGGCAAGTGGACTAGCCAGCCAGTTGGTGGTGAACCACTTTAAATCTCGGTGTCGGTATCAACATTCTCTACCCTTATCTCTTTATATTCTCGTTGTGCACTTAATTTTATTTATATATTTGTTGTGCATGCAATATTTATTGTTGATTTTGATAAGAGAATTTTTATTTGTGAAACATTTTTAAATACAACCTTTACCCCCCCTAAGGTTGTCCTAACAATTGGTATCAGAGCAGGTTGCAAGTTTTCTTTTAAAAATCGTTGTATTTTTAAAACTTGTTCCTATTTTAAATGGCAACCTCTGAGGGAATTATTTCTACAAAAATTCCGCAAATTGACACCGAAAATTTTGGTCTTTGGGCAAATCTTTTTGAATGCTACGTTCGTGGCAAAAGTCGAAAAATTTGGGACATTATTAAAAATGGAGATTATAAACCCACCAAAACCAAAGATGGAGTAATTAGTGAAAAACCAGTAGCGGAATGGTCCGCCGCTGAGGATGATTGGGTTTGCTTAAATTTTGAAGCTAAAAATATTCTTTTTTCGGCACTTACTAAAGATGAGATTGAACGTGTTTATTCTTGTGAAACTGCTCACGATATTTGGGAAAATCTAAATAACACTCATAGAGGAAATTCTCAAGTCAAAAGCTCAAAAATAAATATTCTTGTACATGATTATGAAATGTTTGAGATGTTAAAAGATGAGTCAATCGACTCAATGTTTAAACGTTTTAACCTTATCATGGTGAGCTTGAAAGGTCTTGGTAGAACTTATCCAAACGAAGATTACGTGCGAAAAATTCTTCGAGCGCTTCCTCCGGAGTGGATGCCGAAAATCACATCGTTGGAAGACTCCCGTGACCTCTCAATGATGAAATTAGATGATCTCATTGGAAATCTCAAAGTGCATGAAATTGCACTAAAAAGGAACAAAGATCGGGAGCATGATAAAAAGAAATCCTTGGCGCTTAAAGCTTCAACTTCAAGTGACGAGAAGGAGAAGAAGAAAAAGAAGGAGAAAACTAGCTCCTCAAAGGATCAACCCGAACATCTTGACGATGTAGCCATGTTGGTAAGAAATTTTTCTAAATTTTTAGCTAACAAAAAGTTTTCAAGAAATGATAGGTTTCAAAGAAAAGGAGATTATCGCCGTGGTGGAGAAAACCGAAGCCAAAAGTTCCATAAACGGAACGACAAAATAAATAAAAATGGCGAATCAAGCGATGATGAAGAAGCCAAGAAAAAGAAGGGCTTTTGCTACTCATGTGGAGACAAGGATCACTATGCCAACGAGTGTCCAAAAAGAAATAAACCTAAACTCAAGAAGGAGAAAGCCTTCGTTGGAGGCGCGTGGAGCGCAAGTGAAGATGAAAATGAGTATGAAGCCACTTGTCTCATGGCGGAAGGCGACGATGAGGTAAACTCGTGTTACTCAAATTACTCTAGCGATGATGAAAGTAATGATGATGATGATCTTGATATGTTAAATGATGCCTTTCAAAAAATGGTTATGCTTACAAATAATTATAAAGATGAGAACGCAAAACTAAAGGAAGAATTATTATTAAATAAAAAGGAAATTCATGATAGCAAACAAAAAATTGCATGCGATAATGAAAAAATCATAAATTTAGAAAATAAATTAAGTGAAAAATATGTTTGCAATTCTTGTGACATTTTAAATAAAGAAATTGCATGCCTTGAGAAAAGAATAGTTGAAAATGATTTATATGCTAATTGTGATGTGCTTAAAAAGGAAAATGCATGTTTAAAAGAAAAATGTGATAAACATGAAAAAGATAATTTGTTAGCACATGCCTTTCAAAGTAGCAATGAGAAAGTGCTTAAAATGTTAAATATGTCAAATAGCACTAACTGTAGAAAAGGCGTTGGTTCCGATATGTGTAAAGATAAGTGCTTATGTATGCCTATCAAAAGATATTTTGAACCACCTAAAAATGTTGAAATGAGAAAACCGTATGTGCAAAAATCCTCATATATGTCCAACATAAATAATGTGAATTATAAGCCTAGGAAATCTTATGCATGCATGTATAATAGTAAATTTTCTAAACCAAAAAATAGTGTGGATATGCATGCTCCTTTTTACGTCTTTGATAAATATGATCGTAAAATTAAAATGGTACCAAAGTGGATTCCAAAAGGAATGTTTAGTAATGATAATCCCGGTGGTATGCGTTTATGGCTTTAAATGTGTTACATATTATATATATAGTTTGAATATAATTTATTGTATATATTATATATAAGTAATATAATAGTATATGTACTTTTATATTGTTTATATATATGTACTGTTTATATATATATATATACCTACGCACTACATATATATATACTTTGTGTGTTTAATATATTATATATATATTAATATTGTTTTATATATATATATATATTAATATTGTGTAATGTATTATATATATATATTCTGTTTGACTTTATATATATGCATGTTGGTTGACATTGAAACTAATTGTCAAGGACCCATAAGATGTGGGGACCATAAAAGTTGTACTTTAAATGTTGTAGATAAATCTTGATATGGATTGGATTCTTGATAGTGGATGCACACGTCACATGACCGGAAACCATAATCTTTTTTCATCATATGAGTCATGTGATGGTGGACTAGTAATTTTTGGAGGAAACTCCAAAGGAAAGGTAATTGGGAAAGGTACAATTTCTTGCAACAATGTTACTTTTTTAGATGTTACGCATGTTGATAATTTGAAATTTAACTTGCTAAGTGTTCGTCAACTGTGCAAAAATGGTATAATTGTTGTTTTTGAAGAAAACTCTTGCAAAATTCTGAAAAATGGTAAAGTTCTTTTGAATGGGGTTATAAAAGGAAATCTTTATGTTTGTAAAACTGATGTAAATGAAAATGTTTGTTTATCTTCCGTATATGATAATTCGACTTTGTGGCATAGACGTTTAGGTCACGCTAACCTTAGATTAATTCAAAATTTGAAAAATAAGGAGCTTGTGAGTGACCTTCCAAAATTGAAATTTGATAATCATTTTTGTGATGCATGTCGTATCGGCAAACAAACTCATGTTTCTCATAAATCAAAAAATGTGATTTCAACTAAAAGAGTCTTAGAACTTTTACACATGGATCTTTTTGGCCCTATGGCCATTCAAAGTTTTGGAGGAAATTATTACACTCTAGTAATTGTAGATGATTTTTCTCGATATACGTGGACTTTATTTTTAAAACATAAAAATGAAGCTTTTCAAAAATTTAAGATTTTGGGAAAACGAATTCAAAACCAACAAGGTTGCACGATTGTTTCGATTCGTACGGACCATGGACGCGAATTCGATAATGAAACTCAATTTGGTGCGTTTTGCGACAAATATGGTATAACGCACAATTTTTCTGCTCCTCGCACTCCTCAATCTAATGGGGTTGTGGAGAGGAAAAATAGAACCCTACAAGAAATGAGTAGGACTATGCTTAATGAACATCAAGTTCCCCAAAAGTTTTGGTGTGATGCCGTAGCTACCGCGACCTATGTCCTCAATCGTGTGCTAATTAGGAGTATCCTAAATAAGACCCCTTATGAGATCCTACGTGGTAGAAAGCCTTCCTTAGCCCATCTTAAGGTATTTGGTTGTAAATGTTTTATTTTAGACACCAAATCTTATTTGACCAAATTTGACCCAAAAGCCTATGAGGGAGTATTCCTTGGTTATTCTTGGAATAGCAAAGCCTATAGAGTCCTTAATAAAGAGACCATGGTTGTAGAAGAATCCCTAAATGTAAGCTTTGATGAAAGTCCTCCTAAACCTAGTGCACCCTTAGTAAATGATAATGGTTGTGAAGGAGATGCACTAGCCCAACATCTTAGAACCTTGGACTTAGGTACCCAATCTTTTACAAATGTAGAATCTAGTGATGCCCCTCCATGTTATGTTCCACAAGGAGTAGATGATCCTAACCTTAGAACATCTAGAGGCCATCCCGTAGATCAAATCATAGGTGACCTAAACCAAAGAACGACTAGATCACAAATCCATACCCTTTGTGCCTTTCACGCCTTTATCTCAGCCATAGAACCTAAAAACATAGAAGAAGCTTTAGGTGATGAGGATTGGATAATGGCCATGCAAGAAGAGTTAAACCAGTTTACTAGGAATGATGTGTGGGACTTAGTTCCTTGCCCTAGCGGTCAAACCATTATTGGCACACGATGGGTCTTTCGTAACAAGGTAGACGAAAACGGTGAAGTCACCCGAAACAAGGCACGTTTAGTTGCCAAGGGGTACAATCAACAAGAAGGTATCGATTATGATGAAACCTTTGCACCAGTTGCAAGGTTAGAGTCTATTCGAATGCTTCTCGCTTTTGCAAATGCTAAAAATTTTAAATTATATCAAATGGATGTCAAAAGTGCTTTCCTAAATGGTTTTATAAATGAGGAGGTATATGTTTCCCAACCTCCCGGCTTTGAAAATTTTGAAAATCCGACGCATGTTTATAAATTAAAAAAGGCGCTTTATGGTTTAAAGCAAGCTCCGCGTGCGTGGTATGATAGATTAAAATCCTTTTTAATTACAAGTGGTTATATTATGGGTAAAATAGATAATACTTTGTTTGTCAAATATGCTCAAAATGATATTGTGGTTGTGCAAGTGTATGTTGATGATATTATTTTTGGTTCTACAAATGAAAATCTTTGTAATGAATTTGCTACAAAAATGACTAGTGAATTTGAAATGAGCATGATGGGAGAATTAAAATTCTTCTTAGGATTGCAAATAAAACAAAGTGAAAATGGTACTTTTATAAGTCAATCAAAATACTGCAAAGACATGTTGAAAAAGTTTAATTTTGAAAATGTCAAACCTGTTGAAACTCCGATGACCACTAATCTAAAATTATCTAGTGACGAAGAGGGAACCGATTTTAATGAAAAGATTTATCGTGGCATGATTGGTAGCTTATTGTATTTAACTGCTAGTAGACCTGATATCATGTATAGTGTGTGTTTATGTGCTCGCTTTCAATCCTCGCCTAAACAATCTCACTATGAAGCCGTCAAGCGTATTTTTAGATATCTTAGAGGGACTACGAATCTTGGACTATGGTATCCAAAACAACCCGAGCTAGAAGTAACTTGCTTCACCGATTCCGATCTTGGTGGCTCGATGGTTGATCGAAAAAGCACTAGTGGAGTATGTGCCTTTATAGGTCTCTCGCTTGTGTCTTGGTTTTCCAAGAAACAACATTCCGTAGCCTTATCCACTACCGAAGCGGAATATGTAGCCGCCGCGAGAGCGTGTGCTCAAGTTCTATGGATGAAGCACACACTTACCGACTTTGAGGTACGTCAATCCAAAATTCCAATTATGTGTGATAACTCAAGTGCTATAAACCTAAGTAAAAATCCCGTTTTACATTCTCGTACCAAACATATTGAGTTGCGACATCATTTTCTACGAGATAATGTTCAAAAAGGCCACATCGTGCTTGAAAAAGTTGATTCCGAAGACAATTTGGCCGATATTTTTACTAAAGCCCTAAACAAAAAATCGTTCTTTAAATTAAGACTTGGTTTAGGCATGCTTGAGTATAACCCATGAGATAATGCTACTCTCAATTATAAGCATATTTTGAGGGGGAGCATCTCTCGAGGGGGAGCATAGCGTCTTTCTTAACCCTTTTTGCTTCGACAAAAGGGGGAGAGAAACCGAGTATGCTCTCGTGTTTAGCGGTTGTGTTTGTCATCATCAAAAAGGGGGAGATTGTTGGTGCAAGTGTACCACATCTCTATATATTTTATATATTTATTTTGATGATTACAAACACACCGTATTATTGTTTTTCTAACAATTTTATCCAAGTGTGCAGCTAATTGGACAACATGAAGATTTTATCTGAAGAGTCCAAGACTGGTGTTTACGTCATCATATATCTCATAATAATAAACACCCTAAAATAATATACCACTTGGATATTTTAAAAAAACCTAACCCAACACTATTTTTAAATCTTTGATTTAAATTGATTTTAGAATGTTGACTTTTTTTGGAATAAAACAAAAGGAATTCAGTTGCCTTTTTAAGCTATGGTCACTCCTGACGCAGGCACCTTTTTCAGGCGGTATACCGCGTGATGCTCGGCGGTATACCGCGGCTCTGTTACATATGGCAGGTTCTTGCAGGTTGACCTTCCTGCTGTCAGCCACCTTTGTCAGGCGGTATACCGCGTGGTGTATGGCGGTATACCGCGGCTCTGCTACACCGTTTTGCAGGTTTGCTTTTGCAGGTTGACTTACTTTTGGCCAGCTACTTTTTCTGGGCGGTATACCGCGCCCATATAGGCGGTATACCGCGGTGAACTTTTGACCGTTGCCACGTCCAGCTTAAATACATGCAGCTTCTCAGCATTTATGAAAACAGACTTGTAGACATTGAATACACAGCTTCCAAAAGGATTACTCAGCTCCTCATCTCATTTAATAACTTATTCAAGTTATAATTTCTGAGTGATCAACCTCTCACAAATCCAAGTGTTATACTTATACAAGAGTGATTAATATTGTGAGATATATTCTCTTGTAAGTATTTCAATAGTGTGAGTGATTCACGTTCTCGAGCAAAAGCAAGAGATTTTATTATCATTGTATCAAGGTTTGTGTTCTACCATAAAGAACACTTATAGTGAATCAGTGTGTCGAGAAGTGTCTCGGCAAGTGGACTAGCCAGCCAGTTGGTGGTGAACCACTTTAAATCTCGGTGTCGGTATCAACATTCTCTACCCTTATCTCTTTATATTCTCGTTGTGCACTTAATTTTATTTATATATTTGTTGTGCATGCAATATTTATTGTTGATTTTGATAAGAGAATTTTTATTTGTGAAACATTTTTAAATACAACCTTTACCCCCCCTAAGGTTGTCCTAACAGGCAATTTTGTAAATTTTTTACCCCGCGTTGGTTCTAATTTGGTGAATTTGGTGAGTTTTTAATTGAATTTTACACTTTCAACCCCTATACTTATTTACTTACTTTACTTTATACTTTTTACTTTCATAATTTTAATTTTACATTTAACACATATAATCGTTTATTAACTAAAATACGTTAAAAAAATACGTTTTAATTTTAACAAGTTACACCATTATAATCGCCTCTTCGATACGTTCGATGTAACGACCCAGACCTTTTTTCGAAGTGTTTTGTGGTTAGTGTGGAGTTGTAAATGAAAGTAGAAGTTGAGGGGCCTTTTTGGTAATTGTGAGAGGGAGTATAAAAGGGCACAAAACCCTGGGTATCTTTTCAATTCCCTGATTTGGTGTGTGTCGGCTGATAATTTAGAGAGAAAAGGGGCATTTGAGTTTGAGGCTTTTTGTGCAAGAAGAGAAGAATCATCAAGTGGTAGAATCAGAAGGAGGATTGGATTTTGGATTTTGTTCTCTGCAGCAATCAATCAGGTAATCCTTAATCCATAACCTCAGCTAAGATTCGTCTGGTGATTTGTGGTTTTGAGAGTTTTCTTGCAAAAAGTTGTTTAAGACCATTAAGGGAGATTTAAGCATCTTTGGGTTGTGTTTAGGCAGTAAAACTTTGTGGGATTTGATTTTGGGCTTGTATGTAGTTAATCGTCACATTATCTTACTGTTTAATGGGTGTTTGGCATAATTTCGAGCATTAAACTCGAACAGCGCCTCGTCCGGAAACCCTCTTGCGAAGCAGGTGTCTGGAAGTTGTCCGGGTAGCTTCTTGTCGCAGGTTACCGGGTATAGTGTCCGGAAAGGTTAAGTGTCCGGAATGTAGAGTTATCCGGAAAGTGGTGTTATCCGGAAAGTGGTGTTATCCGGAAAGCAGAGGTGTCCGGACATTGTGGTGTCCGGTAAGTAGAAATGTCCGGTAAAGTCTTGTATCCGGTAAGTTCGGTACCCGGAAAGGGGTATCGTCCGGAGAGTAGAAGTTACCCGGAAAAGGGGTGTTGTCCGGGTTAGTTGTCGTCCGGATTTATTGGGCGTCCGGAAAATCAGGGTTGTCCGGAGAGTTGTTATTATCAAGATACTTTTGCTGAGTAGTTTGTATTATGTCCTTTTATTCAGGAAAGTCGATTGGAAGTTGGGAACCGATTAGAAACGAGAAGTAAGAGCATCAGGTGAGTTTTCTAAACTAAAATGTGTGGCTTTTAAAGTGTTTTCAAAATGTGTTTTGAATGTTGAGAATTGCCATGCTTTATTATTATGCTTTAATTGCATGAAAGTTGTTTAAAGTTTTATGTAGAATGTATGCATACATCAAGGAGACGTAAACTGGCAAAGACGAGAGAGTAGTTCCGCCAGCTCTCGTGCGGGAAGGGAGGTCCCTATATGCTAGGAGCGAGGCTCCGCAAGGCAGCATGAGGCTGACTCGTTGTCACCTTCGGGTGGCTTCAGGGTGTCAGATTACGAGGAGGCGGACTTTAGTCCGTATATGATTTTGACGTGTTGAGTATGAGCGTTTTATGCTGAAAGATAAACTGTTTTAAATGCTTGATAACTGTTAGGAGGGACTCACTAGACCTCATGGTCTAACCCTCGCATTTTCAAAATTAAAACCTTTTCAGGTAAGCAGGTTTCCAGGAGCTCGGGCAAATAGGCTGAGCTTAGCGTGAAGAGTCAAGAAGTGTGGGGACACTCTAGCATTTAGTTTTTCTCAGTTGTGTAGGTTGTTTCCGCGAACCTTTTTAGTATTTGTAATGAAATTTTGAGACCGTGATTTTGGGATGTTATGAATTTGACGTTTTGCATGATATTTTTGGTTGGGTCTTTACAGTTGGTATCAGAGCCATAGTTTAAGGGATTTAGGTGACCGGACGGGCCTAAACTTAAACTTGGGAGTAGAAATCACAACTGAGAATCAGGAAAATGCGTTAGGAGGTCACTATTATAGAGATAGGACTGATATGGTACTGAGGACTGTCATGTAAGGTAAGTTTAAAATTTCACCTGGCCAGTGTAATTGCGAACTTACAGGTACATGTATGTGCTTAACCTGCCTTATTATTCCGAAGTGGTAGTAAGAAACTAGTGTTTATGTCGTGTGCCAGTACTTTAGAATGTCAGCAAGATCCCTGAGGGGTAGACTGAGACCTTTGTTGGGGAAGTTTCTTGAGAAGTCATGAATGATGTGATGTATGTATACATCGTGGAGACGGATTGTTGTTTGGAATGTTATGAGCCGTCTAGAGGTAGACCTTCGTGGTTCGAAGAGGATGAGTGATTACTTTTGAGTAAGTCTTCTGGATCAGGAGAGTCTCGATTCTAGGAATCGTGGGATAGATCTGTTCGGATAGTAAGGAGGGACAGTGTCGAGATCTTGAAGGTGTCAATCCAAGAGCGAGCAGGGGATTAGAGTCCTGACTCTTTAGTCGCGTTGTTCAGTGGCAGGATCATTGAAGAGAGATTTCTGTAGAATACTGAAAGCGTGTAGAAGTATAATATGAGATAAATTGGTCAAGATGAAAGTAATATGAAATAGTTGAGTAAGTGGACCGTTGAACGTATGTATAGCAAGTTGTTGCAAGACCGAGGGGGGGGGGGGGGCGACCGCTGGTCGAAAGTGGAGTGTCAATGATAAGTTGCGTGAGTAAAGCGATTAACCTTGTTTGAGTGAGTAGCCTTCAATTTCAAGTCGAGTTTCATGCATTAAGATCGTATATGTGCATATGAGATTTTTCATAAGTAAAGTAAATGTGTAAATATCAAATTTGATCGGATATGAGTCGGCGTGTGCAAGCGTATGTTTAAAGAAAAATGCAAATCCATTTACCTCGCACGATGAAGTCTTGAGGACTACGATTTACAAAATATTCCACTCTTTTCATTATAAGTTAAATTGTTGCAAAAGTCAAGAAGACGTTTGAATGCAAAACTTTTATGACCAAGATAAGTATTGACATGTTGAAGTTATATAAGTAAATGTGAGAACCGACTGGTTTACTTCGTGTCGGTATGTCCTTTCAAAATTTTGTCGTATGAAAAGATTTTCATCCAATATTTATTTCTGTCGTAACAATATATTTTGGTTGAGTAAGATTAAGTTTTACAGAAAGTTGCATGCAAACGATTCTCGAGATCGTAGTGCAGGGTATTGAAGGGGTCGTGTGTACCCAAGTTGTTTCCAAGTGTTATTTCTTTAAAATAATCAAAAGTGTGATGATTTATTTATCGCGTTGTCATGCATGAAGGCTATAAACTCACTAGGTCATAGAGTACTACATTTTAAGCTAAGGAAGAACTTTTAGAGTGGAGAGGTGTTAGACAGATCAGGGGAGAATGTTCGTAGTTTTGGTACTTATGTTCAAGAGGAGAGATGAGTAGTGGAGGAGTCAGAAGTGGACTTTAGTGTCGGTTGTATGAGGGTCTGTACCCTCGTGCGGTGACTGGAAATGCAGTTGCCGAGGGACAGTTGTGTTCAGGGGAAGGACTAGAAGTCAGCAAGGTATTGGTATTAGCAACTCGTTATGAGTAGTGTGGTGAAGTAGAGATGAAATATCCGCGACGTTGAATAAGAGTTTTAAAGTGATCTTGTAATATTAACGTTTCACGAGTGAGTTTGAAATGAGGACGACGAGATGTGAATTTGATTATGATATGTTGGGAGGATTAGGTTCAGTAAGGGACCCTTGTTGAAGAATAGGTTAAGGAAGTATCAACAGGTCAACTATTGACGTTAAAGTCGGCAGTTGAGTAAGGTGTATGAGACCGAAGACTTGAATCAGAAGGTTGAAAATTGAAGGACCACTTTGTAGGGGTGTTAAGATAGTGAAAGACTGCTGTTTTAGATAAGCGTTTTACCTACGAGATGGATGGTTCATAAAGAATAAAGTAATTAGCACAAACGAAGTGAGGGTATAGATTATGTCGATATGTGAGGGAGTGCGCCCTGTCTATATTGGTTTGGGATCGCAAGAGCTAGCAGGAAACGAGTATGTTAGAGTTATTCAGAAATTCGTGTGTTGTGGTTCAACTAGAGCTGGGAGAGAGGAAATGTAGCGAGATAGACTCGGTTAGTTATGAATGAGGTCTTGAAGATAAGTTTGAGTTGTGTACGATTGGCCATGAGAGCCTTGGTCTGCAGTGTGATGTTTTGAGTGAGTAATGTACAGTTATATAGTGGCAATAATTGCCAAGTCGAATGTGCCAGCTAGCGTCATAGCGATGAGAGATTAGAGAAGGAGGAAACTTCAGATAGAAGCCTGTTGAAGGTTTCGGTTGGGGTGTTCGTGTTGTTAACTAGGTTGTTGGAGCACGTAGGGTGTGAGTTGACGTCGTGATATGATTATGTTCGGGATAGCATCACGTAGTGGTGGTGGGTAGTTACCCAAAGGAAAAACCAAGTGTTTTTAGTTGTAAGAGTCGCTAAGTAAGTATATTTTTGAATCATTGGAAGTTTAAAGAAGATGATGGATGTATTAGTCAAAATGTGGTGGAATAGATGTGAAAACCTTAAAGAATATGAGCTGTTGCTTATGTGTGAACGAATTGTCTGAGAAAGTAAAAGTTGGAGTTTAAAGAATGTATAGTGACGTCGAACTCTGGTGTCAGTTCGAGGTGATTCGGTCGGAAGCCTAAAGTTAGAATGTTAGTGCAACCGTTTGGTTACGTATAGTGATGAGAAAGCTTTTGCAGCTTGGGAATTGTCGGATGAGGGGGACGAGAAATGATAGTGGATAATGCTCCATGCTAAGGTGGGGAGGTGAAGACAGTATGTCGGATTAAGTAAGTAAATCGGAAGTAGTAAACTTGACAGTAATGCCGATGGGTGTAGTGTTGTGTAGGCTGTCCTTGGTAAGTGTGCAAACTTTTGGAAAGAGTATTGAGGGAGGAAATTGTGTATGTTTTTGTGCAGGAAAGAAGTGGGTAAGACGACTGAATAAGTTAAGTTAGTGTCTTTGTGAGAGACGTTCAAGCGAACTGATCGTTCAGTGTAAGCTATTGAGAACTGTAGGGTGTGATCGTGGTTACCCCTCCTAGATGAGTAGGAGTAACCGAAGTTATGTTATATGGCTGGACGCACGTGGCAAGCAGTGAGAAATTGACGAGCCTTCAGGATAAGTTCAATTCGGATAGGTGAGTACTCAAATGAGGAAGTATAGAGGTTTCCTACTATTAGACACGTTAAGTGTGAAATGATGAAGTTGTGAGAACGTACGAATTAGTTGACGTGTTGTAACCAATGTGATTCGGGAAGGGGTTATGATCTGCTTAGACGTATGTCGGCTGGAAAAAGTAGTCTAGAAATTTCAGGTATACCAAGGAGAGGCTCATGGGTGTGAGCTTGTCGGGATGTACAAGGTTGGCCTGGTGCCGAGTTGTCAGTGAGCGAGTTTTCTTGGTAGAAGATTCTCGTTGTCGTGGCGGGAATTTCTGCCAAGTCCTTTTTCTTAAGGAAGTGTAATTGTATAAGAGACCTTAATTAGACGTGTTTAAAACTGTGAGTCCCGATGTGGGGACGGAGGCGCGGTTGACCTTGGTTTTATCAGGTAGTTTTAAGCGAGTATAGTGATCGAAGGGGGTACAAGTAAATAGTGCAAGATGGCACGTTTTAGCAAGTGATGACTCGCCGAGGGCGGTTTCATGTATGAAGTGCGGTTATGTTTCCCATCTGAACGATTTGGGGCAGCCAAGTAGAACTGAGTGGTTGAATTGAGAACATAAGACTGGGGAACCTCGAGAATTGAGAGATAGGTAAAGTGGACTACGTCTGTGGATCCGTCGGAGTTATGAAAGTTGAATAGATAGTGCGCGATCTTGAGGTACTAGATGAAATTTTGGGGGAATTCGTGGTGTGATGTGCGCCTCTGTTATGAGGAACAGATAAGGGAAGCTGTAGTAATGTCGACCTTGCGAGAATTACAGGCGATAAGAAGTTGACTTCTGTCTTTAGTGAGTAAGTTAGAGCAGCGACATATAAGTTAGACTTGCCAGAAGAAATAAGATGAGTGCATCAACTTTTCTTGTGTCAAATCTGAAGAGATGTTTGGCTGAGACCGATGTAGCCATTCCATTTGAAAATGTTAGCATCGATGAGAGACTGTCGTACGAAGAAGAACCAATAGAGAAATTCGGCCAGTAAAAGTTCAGTGTAGGTATCATAAGGGGGCGAGAGGCAGCGTGGGAGGTAGAATCCGATACGAAGTCTAGGTACCCTCTCCTTTTCGAAAATGAAATTCCGGGGACGGAATTCTTTTAAGGGGGGAGAATTGTAACGACCCAGACCTTTTTTCGAAGTGTTTTGTGGTTAGTGTGGAGTTGTAAATGAAAGTAGAAGTTGAGGGGCTCATTTCGAACGTATCGAAGAGTCCAATATTGAATTTTTTTGGACCATCGATAATTCGAAATGAGTCCAATATTGAATTTTTTTTGGATTTATATATTTTAATATATATCATATACACTACATAAAAAAATTATATTTAAAACTCATACCCTTATAGTAAAAAGCTTTAATTTATGGTACTCTTATAGTTAAAATACGTTTTATTTATTTTATTATCGATGGTCCAAGTGTAAGTATTAAAAATTGGCGGAGGTTTTGTGATGGACAGGCATCGATCCTTTTGTGCATACTCTGTAACTGCAAATACTTCAGCTCCAAACACACATGAATCATCATTCGCCAAATACCCATTTTCACAATTCTTAAATCAGTCCAGTGATACCAACTTGTCAAAACCCCATTTCATATTTTTCTCGTGAAACCTTGTCCTATTGCCATTCACGATATCTATAAACACATACAAATAATAATAATTTAAAACGATTTAATGAATTAGTTAATATATGATTATTATGTTAATGCGATAGGAGTGTAAAACAAAATTGAAAATACGTTAAAAAAATGAATTTTAAATATAAAAAATATTTTTTATGTAGTGTATATGATATATATTAAAATATATAAATCAAAAAAATTCAATACTGGGCTCATTTCGAACGTATCGAAGAGACGATTATAATGGTGTAACTTGTTAAAATTAAAACGTATTTTTTTAACGTATTTTAGTTAATAAACGATTATATGTGTTAAATGTAAAATTAAAATTATGAAAGCAAAATGTATAAAGTAAAGTAAGTAAATAAGTATAGAGGTTGAAAGTGTAAATTGCAAATCAAAATTCACCAAATTCACCAAATTCACCAAATTAGAACCATCGCGGGACCGCCCAGGTACGCGGGGTAAAAAATTTACAAAATTGCCACTCGCCCACGATCGCGGGCTCCATCGCAGAAAAAATGATATTTTTGCAAAACTGAAAAAAAGAGGGTATTTTGGTAAGTCAAACTTAGAGTATTTTAATTAAATTCCCTTTTTTATATGCATCTAACAATCCAAATCAAATATCATACATAAATTCCTTGCACTAATATTTTCAACATGAATATAAAATACAATTAGTATACATATGAAAAACAACTATTTTAAATTATCGCTACCTAAAAAGTCGTATCATGTTTTATACAGGTACATAGAAAAATAATCACAAATTATAATTCATCTATTTTAATTATTATATATTTATATGTACATTAATTAAAAAATAGAAGGAAAATCAAATATACAGGAGTTTAATATAAATTTTAAAAAGGTTATTTGCCCACTTGCAAACCAGGTGCAAAAGAATAGTGATAATAATTAAACAAAAATAAAGTGCCCAAAAAAAAATTAACAACCATGTCAAGTTGTTGATATAAATACGAGGTGGGAGGAATCGATGTCAAGTTGAGGCCAAGTAGACCAATAATAACATAATTAGGTTGTGTTTGGTTTGCATGTTTCCGACGGAATTGGAAGGAATTGGAAGGAATTGGAATAATCAACTCCATTGACCAAATTCTGTCCGGACGTTTGGTTACCTATGGAATGGAATTGAATTCCACACATTCCACCATTCATGGAATTGGTCATTCCATCACAAATGAGAAGGAATTTCATTTCATTCCACCCAATTTTCTCAAAAAGACAAAACTATCCCCATCTTTCATACTCCAACCACCACCGTTCTGAACCACCGTCGACCACCACCGTTCTGAACCACCGCCGACCACCGTCGACCACCACCGTTGTGAGCCACCGTCGACCGCCACTGAACTGAACCACCACCGACCACCACCGTTCTAAGCCGCCGTCGACCACCACCGTTCTAAGCCGCTGTCGACCACCACCGACCTGAACCACCGTCGACCACCACCGACCTGAACCATCGTCAACTACCACCGACCTGAACCACCGTTGAGCACCACCGTTCTAAGCCGCCGCCGACCACCACCGACCTGAGCCGTCGCCGATGGTTCAAATTTTCAAAAAGGGTATTTTGATCATTAAATAATATTTAATTCCAATTCTAAAGCTACATTATGTGAGCCAAACAGACGAAATCCATTTCTTTTAGCAGATTTCATTTCAATGTATGTCAACCAAACAGGTGGTCAAACCTGTTAACATTCCATTCCAATTTCTTTAAAGTCAAATTCCTTTGACAGATTCCATTCCATCAAAAAACATTCTGCGAACCAAACGCACCCTTAGGGTATTTCCATGGAAATTAGTTATTTTACCCCAAGTTTAAAATTGAGTTATAGATATACCTCACCTCTTTCCAATTTTACTAAAATACCCAAAAGTCCCGTGAAACACCCCTCGATCGCAGACTCAGGGGAAAAAACCATTTTTAACACTGGAGTCCTCGATCACGGACTCAAGGAAAAAAACACCCCAAGTTCATTTTCATTTTCAGGGACCAAAGTTGTAAACTTGACATTTTTCAAGGTGCTTCGCGGACTCCGTGGACAAACATCGCGGACTCCAGGGGTTAAAAATGAAATTCTTTTTTTTTAGTCCGATCGAGAGATGTTTCACGATTTTTTTGGGTATTTTGGTTAAATTGGAGAGAGATGGGGTATATCTACAAATCAATTATGAACTTAGGGTAAAATAATTAATTTCCCTATTTCTGTTACATGTTAAAGTTTTGGGAATTTAATTAAAATACCCAAAGTTTGACTTTGACTTACCAAAATACCCATTTTTTCAACTTTTGCCAAAATACCCATTTTTCCTGCGATATGTCCCGCGATCGCGGGATAGGGTTCATTTTGAAAATTTTGATCCCGCTATAGCAGGATGAGTCCCCGCTGCTGCCCCAAAATTTTCAAAAATGGTCCCTGATCGCGGGACAACATTTTCAAAAAAACCCTATCCCGTGATCGCGGGACATATCGCGGGGAAAATGGGTATTTTGGCAAAAGTTAAAAAAATGGGTATTTTGGTAAGTCAAATTCAAACTTTGGATATTTTAATTAGGGAAATTAATTAAAATACCCCAAGTTTGACTTTGCTTTACCAAAATACCCTAAATCTCTTTCACTTTACCAAAATGCCACAACTGCCCGCGATGGAGCCTGCGATCGCGAGCTAGGACGTACGTGGCACCCCGTGTTTGGCCAAAGTGTCCCGCGGAGCCCCTCAACTATGGTCGCGGTGACACTTTTGGTCCCTCCCCGCGGTGGAAGCCCGCGATAGGCCAAAAATTTACAATTTCAACCCATGTACTTGAACGAATCTTGCATGCTCTTACTTTTTTTTCCACAATTATTGTACTTTGAAGACCAATTTGTGGTTAAAATTCACTGGTTTGTTTGAGATTTCATCCATAAATATGAGTGATATGCAATCCATAATTCACACTCATTTCTTGCTCTTTCTTGATTTCTCTCTTGCTTTCTTTGTTTAAGTTGCTTTCTCTCTTGATTTCTCTCATTTCATCCACAAATGGCATCTTCATCAAACCCTAAGTCAACTGCTGAAAAAATGTCACCTAAAATCGAGATCGCCATAGCAAAAAGGGAAAAAGAGATATAGGAACTAACACAAGAGTGGAAACAAATGATGGCCAAGAAGGAAGTCCACTTGAGAAGGATCGAAGAGGAAGATAAGGAGATCAAAAGGATGAAAGGGGATATAAAAGCTAGGGAGGCACGTATTCGTCGAGAACAAGAAGCAATTCACCATATTCTGCAAGACTTCGCAATTCTTCAAGCGAAGATAAACGACAAGCAAACTTGGATTGATGAAACTAAAGCAATTTTTGACTAGGTGGTGGTTGTTTTAGTTGTTTTGTATTTGTTTTTTTGTTGTTTTGTATTTTTTTTACTGTGTTGTTGTTTTGTATTTTTGTTGTTGTTTTGTACTTTGTTGCTCATGAATAAAGGTTTTTAATTTCTCTGAAAAGTGGTTCATGTGAAAAATACAACTCATAAATGTTATACAAGATTATTTCATAGCAAACACATACTGTAACACCCTCGAATTTGGAACGAGCAACTAATTTAAAAATTCAATAAAATACCCAAAGTAAATATGATTACTTCTACAATTCATTCCTTAAAATACCATCGAAATTTAAAACATTATAATTCCCTAAATAAAATAACTTAAACGAGTGTCACTTAACACAACACAAGTTGCTAATTCCGAATACGTGCGGAATGCTTCACTAAAACAAATCACCTCTCGTGCACTCTACTAGCACTTGCCACTTCACAGTGTAGCTAAAGCTACTCCCAACCTGAGCCTGTTGCACATGCCGACAAATAAAAATGGTTAGGCTAACGCCTAGTGAGTTCAAGCATTTTATCATGACTATATAAATTCATAAATCGAGAGGGGTGTAGGTTTAGTCATGATTTCAAAAGAGTTTACCTTAAATGCAAATCGCCCATTTTCCAACTCACACAAAATCTATGAGAAAGCTCCCAAAATGTATAAAACGTTTTCCAATGTGAATTCCAACTCCAACTCACCCAAAACGTGTTTAGATGTAAATATCTCAAGAATTATAAACATGGACAAAATTCCAATATTTAAAACATCCAAATAAGATGAGACATAAAACTCTACCAATGAACCATGAAGACATTTCCTATAAATAAAGTGCGTCACCGAAAATAAGGATAACATATTATACCCAAAACCACACCTTTCGGTGACGGGGGAGACCCGATTCCATCAAAAGTGACGGGCACACAAAGTTAGGTCACTTATGATGTTACTGGATTACACCTCAAGCCCCGGTCCTAGTTCCCATGCCATATAGACATCACAATCCTCGAACCATAATAAATTGCCTTTATTGCATACCCCGTAGAGTTACACCTCAAGGACTTACAGGGGACCACATTGCATATCCAGTCTAGACGAGTTTCACCTCAGGGACTCCAGTGTCCCCTATTGCCTACTCGCTAGTGGCCCCACGACCTAACGCATATACCCATGCGTTCCCAATAGTGCCCGCTGATACCAGCCTTCCAGCACCATGTGACGGACAAAACGCGTCTTGTTGTGTGAAGGGACGAAGTCAACCAACCACACAACCGAGTGCACAAGAAGATAGACCATCAAATAAAACTGACTCACGTGCCTATGGATCCAATGCAACACAGTCTACAAAACATGCTCAACCCGAAACGACAGAAACACCCAAACATGTAAATATCAATAATGTGCAATAATATGCATCTAAACCTCAGTTAGGTAAACAAGTACCACAAAGCCATTATTAACCCAAAACCTGACACGGTTAAGCAAAAAGGGTTTTCCCAAAAGGACTCACACCTTTACAATTCTCAAAATAACTCTTGACACTAAATCGGGTATTTCCCATATGGTTTATAAAATCAATTTACACTAACATGATTAAACCGTCAAATAAACCTCATTTTGAGCAATTAACCTTTTAAAGACAAAATATGATTTCTAACCATCCAAATGTTCAAAAGCCCCAAATATGGGTGTTTTACACATTTATGAAGATAAACATTTCAAAAGAGTTAAATTATCCAAATAACTCAACCACGTATATTTTCAAGTAAAACACACACATATTTGTAAAATACTCATTTTGGCATGTACAACGTTTTCGCAAAGTAACTTGAACTCACCTTACTAGATTTAAGCTAAATCTAGAGTTCTCCAAACGTAAGCTCCCTTGAAGAAGTTTGCATCCTCAAGCCAAAACCTCCAAAAACCTAAATTCATAACTTCCAACCATGAATATTCATATTCAACCACTTTAAAACTATTCCCCACACATCTTATATTAGAATCTTCATTTTGACCAAAACCCCAATATTAACCTAACTTCTCCAAAATCATCCAAACCAAACTTGAGTAAACAAAACACTAGGAGATCATCAATGGAACATTTATAACTCAAATGAAAGTATAGAAACTAGGAGGATGAACTCACCACTTAGGTTTTGATGAAAACCTAGAAAACCCCAAAAATCTCTAAAATGTTGTGGATGAAACTTGCTCTTGCATCTATAGACGAAATCAATAGCATAAAATGGGTAAGGAACGCATCAATCTCCAAGAGAAACCCCAAAATCGGTTAGGGTTTTGTGAGGGAGAAAAGGGAAAACGATTTGGGAGAGAAAGGAAGGAGATTCGAGACTTACCACCACCAAACACCCTTGAATAATCTAATGATCTTCCAAAATCTTTCTAGATCCTTGAAGACCTCTCAAAATCGGAACCATAGCAAGTTGAATCACCAAAATCGGAGTTGAAATGAGAGAGATATGAAGAAATAAAGTTTGAAGGATGAAATTCGTATTTGACAGCAACCAGGTACCCGTCCGCGACAATGACACGCGCCAATGACACGGTCATTGTCTCTGGTCATAGTCGCACAAGGTGTACCGTAGGTTGTACCCTTTTCGCGCCAATGACACGGTCATTGTCGCTGGTCATAGTCGCACAAAGTGTACCGAAACTGTTTTGGCCATAACTTATTCGTTATAGCTCCGATTTCGCTCCGGAAAGAACCGTTGGACTCGTATTCGAATTCCTCATCCAACAAGACCGTAAAATCTAAGATTTAACCCAAAATCTTACCTTTCATGTTTTCTTAAAAGATCGGTTTCTCACTGATTCAAAATTATGTTTATCCGAAAATTACGGGTGTTACAATCCTCCTAACCTTAGGATGATTTCGTCCTCGAAATCTAAAATCCTTTACAACTCAAGGCTAACCGACTCAATGCCGACTATAATTTATCAGTTCCTAATTGGAATATAAATTTCCATTATACAATCTATTAAGACAAGTCCTCGAACAAATTCTTACCAACAAAGCCCATTCAAGTACACTGTACTTATGTCCGGGAGAACACTCTAACCACCGGAATAACTCCTAGTCAGGAGACTTCGGTTGTCTCCCAACCTTAGATGTTCCATACATCCCGATCTTACCACATTTACATGTTCTTAAGTTTTCTCTCCAAACCAACCCGACGTTCAATCATTACCAACATCAATCAAAACTTCATAATTCCCAACCAATCCCGCTAATGAACTAATATTTACTTTCAGCGGATTCCATCAATTTTAACACAAACGGCCATCATTGACCTATCAGCTACACAATCCCAAGGATGTGTCCAATTATCAACCACCAAGTCGACATTCTCTCTTACCACACAAGGAAAGTCATTTCCCTAAATCCTCTTATCACAAAAGAGCCTCTTAAGATTACTACTACCATTACCATCATTCCTTTAAAATCGGACTACAAACCCCCGATTACACTAAAGGTGCTTGGCCTCAAGCCCAAAAGTCGACACCTAAATATGTCACCTACTTCAATATAGGTTACTGCGAATTTTATTCCCTTAATTACAAGGGCATCATTCCCTCAACCGATACTATTCGGCCTACGGTACTATCACACACGGAATACCCAACCTTCCACTGTCGAAGTGCTACGTGCATTCACTCTTAACCGGGTCACTTACCCTTTCCAAGGTCCTAATGAGTTCAAGGTTTTCAAGTGCATTATTCAATAAATATGCCAATTAGTCAAAACCATTCACAAATATTTCTAACACAAAGATTTTCATCTCAAGTAACTCGTACGCAATAAAACTACTACTATCAGTTCGGTAGTTACGCAAAAACGGACACACTCGTCCCACATATGAAAATCATGTTGAAAATTATTTCATTGCAGTTCAGTTTATCCACAAAACGGAAAAAAACGTAATAAACAATTTCTTTAAAATGAACCGCCACAGTTCTAGTATGGATTGACTCATGACATGCATGCAAAGTAACTGCTCGAATTTAAACAGGGTGCAACACAAGGTGTGCACGTATTTCAAAAGAAGTCCAACGACATTTGACTCCAAAATTCCTCATTTAACCATAAAATGGCTTGGAACAAGATTTACCAAACAAAATTTTGCGCGCGTCAGTTTATTATACGAAACGATGAAACGGTTTACAAATACACCTTAGTCAAACACAAAATGACTTGTGTAATTTCATATTTAAAACAAAACTCATGTGTTTCCATCACTTGAAAATATCGACTAAAACATCTTAAAACCTCATTTTGGGGTAGACATGCAAGCTTGTAACACTTCTTAGAAATTTCTTGTAATAACACTCATGCATCAAATAACTCATACCAAAATTTCAAAAGGTGAAATTCTTTAAATTGATTTCCAAACTTTTCCTCAATGGTCACATAACGACACACGATCAAAATGTTTCCGACAAAACTACACACAACAAAGTGTTTTTCTAAAGCGTACGAGGAATAAGGGTTTATAAATCGGTTGTCACCAGAGAGGGTTCAAACCTATTTTCAAATCTCAAATTGCACTTAACTGTGCGCATCAATGTTCAAAACATAAGAAATTCCACGTACTATAGTTTTATACAAATAACTTTCTAAAATCTTCATCACGAAGCATTTCCTCAAGGTTTCGTACTTGAAACATAAAACGTCAAAACATCGATGCTTAAATGTATTTGTCAAAAATACTCAAAATACACATTTCCTTCCAACCAAAAGGTTTTCAATTTTCCAAAATATTTGGCAAACCAAAATTGACCAATGTCATCAACTTCTACATTTGTGTTTTCAAAATGTAAAGCATTGCGAACTATGCATGATTTCCACCACGCCACAACATCTCCTTTGACCAAATGGCCATCCTTTATATAATAAGTTAATAAAATATTTTCACTCACGATTCGTTAACCAAAGTGTTGAGAAACAATGGTTACCAAGCTATGCATACCCCTAAGTCGATATAGCGCATTTACATGAAATTGATAATAAAACATTTAACTGATCGAAAGCGCACCAAATAAATCATTATGAAAAGTCACCGAAATGTTCTTTCATGCATCACTTAAGCCACGTATAAATCAATCCATACACCGAACTATTTGCAATGAAACACTTAGTAACACAAACCCTGAAAGAAAGTTACGCGACACTAGAGTTCCAAATTCATCTTTTCTTAGTAATCTTATGGCATAAAATTAACTTTTCTCAACAAAACTCGAGTGGGACCAAATGCCCAACATAACTCATAAACTGTTCACATAAGTAAATAGAGTATGCACATAGTAAAATTGTACCCACACGACACAAAACGTCGTACAACAAAACTCCATGAAACTCTATGGACTCAATGACTCCAAGTCAATAAACGACGCTAAACATCATGCTTCCGAAGCCAAATTGCTATAAGTAAAATCATAAAGGAGACGCCAAAATCCCAAAAATTCCCTTCTATGGTAATATCATATAAATAACAATGTTTAACAACTCTCTTTAAACAAATTCTCCAAAAATAGTTCTACATAGACATCATGGAAGATAACTTTCCGTCCAAACTCTAACATATGTGGAGGAGATCCAATGTTAAAGTCACAAGCCGTAGTTACTTGCCCAACATCTTAAACATCATAAAAATATGATTATCATTATACCCGAAAGAAATGTTGAACAATAACGAAGTAAAGCAAAACAAATCTCAGCGGAGTTTACAACTCCCGCAATAAAATAATTGCACATAGGTTCAAAACCCATGATTTGAAATCTTGTGTGTGTGCTAAATATTTCCCAAAATTGTAACACAATCCATATAAGGATTTGAAACACAAGAAATAATTGATTGACACGGGGTTTTCACACCCCGCGAATCTTACCGCAAGTGTACGGGTCAAATTTGGAAGATGTGTTTTAAACTAAATTCTAGCAAATCACAACTTAAACGCAAACAAAGCAAAGAACAAATTAGGAACTTCGATAGAAAGAAAAGTTGAGGGTTGGAAATCCTCCGGTTCTACACATGCAAACAATTAATTCAAACAGTTACCAGTTAATCCCCTTATGATTCCCAAATCTTTTAAAGTCACCGTTGTTCTCTTTCAAGCCACAACGGGTTTTACTTTGAAAAGGATAAGTTTAATCTCTCGATCTCACCTATGGATTCCAAAACACATTAAGTACTCGATTTATGTTAAATTGGCTAGATTTTATCTCTCGATATCAACCTAACGGTTTAATTGGGACTAAGACTTATTCAGTATATCTCTATCACCGATTTATCGTCTTAGGCATGCAATTCCTAGTTCTATTTAACAGTTAATTCTCTCGAACTCAACTGGAAATAATAAATCAATTAAAAGCTAGCTAGACTTTCAAAGGCATTAAACACAAAATCACATGCTTCATTAATTAAGGAAAAACTGATAAAAGTCAAATCATCTGGTTACATGCTTCATAAACCGAATTCATTCCAACCCCCAACACGAACCGGTTAGTTCATGTCGGTGGTGGATTCAAACACAAGAGAGAAAGATGAAACTACGTATGTAAACATGGTAGCGCGAAAGATTAAAAACATGAAAAATAACGTGATGAACTCCCTTCAATCGTGCTTGTATCTACGTTCCGTGATGATTGTCTCCGTGATCGGCCCTCTAACGTGACTCCGAAAGCTCCGAAAAGTCACCGGAAATCGCCCCAAAATCGCCCCTGGTCGTCTGCCGAAAGTTGTATATCGAATAATGACCTAAAAGTTGGAATAAAAGGCTGAAAATCGCAAAAACTTGATAGGGCGGGTATCTCCCCTCCTAAATCTAACCGCAAGTGTACGGTGTCGAAATCAAGTAATAACGTACGGTAAGTACGAGTATCGAATCCACGGGAACTAGGAACTAAGTATCACAATTACTATAAGCTCTATTAACTGAACTGTCGATATTGAGAGATGGTTGGTTTATAAACTAATTAAGTGCAATAACTAAAGAAATCGCAAACGGAACAATAGACAGCTTGAGGAAAATTCAATAGAGAAAATAGTTGAGGGTTGGAAATCCTAAGGTTTTACACATGCAAACACTTGACTCGAAACAATTACCAGTTAATCCATCTAATGATTCCCAAATCTTTTAAGATCACCGTTGTTCTCTTTTGAGCAACACGGGTTTTATTTCAAAAAGGACAGGTTTTATCTTTCGATATCAACCTATGGATTTCAAAATACATTAAGCATAAGATTTATGTTGAACGGCTAGGTTTTATCTCTCGATTTCCAACTAACGGTTCAATTGGGACTAAGACTTACTCGATATATCTCTATCACCGATTTATCGTTTTAGGCATGCAATTCCTAGTTCTATTTAACAGTTAATTCTCTCGAACTCAACTGAAAATAACAAAACAATTGAAAGCTAGCTAGACTCTCAAAAGCATTAAACACAAAATCACATGCTTCATTAATGAGGAAAAACTGATAAAGTGCCAAGTCAATTATTCACATGCTTACAAACCAAAATCATTCCAACCCCCAACATGAACAGGTTAGTTCATGCCGGTGGTGGATTCAAACACAATAGAAAAGGATGAAAACAAGTATGTAAACATGATAAACGAAAAAGATGAAATCGTGATGAATGTGATGACTCCCTTCTATCGTGCTCGTATCTACTTCGCGTGATGAATCGCTCCTCGTTTGAACCTCTATCGTGCCTCCAAAGACCCCGAAAAATCTCCAGAAATCGCCCCCTAAACTGCTCTGGCCGTCCTCGAAAAGTTGCGCGAATAATGACCTAAAATCTACAAAAAACGACTTTTATTTCTGCGTGCCGCGGTTTGTGCCGCGGTTTGCAAACCGCGCGGCGGCGTGGAACAGTGTGTGCCGCGGTTTGCAAACCGCGCGCCGCGGTTTGGGAAAACTGCACGCCGCGGTTTGGGAACAGTGCGCCACGGTTATGGGCTAGGATGTCGGGTTTCCGGTGGGCTTCGTTTTGGCTCTCTTTTGGACTCTTTTTAGCTTCTTTTCTCGAGGATTACCGCCTTTTAGAATACCTGCACATTCCACTCGATAAACCGTAAAATACACGCCTTTTTACTTGAACACAAGCCAATCTCATTGGTTTGAGAACCGAAAATAACGCCAAAAAGTGGCGTTATCAACAACCCCAAACCGAGCGTTGCTTGTCCCCAAGCAAATTAGCAATAAAAACATAATAAAAGCATATATCTGTGAAATAAGAATAACTGCACAATTCCCAATCGGTACCAAGTGATGCATCGGTGATTTCCCATACCCGTGAATATCTATCTCACTCTCGCCTCATCCTTATTTTGTTTGACCTATGACCTTCATTGGGAGTTGAACTCGTGACTGTTCCGATTACGTTCGGGTTAGACTAGGTCCAAACATACTAGGGAAAACATTTCGCCTCGACCCTACCTCACGGGATACTCTCTTTGCACTCGAACCTAGGTTATCGCTCGTGTTGTCATGTTTAAGGAGGTTATGTACAAGAATACTCAAATTATTACATGACAACTCTAAGGAAAGACACACAATTGTCCAAAAATTTGATCTCAGAAGGAGTCAAGTAGCAAGACAGGGAATATCGATGAGGGTGGTCGTATACCGTAATCACATCTTTCAAAAGATCATCCAGGTCTTTACACGGGTTGTAACGGGGCTAAGGTTAAGGTTAAGAGACGAAGGGTATAAAGGATCAAAAAATCCTCGGCGTGTCAATCATTGGCAATTCCGAACTTCTCGTTGCTTCACATTTGCTCACTTGGTCCTTTTTCGTCACTATTGGAGTCGCTTTGACTCACTTATTATGCAGCTCTACTAGAGACTATCTAACTAACGGTATTTATTTACTTTTCGTTTTTTTTGGGACTTCATTGGTCCTATTTATTGATTGGGGCAACATTGGCCCTCTTTTCTCTTTCTTGACTGGCCTGATTTCTTTCTTTTCCGCTCTATCTCTCTAAGTTCATTATTGCTTCCGATTGACACACTTTCGGACAGGGTTGGCTAAGGCTCATGGCTGAGAGTGTAATGATGGGTTTAGAAACGAAAAGGTGAGTGTTTGGCTGCAAAGGGGCTAGAGATACACATAAAAGGGTAAAAAGGGAAATGATAGCTAAAACAGGTTAAAACAAACACATAATGCCTGGAATCATGTCTTAAGGTCCACACGATTTGGTCTACTATACCCTTACCTAATATCCCGATGTTCGTCTTTGCTACTCAATACAACAATGTAGCGAGATCATTCTACATTCACGACAAGGAATTCGAAAAAGTGTATAAGAATTTCGTGTATGAATCCCTCGCAATGAAAAACGTCTTTTAAGTCTCAAAGCTCACTATCGGGTGGTCTCCACTAATGTCCCTAGTCATATCCTTTCCTGGTCCTTCCCTAACGGTCACGTCACTATCACAAGATTCTTCCCACAATGGTCGGTCTCAATCATTCAAAACAAAAATTTAGCTACTTTGATCTAGACACTCAGAAGTGTAGGAAATCTACGTGCATAACTTGGGCCCGATTGGGCAACCCCAAGCCTTACCCACACATTGTCCCCAATGTGCAAGCAAAGTCGTAGGTGATGCGACTCGATCGTTGTGCAGTTATTACAGTTATAAAAAGGGCGGGTAAAACATTAGCATAGCAAAGCAAAAGAAAACCCAAAATTTCTAAATTGGGCACCCCAAACCTAGGCCGTGGCCTAGGTTTGCCAAATAAAAGCCAACCCCAAACCTCGGTAAAACCGAGGTTTGCACAGGGTCTAAAGCATTGAGTGTGTAGATGCGAAAGATGAGGCACCCCAAACCTAAGTGAAACTTAGGTTTGTTGCCTCTCGTTAAACTACTAAGGAATAAACATCATACACCACTCATTAAAAGCAAGGTTTAAAACGTACCTGTTTTGCCCGGCCGAAAGAATGGATTTTGAAAAATCCGAGCACCAATCAGCGGAGATGGGGAGAGAAAGCAAGACAAAAGAAAGAAAACACACAAAAGACGAAAGAAAGCAACGAAAACAGAAACACACAAAGCAGATACGGAATAAAGATTTGCACGAAAAACGAACGAGAGCCAACAGGGGACTCCCGCGGTTTAGCCCGCGACTTGCAAGTCGCGTGGCAAACCGCGTAACTCTCTGTCTCAGAAAACCAACAGAGTGCCCCGCGGCTTGCTGCGCGGTTTGCAAACCGCGTGGCAAGTCGCGTGTGTCCCTGTTCGTTTTTCGCTTTTTTGATTTTTATGGTTTTTCGGGAATAAGACACACTCAAAATAGCGAATAATAAAGGAAAACAAACCTTTGGTGGGTTGCCTCCCACCCAGCGCCTTATTTAAAGTCGTGGCACGACTGTGTGGTTTCAGCTTGGCTCTGTATCCGCAGACTTGAATCGCCCACACTTGCGATTTCCCGCGGATTTCTCTCCTCCTTCTTCTCTTTCACCACTTCCTCTTTCCAGCAGCTTGAATCTCACGTTCTCACCGCCAACTCGGAACGTGATCTCGCCCTCTTCCATATCAATTAACGCCCGACTCGTGGCCAAGAAGGATCGTCCCAAGATCATCGGGACCTCTTCGTCCTCATCTATGTCTATTACCACGAAGTCGACGGGAAAGTAAAACTTACCAACTTTAATCAGCACATCTTCAATCACCCCGTACGGGTATCGGATTGATCAATCCGCGAGCTTCAGAGTCATGTATGTCGGGCTTACCTCACCCAGGCCAAGTTTCCTGAAAATAGAAAGAGGCATCAGATTAATACTAGCCCCTAAATCACATAAAACCTTATTAAAATTAAAACTGCTAATTTGAATAGGAATCGAGAAACTCCCTGGATCTTTGAGCTTTTAGGGCAGTTTATTTTGGAAAATCGCGCTGCACTCTTCAGTGAGTGCAACGGTGGCCTGGTGATCAAGTGTCCTCTTCTTCGATATAATCTCCTTCATGAACTTAGCGTAAGAGGGCATTTGTGTAAGTGCATCTGCAAAAGGGATGTTGATAGTTAGCTTTTTGAAAACATCAAGAAATTTTGAAAAATTGACATCATCCTTTTGCGCTTTCAATCTGCTCGGGTAAGGCATGTTTGGAACTTCCGGCTTGGCCGGTGGTGCCACTTTTTCCTTCGGCTTCTCTCGATCAATCACATCTTCCTCCTTCTTCTTGTTCTTCACCTCAAACTCTTTGTCAGCCTTTAACTCGCCCATGTCTATCATCTCGAACTCTTCCTCTTCCGGACCGGTCTCCTTTGATGAAGTCTCGCTTACCGGATCTCTGGTCAACTCCTTTCCGCTTCTAAGGTAGATGGCATTGCAATGCTCCCGGTTTTGTCTTTCGGGTTGACTCGGAAGTTT
The DNA here is from genome assembly GCA_033807775.1 of Saussurea involucrata. NCBI lineage: Eukaryota > Viridiplantae > Streptophyta > Magnoliopsida > Asterales > Asteraceae > Saussurea > Saussurea involucrata. The sequence goes on along the minus strand of CM066322.1, from coordinate 10,914,467 downwards.
CCCGGGGGCTCGGTTTTGTAGGGTCTCGGAAATCTGCCCCACTTGCCTCTCGAGGATCTTGATGGCGGCGGTGTTTTGCTCGGTAGCCGCCTTGACAGAATTGATTGTGCTTGCTAATCCCTCGACTGTGCTGTCCATTTTCGACATGAACTTCATCATCATGTCCTCGAGTCCCGACTTCTTCTCCCCGGATGGTCCTTCATTCCTTTGGTGGAAACCTGGAGGACGGTACACATTATTAGTATTAGAGAAGTGAGAAGAGTTAGAAAAGTTACCTGGCTGTGGTTGACCCGGCTGATTCCATAAAAGATTGGGATGCTTTTTCCACCCCTCGTTGTAAGTGTTCGAGAAAGGATCGTTTCTCGGTTGGTTCCGGTTTGCCACAAAATGGACTTGATCAGGTTCTTGAATACTGCTTGCTTGCAAATGGCTCGTAATCGCTGCTAATTGGGTTTTAATCTCCTTAAGCTCATCCGATTCCCGAACACTCGCTACTCGTGCAATGGATGATCGTGGAGTGGAGTAGCTATGTTCGGCAAGGTTCTCAATCAGCTCGACTGCTTCTTCATAGGTTTTGTTCATGAGAGCTCCCCCCGCTGCAGCCGTAATATCATTCTTGAATTGTGGGTGCATGCCTCCAAAGAACGTTTGGATTATGACCCACCCATGAAGACCGTGATGTGGACATTTCTTCAACATGTCCTTATAGCGCTCCCAAGCTTCGTATAACGTTTCCTGATCCCATTGCGCGAAGTGCGTAATGTCGGCCATTAACTGCGCGGTTCTTCCCGGTGGGAAGAATTTCTGGAGGAATGCTGCCTTCAGTTGTGCCCAAGTGGTGATAAGATCGGATGGAAGGCCTTCGATCCATATTTCAGCTCGACCTTTTAATGAAAAACTGAACAGCCTCAGTTTGATTGCGTTCTCCTCCATCCCGTTGATCTTGAAGGTGCTGCAAATCCTCTCGAATGCACGGAGATGTGCATGAGGATCTTCGGTCGGTGCTCCTCCAAACTGATTTTGCTGCACCATTACAATGGTGCTCGGCTTTATTTCAAAGTAGTTAGCCGCAGTGGTAGGCGGCTGAATACCTATGCGGGCCGCTGCCACATTCGGGTCGGCAAACGACCGCATAGGGTGTCTCGCTTCGTCGCCCATGAGTACCTGAGAAGAAAACGAACAGACTTAGCAATTCAGAAATTAAAGGTATGAAATAAAATATGAAATACAAAAAATGTCGAATCTAATAATGCTTATAGATGGTAGTGCTATTAGTTGCAACTAGTTCCCCGGCAACGGCGCCAAAAACTTGATAGGGCGGGTATCACCCCTCCTAAATCTAACCGCAAGTGTACGGTGTCGAAATCAAGTAATAACGTACGGTAAGTACGAGTATCGAATCCACGGGAACTAGGAACTAAGTATCACAATTACTATAAGCTCTATTAACTGAACTGTCGATATTGAGAGATGGTTGGTTTATAAACTAATTAAGTGCAATAACTAAAGAAATCGCAAACGGAACAATAGACAGCTTGAGGAAAATTCAATAGAGAAAATAGTTGAGGGTTGGAAATCCTAAGGTTTTACACATGCAAACACTTGACTCGAAACAATTACCAGTTAATCCATCTAATGATTCCCAAATCTTTTAAGATCACCGTTGTTCTCTTTTGAGCAACACGGGTTTTATTTCAAAAAGGACAGGTTTTATCTTTCGATATCAACCTATGGATTTCAAAATACATTAAGCATAAGATTTATGTTGAACGGCTAGGTTTTATCTCTCGATTTCCAACTAACGGTTCAATTGGGACTAAGACTTACTCGATATATCTCTATCACCGATTTATCGTTTTAGGCATGCAATTCCTAGTTCTATTTAACAGTTAATTCTCTCGAACTCAACTGAAAATAACAAAACAATTGAAAGCTAGCTAGACTCTCAAAAGCATTAAACACAAAATCACATGCTTCATTAATGAGGAAAAAATGATAAAGTGTCAAGTCAATTATTCACATGCTTACAAACCAAAATCATTCCAACCCCCAACATGAACAGGTTAGTTCATGCTGGTGGTGGATTCAAACACAATAGTAAAGGATGAAAACGAGTATGTAAACATGATAAACGAAAAAGATGAAATCGTGATGAATGTGATGACTCCCTTCTATCGTGCTCGTATCTACTTCGCGTGATGAATCGCTCCTCGTTTGAACCTCTATCGTGCCTCCAAAGACCCCGAAAAATCTCCAGAAATCGCCCCCTAAACTGCTCTGGCCGTCCTCGAAAAGTTGCGCGAATAATGACCTAAAATCTACAAAAAACGACTTTTATTTTTGCGTGCCGCGGTTTGTGCCGCGGTTTGCAAACCGCGTGGCGGCGTGGAACAGTGTGTGCCGCGGTTTGCAAACCGCGCGCCGCTGTTTGGGAAAACTGCACGCCGCGGTTTGGGAACAGTGCGCCACGGTTTTGGGCTAGGATGTCGGGTTTCCGGTGGGCTTCGTTTTGGCTCTCTTTTGGACTCTTTTTAGCTTCTTTTCTCGAGGATTACCGCCTTTTAGAATACCTGCACATTCCACACGATAAACCGTAAAATACACGCCTTTTTACTTGAACACAAGCCAATCTCATTGGTTTGAGAACCGAAAATAACGCCAAAAAGTGGCGTTATCATTGATGCAGTTTATTTTCAAAATAAGCTTTGTGCATGACTTAGTCGGCATTCAACGTCTCCACTCATACTTCTCCAAAATTCTCCGATCCACTATTGTCATCCGGATGCTTTAACCTCTTAAGGCAAGGTCGTAAATTACATCAATTATCCTTACGGTTTTTCCTCAAATCAAAGTCGGCTCAATAAGCCTATGGTTCTAGTCCAACCATCAACCTTGACCCGAAACGGTCTACTTAAAGCAAATATCATGCTTATCGTCACTTCAAGTGACTAATACTAGAATCGTCCATCTATTCAAATGACTACTAGCTTAGAATCTCCTTCTCTACCCCAACGATCATCACATTAAAGTAATTCAAGTATGCACATGTACTAGTAGGTTCACCATGGCACTGGCCAGGTGTCACTATGAACGCACCGTACATGATTATCCTTGTTACTCTCGACATGATTCTCGTTTCTAACAACACCCATTGACCTCGAAACATCCTATCTTAAAGTGCCTAAAGGTGAATTTCACCCTCATTTACTTAAACAAACGCTAGTTTGAGTCTAGGTATCCAAAATCAACACCTAAATCAACACCTAAATCTCTCAAACTTATGCTCTGATACCAACTTGTAACACCCTCGAATTTGGAACGAGCAACTAATTTAAAAATTCAATAAAATACCCAAAGTAAATATGATTACTTCTACAATTCATTCCTTAAAATACCATCGAAATTTAAAACATTATAATTCCCTAAATAAAATAACTTAAACGGGTGTCACTTAACACAACACAAGTTGCTAATTCCGAATACGTGCACAAGGCTTCACTAAAACAAATCACCTCTCGTGCACTCTACTAGCACTTTCCACTTCACAGTGTAGCTAAAGCTACTCCCAACCTGAGCCTGTTGCACATGCCGACAAATAAAAAAGGTTAGGCTAACGCCTAGTGAGTTCAAGCATTTTATCATGACTATATAAATTCATAAATCGAGAGGGGTGTAGGTTTAGTCATGATTTCAAAAGAGTTTACCTTAAATGCAAATCGCCCATTTTCCAACTCACACAAAATCTATGAGAAAGCTCCCAAAATGTATAAAACGTTTTCCAAAGTGAATTCCAACTCCAACTCACCCAAAACGTGTTTAGATGTAAATATCTCAAGAATTATAAACATGGACAAAATTCCAATATTTAAAACATCCAAATAAGATGAGACATAAAACTCTACCAATGAACCATGAAGACATTTCCTATAAATAAAGTGCGTCACCGAAAATAAGGATAAAATATTATACTCAAAACCACACCTTTCGGTGACGGGGGAGACCCGATTCCATCAAAAGTGACGGGCACACAAAGTTAGGTCACTTATGATGTTACTGGATTACACCTCAAGCCCCGGTCCTAGTTCCCATGCCATATAGACATCACAATCCTCGGACCATAATAAATTGCCTTTATTGCATACCCCGTAGAGTTACACCTCAAGGACTTACAGGGGACCACATTGCATATCCAGTCTAGACGAGTTTCACCTCAGGGACTCCAGTGTCCCCTATTGCCTACTCGCTAGTGGCCCCACGACCTAACGCATATACCCATGCTTTCCCAATAGTGCCCGCTGATACTAGCCTTCCAGCACCATGTGACGGACAAAACGCGTCTTGTTGTGTGAAGGGACGAAGTCAACCAACCACACAACCGAGTGCACAAGAAGATAGACCATCAAATAAAACTGACTCACGTGCCTATGGATCCAATGCAACACAGTCTACAAAACATGCTCAACCCGAAACGACAGAAACACCCAAACATGTAAATATCAATAATATGCAATAATATGCATCTAAACCTCAGTTAGGTAAACAAGTACCACAAAGCCATTATTAACCCAAAACCTGACACGGTTAAGCAAAAAGGGTTTTCCCAAAAGGACTCACACCTTTACAATTCTCAAAATAACTCTTGACACTAAATCGGGTATTTCCCACATGGTTTATAAAATCAATTTACACTAACATGATTAAACCGTCAAATAAACCTCATTTTGAGCAATTAACCTTTTAAAGACAAAATATGATTTCTAACCATCCAAATGTTCAAAAGCCCCAAATATGGGTGTTTTACACATTTATGAAGATAAACATTTCAAAAGAGTTAAATTATCCAAATAACTCAACCACGTATCTTTTCAAGTAAAACACACACATATTTGTAAAATACTCATTTTGGCATGTACAACGTTTTCGCAAAGTAACTTGAACTCACCTTACTAGATTTAAGCTAAATCTAGAGTTCTCCAAACGTAAGCTCCCTTGAAGAAGTTTGCATCCTCAAGCCAAAACCTCCAAAAACCTAAATTCATAACTTCCAACCATGAATATTCATATTCAACCACTTTAAAACTATTCCCCACACATCTTATATTAGAATCTTCATTTTGACCAAAACCCCAATATTAACCTAACTTCTCCAAAATCATCCAAACCAAATTTGAGTAAACAAAACACTAGGAGATCATCAATGGAACATTTATAACTCAAATGAAAGTATAGAAACTTGGAGGATGAATTCACCACTTAGGTTTTGATGAAAACCTAGAAAACCCCAAAAATCTCTAAAATGTTGTGGATGAAACCTTCTCTTGCATCTATAGACGAAATCAATAGCATAAAATGGGTAAGGAACGCATCAATCTCCAAGAGAAACCCCAAAATCGGTTAGGGTTTTGTGAGGGAGAAAAGGGAAAACGATTTGGGAGAGAAAGGAAAGATATTCGAGACTTACCACCACCAAACACCCTTGAATAATCCAATGATCTTCCAAACTCTTTCTAGATCCTTGAAGACCTCTCAAAAACGGAACCATAACAAGTTGAATCACCAAAATCGGAGTTGAAATGAGAGAGATATGAAGAAATGAAGTTTGAAGGATGAAATTCGTATTTGACAGCAACCAGGTACCCGTCCGCGACAATGACACGCGACAATGACACGGTCATTGTCGCTGGTCATAGTCGCACAAGGTGTACCGTAGGTTGTACCCTTTTCGCTACAATGACACGCGACAATGACACGGTCATTGTCGCTGGTCATAGTCGCACAAAGTGTACCGAAACTGTTTTAGACATAACTTCTTCGTTATAGCTCCGATTTCGCTCCGGAAAGAACCGTTGGACTCGTATTCGAATTCCTCATCCAACAAGACCGTAAAATCTAAGATTTAACCCAAAATCTTACCTTTCATGTTTTTCTTAAAAGATCGGTTTCTCACTGATTCGAAATTATGTTTATCCAAAAATTACGGGTGTTACACATACTAGTAAATACAGTACAAATTTATCCAAATTTGAGGCTACGGCTAGACGATGGTTTGGTTTTTGACAACCCGGGTCTACTTCTTACATACTCTGGCGAGACAAGTCTCAAAGTGTTAAGCTCCACTTTCTCGATGTACACTTCAATCACAGTATGGCCGTCAACATACTGGCGTATGTTGGCTACATCTTCGTCGGTACTCAATTCTACCAGTCCAGTCAAGAAGTCTGTATTCGGCCTCTTAAAATACAACCTATTATATTTTGGTTCTTCATATTCCAGCTCTTTCATGATCTGTTCAAGCAGTTGCATAGAAAGATCATCCACATCTAACATGTCAACATAAGTTTCTAGACCACGAAAATAATGTCTTTTAGGTGGTTCCGTAAAGTAACCACCATGGTGGACTTTCATGGTGAACAACTGTGGATATTTATCTGTTGATGAAATTAATTAATATAGTTAGTTCGTAGAAACAAGCAAAAAACTCAATGAAACATGAACACTAACCATATAACTCTTTGCCAGTGTCTGAAAGCGATTCAGATAAACAGCCGAGTACACAAGAATTCCGAATCAACTCTAGATTTTGGTAGCCGTACTGTAAATTTTGGTAGCCGTACTCAACTCCTGTAGTGAAATTGAGGATAAATGGCTTGTATTTAAGCATGTGTATCTCTAGATTATTTTTGAAATCCACAGATTATGATAATTCCATATCACCAACAATATCATTTACATACAATATTTATCGTCCCAATCAAGGGAAATCAGCGTTCAGATCAACAGTATCATGTGATATAGTTCCATGTGGTTCAAGCTTCGACGGGCCTGCGGTGTTACTTAGTTGAGTGATTGTGCGTCTACTCCTTGGCACGGTTGAAGGGGCGGGATTTGGACACTCTCCATGAGTATGTCCTACGCATTGGCACCGAGTACATCTTCGCTGTATCGAACCTTCACCACGTGATGGACGTCGGTCGTTCTTTCTTGGTCTCCCGGCTCTGTTCTTATCGATTAAAGGTGGATAGCATGGCGGAAGCGGGTCGGGTGGATACACCCATGCTTCAGGGGTCCAGCTGGGTTTATTACCTCCACATATGTTCTACTGGTAATATTCGGACCTGAAGAAAGGTACAGCCAAGTCGCTGCAATATCTACGACCCATATATCTTGCCGCGACGATGGCATGGCCGCACGGTAACCCAGATTTTTCCCATTCGCGACACGAACAAGTGTGGTCGGTCATATGCACAATCGCGGGAATATGGTTATCCTGAACCTCGTACCTCCCATACCCGATTTCTCTTACCGTCCATGTCGCCGCGCGACGCGCCCTGTTCTGAACTATCTCCTCCGCCGTTGGTGTGAATGCATTTTGCACCTCAGCTCCTTTTCGGCGTCGAAGTTGGTACCACTCTTGTTGAAAGCTCCGAAAGTAGTCCATAAGATTAACAATCGGACATCTACGCGCAAAACGGGAGAGTGCATTCACCTCTCCGGTCCAGCTTCGTCCATGACTTTGGCTACTTCCTTGGCACTAAATCGTAGCAGATTCATGTACCGGTTAAACTCCCGATCCGTATATGCTCTGCATGCCGCCCAGTAGACATCCTTGTAGGTGGTAATACGTTTGTCCCTGGTTTTGGCGTTCATCTCCAAATGTCGGCAACATATGGCGTGAGGGGCGTTTGGGTACATGGCAGAGATTGCGGCGCTTATGGAAGGAGCCCTGTCGGACATAAACACCAACCCTTGCGTGTCTCCGATAGCTTGTCTCAACATGGACAGAAACCAAGTCCACTCGTCCCTAGTTTCGGACTTGCCTACGCCGAAAGCTACTGGAACGATGGAGTTATCCCCGTCCATGGCAACCGCCAGGAACATCATACCCATGTACCGGCCCTTTAAATGGGCTGCGTCTATTACCAGGACACGACGTAGATTTGCCAGAAATGTGCGGATCTGCAAAAACATAGGTGGTTTTCCTTTGTAAGTGTTATAGTTTATAATGTGTAAACATACGACGTGTTAAAATATGTACCGCGGGTCCAAGGGCCATGAAGCACATCTCAAACCGTCCATGTGAATCGGTCTGTAGCTGCGTGACAGTACCAGGGTTCTGCAGCTGCAAATTATATAAATATGTTGGGAGTCGTTCATACGACTCCTCGAACGTGCCTCTCACCAATAGTAGTGCCTTGCATCGCGCACGCCAAGCTTGGTGGTAACCAATCGTGACGCCGAACTGCTGGTGAACATCGTGGACGATGTCCTTTGGACGCAATGACCTGCTAACATCAAGAAATTTGTTTTTCAGTATCGCACCCAAAGTCCTTTTGGTGGCTTGTTTGTGGTGTGGATTCAGTTGCGTCCTCGTACAAGTGTGTACGTCGTGCAAATTTCTAATAACTAACGCCCCTCTTTTGGGACCCGCGGAAATCGCGTACATCCTCCACTCACAGTTTTCTCTCGCACATTCAACTATGTATATGCTTTTGTCAGATTTCGGCGTGTGACTTTCGAAACCCTCTTCTAAGAACTTAAGTCCGACCTGACTTGCCAAGTGATCCTTCGAATCAAATATCTGACCTACTCTTAACCTTTCACTGCGATTATAAGGTGTAGGTTTGTGTCTAGGTATTCTGGTCTGTAAGAATAGGGGGCATATAAAAAAGTCATTTATCTGACTACATGATTTTCTACTAGGGGTATATTCTTCGTGATCATCACTATCGGTATCTGATATGTCTATATCAGCATTACCCGTTTTGAAAACATAGGTTTCGTCATCAGCAACTCCAGCACAACGTCCTTCTTGTGGTAGTTGTTGTTGCGTCTCCGGAACCAGGAATACAGTCGTTAAGACCATATGCATGATCCAAATGAACTATTGGGACGTGGGACGGCTGAAATTGAGAATCAGGCTGCTCTATTTGGAGGTCTTCGTCATCAGCGTCGTCGTCACCATCTTCGTCGGATTCGGCATACACAAAAAGGAATGACGGTCTTTCTGAATCGGCTGCAAAGTGCAGAAAACCAGAGATATCCCCATCGTTGGATAACTCCACAAACGACCCATCACCATTCTTAAACACTAACTTGCAAACAGCAGAAGGGTTGATTCCACATTTTTGCATGGCGTATGCAACAAACTTCTGATGAGAAAAGTTTACTGGCAATTTTACACCATTCTTAGATTTATAAGCAAATTTCCACTCATTGTTATCTTAAACCCATTCACCATCGAAACAGAAATATAGCTTAGCTTTTGCAACAGATGAACTCATTTTTTCAGTAGTATCTCAAAAACAAAATATTGAAGAAAGAAAGCAAGAAAGAAGTATGGAATCGGTGTGGATTATGGATTGCATTTTACATCTATTTATGGATGAAACAACCAACATTGATGACAACCAATCTCTCATTTCATCCACAAATTGGTATTCCAAATACACTGATTCAACATTGATGAAAACATGCCAGTGAATTTTAACCACAAATTGGTCTTCAAAGTACAATAATTGTGGAAAAAAACAGTAAAAGAATGCAAGATTCGTTCAAGTACAGGGGCTGAAATTGTAATTTTTTGGCCCATCGCGGGGAACCTCCGCGGGGAGGGACCAAAGGTGTCACCGCGGCCATAGTTGAGGGGCTCCGCAGGACACTTTGGCCAAACACGGGGTGCCACGTAGGCCTAGCCCGCGATCGCGGGCCCCATCACGGAATTTTGTGGCATTTTGATAAGGTGAAAGAGATTTAGGGTATTTTGGTAAAGTAAAGTCAAACTTAGGGTATTTTAATTAATTTCCCTTTTATATAAATTCTCTAAAGTTTTAAACTTACCAGTTTTACTTTAATTTTATTTAGCTACAACTTTTTGTTTGATTAAAAACAAATAGATCTTCAAAGGCTTGGACCCGGATGGAAGATTCCATGGCAAAAGTTCCGAAAAATCATATAAATTATTTTGTTTTGAATTACTAGGTTGCTAAATTATTTTTTTAAATGAAGAATTATTAAAAAAAATGATTAAATCCAAGAACCTTTTCATTTCGAATGATTAAGTCTATAAACCATTTTTCAATAAATTAAACTGTCAAAGCTTTTAAAAACCGGTCACTTATATTCTTTGAACTCATAAACAAATTGTCTATAGCCAAGTAAGAAAAAAGAAACTTAAATCAGTTACCGATCTGAAGCCTACACCATTCAAGCCTCACGTAAACACTGATATCACTCCCCCTCGCCACTCCTCATTGCCCCATCGTTGTTTGTTCTCCATATCGCCTATCACACTGTTGTCATCTGCCATCAATCTTTCTTTTTTTATATGTTTTCTATCTTTTCATTCTTTTTTATATAGATTAAAAATAGACAAAAAAGAGAGATCAATGGTAGAGCCAACAGTTTAATAGGCGATATGGAGAATGGACAACAATGAAGCGACGGGAAGCGATACTGTTGTTTAACGAGGGGTTTGAATGACGGTAGGGTATGTGAACGATAAACTAATTTAGTTTTTTTTTTTAATTTGAAACTAATCTAGTCGTTTACATGTAGTTTTCCTTGTTAAAAATGTAGGTAACTAATTTTTAAAAGCTCGATTGTTTATTTATTAAAAAATATTCAAAGGCTTAATTATTCAAAAGAAAAGAATTAGTTGAGAAACTTAATAATTCAAAATGTGATAATTCGTTGAGTTTTTCTGAACTTTTTCTAAGGTTCCATACGAGGAGAGAACAAGATTGACACCTTGACATATAAAAGACTTGATACCTCGTTTATCAAACAATCCAAATATAAACCAATCAAACAATATAAGGTTAAAAGGATATTTAAAAATGATCAAAATCGTTTTCAGAATTTTGGCGATCTTGACAAGGATTGTAAACTAAGTATGAATAAGGCTTTACAATAACTAATTATCAACAAAAATATAGGATTAATGAGACTTTTAGGGTGCGTTTGGTATGCAGAACAAGATGGGACAGGACAGGACAGAACAAGCTTGTCCCATGTTTGGTGTGTCTCTAAGTGGAACAAGCTAGAACAAACTAGCACAAATGTGGAACACGCGTGTGACATCTCCCACCCTGGAACTAAGTGGAACAAGAGGGCTTTTTACCAAACTAACCCTAAAATAAAGAAAAAGACCCACCTCCATCTTTCTCTCATCAACTCTCTTCATGATCCTCTCCATCGAAGCAAGCTTCAATCAGGTAAACCATTTTTTCTTTTCTATTCATGTAATCGATTCTTGAAATCGATTGTAATCGATTTCTCCACTGCTCATATGATCGATTTCATATCGTCTTCCCCTCTCCATCGAAGACTCGCGTTTTCTGCATTTTCTCCCCCACAGTCGACTTCTCCCTGTTTTGACCTGCGATTTGGAACTGATTTTGGAATCCTTAATTTGGAACCAGGTTGAAGAATGTCGAATTCTCCATGTTTTGACCCTTTTTGCATCTGAAATTGAGGAACTTGTTTGAGGTATGGCACAAGATTCTCAACACTTTGAAACTCGATAACAATTGAGAGATGAATTGAAGGTTTCAGTAGCTAGAAGTTTGGTTCCTGCTTATAGAAATTATCGTGGGAGGTTTCATAATCTTCAAGATATCCGGAAATATGCAGATAAATGAGGTGTTGATGGCTTTGTATAATATTGTACAATGTTTTTGTTGTTGGTTTTATGGATTTTGTTCAATAATTTGGTTAAAAAAACACTAAACAAATTACAAGGGTAAATTGGTCATTTAACCGATTTTGCTTTGTTCTGTCTTGTCCTATTTATGTCTTACCAAACGCTGAACAGCTGTCCTGTCCTGTTCTGTCCCGTCCTGTCATGTCCCGTCCTGTCCTCATACCAAACGCACCCTTAAATCTAGACATGATCAAGTCACGAAATTTCTAGTAACCGGTATATTGGACCCAATTTTTCATCCATATTCGTGATCGGATAATATGGGAAAATTGACTCAAATAGCCAAAGGGACAAAGAGTGTCGACAAAATAGCCAAAAACTCTCCCGGTTTACAAAAATAGCCAAATGGTCCGCACTCGCAATTGCGGACCTGGTCCGCACTCGCAATTGCTGATGCGGAGCGGTCGGATGAAAGGTTGACACGTGTATCCCAGAAGCAGTTAACCAAGTGTGGTCCTGATAACGCCACTTTTTGGCGTCATTTTCGGTCCACAAACCAATGAGATTGGCTTGTGTTGAAGCAAAAAGGTGGAATTTTATGGGTTTTTCAGTGAAATATGCTGGTAATCCGAAAGAAGACGAGCATCGAGAAACAAAGTGGAAAAAAACCAGAAAAATCCAAAAGAAAGCTTAAAACGAAGCCCAAGATTCAAGCCCAAAAGTCCAGATCCAAGCCCATGACCCGAACCTGACCCGGATATCTCAGAAAACCGTGCGGCCTGCGCCACGGCCTGAGGCCGCGAGCCAGGTCGCGTAAGTCTCTGTTTGTTTGCTACTTTTGACGTTTTCCGGAAATTAGGTCACCATTCTGACACGTGCGACGGGAGGCTACGAAGGGGAGTTCACCACGAGAAGCGGGTTAGAGCCGAGAGAAGGGATTTCATTAGTACATCTTTCACGTTTATGATCACGATGTTTTCATACACTATTTTCTACTTTTTTCCTGTGTTTTTGTTCATCCCCAACATGAACTAATCTTTAGATGTTGGGGGTTGGAATAACTATGGTTTTTAGTATGGATTACGTGTAACCGAATGATTTTTATTCGATTTGATCTATGAAGCATTTGATTTCAGTTTTTCATACCCAATTGTAGCTTGATCACCTTCAATTGAATTTCATGGTTTTTGATTAAGTTCGAGATAATTAATTAATAACTAGATCAAGTAATCAGGTGCCTGAAAGGAGATTCGGGTAGAGATAGCCGAATCACCTTTTTTCCTTGTAAAAGTTTAACCTAATGTGTTTTAAAATCACCGGTGGAGATCGATAGATAAAACTAGTGAAGTTAAGATAAAATCCGTTAGTACTTGAGAAAGAATAACGGTGAATTTCAAAACTAGGGTTCATAGAAATAATCGGTAATCATCGTTCGGGTTCGTTCATCGATAGTATAACCATAGGAACTCCAACCCTCAACCTTTTTGTAACACCCTCAAAATTGGAACGAGCAACTAACTTTAATTTCAACGAAATAACCAAAAGAGGATAAAATCATTTCTACAGATCACCCCTGAAAATACCTCGGAATTTAAACATCATAATCTTGTAACATCCTGAATTTTCAATATTAGTGATTTAATGAGAATTGGGATCTACTTGTATTTTGGTTTAAAACCTTGAATTATGTTGTAATTGATAATTCAATAAGGTTAAAATACAAGGGTTTGATGTTTGGTGTGATTGTGAAAATAATGGAACTAGAGGGTGTGTTTGGTCAATTCCTATTTGTATGTGTGTGGATATAGACTGAGAGATGAAAAGAATATCTCATTTGTCTTGTGTGAGTCGGTGTAGAGAACCAGAAGAAGAGAAAAGAGAAAAGAGGAAGAAAGGAAGGATTTGTTCATCGTTTGGTAAGGATTTGTGTTGATTTCTGAGATAATTTGTTATGGATGATGGGTTGTAAACAAATCTGCTTGTTGATTAGGTTTCCTGAAATCAGTAACAACATATTGGAATCGAATTCGTACAGAAAAGTGGGCTTTTGCAAATAAGGTGAGTTCATTCGATTCATTGTACAAATCAGTGTTTTTAAGTTATACTGATCTTGATATAGCTGTATAAATTGACTAAGGACTGAATGGAATACACAGATTGAACTAATTTCACAAGTTAAGTCGATTTGTGGACTTGTTAGAAATGAACTGTACGTAGTCCCGGTACTAAAATGTCCCGGTACTAGTTTGTACCGGTACAGTCCCGATATGATCAAAAGTACCGGAAGTTGAATGTCCCGGTACAATAGAGTCCCGGTATAATAGAGTCCCGGTACAATAGAGTCCCGGTGAAGTCCCGGTACTGTTGACTACCGGGAGATGGGGATACCGGGAGTTGGGAATACCGGGAGTTGGATAAAAAGAGTCAGTTTACAGATTTTGGTAAGCAGATTCTAGATGTTTTGTATGATTAAGTTTCTAAAAGCGGGACCCCCGTGCTAAGTCGCCGAAGGGGGGACATTTGAGGATGAAGATACGATAGGTTATCTAGTATTCTTAGATTTGAGAATATGATGTGAGTTGGATTATGCTGTTATGCATATACATTAGTAAAGTGTAATGGATCCATAGGCACTAAAGTTTGGCAATCACATGGAATAGGCGTGTGGTATTACTCGTTTAAACGTTATTCCAGTGTGTGTGGGAAATCACATGGAATAGGCGTGTGGTATTTCTCGTTTAATCGTTATTCCAGTGTGTGTGGGAAATCAAGGAATATGCGTGTGGTATTTCTCGTTTAATCGTTATTCCTGATTTCTAAGGAAGAGAGTGAGGTTGACATAAGTACTTGTAATCTCCGCTTCCTTACCAATAAATGGGCGTGTGTAATCGCGATTTATTGGTGGAGAGCATTGATCTAGAATCTGAGAAGATTCATAGTGTGGCTCTGGGGGTATGATATACTGATGGAATTGTGGTCAATCATAGTCATGGGAGTGGATAAAATTGTGTAAAGGAATAGAGTTCTATGTACGGTAAGAAAAGGAGTAACCAGGTTTGTTATAACTTGTTTACATTGATTTTTGCAAATGTTATTATTGAAACGAATGTTCTCACTAGGCGTTGGCCTAATCGTTTCATGTGATGTTTTCTTACCAGGTTCAGGCTCAGGCAGATAAAGGGTTGTGGGACGAGTGACTTTGAAATAGCAGAAGTGGTAATTATCCAAGAGGAGATTTTTGAAGGATAACTTAGATAACTCAATTAATCTGATTAGTATGACATGATTAGATTGATAGGTTATTTGAAGTATCCTGTAATGTAAATATACTCTTGATGGTTAATTCCTTTGCTATTTATATAAGTTGAAGTTTATGTTGTCATAACCTGTTGTAACTCTAGGTTTAAATTGGCCCGGATTTTGGGGCGTTACAAATCTCCACAATAAATAACTTAAGACGGGCGTTACTAAACCCAACACAAGTTGCTAATCCCAAATAAATGCGGAAGACTTCACTAATCAAAATCACCTCTCGTGCACTCTACTAGCACTCGCCACTTCACAGTGTAGCTAAAGCTACTCCCAACCTGAGCCTGTTGCACACGCCGACAAATAAAAAGGGTTAGGCTAACGCCTAGTAAGTTCAAGAGTTTTATCATGACCATATAAATTCATAAATCGAGAGAGAGAGGCAATTTAAGTCATGATTTCAAAAGAGTTTACTTTAAATGCAAATCGTCCATTTTCCAACTCACCCAAATCCCGTGCTGAAAACTTTAATATGAAATGATTTCTCAAAATGGACTCATCCCCAAAACCAACGTGAAAGGTGAAATAGCATTTGATTCTCAAAACGATTGAATTCATAAATAAATCACCAATATTCCAAACATCCCCAAACATGGATGAAGCATAACTCATAACTCATATAACGTAGAAAACAATTCATATAAATACGATACGTCACCGAAAACATGGATAAACACAAATACCCAAAACAACATATTTCGGTGACGGGGGAGGCCCGCATACATTGCACGTGACGGAACACAAAAGTGGGTCACCTACTATGCAATAAAACACACACGTGGATTACTCTCGTAAACTGAGCTCAATCACTCCAGATCTATTGCCCGCGATACTAGAGAGCCCCAACTTCAACCACTCCAGGTCTATACATTGGGTCACTTCAAATCCACAACAAGCACACTTGGGATTACACTTTACTGCCCATGAGACGACGCCCGACCATATAGGCCCACGCCTTACTTATCATGGAACCCGATGCCTATCTCGTGCTATAAAAGAGAAACTAACGTCTCGTAAACTGAGCTCAATCACTCCAGATCTATTGCCCGCGAGACTAGGGAAACTCAAGTGCCGATGGATCCATAGCTAATAAGGTCTAAAACATTACACGACCCCAAATGAATAAACAAGTGCATTCAAAACATGCAACTCCCCAATAACATAAATCATGATCAAAACTCGACTTTGAGCTATCAAAACTGGACAATTGTCCTCAAGACTTAACACAATCCGATACCGAGCCATAAACTCAACTGACTCAAAAGATAATTCATAAAAAGTCATAACATGAGATTAAACGTAGCAACACACACTTTTGCCAATAATATTTCAAATCCATGAAAACCCGAAATAGAACCTTGGGTTGGGACCACCCTCTTTTCCAAAAGACTCACACCGTACATTTCCAAATCTTCCCATAATGTACTAAATGCATGTTTCCAAATTATACACAAAATGCATTTTCATAACAAGTAGACTCCATTTATAACATAAATCAACAACCCATTTTCATGTATGATTTATCTATCACATTTTCCCAAAAATTCCAAATATAAGTGTTTTACAATGTTTACAACCATAAATATTTCAAAGGGTTAAAACCCACCAAATAATTCAACCATTGATAATTTTCATGTAAAAACACATAAGTTCTTGGAAAAATAACATTTTGGCATGTACAAAGTTTTCACAAAGCAACTTAAACTCACATTGCTAGATTTAGGCTAAATCTAGATTTTCCAAACGTAAGCTCCCTTGAAGAAACATGAATCCTCAAGCTCCAAATCTTCCAAAACCCTAGATCCACAATTTTCAACCATAAATATTTATTCCCAAACACTTAGAATCATTTCCCCCAACATATTACACCCAAAATCACCAATAGATCGAAACCCTAATTTCCAAAATGAAGAGAAGAGAAGATTACCTCAACCATCAAGTGAATCCACCAACCAAATACTTCTAGTGTTACCGAAGTGAGCTTCAATCTTCATTTCATCCAAAGAAAGGAAAGGTTTAGGTGAGGGTTGGGTAAAACCCTAGAAGTGTAGAAATTTCACAAAATGGAAAGGAGGTGAAGAATTCTAACCCTTGGCCATTGACTCTTTCTAAAAGATGAGGGAGATGCTTTAAATCACAAGATTCATGGTTCCAAAGGCTCCAAAATGAATTTAGGGTTTGGGGAGGGTTTTTGAGAGAGAAATAAGAAAATGGGTGGAGAAGAAAACGAGAATAAGGTAACAAAAATCGGACTAAGTAGCCCTTGCACCCCGACCGCGATAGTGACACTAGTCACTATCGCCGGACATACTCGCCCGATACCCAAATACCTGCGGTACATTCTTGGCGATAGTGCCACTGCGAAAGTGACCATGTCACAATCGCGAGTGGCATACTCGCTGGCCCCTCCCACACTCTCGGTACATAATGGGCGACAGTGCCCTTGGCGAGAGTGACCATGTCACTATCGTCGGGCATTCTCGCGGTCCTGGTACCAAGCCCAACCTTGGCCAGATTTTCATGCAATCCAATTAGCATCACGTGTCCCACATTCCAATGCAAAACCTTGTCCTTTAATAATTCCAAATAAGTTCATTTACCATTTGAGTTAGGATTTTTGGGGTGTTACACTTTTCTCTATCAAAGTCCTTTCCAAACCTTTCTTTAATCGACTTTAGTTTTATTTAGTTTTAAACAAGTTCTAAACCACAATTCAAAATTACGATCGTTCAGTTAATAGCCACTGTAGTCATTGTGATACTGTGACACCCTAAAAACAGGGTCAACAAAAACTTCCATAAAACGGAAGAGTGATATAAATATACAATGCCAAAGCACGAGCTCACAAAAGTGGGAATACATAATACCTGTTTACCAACAAAGAGTTATATGTACATCTATGACAACTAACTAATCAAATCTCTACTATAGAAATAAGATTACAAAAATTGTCATAATTGGGTAAATTTAATCTTCTAATAATAGCATCTCCAAGTACCCCCCATGCTCACAAGTCTTCCTCTATGCCTTCTTAGGAATGGCACCACTATAACCTGTGACACATTTTAAACAAGTACAAGTGTTAGGCTTGAAAAGCCTAGTGAGTAAACATATAGCAAAGCATACAAATTATTTCATATACAATATTATCAACATGGTCATTCACAAATCGGCCTCCATGGGAAACCCAAACATCAATCCGAGTTACATCATCTTTGAAGATATACCTTAGCGTCTACCTCCAAGGTAACGCCCCAAGGCCCGGCACATCGGGACTACCTATATGGTATAAATCCCGAAGGCGTGGATCGATACACAAACCCTCAAGGTAAGTGCCCAAGACTATACCTTCCCAATGCCTACTTAGAGATTCCTCCAATTTGTGAATACCAACAAACAACTACTCCAAGCAGTTCATAAAGCCATACATTTACTTCAATAAAACAGTCCAACTATTTCATTTAGCATATGATTTCTATACACATTAAAGTATCAACTACACACATACACCCAAGTAACGTTATGAGTTTATTGTAGCATAGTACATATTCCAATTCCATATACAATTATTTCCATTATGTAGCATCCATTTCTGTCATTAAGACTCAGCTTAATTCATTA
This sequence comes from Saussurea involucrata, assembly GCA_033807775.1. Classification (NCBI taxonomy): domain Eukaryota; kingdom Viridiplantae; phylum Streptophyta; class Magnoliopsida; order Asterales; family Asteraceae; genus Saussurea; species Saussurea involucrata. Next base: position 10,895,896 of record CM066322.1, on the reverse strand, counting down.
AGCTCCAAGCCCTAATATTTAAGTATAACCAATTTCAGTTGAATAGTATCATAATTTATACAATTCCAAGTAAATAAATGTCACATAACCTTTACTTCACTCTTTAAGCTCCTTGGAATCCCTTTTTAAAGAGACAAGAGCTTATTGACCCAAATATCACTTTAAGATGAAGTTGTTAAAAGAATTCAAACAATATTGTGATTCATATATCAATTAAGCTCTTAAGTTCAGTTTACTCACCTTAGGAAATCTGCAGCAAACCACAAAAACCCTAAATGAAGTGGGTGAAGCTGATTCTTGAAGGAAGAGTAGGAACCTTGTAATATAATGATGTTGATCACCTATGATTTAGCATAAGTGTTTATAAACACTCTACTCAATTAATCACTATCTGAAAAAGAGGAAAAGTATCAAAACCTTACCTTTCTACTCAGAGAATTCGACTGCTCAAACTTCAGTTTTTCAAAAGATAAGATAAAATCCCGAAACTCTTCTTTTTATACCTAAATAGGTCGGCAGCGATTGTGACATGGCGATAGTGACACTGTCACTATCGCCGGGGCACTATCGCCCAACACCCCCAAACTCTCGGTACAGCTTGAGCGATTGTGACCATGCGATAGTGACACTGTCACTATCGCCCAAGGCATAATCGCCTGAATTCCAAATGTCTGAAAGATCAAACTTGCGGTACAAACCCGGCGATTGTGACAACCGCGATAGTGACATGGGCACTCTCGCCGGTCACTATCGCCCAAAGGGCACCAAGCCTCATTTGATCTACTTTTCGGCCCTTAACTAGATTCTAACGAGATGAAATTCTTGCTATAACAAAATAATACTTTAACATGTAATTATAAGTACAAAACTACACAAAATGAAATCCGGGGTGTTACAATTCTCCCCAACTTGAATAAAATTTCGTCCTCGAAATTTAAGGTTGTACGAACTGATGCGGATACCGGCGCTTCATGTCCTCCTCTGGTTCCCAAGTCACATTGGCACCCCTATGATGTTTCCATTGTACCTTAACCTTTGCTACCTCCTTGTGTCGAAGTTTCGTAACCACTCTGTCCAAAATAGCTTCGGGTTCCTCGGTACATCGGTTGTCATCTACCCGGATTTCTGACAATGGTATCACACTTTCTCCTTCCGCCAAGCATTTCCGTAGATAACACACATGGAATGTTGGATGTATTCCATCCATTTCCGGAGGTAAATCTAACTTGTAGGCTTGTAAACCCACACGCTCTAGAATAGTAAATGGTCCAAGAAAACGGGGACTTAACTTCCCGCGCTTTCCAAAACGAATCAGTCCTTTCCAAGGGGACACTTTCAACATCACTCTTTCTCCTACTTGAAACTCTATCGGTTTCCGTCTCTTATCGGCATAGCTCTTTTGTCGATCTTGGGCTGCTTTCAATCGTTCTCTAATCACCTTAACCTTATCAGCTGTTTCTTGTACAATTTCTGGTCCGGTAAATTGCTTTTCTCCCGCTTCTAACCAACACGCGGGAGTTCTACACTTTCTTCCATACAAGGCTTCGAATGGTGCTGTCTTCAAACTCGAGTGATAACTATTGTTGTAAGCGAACTCTACCAATGGTAGGTGAGTATCCCAACTGCCTCCAAAGTCTATTACGCACGCCCTCAACATATCCTCCAATGTCTGAATGGTCCTCTCGCTTTGACCATCAGTTTGTGGGTGATATGCCGTGCTCAAATTTACCCTCGTACCAAGTTCTTCTTGTAACGCTTGCCAAAATCTTGATGTGAACCGGCTATCCCGATCAGATACTATAGATACGGGCACTCCATGTCGTGAAACTACCTCATCAATGTAAAGCTTTGCCAACCTGTCCATTGGTAAAGTCTCCCGCATAGCTAAGAAGTGTGCACTCTTCGTCAACCGATCCACTATCACCCAAATGGTGTCGTGACCCTTCATAGTCTTTGGTAATTTAGTTACAAAATCCATTGTGATTTTCTCCCATTTCCACTCGGGGATTTCCAAAGGTTTCAACTCACCGTAAGGTAATTGATGTTGAGCCTTTACTTGCGAACAAGTCGTGCATTGACCCACATACCGTGCCACATCTAACTTCATGACTGGCCACCAATAATGCTGCTTCAAATCCCGATACATTTTAGTACTCCCGGGATGAATGGAGTATTTGGATTTATGAACCTCATCCATGAGTAGTTCCCTATTCCCACCGATCTTAGGTACCCACACACGCCCGTTGAACAGCTTAACTCCACGGCTATCTTCGATTAACAGTTGCCTTTGTTTCACCATTACCTCATCCTTGAGGTTTTCTTCTTTTAGTGCTTCGAATTGTGCTATTCTAATTTGCTCTACTAAACTCGACACTATGTCAATTCTTGAGAGGTTGGCGCGTAAGCTTCCGCTATACTCCTTTCGACTCAAGGCATCGGCGACCACATTCGCTTTACCCGGGTGATAAAGTAATTCACAGTCGTAGTCTTTGAGTAACTCCAACCATCTTCGTTGTCTCATATTCAGCTCTTTTTGGTCGAACACATGTTTCAAGCTCTTGTGATCCGTGTACAATATGCATTTCGTGCCGTATAAATAATGACGCCATAACTTCAATGCAAAAACGACCGCGGCTAATTCCAAATCATGCGTAGGGTAGTTCTTTTCATGCACCTTAAGTTGTCTCGAGGCGTAAGCAATTACCTTTCCCCGTTGCATTAACACACACCCTAAGCCCATCTTAGATGCATCGCTATAAACCACGAAATCTTCCGGTCCCTCGGGTAAGGAGAGAATTGGCGCTTCACACAATTTCTTTTGGAGGGTGCGAAATGCCTTCTCTTGCACATCGGTCCAAACAAAGTTCACATTTTTCCGCGTTAATGCCGTCAATGAGGATGCAATCTTGGAAAAATCTTGGATGAACCTCCGGTAGTAACCCGCCAATCCTAAGAAACTTCGGATTTCTCCTGGACTCTTGGGCGGTTCCCAATTCATCATCGCCTCAACTTTGGATGGATCCACCTTCACCCCATCCCGAGCAATTACATGACCCAAAAATTGGACCTCTTTCAACCAAAAGTCACACTTAGAGAATTTTGCGTACAGTTTTTCTTTTCTCAACACTTCTAACACCTCTCGTAGATGCAATTCATGTTCTACTTCATTCTTAGAGTATACCAAAATATCATCTATGAAAACAATCACTGTTTTGTCAAGAAAAGGTCGGCACACCCGATTCATCAAATCCATAAATACTGCTGGTGCATTTGTCAGCCCGAACGGCATTACCAAAAATTCATGATGGCCATACCGCGTTCGGAACGCTGTCTTTGGAACGTCGCCTTCCTTAACCTTCACTTGATGATAACCAGAACGTAAATCGATCTTTGAAAAACATCCCGCCCCGTGAAGTTGGTCGAATAAATCATCGATTCTAGGAAGTGGATATTTGTTCTTCACCGTTACTTTATTCAACTCCCGGTAGTCTATGCACATGCGCATAGTGCCGTCCTTCTTCTTTACAAATAAAACCGGCGCTCCCCAAGGAGATGAACTCGGCCTTACGAACCCCTTCTCCAAAAGTTCTTGAAGTTGTGCCATCATTTCTTGCATCTCGGACGGAGCCAATCGATAAGGAGCTCTAGCTATGGGAGCTGCCCCCGGCACCAAGTCTATCTTAAATTCCACCTGACGCTCTGGTGGTAAACCCGGTAATTCTTCCGGAAATACGTCTGGAAACTCGCGCACCACTCTTACATCTTCCACCTTCTTTTTCTCTAACTTGGCATTGATAACATAAGCAATAAACGACGCACACCCTTTGATTAAACATTTCCGGGCCTTCAACATTGTAATAATTGGTATCTCCCCCTTCCTTCGTTCCCCATAGACAATCACGTGACTCCCGTCCGGAGAAGGTAGGCGAATTAATTTCTTGGCACATAAGATTTCAGCTCGGTTTGCGGATAACCAATCCATTCCAATCACCACGTCAAATCCTCCAATCTCTATCGGCATTAAATCAATTAAGAATTTCCTCCCTTCAATTTCAATTTTGCAACCCCGCAAAATATCTCGAACTAAAACCTGACCACCATTGGCTATTTCTACCACTAGGGCTTCGTCTAAACATTTAGTGGGCATAGATAACTTTTGACAAAAAGGTATCGACATAAAAGAAAAACTTGCACCCGAATCGAATAATACACGCGTAGGTACGGAGTTTAGAAGAAACGTACCCGACACTACGTCTGTCGAAGTCTTTGCCTCCTCGGTTGTCATCTGAAAAGCTCTTCCCTTTACCTTCGGTGGCTCCGTCTTGGGTCCCCCACTTCCACTTGACTTTAACTTTGGGCAATCCCTTTTTATGTGACCTGCTTCGCGACATTCAAAACAAATCAGTCCCTTCGTGGGGCAATCCCTTCCAAAATGTCCACTCTTTCCACACTTGTAACACCCTTGCGGGTTCGAGTATGATTGGGTACTACAAGAACCAACGTGGTGTTTCCGGCATTTACTACACCACCTTGCGTCTCGACGGTTATCCCCGCCCCGATTTCCGGTAACCTGCCTTTGTTGTCGAATGGGTCTCGATGGTCCTTCCCATTTCCTTTTCTCACTTGCTTGACCACTTTCCAACTTTCCTTGAGTTAAATCGTCTTCCACCAACAACGATTCCTCAATTGCTTCTTGTACGGTTGTCACCTTGGCATTCCTCACGGCTGTCTTCATCTCGGCGGGCAATCCCCGTTGATACGCTTTTATTTTCATTTTCTCATCGGGAGCCAGATGTTCTACCAAACTTAACTTCTCAAGAAACTTTTTCGAATAGTCGTTCATTGACATATTCCCTTTCTTCAATCCCCGGAACTCTTCTTCAATCTTGTCTAGGGCCCTTTCACTACAATACTTGTCGAGAATCTTCTTTTTAAACAAAGGCCACGAAAGTTGAGTCAACAATTCTGGCGTGAGAGACGAACGGGTGAGATTCCACCAAGTAAGAGCCTCACCTCTAAGAAGATGAGAAGCAAATTTAACTCGTTGGGAATCTTCGCATTCACTAGCCTCGAACGCCATTTCCATCTCTCTGATCCAATACATACATTGAACTGGGTCGGTAGTTCCGGCGAATTCCGGTGGTTTACAACCAAGGAAGGTCTTATACGAACACCCCCTTTCTCTTCTCCCATCACGCACATTTGCTGGCTCTCGTGTAGCTATTCTATCCTTTAGACCGCCCGACCCATTCCCTGCATTATCCCCTACTGTCTCAATGCGTCGATGACTTTGATCCCGGTCCTCTAATAATTTCATGAACAGCTCTTTCTGTTGATCCATGGCAGAAGTCATAGCTTGAAGCATACTATCCTTCAGTCGGTTTTCAAGAGTATTATCCTCCACTACAGGATTGGAGGTGCCTGCGTGGATTCTCGATACAAGTTCCGGTCCACCACCTATGAGGGGTGGTCTCGGAGGACTTCCAGCCGCTTCTTCGTTAGCCAGTCGATCGGCAGTAGATTCAGTTGCAGCTTGACCGTCCAGTGTTGATTGGAGTTGACCGCGCGTATTCACCATCTCAGTCTGTCAAACATGCGAGAATTTTGGTAAGGAATAGACTAAAGTTGTGTACTCATACATTCACTAATCATCATAATAATAGTATTAAAGTATACTTACGTAACAACGCATTCATAATAGCATTAGCTAGGTGAAATTATGAACATGTCATACACAAGCATTCTCGTTACCGTCATCATAAGTCTTAATAAATGAAATTCCACAACTTCCTAACACTCTCCCATCCTAAGATATCTACCCCGTATAAAGGTTTGTCATTGACACTATCTCAGCTTAAGTCTAGGCATACTATAATTAACACCTAGTTCACTTAAACTAGAGCTCTGATACCAACTTGTGACACCCTAAAAACAGGGTCAACAAAAACTTCCATAAAACGGAAGAGTGATATAAATATACAATGCCAAAGCACGAGCTCACAAAAGTGGGAATACATAATACCTGTTTACCAACAAAGAGTTATATGTACATCTATGACAACTAACTAATCAAATCTCTACTATAGAAATAAGATTACAAAAATTGTCATAATTGGGTAAATTTAATCTTCTAATAATAGCATCTCCAAGTACCCCCCATGCTCACAAGTCTTCCTCTATGCCTTCTTAGGAATGGCACCACTATAACCTGTGACACATTTTAAACAAGTACAAGTGTTAGGCTTGAAAAGCCTAGTGAGTAAACATATAGCAAAGCATACAAATTATTTCATATACAATATTATCAACATGGTCATTCACAAATCGGACTCCATGGGAAACCCAAACATCAATCCGAGTTACATCATCTTTGAAGATATACCTTAGCGTCTACCTCCAAGGTAACGCCCCAAGGCCCGGCACATCGGGACTACCTATATGGTATAAATCCCGAAGGCGTGGATCGATACACAAACCCTCAAGGTAAGTGCCCAAGACTATACCTTCCCAATGCCTACTTAGAGATTCCTCCAATTTGTGAATACCAACAAACAACTACTCCAAGCAGTTCATAAAGCCATACATTTACTTCAATAAAACAGTCCAACTATTTCATTTAGCATATGATTTCTATACACATTAAAGTATCAACTACACACATACACCCAAGTAACGTTATGAGTTTATTGTAGCATAGTACATATTCCAATTCCATATACAATTATTTCCATTATGTAGCATCCATTTCTGTCATTAAGACTCAGCTTAATTCATTAAGCTCCAAGCCCTAATATTTAAGTATAACCAATTTCAGTTGAATAGTATCATAATTTATACAATTCCAAGTAAATAAATGTCACATAACCTTTACTTCACTCTTTAAGCTCCTTGGAATCCCTTTTTAAAGAGACAAGAGCTTATTGACCCAAATATCACTTTAAGATGAAGTTGTTAAAAGAATTCAAACAATATTGTGATTCATATATCAATTAAGCTCTTAAGTTCAGTTTACTCACCTTAGGAAATCTGCAGCAAACCACAAAAACCCTAAATGAAGTGGGTGAAGCTGATTCTTGAAGGAAGAGTAGGAACCTTGTAATATAATGATGTTGATCACCTATGATTTAGCATAAGTGTTTATAAACACTCTACTCAATTAATCACTATCTGAAAAAGAGGAAAAGTATCAAAACCTTACCTTTCTACTCAGAGAATTCGACTGCTCAAACTTCAGTTTTTCAAAAGATAAGATAAAATCCCGAAACTCTTCTTTTTATACCTAAATAGGTCGGCAGCGATTGTGACATGGCGATAGTGACACTGTCACTATCGCCGGGGCACTATCGCCCAACACCCCCAAACTCTCGGTACAGCTTGAGCGATTGTGACCATGCGATAGTGACACTGTCACTATCGCCCAAGGCATAATCGCCTGAATTCCAAATGTCTGAAAGATCAAACTTGCGGTACAAACCCGGCGATTGTGACAACCGCGATAGTGACATGGGCACTCTCGCCGGTCACTATCGCCCAAAGGGCACCAAGCCTCATTTGATCTACTTTTCGGCCCTTAACTAGATTCTAACGAGATGAAATTCTTGCTATAACAAAATAATACTTTAACATGTAATTATAAGTACAAAACTACACAAAACGAAATCCGGGGTGTTACAGATACTTAGTTCCCAGTTCCCTTGGTTCGATACTTGTATTTCCGTACTATTACTTGATTTCGACACCGTACACTTGCGGTTAGATTTAGGGGGGTGTAAACCCGCCTATCAGGTCCGCACCAGGTCGGGTAAGATCGAGTGCAGACCAACCCGTTTCAGTGTCTTTTTTTGTCTCGCAGTGATCCCATTGCGGTCCGCACTCACCGGGTCGGGTCAGAGTGCGGACCCTTTAGCTATTTTTGTAAACCGAGAGAGTTTTTGACTATTTTGTGAAGATGGTTTTTGGCTTTAGCTATTTAAGTCAATTTCCCGATAATATGGATAGAATACAATAAAGGTGGATGGGGGGTGCAAGTACAATAGTCGTGCTAGGTTGTACCTTGATTTCGTATCACTTGGTTTTATTATTTAGAGTAAATTACACTTTTGGTCCTTGTAGTTGCCACTCAATATCAACTTTAGTCCCTATTTTGAACTAATTACACTTTTGATCATTGTGGTTGTCATTTTATTTCAATTTTGGCCACTGTGGTAGCGACTTGGTTTCAGTTTTGGTTCATTGACTAACTCATGTCAAATAAATACGGTAACTGAAGGGTATTATTGTCCTTTTAGTTTAATTTGTGTTATTTGAATTATATATATATATATGTGTGTGTATGTATAAGAAAAAGAACTCGCTAGTCACTCCTTACTTCTTCCAATACATGATCGTTTGCTCACTCACCACCACAAACCTTTCTACTCACTCCCATTCTCTTGACTTTCATCTTCATCTTTCTTTCATCCCCGACCAACAACCCTCTGCTCGATCTCTGTCCTACTCCTACCTAGGTTTTGTGAGAGATTGACAAGAGAGGTGATTTAAAATGATGTATGTACATATTGAAGCTGAAAACCCCAAATCAACGGCTTGAAAACCCAAACCAAGCTACACCAAGGTCTTGTGAACATTTCATTCTTGAATTAAAAAAGGGTCATCGTGGCCTCTCAATGTAACCACCATCTCCAACCCAGATCTGTGATGGCGGAGAAAGAAAAATAGCAATGGCCGCCGAACTCTTCGGTCATACTCTCTAGCGACCTCTCCGGTCGTATTCTCCGTTGATGCAAAATTCAAAACCTGATTCCAACATAAAAAAATAAACCCACATGAAAGCATGCGGAGGGGGAAGAATCACGATGAGCCATCATGGTGATGAAATCAAAAAACAAACCCAGGGGAGGGGGAAGAATCACGATTCGCAAACAAACCTAGTTCCAAAATAAAACCCCTTATCAAAACCTAAATCACAAACCAAATGAAAACATGAATCACGCAGGGTTCGAAACTGTGAGGGTCTTGATCGGAGCTACGATGTTCCTCTTTTCTTTTCTTTCACAACAATGCTTGAGGGTTGGGACAATGAAGAGGGTGGCGCCAAAGGTTTGCAGGTTGGAGGGGTCTAGGGTTTTCACGTTGCCGACGAGGTGAAGCTTGGAGAAGAAAAAGATCAGTTATATTATAACAATAGAGAACATATATGTATTAAATATTAATATATTATAAAAGACCAAAATACCCCTGGATGGGGTTACCATTTAACAGAAGATAATGGAGTCTATTTCAATAAGAACCAACGTTGGAAGGGAATGGAAACCACAATGACCAAAATTGTAATTAGTTTGAAATAGGGACCACTCTTGATAGTAGGTGGCAACCACAGGGACCAAAAGTGTAATTTACTCTATTAATTATTTTATTTTATTTATATAAAGGCTGGCTTTTGGCCGACTATTCAATTTGTATTAAATAAATGAAAGTTTTATTTAATCTAATTGTACGTAATGTAGTAATGTACCTTAAAAACAACCGACGATTCCTGATTTAAAATAACTTTATGTAAATTTAGGTGCTGCTTACTAAATGCCTATTGGGTATGTAATTACCGATATTATTTACTTTATTAATTAAGCATGATAAGGACGAAAAAACTTACCCAGAGGCAAAAATAAAAACCGAGAGTCTTACCGTTAAGTGTGGAAAACGCCTCTTATCCGGTAAATGATTACCGGGTTTATAATCCTTACCAACAATTCATTTTTGAAGCCAATTATGTTACACGATAAGTAAAATGGAGATTAACATTTTGCTGGTAAGTGATTACCCTATAGAATTTGATAAACGACCCTTTAGAAATAAATTGAATCAGATGTAGGTTATGTTTGACAATCATATACGGACTAATTTTTTTTTAGCTTATTGAAAAATTGCTTTATAATATATTATTCCATTCTTTCCAATTATATATTTCCAACTAAATTTTAAACATGTCCTTTTTAGATTTTTATCTTGTTCATCAACTAGTAACATGGTATAAGTTATTTATAGCTCATAACTTGAGCCTTAGAAAGAGCTCACAAATATCATTTTCTAATTATGTGGGACGAGTTGTTATACACTAAGGCTTTGTTTGGCAAACTAGCTGGATGTTATAAAGTAAAACTATTTTTGGCAAATTACCCAATAGCTAATAAATTAGCTGATGAACAAATATCATTTCCTAACATAATATAAAACATTATTACATACAAATCATAAGAAATTCAGTAAAATACCAATTGCCCTTGTGCAATTTGGAAATCCTATGTTTATATAATTTCAATAAAATACTGGGATTTCAAATTCAAAAAATCATTCAAACAAAACATGGGTTGAAATTCAATTCAATTTCAAATCTCTCTAAATCAAATCCAACCATACAAAATAAATGAAACCTTAGACCATCCATACACCTGCAAGACCTTACTCCTTTCACAAGTGTCATATCAACTTTGCAATAACACATTTCACACACATGCAAGACCAAACTCCTTTCTAAACTAATAAATTATAATATAAATAATATAGATAATTATAATATAAATAATAAATTAATTATAAAATATAGATAAATAAATTGTGTACGTTTATCTATTAGTATATTTGTATTTTCGTAATTTTTATATTAATGTACTTTTAATTTAGCAGTTTAAATAAAAAAATTGCATAAAAGTATCATTTTTTAAAATAAAGCGTGAGTAAGAAATTTTAATAAAAATATAACTAATAAATGAATTAAATTTAATAAACATATTAATAATAACTAATATTTAAACAAACTAATTAAATTAAAAAATGATTTATTTACTATATTAAATTTGTTGCAAGACCTTACTAATTGTGCAAGATGGTGGAAGTCTCACAAGACTTTGCAAGACACCTGACATGCCATGTTATCTTATAAGATGCACAATGTGATTATTAACTAAGTACGTACAATGTGATTACTAAAAATACTAGATGAGTGTCCAGTGGACTTTAATAATAAAGATATTAAACAGTCAATTTCCTTGAATAAGAATACAACGTCCCATTTTATGGTCTCAAACTCGCAGCGATCAAAGTTCTAAATAACATGAGTCATGTCCGTAGGCTTATGAACTTGGGTCGTAATTCGTACAAAATTGACAGCCCTAAAGATGATTAAACATATAACATTTAGTTTTTTTTATATAACAAGTATTTTAAAAAAACTGACATGTTGATTGTACTATATATATGAAAAAATAATTATTAAATTCGTATTCCAATTATATTGATCAGTATATAAAATATAATTATCGATTGGCAAAGAGATAAAGATAGACCTGTAAAAACTCCAATACTTCATGCAACCCACTAATTCTTTGTTAAATACATGTTACATGAAACCATTAAAAAACACCAAGTCAAATTCACATGAACAACAGAAAAAGAAAAATGAAAACCCTAGCTAGATTCTAAAAAAGAAACTGGAAAATTGATCTCTACCCACATCACAGATTGAATTAAACCCATGAACTAAAGAAAAAAGAAAAAGAAATAGATCGACGAACAGGTTAATGCACAGGATCGAGTTGAGTTTGATTTTATTTACTGTTAATTCTTGGCCAAATTTTCAGCGATTTGCTTCAGAGACATCATGTTACAACGTACGATGGTGTCGACAAACACACACGTCTCTTCCTTGGTGTTTTCCGGCGGTACATCGACGACGTAAGACTCCACAACGACGGTGGTGCGGTCACAGATCGGTGACGGATGGAGGGTGGTGACAGATCGGTAGTTGTTAAGCCGATGGTCCCCACCAACAACGCTGAAGCTCATGACGTGGCGGTCGTCGTCGAGGATCTCCAGCCGTTCGGTGCTGGATCCAGCTGGCAATCCGGACACCACGTGGACTTCCCTCAGGGTTCCCACGTCACCGTTACCGAGAATCACATCACAACTCTTGAGAAAGTGTTTGTACGCCTGAGGGTTGTCGAAACGGCGGACGACGGACCAGACGGAATCCACGGTGGCGGAGATTGATTGGACGACGGCGGAGGAGCACTGGTGGGGACCAACCGCGTGGGTGTGATGATGCATAAGATCTTCTGGTACACAGATAGATGATGGAACTTTCCATATGGTGGTTGTGGATAGTTGTTTTTGGTGGTGGTGGTTCATGGTGGCCGTCGTGGTGGTGGTGGCGGTGGTGTGGATTCTTTGAATTTGAATGGAAGAAGGCATCTTTTTAATTTTTGTTCTTTTTTTCCGTGAGAGTAGAGGAGATGGTGATAACTGATATATATATATATATATATACAGATTGCGTGAGGAATGGAGGTATGGGGCAAGTTGTGTATATAAATTGAAGAAAAGTTTAAAGAGGAAGAAACACAGGGATTACGCCGGACATGCAAGTGGCAGGAGCCAAGTTGCATCCTCTCTCTCTCTCTCTCTCTCTCTCTCTCTCTCTCTCTCTCTCTCTTATTTCACCCTTTTTCTTTTTCTAAAAAGATTTACAAAATCCTTTTTAATCTCTTAATTACAGAATTTTCAATCATTTATTTACCTTTTTACTTTTAAATATTAATAAAAATAAAGCATATGTTGAAAATTTTATTTTATATTTTAATTATTTATAATAATCATAAACTAACTTATTTTTAAGTTTATTGAAAACTTTAGATTATAATTTCAGTAAATTAGTATTTATAACTATACTAGAAGTCTATTCGCACAATGCAGCGTGATATATCTCGATTTTAATGTTTTAATTTATTTTAATATGTGGTTTTGGAAAAACGGTAATGTTTTTTTATAAACTTGTTTAAAGAATGACGATTTTTAAGGAGTTCATGATTTAAGGATTGAAAATGGTTAGAGATAAAGATTAATTAATAAGAGTACACGATTTAAGGATTTGAAGGTTGTTAGAAATAAGTATTAATCAAATAATTAGCATTAAACACAATACATAAAACTTCATTAGTTGTTTTTAAGAGATTTTAAGTAATTAACATTAAATAGCGGTACATGAAGCTTTAAGGTTTGTTTTTAAGAATTTTTCATAAATGTTTTATAATATAGTATAGATATAATATAAAAGTTATTTATATTTACTTAGTTTAATTCTCATTTTGGTTTTCTGTCATTTTTAATTAAGCACCATTTTCTCCAATTTTTTTGTATAATTATTGTTGTACATTTACATGCTCTTATCTACCATGGATTGGATAACGATAAAAAATTGGATTAAATAATGAATACAATTATACAAATGTGTGAACTAAGCCATATATAATTATATAAATATGCACATATATATTTTATGGTTGGGTGAGTGAGTGAGTGAAAACAACACACGTGAGTGTTGGTATACAATCTTTTTTTCATCTTTTGTAAACACAATTTTTTAGTTTGTTGTATGTATCAATCCAATCTTACTTATATGTTATACATATGAGATTAGATCAAGCAATGAACAATACTTCTAAGTCACAATAAATAAAAGACACAAACTTATTTAAAATAAGATTGAATTACATCGGTGGTCCCTGTGGTTTATTCAAATTTTGGATGTGGTCCCTAAAGTACACTATCTATGGTGGCGATCTCTAACTTTTTAATTTACTTTCATTTATTGTTCTCCTATGTTTAATTTACTTTCACGCATGGTTCTCCTATATTTAACATAGAAGGACCATGAGTGAAAGTAAATCAAAATGTTAGAGACCACCACCGTAGATAGTGTACTTTAGGAACCAAATCCAAATTTTAGGTAAACCACAGGGACCACCGGTGTAATTCACTGTTAAAATAATAATGACAACCCGTTAAGGCAACTTGTATTGGATTGGGTTATACTATGTAAACATCTAGGTTGAGATTTTATTTTTCAAATTGGTGTAAATGGGTTGAATTATTTAATGCATCAAACGGTTTAACCCAATCCACATACATTCTTAGTTGTATGATTCTTTTTTCCACTTTCATACAATAATGCACTTATATGTTATGTAATTGAGTAATTGTTCCAAGTAATTTTGCATTGTTAGTTAGTTTTTACCATTTGTAATCAATTTATTAATTAAACTGTAAGCTAATAACTATTAAATTAGACTAGATACCTATCCCGTACGCAATGCGACGCAAAACATTCCAAATCTAAATCTGAAAACTCGAAAGAGTAATTTTGTTTCATGTTTAGTTTTATTCTTCATCACACAATACCGAGAATAACGATAATATACTTTTTTTAAAGAAATATAGATAGATAAATGTAAATAAGGTGTAAAATGTACAAGTTTAAAAAATCTCGATACACAATTCTTGAAAAATCTTGATAGACATTTTAGTTTAAATAACTATGAATGTGTATTTTTAATATGATAAGAGTGTAAAATTAAAAAAAGAAAAATATAAGAAATCTAAAACAAATTATTTCATATATATTCATGATATTTAATAATATGATTAAATCTAAACATATTTAATATTGAGCTCATTTCAAAGGTCCTGACCAGAGATAATTACAATGGTATAATTTGTAATATATATAAAGGAATTTAATTAAAATACCCAAAGTTTGACTTACCAAAATACTCATTTCTCTCCTGAATTTGCCAAAATACCCATTTTTTCCGCGAAGGGGGTCCGCGATCGCAGGCAATGACCATTTTTGATAAATTTTGTCTCGCGGTCGCGAAGAAAAGTCCCGCGGCACATGTGATTTTGATTGTTTTGATTTGTAATTTACACTTTCAACCCCTATACTTATTTATTACTTTACTTTATACCTTTTACTTTCATAATTTTAATTCTACATTTAACACATATAATCGTTTATTAACTAAAATACGTTAAAAAATACGTTTTAATTTTAACAAGTTATACCATTATAATCGTCTCTTCGATACGTTCGAAATGAGCCCAACATTGAATATTTTTGGATTTATTTATTTTATTATATATCATATATACTACATAAAAATATTTTTAATATTTACAATTCATACCCTTATAGTTAATTATTTAATTTATGGTACTCTTATAGTTAAAATACGTTTTATTTATTTTATTATCGATGGTCCAAGTGTAAGTATTAAAAATTGGCGGAGACTTTGTAATTGACAGACATCGATTCTTTTGTGCATACTCTGTAACTACAAATATTTCAGCTCCAAACACACATGAATCATCATTCGCCAAATATCAATTTTCCCAATTCTTAAATGAGTCTAGTGATACCAACTTGTCAAAACCCCATTTCATATTCTTCTCGTGAAACCTTGTCCTATTGTCATTCACGATATCTATAAACACATATAAATAGTAATAATTTAAAACGATTTAATGAATTAGTTAATATATGATTATTATGTTAATGCGATAGGAGTGTAAAACAAAATTGAAAAAATATAAGAGATGTACCATAAATTAAATAATTAACTATAATGGTATGAATTGTAAATATTAAAAATATTTTTATGTAGTAAATATTAAATATAATAAAATAAATAAATCCAAAAATATTCAATATTGGGTTCATTTCGAACGTATCAAAGGGACGATTATAATGGTGTAACTTGTTAAAATTAAAACGTATTTTTTTAACATATTTTAGTTAATAAACGATTATATGTGTTAAATATAAAATTAAAATTATGAAAGTAAAAGTTATAAAATAAAGTAAGTAAATAATTATAGGGTTGAAAGTGTAAATTGCAAATCAAAACAATCAAAAATCACACCACCGCGGGACACTCTCCGCGATCGCGGGATGAAATTTTTCAAAAATGCTCCCTGCCCGCGATCGCGGACCCCTTCGCGGAAAAAATGTGTATTTTGGTAAAATCAGAGAGAAAATTGGTATTTTGGTAAGTCAAAGTCAAACTTTGGGTATTTTAATTAAATTCTCTATGTATAATGCATTTTAATTCATATACGATTATTTATGTTAAAATGGTAAGGGTTTAAAATGAAAAATGAAAAAGTAAAGGATTAAAATTAAACTGAATAACTAATTAGGCCATCCGTAGCGGAACCCTCAAACCCTCAAGCCACCTCAGCGCCACATCAGCTTTTCTCCTTTACCTCTCCTTACCCTAAAGTGGCGTAGCGGAACCCTCAAACCCTCTTGCCACCTCATTTTTTTAATTCTTTTATTTATACATTTAATTATTTATCAAAATAAAAATATTTATATATTTTTTAATAAATAAAAATAAGATAAATAATAAAAATAAAAATTCATATCATTAAATAAAAATAAAAATTCATATCAACCCACGCCGACACTAACGCGAGTTCCTCGTCTTTACTCCACATCTGTTTGGCGGCTCTATTTTCGTATTTTTTGTTTTTTCCTTTTCTCGTTGGTGTCGGGTTTGATGGTTCCGGGATAGATTGTTGTGTGGAGATGGATTGTGGTGTGTGCGGGATAGAATGTTGGGTTTCCGGAACAATGTGGTCGTCGAGATCGATTGCGGGTGAAGGAAGATGGTAGTTGGCCGGAGTAAAACCTTGTTGAATCAAACCGGGACGTGTAAATTGGTAAGGAATATGTTGCGGAAATTGTTGGGGAAATTGTTGCAAAAATTGTTACGAAAATTGTGGCGGAAATTGTTGCGAAAATTGCGGATGATAATCTTGTTGTGAAAACGCTTGGAAACCAAGCTCCGGGTCTTCTTGCGGTTGCGGTGTATCCGGTCGGTTACGACAGGATGTAGGTGTTTTGTTTGGATTCATGATGAAATTTGAGAGAGTTTGAGAGAATTTGAGAGATTTTGGTGTGAAAAAATAAGAGGTTTGGGTTAATATATAGGGAAATTAATTAAAATACCCCAAGTTTGAAAGTGAGTTACCAAAATACCCCAAAAAAGTAATTTCTTACCAAAATGCCCTTTTTTTCTGCGGAGGGAGCCCTCTATAGCGGGCAGGGACTGAAAGTGTAAAATTTTGCAAGATTATTTACACTTTCAGTCCCCATAGCGGGCATCGCAGGCCTCGATCGCGGGGGCCAGGGACTGAAAGTGTAAATATATCTTGCAAAATTTTTTACAATTGGTCCCTGCCCGCGATCGCGGGATCTTATCGCGGGGAAAAAGGGCATTTTGGTAAGAAATTAATTTTTTAGGGTATTTTGGTAAGTCAACTTCAAACTTGGGGTATTTTAATTAATTTCCCTAATATATATAGTGTGATTAAATAGAAAAAAAAATTAAAAAAAAATAAAAAAAAATAATTTTGTTGTTTTTATAGCCGTTACCCATCGTTCCAATTTAAAAAAAAGAAAAACAAAACAAAAAAATAATTAAAATTGCTCGGGTTGAACGGGTTTTGGAACCCGGCCCTGGAACCCGTCGTGGAACCCGCTCCCACCCGTACCGGAACCCGCTCGAACCCGGGTGCCATGTGGCGTGAACCCGAGCCCGAGCCCGAGCCCGCAGCGCTACGAATGGTCTTATAAAGGTATTAAATGTAAGTTATATATTTAAAAAAGATTTTGTTGAGAAGAGATGTGTGAATGAAGTGATAGTGGGCTGTATAAGAGCATCTCCAACATGTTTGCTATAATTTTCCTATAATAGATAATCAAAAGTTAAAATCTCTAAAAACAGTTACATTCATCTCCAACAGCTTTGCTATTTTAGAGATTTTAACACTAATTATATTATATAAGAGTATCTCCAACAGCTTTGCGTTGTGTTCGTGGTAGTTGATCGAAAGGGTCGATGCCGCTATGCCTTCCAAAAAAAAATTAAAATCTCTAAAAAATGTTACATTCATCTCCAACAGCTTTGCTATTTTAGAGATTTTAACACAAATTATATTAATATAATATTCTTTAATTTATATTCCCAATGCAATTTAAAAGAAAAACTTAATATAAAATGATAAAAAAATTATGTCATTGGTGGATTGAACTAAATAATTATTTCTCTCTTCTATTTAGAGAATTATAGAGAATTCTCTATATTTAGAGATTTCTCAAAAAATCTATATTTTAGCAATCAAGATAGCAATGCTGTTGGAGTAGAATAGCAAACAAAAACCCAATTTTTTCTATTTTAGCAATGCTGTTGGAGATGCTCTAATATTCTCTAATTTATACTCCCAATACACTTTAAAAGAAAAACTTAATATAAAATGATAAAAAGAATTATGTTATTGGTGAGTTGAATAAAATAATTATTTCTCTCTCCTATTTAGAGGATCATAGAGAATTCTCTATATTTAGAGATTTCTTCATGAATCTCTATTATAGCAAACAAGATAGCAATGCTGTTGGAGAATAATAGCAAACAAAAACTCATTTTTTTCTATTTTAACAATGATGTTGGAGATGCTTTGACATGCTATTATCTTACACTTTCAACACAACCGTTTTAAAATTTTAATAAAATAATATAGATAACACTTCCTTTTATCTATTTAATTACAAGGGGGAAACGATGTTTTCAATTTTTTATTCTAACAAAATGATGACGTGAATCTAAGGGACCGTGCATGAATCTTCCGCACCACCGACTCTCTTTTTTGGTTTTCTTTTTCTTTTTTTAACCAAAACCCGTGTTCCAAAAATACAGTTTACTCCGTCTCGTAATACATTTAAATAAAACCGTTTGTTCGGTAATTATTGGATCATCTAAAGTTCATAAAACAATAAATTTCGATTTCTTTTTTTTCGTTTGACGAATATTAGGGGTCGTTTACCTAAGGCCATGCGTAGCGGCCGCGGATAAGGGGAGCGGGTAGGAGAGGGCTCCGGTACGGGGGGTTGCGGGTAGGGGGAGCGGGTAGGAGGCCGGGTTTGGGAACCGGTGAACCCGCACATCTCTCTCTCTATATCCTTTATATATTAAATGGTTTAGGGTAGTATTGGGTTCATTGGGTACTGGTACTCCACTTTTGGGTAAGGATTGAGTAAGAGAGAAAAGCTGATGTGGCGCTGAGGTGGCAAGGGTTCAAAGGGTACGGGTACTCATGGCCTAATCACTTACCCGGGTAAGTGTTTACCGGTAAAATTCAATACTATCACTTACTTTCCGGGTAAGATTTTAGTCCACCAAAATGGCATCGTATGCAACAATTTAGTCGGTAAGCGCTAACCGTGGTAAGAGCCGTCACACTCACTTACCGGGTAAGACTCTCGGTCCTTGCTTTCGACTCTCGGTCCCTGCTTCTGCTCTTACCAAGTAAAATTCTTAGTCATTGCCATATTCATCCAGTAAGATAATGTGACTTGATAAGCACTTACCCAGGTAAGCATTTTATAAACGGCCCCTTAGATTCACTTGTTAATACCTTTTTCTTTCTTCTTTCTTCTCCTTATTCTATAACGTGAGTTCAAAGAAGAAAGAAATAATAGGGTCATTTGATGCTCCCTTGTCCCACCTCTTTATAGAAGGCGATTGGAAAAGAGTTTGGAAAGCGAACATCCCAAACAAAGTTAAAGTGTTTATTTGGCGTGCCTTGCGGGACATTATCCCCACTCGTATTGCCCTCCAATCTAGAGGAATCCGGGTCCCGCCCCTTTGCTCCCTTTGCCCCCTTTGTAACCATAATTTGGAAAATACGTGGCACGCGCTTATTGATTGTCCATTGGTGAGACCGGTTTGGATAGAAGCGGGCTTGTGGTCGGAGGTCGATGCACGGGCCCCCGATGCTTTCTCCTTTGCGGACCTACTCTTCAAGCTCCTTGAGAGAAATCCGAGGGAGAAGGGAGACAATATGCTCTTAATCTTGTGGAGTATATGGTACCGTCGTAACGACATTATTTGGAATAATGGCTCCCGTGACCCGTCTACAGCTGTGCGTCGTGCCTTTAGTATTCAATCAGAATGGAAACTCTCGAGAAGCTTGACACCGACGGAGCTCAATGTCACCATGCACCCCCGATCTTCCGCATGGATTCCGCCAAGGAGAGACTTCCTGAAGTGTAATGTTGATGCTGCGGTTTCGGATTTTGCGGCTGGTTATGGTGCGGTTCTTCAGAATCATAATGGTTCTTTCATCTCGGCAAAAGCTACTCCAATTAGTTTCCTTCTGACTGTTCGCGAGTGTGAAGCACTTGCCATCCGTGACGCCCTTCTTTGGGTCTCCAACCGGGGCTACCATAATGTTATTTTCGAGTCCGATGCTAAGGTTGCGGTCGATACCATCTACGAATTTTCCACGGACGACTCCGAGTTCGGAGACATCATTAAAGATATTCGAAATATCCTCAACTCAAACCGGAACTACTCGGTCCATGCCGTTAATCGCCAAGTGAATGAGTCGGCCCATTTGACGGCGCAACACTCCCGTTCGTTAACTTGTCCTATTACTTTTAATGTTATTCCCGATTTCCTTAAGACATGTATGAGCAACAATTGTATTTCATCTTCTATTAATGGAACGAATGACGCTCGAGTGGGTGATGGCAATGCCGAAGCTCACTAGGGTCCTCATTCCTTTATTTCAAAAAAAAAATAGGGTCATTTGAAGAATGTGGTCAGAAATCCGTATAAAGTTCTGATGACATCATCAATTTTTATTAGGGAAATTAATTAAAATGCCACAAGTTTGACTTTGCTTTACCAAAATACCCTAAATCTCGTTCAGTTTGCAAAATTGCCCTTTTTTCCGCGATGGGAGCCTGTGATCGCGAGCAGGGACCATTTTTGACACTTTTTGAAAATGGCAGAGACCATTTTTGAAACTTTTACCACGCGATCGCGGGGGTGTGTCCCGTGGTGGACCATTTTAATTCAATTTGATGATTTTGAATTGAAATGTTACACTTTCAACCCCTATACTTATTTACTTACTTTACTTTATACCTTTTACTTTCATAATTTTAATTTTACATTTAATACATATAATCGTTTATTAACTAAAATACGTTTTAATTTTAACAAGTTACACCATTATAATCGTCTCTTCGATACGTTTGAAATGAGCCCAATCTTGAATTTTTTTGGATTTATATATTTTAATATATATCATATACACTACATAAAAAATATTTTTTATATTTAAAATTCATACCCTTATAGTTAATTATTTAATTTATGGTACATCTCTTATTTTTTTTATCAATTTTGTTTTACACTCCTATCGCATTAACATAATAGCAATAGGACAAGCTTTCACGAGAAGAATATGAAATGGGGTTTTAACAAGTTGGTATCACTGGACTCATTTAAAAATTATGAAAATGGGTATTTGGCGAATGATGATTCATGTGTGTTTGGAGCTGAAGTATTTGCAGTTACAGAGTATGCACAAAAGGATCGATGTCTGTCCATCACAAAGCTCCGTCAATTTTTAATATTTACACTTGGACCATCGATAATAAAATAAATAAAACGTATTTTAACTATAAGAGTACCATAAATTAAATAATTAACTATAAGGGTATGAATTTTAAATATAAAAAATATTTTTTATGTAGTGTATATGATATATATTAAAATATATAAATCCAAAAAAATTCAAGATTGGGCTCATTTCGAACGTATCGAAGAGACGATTATAATGGTGTAACTTGTTAAAATTAAAACGTATTTTTAACGTATTTTAGTTAATAAACGATTATATGTGTTAAATGTAAAATTAAAATTATGAAAGTAAAATGTATAAAGTAAAGTAAGTAAATAAGTATAAGGTTGAAAGTGTAACATTTCAATTCAAAATTCAACAAATTCATCGAATTACACGGGACACCCCGCGTACGCGTGGTAAAATATTTACAAAATTGCCACTGCCTGCGATCGCGGGCTCTCATCACGGAAAAAATGGCATTTTGGTAAACCAAAGTCAAACTTGTGGCATTTTAATTAATTTCCCTTTTTATTTTATTGGTTGGTTGCAAGAAAAAATCTCACCCTATTCAAAAAAAATATATATATATATATATATATATATAGTAAAAAATACTGAAGTTCTTTAGTTCTATGATGGTTGATGTGGATATGATCCAAGGTTATTTTCACAACTTACTTGAAGTTAAGGAAATGACATTCTTTTCATTGTTTGAATCCAAAAAACAATCGCTTTCGATGATTCTTAACTCCTTGTGATATAAGGCTATGACCAGTAGCAACCGTGACTTGATCTTTCTGTAAAGTGACATTATGAATGTTGAAACTGATACATCTGGCATGTCAAGTTGTTTCTATTGATGAGGAGTGAATTTTGTGAGTTTATAAGCAAGTTTAAGTGAGGTGTGCGATTGTGACAAACAATCCCACATACATAAAAATTAAGATTCGTAAGTTTCTCATAAGTTTTAAGTTATGAACTACCGGTAACTTTATCATACTTTAAGTTGATACAAAAATAGCATTATAATTGATAGTGAAAACCTACATAACATTAAACCACAAACCAATATGCACTTGTTACTTTTCAAGAAAATAATAGAACATGTATATTATGTGTGCATGAATAGTCAATTGATATTTGTTTGAGTGAAGGGTCGTTTATTAAACACTTATTGGATAATTGTTTATTGATATCACTTACCTTACCAATTGAGTATGGAAATGACTGGCAATCTTACCTGGTAATTAAGAGACATAGCAAATAGCGAGTCTTATATGCTAAGTGAGAAAAAAGACTCTTACTCGGTATGCATGTAACATGTTTAATATATTTACTAACAATCCATTTTGATAGCTGAGAATGTTGCATGATAAAGCAAGTGAGGATGTAAGGTGATGTTCACGTTGCTTACTAAGTAAGCGTTTAGTAAACGACATCTGAATCTAAATAAACTTCCATCTACATGTTATTTGAATATTCTGCTTACTAATTTATCTCACACATTCAATTATTCAAACGGAGTTCAAATAACACCACCCTCTCAATTTTCTACGTAGTTTACACGATTTTTACTTATTTTTCTGTCTTAAATTTTATATTTCGAACAATTGTTGCTTAAATTCACCTGGTAACAACTTATATACTTCATTTATCTGGTAGCGATAATAATTATATATAATATTACTCTTCAATTAAACTTTTTAAGTCATTGAAATTTTTTAATAGTATAAAAAATCATGAACTTGTTTTTATTTGCAATTTGTTCTATAAATGATTAAGATTACATCAATAAATAAATAACAAGAATATTTATTTTAATTCCATAGGAAATGATCAATTATGTCATTGAATACATCACAATATTTGGTAATACTTTGAATTTTTTGATAGACTTTTTTTTTGTGAATTTCAAATCCTGCCACCATATTTATCATATGTCCAAGTTCATTCACTTACGTACATTGTTGACCGTTGGATTAAACAAAAGCAACTTAAATTAAAATAACCGGCTAATCAACTATTTATCTTCATATTTACTTTTAAATATTAGAGTAAATTACATTTTTAGTCCCTATGGTTTGTTGAAAATTTCTATTTTCGTCTTTATGGTTTTGAAATTATGATTTTCATCCATGTGATTTATAATTCATTACCTTTTTCGTCCTTTTAATTTAGATTTTATTGTTGTTTTCATTCTTATGATTTACAATTCATTTCTATTTTAGTCCTTCATACTTAAAAGTAGTGTTTTGGTCAATGAAATGCAAACCATAAAGACGACAACCAAATAGAAGATGAAATACAATTGTTGCTCATACATGTCTTAAGGAAATAATTTTAATCTAAGTTACGTTGGAAATACATCGATCATTTTGTGCATACTCTGTAACTGCAAATACTTCAGCTTCAAACACACATGAATCATCATTCGCCAAATACCCATTTTCACAATTCTTAAATGAGTCCAGTGATACCGACTTGTCAAAACCCCATTTAATATTCTTCTCGTGAAACTTTCTCCTATTGCCATTCACGATATCTATAAACACATTCAAATAATAATAATTTAAAACGATTTAATGAATTAGTTAATATATGATTATTATGTTAATGCGATAGGAGTGTAAAAAAATTGAAAATAAATAAATAAGAGATGTACCATAAATTAAATAATTAACTATAAGGGTATGAATTTTAAATATAAAAAATATTTTTTTTATGTAGTGTATAACTGTATATGATATATATTAAAATATATAAATCCAAAAAATCAAGATTGGGCTCATTTCGAACGTATCGAAGAGACGATTATAATGGTGTAATTTGTTAAAATTAAAACGTATTTTTTTAACGTATTTTAGTTAATAAACGATTATATGTGTTAAATGTAAAATTAAAATAATGAAAGTAAAAGGTATAAAGTAAATTTAGTAAATAAGTATAGGGGTTGAAAGTGTTACATTTTATTTTAAATTCATAAAATTGAAAGAAAGCGGGGGTGAACAGTGGGATTCCTCACGATCGCGGTTCAAATTTTCAAAAATGGTCCCTGGAATTTTTCAAAAATGGTCCTTGCAATTGAAAAGTCACAAAAAGTATACCATCGCGGGATGAGCCCGCCAGGGCCGGTCCTGAGATTTCGGATGCCCATGGCGAAAGACAAAAAAAGGCCCCTATATTACGAGAACGAAAAACAATTTAACGGGGTTTGGAACCTAGTCAAGCTAGGCGGCTCATCCCCACGCCTTCAGCAGTTGAGAAAGAGCATTTGTTCAAATCTAGTTCGTAGTTGAGAAAGAGCCATATCAACTAAAACAAGAAAGTAATCCGTTCTAAAACACTCTTCAGCAGATTGTTGTTCTCTCTCGGTATTTGGAATTTCATCAAAATGTTTTTTTCGAGAAAAAGAACGTTTTACAATCTATCCAACCAACAAGTCAACCAATTCCAAGCAACTAAACAACTAAACAAGTATCCAATTCCAAGCAAATAACTAAACAACTATCCAATTCCAAGTCAACAATCAAATAACTAAACAACTAAACAAGTATCCAATTGGAAGCAAACCAAAATGCAAGCAGGCAAACAAGTATCCAATTCCAAGCAGGCAAAATCAAAATGCAAGCAAACCACAGTTCAAAAAAGGATAGAAAACACCTGATTTAGCCATTTAGGGCAGAAGCCAGAAGCAAATCAAGCAACTGCAAATCTACATGTAAATCCCCCAAACTCCATCTGTCAAAACTCAAAACCACCAAAAGGTTACTTAAAATTTAATCTTGACACAAAAATTAGGGTTTTTATGTTACTCTTTTTCTTCTATAAAATGGGCAAAACAGCAAGTCAAAACAGCAGATTAAAACAACAAACATCAAAACAGCAAACAGCAAAAACAACAAACAGCAAACAACAAAAACAGCAAAACAGCAAAACAGCAAACAGCAAGTCAAAACAGCAGATTAAAACAGCAAACAGCAAAACAGCAAACAACAAAAACAGCAAACAGCAAGTCAAAACAGCAGATTAAATTTTGAGTTTTGACAAATTAAATTTTGAGATGGGTTTAGACTTTAGTGATTACCAATTTTGGGTGAGACTTGAGAGCAAACAAAACAGCAAGCAATCGTCAATCGAGCAAGCATTCATTCAATTCAAGCAAATGAGCAATCGGCAATCGCACATCACTCGTTCTCTCTCGCTGAGGCCTGAGTGACGCATGCTCTCTCTCTCGTCGACTTCTCGTTCACGCAGTGAGCCAGTGACGCCGCCTCTCTCTCGTCGACTTCTCGTTCTCGTCACTCGTCACTCGTTCTCTCTCGCTGAGTATTGACATACGAATTACAATTATGAATACTGATTAAACTAAAAACCATATATGACCGTATTATTTTGAGGCCCCTGCTGGACCTGGGGCCCATGGCCCAAGCCACAATTGCCATGGGCCAGGGCCGGCCCTGGAGCCCGCGATCGCGGGATTCCATTTTTCAAAAATGGTCCCTGCAAGTTTAAAAAAGTGTCAGAAATGGTCCCTGGCCTGCGATCGCGGGCTCCCATCGCGGAAAAAAGGGTATTTTTGCAAACTGGGAGAGATTTAGGGCATTTTGGTAACACTTGGTTTGACTTAGGGTATTTTAATTAATTTCCCAAGAATATATATTCTTATGATTTAATGTTAAAAGTTAATTATTTCTTTTTTTCGCTCATGTGATGTTATTTATAATAATCATATGAGTAAACATCTAAAATATAAAGTATTTATACAAAAAGGTGATTGTTAGCAACCTTATTTGGTCCTACACAAAACTTATTTTAAAGGACACCAATATGAAAAACATTTTCACCTCATTCAACGACTGATGCTAACAGGAAGAGCGATGGATTAAAAATATAAACATTTTATCCTCAAACCAATATACTTCGCACATAAAACAAAAAATGATTTTTTTAGACATACGTCTTTATGGAAATATGAATAAACGATACTTAATTTACATATAAACATGACAGATGCCTCGACATAAGAATTTTTATGTATTAATTTTGTGTCTTGTATGTAAAACAGTTTTATTTGTATTTCATAGTAAAACGAAAAGGGGTTGCCCGTGAAACAATGGAAGAGAAGAAGTGTATGTCATGCTCTATTGAGAGGTTTGACTGTTTGAGAACGTAAATTTTTAAGGGATATCAGTGAATACCAGTGATATATAGTTGTTTCGTAACACACCATCAACACTTCAAGAATTTGCTTAGTTGACGTGATCTTATATTTGCTTGTCAATGATCATGAATTTGAGTTATGTCAGGACCATTAGAGGCTTGGAGGTTTTCCGACTTTTGATTCCAGAGTTCCAATAGATTAATCGAGGTATGTATAAGTTAGCTCAAACATATGTTAAAATTGAAAAGTTACTATGTGATGAAATAGTAAAAAGATAATCAATTAATGTGTTTTATACATATAAAGTATATTGTATGTGACCTAACCCACACCCGCTTGTCATTAGAATATCACGTGAGAGATGAATCAGATACACAACAACTCGTTAAATGGCGAGCTTAAGTGTCTTGTATCCACAAGAAATCAAAGTTATTAGTCCATAAACTTATAAAAGAGTGCTTGTAATCACAACTAATATGAATCTTAATGCCACAAGCCAGGGCCATTTACCTAGAGGAGCCGTATGAGACGAGTGGCGTTATTATCCTGCTCTTATCTTCATTTGCACACTTTTTGAAATACGTTGCTCGACTCACGACTCTCAATATCATAATACATACACAAATACATGTGTTATGTATGTACATGTATGCGTGTTTATTGGAGGCGACTTGCAACTTGTATTTTTCTTCTTGTTGATTGTTCGTTTTCTTAACAACTAGCCACCTTCATCAACTTGACCCTTTCTTTTAAGATTAGAACCCCACCCCTTTAAGTCGATTATGCTTTTTTCGAAAAGACCAACTAGCAATAAAACTATCTATTGATTAATGTTTTATATATAGACACAAGTTTACAACAAGTTACGTAAACGGTATATACATACAAAATTTAGTCATAATGGTTGCAAAACTAGGAAAATAATAATCTTTGTACACAGGAACCTGTGGCGAGATTGAATCCTGAGTTGGAAGTTGCGGGTTCAAGCCTCGTCCGTCCCTTCACCAGATTCAAAAAATGCATCAATTCATCTCTCCATTCGTTTTACTTGCATCATACGAACGAGTTGTTTCATTTGCTAACTATATTTGTTGACGTTAATAATAAAACAATGCCCACGAGTTGTTTTGGAATTCGTTTCTTAAAAAATGAAAGTCGGTCGAATTTGCAGATCCAATGCGATTTAAGTTTTAATTTAAAAATAGTATTATTCGTGTTTAGCGTGTCAAATAGAAATAGGACTTATGAAATATTAAACAACATAACACTTGGAATAAATCAAAATAAAGTAGATCTTTTGGCTGTAAATGGTCACAATAATTAATATTAATGAACTATTATATATGCAAACTGACATATTGTTTTTAAAAAGTATAGTTGCAAAAAATAAAAATAAAAATAAAAAGTGAGGATAAGCACGCTGACTCCGTCATGAAAAACACAAGGAAATTGACACAAATAGCCAAACCCAAGTGAAAGATTGACCTCATAGCCATATACTCTTTTCGTTTACCAAAATAGCTAACATGTCCGTACTCTGACCCGACTCGAAGAGTGTGGACCGCAATCAAACATGTGTCAATCCTTTATTACCCCTAGAAAGTGGATTTTCCTTTAAAAAAATTGACTCAGGTCCGCACTATAAATGTTTTTAAAGAAAAACTGTCAGATTGAGCAGGTCCTAGGAGTGTGAGTACGGACCTAATTTTAACACATTCATCATATTAACACATATAATCATATATTAACTAAAATACGTTAAAAAATACGTTTTAATTTTAACAAGTTACACCATTATAATCGTCTTGTCGATACCTTCGAAATGAGCCAAATATTGAATATTTTTTTTATTTAATTATATTATACTTATTTAGTTAATTTACTTTATACCTTTTATTTTTTATTTTTATTTTTCATTTAGTTAATATATAATTATTATTTTAATATGATAAGAGTGTAAAACGAAAACTGAAAAAACAAGAGATGTACCATAAATTAAATAATTAACTACAAGAGTATGAATTATATATATTTATAAGGGTGTGAAATGTAACTTTCAAATCAAAAAGTAAAAAATGGAGGATTTGAAAGTTACATTTCACACCCTTATAATTATTTAGTTAATTTAGTTTATACCTTTTAGTTTTCTATTTTTCATTTTACACTTTTATTATATTAACACATGTATATTAACTAAAATATGTTAAAAAATATTTTTAATTTTAACAAGTTACACCCTTATAATCGTCTTGTCGACGCCTTCGAAATGAGCCTAATATATAATATTTTTTGATTTAATTGATTAAATCGTCAAATTATTTGAATTATACGTCTCGCAGCATTGCAGCGGGTAAATAACTAGTATATATATATATATATATGTTGGGTCACCAAAATTTGAAATTGACTCACCGATGCTTTTCTCTATATCTTACTTAGAATATTTTAGCATGGTTCTTGTGTAATGACTTGTACAATATATCAACTGTTCGGTGAAGTCGAAGATCAACCGAAACCAAGCTTGAAGACATTCTCATTGTGGAAATAAGAAGTCTCTTCTCAACATACATATAAGTCATTGTCCACCGATTGTGTGTCCACATATCGGTGGACAACCTCCCCACCGAACATCCTCTAGTCGGTGGAAGCATCCCACCGATCCTAAGGCTCAAATCGGTGGGATATTTGTTTCAATGGTTTTCTTTGCAGATGGGTTCAATGTCCAATGCCAGTTATATCGGTGGAACTCCATCGGTGTGATTGTTCTTGGAATACACATCAAGAAGATCATTTATTATGGGACAATATCATTTGCCAGATAAAAGTGACTGTTTGTCGTTTTATCCATTATCAGTTAAAGTCCCTTTCAGCATGGGTTCTATTCCTAGTACCTAGAAAAAGGTGATAAAGACATATCAACTTTTCAGAAGTCAATATCCTCCAGCAAATATCCTGATGACAGGTGTCCCAAGCATTTAATGCTTAGTACACTTACTCACATTATAAAAGGATGAAGGTGTTCCCATGCAAACCACGCTTTCTGGAAATCTCTCTCGGTGCAAGAAATCTCCATATTGCTTAAAAACTTCATAGCTTTGTTCTAAGTGTTCTTAGTTGTTTTGTTTAGTATACTTTGTGAAAGATTGTTAGAATAGTTTATCTGTTCTTTTCCGCAACAGTCTTTAGTTTCTATGTGTAATTCTTGTTGAAAGTTTTTCAATAATAGAATTAAAATTGTGAAATTTTTGAGTATTGTATTCAACGCCCCCCCCCCCCCCCCCCCTTCTACAATACTTGTTAAGCCATCTGGGACTAACAAGTGGTATCAGAGCAGAAAGTTTAACTCATAAACTTGATCTGCGATGGCTGCCTCTTCATCTTCAACAAATGAAAACTCTCTTCAAAACAACTTTTCAGAAAATGGCTCCATGACAAAACCTCCTAAATTCAATGCTAACAACTTTTCTCTTTGGAAAAGCCGCATGATGCTATTCATGGAAGGAGTGGATACTAGATATCCAACCATTCTCAAAGAGGGACCTATCATCCCTAGAGTCTGGGCTCGCTATGAAACGCAGAGGCATGGTAAAGAAACCATTGATAAGGAGGACTCTAGTGACTCCGATGATTCTGAGCCTTCTGACAAAGAGAAATCTAAAGCTACTGGTCGTTATATCCTCAAAAATCCTAAGAAATATACTGATGAGGAAAAACGTTTGGTTTCTCTTGATTCTAAGCTAAGAGCAATCATTGCACTCTCACTTCCTGATGAGGTCTATCACTCTCTGGTTAACTTTGAAACTGCTAAAGAGATGTGGACTACTCTGTGTGTTCTGTACGAAGGTACAGAGGAAGTGAAGAAAAGCAAAAAGATAGCTCTCATTAGAAAGTATGAACTTTTTGCTTATGAAAAAGGTGAATCTCTTCCTAGCTACTACAATCGCTTCAACTCTCTGTTAAATGATCTAAAGTTATTGGGCAAAATCTATGATAATGAGGAAGTCTTATGCAAGTTTATGGATTGTCTCCCAGAATTTTGGGAGAATATATGCACTTGCATCAAGACTACCAAGGACCTTGAGTTCATGCCCTTAACTGTCTTGTATGGAACTCTCTACAACTTTGAACAAACCAAGTTACAAAGGAAATCTTTCATCAAAGAGATAAAGAGCTCTTCTATAGCTCTTGTTAGTGAAAGTTCCAAGAAATCTCAAAATGTTCCTAGAATCACCTATCCTTCTTCAGACTCTGACAATGACAGCCAAAACAACTCTACCCACCAAACAGAGGCATATCTAAGTGATGCTGATGATGAAGGTGAGGAAACCATGGTTGAGCAGTTGTCTGATGAAATGGCTAGGATGGCTGGTTTCAAGAACAAGTCTCGTCCTTTCAACAAGTCCAGAAATTTTAGAAAACCTTCATCTTCCAAGACTTCATCTGATAAGTCCAATGAAGAGTGCTTTAACTGTGGAAAGAAAGGACACTTTGCTTCTGAGTGTAGGAGCAAGCGTGTTATTAAATCTAGGAATCCATCCTATGACAAATATTCTTCCAAGAATGAGAAACCCAAAAATAATTCTTTCAAATCAACCTTTTCCAAGAAAGATTCCCAATCCTCATCCCTAGACCATCAGGAACGTGCTGAGAAGTATTAGGCAAAATACAAGAAAGAGAAAGAAAGGAGTGAGGGTCTACTAAGAAAAGGAAAAGGTCTCATGGCAGAAACTCATGATTGGGATGAAGAAGAAACCTCTGACAGTGATTCTCCTAACATGTGTTTTATGGCCATATCCGAAGATATGGAAGATTCTGAAAAAGCTACATCTCCAATGGCTCTGGTGTCAACTGGGTGCTCGACATCATATTCTCAGGTACATCCTTTTAATGTGTAAAGCCCGTGTCCCGGTATGTTTTTCTTTTATTTTGTGTAATGTTTTCTCTAAACATTTGTTTATTAACGGGATTGACGGAAAAGTTCAGAAGTGATTTAGTTTTGGGTATTAGTTGGTTCTTTCGTTAAGTGTTAACGTTTAGGGGTGGAACTGAAAGTGTTTTAAAAACCAGGGACCAAACTTGTTTTTTTATTGTAAATTTGCATGGAGTCGGCCCATTAGAAGGAACCGACCCCCTCCTTGTTCCTTCTCGTTAACCCTCGTCCCACGCAAGTCACACGTCGAAACCCTATTACCTCCCCTCCCCATCCCCTTGTTGCTGCTGCCGTCGTTCAAACCACAGCACCGCCGGCGCCGTCGAGAGCTTTGCCGGCGAGAGAGAGAGAGAGAGAGAGAGAGAGAGAGAGAGAGACAGTAGCGAGAGAGAGGGTCGCGAGAGAGAGGGGCCGGAATCGTTGTGTGGTGCTGCGTTGTCGTCGCCGAGAGGTAATCATCTTCTTCTTCTTGTTGTTTTCCTTTCTTTCTCGTCGTCGTCGATCAACCGAAAACCACCATCGCCGCCGCCACTGGCGGCCATGGCGGCTGTAGGCTGTTGCCGCCGGGAAACCACCAGCCCAGTGGTGGTGTGGGTGTGGTGTGTGTGACGAGATGGAGTAGGATGGTAAGCCCTTCTCGTCTCGTTCTTTTGTTTCGTTTTCTTTGTCGTCGCCGGATTTTCGTAAACCGCCGCCGGCGACCACCACTGCCGGAGGTGGCAGCGGGTGGTGCGCGGTTGTGTCCAGCCCCTTGTAACCTAAAATCCTGATCGGATGAACCCTAGTTGCAAACCCGAATCGTTTAAACCGTTTTTATAAAATCGTCATTTTATGTGAAACCCTATTCTGTCACTGTTTTGTATCGGCCATAACTTTTCCGTCGTACCTCGGATTGAGGCGAAACCGATGCCCACGGTTCACATTCTGTGTCGGGCACACTTTTCGTGTTTTAGTGAAAGTCTGGTTCGGCCTCTAGCTAGGTGTAAAATAGCTGTTTTTACAGCAGGTCCGTATTCGGCAGACTCGCGTCCCATTCTTAGAAAATTCATATTAAATCGTAGAAAAATCGTTAGAACGCGTATAATATGTCCTTGGAAATCTAAGACCTAGACCCTCCTGTTTGTGGGACTTAATCTCTGGATTAGTGGGTCTAGAGGGGGATAAGCAGGTCCCGAACAGACCTGCAGTTAGACCGAAAATCTGAAATGTCGCTCGTTTAGTCTTATGTTTATAATTGAGGGTTGGGGCGTCGTGTTGACACTTGGTAGCACTTATTTAGGTGGGAAGAAGTGAGTTGGAGTGGCGGGCTCGTATTGCTGTTTGTGGAATCTGCGTTGCGTATCGAGGTGAGTTCTCTCACTACGTAGAATAGGGATTATATGTACATTACGGTAGTTTGTATGTGTTAGCTGAATTGTTGTGTGTACTAGCTGAATTGTGGTGCGTAGTACCAGGTTGAATTAATGCCTAGTATAAATGAGTGTTATATACATCTCGGTGGGACCGAGGGCTCGGTGGGACCGAGGAATAGTGTTTTAGTGTTGTGTGAACTCGGTGGGACCGAGGAATTGTGTACAAGTATGGGATGAACTCGGGGAGACCGAGGGATGCCTACACGAGTGTGTTGTATAATCGGGGAGACCGATGGTTTTATATATATATACAGTTGTTGTTGTATGATCGGGGAGACCGATGGTTTTATATATATTCCTCGGTAGCACGTGTGTGTTAGTTGATTTGGTTGTGGGTAATATCCAATTGTAATAATGTTTAGGAGAATACCTTTACTGTTGTATTTATTCGGTTGGACCGATGTTCGGCGGGGCCGATGGTTGTATTGACTATGTAGACCTCGGGGTGCCGAGGTAGACTGTTATGTCCTTGCATGAGTTTGCCTGTTTAGGATATGTTCTTGAACTGGCATGTGTGGATTAATTGTATTTATCTGTGGTTAGGGGTAGTGTTCATATGATTGCTATCCTATGTTGGTGCTTGAATTCACTAAGCTTCGTGCTTACCCTTTCCCTATAAAATTACTGTTTCAGGTGCGAGTGGCAGTAAGGCGTGACGGTACACACTGGCGCGTTGAGAAGACCTTCGTATTTATTTATTTTTAAACTTAGTACATTTCCGTTGTTTTATTTAAGTTGATCGTTTAACTTAACGAGGTTTTGTTTAAACGTTTATTTTGAGTTAAACGCCTGTGATTTAATTTAATAAAAATGGTATTTTACAAGTTCAAATTTATTGTAATTTTTGGGACGTTACATAATGATATGACTGATTGTGAAAAGATTGATGCTTATGAATCGTTAACTAAAGACTTTTATTCTGTCAAGGATAGCAAGAAAAGAAAATTTGTTCAAGTTAAAAACCTCACCTCTCAACTTGAAATTTGTATGTCTAAACTTGAAAAGTTTGAAGAAATCAAAGCTGAGCTTGAGGATCTTAAAACCATAAATCACATGATTTCAAAAGAGAAAAACAAGCTTTTCAAGAAACTTAAAAGAGAACAAGAGGTTGTTAGAAAATGGACAAGTTCTTCAAAAAATCTTGAACAAATCTTTCAAGATCAAATCGGTGGCAATAATAAATTTGGTTTGGGCTTTGGAAAAATCATTCCTGACACATCTTCTCAAGCTCTTGTCCCTACCTCAAGTGTATGGGATGATGCATCTGAGTCAAGTTCTTGTGACTCCATCTATTTAAACTCTTTAGATCTGGGTGAAGCCTTAAAGTTTGGAATGTTTATAAAAGCTAAAGAATCTTCATCTGTTCAAACCATGGAAAAAGAGGATTCCAATGATGTTTCAAAACCCATCCATGATTTTTTGAAGAATTTAACCATTGTTGAAGCCTCATCTTCTAACTCTTCAAAAGCTAAGTTTCTCACCTATGTGAATTCTCCTACCGAATTTCTTCCCCGATCTGTGAGCCTCACCATGTCCACCGATCTCCCTTTGAAAAGAAAATCCTCAGACATTGGGAAAAATCATTTAGAAAATCGTTCCAAATTTGCTTCCACCTCTGCAAATGGAATCTTAAGTTTTCCTCCTCTCATCCCATCCTTTGGTCCTAAAACTATTCAAATAGATGTCATAGGAAAAGGAAAAGGAAAAGAGAAATTGCAAAAACCCAAAAAGACCTTTATCTACCGAAAGTGTTATAATTGTGGAGATACTTTCTGTTAATGCCAAAAATCGCACCAAAGGGACAACTTAAGGTCGATGTGGACTTAAACAACTAAAGAAAGGATCTTTCGACGAGACGTGCGACGAGGATAAAAATAAAGAAACAAGGGATTTGATGACGCAGGAAAAACCTCGAACGAGGAAAAAACCTGCGGACGACAGGGGGTGTCATCGCTGCACTATGGTCGCCAATCAGGGACGATGTCCTTGGATACTGGTGTCGATCGTACAGAGGTTACAATACAAATGAAGGAAATGCTTCGAAATGTAAAGTACAAGTGTTTGTAATGTAAAAACAAGTGTTTGTCGTGTGTGAATACAAAGTGTGAACTGCTGGTCGAGAGCTGTTGTCGTGCGTCGAGAGCGATGACTTGAGCTTTTCTTCGAGTGTTCTTGAGTTCGCTGATGATTGCTGATGTGTATCGGATGTTAACTATGATCCTTGATGTGAAGACTTAGATTGGTATTCATAGTCTTCGCGTCATTAATTAGCTCCATTAATGCTTTGATCAACGGCTACAACGACTGGAAACGGTTGCCGGAGTGATTATCCATAATGTTCTTCGTCCGTTACGGCTGCTTGCTGTTAATGGCTTTGACTCCTGCATTAAATACTTAACAAACGTAACAGTCAAGGTTATCGTTAGCTTTGGTCGAAGGTGCAGTGATTTTACGCGATGATCGTGCGGGACGGGCGACGCTATGGTCGAGTGTCGCGAGGAACTCTCGACTTACCTTATAGGAAGGATGACGATGGTGTTCTGGGTCCTTGTCGAGACCTTATCTTAATACAAGATATAGTCCTTAATCATACGTCTTACCTGTTCTGGTCGCGGTCGAGCGACGTGATTTTTTGCCCAAACACTTTCCATCTTGCAAAGGATTGTCCAAAGGAAAGAATTGACAGAACCAAATCTAAGGGCTCTTCCACTTCTAACCCCAAAGGACCCACCACCAAATGGGTACCTAAGAACTAATTTGTATGTGCATGCAGGTTTTTGAGCACCATCAAATATGGTATCTGGATAGTGGGTGCTCACGCCACATGACGGGAAACAAATCGCTTCTTATTAACTATGTGTCTGGAAAGGGTCCTTCTGTAACGTTTGGAGACAATTCTAGAGGCTACACCAAAGGTTACGGAACTCTCACAAACGGATCTGTCACCTTCAATAAAGTGGCATTTGTTGAAGGTCTCATGCACAATCTCCTCAGTATCAGCCAACTGTGTGATCTAGGATATAAAGTTATCTTTGAACTTTGTATCTGTACTGTTGTGGACAAGAACATGAAAGTGGTGTTATCCGGAAAAAGGATGGAAAATGTCTATATCATTGATATGGGACAAGTCAATAATTCATCCAACGTTTGCTTTGTGTCAGATGACACGGCCAAAAGGAACTGGTTGTGGCATAAACGTCTTTGTCATCTAAATTTCAAAACTCTCCATAAAATCTCCAACAAAGAGCTGGTGACTGGCATGCCAAAGTTGAACTTTGTCTAAGAGAAGCTGTGTGATGCATGTGAAAAAGGGAAGCTCACCAAAACTTCTTTCAAGACCAAGCAATGCTCTTCCATCACTCTTCCTCTCCAGATGCTGCATATGGATCTATGTGGACCAGTCAGCACTCCCAGTCTAGGAGGCAAAAGGTACATTCTTGTAATTGTTGATGAATTTACTAGATATACTTGGGTGTCTTTTCTCAGGTATAAAAGTGATACAACTGAAGATATTATCCACTTTGTCAAGAAAAATGAAGTCCTTAATGGACAAATTGTACGTTCGGTGAGGAGTGATAATGGCACTGAATTCAGAAACAGTGCTCTTGAAGACTTCTTCAACGAGAAAGGAATTTCTGAAAACTTCTCTGCTGTCAGATCTCCTCAGCAAAATGGAGTGGTGGAAAGGAAGAACAGAACTCTGTGTGAGGCTGCTAGATCCATGCTAAGTGAATCCAACCTACCTACCTATTTCTGGGCTGAAGCTGTTAATACTGCTTGTTTTACCCAAAATAGGTCAGTGATATCCAAAAGACATGATAAGACCCCATATGAAGTTTTCCATGGCAGAAAACCAAATATTGGCTTTCTTCATGTTTTTGGCTGTGTGTGCTTTATTCTAAATGATCGTGATAATCTTGGGAAGTTTGATCCCAAGGCTGATGAAGGAATCTTTGTTGGATACTCACTATCCTCCAAAGCATATCGTGTGTACAATCTCAGGAGAAAATGCATTGATGAGTCCATTCATGTCAAATTTGATGACCTAAGATCATCATCTCTTTCTAATGATGATGATGAATTGCACAGATGGATTTCCTCATGCATAGGTGGTGCTCCCATAGTCAATCCCACCGATGCATCTTCCATTCCTTTAAATCCATCCTCTTCAAACCAAGTTGGGTCACCTTCTATAGTTCCTGATCTTTCTTCTACCGAAATTGACCATCTTCCCACTGATGTACCTTCTCCTACCGAAATCCATCTCTCCACCGATACACAACCTTCCACCAATCCTATACCTACCACCAATAATTCTGTTTCTCACCAAACCTCTGATCCCACTACATCAACCCACTTCACACAAAATATTCCATCACCTTTACCCCCTGCCACTAAATGGACCAAAGATCACCCCATTGATCAAATTATTGGTGATCAACAAGCTGGTGTCCAAACACGCAGAGGAGTTGGAAATATTTGTCTCTATGTAAACTTCCTCTCTCTTATTGAGCCCAAGAAGATAGATGAAGCTCTGGCAGATCCTTGTTGGATCACTGCCATGCAAGAGGAACTTTCTCAGTTCAAAAGAAACAAAGTGTGGAGATTGGTTCCTAGACCTCCAAAGAAAACAATCATTGGAACCAAGTGGATCTTCAGAAACAAGATGGATGAAGAAGGAACTGTTATAAGAAATAAGGCCAGACTGGTGGCTCAAGGATACCGACAGGAAGAGGGCATTGACTATGATGAAACATTTGCCCCTGTTGCAAGACTTGAAGCCATAAGGATTTTTCTGGCTCATGCTGCCTACCGAAATTTCAGGGTCTTTCAGATGGATGTCAAAAGTGCCTTCCTCAATAGGGAACTTGCAGAGGAAGTCTATGTGAAACAACCACCTGGCTTTGAAGACCCAACTCATCCAGACTATGTGTACAGATTAGACAAGGCTCTCTATGGCCTCAAGCAAGCTCCACGTGCTTGGTATGACACTCTTGTTGTCTTTCTTCTAAAGAACGGATACTCCAGAGGTAAAATTGACAACACTCTCTTTATCAAGAAGACCTCAGGTAATATCATTCTTGTCCAAATCTATGTAGATGACATCATCTTTGGTGCCACTGATGAATCACTATGTGATGAGTTTGCTTCTCTCATGATGAGTGAATATGAGATGAGCATGATGGGAGAGCTTATATTCTTTTTGGGCCTTCAAGTCAAACAATCTTCAGAAGGGATTTTTATAAATCAAAGTAAATATATTCGCGACCTTCTGAAGAAATTCAACTTTTTAGATAGCTCTCCTATGAAAACTCCCATGGCACCACCTTTGAAACTTCATGCTGATCTGAATGGTCAATCTGTTAATGTAACGAATTATCGAGGGATGATTGGTTCTCTTCTTTATTTAACTGCTAGCAGACCGGAAATTATGTTTGCTACCTGTCTGTGTGCCCGTTATCAAGCCAATCCAAAAGAATCTCATTTGGCCGCTGTAAAACGGATTTTTCGGTATCTGAAAGGTACCTTGCATCTGGGTCTTTGGTATCCCAAAGACTCAGGTTTTGAACTAATTGGGTATTCAGATTCAGATTAAGCAGGTTCCCAGATTGATAGAAAGAGTACCACAGGTAGCTGCCAACTCCTTGGTGGAAAATTAGTCAGCTGGTCCAGCAAGAAACAGAACTCAGTTTCAACATCAACTGCTGAGGCTGAATATGTTGCTGCTGGAAGTTGCTGTGCCCAGATCATGTGGATGAAAAATCAATTAAGGGACTACAATCAAATCTACTCAAAGATTCCCATTCTGTGTGACAATTCCAGTGCAATAGTTATTGCAAACAATCCTGTTCTTCACTCCAGATCAAAACACATAGACATCAGATATCACTTCATCAGGGATCACATCTCAAAAGGTGACATTGAGCTACACTTCATTCGTACAGATCTACAGCTTGTTGATTTGTTTACCAAACCCTTAGTTGAAGCCAGGTTCAACTTTCTAATAAGTGAACTTGGTATGTGCAACCTTCAGTGACTTTCTTCACCGATATCTCATCGGTACCCATTCTCTTTCTTCTCACCAACCTCTCTACATCGATGTCATCATTTTGATCTCATTTCTCTCCTATCCCTCTACCGACAGTTCTCACCGATGTTCTAGCCTCTTCACTAGAGAATCCACCGAAAATAAATTCCCTCATCGGTGGCTTTGCTCTACACCAAAATTCACTTCGGTCTCCTCTGCACCGACCCATACATCGGTGTTCTCCTTTCTTCACCGAATTCAAATCGGTATACAAACCTCACCGATCCAAATATATTATTCGAATCTTTGGGAGGGTCGAAGATGATGCCGCCTTTCGTCGCAAGCACACTGACGACAAGAAGTCGTTAGGCGTCAGAAAGTCAGAGTTCAAGACAAAGGCTGTTTCCAGAATAGAGCCCGTGCGCCAAATTTCAAATGTTTGTTTCAAGACGAAAGCAGAAGCCAAGACCGCGACTAAGTTCATTCAGTACCCCAAGATATCCTCTTACGAATTCAAAGGCACCGCTAAGGACCTAGTCGAAGCTCTGAAAAGTTCCCAAGCGACCATTCGATGGCCAAAGAAGTCCGACCTGGACGATGCTAAAAAATACAAATCAAAGTGGTGCGACTTCCACGTCGATCATGGTCATGCGACAGGCGATTGTATCGCATTGAAGAAGGAACTAGCGTGTCATTTCCCGAAAGGAAATCTCAAGGATATCATCGACGATGTCGCTATTCCAGCTAATAGCCATCGATCGTCGACTACCGAGCATGCAAAAGTTGTCAATTAAAATCCCCTACGCCATTGGGAATCCTGAAGATCGAGAATAAGTCGAAGCGTCGCTACGGTGCCCTGTCGTACGACGACATGATCAATCACATACAGTATCTCATCGGATCGTCGTGTCGTCCTGTCATTTAAAACCTATCTTCCTCTCCAAAAAGAATAGGATAATAAATGATAGGGGGCAATACCCCATGAAGGAGAAAGGTATGATTTCTAACACTTTTCCATACAAATTTTTCTCACAAAACATTTACTAACTTAAGCATCGGAGGGTCGTTGGCTAGCCAACGACCAACCCCCGACATCGTTTTATTGCAGAATCGCACGACAGCTTATCGCAGAATCGCACGACAGTAATCATTAAGTCTACTGTATGACTTTAAATTCGCAAGGTCGCACGACATAAACAATCAGGATTTTCTTCCCCGATCATCCCTCCACAAGGGCGTACGATACAAACTCATTATACGATCTAATCGTACGATCGCAAAGTCTAAACGATTTTACCCCTAAGTCTCTTAACTTAGAAAATGCTTTAATCGCGTGTTCACATATTTGTTTTACTCATCGTATTACAATGTATGCCTTAGTCGCATGATTTCCTATGTGTCCTATGTTCAAATTCATAATTAAACATGGTTTGGATAAAGCATAAAGTTCAAACAAAAGTTGTGTTCATTAAATAAACCATCGAGTACATAATCGACCACTAACGGTCGAGCAGCACAAACAAACAAATACATTTTTTCTAAGGTTGTGGAGGAGCATCGATCACAACCTAGTCCGATACCTCATCCTGAAAACCCTCGCTAGCCACCTCCTCCTCGACCTCCTTATCGTCATCCAAGTCGAGATCTCTCTCGGTCCCGGCTCTCTCATAAAAGAGACGCAGCTCATCAGACGCTGAAGCCAAAGGATCCTTGCCCTGCAGGTGACGTCGCATAACTGCCGCACGCGCAGTAAGTCGAGCATAAGAAAAGAAAGACTTATTTTCCTCCTTCAACTCATCAGACTCCTTCTTCAAATTTATCACCTTAGCCTTGATTCCCTCGACTTCCTTCCTCTTCGCGGTAACGGGTTCCTTCATCCCCTCCAGCTCCTCTCTCTGGTCGCACATCAAAGTCAGGGACTCCTTCAAACGCGAGTTTATATCGTCTCTTGTATGACCGAGGGAATCCAATTCGTCCAGAGCATGGTCAAGGCGCACCGACATCGCTTCTTCATGCTCCAAAGCAGCTTTCTCTTTAGCTAACGCTGCATCTTCATCTTTGGTAACAGAAGCCGTTGAAGCCTCTATAGTCGTCGTTTCGGCAGGGAAGCTTGGAACGCCTGAAGAATCATAATATGAGCGACATTAGTAAACAACGACAACGACAGACGACAAGTCTTGAAAGAAAGACTTACCAAGAATAAAAGTCCAGCTGCATGGAACTCTTTCTTCTCGAAAGAAAACCCGTCAAAACGCTCCCTGAAAGGCGGAAGCAAATATTTTTCCAAATGGGGGAACAACTTCGTCTCGTCCAAGACATTGTCGTCCAGAAAACCCGACGGCAACGTAAAGTTGACCGTCGTTTCCCCCACAGGTCCCTTCTGCGCGCCTTTGCCCCTGTCAGCCGATGAAGGGCCGGATAGGACGACGGGAGACATCGTCGCCAGTTGCGCAGTATCCACAGATTTTGCGCCGGTCGTGTCAAACGCAACCGACGCCTTTGCCTTCCTGGACAAGGCAAACCTCGATGGGTTACCCGTCTTCAAAGACGATTCCCTCAGAACGGACACCTTTGTCCTCTTTAAGGGGCCCGACCCGGCTATCGGGACCTCTTTTCTCTTCAGGACTCCCGACCCAGTTGTCGAAACGTCCTTCTCCCTCGCCTCGCGAGCTACTTCGACTTGGGCCATCTTCCTAGCAACAGAAGATGTCGCCTGCGCTTGAGATTCACCTGTACGGTAAAAGAAAGAAATTAGACGATTCAGAACAGAGAAAGACCGGGTCAAGCGAAAAGAAGACAAAAAAATACTTACCAATTATCTCTACCTCTGGTTCTTCACTCTTCTCTTCCTCCTCAGTCTTCTCAGAGTCCTCCTCCTCTTCTTTCTCCTCTCGACCCATCCTCACTCTGTCGCTCAAGAAAATGGTGTCATCATCCTCGTCTATTAAATGACGCTTGACGTACGACCGGTCTTCAGTACTAAATTCCAAGAACTTTTTGATCTTAGCCCGAGAAGCATCATCCGGCTCTACCTTATCGAAATCAATATCTACGCATAAAAAAGAAGATCAGTCGAAAAAACAATCGAGCAACAGAATAACATGAAAACGTACAATCAAAGGCTCACCCATCATATTCCAACCCTCCCTAATCCAGTCACTATCAGTGTCCAGCGTCGACACCCGTACGAATACGTACCTCTTCTTCCATCCACGGTCGTTGACCGCAGTATTTAAAACCAGGGTACGATCACCCTTGAACCTTGAAAACAAACTATAGCGACGGTACCGGTCATTCTTGACCTTATACGCTGTCAGAAGGTCCCTCACATTCATCGGTGGATTCCAGTTGGAGGTAAGTCGTTCGATGATCAAGATAACTCGCCAGAACTGGGGCATCAATTGCCCCGACGAAAGATCAAATTCACACATAAAGGCGAATATGGCCAGTGAAAGCCTATTTTGAACGGGTATTCGTATATAACAACGTACCCCTCGGGGCACATTTCCGGTCGAACCTTGCCAACCTTGCTTACAGTAATCCCCATGGGAATCCTCGCTAGACTTCTAAAGTCGTCGAGATCTTCTTCGTTTTTAATGGTACTTCTAGGCTCTGTCGACATTGCCAGCCCCGTTAAATTGATTTGCACTTCTGAAAGGCCCCAGATATCCCAGTTTTTTCTAGGCTTTCTAGCGATAGACTTGCGCCGCATACGCAAACTGGAGAGTCGTATCTCAGAAAAACTTAAATTAGGTCAAAGATTCTTGCAAGTTTTAATCAAACGGAAATCGCCAAGAAAAGATCCATCATAATCTTTATTTATGCAGTCGATCATGTCAGGTCGAGCCCTTTGATGATCACCGCGTGCTCTCGTCCCTTCGTATGACCGCAGGGATCGTCGACACCTGTCATCGACAGCTGGTAAGCACAATCGTGTGTCATCGTGACGTCACGACCTCGTTCCCTTTTTAACTTCTCGTTCAGTTAGAAACGGACCAGTCTAGTTCCAAGGCGATTGAGATAATTTCTAACTCTTGTCTTATTTCCTATGCGTCTGATTGACAAAATTTAAAACTTAAATTTGACATTCAATTTTCAAATTTTGGGGGCAAACTGTTTGGGCAAAAAATCACGTCGCTCGACCGCGACCAGAACAGGTAAGACGCATGTCCTAAGCTATATCTTGTATTAAGATAAGGTCTCAACAAGAACCCAGAAAACATCCGTCGTCTCCCGTAAAAGGTAAGTCGAGAGTTCCTCGCGACACTCGACCATAGCATCGCCCGTCCCGTACGACCGTCACATAGAACCATGCGACCTCGACCAAACTAACGTTAACCATGACTGTTACGTTTGTTAAGTGTTTAATGCAGGAGTCAAAGTCATTAAGGAGCAACGGATATAACCGACGCAACCATCAACGATCGATAGCCGTAACGGACGAAGATCATCATGGATAATCACTCCGACAACCGTTACAAACCGTTTCCAGTCGTTGTAGCCGTTGATCAAAGCATTAATAGAGCTAATTAATGACGCGAAGACTATAAATACCAAGCTAAGTCTTCACATCAAGGATCATCAGTTAACATCCGATACACATCAGTAATCATCAGCGAACTCAAGAACACTCGAAGAAAAGCTCAAGTCATCGTTCTCGACACACGACAACAGCTCTCGACCAGCAGTTCACACTTTGTATCCACACGACAAACACCTGTTTTACACTTTAAACACCTGTACTTTACATTTCGAAGCATTTTCTTCATTTGTATTGTAATATCTGTACGATCGACACCAGCATCCAAGGACATCGCCCCTGATTGGCGACCATAGTGCAGCGACGACACCCCCTGTCGTCCGCAGGTTTTTTCCTCGTTTGAGGTTTTTCCTGCGTCATCAAATCCCTTGTTTCTTTATTTTTATCCTCGTCGCACGTCTCGTCGAAATATTCTTTCTTTAGTTGTTTAAAGTCCACATCGACCTTAAGTTGTCCCTTTGGTGCGATTTTTGGCATTAACAGTCTAGTTCCACGACAACCAGGTAAGTCCCTCAACCCAGGTCACAAGTCTTCAACAAGCAAAATTTAAAACTTAAACTTGACATTCAATTTTCAAATTTTGGGGGCAAACTGTTTGGGCAAAAAATCACGTCGCTCGACCGCGACCAGAACAGGTAAGATGTATGATTAAGGACTATATCTTGTATTAAGATAAGGTCTCGACAAAGGCCCAAAGCACCATTGTCGTCCCTCATAAAAGGTAAGTCGAGAGTTCCTTACGACGCTCGACCATAACGTCGCCCGTCCCGCATGACCGTCGCATAGAACCATGTTGGTTCCCGTTTTGTTTAAACAAGATTATCAGATCTATTAGTTCAAGTTTAAGTATGATGCGGAAGCGTATTTGAAGAACTAACATATATGTTTGATAGATTTAGAACACACACTATCAAATAAACAGTGAAGAGAATAGATTTATAGCACAAAGACCCACTGTATTTAATATATCAAGAACACTTAGTACAGATTTGACGCTAATTGAGTGTAAGTGTTTTGTGTTGTGTGTTAAGTGATTGTGTAAACTTTTAAAGTGTAAAAACGGTGATTCTTAGGAAGAACTCAACATGAGTCTTCCTTTTATACTACTACAAAAGATCTATTCTAGACAAGAGATTGTTGCTACAGGAAAGAAGAGATG
Source organism: Saussurea involucrata (assembly GCA_033807775.1). Lineage (NCBI taxonomy): Eukaryota > Viridiplantae > Streptophyta > Magnoliopsida > Asterales > Asteraceae > Saussurea > Saussurea involucrata. Next base: position 10,851,357 of record CM066322.1, on the reverse strand, counting down.
GTATGAACAGTTGGAAAACTGCATGCATTAAATGTCGCAGACGTCTATGTTGTACTAAGCCCTATTGAGTCCACTCAGAGTTTGACACGTGTTGAAGTTGGACAGGGCATGCTACCATACAAGTTGATGAACAGATCCTGGAACAGTAGCAAGATATTTCTTTAACAGTGGTAAGATATTATAAGTATCTTGAGTCTTCAGTGAGGACAACAGAGGCTCTGTAAAGTGTTGCAGAGGTTCTGCGGTCTGGTCCTTTGTAGAGTAGTCTTCACTGGGTTCCTTGTCTTCTGAAGTTGTCTGCAGAGGCTCTGTATTGGTGACAGAGGTTCTGAGGTCTTGATCTTCTGTAGCGTTCTTCTGTAGTTTCTTCGGTCTTTGATCACTCTTGATCAAACTTCCTTTGCTTCTTCTTAGATGCCCGGCAGAGCTTCTGTTGCACTCAGCAGAGCTTCTGTGGAAGTTCTTCTGTACTTGGCCATTTTTCAATACTTCTAATGTTTCAGAATATTGGAGCTAACAATCTCCCCTAAGTATTGAAAAATAAATTTTGACTTTTTGAATTTTTTTTGGCTAAGTTAAGATAGACAGAGGTTAAACAATACCTCAGAAGATTATTTCTTTCATTTGGAATTTATGCCAGAGGTATTTACATTTGAGTACATTAAATGAACAGAAATAAAACGTTGACATAGGTTGTTTGAAGAGACTCAGATTTTTGCATTTGGGAAGTCGTCGAACTTTCTGTTGTCTTTTCCTACTTCCTTGAGTTCTTCATAGAATTTGAGGCAGAGATTTCTTAAGCCTAGTGTAGCATCAATCTCTTTGATCATCATCAGAGCAGATTCTTCATCCATAAGCTCTGTTGCTTTGTTCTCCTCTAGTATTTTTCTGAACATGTTCAGAGTACGGGTTGTGTACTTCTGACAGTCCATTGTCACAAACAGTTTAAGTTGATCAGAAGGATTCTTGAATACTAACCCGTACCTTGGAGTTTTGATGATCGAATTGTGTATGGCATTGGGTGGGCAGAAATCCTCTGGTGGTCTGATGCTTAGAGTAGTCACGCCTAGATCGATGGCTAGTTGAAAGTCGAGCATGCTGTAGATTATGAGCTTTTCACGCATCGCCTTTCTGAGAACTCGATAAGATCTTTGGTGGCAGTCGTCATTGAAGTTGTCTTTCGTCCATTGCAGAAGGTCAGGTAAGTCATAGGGATTGAGGTTTCGGATATCAGCATCAGAGAATTGATTCTCTGATCTGTCAGACCTTTTGACTTTCCAGATTGTATACATCGTATGAGGATAGGTTCTCATTTTAGAGTATCTACAATAGATTACCTTCTTTATCTTATGAATGGAGTAAACTTGATTGACCGATTTTGACTTTGTAGAGGTGAAGATGGCATTGAATTCCTCTCTTAGCTTCTGATCTCGGACATGAGCTGGCAGATCGCTCTGGAAGTGTTGTCTGTAGAGATAACTGTAAACATGCTCTTCCATTTGTTCAATGGTTGGAGTAGTTCTTGGAATTGGTCTCCTTAGCTTATCCATTTGTCGAGTGATGTCTGCTACTTTACCTTCTGTTACCTTAGCTGTGGGATCCAGGGTTGGGTTTTCTGACAGAGGTTTCATGTTGAATGCCCAGTCTTCCTCTTCGGGTTTAGGAGTGATGAAGGCATTAAAGGAACCTTTCATCAACTTCTCTGTAGCAACTGGCATCTTCTACTTTGGCTCTTCTTCTGTCATTATTCCCTTGCCTTTATCTTTTGGTTTTGAGGTTTCAGAGGTTGGGTTTTGGATTTGTGTGGGTGAAACCTCTGTAGATTTAACGGTTGAAGGTTCTGTGGGTTTTGGAGTTGGATGCTCTGATGTTCTGGTTGTTGCCTCTGAAGGTTTTGATACTTCGGGTTGTGAGGTCTCTGTTGGTGAGGAGTCTTCGGGTCTTGGAGGTGGGATGTCAAAACGCTTTGCTGATTGAAAAGCAGATACAAATTCCATTCTGCGAAGAATGAACTCTGCAGAGCGTTTTGGTCTTTGGGGTTTTCGAGCTATGGTTTTGACTCTAGTTTTGCGCGGGATTGGTTGTGAGGTTGGTGTTGGTTCTTTGGGTGAGGGTGGAGTTTGTTCTGTGGATGAGGATGCAAGAGTGATTACCTTAGGTTCTGTGGTTGGTGCATCCTCTGCTGAGATAGAGGTGTTTTGCCTCTGTTGTGTTCCTTGTGTTTCCTTCGGGGTTTCTGTTGTAGAGGGTTCTGCAGTTTTCTCTGTAGTTTTTGCAGAAGCAGCCTCTGTTGTTTCCTTTGTTCTCTCCCCCTCAGGATGACCAGATGCACCATCATCAGGATCATCCTGCCTTCTTTTAGCAGCAACTTCTGTTCTGCAGGTGTCTTGAGCTGCTTGCCTTGCTGCTTGTTTCTTCATTGTTTCAAAGTAGATTGCGATCGAAGTCTTGAAGGCTTTGGTCGTACTTTTCTCGAATTCTGCAGCGGTTGTTTTGGCAATGTCAGTGGTAGAGGCGATGGCATCAGCAGCAGAAGTTTCTTTATTTGACTTTAATTCTGCAAGGGCTTCTTTAACTTCTGTGGATAAGGTATCCACTTTGGTATTTAATCCTGTAAGCGCGCCTGAAGTTGAATCTGTAAAAGTTGTGAATGAGCTTTGCAACTTATTCAATGTTTGAGTTACAGAGGTTACAAAGACTTGGAACTCATTCTTCGTAACATGTTCCTCTTGGGTAACCTCTGGAGGAACAACCCCTTCTCCAGAGTGAGTCCCTGTTCCTGGGACACCTTCTTTCATTCATGTTTGAGAAGAAACAAGAGTTTCAGTCTCTACAGAAGTTCTGTGAAGAACAGTGTCCAAATCCACTCCAGAGGTGGGTATCGGAATGTCCTTCTTTTGACTTGGAGACTTGTCTAGAGTCTCTTCGTCTTTGTGCTTACTACTTCTCTCTGAAAGAAGTTTTGGCCCTATATTGTGCGTGGCAGAGGAAACGAATTCCTCTGTTGGGTGTTTTAGTGTGATCTGGGGCGATTGATCACGAACTATAGGTGAGTCTCTTTGAGGAGACTCCCTAGGAATGGATTCCTCGGTTTCTGTGGGCGCAGAAGTCGAAAGAGTGACTTCTGGCTGTTTGGTTTGGGTAGGGGTCGAGTTGTGCGACTCTTTTTTAATAACTCCTTCTGCAGCTAGACCTGCGGAGTTAGATGTGTGGGTTGCACTAGGAGGGGGTGAGGGATGTGTGCCTTCTTCATCTTCGGCATCTTTTTCTTTTTCATTTTCTTTTCCTCCAGATGTTTCTACCCTATCCTCTAACCTATTTTCAGTAATTTTACCTATTTGGACCTCTTCTTCTACAGTTTCTTGTCTTGGCGGAAGTGAATCAAGACCCTCTGTGATTGTATGGGTTTGCAGAGGTGGAGGTTGAGGTTGTTCTTTTTCGATTCCCTTTGTAATTGATTGCAGAGGAGAAGAGAGTTTCTTCTTCTTTGATTTCCTTTTCTTTGGTTTAGGTGCCCCCTCCTCTGTAGATTTTGACTTTCTTTTTCTTTTGGAAGAGGGAGGGGCAGAGGGACCTTGGGTTTGTGGTGGAGATGAGGGTTCTGTGGTATGTTTAGTGGGTGGAGAAGATGGTTCTGCAGGGGGTTGTTGGTTAGCAGAAGCAGAGGCAAGTGGTTCCTCTGTAGGGGTCTTGGTTTTCTTTCCCTTTTCTTCTTCTTCTCTTTAGATCCCTCAGAAGACTTCCTTTTTGAAGGATAGAGGTCTTTCCTTATATTTCTGAAGTTCTTCTGGTTGGCCTTGTGTTTAGCCAACTTTATCTTCCATTCTTCCTCTGTTAGTCTCTCTACAACACTACCTCCTATGGGTAATCCTATACGCGGGGGTGTTACAGAACTGGGTTCAGGAGTTCTGTAAACGCGTGTGTACTCACTAACTAGTTCTTCATTACTAGCATAACCTAACATTACCTTTGACAGTGGTCTGCTGTGCGGGTAGCCGTCCTCATGTTCTGTAGGGGTGTTCTTGGACATAGGAAATTGCTTAGGTTTGGGACCGTCCATTGGCCATTTTTGGATAAGGAGTAGGGGTTCGAAAAGTACACTGAGGATTCGCGGGAACTGCAGAGGGGGCAACCAATTGTGATCAGACATTTTGGCTTTCTGGGAGGCGATTTTTCGATCGATGGTGTTGATGATCTCTTGCATCATTATGGTGGCATAATCTAGTGGGTTGATCATAGTACACACCATACATGATTGAGAGAATTTGAGGTGAGCTTTGATCGATGCTCCCGATTTTTCCCGTGAGGCAACGATTTAGGATGGAGAATAAGGTATTCCACAGAGGGGGTAGTCTTGCTCTGCGGAAATCGTTCCTCTTTTTCAACTGTTGGTTGTACCCTAACATGTGCAGAAAGTCGACAAGTTCTTCATTTGTTGGTTGGGGGGCATACTTTTTGATTCCCATGAGTCCTCTTGTTGGAAGGCCAAATTCTAATGAGAACATGGTGCGGTTGAACATCAGTTCAAGACTGTTACTTTGGTTAGGTTTAGAAATATAGCCTCTGATCAAATCGGTGTCAGCGTCATAACGGCAAGATTGCCAAAACTGATGTAGGTAACGTACAGGTAATTGTTCAACGGTTTTGCTCAGAAGAGGGTAAAGAAAGTGGTTCTCTAGGATGTTTAGCAGGATGGCATGTTCTTTACCAAAAGCCGTAGGAGAAGGAACAAGATAACAATTGTTTGATTTAATGGGAAGGGTTTGCTCGAAATGGTCATTAGAGAAAAATTGTTGCAGGTGGGTAGTGGGTACAAAGGATGCCTCGTCGCCGGAGTCATGTCTGTTGGTATCGGCGGCGGTATGTGAGTTGTGGGAGTGCTCAGAATGTATTGGAGAGAGTGGCGGAGAGTTCATCGGTGAAACATGAGTAGCTTTGGAACTGGAAGCCATTTGTAAGTTTGAAAGTTCTAGGTTTTCAGAAAGAAATAAGCAAGTTCGCCGGAGAAGATGAGAGAATAGTAAAGTTTTGAAAGTTATTTTAACTTAGGTTTTATATTGTGGTAACGGGTAGAATTTGGAACGGTGAAAATGTGAGAAAGTTAATAAAATTTGAGGTCCGCACTCGAGTTCATTTGGTGTAGAGCAAGTTTCCAGGACGACGTTATAGGTACGTCAATGAAAACTCGACATGTCAATAGTGTCAGTGATGACGAGACGTCGTGGGCGGCCATATTAAATGAAAAGCGCGTGGGTTTAAATTTTCACCACAGAAATGTTACCGTTAAAAAGTTACCGTTACAGAAGTTCCTAAGTGAAAATCTTTACAGAAGCTCTGTGGGTACAGAAGCTCTGTGATTTTGAAAAACTTTTATCTCTGTAGATTGTATCTTATAAAAATTGTTTGAAAAACGCAAGGAGAGGATCGATAAATCTTTAGTAGAGAAATAGTCCTACAGAGGTTTTTGGACCTCTGCCAGAGCCAGCAGAGGCTCTGTTACAGGAAATTTCTAATAACTAATAATTTATAAACATTTTTTTAATCATCCAAGTTTTTGATCAGTGTTAACAATGTATTTAGGACCTATTTGAAAGTTGGTGTCCTAGAAAATTGTAAATCTCAAAGATTTTGTGTAGCAGAAGTCTTTTGAAAGATTTGAGTGATCTACAGAGGTTCTTTGGATGAAAGTACTCTGTAGCTTAAGACTTCTGTAGCATTGTGCGTGTAATTGGTTTCCGAGATGACATTCCAAAATATCGATAGAGGTTAAATTTGCGATCATAGAGCATATTCCTGGCAGAGCTTCTGTTGAGCCCAGCAGAAGCTCTATGACCTCAAATTTCTCATATCTCAAATTTTATGAAACTTTTTGATCTTTTGATTTTTGAAATGTTATCCACAGTATATTTAGGACATATTTGACACTTTTTGTCCTAGAAAACTGTTTTCAAAAACCTAAAAGTACGAGATACCAACCTTTTGTTCTTTTAGTTCGGCGAGTGTGATTTCTTCTGTCGCATTCTTAGCTCCCCTTGACTTATAAATCTCTGTAGATTCAGCAAGGTCTCCTTTTTCGCTCCCCCTTGATCTAACAACCTCTGTAGATCAAGTGTCTTCTTCTGCTCCCCCTTGACCTATGCTTGGTTCAGAATAAGATAAGTTGTGCACAGGACATAGGTCAAGATCATCAGAGGTTCTGTAGAGGTTGTCAGAGGTTCTGAGCAGACCTTACAGAAGTTTCTGTGATATCAAGAACTATTATAGATTTAAGAATTTACATACATAAAATAATAAATAAACAAAAATATTTACATAATATACAGTATCTATGTTATACTTACAGAGGTTTTGGGTACCCATAACCGTATGGGTCCTATTGTATGAAACGCCTTTATGCATTTGTCATACATACCAGAAATGAAAGGCTTTTTGTCTTTTTGAGCATTTTGAACAGGTATAGAGCCTTTCACTATCCAAACCTTTTTCACCTTTTTAAAAGTTTGATTAACTAATTTGTCCAACCTATGATCATGCAAAAATTTCGATGTTGAGGTCTGAAGTTTTGAAAACATATTAGGCTTAAAAGATCCTTCACGATTGAATTTCCTGATATGTTTAGCAAAAATATTATTTTTCCTTAAATTTTCCTCAAGCATATTTTGGAGATTAGATTTGCATCTTTTCTCCAACATGATTTCAGTTGATAAATTAGAGAGTCCTTTTGTTAGTTTGGATATTTCTGTTTTAAAACTCCTTCTCTCTTTTTCAAAGTCATCTTTTTGACTTAAATCTTGAAATCTTTGAACCTTCAACTGTTCAGATTCTTTTCTTTCAGAATCAGATTCTTTCCTTTCTTTTTCAAGGATATTCTGCAATTCTGAGATTTTATAAGTAAGCTTCATCGACTTTGTTTCAAGAACAGTTTTCTTCTCTTCATAATTTCCTCTTTCATTGACCACAATCTTTTCAAAATTGAAAATTAGTTTAGAGAAGTTTAAACATTTTAGTTCAAGTCTTTTCTTTTCTTCATCTGACAAAGATAAGTTCCTTTTTAGTTCAAGATTTTCACAGTTTAAGTTTTTAACAGATTTTTCAAGTTTAGCAATTTTATCAGAAATAATAAAAATGCTTTTGTTCTTTTCATCTAGTTCTTTTTCAAGAGAAGGAATTATTTCGCGAAAATTTGTGCTGAGTTTTGAATAAAAAATTGAGTCAGCATGACCATAAAATTTCATTCTAGATATTTTAAATGAAGTTTTTAACGAAAGAAACAGTTTCTATGATGTTACCAGATCAAATGAATCGAAGATGACAGTAAAACAGAAACTGTTTTGAAGGAATGAAGAACAGGTTAAAAACAGACAATTTCTATCAAAAATCTTTGTAAAAGCGAGGATCACTTGATATTGAAAATCAAGCTTTGCTCTGATACCAATTGTTGGTTCCCGTTTTGTTTAAACAAGATTATCAGATCTATTAGTTCAAGTTTAAGTATGATGCGGAAGCGTATTTGAAGAACTAACAGATATGTTTGATAGATTTAGAACACACACTATCAAATAAACAGTGAAGAGAATAGATTTATAGCACAAAGACCCACTGTATTTAATATATCAAGAACACTTAGTACAGATTTGACGCTAATTGAGTGTAAGTGTTTTGTGTTGTGTGTTAAGTGATTGTGTAAACTTTTAAAGTGTAAAAACGGTGATTCTTAGGAAGAACTCAACATGAGTCTTCCTTTTATACTACTACAAAAGATCTATTCTAGACAAGAGACTGTTGCTACAGGAAAGAAGAGATGGTATGAACAGTTGGAAAACTGCATGCATTAAATGTCGCAGACGTCTATGTTGTACTAAGCCCTATTGAGTCCACTCAGAGTTTGACACGTGTTGAAGTTGGACAGGGCATGCTACCATACAAGTTGATGAACAGATCCTGGAACAGTAGCAAGATATTTCTTTAACAGTGGTAAGATATTATAAGTATCTTGAGTCTTCAGTGAGGACAACAGAGGCTCTGTAAAGTGTTGCAGAGGTTCTGCGGTCTGGTCCTTTGTAGAGTAGTCTTCACTGGGTTCCTTGTCTTCTGAAGTTGTCTGCAGAGGCTCTGTATTGGTGACAGAGGTTCTGAGGTCTTGATCTTCTGTAGCGTTCTTCTGTAGTTTCTTCGGTCTTTGATCACTCTTGATCAAACTTCCTTTGCTTCTTCTTAGATGCCCGGCAGAGCTTCTGTTGCACTCAGCAGAGCTTCTGTGGAAGTTCTTCTGTACTTGGCCATTTTTCAATACTTCTAATGTTTCAGAATATTGGAGCTAACAATCTCCCCCTAAGTATAGAAAAATAAATTTTGACTTTTTGAATTTTTTTTTGGCTAAGTTAAGATAGACAGAGGTTAAACAATACCTCAGAAGATTATTTCTTTCATTTGGAATTTATGCCAGAGGTATTTACATTTGAGTACATTAAATGAACAGAAATAAAACGTTGACAGAGGTTCTTTGAAGAGACTCTGATTTTTGCATTTGGGAAGTCGTCGAACTTTCTATTGTCTTTTCCTACTTCCTTGAGTTCTTCTTAGAATTTGAGGCAGAGATTTCTTAAGCCTAGTGTAGCATCAATCTCTTTGATCATCATCAGAGCAGATTCTTCATCCATAAGCTCTGTTGCTTTGTTCTCCTCTAGTATTTTTCTGAACATGTTCAGAGTACGGGTTGTGTACTTCTGACAGTCCATTGTCACAAACAGTTTAAGTTGATCAGCAGGATTCTTGAATACTAACCCGTACCTTGGAGTTTTGATGATCGAATTGTGTATGGCATTGGGTGGGCAGAAATCCTCTGGTGGTCTGATGCTTAGAGTAGTCACGCCTAGATCGATGGCTAGTTGAAAGTCGAGCATGCTGTAGATTAGGAGCTTTTCACGCATCGCCTTTCTGAGAACTCGATAAGATCTTTGGTGGCAGTCGTCATTGAAGTTGTCTTTCGTCCATTGCAGAAGGTCAAGTAAGTCATAGGGATTGAGGTTTCGGATATCAGCATCAGAGAATTGATTCTCTGATCTGTCAGACCTTTTGACTTTCCAGATTGTATACATCGTATGCGGATAGGTTCTCATTTTAGAGTATCTACAATAGATTACCTTCTTTATCTTGTGAATGGAGTAAACTTGATTGACCGATTTTGACTTTGTTGAGGTGAAGATGGCATTGAATTCCTCTCTTAGCTTCTGATCTCGGACATGAGCTGGCAGATCGCTCTGGAAGTGCTGTCTGTAGAGATAACTGTAAACATGCTCTTCCATTTGTTCAATGGTTGGAGTAGTTCTTGGAATTGGTCTCCTTAGCTTATCCATTTGTCGAGTGATTTCTGCTACTTTACCTTCTGTTACCTTAGCTGTGGGATCCAGGGTTGGGTTTTCTGATAGAGGTTTCATGTTGAATGCCCAGTCTTCCTCTTCGGGTTTAGGAGTGATGAAGGCATTAAAGGCACCTTTCATCAACTTCTCTGTAGCAACTGGCATCTTCTTCTTTGGCTCTTCTTCTGTCATTATTCCCTTGCCTTTATCTTTTGGTTTTGAGGTTTCAGAGGTTGGGTTTTGGATTTGTGTGGGTGGAACCTCTGTAGATTTGACGGTTGAAGGTTCTGTGGGTTTTGGGGTTGGATGCTCTGATGTTCTGGTTGTTGCCTCTGAAGGTTTTGATACTTCGGGTTGTGAGGTCTCTGTTGGTGAGGAGTCTTCGGGTCTTGGAGGTGGGATGTCAAAACGCTTTGCTGATTGAAAAGCAGATACAAATTCCATGAGCTAATTAAAGCTCCCGAAGACTATAAAGACCGAGGTCAATCATCATTTCAGAGACCAGACACCAGACACTGAACATCGAATATCCGGCGATTAACAACCGAAGCAATATTCAAGAACACCTGAAGTGAAGAACCATTATTCCAAGTATCGCTCTCGACGCACGACAACAGCCCTCGACCAGCAGTTCACACTTTGTATTCACACGAAAAACACCTGTTTTACACTTTAAACACTTGTACTTTACATTTCGAAGCATTTCCTTCATTTGTATTGTAATCACTGTACGATCGACACCAGTATCCAAGGATATCGCCCCTGATTGGCGACCATAGTGCAGCGACGACACCCCCTGTCGTCCGTAGGTTTTTTCCTCGTTTGAGGTTTTTCCTGCGTCATCAAATCCCTTGTTTCTTTATTTTTATCCTCGTCGCACGTTTCGTCGAAAGATTATTTCTTTAGTTGTTTAAGTCCACATCGACCTTAAGTTGTCCCTTTGGTGCAATTTTTGGCATTAACAGTTCCCCCACACAAAAATCCCCCCCAAGGGACTTCTTTGAATTTCTACTAGAAGACACCGGTTCTCCCTGAACCACGATTCCCACCGACGAGACCATTATCACCAATCCACCATCTCCACCGAAAATACCCACCCCGATCACTTCACCTCACTGATCCCCCATTAACTCACCTCGCCGACCACCCTCTCCTCCATCGATGCCGCCCTCTCCCCGACAAAGGTTTATTTACCCCGAATCTTCATGGTCTCAGCCAACCTCCTCCAATTTTATTGAGGAGAGAATACTACCTCATTCCCGATTATCACCGCAAGATCCCCGATTCCAATTACACGAGGATCGTGCTCCTCCCATTACAGGTATTCGGCTACCAAGTGAATTGATAGCGGAGGTTCAAGAAAGTGCACGTCAATGTCGGCTTGTGGGCACTCAATTCGAGTCGTTCAAATGCTCCTCTATCTCTATGATTGCTCAGGCAAATGAGCGTATTTCGGCATTGGAATCTCAACAACTTCAGTTCTTAGCCTCGACTCTTCAAGATCTTCTTCGGCCTCTCACGGATAATCTGGCCACCGTCTCTACAAAGGTGGATAATTTGACCAGCTCCCACAACGACTTAGCCATGTCTTTTGCCTCCATCAAAGCCTCTATTGATATCAAAGATCCCGAGCTCTTTCGTCTCATTGATCGGGAAACTCGTCATCAAGCTCTTCGGACTTCTCTATCTCAGTCACTTAAACGTCTTCATCAAAAGGTTGATCTCCTTGAACAAAGCCTGGATTGGGATTTGGATCTGGGTGACTTTACATTGACAAGTGTTGATCCTGCCAGTATCAACTTTCTTCACGAAAAACTTGATACGGTGTTTACTCTTTTGGGCTTGATTGTTAAGGCTGCTGCTGAGGGGGAGAAAACTGCACCACCACCGAAAATGCCTTCGGTCCAAAGAACAAGCAGCAATCTGCCTTCACACTCCACCGATCATCCTCACATCCGCATCTCCAAGAAAGCCACCGATCTTCCAGGTACACCACCGAAACCTTTTGGTACTACTTCCTCTCCTTCTTCTCAACCATCGGTGATGAAATCACCACCGAACTCTCCACCACCGAAAACATTATCACCACCGATTCTTTCTCCATCGGTGGAGAAAACACCAGAACTATCTGAGGGGGAGCAAGTGTCCAAAACCCCTAAAGATAAAGGAAAGAAAATAATTTCTGCCGAAGAAGAAAAGAAAAAGAAAGAGTTAGCCAAATATGGGTCCCGACCTGCAGATGCTCAAACTCTAAAACTCAAGCATTCATCCCAAGTATCTACCACCGACCTCGGTCTGACTCCTCAAGAGCTTGAGGAAGCCAGACTTGCTCAAAAATCTTTGGATGAATCTAAAGCTCTGTCTTTGAAAGCGGCCAAGGAGGAAGCAGCAAAAGTAAAGTCTACCGATGCCATCAAAACTCAGAAATCGGCACTAAGTGCTCTTCAGGAAGAAAAGGATGATGAAATATCCAGGTATAAAAAGGTAATGCACTACCGAACCAACAAGTCTCCAATCACGGGTATCAAAATTGCCACTTCCAAAGCCAATCCTGCCGACATTAGACTGATCATTGAAAGAGAAGATGGCATGTCTAGAAGTATTAGAGACCATCACCTGAAACAATTCGGCCTCTCCGAATAGTTTGAACTCTCTAAACTTCTAGTGAAGAGCGTAAATCCAAAGAAAGATATATTCATTAAGAACATTGAAGGCTTGATGGATAAAATGAAAGAAGTGAAAAAGAAACATAACATCGTCCTCTCCACCGATGAAAGAGCCAAACTTCAATCTCTCAAGGAAGACATCCGCCTACCGAATACCAAGAACCAAAAGGTCACCGATCACATCTTCAAAGACTTGGCCGCAAAAGGAAGGATTCCCTATGTGGACAATCTAAATTTGTCTCTTCCCACTTCAACCACTTATCCCTCAACCACGATAAGTCTCTCACCGATTCCCGGACTCTACTTCAATGATGGTTTCGGCCACCGACGTTTCTTCAGGTTTTCTCAAATCCCCTTGGCCGACATAATTCTTCTTGAAGGAATATCCAATCTGATGCCGTACATCCCCGAAGCTCAATCATTCTATCAGAACATCCTTGCCGAGATCCAGCGCCGGCAGAAAATGAGAAAATGATCTATGTGTTTTCATTTTCATTTCTCAAGTACTTGTAAAATTTTCTTCATCTCCCAGTGTATGAAAATTTCGGTAATGCAAGTACTCTTCTATTTGAATTTCCTTGTTGCACATATTTTTTTTACTTGTAAATATTGTCTATAGTATACATACTCATACAAAGGAAAAATAGATCAAAAAGAACAAAAAAAATGGTCTATGTGAAAAGAACCCAAAAAGAGTAAAAAGGGTCAAAATGCATTTTACTTTTCAATACTCTTTAATATTCTAGAGAAGGAGCTCAAATTCAAATAGGGGGAGATTGTTGGGTCACCAAGATTTGAAATTGACTCACCGATGCTTTTCTCTATATCTTACTTAGAATATTTTAGCATGGTTCTTTTGTAATGACTTGTACAATATATCAACTGTTCGGTGAAGTCGAAGATCAACCGAAACCAAGCTTGAAAACATTCTCATTGTGGAAATAAGAAGTCTCTTCTCAACATACATACAAGTCATTGTCCACCGATTGTGTGTCCACATATCGGTGGACAACCTCCCCACCGAACATCCTCTAGTCGGTGGAAGCATCCCACCGATCCTAAGGCTCAAATCGGTGGGATCTTTGTTTCAATGGTTTTCTTTGCAGATGGGTTCAATGTCCAATGCCAGTTATATCGGTGGAACTCCATCGGTGTGATTGTTCTTGGAATACACATCAAGAAGATCATTTATTATGGGACAATATCCTTTGCCAGATAAAAGTGACTGTTTGTCGTTTTATCCATTATCAGTTAAAGTCCCTTTCAGCATGGGTTCTATTCCTAGTACCTAAAAAAAGGTGATAAAGACATATCAACTTTTCAGAAGTCAATATCCTCCAGCAAATATCCTGATGACAGGTGTCCCAAGCATTTAATGCTTAGTACACTTATTCACACTATAAAAGGATGAAGGTGTTCCCATGCAAACCACGCTTTCTGGAAATCTCTCTTAGTGCAAGAAATCTCCATATTGCTTAAAAACTTCATAGCTTTGTTCTAAGTGTTCTTAGTTGTTTTGTTTAGTATACTTTGTGAAAGATTGTTAGAATAGTTTATCTGTTCTTTTCCGCAACAGTCTTTAGTTTCTATGTGTAATTCTTGTTGAAAGTTTTTCAATAATAGAATTAAAATTGTGAAATTTTTGAGTATTGTATTCAACCCCCCCCCCCCCCCCCCCCCTTCTACAATACTTGTTAAGCCATCTGGGACTAACAATATATATATATATATAGGGGAGGGATCATTTGAAAACCACCCTTATGTTGCAAACTTTACAAACCATTGTCAACCAATCAGAGATTTTCTTGCTTTTTTATTTTAATTAATTTTTAGGGGTAGTGTAGTCTTTTTGTTATCAATCACTAATTATGGAAATTATATATTAATCTTAACTAATTCTTTTATTAAAACGGATTTGGAATAAATCCCAGTAATTTTGGTAACTAAGATTGTCATCATCTTATCCCTTGTACTGTTCGATTTTTATGCTAATAATTTCAGGAAACGAAAGCATCATATAACAATTTTCATCAATTCCATCCATAGTTGACTTTTGGCTATCAAGTAAACAATTAGTTAGCTTTAAAAATCAACACTAATAATCATCTTTATGTAATTCTTTAACTACCAGATACACCTACTCAATGATTATTTAAAGAATCACAGTTTCCCAATATCAAACATTTTTTATCACATAACAGATTTCATCACATAACATTTTTCATTACTTAACAGTTTTCATCTTTTGACAGATTCATCACATAAGAGATTTCATCGTTTATCATATTTCATCATACATCAGACTTCATCAACTTACAGTTTCATCATACAACATATTTCATCGCATAGATGGGTGTCATCATATCACAGGTTTAATAATGTAAAAAAATGTAACAGTTTCATCGTATGAAAAGTTTCATCACATAACAGAAAAGATTTCATCACAAAACCGTTTCATCAAACAATTTTTTGCATCACATAACCGTTTCATCAAACAATTTTTTGCATCACATAACAGTTTCAATACATCACAGGTTTCATCATATAAAGAAAACTGTAACAGTTGCATCATATAAAAGATTTCATCACATAACAATTTCATAATACCACAATTTCACCATTTCACAGTTTCATCAAATCACAAGTTTAATCATATAAAGAAAAAGGTAAAACTTCTAGACCCCCCTGCAGTAATCACCAACTAAGGAAGTCTAGTGGACCAACAGTTAAGGGTATTAGTAAATTGTGATAGCAATGGCAAGTATGTAATTTTCCAACCATAAACTTTCTGGAAAAATTGTTGCATTCTTCATTATTGGAGTATAAATATGGACACCAATTACTTTATGGAGCATAAAGTGGGAGAATCTAAACAAACAAACATTAAAGCCAAACACATTTGTGTGCTTATTAGTTTTGACAGTTAATTTCTTAATCCGCATTCTCACCAATTGACCATTATTTATACAGGATGAAGATGCATTCTCTAATATTAGGATTCATCCCATAACAGTTTCACTATACATTATAACCTGATTCATCAACAGTTTCATCAAGTCATATCGAAACCCAAAAAACCAGTTTGTTTCGAAACCCATTAACTTGATGAATTAGGATTCATCATATAACAGTTTCAACAAGTTTCACCGTCACCACGTTTCATCTCCTTAGAATTTTTCTTCGAATCCCTCTTTTTCACCGAAGCAGCACCTCCCTCGTCCCCAACTATCTTGTTACCGTCTTCGTCAAGGGGGTTATCAGCACTGTTTTTAAACCTACTGAACGAGTATTTCTTCCGTATTCTTTGCTTGTCTTCCTTCCTGTTTCATTCAATGAGCATAAGAAAAATGTTTAATCCGTTCAGTTGTTGTAGGCGATGAAAATTAAAAAGAAAACCCTAGATACGATACCTCCACCAATGTAACGTCCCAAATTTCTCGACAGGCAAACAACCATAAATAAACATTCGAATTACATAAAACCTTGTCTTTACGTCATCAATAATTCATATTAAACAAAATTGACAGCGGAAGTCTCTAAATCCACAGCCGAGAACTATTAGCTCCAAGTCCTTTCTTATCGCCACCTAGTTCTTACTTGAAGAACCCATAGCACGCTTACCTGAAAATGTTTTTGTTTTGAAAAGCGAGGGTTAGACCAAAAGGTCTAGTGAATTCCCTCCGAAAACAACATGTACACAGTATAAAATCGTTTATAAGAATATCATCGTAAACCTTAACATAACATCAGGCATGGTACTACACTGTATATAGGATCACATAAACATTCCGCGATTGGGGCCCAATGGGCTACCCTCTCGCCCTCAACCGGAGCCTACGCAAACTCCCCTTCCCGGAGCTTACGCAGACCCCCCTTTCTACTCGAAATAGGAGGAAACGAATTCCAACCTACCAGTCTGTCATAAACATCCAAGGGATCATCAGACCCCGAGGATCTATCTATGATCCTACAGTGTAGACCGACTCCACATAGCACGTCATTCATTTCATAAAACATGCACCTTTAAAACCTTAGTAATTCGTCATTCTCAGTTCATCAAGTACAATACATTTTCTCAAGTAAAATAGGTATTTTATGGAAAACATGCATAACGGTTATAACATTTCATGCTCGTAAATGAAACCATAATCAGTCAAAATCATTTAACACATTAAGTCGTAAAAGGTTTAGGGAAACTCACCTTGCTTGACGTACAACGCACTTCTTAAATACTTCCAAGCTAACCCAAACGAACACCTGAGGCAATAGATTTGCATCAGATAAATAGCTCAGACCTACTGTCCGGATACCCATTTTTCCAGACACCCAGCTTTCTGGACACAACACTTTTCCGGACACAACACTTTTCCGGACGCAACACTTTTCCGGACGCTAGATTTATCCGGGCAAAACTACCCGGACACTAAGCTTATCCGGAGACTTCAGCTACCCGGATACTAAGAAACACCTGGACACCCTCATGGAGCACTTACCCGGACACCTGCAACCTATCCGGACACCACCGAAAATTGGTGTCCGGAAAACACGGTTGTTCGAACCCAGACCTATTAAAAGTGGTCATTAACCCGATTTCTGCCATTAGATTGATTAGATAACTACAAGGGTTCATCCACTAACTCCAAATACCCAATTTAAACCATAATTACTCCCTTAAATCGGTTCATTAAGACAAAACCCATAAAACCCACTTTTTAGGAAATGTGGTTGAAAACCCAATAAATCCCTGATTTCAAACATAGAAATCCAAACTAACGAAGGAGGAAATACTAAATCACACAGAATACGAATTTGGGAAGGATTACCTAAATGATCTCTCCTCTCCTTTGTTTTCTTCTTCATCTTCTTCTTCTTTCCTTGTTTCACGCCACCAACACCCACACAAGATAATTTCACTGATTTGTGCAAATGGGGGCTACCCTAGATGTTTGTGCATTTATATACCTTCATCACATTACAGAAATGGCCCCTTAACTTAACTTTCATTTCTTTTATTTTGACCACCAAACTCCAAGACTCACTAGGATTTTGGGTTGTTACAACCAAGACGAATCATCTTCGAAATCGTAGAATTCGGTGTCGAAGATACTATGAAATCCACACCTAAATTAACGGATTCGATGAGAGTGGGTTTAGTTTTCCAGATTATTCGATGATGATATTGCGGTTTGTTTCATCGATATTGCTCCGTTGATGGCGGACTCAATTAAAGCTTCTTAATTGCAATACACTTCCATTATAAAATCCAATGACAAAGTACAATTATACCCTTCTATGATTTTCCAGTTAATCCGGCCAATATATCATAATCACTTCATGATACGTCTCCCTCTTTTCTGAACTTACTCCTGTAACATCAATATCACAAACTCACCTCAAAACTCATATCCAACACCGTGGATATTTCGTTTCTGCCTCTCGACGCTACTCAGCTGGTTGCTAATACCAACACCTCGATGACTTCTACTCCTTCCCCTGAGCCCAATCCGTCCCTCAACAACCGTACTTCCAGTTACCGAACAAGGGTGCAAACCCTCATACAACCGATACTATATTCCACTTCCGATTCCACCACTGTTCACCTTTCCTCTAGAACCCATATACTGCAACTACATACATTCTCCCTTGACTTGTCCAACACCTTTCCACTCTCGGAGTTCCTTCTTAACTTATAACGTAATATTCTACGACCTAGTAGGTTCATAGCCTTCATGCATGACAATACAGTAAATAAATCCTTTCGCACATTTCATCATTTTATATAAACGACATTTGGAAAACACTTGGGTACACATGGCCCCATCACTCTTATAGCTTAAACGCCCTGCACAACGATTCGAGAATCGTTTGCATGCATCATTCCGTGAACCTTAATCTTACTCGATTCCGAACGATGATATTACGGCGGTAATACGTTGAATGATAATCCTTTCATACGACACAATTTCGAAATAAATTACTGACACCAAGTAAACCAGTCGGTTCTCACACTCTTTTATATGATATCAATCGGTTAAAAAATTTCATTTGATTGTAAAAGTTTTGCTGGCACACGTCTTCTCGACCTTTTGTAATAATTTAACTTATCATGAAAAGTGTGAAATACTTTGCAATCGTTAGGCTCAAAATTTCATTGGGCAATGTGAATGAAATCACCTTTTCTTTAAACATACGCTTGCACCTTCTGACTCCTTTTCGATCAAATTTGATATTTACACATTTAATTTAAATCGTGAAAATTTTCATGTTATATTTAAGAAAGCTATGCATGAAACTCTACTTGCAATTGAAGGCTACTCACCCTAGCAAGGTCAACCGCTTTACCCACATAACTAATCCTTGACACTCTTCCTTCGACCAAGGGTCGCCCTCTCGGTCAAGCACTAACTTGATGTACATGCGTTCCACATCTCACTAACTCAACCATTTCACACTATCTTCGCTTTGATCGACTAACTCACTTTCTACTTCTACATGCTTTCAATTCACTATAAGTATCTTATTCCATTTGTCCTGTCAATGAAAAGCTCGACTAAAAGTCAGGGCTCCATTGATACTTTCAAGGTTTGACACAGTTCTATCTTACCATCCCAACTGATCTATCCCATGATTCCCATAACTAGGACTCTCCCGAAGCTGGAGTCTTACTCAAACTCAAACATTCATCCTCTCCGAATCCACGAAGAGCTACCGCTAGACGACTCATAACATTCTCTACAACATTTCTTCTCTACGATGTCCACATACATCACATCATAATGACTCTTACACGACATTTCCCCAAGCAATGGAGCTCGGTCTATCCTTCAGGGATCTTGCTGACCTATTCCTCCACGTTCTCCCAGTCGTAACGCTAAACTGAAAGAAACCGATAGTTAATCCTTGCTAGACGTGACACAACAAATTTGCTATAAGTAAGGTATTGTAAGCACGCACATGTACCTGTAAGTTCGTAATTACACTGGCCAGGTGTAATCCCAAACTTACCTTACACGTTTGTCCTAGGCACCTTATTCCTAAGCGCATTTATAGTGATCGTTCCTAGAGGCAATCCTATGTCTCGGCTGCGTTCCTCATCTTACAGTTTAAGTTTAGGCCCGAATGGTCACCTAAATCTCTTAAACTAAGGCTCTGATACCATTTGTAACGTCCCAAATTTCTCGACAGGCAAACAACCATAAATAAACATTCGAATTACATAAAACCTTGTCTTTACGTCATCAATAATTCATATTAAACAAAATTGACAGCGGAAGTCTCTAAATCCACAGCCGAGAACTATTCTATACATATCGTAGACAAAATCTTGGAGACGCCCTAAGCTCCAAGTCCTTTCTTATCGCCACCTAGTTCTTACTTGAAGAACCCATAGCACGCTTACCTGAAAATGGTTTTGTTTTGAAAAGCGAGGGTTAGACCAAAAGGTCTAGTGAATTCCCTCCGAAAACAACATGTACACAGTATAAAATCGTTTATAAGAATATCATCGTAAACCTTAACATAACATCAGGCATGGTACTACACTGTATATAGGATCACATAAACATTCCGCGATTGGGGCCCAATGGGCTACCCTCTCGCCCTCAAACGGAGCCTACGCAAACTCCCCTTCCCGGAGCTTACGCAGACCCCCCTTTCTACTCGAAATAGGAGGAAACGAATTCCAACCTACCAGTCTGTCATAAACATCCAAGGGATCATCAGACCCCGAGGATCTATCTCTGATCCTACAGTGTAGATCGACTCCACATAGCACGTCATTCATTTCATAAAACATGCACCTTTAAAACCTTAGTAATTCGTCATTCTCAGTTCATCAAGTACAATACATTTTCTCAAGTAAAATAGGTATTTCATGGAAAACATGCATAACGGTTATAACATTTCATGCTCGTAAATGAAACCATAATCAGTCAAAATCATTTAACACATTAAGTCGTAAAAGGTTTAGGGAAACTCACCTTGCTTGACGTACAACGCACTTCTTAAATACTTCCAAGCTAACCCAAACGAACACCTGAGGCAATAGATTTGCATCAGATAAATAGCTCAGACCTACTGTCCGGATACCCCTTTTTCCGGACACCCAGCTTTCCGGACACAACACTTTTCCGGACACAACACTTTTCCGGACGCAACACTTTACCGGACGCAACACTTTTCCGGACGCTAGATTTATCCGGGCAAAACTACCCGGACACTAAGCTTATCCGGAGACTTCAGCTACCCGGATACTAAGAAACACCTGGACACCCTCATAGAGCACTTACCCGGACACCTGCAACCTATCCGGACACCACCGAAAACTGGTGTCCGGAAAACACGGCTGTTCGAACCCAGACCTATTAAAAGTGGTCATTAACCCGATTTCTGCCATTAGATTGATTAGATAACTACAAGGGTTCATCCACTAACTCCAAATACCCAATTTAAACCATAATTACTCCCTTAAATCGGTTCATTAAGACAAAACCCATAAAACCCACTTTTTAGGAAATGTGGTTGAAAACCCAATAAATCCCTGATTTCAAACATAGAAATCCAAACTAACGAAGGAGGAAATACTAAATCACACAGAATACGAATTTGGGAAGGATTACCTGAATGATCTCTCCTCTCCTTTGTTTTCTTCTTCATCATCTTCTTCTTTCCTTGTTTCACGCCACCAACACCCACACAAGATAATTTCACTGATTTGTGCAAATGGGGGCTGCCCTAGATGTTTGTGCATTTATATACCTTCATCACATTACAGAAATGGCCCCTTAACTTAACTTTCATTTCTTTTATTTTGACCACCAAACTCCAAGACTCACTAGGATTTTGGGTTGTTACAACCAAGACGAATCATCTTCGAAATCGTAGAATTCGGTGTCGAAGATACTATGAAATCCACGCCCAAATTAACGGATTCGATGAGAGTGGGTTTAGTTTTCCAGATTATTCGGTGATGATATTGCGGTTTGTTTCATCGATATTGCTCCGTTGATGGCGGACTCAATTAAAGCTTCTTAATTGCAATCCACTTCCATTATAAAATCCAATGACAAAGTACAATTACACCCTTCTATGATTTTCCAGTTAATTAAAATAATAATTTTAATTTCATTATTACTAAATTTAGACTAATTTAATCTAGACCGTTGATTTTTCTAATCTATGGAGATAAGCTAGGTTTCATGGTTTGCAGATTAATAGTGGTTTGCATTTGAAACCACATTTCTATCTCTCTCTATCTCTCTCTCTCTCTCTCTCTCTATATATATATATATATATATATATATATATAGAGAGAGAGAGAGAGAGAGGGGGATAATAAATTGTAAACCTCTAAATGTGTGTAAACTTTGGATTTCATAAGTTCTCTTGATGAAATTGTTTCATGAAATTGTTTATTTTGATTAAAGTGTTTCATATAATTCATTTCTTGATGAAATTGTTTCATATATTTGTGTTTTTTTATGTAAAAACGAAAAAGTTTCATCAAACTGAGAACATATATGAAATAGTTTCATAGGAATGAAAAAAATATATGAAACTACATAAAAAACACAAATATATGAAACAATTTCATCAAGAAATAAATGATATGAAACAATTTCATCAAAATAAATAATTTCATGAAACAATTTCATCAAGAAAACCTATGAAATCCAAAGTTTATAAAGTTTACACGAAATAAAAGTTTACAAAATAGTGGACCCATCTCTCTCTCTCTCTCTCTATATATATATATATATATATATATATATATATATATATATATATATATATATATATATATATCGAACTCCTTAACATATTTTAACGTAATTATGTATGTTAATGTGATATGTTAAAACGTATTTTTTTAACATATTTTAGTTAATATATGATTATTATGTTAATGTGATAAGAGTGTAAAACGAAAAATGAAAAAGTAAGAAATGTACCATAAATTAAACAATTAACTATAAGGGTATGAATTGTAAATATTAAAGATATTTTTATTTAGTATATATGATATATAATAAAATAATTATATCAAAAAATATTCAATATTTGGCTGATTTCTAAGGTATCGAAGAGACAATTATAATGGTGTAACTTGTTAAAATTAAAACTTATTTTAGTTAATATACGATTATATGTGTTAATATGATGAATGTGTAAAATAAAAATTAGAAAAATAAAATATACCAAATTAGTGTTCATCGCGGGCCAATTGGGCCAGGTCCGCGATAGAGGACCCAATCGCGGGATTAAGGGTATGAAATGTAAGTTTTATTATTGTGCGAGAGAGTGGAGTCCTCGATTAATTGTGGAGTGTGGGAAATCGCGGGGCTCCTTCACCCAAATTGAGGGAGTCCGCGATAGAGGGACGAAATCGCGGGAAAAATGTGGGAATCCACGATAGAGGACCCAATCGCGGGATTATGGGGCATTTTGGCAATTTGGGAGAGATTTGAGGCATTTTGGTAACGGATTTTCAAACTTGGGGCATTTTAATTAATTTCTCTAAAATAAATGTTTGGTCCCATAGAAATAAGGTTGTGTTTAACGGAGAAAAGAGCGATGTGGCCGACTTATTTACTGTTTTCCACAGAAAGATTTACGAATGGATCAAAGGCCGGAGTAACAACATATCGCTGGAGTGGTCAAGTTGGCTCGTAGACCCGACTGTGGTGTAACCGATTGTGCAATCGAGGATTGGCGGATCGAAGACTGGATGCAAATAGGACTGTGAAGTGGCTTGGCTACATGGTTCGCACCTCGCTAACAGGAGTATTGCTGCAACTTAGTTTTGTTTTAATCCCAACTTTGGTTCTACACATTTCTGTTTGGGGCTCCAATGTGGCTTGGTGGTAGGGTTGTTGGTTTGTAAGAGCATCTCTAACAGCTTCTCCATAATTTCTTCAAAATGGGGAACCAAAAGCCAAAATCCCCAAAAAAATATACATTCGTCTCCAACAGCTTCCTCATTTTGGTGAATCCAACATAAATTAAAATATTAAAATATTCCATATATCTATTAAAATATTATTTCTCTCTCTACATATTTATTTTCAAACTTTCCTATTGGTCCTCTCACTTGTTAACCATTTTTGGAGAAAAAAACCTTCTCTCTCCAACTTTCTCCATTTTAGGGATAGTTTTGGGAAAGCTGTTGGAGCACAATGTTAGTCCAAAATCTCCATTTTCTCCATTTTCCCCATGTTAGAAAAGCTGTTGGAGATGCTCTAATGGCTTAGTAGAGTTGTCTATTAAATTCTTGGTAATTTGTGGGTATTAATAAAATTCTTCCTGCCTTTCACAAAAAAAATGTCACCCCTCCCCACAGAAAAAATGTCACCCCCTCAAAAGAAAATGTCGCCGATATATTATTAATGCGTAAATAAGTAAATAAGTAAATAACCAAATCAAACTAAAAAATAAAAACTTTATGAAACTGAAAAAAAAAATCAACAAGAAGTTTCTTGGCTTCATCATCTCCATCGCAAGGACAAGTCACTTTCGACAGTGTACCAATTCGGGTGTTATTAAATAAATATAAAATAATATTTAAATTTAAGTTGGTCTTTTTTATGGGATTTTTTGAACTGTATAACTGAAAATTGTTAAAAGGGAGAATCACTAAAATGATCAAAATACTTAAAACAACTAATAAAATAATTAGTTTTTTTTTATAACCATGGGTTATTGAGTCAACTTACGTGCACCAACTAACTCTCTCGCGACCATGAATGATTTGGAGTCATTGCAGGTGGATCTTTATGACCAAAAGAGATTTGGGAGGGCCTTTAACCTGTGTTGTGGTAGATGAGATTTTTCACTACACCTCGTGAGCTTTAACTAGTGGTCCACAACCCAAATGGTTAAAAATAAGAATGAGCCTCAAGGACCATTTTCCCGAACCGAACCGGGACCGTACCAACCCAAACCGGTACCATGTAATCGGTCTGGTTTTCGGTTCCAAGTATTTGACAAAAACGGGATTCAGTATTCGGTACTAGGATTTTCCTGAAAAATCCTGAAACCAAATAGGAATATTAAGAGACTGTGTTTTTTTATTAAATTCTTTAAGTATGCATATCATCTCTTAAATAAACCAACCTTTTTTTATAATCAAGATATATCATATCCTAAACGAACAAAATTGAAAAGTAAAAACGTAAAAGAATACAAAAAATTGTTGAACTTTTGATTGTTGAATATTTGATTGTTTGGGATTGGTTTTGAATTTTGATACACGTTTGAAACATCATGATGATATTTTGGTTTCCGATTGATTTTGATATACATTTGATACATTTTCATATTTTCGGTCCTAAGTTGTCCTATAGTACCGATTTTCCCGTCCCAAAACCGAAACTGAACCGATACATACGGTTCGTTTTTCGGTCCTATTTTTTAGTCCCAAAAAAATTTGGTACCAACCGGTCCGGTCCCGATCTCATCCCCAGTTAAAAAGCTAATTAGTTTTTAGGTATTTCTGAAATTAGACTGTTTGTATTTTTGCTAGAACATTTAGTTGATTTAGTTATGTTTAGTTATGAATGGGTATCACATGTGATAAAAAAGTTAATAAAATCTCATGCATTTCACCAACAACATATGAAATTGACGAAAATTATGAGATTTTGTCTGAATACAAGTAATTTTCTTCACTTTACATGTGTGACCAACTTATGATTATTTTCTCCTTTCCAGATTTCCAAATGGTTTAGGAAAAATACCATCCATTTTCTAAGGCCATCCGTACCCATACCCTCAAACCCTCTTGCCACCTCAGCGCCACATCAGTTTTTCTTCTTATCCTCTCCTTACCCTAAAGTGAATTACCCATACCCTCAAACCCTCTTGCCACCTCATTTTTTTTTAATTCTTTTATTTATACATTTAATTATTTAACAAAATAAAAATATTTATATATTTTTTAATAAATAAAAATAAGATAAATAATAAAAATAAAAATTCATATCATTCATTAAAAATAAAAATTACAAAATAAAATGGGTTAGAATTATATATATAGTGTGATTAAATTGGAAAAATAAAATAAATTTTTTTTTAAAGTAACCGTTGTCAAACGTTCATATTTGAATTTATTTAAAAAAAAATTAAAAGCCATCGGGTAACAACGGGTTGGGGAACCCGGGGCTGGAACCCGCCCCAAAGCCCGAGCCCCCCCGTATCCATTCCCGCTGGAACCCGTAACCAGCCCGAGCCCTAACCCGCCTCCGCTACGGATGGCCTAAGACTCTTGATCCGGATTTGATCCTGAATTTTTGGTCAATGACCGGTTAAAACTGGTCCATTTTTAACTTTAAAACGCCAGTTTTTCTAATGTTTGGTCTTTGTATCCATCTACTTCTTTTCATGGACTATGGTGTACTTGAGTGAAAAAAGAGGGTAAATATATGTGAGCGAATATAAATAGTTGCAAAAGTTCATCCTTTGTGGGTCCGGGCAGGGAGGAGATGAAGACGGTACGGTACATAAATCAAAACGGTGCATCGCATTGCATGACGAGAAGGATGATGTTACACAACTCCCTGGTCTTCATGTGACACATCATATATGATGACATTACACATATACTAATAAAGACCCACATTTATATAGAAAAACTGATTCATATAGTTATTTTGGACACTTCAATTTAATGTATAGCCACATTTCGAATTCATTCACGGATTTAGGCTATGTTTGGCAAACTAGTTGATAGCTGATAAAGAAGCCATGTTTGATAAAAACTAGCTTATAAACATGTAAAATGACCAAAAATGGGCATCTTTAAAGAATTATCAATTACAATAGTTAATTATATAATTAAAACAAATTTATAACAATATAATATGTTAATTAATACTACCAATGTAATAAAGAAAAATTAAATAATATAACATGTTAATTAAAAGAACTTAAAATTTATTATTGTATAATCAAATAATAATTAAAAAGATAATAGTAATTGATAATTAAAATATATTGATTAATATTAAAAAATAAATATAAATAACTTATATGATTAACAATAACTCTAAATATTCAAAAGTTTTTACCAATGTATAATTAAAATTTAATTTAATAATTCAGTTAATATTAATTAATAATAATTAAACTTAAAAAAGTTAATATTTATATTATAATAATAGTTAATAAATAATAATTAATATTAGAGTGAATTGTGGATTTGGTCCATGTGTTTTGATGGTTTTTGTGACTAAAGTCCCTATACTATGTTTATTGTGGATTTGATCCTTGTGGTATTCAGTTTTTCTTGGCCATGGTCCCTCGACTAACATTTTCGTTAACTTCGTTAAGTTAAGGACCATTTTAGCCATTTTTTCTAAATTTTGTCTTTCTACTATAAAAAAAAGTAAAACAATATTTTTATACACACACAAATATATACATATATAACTATAGACACACAAATATATATATATATATATATATAAATAATTATACACAAATATATGTATATATATACATAACGATATATAACAATTTAATTTATCATTTTATTGTAATGGTGGAAAAAAGTATGGGTTTATTGTTATAATGTAATTAAAATTTTGATTTAAACAAATTAAATCATAAAATTGTATCTTATTTTATTTAGAGCGAAAAAAATAAGATATTGTTTTATGATTTGATTTATTTAAATTAAAACATTAATTATGTTAAAGACGAAAAACAATATTAAAATTGAAACTCCTAATTTTAGAATGTTAAAATTGGATTTCATTTCTCAGTGGTTTTCAATAATTTGGTGTTAAAATATCGATAATAAGCTTGTTTGTTACAATGAAAATAAAAGAACAACAAAATTAAATCGTCTTTAACATAATTAATGTTTTAATTTAAATAAATCAAATCATAAAACAATATCATATTTTTTCGCTCTAAATAAAACAAGATACAATTTTATGATTCGATTTGTTTAAATCAAAATTTTAATTACATTATAACAATAAAACCATATATTTTTCCACCATTACAATAAAATGATAAAATTAAATTGTTATATATCGTTATGTATATATATACATATATTTGTGTATAATTATATATATATATATATATATATATTTGTGTGTCTATAGTTATATATGTATATATTTGTGTGTGTATAAAAATATTGTTTTACTTTTATTATAGTAGAAAGACAAAATTTAGAAAAATGGCTAAAATGGTCCTTAACTTAACGAAGTTAACGAAAACGTTAGTCGAGGGACCATGACCAAGAAAAACTGAATACCACAAGGACCAAATCCACAATAAACATAGTATAGGGACTTTAGTCCCAAAAACCATAAAAGCACAGGGACCAAATCCACAATTCACTCTTAATATTAATAAGAACAATATTGGAATATTCACAAAAAGCTACTGAAAAGCTACTTCAAGTAGCGTTTCAAAAAGCTAATTTATGGTCATCCAAACATGTACCCAAAAAATAAGCTAGCTTATAAGATTAGAAAAAACGAGATTAAAAGATGAGAAAAAACGAGCATTACGCAAGTAGCACACCATGGATCCATATATTTGTTACGTAAGTTGACCCGAAAACCTATGGTTACCTAAAAAACTCGCATAACACCTATTTTCCTTTTTTTTTAATTCTAATTCGGAAAGAGGATTACGTAAGTTAATTAATGTTACTTGTAACAAGTAAGATTACCCACTGTGTATAAATCTGTCAATGAATACAAAAGATTGCTATAAAATAATAAGTTTTTCATTTTATATTAGCAGTATTTATATTTTTGCACAATTTTAGTATCTTTCTCATGTAGGGATATTTACCAAATGTGGTAAAAAAAAAGTGATTAAGACAGATCAGGTGATTGGTTAAACGAGTGATTAAGACAGATCAGTGGATAAGCTTGTAATGAATGAATGAAGACGTCAAATGGTTTTGTCTTCCTTTTCAATTTTTTTATGAATATATATCGGGTTAACTATAGTTAGCAAAATTTATTATTTAAATATTTGTCTTATTTCACATAAATTAGTTATAATTAGAGATGTTGAAAAAAACTGTGTTTTTTACGATTTGAATAGTTTGGTGGTTTGATCGGGTTTGAAAAACAGTCAAATCGTTCGGTTTAGTCTGGTCTATGGTTTGGACGTTTAGATTGAACCGACCATCAAAAATATACAAGTATTAATTTTATTTAGTTTTATGTTGTATTCTAACTTTATATGGTCCAATTAAAAATTCCACCTAACACATTATGTTTGTCTTTAGTTATCACTTTTCAAATAAATTGGCAAACATTTCGAAATCTGTAAAAAATAAAATAAAAACTTCTAAATCGTCTTTCAACTTGTTCAAAGTTTATACAAAGTTCCAATTATTGTTGGTGGGTTTATTTAACCATTTTTTTCAACTTGGTCAATATTTTATTCATTTTAGAGTTGGTCGTTTTCTTTAATAATTCGGTATACTAATTATCTATTAATGCTATGTTAGTAGAAAATTTATTTTGGATATAGATGTTAAGTTTTTTTAGTTTAAAGCTCGTAAAAGGTCCAAATCGTTTAAATTGGTCAAACCATACTGCATTTTTGTGGTCCGTTTTGACTGGTTTGGTCATTTGTGAAACCATTTGATTTGAAAATATTAATAAAACGCCATTGCAGTTTGGTTTGTGGGGTTAACCCGCCCAAATCGGATCACGAACACCCTAGTTACAAGTGTTGTAAGTATTTGAAATATATTTGGACGACATTTGATATGTTATGTTAACTTTTTATTTAGAGTAAATTAAAGATTTGGTCCATGTGGTTTATACTCTCTACCCATAATGGTTCTAAAATCAAAATAAATACACTAACTAGCTTCCTGATTTGCATTTTCGCAAGCTTTTAATCCCCCCCCCTCTAACGAAGTCAAAAAGATTATGTTAACCCAAAGTCCCATTCGTATATTTATTTTAATTTTGGAACCACTGTAACTCTGTGAATAAAAAGTGTAAACCACATGAACTAAATCCACAATTTATGTTATACTAGTTGGGTACCCGCGCAATGCGGCGGAATGCCAATTTTTTTTGTAAATTGAGAGTATGACATTTATGATCTTTATAAACTTTAAAGTTTATAATGGTTGGTCGACCAAAAAGTTTTTGTTGTAATTAGATTACTGCAATTCATAATTAACCAAAAAACCAAAATTCATGTGTACACAAAATAAAAATGTAATCATTATTGAAGAGTATATCAATTGAACTACGTTCATCCCATATAACTCAAACAATCTGTTAGACAACCTAGGGGGGGTAAGGTTGTATTTAAAATCTTTTACTTTCAAAAATTCTTTTACAAATAAATACAGTACAGAAACAGTATAAATAAATCAGAGTATACAAATAATAAATATACAACAATTATATAAACAGATATAATTAAAAGCACAGCGGAATAAATAAAGAGATAAGGGATAGAGATACTTGACACAGAGATTTACTGATTTACCACCAACTGTGATAAACCAGCAGCCGAGACACTTCTCGACACGATCCAATAAATGTATTCTTTACGGTAGAACACAAACCAAATACAAAGGAATTTGTAATAGTTTCTCAAGCCTCTGCTATGAGATAAACAGGATCACACACCCGTTATTCAAATACTTACAAGAGGAGTATAACTCACAATGGGTAATCACTCTT
The DNA here is from genome assembly GCA_033807775.1 of Saussurea involucrata. Taxonomy (NCBI): domain Eukaryota; kingdom Viridiplantae; phylum Streptophyta; class Magnoliopsida; order Asterales; family Asteraceae; genus Saussurea; species Saussurea involucrata. The sequence goes on along the minus strand of CM066322.1, from coordinate 10,821,648 downwards.
GTATAATAATCACTTGGATATTTTATAAAAAAGGTTTTATAAAATATATATATTAATTAGATGAGAGAGCTGAGAGTTTGGTTGCTGCTTGTTGTGTTGTGTGTTCTTTGTTTTTATTTTCTTCTCCACCAGCATGCATGTATATATATCAGCTCATCCAACGGTAACATGCAATCCGCGGTATACCGCCAAATGCACGCGGTATACCGTGCAGACAAAAGTACACTGACACTCAACGGCTCTCATGCAAAGTTGACTTCTGGAATACGTACCCGCGGTATACCGGCTAGAACTCGCGGTATACCGGCTAGTAAAAGTAGCTTCAACCAATCAGAGATGCACACCGAGCCTGCCGCGGTATACCGGCTGTACCGCCGCGGTATACCGGCGTCAGAAAAGGACAGCTTCCAGGACGCAACCAATCTTGCTGGATCTTCTCAAAAAAACCTTATTTAATTAAAATCAATTATGGTTTTTAGAAATATCCAAGTGGTATATTATTTTAGGGTGTTTATCATTATAAATTATAAACACTAATGACAACGTAAATCTTCCGTCTTGAACTCTTCAGATAAAATCTTCGTGTTCTTCAAGAACTGCACACTTGGATTAAATTGTTAGATAAACAATAATACGGTGTGTTTGTAATCATCAAAATAAATATATAAAATATATAGAGATGTGGTACACTTGCACCAACAATCTCCCCCTTTTTGATGATGACAAACACAACCGCTAAGCATGAGCATATGCGGTTTCTCTCCCCCGTTTGTCGAAACAAAAAGGGTCAAGAAAGACGGTATGCTTCCCCTCGAGAGATGCTCCCCCTCAAAATATGCATATAATTGAGGTAGCATAAACTCATGGGTAAAGATAATAAAACGCTCCCCCTCAAATTAATAACGATATCAATTTGATTTTATAAAATTTGAGGGATAAAATAAAATGCAAAAAGCAATAGAGACAAAGATATACAAACCAATACGAAACACTTGCACCAAAACGGATCTTAAGGCTTCAATTTTCGGTTAATTTTATGTGATAAAAAAAATCACCACGTATTATGACCTCGTCAGGTAACCACGTATTATAACCTCGGCAGGTAACCACGTATTATAACCTCGGCAGGTAACCACGTATTATAACCTCGGCAGGTAACCACGTATTATGACCTCGGCAGGTAACCACGTATTATAACCTCGGCAGGTAACCACGTATTATAACCTCGGCAGGTAACCACGTATTATAACCTCGCCAGGAAACACGTATTATATCCTCGCCAGGAAACACGTATTGTATCCTCGCCAGGAAACACGTATTATATCCTCGCCAGGAAACACGTATTATATCCTCGCCAGGAAACACGTATTATATCCTCGCCAGGAAACACGTACAAAAGGTAAAGAAAATTTTCGTGGTACCCTTTTCTTATGGGTCCTTTTAACAGTTAGTATAAAACATAAACTGCAAAAAAAATTAAAATATGTTGTCGACATAAAATAAAACATGACAACATACAAAACCATATAAATGGTTTAAAACCACAAACGCATCCCACCGGGATTATCAACATTAAACATTCCTTTCGGAATCCATTTTCTAACCATTTTAATTTTACGATCGTATTCATCATAGACGTAAAAAGAAGTATGCGGATTAACATTTTTCTTAGGATTCGCAAACTTATTATTATACATAAACGCATGTGATTTTCTCGACATATAATTCACATAATTCATTTTAGGAACATACGGAGGTTTTTGCGTTTTATTTTTAACAACAAATTTAGGTTTTTCAAAAACCTTTTTAATTGGCATACAATCACATTTTTCAATACACGTATTTGAACCAATGCCTTTTCGGCAATTTATACGATTTGATATATTAAGCATTTTAAGCACTTTATCATTGCTACTATTAAAAGCATTTGCTAATAAGTCATTTTTCTCATGCGATTTACATTTAGCATTTAAACATGCAATTTCATTTTCAAGAATCTCGCATTTTGCACATATAATATCTTCATGTGTCTTTTTATTTAAGCATGCAATTTTATCATTTAAAATAACACAAGATTTACAAATATCTTTTTCACTTAATTTATTTTCTAATTTAGTGATAACATCTAAATCATGAGCAGATTTTTGTTTACCGTCATCTATTTCCTTTTTATATACAGATACGGTTTCTTTTAAATTAGAGATTTCATCTTTATACCTATTTGCAAGAGCGGCCATATCATGAAATGATTTATATAATTCGTCAAGATTATTTTCATCGTCACTATAATAATTATCACTATAATTACTATCACAATTATTTTTAGAAGAATATGATGAAGATACCTCATTATCATGGTCGGCCATGAAACAAAAATTTTTGGCCTCATTTATGCTTGCGCTCAACGCGCCTCCAATTAAAGCTTTTGGTGTGTTGATTTGTTTTGCTCGTTTCGGACACACACTCGCATAGTGATCCTTGTCGCCACACACATAGCAAAAGCCTTTCTTTTTATTGGCTTTTTCATCGTCGCTAGATTCGTCATTTTTGTCTTCACTTTTGTGGACGTTGCGACTTTGGTTTTTACCACCACGACGGTAGTCTCCATTTTCTTGAAACCTATCATTTTTGGCAAACTTTTTGTTAGATAAAAGTTTAGAAAGTTTTCTTACCAACTTGACTAAATCGTCAAGATTTTCGGGTTCGTCATCGGATGAGCTAGCTTCTTCCTCCTCTTCCTTTTCCTCTTCTTTTGAGGCAATGACTTTTAAAGCTATGGATTTCTTTTTGACTTGCTCCCGGACTTGATTTCTTCTTAGTGCAATTTCGTGCACTTTAAGATTGCCGATGAGATCATCGAGCTTCATAGTTGCGAGATCTCGGGAGTCTTCCAAGGATGTGATTTTTGCCATCCACTCCGAAGGAAGTGCTCGAAGAATTTTCCTTACATAATCCTCATTAGGATAAGTACGACCTAATCCCTTCAAAGTAGTCATAATGAGGTTAAAACGTTTAAACATTGAGTCGATTGACTCATCTTTTGACATTTCAAATAATTCATAATCATGAACAAGAATATTTATTTTAGAGCTTTTAACTTGAGTATTTCCACGATGAGTGTCGCTCAAGCTTTGCCAGATTTGATTAGCAGTTTTATAAGTATAAACTCTTTCAATTTCATCAGAGGTTAAAGCAGCATATAATATATTTTTAGCTTCAAAATTTAAACAATAATGAGATTCTTCAGCGGGAGTCCAATCTTTTATGGGTTTATCAACAATAAGATCATTTTCAACTTTGGTTGGTCTAAAATTCCCATTTTCTATAATATCCCAAATTTTTTGACTTTTGCCACGAACGTGACATTCAAATAGCTCGGCCCAAATGCCAAACTTTTCAGTATCTATCAAAGGAGGTTTAGAAAACACAAAATTAGTTTGTTGAGCCATAAAAAAATATTTAAACAGAAAATTTTTGAAAGACCCGCTCTGATACCAAATGTTAGACAACCTAGGGGGGGGGGGGGGGGGTAAGGTTGTATTTAAAATCTTTTACTTTCAAAAATTCTTTTACAAATAAATACAGTACAGAAACAGTATAAATAAATCAGAGTATACAAATAATAAATATACAACAATTATATAAACAGATATAATTAAAAGCACAGCGGAATAAATAAAGAGATAAGGGATAGAGATACTTGACACAGAGATTTACTGATTTACCACCAACTGTGATAAACCAGCAGCCGAGACACTTCTCGACACGATCCAATAAATGTATTCTTTACGGTAGAACACAAACCAAATACAAAGGAATTTGTAATAGTTTCTCAAGCCTCTGCTATGAGATAAACAGGATCACACACCCGTTATTCAAATACTTACAAGAGGAGTATAACTCACAATGGGTAATCACTCTTGTATAATAATCACTTGGATATTTTATAAAAAAGGTTTTATAAAATATATATATTAATTAGATGAGAGAGCTGAGAGTTTGGTTGCTGCTTGTTGTGTTGTGTGTTCTTTGTTTTTATTTTCTTCTCCACCAGCATGCATGTATATATATCAGCTCATCCAACGGTAACATGCAATCCGCGGTATACCGCCAAATGCACGCGGTATAACGTGCAGACAAAAGTACACTGACACTCAACGGCTCTCATGCAAAGTTGACTTCTGGAATACGTACCCGCGGTATACCGGCTAGAACTCGCGGTATACCGGCTAGTAAAAGTAGCTTCAACCAATCAGAGATGCACACCGAGCCTGCCGCGGTATACCGGCTGTACCGCCGCGGTATACCGGCGTCAGAAAAGGACAGCTTCCAGGACGCAACCAATCTTGCTGGATCTTCTCAAAAAAACCTTATTTAATTAAAATCAATTATGGTTTTTAGAAATATCCAAGTGGTATATTATTTTAGGGTGTTTATCATTATAAATTATAAACACTAATGACAACGTAAATCTTCCGTCTTGAACTCTTCAGATAAAATCTTCGTGTTCTTCAAGAACTGCACACTTGGATTAAATTGTTAGATAAACAATAATACGGTGTGTTTGTAATCATCAAAATAAATATATAAAATATATAGAGATGTGGTACACTTGCACCAACACAATCTATCATCCGAACCCTTAGTTTAAATAATAAGCATATCCGCTTCAAACATTTTAACCAATCAGATGACATGTTAGTATGTAAATAATAACAAGACACCAGATAGCGTTTCTCTCACAATCAGCTATCTTTTACCCATGAACGATAAAGGGAATTTAACTTTATTGAGATATAAGAAAGATTGGGATCTGAAGAACATACCTCGTTATAATGACAGGGATGCCAACCTGTGAAGCATAAACAACAACTTTTACTTTAGCAGTCATTCCGCCTCTTCCTAGCCTTGACTTGTCCACACTACTAATTGTATTCTCGAGCTTCTCCTTAATGTAGGTATAAATTAGCTTTCACGGAGGATCACTTGGAGGCCCACTGTAGAGACCATCTAAATCACTTAACAGCACAAGAAGGTCTGCTTTTAGCTCCAAAGCAGAACATTTTTATCAAAAAAATTAATGGGAATTAAAGAGTATCAGTAATAACCAGTTTTCATGCAAATTGATGAAGATTATGTTCCAGTAACATCAAATAAGTACCTGCTATGGACTAACTTCCTGTATCTAAGCCGCTGCCTACCAGCACCTGATGAGACCAATATAACCCCATATCCTTGAGAATTTAGTATCTGGATCTGCATTTAGGAGATAAGTTAATCATAATAAGAAATTAAGACATAGCATATATTTTTTTATAAAAGACTATTAAAACAAAAACAAAAAATAAGAATGACAGTATAGAAGGACCCAAATAGTATGAAAATGAGTTTCAATAAACAATTTACCTGCTCACATAGAGCTCCCAATCTTCCAAGCACAAGTTTTCCATTATCTCGGGTGACAACAGTCGTCCCAACATAAATTATTGAACAAAATATTTACCTGTAGAAATGGGGATTAGGAAATGAAATGAGTATAAAAATGATACCAGAAATCGTAGCATTGAGAACTTTTACCTTACGATATTGTTTCACATGTTATTTTTTAGTCCAAAATATGTGTGGAATGTATATGTGGGAGGACATATGAAATCCGTCTAAACAACACATAAAGTTCGTTGTGCAAAAAGTAACAATTAACAAAAGGTAATCAAAGGTTCATTGTGGTTCCTTAATGGAAGCAAATTTTGATTATAAACAACCAGAATGGTAGATTATCACCATATTGCTTAATAATTCTTGCTTATATTGGAAGGAGGGGAGAGAATTAGCACAACAGTAGATAGAGCTCGGAGATTATTATATGAGCAAGTAAACGGTAAATTATTCATAAAAAGAAAATTAAGCCAAACATTTCTCAATATCAGTAGAAGTGTTGTTGTAGATTCATACAAATTCTAAGGTATGAAGAAATGAGAAAACAAATGCTATAATCTGATTTCACAAGGCACATGAAACGTTCTACCACAACAAATCGCTTCAAGATTTTCTCCGGCATATGAAACAAGTGGTGAAACCTCAACACCTACTTGCAAAACAGATAGATTACCACCACAAAAGAGATTAAGCCAATTGAATGTCAGATTGTGAAAGGTTTTTTTACCGGTTGAATATAAAGACACATAATGTGTTAAGAATCCGCTTGCTGCAACCACCCCACCTGTATGCAAAATCAGAACCAGAAGTCCGACAATGTCTAGAGTGTCAAAGTTGGACCCATTAGCATTTTTACAGGGGGAAATTCTTCTTCTCGTAATACCTATGTAAGAAAATTTGATAAGAGAATTAACGGTATGACCTCAAAAAGTGATGGAAATGCGCAAATATGAATTGTTCTAGCTTGTATCCAACTGTTTGCCTATGGATCATCAAGTTACTAATAATATATGACATTTTTGCCAAAAAAATTACTACTAAAATTTCAACAATGTAATCCACTTCAATCCCCACAAACCTTAAACCAGACCTTTTCAGGAACATTTGCAACTTGGATGCGAAATTCCAAAGTGAACATATGCAAGCAAACCTGAAATACAAGAAAGCACTTCATCATTTAGAATATGAAAAACATTTGTAATCATGTCATGCTGGTTTGATTAGGACAACAGATAACTATGAGAAAATATGTTCCAATATATATAGAAGAGAAAATGATCCAAGTCTACCCGATGTGGGACTCTAATAATAGCTTAAGTAGTTGTTATCTTAACTACATGCATGTGCAAATGCCTATTTGTAGTGCAATTTCTACATATTAAAACTTGAGAAAAAATAAAAGTTCATAGAAAACATGAGATCATCCAATGAAATAACAAATGTTAACCAAGTCGCTCGGTAATTCCTTGGGCTTGCTGTAGGAAAGAGTCGGATGGTGGCTTAACCATTCAGATGTTTTTGGCTTAATTGTTGCAGCTTCTGTTCATGTGGGAGTGGGCTGGCAAGTCGCAGTAAGCTGCTGATTGGCAACATTAAGCTGATGTTCGGTTTAAGCTGTTGTTTGACAACTTTATGCTGTTGTTTGGCAGCTTTAACCTGCTGTTTAGTAGCACTAAGTTGCTGTTCGAATTTAGCTGTTGTTTGACAACATTAAGTTGCTGTTCGGCAGCATTAAGCTGATGTTCTACAACTGTTGTTTGGTGGTTTTAGCTGCAGCAGCATTAAGCTGATGTTCTACAACTGATGTTTGGTGGTTTCAGCTGCAGCAGTACGCTGCTAGATCACATCTGTTGTTTTGTCTCAGCTGTTGCGGTTCGCGGCTTGTGTCGTCGTAGTTTTCAGTCTTTGGTTCTGTTTTGGTGGATCTCTGTTTTGTTTTAGGTGTCTTTAATATGTTTTTTTTAAGATTCTTACTTAAATGCTTTATAATATAGTATAGATATAGATATTCAAAGAACCAAATGAAGTGATCATGAATCAGCAACATTTGAAACACCGAAAGTAAAAGAAAACCAGAACAATAGTAAAATCAAAGTTGCTTCTCCTCTTAAGAACAACACTCCTATTTCTAAGAAAATTTCTAACAATATATGATGCGTGGCATTCAGTTTTTACACTCCTTTTATTTTTTACACCAAGTTCAAACCCCACAAGAGAAAAACACACAGAAACCCATATAAGAAACATTATTATTCATAATGAATGAATAATAAGTAGACCAAGTTCAAAACCTATATATCATAGAAAAAACACATAAAAGCACACAGTATTCTACTATTCTTTACCAGGTGAATATGTTTAACATTGACCAAAATCTTTTCTTTGACTAATCCCTTGATAAATTATGATTGTAAGACATTAGCCCTGATTAAAGCTAGGGGGAGGCTTTAACATTCAGTTGAAAGAGATACTTGCCTTCGAGGGTTTCACATGTGCCAGACGTATGCCAACCAAACCAATGCCTGATCCAAGCTGCTCTTTCATGGATCAAAACAAACACAGAAGAAAAACATTGTAAGTACTCACAAATGTCAACTTGTTATTATAAATGTGCAATAGCCAGTGGGCTCAATGGACATCAAAGAAACATAAGAACCTGCTACAACCTAAGTTTTTTCCATATATTTTAATTTACACATTTCCTGTTAAGTTGTTATTTGCATATGAAACACCCGAAGGATGTTAAATGTGAAATTTCATGTGTAAAAATATATCTAACATACAACTATAGCAATTCCTAAAAGTATAGTCATTGTTACGTGAAATAGACCTTTATATAGCTTTTCTGGTTCTATAAATTTGAAGTTCAATTCATTACATGTGTTGCAACACATAAGATCCTAACTTGGCCAGCCCAGAGAGGGGTGTAAAAAGAACCATCAAAGAATAATTTACATGTATAGAATTTGGAAGTGTATTCAGAGACAATCTTACCTCAAAACATGACTTCATTGAGAACAGCTCGGGACACAAAAGAATGAATTCCGATAAGAATAGGCTCGAGGGCTATATGGAACAACTGAGCACACCATGTCAACAGTTACATATGTTGATTTGTTACAAATACACATTGCAATATAAATCATGCATATCTTCAATATAAACCATGTCAACCTGTTTTCAAGTTGTTAGTGAACTCTCAACATAAGCCATAGAAGTAAAAAGGGTATAGTAAATGCATATACCATATGATACATCCATACATCCTAAGAAAGCAAACCAAAATCGAATCGATTTCAGTAGCCTTGGATAGAAAAATCGAAATCTGTTTGTTGGGAACTGAAGATATGCTAACTATAGTTAGTACTGCTAAGTCTTCATTACTACTGCCAGTTCTTCGTTACTACTGCTGGGCAAGGTTACTGCTGCTAGATGAAGTTAATGCTGCTAGATGAAGTTAGTGCTGCTAGACCAAATTACTACTGCTAGACATGGTTAGTACTGCTGAGCTGAGTTACTACTGCTTGAAGACTGTGAAGATTAATACTGCTGAAGGTTGTTAATGCTGCTGAGCCAAATTATCATTAATACTGCTGAGTTGATAAGTTTGGTATGCGATTCTTTTGGAGACAAATAAGGAATTGATCAAGATATGTTTAACGAAGATTCAGAAGATCAATTTACTTTTGATAGTTATCTTGTAATTACTTTTGTATAAATAGTATTGATAGATAGCTATTAAAAAACATGAATATTATACGAGAGAATATACAGAATTCGATATTCAAGAGTGAATTAACCTCAAGATCATAGATCCTATTTCTAGAGAAGTAGAAATCGTCTTGTTGAGCCTGTTCAACAAGATTGAGGTTTTGGTGTAAAACTTGTGAGTTATAACTGTTTGATATATATACAGTTTATTGAATTTCTATTGATTGTTCTTTAATTGATTTAGAGTTCTATTCCGCAAGATTCTCTAAATTCTGTTTCTAAGAAGTTTAATTCTTGTTAAGAATCGATCCTGACAAGTGGTATCAGAGCATTGGTATCTTAGAAATTATGGACAACTCAATGGATTCTCACAGTACTCTTGTTTCAAAGGTTCCCATGCTCAAACCCAATGAATTTGACATGTGGAAACTAAGAATCAAGCAGTACATTCTTCTTACTGATTATGCAATATGGGACATTATAGAAAATGGCCCATGTAATGAAGGAAAGATTGGAGCAGATGGAAAGAGACCTCCTCCCAAGACAGATGCTGAAAAGAAAGTAAGACAAACAGAGATGAAGGCCTTAAGCACTCTGCTTTTGGCTATTCCTAATGAGTACCAACATCAATTCCAACACTGCACAGATGCACAGATGTTGTGGAATGCTCTGGAGAAAAGATTTACTGGAACAAAGAGCACAAAGAGAAATCAAAAGGCTATTCTCAGGCAACAATATGAAAACTTTATGTCTGCAAAGAATGAGTCTATGACTCAAACTTTTGACAGATTTAACAAGTTAATTGGAGAATTAGCAACTGTGGGTGTACACATGGATGCTGATGATGTCAACAGAAAGTTCCTTAGATCATTGGGAGAAGAATGGACCATGTACACTGTCTCATTCAGACAGAATGACCAATTGGAGGACAAAGAGCTAGATGACCTCTACAATGATTTGAGAGTATTTGAGGCTGAAGTTGAAGCCAAGAAAAGGCCATCAGGATTTGTTTATAATGCTGCTTTATTATCTTCATCCTCTGATACTGCTGCTAATACTGATTCTGTTAATACTGCAGGTTCTGTTAATTCTGCTAGTGGAACCAATCAAGAGAAGACCACAGATTCTGTACTAGAAGCATTCTTTTCTAGTCATGTCCACTCTTCTCTAATCAATGATGATTTAGAGCAGATCAATGCTGATGATCTGGAAGAGATGGACATCAAGTGGCAGATGGCTATGCTATCAATGAGGGTGAAGAAATTCATCAAAAGGACTGGGAGAAACAACTTTTCCCAAAGAAGAGAAGATGGTGCAGGCTTTGACAAGTCAAAGGTTGAATGCTATAAGTGTCACAAGATGGGACACTTTGCCAGAGAATGCAGAAGTGGAGGATCACAGACTCCAAATGGAAACCAAAACAGAAGCTCCTCTCAAGCCCTTGTTTCTCAACAAGGAATGGGATTTGATTGGAGTGATCAAGCTGAAGAAGCCTGTCATAATCAAGCTCTTATGGCAGAAGTGTCTGATATCCCCACAGAGGTACAATCTAAACTCTGTTCTCAAACTTGCATTGATGCTGTTAAAAGATATAGGGATCACAATCAGGGTATGTGTGATGACCTTAAGAGGCTAGAGAAAGATGTAAAAGATTATGTTAGGATTGTAGAAAGGTTTGAGGAACAGATTAGAGCTTTTCAAGCTAATGAACTTCAACACCACTATGATACTAACTATTGGAAGTGGGAGAAGAATGAGTATGAGATTAAGCTGAAAGTGTCTGGGGAGGAGAATGAAAAGTTAAAAGAAGAGCTTAAAAAGGTTAAACTTGATGTTGAAAAGTTTACCTGTGCTTCTAAAACCATGGACACCATCATTAAAGCACAAATCCATGACAAGATGAAAGTAGGGATAGGATACAATACTACACCTCCACCCTACAATAACAACTACATACCTCCTAAGTCTGACTTGTTAGAGACCAAGGATAGAAAGGAACCTGAATTAAAGATTGATATAGATCCTTGTGAAAAAGAAATAGTTGTTGAGGATGAGACTGACAAAGTAGACTCTGATGAGGAATGTGAGAGTCCATGTGTCAAGAACACAGAGATCAAAAGGACTGAAGAGAAAAAGGAAGTTCATTACACACAGCCCAAAGTTGTGAACTCAAATACTTGTAAACAGTGTTCCTGCAGGAAATTCAAAGAGAACAAGCCCCAAAAACATGATAATCAGAGGGGAAATCAAAGGAACTGGAATAACCAGTGGGCTATGAGACAAGGAGTTGATCTGAAAAGAATCAACAGACCAAAACCTTGTTTCATCTGTGGTAAGCTAAATCACTTAGCCAAACACTGTTATTTCAATCCTGTTAACCAAAGGTTTAATGCTCAAAGATCTTTTCAAAAACCTGGTGGTTACAGAAAGAATGGTGGATATAAAAAGTCTACAAAGAAAAATGTGGCAAAGAAACAAGATAAACCCAAAAGCCACCTAAAGAAAATGACTGAAAAGGAATGTGATACTATGTGGGTTCCAAAAAGCACTAAAAACAATACTGCTGCTAGCAGTGTTAGTACTGCTAACACTGCTAGTACTGCTTCAAAAGTTAGTGCTGCTAGCAGTATTAATACTGCTAGAAATCATTCCAAAGTTAGTGCTGCTAGCAGTGTTAATACTGCTAGTATTCAGTCCAATGTTAGTGCTGCTAATACTTTTAGTGCTTCTTCTTCAGATAGTACTGCTGCTAGCAGTATTAACTCTGTTAATACTGCTTCTAGCAGTGTTAACTCGGTTAATACTGCTACCTCTGTTAGTACTTCTGAGGTTAATACTGCTAGCACTGTTAGTACTGCTAGCACTGTTAGTACTGCTGCAAGTGCTGCTACTCCAATAATTTTGACAAAGTATTCCAGCACAGCAGTACCAAAAGTTAAAAATCTCATCAAAACCAAGTGTAAGTATTTTGATGAGCAAGGGAGACCCAAGACCACTTCGGCTTGGGTTCCAAATAAAACTAACTGATTTATCTTGATGTGCAGGGCAACCAACAGCTCAAGGGGAAGAGCATTTGGCATGTTGATAGTGGTTGCTCCAGGCACATGACAGGTAACATGTCCTGCCTCAAAAATTTCAAAAAGATTGATGGAGGACATGTTGCATTTGGGGATAATCCTGCTGGTGGAAAGATAAGTGGTAAGGGTGATGTTTCAAAGGGTAAGATGACCTTTGAAGATGTATACTATGTTGAACAATTGAGATACAACCTGTTAAGTGTATCACAGGTTTGTGACAAGAAGCATAGTATATTGTTTACAGACTCTGAATGCATTATCCTTGCTCCTGGATACAAAGTGGTTGATGAAAACATGATACTTCTGAGAACTCCTAGGAAGGATAATGTTTACTGTTTAGATTTGGAAAGTGTTTCATCTGATTCATCTCTAAATTGTTTAGTTTCAAAAGCTTCTTTAGATGAATCATCACTCTGGCACAGAAGGATGTGTCACATGAACTTTAAAACAATAAATAAACTTGTTAAGAATAACCTTGTAAGGGGTTTACCATCCAAAGTATATTCATGTGATGATCATTGTGTTGCTTGTCTCAAAGGCAAACAACACAAAACTTCTCATAAGTCCAAAGAGATAAACACTATATCAAATCCTCTTCAACTGTTACATATGGATCTGTTTGGTCCTACCAATGTGATGAGTATTGGCAAGAAATCATACTGCTTAGTTATTGTTGATGATTATTCTAGATTTACTTGGGTATATTTTCTGAGAACTAAAGATGAGACAAGTGGACTGATCAAATCTTTCATTCTCAAAATTGAAAACCAATCAAATCAAAGAGTGAAAGTCATTAGATCAGATAATGGAACTGAGTTTAAAAATTCTGATCTAAACACCTTTTGTGAAGAAAAAGGAATTGAGAGACAATACAGTGCTCCTAGGACTCCACAACAAAATGGTGTTGCTGAGAGAAGGAATAGGACACTAATTGAGGCTGCTAGATCTCTGTTAGCTGACTCAAAGTTACCAATTACTTTTTGGGCAGAAGCAGTTAATACTGCCTGCTATGTTCAAAACAGAGTTTTAGTTGTAAAGCCTAAAAACAAGACACCTTATGAGCTTTTCCATAAAAGGAAACCATATATTGGATTTTTCAAGCCATTTGGATGTCCTTGTACTATTCTCAATACCAAATCTCACTTAGGCAAGTTTGATAGCAAAGCAGATGATGGTTTTCTTGTTGGGTATTCATCTCAAAGTAAGGCCTACAGAGTTTTTAATACCTCTTCTAGAATAATTGAAGAAAGTGACAATGTCAAATGCAATGAGAACACACCAAATCCTATTGGTTCAGGTCCTAATTGGCTATTTGACATTGATTCACTCACTAATTCTTTGGGTTTCAGTGGTGATGTATATGCAGGACAAAGGGATACACCATCATCAGAACACAGAATTCAATCTGTGATATTTCCAATCCCTTCCATTGATCCTGTGGAATTCTGTGAACACCATGAGGAGACTGAACCTATTCAGAATGAAGAAGAGAGGAGAGCAGAGGAAAATCAGTCTTCAGGTTCAAATTCCAGAGAATCTGAGGTGACTGAAGAAGCAGAAACAAATCCAGAATTAAATGAGTCTAATCTGGATGAGGACTTACAAGAGGAAGCTGGTCATCAAACAAGAACTCAGAAAAATCATCCTCCTGAGTTGGTAATTGGAGATATTGCATCTCCCATGATGACTAGAAAGCAAAGCAGACTCCAAGAGTTGCAAGAGCAGCAAAATACAGTTAACACTGTTCTTACTTGCTTTCTGTCCCAGATTGAGCCCAAAAAGGCTTATGATGCCATGAAAGACCCAAGCTGGATAGAGGCAATGCAAGAGGAGCTGCTACAGTTCAAATTACAGGATGTTTGGGACTTGGTAGACCTTCCAAAAGGTCATAGAGCAATTGGCACCAAGTGGATTTTCAGGAACAAGAAGGATGACAGAGGGATTGTAATCAGAAACAAAGCTAGACTGGTTGCACAAGGGTACACTCAGGAAGAAGGAATAGATTATGAGGAAGTCTTTGCTCCTGTGGCAAGGATTGAAGCAATCAGGTTATTTCTAGCCTATGCCTCATACATGAAGTTCAAAGTGTACCAAATGGATGTCAAAAGTGCATTTCTGTATGGAAGCATTGAGGAAGAAGTATATGTCTGTCAACCCCCTGGATTTGAGAATCCATTGCACCCTGACAGAGTATACAAGCTGAAGAAGGCTCTCTATGGTTTGCATCAGGCCCCAAGAGCATGGTATGACACTTTGTCTACCTATCTCTTGAAAAATGACTTTGAAAGAGGAGTCATTGACAAGACCCTGTTCATCAAGAGGAGAAAGAGAGGTACTTTACTTGTTCAGATCTATGTGGATGATATCATCTTTGGATCCACCAATGATCAAATGTGTAAAGAGTTTGAAGAATTGATGCACAAAAGCTTCAAGATGAGCTCCATGGGAGAACTTACATTCTTTCTTGGGCTTCAGGTAAAACAGAGGAAAGATGGAATTTTTATTAGCCAATCCAAGTATGTGAAAGACATCCTGGACAAGTTTGGGTTATCAGACTCAAAGTCAGCAAGCACTCCTATGGAAACACATAAACAGATCACTGCAGATCTTGAGGGGGAGGATGTGGATGTCCATCATTACAGATCAATGATTGGATCTCTCATGTATCTCACAGCCTCTAAACCTGACATTATGTTTTCAGTCTGTGTTTGTGCCAGATTTCAGGTTTCTCCTAAGCAATCACACCTTCATGCTGTCAAGAGAATATTCAGATACTTAAAAAGGCAACCTAGATTAGGTCTCTGGTATCCTCATGAATCCTCTTTTGACTTGCTTGCATATTCAGATAGTGATTTGGGAGGAGCCAACATGGATAGGAAGTCTACTTCAGGTGGATGTCAGTTTTTGGGTACAAGACTAGTATCTTGGCAGTGTAAGAAACAAACCACAGTGTCCTTATCTACCACAGAAGCTGAGTACATAGCTGCTGCAAGCTGCTGCTCTCAGGTTCTATGGATTCAGAATCAGATGTTGGACTATGGGGTAACTTTTCTTCACACACCAATCTTCATTGATAACAACAGTGCTATTAGCATTGTTAATAATCCAGTCAAACACTCAAAAACAAAGCATATAGAGATAAGGTATCACTTTATAAGAGATTGCAATGAAAAGAAATTAATTCAGGTTGCTAAAGTCCATACAAATGACCAGTTTGCTGATCTATTCACAAAAGCTTTTGATGTGGGTAGATTCACCTTTTTGGTAACAAGTGTGGGCATGATCAACCTAGAATAAATTCATGACTTTCTGTTTTTATACCTATATTTCTTCATATATTTGGTGCTACTAACTTTCTTTCTCAGGATCCTCTGTTTTCCTCTGATTACCAAGTGAAGAAAAGTGTAAGTGTGGTTACTACTGCCAGTACAGAAGTTACTACTGTCGGTATTCTAGTAGTTACTACTGCTTGTGCAGTTACTACTGCTCAGTAGTTAATACTGCTCAGTAGTTAATACTGCTAGTGCATTTAATACTGCTAGTGTAGTTAATACTGCTTGGTCGTTAATACTGCTCAGTAGTTAATACTGCTCAGTAGTTAATACTGCTAGTACATTTAATACTGCTAGTGTAGTTAATACTGCTTGGTAGTTAATACTGCTAGGTAGTTAATACTGCTAGGTAGTTAATACTGCTCGGTAGTTAATACTGCTCGGTAGTTAATACTGCTAGGTAGTTAATACTGCTTGGCAGTTAATACTGCTTGGCAGTTAATACTGCTCGGTAGTTAATACTGCTTGGTAGTTAATACTGCTAGGTAGTTAATACTGCTAGGTAGTTAATACTGCTCGGTAGTTAATACTGCTAGGTAGTTAATACTGCTTGGCAGTTAATACTGCTTGGCAGTTAATACTGCTCGGTAGTTAATACTGCGAGGTAGTTAATACTGCTTCTGATAATCTAGGGCATATAAATACCCCTGTTTGCCCGCCCATGTTCATAACGACTCTTCGCATTTACTTCTTCTCTCTCGTTCTAACCTAGACTCCCCAGAATCTCTGTGCTTTTCTTTCAAGAATCCTTAGGCATCATGGAGTTTGTGGATGAGCACAATGAAATAGCCATGCTTCAGAAGCCGAAACAAGCTGCGGGATTCCACGATATTGTCGATTTTCTAAAATCCTCGCACATCTCCTATGCACTCACAGTGAGCCCAACAATCTATATCGAACATCAGAAACAATTTTGGGAGAATGCCACTGTTAGTGTTGAAGAAGGGCAGAAAACCATTCGAACAAGGGTTTGTGATAAACCCTTGAAAGTCACTGAAGAGGTTATTCGCATCTCCCTTCAGTTGAATGATGCTTCAGGTATAACTTCTATTCCTAATGAAGAACTCTTTTCTACTTTACAAAGAATGGGGTATGAAGGTCCCATTGGTGTTTTTAAATTCTACAAATCAAAATTTTTCAACCAATGGAGATTTCTTGTTCATACCCTGATGCACTGTATTTCCAAGAAAACTACTGGATGGAGTGAGTTCAGCAGTCCCATTGCATATGCCTTGGTCTGCTTATCCACTGCCAGAAAGTACAATTTCTCAGCAATGATCTTTACTGATCTTGTATCAAACTTGGAATCCAAAAAGACCTTTTTCATGTATCCAAGGTTTGTGCAAGAAGTTCTTAACAAGGAGTTGATGGACTTACCTCAGTTCACTGAGGTATATGTACCCAAATCCCCTAAAGGGAAGGTTTTTTCAAATATGAAAAGACTTCCTAGGGACTCGGAAGGAGTTGACACACCATTGTTCTCTACAATGATGGTTGTGTCCCACCCCTCTGAAGGTATGGCATCAGGATCAAGGCCCTCATTAGATCAACCCACTGATGCCCAATCCCAACCTTCCATCTCAAAAGACATCCCACAGTCCATTCTTGAACAGCCCACTCCCACAATCACCAAAAGATTTCAAAGAAGAAAGGTGCACAAGGCTCCTTCCCTTGTTGTACCTACTCAAAGCCCTACGCCTTTAAGCCCTCAATTGGAGCATTCTCCAATTGAGAATATCAACAGGGAAACCACAGGGGTGTCTCCCAACCTCAAGAAGGTGGTCTCTAAGGAGAAGGATGACCATATGGGTGCTAAGGCTGCCACTACTTCTGCTAGCACAGAGAAGGACAGTGGTAACATAAATAAGACCTTCCCCATGGCAACTCTAAATGAGAAATCATTAGGAGGACCCAGGTGCCAAGAAACCAAGGGGGCAGGTAGTGCTTCTGCTAGGCAGAAGGCTTCTGCTGAAACTTCCAAGGATCCTTTAAAGAAGGTAAACACTTCTAAACAAGGTGAGGATAGATATAACTATGAGGAATTGATGGAAACCATAGGGAATATCAACTTGGATGTAATGGCACAAAAGACAGAGATAGAGCAACTTAAGACTGTGGTCACCTACCAACAGTCTCAAATTGAGAAGCTCAAAAAGCTGGTCACCAGGTTGCTGAACAGAAAGAAAAAGGCAAGATTTGTGCTAAGAAGAAGAACTTCAACTGATGATGCTCCCAAAAAGGGGGAGTCAGAGTCAGAAGCAGAACTGAAACTGAAGGGTCAACATATTGAGGGGGAGACTGTTCACATAGAGACTGAGATGGAAATGGAGTATGCACAGGTTAAGGGGGAGACCAGTGAGACAGAAAAGGGGGAAGAGTGTGTTAAAGCAGCAGAAACCAAAGCAGCAGAAACCACAGCAGCAGAAACCACAGCAGCAGAAACTGTTAATGCTGCTGAGGTTGAACAAGCAGCAGAAACAGTTAATGCTGCTGAAGGCCAAACAGTCAAAGCAGCAGAAACTGAGCAGGAAGCAGTAACTACATCTCAAGCTGAAATAGATGAAGAAATTTACTGGATTGTAAAGAACTGTATTGAAGCAGCATCACTACATGTACTAAGAGAAGCAGTAACAGCCATAGCAGCAGAAATGGTTATTGCTGCTGAAAAACTTAAAGCAGCTGAACCAACTCCTGAGGCTGTCAAAACTCTTAAAAGAACCAAGATGATGTCCAAGAAAAGACCAAGAACCCAGCCCATAACTTCAAAGAAGAAAAATGAAAAGAAGCCAAGGGTGGAGTCATCTGCAGAAGAGGCCCAGGAGGAAACAGTGAAATCTGATGGAAAAGTTGCTGAAGAAGAAGTGGCAACTCCATCAGGGCAATCAGGCAATGTGCAATCACAAACGGATGCCCAATGTGACTTGTACATTACCAGTGTTGACTCTAACCCAATTCCACTTCAGGCTGAACCAATATCATCTAAGGCTCCTGAAATCATCTTTTGGGACACTTTGAAAGATGGTAGAAAGGAGTTCATTAGGATAAAAAGAGCTGATGGAAAATTTGAAGTATTTTCTACTTGGGGAAAAATTGTCAGAACTTGCTCAAGATCAGACTTAGAAGAGATGTACAAAGTTGGGATGAAGATATATGGAAACATGCTGACTGAGCCAGGGATGTCAATTTCTAAAATGGTACTTGAATTCTTGTGCCAAATGTTCAAACCTGAAGCAATTCAGCATAGGTTAAACACACAGTTTCATGTCATTACCAACTGGATGCTCTATGAAAACTGTGGAGTATATGTCATCTCTCTTGACTCTGCAACTCAAGAATACTATCTTGTAGATGAAATATACAATCACAGCATGAAGAGGCTGCAAGGAATGTTACACACAAAGCTGACCTGCAACAAGGATTCAGCAATGGGTAGATTCTTGGTAAAGAGGATTCTCAATCAGAGTCTAGGCCTAAGTCCTAATCTGTGTGTACATGATGACTAAGTTTTGGAAGCATCATCTGAAGAACTTGACTTCTTTTCCTAAAAGTCAAGTTAGGGGGAGATTGTTGGGAACTGAAGATATGCTAAGTATAGTTAGTACTGCTAAGTCTTCATTACTACTGCCAGTTCTTCGTTACTACTGCTGGGCAAGGTTACTGCTGCTAGATGAAGTTAATGCTGCTAGATGAAGTTAGTGCTGCTAGACCAAATTACTACTGCTAGACATGGTTAGTACTGCTGAGCTGAGTTACTACTGCTTGAAGACTGTGAAGATTAATACTGCTGAAGGTTGTTAATGCTGCTGAGCCAAATTATCATTAATACTGCTGAGTTGATAAGTTTGGTATGCGATTCTTTTGGAGACAAATAAGGAATTGATCAAGATATGTTTAACGAAGATTCAGAAGATCAATTTACTTTTGATAGTTATCTTGTAATTACTTTTGTATAAATAGTATTGATAGATAGCTATTAAAAAACATGAATATTATACGAGAGAATATACAGAATTCGATATTCAAGAGTGAATTAACCTCAAGATCATAGATCCTATTTCTAGAGAAGTAGAAATCGTCTTGTTGAGCCTGTTCAACAAGATTGAGGTTTTGGTGTAAAACTTGTGAGTTATAACTGTTTGATATATATACAGTTTATTGAATTTCTATTGATTGTTCTTTAATTGATTTAGAGTTCTATTCCGCAAGATTCTCTAAATTCTGTTTCTAAGAAGTTTAATTCTTGTTAAGAATCGATCCTGACAAAATCGATTTCTGTAGCCATGATAACAAATCGAAATCGACTACAAGATAACAAACAAAAAATCGATTTTGGTAGCCATCGATAGAAAGCAGAGAATGTGAAATCGTGAAACCCTAAACCGAAACATACTTGAAATGGCGCCCTGAGAAGAAAAATGTCGTGAGATGAGCCTGAGATGAAGAAGAGGATCTGAAATCGTGAAACCCTAACCGAAACATACCTTGAAATCGCAAAATCGTTGTAAGAACCTGTAAAGCCCGTATTCCGGTATGTAATTTCTTTTATTAATTCTTTTCTTTTAAGTTTGATTTAATGTGGTTGCCGTTAACGGGGTTAGTCGGGTTAGACCTAATCGAAAAATGTTGGAATTTTGGTTAGTTGCGAGAAGGTTTAAGTGGAGGGACTAGAAGTGTCACGGGCCAAAAGTCTAAGTTTCGGCCCATGCACCCAATGGCCGAAATCTTTTCTTTGTGTTTTGTGTGTGTTTGTCGTGATTAGTAAGAAAAGAAAAGAAATAGGAATAGGAAAGAAAAAAAAACCCACAGCTCTTTTTGTTTTGGGTTTAGGTGTGGTAACGTGAGGGACACACAAGAAAAGAAAGAATAAGTTTGTCAAAAACCAAACCCTACGGCTCCTTTGTTTTTCTTGTGGTTGCCGGTCGAAGAGAGAAGAGCCGGGAGAGAGATCGCGAGAAAGAGAGAGAAGAGAAAAAAGAACACAGCGGCAGTCGTCGCCGCCGCTGCTGCTGTCGCCGGAGGGCGCCACCACCCTGGTTTCGTCGGAGATCGAGAGAGAGAGGTTTGGTTGCGGTGGTGAGACGTCGTCGTAGGTAAGTGTTTCCCCCCCCCCTTGTTGTTTCTTTGATGTCGCCGTGAAACCACCACCGGCGGTGGCCGCCGCCGCCGCCGACCACCACTGCCGGAGGTGGCAGTGGGTGGTGCGTGGGGTGTCCAGCCCTATTTGTAACCCGAACCGTTAAGCCTTGAACCGTTTTTATAAATCGTGATTTTATGAAAATTCTAAGTGTGCTGTCCAGTTTTCGTGTGATCGTAACTTTTCTGTCGTAACTCCGTTTGAGCCGAAACTGGCGCCCACGGTTCAAGTTTGGGATCGGGCACGTTTTCCGTGTTTTAGCGGAAAACTGGTTCGGTCTCTAGCTGGGCGAAAAAGTGGTCGCAAGTTCGGTGTTTCGTCATTTCATGTGAAAATTTCTGGAATCTGCCTTGATCTTGCGAAAACCATAACTTTCTGATCGTAACTCGGTTTGGGGTGAAACCGGTGTCAAAAGTTCCCTTTTTGAGTCTAGAAACTTTTCTATGTTTTGTGCAAAACCCAGTTCGGGACGTAGCATGGTCAAATTGTCGTTTTATACTGAAAGGTGCTGAATTTCGCTGTTCTGGAAACTGTTTTTGTAAAATCCGTAGTAAATTGTAGAAAAATCGTTAGGAGGCGTATAATATGTCCTTGGAACCCTAACTCAGAGTACTTTCTGGTCATGAAATAATATTGGGAATTTTCTGGGTTTAAAGGGGTCGAAACAGGTCCCGAACAGACCTGTTTGGCGGGAACGGAAAGTAGTTTTAGTGACGGTTTAAGCGTGTGTCGTGTCATAGGGTCCGAGTCTCGTATTGACACGTTTTAACATGCGTTTAGGTGCTGGGAAGTGACCGTAATTGTGAAGCTTGAATTGTATTGTTAAGCTAGACGCGCATTCGAGGTGAGTTCTCTCACTATATAGAATGGGAATTATATTTGTGTTGCTATAGTTCGAGTTGTGTTGATTATGATTGTTTGCTGATATTATTGTGGTGTGGAATATATATATTTGTGTGTATATATTGAACTGTGATTGATGTACTTCTTGATGGATGTTCCAAGAGGTATATGCGTTTGTATAATGAGCTGTGATTATATCTTCTTGAGGGTTGTTCCAAGAAGTATAAGGCCACTTCTTGATGGTTGTTCCAAGGAGTAGGTGTATTGGTATAATGTGTTGTGATTATATCTTCTTGAGGGTTGTTCCAAGAAGTATAAGGCCACTTCTTGATGGTTGTTCCAAGGAGTAGGTGTATTGGTGTAATGTGTTGTGATTATGTCTTCTTGATGGTGGTTCCAAGGAGCATAAGGATTATTATTAATCGTGTTATATTTTTCTTGATGGATGTTCCAAGAAATTTATGTGCTGGTATGTTTAAGGGTGATGCTGATATAATTGCGATTCTATGTATGGATTGAATTCACTAAGCTTCGTGCTTACCCTTTCCCAATAAACTGTGGTTTCAGGTACGGGCGGCTCCCAGGCGTGACGAGTACACACTGGCGCGCGAGGAGAGCTGGTTGTTTTATGGTTTTAATAATTAAACGTTTATTCCGCTGGTTTTTATTATAAAGATATTAATTATGAGTTTGCAAACGAAACGTTGGTATCAATTAATGAGTTGTTATAAATGAATTGTTTATTTAAAAATTTAAATTTGCTTGTAATTTTTGGGACGTTACAGAACCCTAACCTTGATTCCTGATAAGCTTGAAGAGCAAATGAATATATGGGAAAGGTAACCATTTTTGATATACATGAAGCGTGTATGAGAAGACCAAAATGAAACTGAAGGCGTGAATTAAGCGAATACCAAAAATAAAAAAAATTAAGTAATTATGCTTTAATTTGTAGTACATTGTGCTTAGATAATTGTTTTTAAGAGTTAGGTGCTTTCATGCTTTATAATATAGTATAGATATTTAATCCATTATAAGACCATGAGTACCGCTACCCAATGAACCCACTTGCCACCTCAGCGCCACATCAGGTTTTCTCTTTCCTACCTTCCTTACCCAAAAGTGGAGTATCGCTAACCCACTGAACCCAATTGTCACCTCATATTTTTTAATTCTTTTATTTATACATTTAATTATTTAACAAAATAAAATTATTTATATATTTTTAATAAATAAAAATAAGATAAATAATAAAAATAAAAATAAAAATTCATATCATTCATTAAAAAATTAAAAATTACAAAATACAAAACACTAAAAAAATAAAAATTACAAAATACAAAACACTAAAAATTATGATATTTTCTAATTTTCTCTTTTCTCGCTAAAGTAGCCCTCAAAACATCTCTCGAAAGATGATCATGCGGGGCTATGAAAAACTCGAAGTCTTGTTCATATCGTTTTTCTCGTTCGAGTTCTAACTTTTGTTGTTCGAGTTCAAGTTTTTTCATTTTGTACTCCATTGTACCCTCAATCTGCTCGTTGAACGAGCTTATGGTCGTCAACAACTGAGTAACACTTTCGTCCGGATTCGACTCGACCCGGTCGTATTACTCGTTGATGTTTTTTTTGCCTTGTTTCTCCCGATGGGTCGTTGAAGTTGCTCGACCTCGTCGACCCGAACATCTTCATCGTCATCATCGGAAGGTTTGGTACGTTTTGAACCCCAGGATGAATTTGTCGACATCGTTGGAACCGGTGACCATTTTGGACATTTTTTTAGGACATCCCAAGCTTGTTCATGGGTGAAAGCAACCCCAACATCCCCTTGGTACCGGTGGTGTGTCATTCGTAAAATATCGGCTTCACTCATTCCGCTTGATCTATTATTGACCAAGTTGTTGTAGATGCCGGCAAAACACGTAATTTTCTTGTCGAGGTCTTTGAACTTGGTGTTCAGCTGATGAAATGTTCTATAATATTGGCGACCCATAGAATTATAGAACACCTTCGAGATTCGGTTCCAAAACTGTCTACATTTATATAAATTCAAGTATAAGAATAATAACAAGAATATTAATAATAATAATAATAACAATAATAATAACAATAATAAAAATAAAAATATTACCACCGGTTTGTGCGTTACCGACAACGGGGTCCTCCGAAACGTCAACCCACGCCGACACTAACGCGACTTCCTCCTCTTTAGTCCACATCTGTCGGGTGGCTCCATTTTCATATTTTTTCTTTTTTCCTTTTTGCGTTGGTGTCGGGTTTGATGGTCCCGGGATTGATTGTTGTGTGGAGATCGATTGTGGTGTGTGCGGTTGTTGGGTTTCAGGAACAAAGTCGTCGTCGAGATGGATTGCGGGTTGAGGAAGTTGGTAATTGGCGGGAGTAAAACCTTGTTGAATCAAACCAGAATATGTAAATTGATGAGGAATATACGGGTGTTGCGGAAATTGTTGGAAACCAACGTTCGGGGCCGGTTGCGGAATATAACCTTGTTGAGAAAACGCTTGGAAGCCAAGCTCCGGGTCTTGTTGCGGTGTATCCGATCGGTTACGACGGGATGTAGGTGTGGTGTTTGGATTCATGATGAAATTTAAGAGAAATGGAAGAAGGTATTGAATTTGAGAGAAATGGAAGAAAGTATGTTTTGGTGTGAAAAAATAAGATGGTATAGGTTAATATATATAGTGTGTATAATTTGAAAAAAGTATTTAATTCTAATCATTTCAAGAATAGTGAGATTTTTTTGACCCTTTTTAAGACCTTAAGTATCGCCTTCGGGCTTGCATGCGGGCTTTGAGGGCTCCAGCGGGTAGCGGTAGGGGGGTTGCGGGCTTGGCAATCGGGTTTGAAAACCCGAGAAACCCGAATGGTTTTTCCTTTTTTTTTAATTTTTTGTTAATAATCAATATCTATATATATATAAAAGCAAAAACCAAGAAGAATGAGGTGGCATCTCCTAAGCATCACAAGGCTACCTTTCTTTTTTCTAAGTTTTTTGATTTTTTAAATATTTGATATGCTAAAGACCTTAATGCCCTTCTATGAAATATGTATTTTTCACTTAAAAGAGGGTACTTTGGTAATTTTGGCACCACTTTAATTAACTTTCAATACCTAAACTATCCATCTTCCTATATTAATCATTTATTTTATTGCAATTTATGTTCATAAATCATTTATCTTCACTTCTTTATCTTCTTAACCATTCATATTTCCTCATTTATTTTATTAATCATTTATTTTCTCTTATTTAAGCACAAGTTTAGTTTTTAGGATATGTTATTGGTTTTTTTAATTCTTTGTCATACAACCTACCTCTCATTCTATTTCTTTAACACATTTTGTCTCACTAAAAGATCGATCTATGGTATGGTCTTTTGTTTATACTCAAGTTCGTTGATATTGTGCTGACTTTATATGATCTTTATGCCATGTTTTCTTTGTAGTAGGTGATACAAGGAGAAAGAAGCTCTAAAGATCACCAAATATGCGATAGAGCATTAAAGCTTCATCACCATAGTACACATATACATTACTACATGTAATGGTTTCATTCAACTAATTCTTTTCAATCTATTCTTGATTTTTTCTATTTTATAATTTTATTACGTGTTATTACCTTAACTCTTATTTCTATTTTTTATTTCTCAGGAGCATAATCCACAAAGCTAAAAGAATATTTGTGTATTGTTTATTCAAGTATTACATTGTTTCTCGGGGTCATAAATCTACATTTTTATATTCACTTATTGTTTGATATGTATACTAATAGATATTTTTAGTGTTACATTGGAGAAATCGAAGTTTTATAAGAATGTAAATCGACTAATATTATCCAGAGTTTGTTTCTTGACCTTTAATGATTGAATCATGCTTAATACTATACTAATTTTCATTTATGAATTTACTTTTTTGCTTCATACAACTTAAGAGTTCCATCCATAAAACTTTGCTACAATCTAATGAGATTTATACCATTGTCAATATTGTTATAGGGGACTATCAATTTAGAAAATAAAGTTGGTGAATCACCCATACACAAGAAAAGTGAAAAATAAAACGGACGATTTTTGGCAATGCAATTTAATCATGTTTAGTTTATGCATGATCAATCCAAATTTTGACCCATATTGCAAAAAGAAAAGTTTTAAATACAAAAAATTATTGTTGAAAAATAAAAAAATATTAAAAGAAAGTAACTATGCGACTAAATGAAAAAGAAGGTGAGCCCTTAATTTCTTTCTTTATGTACTAGATTTTGAAGACTTCTACATTGTTTTTATAAAAAGATAATAATTATGATAAAAAATATTTTTTATTATATTAATCATGTATTATTGAATTTCTTAAAGGCGATTACAATTTAAAAAAAATATATACTATTTGGTTAAGATTATTTAAACTACATATTTTAATAATAAGCCTCTATGAAATATGTATTTTTCACTTAAAAGAAGGTATTTTAGTAATTTTGCATTTTAATTAACTTTCAATACCTAAACTATTCATCTTCCTATATTAATCATTTATTTTATTGCAATTTATGTTCATAAATCATTTATTTTCACTTATTTATGTTCTTAATCATTCATATTTCCTCATTTATTTTATTAATCATTTATTTTCTCTTATTTAAGCACAAGTTTATTATTTTGGGACATGTTATTGGTTTTTTTACATCTTTGTTATACAACCTACCTCTCATACTTTTTCTTCTAACACATTTTCTTTTACTAAAAGAAAATCGTTCTAGGGTATGGTCTTTTGTTTATACTCAAGTTTTTTTATATGTGTTGACTTCATATGATCTTTATGTTGTGTTATTTGTAATATATTAAAGAAGAAACCAAGGTGAATGAGGTGACATCTCCTAAGCATCACAATGCTACCTTTCTTTTTTCAAAGTTTTTTTATTTCTTAAATATTTGATATGCTAAAGACCTTAATGCCCGTCTATGAAAAATGTATTTTTCACTTAAAAGATGGTACTTTGGTAATTAACTTTCAATAACTAAACTATCCATCTTCCTATATTAATCATTTGTTTTATTGCAATTTATGTTCATAAATTTATTTGAGTTGGAGTGATCCTACATTGATGAAAAGTTGAAACATTGGAATCAAGAAAAGTGTCTAAAATGAGGATGTGATTTCTCTTTATCAACTCATTGGTTTTTTTTATTATAGATGCCATTTTTTTGTAAAACTTAAATCTTATTATATAAAAAGATCTATAAAAGTAAATAAAGTATCAATATATTTGTAAATCTATATAAAGGAAAATATTGAATAGATGATGTGGAACAACTAAATTTGAGAAGTCTCAAATGTTAAGTTGTTTGATTTATGTTATGTTAATTGCTACGAAAATGATAAATTAGAAAAGAAAGATGATTATATAAATCATCGTCTTCAATTAATCAATCAATATATATACATATATATATATATATACTAAAATAACCAAGTGTATTGAGTTGATACAAATAGAATTAAGAATTTTTAAAAGGTGAAATTTGGTTGAGTTGGAGTGATCCCACATTGATGAGAAATTGAAACATTGGAATCAATAGAAGTTTATAAAAATGAGGGTGTGATATCTTTCTATCAACTCATCGGGTTGTCTTATTTAAAACGACCCACTTTTTGTAAAACTTATTGTTGCTCATTTTATATATTCATTTTTTGCTAACTATATTATGTTACTTTTTACAAAATCCATCATTTAAATATGATTTATTAATTATTATATTTAACATATAAAATTTATTTATATCTACATAAAAAGTTACACTACCGCGCAACGCGTGGTTCGAATACTAGTATATATAAAAACAAAAACCAAGTATGATGACATGGAGCCTTCTTAAGCCTAGAATCTCTTCTCTCTTTTTTCTCAAAAATTTGATTTTTTAAATGTTGAAATATGTTAAAGACATTTCCACCCCTATATGGGAAATGTGTAATTCATTATTAAGTTGGGTTTCTTGGTAATTTTACATACCTAAGTTTAACTTCCAACTTTTGATTTGCTTCTTCATTTCCATCAACATTGATTATCCATCATGTTTGCATTTAACATTGTTCTCTTCATTTTCCCTAACTCATCTTTATCTCTCAATCTATATATATATATATATATAAACCACCACTACAAGGAATGAGGTGGAAGTTCTAAACATGATAATCACTACTTTTTTTTTCTCAATCTATGATAGTTTTCCCATTTCCATCATTCTATGTCTTTTCCAATATGTATTTATAACTCTACATGTCCTTTCAAATGTCATCATACTTTGATTTACTTACTCTATGATAATAAGTTCAAAGGTCTTCACTAATTTTTCAAGGTGCAACATGTTGGTTCTTGACATACAATTGCAACCATTGTTGTCCATACTTCTTGACATACAAGATGCTTACTCTTCTCACACCACTTAGTTTTTTTTAGCTTTCTGAGGTTAGTTGTGTATAATAAAAATATATTTTGTAATAAATTAAGTTTGTTTTTCTATGTTGCAATAATAAACAAAGTGAAATTCTAAAACTTACTTTGGTGGAGAATGAAGAAGATGAGAGTTGAAAAAGATACGGAAGACTATAAAAAAGTATGTAGAAATTATATTTTTGAAAATTGTAAGTTTGTTATTACATACTTCTTCCTTTAGTGGAGGATGAAGAAGATGAAAGTTGAAGAAGATATGGAAGATTATAAACAAGAATGTAACAATTATATTCTGGAAAAAATGTGATATGTATTTCTTCTTTTCCATATTGTTGAATTTGTTGTTATCATAGCAAATTGTGTTTACGATTGAATTATATATATTCAAATAAATTTCGATATTTTGCGATTACAAGATTTGATAAATTTTTTTCCCAAGTTTAAGCGTTATTGACGATAATCATATATATGTGATTGAATTGCGTTCTTTAACTATTTTAAGATTTTTTCTATTGACATTAATATTGTTATTGTTGTGAGAATTTTTATAGTGTCTATTACTTTATTCCCAAAAAAGCATCCTTAAATCTTAGTGAAAAAACATTTCACTCTTAAAGGTTGAATTTATTTATTTTGTCGAAAAGTTTCATAAATTTGGTTTGTAACAACCTAATTTTTTTTACCTCTAGGTTTTCAATTTTTATTTACATAACAATCAATATGAATAATCTTTTTATTCTCTTTTATTTTATTAATTTAACATTAATATGTGTTTACCATTATTTTTTATTTACAAAACAATCAATATAATATAATTAAAAAAAGTTTTTTGTTTACGTTTTATTTTTTTATTTTATACGAGTCTATTTATATAAATTTTATAGTATTAGTTTGACAATTAATTTAATTAAAATATTTGAGCTTTATTTACTATATATTCATTTTCTATTTACATAACAATCAGCAAATTAATATCAATATGCTACTATGAAAAAAATTAAGGAATGTGTGTAGGCATTTTGAGAATGATTGAATTATCGTTTTTTATTATTTATCGAGTTTTTAGTTTATTAAATTTATATATATATATATATATATATATATATATCTTTAAATGATCAAATATTCATGTATTTTCGTATTTAATATATATTAATACACCTCATTATTAATCTAACATTTCATATTTCTTTTCTGATTACCATAAATCAATACATATAAACGAAATAGTTATGACAATTTAATATATTTCAATATGATATTTACTATTTATTTTTTTATTTAAACAACAATCAATACATCAATATCGATATATTATTATAAAAGAAAGGCAAAAAAATGTATGTTGAAATTTTATGAATGCTTGAATTATTGTTTTCTATTATTTATTTTTTTAGTTTTTGAAACCTGTATATTTATATTGTATTAATTGATTAGATAATTCATGTATTTTTGTAACTATAACATATCAATATACCTCAGTAATTGATCTAACTTTTCATATTCTTCTTTTAAGTATTATGAATGTATATACATAAATAAAATACTTATGATAATTTAATACATTTCAATATACATGATAAAAAAATTAATGAGTATGTGCACTCATATTTATATATTTGTTTTGTCATTTTGATTTATTTTTAATCTAAACTCAACACATTAATTTCTAAACCTTTCATTTACATTTTTTATTACATAACAATCAATATATAAAAAAGCCAATTTTATTACCCTTTATTTCGGTGACAATATATAATAAAAAACTATTAATGTTGTGATAAAACACATTTGAGATTATTTCTCTCATCAATTGAAGAAACCTATCATTAATTCAATAAAACATTGTGTTGATAATCTATCTATCTTTTTTTATAAGGTGTAAGATTAGTTTTGATATGGTTTTAATTCACGAAAATGTGTTTTTTTATATTACTTTATTCTTATGGTCATACCATCTATTAACAAAATTTGTTATGCTTATTATTTGATTGTTTTTTTGTTGTTGTTTAGGCACCGATGATACTCTGGTTCGAAAAAACTTGGCCATTAAGTTTCACCGTTTTGTTACAAGAAGGAAATTTATATATTTTGTAAAATTTCAAGGTTGTAGAGAATTTTAGACCATTATTTCAACCATTTGTTTGTTTAGCTGTTTGAATTAGTGTAATCCATGTCAACTTTTAGGTCCTCTCCCATTTGAAGAGTAGACATACGTTTGGTCGGAAGTTATCGTATCATCTAAACGTGTATTTGTTCATTTTTAACAAATTGTTAGAGCTACCTCTCTTTCTAAAAGAAAAACATCGTGCAAAGGTATAAATTATACAAACAATGCAAAATTTATCCTCGAGCCCATCGTTAATGTTACTAATTTAATTCAGTTTACAAGTTATTTACTTAACTTATATATACATATATATATATATATATTAAAATTCCACTAATTAAATTCTTCTAATTTTTACAAGTGATATGAATGTGATTTTTTTATAGTTATATTTACCAACTAAGATGTATCTGTAAGTTTATCAACATATTACCACCCAAATTACCGACGCTACCGCGTAACACACGGTTTCCACACAATTACTATTAAAGATAATTTTTTTTACTATCAATAAGCCCTTTATGATTTGAATATACAATACATTCTTATTGATATGCATAAAATAAAATTTCTTTAACATTTGTGGAAAAGGTAGGTTTTGTCGTCCATATTATTGATATTTAATAGATTGAATAAAGTTGAAAATTTTGGGAGCTAATGAATGTTGAGCGATTAAGGTAAGAGTTTGCCGATTCTGGGGTCTTTGAACTAAAAAAGACCAAGAATCAATTAGTTTGGATATAGTTCTTATTGAAATGGTATGCCCACTTTGTAATGTAGAATGATTTATACCAACTTACTTCAGAGAACCCTAATAGCTACAGTAGTATGGAAGATTTGGTGTCGAAGTTCAAGCAGTAGTTGAAGGAGGGTTTGGTGTATACCATGAAAATTTTTCAGGTGGTTGCGAATTCTTGAGATATAGGGTTGTTAATTCAAATAACAAAATTGTACACTCTTTTAACAATAGTCAAGAAAGTAGAGGTCAAATGCACATTTGTATTAAATTTACATGATTTATGAATAGATTCGTGTATATGTTTGTTGAATGCGGTAGATAATTGCATTGTTGATGAATAACCTTTTAGTACTCAAAAACTATAACTTTACCATGTTGGTCATTTTAATTTTTATATTAAACTATACTACTATTTAAAACAACATGTTTTCTGAATACCGCGCAACGCGTGGTACAGACCACTAGTTTAAAAATAAAGCCGTTGTAACGACTACTTTTAAAAAAAAATCTCAATTTAATCACACTATATATATAATCCTAAAACTCATTTTATTTTTCACACAAAACAACTCTCTCATTCTCTCATTCTCTTCCATTCTCTATATTTTAAACAATATGGATTCGCCACAACCCGATTCACCGACCGCATCATCATCATCCGTAGACACCGACGAGTTGTTGAATCTACAAAGGGAAGTTTTTCGACAGGCTGCACAATGGATTTATGGTAGCACCGCCTCATCGTCAACAAGAGAGAGGGTCGCGAACATAGAAAGATGTCGAGTAGCTGCAAACGAGCGGCTTATGCGGGACTACTTTGGAAACAACCCGGTTTATACACCGGATATGTTTAGGCGGCGGTTCAGGATGAGCAGGCAACTATTCGAACGAATAGTTGAAGATTTAGAAGGAGAGTATCCGTATTTTACACTTCGGTTGGACGGCAGACGCAAACAAGGTTTTTCTCCGATACAAAAGTGTACTTCCGCTATTCGGCAATTGACGTATGGAGTAGCTGCTGACGCACTTGACGAGTACATCCGTATGGGAGAGAAAACGTTACGAGATTGTCTGTACAAATTTTGCACAGGTATTATTGAACTGTATGGTCAAAAATATTTACGCAAGCCTACTTTTATTGATATTCAGAAGTTGTACGCCGCGCATGAAGCTAAACACGGATTTCCCGGCATGCTCGGAAGCATAGACTGTACTCACTGGGCGTGGGCAAATTGTCCGGTAGCATGGCGAGGTCAATTCATGAGAGGTGATCATGAGCACCCGACAATCATGCTAGAAGCAGTGGCCTCTCAAGATCTATGGATCTGGCACGCATACTTTGGTGTTGCCGGTTCCAACAACGACATCAATGTTCTCAATCAGTCGCCCATCTTGAACGATGTATATGATGGAAAAGCACCCGACTGCCCTTTTGAGGTGAATGAAGCCACCTACGAGCACGGATATTATCTAGCGGATGGGATATATCCGGAATGGGCTACTTTCGTAAAATCATTTACGTGCCCACAGGACCCTAAACGACAAAAGTTCAAGTCCGCGCAAGAATCGGCACGTAAAGATGTTGAACGAGCTTTTGGCGTGCTTAAACAACGTTGGCATATACTTCATAACCCGGCACGCGGATGGGAACCGACAAGATTGGCAAACATTATGTACGCTTGTGTCATATTACACAATATGATACTCGAAGACGAATACCATGCTATTTGTGGTGGCGATGAAAACGACATTTTCACGGATGATATCGAAACCCAAATCAGTGAGGAACAACGCGCGGCAAATGTTCGAGAAGTCAAAAACCGGGGCACTCATAATAACCTTCGGTCGGATTTGGTCGAACATATTTGGCGTATCCAAGTTTCCAACAATGACGACGAGTAGATTTTTAAATTTATTTTGTAATTTTTATTTTTAATGAATGATATGAATTTTTATTTTTATTATTTATCTTATTTTTATTTATTAAAAAATATATAAATATTTTTATGTTGTTAAATAATTAAATGTATAAATAAAAGAATTAAAAAAAATGAGGTGGCAAGAGGGCTTGAGGGTAGCGCTACGAGTCTTGAGGGCTTGAGGAGAGGGTTAGGAGAAAAGCTGATGTGACGCTGATGTGGCGCTTGAGGGCTTGAGGGCTTCTACGGAACGTTACTGATGGCCTAAATGGGTGTTTCTAACCCTACCCCTAAAAATGTATACTCTCTCCTATAAAGCATCCTATGGACACCTACCTCTCTCACAAAACAATACCTCTCTCACAAAACAAACAAAACAAGTTATATTTACCTTTTATACCCCTATAATTATTTAATTAGTTTACTTTATATCTTTTACTTTTCTAATTTTCATTTTACACATTCATAATATTAACACATATAATCGTATATTAGCTAAAATACGTTAAAAAGTACGTTTTAATTTTAACAAATTACATCATTATAATCGTCTCTTCGATACGTTCGAAATGAGCCAAATATTAAATATTTTTTGATTTAATTATTTTATTATATAACATATATACTACATAAAAATATTTTTTATATTTAAAATTCATACTCTTATAGTTAATTATTTAATTTATGGTACATCTCTTACTTTTTCAATTTTCGTTTTACACTCTTATCACATTAACATTATAATCATATATTAACTAAAATATGTTAAAAAGTATGTTTTAACATATCACATTAACATACATAATTACGTTAAAATACGTTAAGAAATTCGATATATATATATATATATATAGAGAGAGAGAGAGGCCGTTTCATCTGAAAACCTCCTCTATTTTAAAAACTGTGAAACCCACTTTTAGACCCTAGATCATCTTAATCTACGGTCATTATTAATTTGATCTATTTTTGTTAATATTGGATTTTTTTCTATTTTTTTAATTAACCGTAAAATGAAATTGAGGGTATGTATGTCATTTCATTCCAATTTTTGAATAAGGAAACCGTATCAATCCCTTAATCTTCGGCTTCATCACTCTATAATCGGAGAAACCTGGTTCGAAAAATCGTCAACCAGATTTCATTTCAACGCCATGATTCGTCTAAAACGAAATCAAAAACTGAAACTTCATCGTTTTCATTCTGGTTATCAAGATTTGAAGATCATCTACAAGTATTTTCATCGCGACGAGAGGGATATGAACCGGAGACGAACGGAAATAAAACGGAGATGAATGGAGATGAATCGGAGATGAAATAGAGATGAACGGAAATAAAACAGAGATGAAACTGATATGAACCGGAGATGAACGACGATCTAAACTGTCTAAAATACGATCAATACCCTTTGATTCATGATGGTTGACATTATCGACTTGAAAAGCGTTGACTGCATCGGACTCATCGGCTGTTTCAGCAACGTGCGGTGGAACTAATGATGATAGAAACATATCATCGTTATGGATAACATCTTGAACATGAATTTCATTGAGAGACTATGGTTCATCATCGGTGCTCGACATAACCAATTGCGAATTATGAATTTTTGGGTTTTTTTCTTCAACAATTGTTTTACAGTGGATGAGAGATATCATTAAATGTTATTAAGAAAACCGTTCTATATTAATTAGAGATAATCGTGATCTCCATGAAAACGGTTGTGGTTTTCATCAATTAAAAATTAGAAGATTCAGTTTCCCCAATTAATCGGTATCATATCAAAGATAATTACGAAATCATAATTATCAAACATTCCATAATTATCGAATGGATTAGTCAATTGACGAAATTGCCCTCATAATTAAAAATAGGAAAAAATGATTAAGAAAAATTCCGATTGGTCGGAGGTGATTTTCAAAGTTTTCAAAGTTAAGGCGGTTTTCATAATATCCCTCCCGTGTATATATATATATATATCGAACGTTTTATTAATTTGATTTGAAATAAATAAAAGTTATTGATTTGAAATAAAGAAAAGTTATTTAATTGAAATAAAGTAAAAATAATTCAATATATATATCGAACGAACGTTCATATCTTCAATTCTATCACTCTCACTCTCTCCCTCTATATATTGTTCATATATATATATATATCAAAGTTGCAGATGACAAACATGGGAGAAGATTTGACACCAACATCAGAATTTGTCACCAACAAGGTACAATATTATGATAACTAACATTTAGGTTTATTAATACTTACGGGGACAAGTGAAAGTTATAACAAAATATAATAATTTCAGGTGTTCAATTCTCGAGAAAAAATAACTGAATGGGTGCACAATGTGGGACATTCGGTTGATTGTGTTGTTATTACCAAAAGATCAAAGGCTAAGCCAAATGGGGATGTTTATAAAGTCGTGTTTATTTGTGAACATAGTGGGCTTACAAAAGTGACAAAGTTTCCAGTCGTCGTACTGGAACAAGAAAGTTTAACTGCCCATTTGAGTTGATAGCGCTATATTCGGCTAAGCATAATTGGTGGACGTTGAGGGTTGTATGTGATACACATAATCATGCCCTTGCACAATATATGGACGGTCATGCATATGCAATGCGGCTGAACGAACCTGAATTTCAACTAGTTGAAGATTTATCAGCCCAAATGTCAAGCTACGACACATTTTATCCACGTTAAAGGGTAGATATGTGGAAAATGCATCTACGTCAAAAACAATATACAGTGAATATGAGCGGTCTTTCGAGACTAGCGTATTTTCTGAAAATTGTGGTTGTAAACTGCGTACAAGTCATGGGTTGTCATGTGCGCATGAACAAGCACTATATACATGTCAAGGCGTAGTGTGACATACTTACCATTCAGGACACAACCGCCGTCATCATCCCAACACGTGTCAATTGCAATAGTGCATGTTAATGGTAATCATTACATAAAAGTTGTATTAAACGGAGAATACCCAATGCCCACACTCATACACCATTGGACACGTTATCGACTTCAAGATGCAAGTACATGGATTGTCCCATACAAACGTAGATTAGATGTGTATGAAGAATATATAGAGCGTACTTGTACTCGTGAATATATTGATTTAAATGAATAATCAAAGTTGGAATTTGTTGGAATTAAAAATATTTTTTAACGTATTTTAGTTAAAATTGGGCTCATTTCGAAATAATATAATTAAATCAAAAAAATAAGAAGGTATCGACGAATAATAATATAAAAAAATAAAAAAATAACGTAAACGTATGACATATAATAATATAATTAAATAAAAAAATATTCAATATTGGACTCATTTAGAAGGTATCGACGAGACGATTATAATGGTGTAACTTGTTAAAATTAAAAAGTCTTTTTTAAAGTATTTTAGTTAATATACGATTATATGTGTTAATATAATGAAAGTGTAAAATGAAAAATAGAAAAATAAAAAGTATAAAGTAAATTAATTAAATAAGTATAGAGGTGTGAAATGTAACTTTTAAATAAAAAATAAAAAAGTTGAAGTATGTGAGGGAAGAGGGTATATAAACTTGTAGGGGTAGGGATAGAATAACCTTATATAAATACATAAAAAATAAATTTAAAATTATCTATACATTTGTTGTGTTTCTGTTTTCACGTCTTACTTTTACTTTATCTATTCTACTATATTAAAAGAATAGTAAAATCGTTTTCTAACATTTTCACTTTCTAAAAACCAGTTTTTCTAAAATCGGTTTCTTCAACATTCAGTTTTCTAAGATTCAGTTTTTTCTAAACCACACCCACTTCTTCTCCCCGATTCTGGTTTCCACGACCTACTTCAGTTTTCTTCTCACCGCTCAATTGCAGCATAGGGTTGAAATCATCTTTCTTCTCTGTTAAAACATCTCTTCAAATCAGGTAACGTTTTTCGATTTATGTTTGCACAAATCAGTTTTCTTCTCTGTTAGAACATCTCTTCCAGGTAACGTTTTTCGATTTATGATTGCACAAAGTTAACATCGATTTTTTCAGGTACGATTTTCGATCTGGGTTAGAACATCTTCATCGATTTCACCATCACCATCTGTTGGGTCTTCACAGATTTGAAATTGACTCACTTAAACCCTCTTAGGTACTTAGAATATTTTTGGATTCTTTTGTGTAACTTGTACTGTCATATCAATTGTTCGGTGAAGTCGAAGATCAACCGAAACCAAATGCGAAGACTATCTCATTGCGGAAGTGAGAAAATCGACAGCAACTTTCTACAAGTTACACCACCACCGATATGCTTGTGCTATCGGTGGACAAGCATCACCGAATTAAAGAAATTCGGTGAGAAGCTCAAGAAGACTTCCACCGATATGTTTTCAGAAATCGGTGGGAGTTCAAGAAGATGTCCACCGATATGTGTTCAGAGATCGGTGGGAGTTTAAGAAGACTGCACCGAAATATTCTACACTTCGGTAAAGGATCTCTCCTCTCTAAAGAAGTGAGATTTCAAATTAGTGCAGTTTCCAATACAGGAGGTCGGTAGCCTTATTCTCTGAAGACAAAAGAAAAGATCATTTATCATGAGACAATATCCTATTGTCAGATAAAAGTGGCAGTTTGTCATTTTATCTATTCTCAGATAAGGTCCTTTTCTGGTACGACTGTCCTACTGGTTCTTTGGATAAGTTAAAAAGGAGATATCAGCTTTTCAGAAGTCAACCTCTGCAATGAATGGAAGAGTGACAAGTGTTCCAAGCATTAAATGATGCATGGGCTATAAATAAAGGTGAAGACTCCCCATGCAAAATATGCTTCTGAAGATTACTAAGTGCAAGCTCCTTTCTTACTGAAACTGCATCTTGTGTCTAAGTGCTCAATTTGTTCTAAGTGTTTTTCAGTTTACTTTGTGTTAGATTGTTAGAATAGTTTAACTGTTCTTTTCCGCAACAATCTTTAGTTTTCTATGTGTAATTCTTGTTGAAAGTTTTTCAATATAAAGAATTAAAATTGTGAAAAATCTAAGTATTGTATTCAACCCCCCCCCCCCCCCTTCTACAATATACTTGTTGAGCCATTTTGGCACCAACAAGTGGTATCAGAGCGGAAAGTTTAAGTCATAAACTTGATCCGCAATGGCTGCCTCATCTTCATCCCTAACTGTTGAAAACACTGGTCAAAATAATTTTGCTGAAAATGGTTCCATTTCAAAACCTCCCAAGTTTAATCCTAACAACTTTTCTCTATGGAAGAGCCGTATGATGCTATTTATGGAAGGAGTGGATACTAGATATCCAACCATTCTCAAGGAGGGACCTATCATCCCGAGAGTTTGGGCTCGCTATGAAAAGCAGAGGCCTGGTAAGGAACCTGTCGATAAATCAAGTGACTCTGATGAATCTGAACCTTCCGACATAGAAAAAGCAAAGGCTACTGGTCGTTATATTCTCAAAAACCCAAGAAAATATTCTGATGAAGAAAAACGATTAGTGTCTCTGGATTCTAGGCTTAGAGCAATTATTGCTCTCTCGCTTCCTGATGAAGTCTATCACTCTCTTGTTAACTTCGGTACAGCTAAAGAGATGTGGACTACTCTGTGTGTACTTTATGAGGGTACAGAGGAAGTAAAGAAAAGCAAAAAGATTGGCCTCATTCGAAAATATGAGCTCTTTGCCTATGAAAAGGGAGAATCTCTTCCAAGCTTTTATAACCGGTTTAACTCTCTGTTAAATGATTTAAAATTACTAGGTAGAGTCTATGACAATGAGGAAGTTCTATGCAAGTTTATGGATTGTCTTCCTGACTTTTGGGAAAACATTTGCACTTGCATAAAGACTACCAAGGACTTGGAATACATGCCTTTAAC
Organism: Saussurea involucrata; assembly: GCA_033807775.1. Classification (NCBI taxonomy): domain Eukaryota; kingdom Viridiplantae; phylum Streptophyta; class Magnoliopsida; order Asterales; family Asteraceae; genus Saussurea; species Saussurea involucrata. The sequence continues at coordinate 10,783,033 of CM066322.1, read as the reverse complement.
TGTTTTGTATGGAACTCTGTTCAACTTTGAACAAACCAAGCTTCATAGGAAAACCATCTTCAAAGAGATAAAGAGCTCTTCAATAGCTCTTATTTGCGAAAATTCCAAGAAAAGTCATAATGTTCCTTGTATCACATATCCCTCATCAGACTCTGATACCGAAAACCAGAACAACCCTTCTCACCAAACGGAGGCATATCTGAGTGATGCCGATGATGAAGGTGATGAAATTTCGGCAGACCGAATGACTGATGAAATGGCTATGATGGCTGGTTTTAAAAATAAATCTCGAAATTTCAACAAACCCAGAAGTTTCAGAAAACCTTCTTTTTCAAAAATGTCTTCGTCTGACAAGACAAATAAGGAATGTTTCAACTGTGGTAAGAAAGGACACTTTGCAGCTGAGTGCAGAAGCAAGCGTGTGTCAAAAGTCAATTCCTCGTCCTCTGACAAATATCCTTCTAAAGTTGAGAAATCCTATTTCAAGAAAGACTCTCAATCCTCCTCACTCTCACATCAGGAACGTGCTGAAAAGTACAAGGCAAAGTACAAGAAGGAAAAAGAAAGAAATGAAGGATCTCAAAGAAAAGGAAAAGGATTGATAGCAGAGGCTCATAGCTGGGAAGAAGAAGAAACCAGTGACAGCGATTCTCCAAATAAGTGCTTTGTGGCCATATCTGAAGAGGTGGAAGAAGAGGAAGAAGAAAAGGCCAAATCTCCAATGGCATTAGTTTCCACTGAAGGCTCATCATCATACTCTCAGGTACATCCCTTCAATGACATGAATGATATTGAAAAGATAAATGCTTATGAATCTTTAACTCAAGACTTTTACACTGTCAAAGATAGCAAGAGAAGAAAATCTGCTCAAGTTAAAGCTCTTACATCTCAACTTGAATCTTGCTTATCTAAACTCGAAAAATTTGAAGAAATAAAAGCTGAGCTTGAAAATCTAAAAGTCATAAATCATGCAATTGAAAAGGAGAAAAATAAACTGTTCAAAAAGTTAAAGAAAGAACAAGAAGTTGTCAGAAAATGGACAAGCTCTTCAAAGAATCTTGAACAAATCTTTCAAGATCAAATCGGTGGTGGTAACAAGTCTGGGTTAGGATATGAAAAATCCATGCTTGAAAAATCTACTCATGCACTTGTTCCCATCACCGATACCTGGGAAGATGACTCTGAGACAAACTCTTGTGATTCCATTTCTTTAAACTCTATTGATCTTGGTGAAGCCTTGAAATATGGAATATTCATAAAAGCCAAAGAATCTTCATCAGATCAAACCCATAAAATACAAGATGTGGTCAAACCTATTCATGATGTGTTCAAAGGTCTAGCCATTGACAACAACTCTTCCAGTCCTACAAAACCTCAATCTATCAAAGAAAACCCCACCACCGAAAAATCTCTCACCGATTTTGTGCAAAAGGGAAAGTCCAAAGTTTTTTTAAGAGAGATCCCTGACCATGCTTCAACCTCAAGAACCAAACTTTTTGGAGGTCCTCGCAATCCTCTACTCGGTCTAAAGATTAAAGTTGATATAATTGGAAAAGAAAAAGAAAAGAAACAAAAACCCAAAATAACTTTTATCTACCGAAAATGTTACAATTGTGGTGATACCTTTCATCTTGCTAAAGACTGTCCAAAGGAAAGAATTGACAGATCTAAACCCAAGGTTTCTCACACCTCTAACCCAAAATGACCCATTACCAAATGGGTACCTAAGAACTGATTTGATGTTGTTTGCAGGTTTTTGAGCACCAACAAGTTTGGTATTTAGATAGTGGGTGCTCACGTCACATGACCGGAAACAAACATCTTCTTGTAAACTATGTGTCAGAAAAGGGTCCTTCTGTAACCTTTGGGGACAACTCCAGAGGTCATACTAAAGGATATGGAACTCTCACGAACGGAACCCTCACCTTCAATAAAGTGGCATTTGTTGAAGGTCTCATGCATAATCTCCTCAACATAAGCCAACTGTGTGATCTTGGATACAAAGTCATCTTTGAACTACGTATCTGTACTGTTGTAGACAAGAATATGAAGGTGGTCCTCTCTGGAAGAAGGCTAGATAATGTGTACATCATTGATATGAGTCAAAACAACTCCTCAAATGTCTGCTTTGTGTCTGACGATTCAGTCAAAAGAAACTGGCTGTGGCATAAACGGTTGTCTCATCTCAACTTCAAAACCCTTCATAAAATATCAAACAAAGAGCTGGTGACTGGCATGCCCAAGTTAAACTTCGTCAAAGAAAAACTGTGTGATGCATGTGAAAAAGGGAAGCTCACCAAATCCTCTTTCAAAACCAAGCAATGCTCTTCCATCAATCTCCCACTTCAGATGCTGCATATGGATCTATGTGGACCGGTCAGCACTCCCAGTCTAGGAGGAAGAAGGTACATTCTTGTTATTGTTGATGAATTTTCTAGATATACTTGGGTGTTTTTTCTCAGGTACAAAAGTGATGCAACCGAAGAAATCATCAACTTTGTCAAAAGGAATGAAGTTCTGAATGGTCAACTTGTGAGATCAGTAAGAAGTGACAATGGCACCGAATTCAGAAATAGCAGTTTAGAAGACTTTTTCAATGAAAAAGGAATCTCTCAAAACTTCTCTGCTGTCAGGACTCCACAACAAAATGGTGTTGTAGAAAGAAGAAATCGTACTCTATGTGAAGCAGCAAGGTCTATGCTGAGTGAAGCAAATCTGCCAACCTATTTTTGGGCTGAAGCTGTCAACACTGCATGTTTCACTCAAAACAGGTCGGTGATAACTAAAAGGCATGAGAAAACCCCGTATGAAGTTTTTCATGGAAGAAAGCCAAATATTGGTTTCCTTCATGTCTTTGGGTGTGTGTGCTTTATTCTAAATGACAGGGAAAATCTTGGGAAATTTGATCCTAAGGCTGACGAAGGAATCTTCGTGGGATATTCCTTGACTTCCAGAGCCTACCGAGTTTACAATCTTCGGAGAGAATGCATTGATGAATCTATCCATGTAAAGTGTGATGACTCAAGATCATCTTCTCTGACAAATGATGATGAAGAACTACATAGATGGATATCATCATGCATCGGGGAATCTCCCATTTCAACCTCCACCAATCCACCCTGCATTCCAAATATTTCTTCTGTTCCAAACAATCAATCTGGGTCATCGTCTTTAACACCTGAACCCCCCTCTGCCGAAACTGCCTCCACCGAATCCTATCCATCATCCACCGAACTTAACCCCATTACCGAATCTCTTCCTACCGATAATCCCTCTGACAACCCACCTTCATCACATCATGCCAACTCTCCAGCCTCGAACTTTCCTTCCACTTCAGCCATCCCTCCACCGATGCCTCCTGCTCTTAAATGGACCAAAGATCACCCCATTGATCAAATCATCGGTGATCAGCTAGCTGGTGTTCAAACAAGGAGAGGCACCAGTAACATTTGTCTCTATGTGAATTTCCTCTCTCTGGTTGAACCTAAAAAGATTGACGAAGCTCTAAGTGACCCATGTTGGGTTTCGGCCATGCAAGAAGAACTCTCCCAGTTTCAAAGAAACAAAGTCTGGAGACTTGTGCCTAGACCCTCAAGGAAAACAATCATCGGCATAAAATGGGTCTTCAGAAACAAAATGGATGAAGATGGTACTGTCATCAGAAACAAAGCCAGACTCGTAGCTCAAGGCTACCGACAGGAAGAGGGTATTGACTACGATGAAACTTTTGCTCCAGTTGCCAGACTTGAAGCTATCAGGATCTTTCTTGCTCATGCTGCTCACAAGAACTTCAGAGTATTTCAAATGGATGTGAAAAGTGCTTTCTTGAATGGAGAACTAGCTGAGGAAGTCTATGTGAAGCAGCCTCCAGGCTTTGAAGATTCCACACATCCAGATTATGTGTACCGACTTGACAAAGCTTTGTATGGGCTCAAGCAGGCTCCTCGGGCCTGGTATGACACTCTCGCCATCTTTCTACTCAAGCATGGTTATACTAGAGGTACCATTGATAACACTCTCTTCCACAAGCAAACATCAGGTAATCTCATTCTTGTTCAAATCTATGTGGATGACATTATTTTCGGTGCCGCCGCTGCTTCCGCTGTGTGATGACTTTGCCTCTCTCATGAAAAGTGAATATGAGATGAGCATGATGGGGGAGCTAACCTTTTTCTTAGGTCTTCAAGTAAAACAAATTTCAGAAGGAATATTCATAAACCAAAGCAAGTACATTAAAGACCTTCTGAAGAAATTTGGCTTTGAAAACTCATCCCCCATGAAAACTCCCATGGCACCACCTTTAAAACTTGACACCGATTTAAATGGTGAATCTGTGGATGTTACTCATTATAGAGGCATGATTGGCTCATTGCTTTATTTAACTGCTAGCAGACCAGATATCATGTTTGCTACTTGTCTGTGTGCCCGTTATCAGGCAAATCCAAAGAAATCTCATTTGGATGCTGTGAAACGGATTTTCAGGTATCTAAAGGGTACCATATATCTGGGTCTTTGGTACCCCAAAGACTCAGGTTTTGAACTCATGGGATATTCAGATTCTGACTTTGCAGGTTCCAAAAATGATAGAAAAAGCACTACAGGCAGTTGTCAATTCCTTGGTGGCAAACTGGTAAGCTGGTCCAGCAAAAAGCAAAACTCAGTCTCAACATCTACTGCCGAGGCTGAATATGTTGCTGCTGGAAGTTGCTGCGCACAGATTCTATGGATGAAGAACCAGTTGCGAGACTATAATCAGTATTACTCCAAGATACCCATCCTATGTGACAATTCAAGTGCTATTGCAATTGCAAACAATCCTGTTCTCCACTCAAGGTCCAAACACATCGATATCCGATATCATTTCATCAGGGACCATATCTCCAAAGGTGACATTGAGCTGCATTTTATCTCAACTGATCTTCAACTTGCAGATTTGTTTACTAAACCTCTGGATGAAGCCAAGTTCACTTTCCTCATCGGTGAACTTGGCATGTTGTATCTAGAATAGGTTCAAAAAAAAAAAATTTGGTCTGGTGATTTTCGGTGGATTCATCCCTCGGTGATTTTCCTCTTGGTATTTTTTTTCTCTCGGTGGGTCATCGGGTCGGTGGATCCTCCCCGACAACCGTCTCCTCTATGTGTTTCCCACCGATTTCCACCAATCGTCCCCTCAATTTCCTCACCGATGTCCACCGAATTTCAAACTTATCCTTCTGACACCCTATCTCCCTAGCCTGTCAGCCCTTTCGTCTCCCCTTCCGTGAAACGCCGCAATGACCACGATTTCCAACGTGGTCATGATTACCTTTTTAATTATATTTTATTTTTTTTAAACCGTTCCCCCTCTTTTCGAAACCCTATATATATTCCTCCCCCTCCTTCGTTTTTTTTTCTTCTGTTTCCTTCTCCCTTCTCCATTCTCTCTCTCTATTCTGACCCCTGCTTCCTCTTCGAGGTCGATCATAAATGGCGTCCTCCAAGAACACCCCTCCTACATGTTTTGCCGACCTGAAATTCAACCCATGCAATCACGTTGCAAGATTTGAATCCGACCCTTCTCATCCGGAGTTTCACCACGTGATCAAGTTCTTCACTCGATCTCCCCTTCTTCATGCCTTCACTTGTAATCTCAAGATGAGCAAAATGCTCGTTGGGAAGTTCTGGCTCACCTGTGTGTATGACCCCTCAAATGATGCGATTAATGCATCCATTCTTTCTGAAGACGAGGGTGATCATGACCTCACCTTTGGGGTCGATGATGTTCCCACTGCTCTTAAAATCGATGCTTTCGATCCCTATGACGAGTGGCATTCAAATACCGTTCTCGAAGATGTTCTTAGTACAACAGGTTACGTGGTCGATGACACCTCCAAAAGCTCCAAAGGTCCTGGAACTCTTCTTCGGAGTCACATGGGTGGTGTGTGGAACTTCTTCTTTGCCCATGTGATCCACTGCCTATCCCGAAAAACAAGCGGCCATGATCAGTCCCCCTCCTATATCACCAAACTTGCCCATGCCTTAATTTTTCAACGCCGAGTGGATTTCGCCAATACTTCTTCTCCGAATTAGTGGAAGTGATCTCCCATCCAAATAAGTGCCATGTTGCCTACCCCCGATTTATCTCTATGATCATCCATCACATTCTTGGCAAGGCTCTGGACAAAGACCGCAAGTCTCCCGCTCCCCGTTTCACCTATGACTGGACTCCACCGATCGTCGGCAGCAAAACCCTCAACGTCGGTACTCTAGACACCGACCGTCCTTTACGCCGAGGTATGATCACTCTTGCCATCTCTCCAGAACTTCAGTGGGGCGATTCTAAAATTCCAGGGTTTCACCACCCCGATATCCCCGAAGTCCTTGCTGCTGCGGTGACTTCTCCCCCCCGTTCCAGAGCAAAGTCTGTCGGCGCGAGAAGGAAATCGGCCACCGACACCTCCGCCGCTGCTTCCAGGACCATGACACCGATTAACCCATCGGTGGCTGCCCCGGTCCAAAATCCTTCTAAGCGGAGGCACTCTTCTTCCCCCCCCAAAAAGTCGTTTAAAACGATCTCGGGGCACCGTCCGTGAGTCATCCCCTTCCGAATCCTTCTTATTTACCACCGACCATCTGGTCATCCCAAAGGCAGCTCTAAATATACCTCTTCCAAAACATTCTCTGAGTGACCATACTGCTTCTCCCAACGAATCCCTAGAATCTCCCTCCGACAGCCTGGACTCTGCCCTGCACGCCCTTTCACCTGGTCAGTTCTTGATCGATGATGATGCTCAACCCGATCAGGGTTCCCCCCCCATTAACTCCCCCCCCATGACTTCTTTGCAGGTCTCTTTGACGACACTGGTTCTCCCCGAACCACCCCGTCTGACGGAGCGATCCTCATTGAGTCCGCTTCCCCCTCACCGGTGAAGTCTCCTGTGAACCAAACTTCTCCCCGAAGTTCCCCCCAGGTTCATTCTCCCCGAAGATCGCCTACGCCGCATCGATCACCCCCTCCGATTCAGGAATCTCCCCGACGATCCCCCACTCCGCCACCGAGACCGCTTTTCCCCGATGCAATGTTATATCCCAGCAACATTCCCATTGCGGCGGAGGATCCCTTTCGCATTCGTTACGTTGTTCCTGGAGAGATCGGGGGTCCATCAACTGCTCCAGCACCCTCTCTCATTGAAGACTTACAAGAAACTGCTCGACAGTGTCGGCTTGTCGGCACCCAATTTGAATCATTCAAGGCGGCCTCTATTGCAATGATGGCTATGACAAGCTCCCGCATGTCCACCATCGAGTCTCGGCTGCCACAGATTATTTCGGAGGCTATTACGAATGCTGTCCGGCCCCTCACCACCGACATCTCCTCTTTGGGTAACAAGGTGGACTCTTTGTCCCGATCTCATGGGGATCTTGCCTTCTCCTTCGGTGCTTTCAAGGCTTCCTCCGACGTCAAAGATTCTGAACTTCAGAAGTTGCTTCAAGAAGCTAAGTCTTATCGCGACTTCAGCCAGGCCACTACCGACACCCTTCGTGACATACATGCCAACCTTCCACACATCGGCCAGCTGGAGATGGATCTCGGTGACTTCACCATGGTTTATGAAGAGGTACCGAAACAACTCTCTTTCCTTCATAAGAAATTCGACTACGTTTTCAGGCAGCTGGGTATGAAGATTCTGGCTGGTGCTGAGGGGGAGAAAAAGACCACCCAACCCAAGTTGCCATCTCTTAGACAGTCGGTCATCCCCAAGCCTCCATCTTCCCCCGAAACTCACGCTGAAACCGCCGATATTGAGGGGGAGCAACTCTCCAAAGAAAAAGAGTCGAAAGACAAGTCAACTACTGAGGGGGAGAAGTCTTCTGCGGCCGAAACTGACAAGGGAAAGAAATCTCTCACTGCCGAACAATTGGCCGAACAAGATAGACTAGAGAAAGAAAAGATGAAGTATGGGATTCGCCCCACCGATTCAGACAAACTCAAACTTAAGCCTCCATCGCATCCGCAGGAACCCAATCTCGGTCTGACTCCTCAAGAAATTGAGGAAGCCAGATTAGCCCAAAAAGCCCTTGATGATTCCAAGGCCCTCTCTCTAAAGGTTGCAGAGGAAGAAGCCAAGAAAGCCAAGACCACCGATGCCATGTCGGCACAGAAAGAGGTACTGAGTGAATTTGAACAAGAGAGAAATGAAGAGGTTAGATGGTACAAGTTAAAGATGCATCACCGATCCGACAGAACCCCAATCTCAGGTGTCAAGATCGCAACCTCCAGATCCAATCCAAAAGACATCAGACTTATCATTGATCGGGAAGATGGCTCCTTAAAAAGTGTAAGAGACTACCAACTCAGAACCTACGGTCTCTCCGAATGGTACGAAATCTCTCGACATTTGGCCAAAAATCAAAACCCAAAGAAGGATATCTTTGTCAATTACATTGATGATCTAATGGCAAAGATGAAGGAGATCAAAAAGAAGTACAGCATCGTGCTTACCACCGATGAAAGATCGAAACTGCAATCCTTGAAGGAAGAAGTGTGTCTTCCTAAAGTTCAGAATCCCCCGACACCGTCTTCAAGGATATGGCAAAGGAAGGAAAGATACCGAATGTAAGTAACTTAAGTCTTTCTCTTCCCTCTTCGGCATCTTATCCCACAACAACTCTGGGTCTCTCACCGATTCCTGGAATATACTTCAACGATGGATTCGGCAAACGGGCCTTCTTCAGATTCTCTCAAATTCCCGTTGCCGACACCATGTTTCTTGAAGGCCTCCACAACTTGTTCCCTCACATCCCCGAAGCTCAACCCTACTACCGAATCTTAATGGACGAGATCAAACGCCGACAATCGTCAAAGAAGTAGGTCTTTTCTTTTTACCTTTCGGCAGTTTTGATAATCTGTTGTTTACCGATGTATGAGAATGACTTATGAAATTCAAAGTGCTTCTCTTGTTTATAGTTTGCTGCACATACCTTTATTTCCCTGCTTTATATATACTGTATAGATATACTCAAAGAAACATAGATCAAAAAAAACAAAAAAAAACAAAAAAAAAGGTCTATGTGAAAAAGAACCCAAAAGAGTAAAAAGGGTCAAAATGCATTTCTTCTCATTTACTCTTTAATATTCTAAGGATAGAGATCAAATTCAAATAGGGGGAGATTGTTGGGTCTTCACAGATTTGAAATTGACTCACTTAAACCCTCTTAGGTACTTAGAATATTTTTGGATACTTTTGTGTAACTTGTACTGTCATATCAATTGTTCGGTGAAGTCGAAGATCAACCGAAACCAAATGCGAAGACTATCTCATTGCGGAAGTGAGAAAATAGGCAGCAACTTTCTACAAGTTACACCACCACCGATATGCTTGTGCTATCGGTGGACAAGCATCACCGAATTAAAGAAATTCGGTGAGAAGCTCAAGAAGACTTCCACCGATATGTTTTCAGAAATCGGTGGGAGTTCAAGAAGGTGTCCACCGATATGTGTTCAGAGATCGGTGGGAGTTTAAGAAGACTGCACCGAAATATTCTACACTTCGGTAAAGGATCTCTCCTCTCTAAAGAAGTGAGATTTCAAATTAGTGCAGTTTCCAATACAGGAGGTCGGTAGCCTTATTCTCTGAAGACAAAAGAAAAGATCATTTATCATGAGACAATATCCTATTGTCAGATAAAAGTGGCAGTTTGTCATTTTATCTATTCTCAGATAAGGTCCTTTTCTGGTACGACTGTCCTACTGGTTCTTTGGATAAGTTAAAAAGGAGATATCAGCTTTTCAGAAGTCAACCTCTGCAATGAATGGAAGAGTGACAAGTGTTCCAAGCATTAAATGATGCATGGGCTATAAATAAAGGTGAAGACTCCCCATGCAAAATATGCTTTTGAAGATTACTAAGTGCAAGCTCCTTTCTTACTGAAACTGCATCTTGTGTCTAAGTGCTCAATTTGTTCTAAGTGTTTTTCAGTTTACTTTGTGTTAGATTGTTAGAATAGTTTAACTGTTCTTTTCCGCAACAATCTTTAGTTTTCTATGTGTAATTCTTGTTGAAAGTTTTTCAATATAAAGAATTAAAATTGTGAAAAATCTAAGTATTGTATTCAACCCCCCCCCCCTTCTACAATACTTGTTGAGCCATTTTGGGACCAACACCATCGATTTCCGATTTGGGTCTGTTTGTACGCTAGAACATCTTTGGGTTTCTTAGGTACGATTCTTTGGGTTTCTCAAGTTTCTTAGTTTTCTTCAACACCACTTCTCCCCCATTTTCTGGTTTCCACGACCTAGATGCAGTTTTTCGATCACACGACCTCCCCCTCCCCTCTCTTTCTCATTCTCTGAAATCTCTCATTCTCTAAGCGCTAAACCCTAGAATCGTCATCACGTCTCCTTGCCATCTTGACAATGTGATAAATAGATGTTATCTAAGTTTTGTTAATTCAATCGTATTTGGAGTTATGGTTTTTATGCTATTCAAATTACAAGCCGATTTTCCCTTTCTATCAAATCTAGGGATGAAGGCTTGAAGAAGGAGAATCAAAGGAATAATCCAGCATTCTTTATTTTGTTGTTGTTAAATTGTAATCGGCTTATTCTGCTCCACACTTCTTTGTCGGGTACAAATAATTTGTGGGTTTTTGTGTCTTTCATGTTTCAATTTCATCTCAACTTTACTTTTGTTTGCTTCAATTTCGTTACAAAATCAGGAATATTTGAACCTCTATACCACCCTTTCACCTTTGATTTCTAACAATTTGTTCTTTGTTGAAATTGTAGTTGGAGGTAGAAGCTTAAAAGCGTTGGAGTCTCGCTTTGATTTTGATGGAGGTGAAAGTAGAAAAGTATACCAGTTTGATTTTATCACTATAAGCATTGCAACTGCAAACTTTTCTAAGGCTAATAAAATTTGGCAAGGTCGATATGATTCCATGTACAAGGTATCCGTAATCATATATCTTATGTACATACTTTTTAGGTTTTCTAAAGGCTACTAAAAAAACTCTAACTTAGTCACTCTTTCCAGGGCAGGCTACAAAATGGACTTGGAATAGCAATTAAGCAAGCTTATTTTAGTTCCAATTTTTCTTGCCAAAAATATATAGATAATGTGGTGTTACTGGCAAATGTTGAACACGAGAATTTGGTTCCACTGCTTGATTATTTCATATTTATTGAGTTCAATTATGAATCATGTATTTATTTCCTGGTGATTGAGGTTCATTTGATATTGATTATGATTATCATTTTGTGTTTGATTTTGATTTTATTACCGGTCTTCTTATAACTTGCAGGAACACATGGAGCAATGGTGGTGGAGGAAGAGAAAGGGGTGTATCATCTTTGTGTTGAAATAAAGTGGTTTATTTAGAGAGATGTTGGATTTGTAAGGAGAATATGGATTTTATGCTTTTCTTCATGTTGCTTGCAAAAAATACGAACATAGGTCTCCATTCTCCTCTCAGGTAGGGTTTAATCTTTCTTGTCTTTGTTTTATATATTTTTTTAAATGTTGAAATTGTCCAGCCAAATTTTTTGCAAACGCGAACCATCAAGATTTGCAAAGATTAACGATTCCCAGATGACAAAAACAAATTTAAATAAAATATTTTGAAAATTTGCAGGGATTTTACTTGATTCAAATGAAAGAGAAAATTATGGGGTGGGTTTATTGAGTATTTCTATGGTGAAAGCAGAGGACCCTTATAAGTTTTGTACTTTGACTGTTGCTTATGGAACTGCTTATCTTGTTGGTGTCCCTTTACAGGTGCTGATTATTTATTTCCTTTGATTATTTCTGTTGGTGCAAGTGTACCACATCTCTATATATTTTATATATTTATTTTGATGATTACAAACACACCGTATTATTGTTTTTCTAACAATCTTATCCAAGTGTGCAGTTAATTGGACAACATGAAGATTTTATCTGAAGAGTCCAAGACTGGTGTTTACGTCATCATATATCTCATAATAATAAACACCCTAAAATAATATACCACTTGGATATTTCAAAAACCTAACCCAACACTATTTTTAAATTAAACTAAATCCTTGATTTAAATTAATTTAAGAATGTTGACTCTTTTGGAATAAGGGAAAAAGAATTCAGTTGCCTTTTTAAGCTATGGTCGCTCCTGACACTGAGACACATTTTTCAGGCGGTATACCGCGTGGTGCTCGGCGGTATACCGCGGCTCTGTTACGTATGGCAGGTTCTTGCAGGTTGACCTTCCTGCTGTCAGCTATTTTTTTCAGGCGGTATACCGCGTGGTGTATGGCGGTATACCGCGGCTCTGCTACACGTGTTGCAGGTTGCTTTTGCAGGATGACTTCTTTAGGTCAGTACCTTTTTCTGGGCGGTATACCGCGCCCATATAGGCGGTATACCGCGGCACCCTCTCGACCGTTGCTGCTCCAAGTATATATACATGCAGCTTCTCAACTCCATGCAACAGAGAATTGAAAAATCTATCTCTTGGAGAAACTACCAGCTACACCCATCACTTATTCAATATATTTTTTGAGTGATCAAACCCTCAAAGATCCAAGTGTTATACTTATACAAGAGTGATTAATATTGTGAGATATATTCTCTTGTAAGTATTTGAATAGTGTGAGTGATTCACGTTCTCGAGCAAAAGCAAGAGATTTTATTATCATTGTATCAAGGTTTGTGTTCTACCATAAAGAACACTTATAGTGAATCAGTGTGTCGAGAAGTGTCTCGGCAAGTGGACTAGCCAGCCAGTTGGTGGTGAACCACTTTAAATCTCGGTGTCGGTATCAATATTCTCTACCCTTATCTCTTTATATTCCCGTTGTGCACTTAATTTTATTTATATATTTGTTGTGCATGCAATATTTGTTGTTGATTTTGATAAGAGAATTTTTATTTGTGAAATATTTTTAAATACAACCTTTACCCCCCCTAAGGTTGTCCTAACAATTGGTATCAGAGCGGGTTGCAAGTTTCTTTAAAAATATTTGTGCTTTTTAAAAACTTGTTCTTGTATTTTAAATGGCAACCTCTGAGGGAATTATTTCTACAAAGATTCCGCAAATTGACACCGAAAATTTTGGTCTTTGGGCAAATCTTTTTGAATGCTACGTTCGTGGCAAAAGTCGAAAAATTTGGGACATTATTAAAAATGGAGATTATAAACCCACCAAAACCAAAGATGGAGTAATTAGTGAAAAACCAGTAGCGGAATGGTCCGCCGCTGAGGATGCTTGGGTTTGCTTAAATTTTGAAGCTAAAAATATTCTTTTTTCGGCACTTACTAAAGATGAGATTGAACGTGTTTATTCTTGTGAAACTGCTCACGATATTTGGGAAAATCTAAATAATACTCATAGAGGAAATTCTCAAGTCAAAAGCTCAAAAATAAATATTCTTGTACATGATTATGAAATGTTTGAGATGTTAAAAGATGAGTCAATCGACTCAATGTTTAAACGTTTTAACCTTATCATGGTGAGCTTGAAAGGTCTTGGTAGAACATATCCTAACGAAGATTACGTGCGAAAAATTCTTCGAGCGCTTCCTCCGGAGTGGATGCCGAAAATCACATCCTTGGAAGACTCCCGTGACCTCTCAATGATGAAATTAGATGATCTCATTGGAAATCTCAAAGTGCATGAAATTGCACTAAAAAGGAACAAAGATCGGGAGCATGATAAAAAGAAATCTTTGGCGCTTAAAGCTTCAACTTCAAGTGACGAGAAGGAGAAGAAGAAAAAGAAGGAGAAAGCTAGCTCCTCAAAGGATCAACCCGAACATCTTGACGATGTAGCCATGTTGGTAAGAAAATTTTCTAAACTTTTAGCTAACAAAAAGTTTTCAAGAAATGATAGGTTTCAAAGAAAAGGAGATTTTCGCCGTGGTGGAGAAAACCGAAGCCGAAAGTTCCATAAACGGAACGACAAAATAAATAAAAATGGCGAATCAAGTGATGATGAAGAAGCCAAGAAAAAGAAGGGCTTTTGCTACTCATGTGGAGACAAGGATCACTATGCCAACGAGTGTCCAAAAAGAAATAAACCTAAAATCAAGAAGGAGAAAGCCTTCGTTGGAGGCGCGTGGAGCGCAAGTGAAGATGAAAATGAGTATGAAGCCATTTGTCTCATGGCGGAAAGCGACGATGAGGTAAACTCGTGTTACTCAAATTACTCTAGCGATGATGAATGTAATGATGATGATGATCTTGATATGTTAAATGAGGCCTTTCAAAAAATGGTTATGCTTACAAATAATTATAAAGATGAGAACGCAAAATTAAAGGAAGAATTATCATTAAGTAAAAAGGAAATTCATGATAGCAAACAAAAAATTGCATGCGATAATGAAAAAATCATAAATTTAGAAAATAAATTAAGTGAAAAATATGTTTGCAATTCTTGTGACATTTTAAATAAAGAAATTGCATGCCTTGAGAAAAGAATAGTTGAAAATGATTTATGTGCTAATTGTGATGTGCTTAAAAAGGAAAATGCATGTTTAAAAGAAAAATGTGATAAACATGAAAAAGATAATTTGTTAGCACATGCCTTTCAAAGTAGCAATGAGAAAGTGCTTAAAATGTTAAATATGTCAAATAGCACTAATTGTAGAAAAGGCGTTGGTTCCGATACGTGTAAAGATAAGTGCTTATGTATGCCTATCAAAAGATATTTTGAACCACCTAAAAAAATGTTGAAATGAGAAAACCGTATGTGCAAAGATCCTCATATATGTCCAACATAAATAATGTGAATTATAAGCCTAGGAAATCTTATGCATGCATGTATAATAGTAAATTTTCTAGACCAAAAAATAGTGTGAATATGCATGCTCCTTTTTACGTCTTTGATAAATATGATCGTAAAATTAAAATGGTACCAAAGTGGATTCCTAAAGGCTCCTTTAGTGTTGATAATCCCGGTGGCGTGCGTTTATGGTTTTAATTTTTTTTTGTATATATATATATTATATACATATATATATATATATTCTGTGTTTGAAAATTATGAATCAACTCCGAATAAGCTCACCTATTTGGATACGGTGTCTAGGAAAGATAAAGGCGAATTCTTCGAATTCTAATGAGGTCGGTTTTTAAAGTGCCTTCGCGCTTACCACCCTCACCGTCTTTTCTGGTCGCTTCCAAGTAGAGCTACCGAAAAGGGTTGAGTAAATAATTTTCTTGTCTGTATATTTTTTGTGAAAATATATTTATTATTATATGTGGTTTTCTATGCTTTCTAGACTAACTTTCAAAGGACCCATAAGAAATGGGGACCATAAAAGTTACATCTTCATCATTGTAGATAAACCTTGATATGGACTGGATACTCGATAGTGGTTGCACACGTCACATGACCGGAAACAGCAATTTTTTTTATCATATAAGTCATGTGATGGTGGACAGGTAATTTTTGGAGGAAACTCCAAAGGAAATATAATTGGGAGAGGATTTTATTTTGAAATTGGTTGTGTGTAAGATTGGTTAAAGGAAACCTTGAAATTCGTAAAAGCTGAATGCTGCCGGACAAACTTGCTGTCTCGGTATACCGTGACCCTAAGGCGGTATACCGTTTTCTGTTCACCACCAACACGTGTCACTCTGTGATTATCCGACGGAAACCGTTCAAGCTGACCCCGGTATACCGCGCTACCTAGGCGGTATGCCGCACCGCTGTTTCTACACTATCACGCGTGTTTAAAGAAGTCAAGTCAATTCAACTCTTTTTCTGACTCGGTATACCACGGCTACCTAGGCGGTATACCGCGCGTCTTCGACGGATTTAAATCCATAGCAGGTAAGTTTCTTTTCCTTTCTTTTTATCCTTGAGCTCTATCTCTCTCTCTCCCTCCTCTTGCCGCCGACCGCCGCCTACGACGTCCGCCGTCAACAACCGAAGTTTTTCTTCCGGCCACCGGAACTCCAACCTTTCGACAACAGTTTTTCTCTCCTTCCTTCAAATGGCTCCAAAAAGGGCTCGTACCTCTCGGGGAGCTTCTAGCTCTCAAAACCCATCTGACCCTCCTCAAAACCGTCGTGATTATAGACGACATATTTTTGAATCCCGACCTTGTAACCCAGGTCGATCTGTCGATTTAGTGGGTCTAGAACATCTTGGTACCTTTGAAGCTTTCTCTTCTATTGACTGGGAACCTTTTCTTTCTTTTCAAGGAGATGTACCTTTTTCAAGTATGGTCGATTTTTATGCTGGGTATGACTTTAACGAGACCACCCATCGTGTCTCTCTTCATATTTTCAACCACTCTTTTGACTGGAGTTTAGAAGATTTTTCTCGTGTACTGGGTCTAACCCATTCCAATATAAATGTGTTTTCAAATAATACTGCCTTTACTTCCCTGCTTACCCAGGTTCAAGAAACTCAGGAAACCATTCTCCAATCTGTTTTAGCTCCTGTTTTTCGAAATAATTTTCCCTCAATTTTAACTGATCAACATCTTCCGGAAAATCTTCGTTTTTGGAATAAAATTATCCTTTTTAACGTTTTGGGACGCGCTGGAAATTTTGACAGATTGGGTGCACTTCAATGCTATATCCTTTACTGTCTCCAGCATGGCATCCGTATTAATGCCACCTACATTATTGCTCACCGTATGGTGATTTCCGAGTCTGGTCACCAGTCTCTTCCGTTTGGTTACTTAATTCGAAACCTTTTTACAAACCTTCAAATTCCTATCATTGGTAGGATGTTAGCTCCTACTCCTTCTCTCAATGCACTGACTGTTAGTCAAATGAGTGCTCCACCGGGACGGGCTCTTCATCGCCCTCAAGATCCGGCTCCCGAGGAAGACGATCCATACGCAATCCCGGCGGGTGCAATCTCAAATCGTCAAATATACTCCGCGATCATTGACTTGCGCCGGAGTTACGATGCCGATCAACGTGTGGTGCAAGACCGCTTGGAAGACATTGACGAGCAGTTGTGGACTTTATCTAATCAACTGAACGAAATTGAATTTATAGATAGCGATTAATTTTTATGTCTTCTTAAAACTTTATTTAATTAACATTATTATTGCTCTGTTCTAATGTTTATTCTCCTGCTTCGTTATTCTTATTGAATTTTTTTTAAGAGAGCTTATTTTATCTAACCCTTAAAAATACTAACTCTCAAATATTTCATATTTTGAGGGGGAGCATCTTTCGAGGGGGAGCATAGCGTCTTTCTTAACCCTTTTTGCTTCGACAAAAGGGGGAGAGAAACCGAGTATGCTCTCGTGTTTAGCGGTTGTGTTTGTCATCATCAAAAAGGGGGAGATTGTTGGTGCAAGTGTACCACATCTCTATATATTTTATATATTTATTTTGATGATTACAAACACACCGTATTATTGTTTTTCTAACAATCTTATCCAAGTGTGCAGTTAATTGGACAACATGAAGATTTTATATGAAGAGTCCAAGACTGGTGTTTACGTCATCATATATCTCATAATAATAAACACCCTAAAATAATATACCACTTGGATATTTCAAAAACCTAACCCAACACTATTTTTAAATTAAACTAAATCCTTGATTTAAATTAATTTAAGAATGTTGACTCTTTTGGAATAAGGGAAAAAGAATTCAGTTGCCTTTTTAAGTTATGGTCGCTCCTGACACTGAGACACCTTTTTCAGGCGGTATACCGCGTGGTGCTCGGCGGTATACCGCGGCTCTGTTACGTATGGCAGGTTCTTGCAGGTTGACCTTCCTGCTGTCAGCTATTTTTTTCAGGCGGTATACCGCGTGGTGTATGGCGGTATACCGCGGCTCTGCTACACGTGTTGCAGGTTGCTTTTGCAGGATGACTTCTTTATGTCAGCACCTTTTTCTGGGCGGTATACCGCGCCCATATAGGCGGTATACCGCGGCACCCTCTCGACCGTTGCTGCTCCAAGTATATATACATGCAGCTTCTCAACTCCATGCAACAGAGAATTGAAAAATCTATCTCTTGGAGAAACTACCAGCTACACCCATCACTTATTCAATATATTTTTTGAGTGATCAAACCCTCAAAGATCCAAGTGTTATACTTATACAAGAGTGATTAATATTGTGAGATATATTCTCTTGTAAGTATTTGAATAGTGTGAGTGATTCACGTTCTCGAGCAAAAGCAAGAGATTTTATTATCATTGTATCAAGGTTTGTGTTCTACCATAAAGAACACTTATAGTGAATCAGTGTGTCGAGAAGTGTCTCGGCAAGTGGACTAGCCAGCCAGTTGGTGGTGAACCACTTTAAATCTCGGTGTCGGTATCAATATTCTCTACCCTTATCTCTTTATATTCCCGTTGTGCACTTAATTTTATTTATATATTTGTTGTGCATGCAATATTTGTTGTTGATTTTGATAAGAGAATTTTTATTTGTGAAATATTTTTAAATACAACCTTTACCCCCCCTAAGGTTGTCCTAACAATTTCATATTTATTGAGTTCAATTATGAATCATGTATTTATTTCCTGGTGATTGAGGTTCATGGTTGCGCTTCGGCTACACTCCTGGTGATTGAGCTCCGTGGTTCTTTTCCTGTTGGATATTGGTTACAACTCAAGCCTGTTCTTCTTGTTGTCTTATCTGTTCTTGGGTTAGTCTACCTTTTTAATTTCATTTTCATTACTTTTACTGTTATTTATGTTCATAATATTCATGATTTATTGATTCTTGTTGTGAATATGCACATATATGATCTGAGGTTTTAAGGTTTTGGTTGTTAAATCATGTTTCTTGATCAAACTAGTGTGGCTATAAATCTTGCTTTTGCAACTTTAGTATACCAACAAATTGTTTTTGTGGATTTGTAGGTAGAAATGCTGATGTAATCATCAGTTCATTAGTTGACTGTCAATTCTGTTCATATAAATTTATGGGGTTTGATTTGTTGGTTGTTTATTTGTGTTTCTTGATTGTGGCAAATAATCTTGTTTCACCAAATTAAGAGATAAAGTTATAACTTTTGTCTTCATAACAAAATTTGTGGATTTATTGGGAGAAATGAATTATGTGAATTAGGATCATTTTACTTGATGTAGGCAACAAATTAAGCCGAGACTGGTCGAATAAAATGTTAATTGGTGAAAACTAATAGGAGATGGGTGAAAGGATTTCGTTTTGGATTTGGTATGTGGCGAAAACTAATAAGCGGTTCATCAACTTTTGTTCTCACATATGTTGGGAATTTACTAAATCTCGCTTTCTTGGTTCTAAACTAATATGTGACGAAACCAAACAACTGAATGTGGAACAAACTTACATTTGGATTCAGAATGACATACTTCATTATGTAGGCTATACAGACAGAATGGCTCCATCCAAACATCAATCTTCCCTATATCTATTTCAATCAATCAGGATGTACGGATTTGAAGCTATGCCTTTCAACATTTACCGTGGCTACAAGTATTGTTTGTTGATTGTTGCTGATTAGAACAATTTTCTAGGCGTTAGGCTCTTAATGACATCAAGATATGTCCCTCATCTTCAAAATGGTAAATATATATATATATATTACTTCATTCATTTATGGATCTCACATGTTCTGTTAATTCGTTTGGAAATCATTTTACCCGATTTGGTAAAGTATTTTTTATGATTTCGTGAAGAAGTTTTCTCTCACTTATTGGTGTTATTAGTGCAATAGTGGTTCCTAATATTGTAAGTTTGATTATTTTTCTCTTGCTTAACATGTCTTCATATTTCACTTCTTTATTGTAAATAATGGTAGATTCTAAGCTTGAAGAAGATTGTAAACAAGCGTGTAAACAAGCTCAAGAGGCCCAATGGAGCGTGAAATCCGAGAAAATCTCCCCACTAATGAAGATGATGTTGAATTGGATATAGGTTTGACCTTTGTACATTCATTGACTTTTTCATTTGGCACATAATGATGCTACATTCATTAGATTCGATGGTGTTTGCTATAATTTCATTCGGAATAAGAATAATTGTTTAGCTATTAAACAACATTTTACATTTTACATATTTTCTTCTAAATGATATTGACATTGACGACCGAGAAGTGAAACCAAAAGGAAATACCATGATGGCAACACTTAACCAATAGAAGCTTACGAGCAAATTTCAAGCATTCAAAGGTGTTGGGAACTGAAGATATGCTAAGTATGGTTAGTACTGCTAAGTCTACATTACTACTGCCAGTTCTTCGTTACTACTGCTGGGCAAGATTACTACTGCTAGACGAAGTTAGTACTACTAGACCAAGTTACTACTGCTAGACGAAGTTAGTACTGCTAGACCAAATTACTACTGCTAGACATGGTTAGTACTGCTGAGCTGAGTTACTACTGCTTGAAGACTGTGAAGGTTAATACTGCTGAAGGTCGTTAATGCTGCTGAGCCAAATCATTGTTAATACTGCTGACTTGATAAGTTTGGTATGCGATACTTTTGGAGACAAATAAGGAATTGATCAAGATATGTTTAACGAAGATTCAGAAGATCAATTTACTTTTGATAGTTATCTTGTAATTACTTTTGTATAAATAGTATTGATAGATAGCTATTAGAACACACGAAAATATACGTGAGAAATACGTGAATATACGAGTGAAATAGAATTTGATATTCATTCAAGAGTGAATTAACCTCAAGGTGTAAGAACCCTATTTCTAGAGAAGTAGAAATCGTCTTGTTGAGCCTGTTCAACAAGATTGAGGTTTGGTGTAAAGCTTGTGAGTAATACTGTTTGATATATATACAGTGTATTGAATTTCTATTGATTGTTCTTTAATTGATTTAGAGTTCTATTCCGCAAGATTCTCTAAATTCTGTTTCTAAGAAGTTTAATTCTTGTTAAGAATCGATCCTGACAAGTGGTATCAGAGCGTTGGTATCTTAGAAGCTATGGACAATTCAATGGATACTCACAGTACTCTTGTTTCAAAGGTTCCCATGCTCAAACCCAATGAATTTGACATGTGGAAACTGAGAATCAAGCAGTACATTCTTCTTACTGATTATTCAATATGGGACATCATAGAAAATGGCCCATGTAATGAAGGAAAGATTGGAGCAGATGGAAAGAGACCTCCTCCCAAGACAGATGCTGAAAAGAAAGTCAGACAAACAGAGATGAAGGCCTTAAGCACTCTGCTTTTGGCTATTCCTAATGAGTACCAACATCAATTCCAACACTGCACAGATGCACAGATGTTGTGGAATGCTCTGGAGAAAAGATTTACTGGCACAAAGAGCACAAAGAGAAATCAAAAGGCTATTCTCAGGCAACAATATGAGAACTTCATGTCTGCAAAGAATGAGTCTATGACTCAAACTTTTGACAGATTTAACAAGTTGATTGGAGAATTAGCAACTGTGGGTGTACACATGGATGCTGATGATGTCAACAGAAAGTTCCTTAGATCATTGGGAGAAGAATGGACCATGTACACAGTCTCATTCAGACAGAATGACCAATTGGAGGACAAAGAGCTAGATGACCTCTACAATGATCTGAGAGTATTTGAGGCTGAAGTTGAAGCCAAGAAAAGGCCATCTGGATTTGTTTATAATGCTGCTTTATTATCTTCATCCTCTGATAATGCTGCTAATCCTGATTCTGTTAATACTGCAGGTTCTGTTAATGCTGCTGGTGGAACTAATCAAGAGAAGACTACAGATTCTGTACTAGAAGCATTCTTTTCTAGTCATGTTCACTCTTCTCTAATCAATGATGATTTAGAGCAGATTAATGCTGATGATCTGGAAGAGATGGACATCAAGTGGTAGATGGCTATGCTATCAATGAGGGTGAAGAAATTCATCAAAAGGACTGGGAGAAACAACTTCTCCCAGAGAAGAGAAGATGGTGCAGGCTTTGACAAGTCTAAGGTTGAGTGTTATAAGTGTCACAAGATGGGACACTTTGCCAGAGAATGCAGAAGTGGAGGATCACATCAACAGGCTCCAAATGGAAACCAAAACAGAAGCTCCTCTCAAGCCCTTGTTTCTCAACAAGGAATGGGATTTGATTGGAGTGATCAAGCTGAGGAAGCCTGTCAGAATCAAGCTCTTATGGCAGAAGTATCTGATATTCTCACTGAGGTACAATCTAAACTCTGTTCTCAAGCTTGCATTGATGCTGTTAAAAGATATAGGGATCACAATCAGGGTATGTGTGATGACCTTAAGAGGCTAGAGAAAGATGTGAAAGATTATGTTAGGATTGTAGAAAGGTTTGAAGAACAGATTAGAGCTTTTCAAGCTAATGAACTTCAACACCACTATGATACTAACTATTGGAAG
Organism: Saussurea involucrata; assembly: GCA_033807775.1. Classification (NCBI taxonomy): domain Eukaryota; kingdom Viridiplantae; phylum Streptophyta; class Magnoliopsida; order Asterales; family Asteraceae; genus Saussurea; species Saussurea involucrata. The sequence goes on along the minus strand of CM066322.1, from coordinate 10,760,767 downwards.
TGGGAGAAGAATGAGTATGAGATTAAGCTGAAAGTGTCTGGGGAGGAGAATGAGAAATTAAAAGAAGAGCTTAAGAAGGTTAAACTTGATGTTGAAAAGTTTACCTGTGCTTCTAAAACCATGGATACCATCATTAAGGCTCAAATCCATGACAAGATGAAAGTAGGGATAGGGTACAATGCCACACCTCCACCCTACAATAACAACTACATACCTCCTAAGTCTGATTTGTTAGAGACCAAGGATAGGAAGGATCCTGAATTAAAGATTAATATAGATCCTTGTGAAGAAACAGTAGTTGTTGAGAATGAGACTGACAAAGTAGACTCTGATGAGGAATCTGAGAGTCCATGTGATAAGAACACTGAGATCAAAAGGACTAAAAGGGAAAAGGGAGTTCATTCCACACAGCCCAAAGTTGTGAACTCTAATACTTGTAAACAGTGTTCCTGCAGGAAATCTAAAGAGAACAAGCCCCAAAAACATGATAATCAGAGGGGAAATCAAAGGAACTGGAATAACCAGTGGGCTATGAGACAAGGAGTTGACCTGAACAGAATCAACAAGCCAAAACCTTGTTTCATCTGTGGTAAGCTAAATCACTTAGCCAAACACTGTTATTTCAATCCTGTTAACCAAAGGTTTAATGCTCAAAGATCTTTTCAAAAACCTGGTGGTTACAGAAAGAATGGTGGCTATAAAAAGTCTGCAAAGAAAAATGTGGCAAAGAAACAAGATAAACCCAAAAGCCACATAAAGAAAACGACTGAAAAGGAATGTGATACTATGTGGGTTCCAAAAAGCACTAAAAACAATACTGCTGCTAGCAGTGTTAGTACTGCTAACACTGTTAGTACTGCTTCAAAAGTTAGTGCTGCTAGCAGTGTTAATACTGCTAGTAATCATTCCAAAGTTAGTGCTGCTAGCAGTGTTAATACTGCTAGTAATCAGTCCAATGTTAGTGCTGCTAATACTTTTAGTGCTTCTTCTTCAGATAGTACTGCTGCTAGCAGTATTAACTCTGTTAATACTGCTTCTAGCAGTGTTAACTCTGTTAATACTGCTACCTCTGTTAGTACTTCTGAGGTTAATACTGCTTCTAGTGCTGCTACACCAATAATTTTGACAAAGTACTCCAGCACTGCAGTACCTAAATTTGAAAATCTCATCAAAACCAAGTGTAAGTACTTTGATGAGCAAGGGAGACCCAAGACCACTTCGGCTTGGGTTCCCAATAAAACTAACTGATTTATCTTGATGTGCAGGGCAACCAACAGCTCAAGGGGAAGAGCATTTGGCATGTTGATAGTGGTTGCTCCAGGCACATGACAGGTAAAATGGCCTGCCTCAAAAATTTCAATTGAATTGATGGAGGACATGCTACTTTTGAAAATAATCCTGCAGAAGGTAAGAGAAGTGGTAAAAGTGATGTGTAAGTTGACATTTGAGGATTTGACAAGTGATGCACAGTGCAGAGTTACTACTGCCTGTGTTCTAGTAGTTAATACTGCTTGTGCAGTTAATACTGCTTGTGTAGTTAATACTGCTCAGAAGTTAATACTGCTTGTGTAGTTAATACTGCTTTGCAGTTAATACTGCTCAGTAGTTAATACTGCTAGTGCACAGTTAATACTGCTCAGTAGTTAATACTGCTAGTGCAGTTAATACTGCTAGTGCAGTTAATACTGCTAGTGCAGTTAATACTGCTAGGTAGTTAATACTGCTTGGTAGTTAATACTGCTAGGTAGTTAATACTGCTTGGTAGTTAATACTGCTGTGTAGTTAATACTGCCTTGCAGTTAATACTGCTCAGTAGTTAATACTGCTTATGTCGTTAATACTGCTTTTGATAATCTAGGGCATATAAATACCCCTGTGTGCCCGCCAAAGTTCATAACGACTCTTCACATTTACTTCTTCTCTCTCGTTCTAACCTAGTCTCCCCAGAATCTTTGTGTTTTTCTTTCAAGAATCCTCAGGAATCATGGAGTTTGTGGATGAGCACAATGAAATAGCCATGCTTCAGAAGCCGAAACAAGCTGCGGGATTCCACGATATAGTCGATTTTCTCAAATCCTCGCACATCTCCTATGCCCTAACGGTGAGCCCAACAATCTATATCGAACATCAGACACAATTTTGGGAGAATGCCACTGTTAGTTTCGAAGAAGGGCAGAAAACCATTCGAACAAGGGTTTGTGATAAACCCTTGAAAGTCACAGAGGAGGTTATTCGCATCTCTTTTCGCTTGAATGATGCCTCAGGTATAACCTCTCTATCTTCTGATGACTTATATTCGACTTTACAAAGAATGGGGTATGAAGGTCCCATTGGTGTTTTTAAATTCTACAAGTCAAAATTCTTCAACCAATGGAGATTTCTTGTTCATACCCTGATGCACTGTATTTCCAAGAAAACTACTGGATGGAGTGAGTTCAGCAGTCCCATTGCATATGCCTTGGTCTGCTTATCCACTGCCAGAAAGTACAATTTTTCAGCAATGATCTTTAATGATCTTGTATCAAACTTGGAATCCAAAAAGAGCTTTTACATGTATCCAAGGTTTGTGCAAGAAGTTATTAACAAGGAATTGATGGACTTACCTCAGTTTACTGAGGTATATGTACCCAAATCCCCTAAAGGGAAGGTTTTTTCAAATATGAAAAGACTTCCTAGGGACTCGGAAGGAGTTGACACACCATTGTTCTCTACAATGATGGTTGTGTCCCACCCCTCTGAAGGTATGGCATCAGGATCAAGGCCCTCATTAGATCAACCCACTGATGACCAATCCCAACCTTCCATCTCAAAAGACATCCCTCAGTCCATCCTTGAACGACCCACTCCCACAATCACCAGAAGGTTTGAAAGAAGAAAGGTGCACAAGGTTCCTTCCCTTGATGTACCTACTCAGAGCCCTAAGCCTTTAAGCCCTCAGTTGGAGCATTCTCCAATTGAGAATATCAACAGGGAAACCACAGGGGTGTCTCCCAACCCCAAGAAGGTGCTCTCTAAGGAGAAGGATGAGCATATGGGTGCTAAGGCTGCCACTACTTCTGCTAGCACAGAGAAGGACAGTGGTAACATAAATAAGACCTTCCCCATGGCAACTCTAAATGAGAAATCATTAGGAGGACCCAGGTGCCAAGAAACCAAGGGGGCAGGTAGTGCTTCTGCTAGGCAGAAGGCTTCTGCTAAAACTTCCAGTGATCCTTTAAAGAAGGTAAACACTTCTAAACAAGGTGAGGATAGATATAACTATGAGGAATTGATGGAAACCATAGGGAATATCAACTTGGATGTTATGGCACAAAAGAAGGAGATTGAGCAACTGAAGACTGTGGTCACCTACCAACAGTCTCAAATTGAAAAGCTCAAGAAGATGGTCACCAAGTTGTTGCACAGAAGGAAAAAGGCAAGATTTGTGCTGAGAAGAAGAACTTCAACTGATGATGCTCCCAAAAAGGGGGAGTCAGAGTCAGAAGCAGAACTGAATATGAAGGGTCCACAAGTTGAGGGGGAGACAGTTCAGATGGAGACTGAAATGGAAACTGAGAATGCACAGTTTAAGGGGGAGTCCAGTGCACAGAATAAGGGGGAGACAGAAAAGGTGGAAGAGATTATTAAAGAAGCAGAAACTTCAACAGCAGCAGAAACCACAGCAGCAGAAACTGTTAATGCTGCTGAGTTTGAACAAGCAGCAGAAACAGTTAATGCTGCTGAAGGCCAAACAGAAAAAGCAGCAGTAACAGAGACAGAGCCTGAAACTGAAGTAGCAGCAGAAACTGTTAATGCTGCTGACTCTAAGCAAGCAGCAGAAACAGTTAATGCTGCTCAATCTACAAAGAAAGCAGTAACAGAGACAGAAACTGAAACAGTAACAAAGAAGCTTACAGCAGAAGAAGTGGAGGTTGCAGAGGCTTTAATCAAAGCCAAACATGATACACCTCCAACTGCCAAGAAACAGGAAGAACCTAAGGATGCAAAGATGGTTTTCAGCAGAAAGAGAACAAAGTCTGTGGCTACTAAAAAGAAGTGTGTAAAGAAGCAAAAGGTAGAACCTGTTGAGAAACCAGTGGTAAAAGAGAAAGAAAAGGAAGAAGTTGCCAAGGATGAAGGACAAGGAGATAGTAAGACAGGTCAATCCAGTAAGGCACAATCACTTAGCAATGAACAATGTGACTTGTACATCACTATGGTTGATACTGAACCAATAAAAGTGACTCCATTAGACTCAAAGCCTCATGAAATCAGTCACTGGGATACATTGATAGATGAAAGAAAGGAGTATATCAGACTCAAGAGAGCTGATGGGCAGTTTGAAGTCTACAGAACATGGGGACAAGTCATAAGAAGATGCTCAAGATCTGACCTGGAAGAGATGTTCAAAGTAGGCATGCAGATCTATGGCAACATGTTGACAGAAAGAGGTATGTCTATCACAAAGATGGTGTTAGAATACCTATGCCTAATGTTCAGACCAGAAGTAGTTCAGCACATAACAGCAAGACCTTTTCAAGCAGTAACCAACTGGATGCTCTATGAAAATTGTGGAGTGTATGTTATATCAATTGACAACACATATCAGGAGTATTATCTGGTGGATGAAATATACAATCACAGCATGAAAAGACTGAAAGGGATGCTACATGTAAAGTTGGTCTGCAACAAAGACTCTGCTATGGGAAGATTCTTGGTAAGGAGGATTGCAAATCAGAGTCTAGGTTTAAGTCCTGATCTATGCGTATATGATGACTAAGTTTTGGAAGCATCATCTGAAGAACTTGACTTCTTTTCCTAAAAGTCAAGTTAGGGGGAGATTGTTGGGAACTGAAGATATGCTAAGTATGGTTAGTACTGCTAAGTCTACATTACTACTGCCAGTTCTTCGTTACTACTGTTGGGCAAGATTACTACTGCTAGACGAAGTTAGTACTGCTAGACCAAGTTACTACTGCTAGACGAAGTTAGTACTGCTAGACCAAATTACTACTGCTAGACATGGTTAGTACTGCTGAGCTGAGTTACTACTGCTTGAAGACTGTGAAGGTTAATACTGCTGAAGGTCGTTAATGCTGCTGAGCCATATCATTGTTAATACTGCTGACTTGATAAGTTTGGTATGCGATACTTTTGGAGACAAATAAGGAATTGATCAAGATATGTTTAACGAAGATTCAGAAGATCAATTTACTTTTGATAGTTATCTTGTAATTACTTTTGTATAAATAGTATTGATAGATAGCTATTAGAACACACGAAAATATACGTGAGAAATACGTGAATATACGAGTGAAATAGAATTTGATATTCATTCAAGAGTGAATTAACCTCAAGGTGTAAGAACCCTATTTCTAGAGAAGTAGAAATCGTCTTGTTGAGCATGTTCAACAAGATTGAGGTTTGGTGTAAAGCTTGTGAGTAATACTGTTTGATATATATACAGTGTATTGAATTTCTATTGATTGTTCTTTAATTGATTTAGAGTTCTATTCCGCAAGATTCTCTAAATTCTGTTTCTAAGAAGTTTAATTCTTGTTAAGAATCGATCCTGACAAAAGGTCGGTTCAACTTATTTTGAACACCATCCACAATCGTCAACTTTTATCCATTTTTCTCCGTTAGGATCTTCACGTAAACGATTGATCTAGGTAAATTGAAAGATATGAATGTCAAAAAGGAGAAAGTGCAGTCAAAGAAAGAGCCACGAGACAAAAAGACTGGGTTTGTAGATCAAATCAGGAAAAGGTATGGATTTAGCTTGACTGGCGTACGTATCCATTCTCCTTAGCTTCTATGTCTTTTCTTTACTCTCACTGTACTTTATTTTCATATGTGCACATTACACTATCTCTGAATCCCATTTCTGAAATTAATTATTAGATTGTTGCGTAACCTTTAAACTATAGGTACTGGTCTATGCTCTGCTTGTCTATTAAAAAAAGTTGAATCTTGTAACATGGAGAATGTCTTACTCAATTAGAGTTTTCATCAATGTTTTGGGAGATTAATTGTTGTTTTTTAATTAGTGAAATCTGTTGAATGTGAATCATAATCTGAAAAGGAGGGAACTGTGGCATCACTAACTTGTATGAGTTGAGAATGAGGTGGTGCTGGTGGACCTAAAGATCATCGAGCATATTTTCTATGAATTTGAGCTTTAATTGATTCATAAAAAGCATGTAAAAGACTATGAGTTATATATATATATATATATAAATATATATATATAAAATATATGGAGGTTGATGGAAAGGCTCAAAAAATGGAAACAAACTAAGGAACACCCTGGTAGAGCTTCATATGAATGGTATGCACTTGTAAAAACCAAAAAACAACTTAATTTACTTACATGTGCATATCATCCAGATGAAGGGCTACCATTGTGTTCCTCGGTTTTTCATTTTTTTGAGGTTTTCCCTTGAACCTGGCCCCCCTCTCAATAAAAACCAATATATATCCCCTTACAAATATACCTCTTCTATTCAAAAATGATTCTTGAATGGTGGAATCAACTCCACTTTTGAATGAAACATGACAACTATATTGTTTTTTATGGGCTACTAAATCTACTTGATGCACACAAAGTCTAATGCTTAATAAGATTTCGTTGATTGTTGCTGTGTGATAAGCTGTAATTCTTTTGGGGGGTTATCTTTGAAGGTTTTCATCAATGGTTCGTCGTGGTATTTGGCTTTCTACACAATGATGAGTCCGTACATGACTCATGACTCAAAGGACAAAGAGCAAGTTTGTGTTTGCAAGCCCTGCCAGAACTGCTGAAGCCCTTTTCAAGTACACTGGTTTGTTTGTTTCTTGAAATATTTTGTTGCAACTTTGTAAATCTAAAAAGAAATTGTTGTTGCTTTCGGTTTTGGATTTGAAGTTGGTTAGTTTTGTCAACTTTTCACGTAGATATGTGAGTCCAGAGCATCCGTACATGACTCATGACTCAAAGGACAAAGAGCAAGTTTGTGTTTGCAAGCCCTGCCAGAACTGCTGAAGCCCTTTTCAAGTACACTGGTTTGTTTGTTTCTTGAAATATTTTGTTGCAACTTTGTAAATCTAAAAAGAAATTGTTGTTGCTTTCGGTTTTGGATTTGAAGTTGGTTAGTTTTGTCAACTTTTCACGTAGATATGTGAGTCCAGAGCATGTTCCTATACAATATGGCAGGCTGAGTGTAGATTATTGTGATTGTAATCCATAATTCATGATTGTTGACCCCACTGCAGTTGTTACTGTTAAACTGGCCACAAAACAAACTGTGGAGATTATCATGAATGAGGTATAATTACAATCTTTCCTCGTTAAGGACTATTTGTCTATTTATATCATATTACATATTTCATACTTATAGTGCAACAACTTATAAGCAAATATTTTAGAAATGATTGTTTTAGCAAGTAAAATGGCAAAATTTTATTGCAGAAATGCACTTTCGTCTGGGAGCTACGAGTAGTTGGCTGGAAAGTAAGCTACAATGCTGAGTATGTGCCGCATAATGAAAGTAACTATACCATAATCATACAAAAAGCAAGGAAGGTTACTTCAACAGATAAACCAGTCATTAGCCACAACTTTAAAATCAATGAGCTCGGTAAGATACTTCTGACCATCGATAACCCAACATCGGAGAAGAAAAAGCTGTTTTACATGTTCAAGGTCGATCCCCTTTCGGAATGAAGAACATCTACACTTTTCGTACTTATGCCATGCAAATTTTGATTTTCACATGTTGAACCTGTATTTTAGTTTGCTAGAATCTGTAGGAAGCTCAACTACCATAATTTTGTATTTTCAATGAAAGCAATTAACTAAGTGATCATGGTTCAAACATATCACTTTCTTGTAGCTGAAATGTATGTTTAGGGGTGAGGATGGATGTATGAAATCTGCAATTGGCATTGGGATACTTCTTCAGGTTACTTTTAATGCTACATAATTTTTACCAATATGAATGAGCTTTAGAAATCACATTAATTAAGAGTTGAAAAGTCATTTACATTGTTTAAATAATCTTATTTATCTCCTCTATTTATGTGTCATGTTTATGCATTTTGTCTTATACTTGATTAAAGTTGTGTGCTATACAACATGGTCTTGGTAATACTATTAGGTAGCGTTTTGTACGCAGACTGGATGGGACGAGACACGACTGGACAGGACAGGACTGGACAAAACTAGATTAAGTGTCTGTTCTACGTTTGGTACGACTAGAACAGGACTGGACAAAACTATTAAAATGACCAAATTACCCTTAACATGAGTTTTAATTTTTTTTATTGTATAGTAATTATAATTTAGAAATGACTTTGGATTAACTAATTGTTAATACTAACATTTATAATTTTATTAATATAAAATTATTTAAATGTTTTTACAATACCTCAGTCATCTTTCGCCTCAAATAAAGCCTCTGTCATTCTTTGTTTATATAAAATTATTTAAATGTTTTTACAAAGCAAAGTCATCTTTCTCCTCAAACAAAGCCTCTTCCTTTATGCAGCTTTCGATTTGCAGAGCACTTCCCCTTCGCCTCAAACAAAGCCTCAGCCATTTTTGTGTGATTTACAAAAGCATCTACATCTTCATCATGTGATTGGGCTTTTTTTGATCTGCAGAAGCATCTGCATCTTCATCACAGAATATGTTCGATTTTCATTTTCGATTTGTATCTTCATCACAACATCTTTTTCGATTTGCAGCTTTCATTTTCATCTCCATCTATAATCTTCGTTCTTAATATGCTCGATTTTACTCTTTGATTTTGAATAGATTTTATTAGGGTTCTTAATTTGTTGGAATTGATAGATAGATGATGGAGGCGATGAGTTGTGCCTTTTGATTTAGGTTTAGTATTATGAATTTTAAGGGTAAAATTGTAATTTTAAAGATAGTCCCATGTTGTTCCACCTTTTTTGGTGGAACAAAAATTTATAGCTTTTGTCCCATGAAAACTCATTTTTGTCCCAGGTTGTCCAGCTTATTTCTGTCCCATGGCATGCCAAACGTGGGACTATTTTTTTGTCCCGTCCCGTCTCATGTAGTCTGCATACCAAACGCAGCCTTAGGGTTTCCCTTACAGAACCTCCAAGAGGAAGATATAGACTTCTGTAAAAAAATTGGCCAATTTTGGTATGTAAGCATCCAAAATTCAACAAAAAATTAAACATGATTGTTGTTTCGAGTTCTCGGTTTCGGTTTCGATTTCAATTTCCAGATGGTTCGAGTTCTTGGTTTCGATTTCGATTTCGGTTTCGAACGGAGTAGCATTTAAGTCTAGAAAATGATCTCTCGCATCTTTTGTAATGTTTGAAAAAGTGTAGCTGGAAGGAATTTTTTTATGTCAAATCCTCTTTTTCTACTGCAATTATTTTAGTTGGGTTTTGGAGTGCAAAAAGAATTACAACAAAATAATATTAAACATATGGGTTACTTATCGAATATTTGCCATCAAAATGTATATTTTAGCACAATTTTCTTCTAATAAATGAGCATTATGGAAATACATAACGATTGATATTTGCCATCAAAAGTATATTTGGCAAAAGAAAGTTGATCCAAATGGAGAAGCCTCTATTCAGTGGCATTTAATCTCTTGTTGAAGGTCGTAGAAGCTTGAATCTCTACTTAGCATTGAAGTGGTGAAATATTTTTCGTTGTCGTTTTTTGGATTCTTTAACTTGTAGTTTTGAGACAACTTGAGGTGGGATTAGGTGTTAATAATCTTGATGATGCCCCTTGGTTGACGACTTGCCTTCTCATGTAAACAATGTTTTGTTAAAAACGCTTCTCGGTTTACAACAAATTTTTGTATCCCGCCGCATCGCGCGGGTACATTACTAGTTTAACACTAAAACAAACAAAATCTATATTATATTATAAAACATTTGTAAAAAACTCTTAAAAACAACTCCTAAAGCTTTATGTACCGGTATTTAATGTTAATTAAATAAAATTTCATAAAACTAACTAATGAAGCTTTATGTACCACTTTTAATGCTAATTACTTTATTATACTTATCTCTAACAACCTCCAAATCCTTAAATAGTGAATCTTATTAATTAATTCTTATCTCTACCACTTTCAAACTCTCAAATCATAAACTCCTTAAAAAGCGTTATTCTTTAAACAAATTTATAAAAAACATGACCGTTTTCTTAAAACCACACATTAAAATAAATTAGAACATTAAAATCGAGATATATCACGCTGCATTGCTCGAGTAAACTTCTAGTATAACAAAATAGATATTACCGAACACTTTACTTGCTGAATATCAGGTTGTATGGCCCATCATTAACTTTATCGTTTAAAAGACTCCGACGACCCCTGTGAAGTATAACGTATTGGCTGACTAAATCATATATTAACCTGTTTAAAATAATCAAATGTAATATTATTTACATCAACTCTTTTGTATTCTCTTCACCTCATATTATATAACTCATTTGGAATATCACTTTCCCCTTTTTGTATAAAAAAAGGCAACAGATTCTTATTTTAATTTGTTTTCACGAGGGAATTGTGCTAAATGTTGATATCTGCTGACATATATGCTTATATTTTTTAACGACCATGTATCTTTTTAGGGTTGCTTGGCAGTTACTGAATGATTTGGTATAGAATGATTAAATAGTCAGAATAATTAAGATGCTCTTATGATATAATGTAAAATGAAATATAGTTAATGGTTGTGGCGTACTGGTTAAGGCCTTGGGGAATGTGGTGGAATATCCCATCTGTCCAGGCTTCTAATCCAGACGTACACAACAATTGTGGCCACTGAGGTTTAATCAGGGCTGATGTCTTACAATCATAATTTGCCAAGGGGTTAGTCTAGACATAACCTAGGACACCCTTAAAAAAATGAAATATAGTTGGTTGGTAATTGTTCAGAATGAAATTATGGTGCTTAATGGTTAACGAAGACCTATATACAAAATCATTCTGAAGGTTGTAGAACCATTAAGAGACAGTTTTTTTATTTGTCTAACAAGATTCATCTCTTAACGGCTCGAAGATCGACTCTTAATGAAACTATTAAGAGGTAAACAAACAACCCCTTATTCATTAGTCTTTTATTCTCCATCATTTTTAAATATATCTTCGTTCCTCTGTCATCTCTATAATTGTAGAAACCGACTATTGCATAAAACTCAAAATTCCCTAAGGAGTTGTCTGTTTTGCGTAATTCAAAGGGATTTGATGGAATTGGAATGACAAATTCCTTGGTGACATTTGGTTCGCGGAAGGAAATGATTGAATTTCACCGGATTCCACCGAATTCCACAATGGAAGGATTTGATCATTCCTTAGCATATGCGAAGAATTTGAATTCTATTTTGTGACAAATGTAACATACTTTATAATTTCGTTTTAGAAAGACTAAAATAACATTTGCATTCAGTTTAACCATCGTCCCCTCCCTGCTCCGCCCCACCTTCCCTCACCACTCTCACCGACAACATATCCGCCACCACCACCAATATATTGTGATTCCACGACCGCCACCCACCATCCAACCCCTACCATCACCACCATGCCACTATTTTTTGCCGTCATAGTCGCTACACACCCCAACACCACCATCCCACCCCTACCGTCACCCCCATCCCCGACATATGCATATATTTCTATTCTTTTGCGACATTCCATTTCAATTCCTGTCAACCAAACACATTGTCAAATTCCATCAAATTTCATTCCAATTCATTTGATGGATTCCAATTCTACCAAATTCCATTCCGTAAACCAATGACCCCTAAGTTCATCACCGTCGTATTCTTTAATTATCAAAAGATTTTTTCATAAAGATCTTTATAACGATTGCTCGATAAAACTTATAAGACCATGAGTACCGCTTACCCTCATACCCACTGAACCCTGATGCCACCTCAGCGCCACATCAGCTTTTCTCTTTCCTATCCTCCTTACCCTAAAGTGGAGTACCGCTTCCTATCCGCACCCACCGAACCCACTCCTTAAAATACGATATTTCACATATGTTAAAAAAAATAAACCTGCAACAAAACCATGAACCCGCTACCCACAAGTCTAGTTCCCGAACCCACTCCTACCCGCACCCATCGTACCGCCTACCCGGGCTACCCGCCCCAACCCGTTCATGAACCCGGCCGTGGTACCCGATGGCGGTATGCACGGCCTAATAACTTGATGATTGTTCGGTAGAAGTTCAATTTTGTATTGGCATAGATTTTGAGAAAAGAACTACTTGAAAAACAAAATTATCGTCTTTATTGGCTCTCAAGTTTTACAATTTGCTTACACCACTACAAGAGAAATGACCTTAAGGGAAGGTTATTTCCGTCAAAAAGCTTCTCTATGCAACTGTAGATAAAGGTTTTAGATACACTTTTAAAGCTTCTCTAAAGATGTTGCCTTTAGAGACGCTTTTCTAGGGCTTTAGATACACTTTCAAAGTTTCGCTAAAGGTTAGTCAAATTTTCTCAAAAAGCTTCTCTAAATAATGACTTTTAGAGAAGCTTTCTCAAAAAGCTTCTCTAAATAATGACTTTTAGAGAAGCTTTTTGAGAAAATTTGACTAACCTTTAGCGAAACTTTGAAAGTGTATCTAAAGCCCTAGAAAAGCGTCTCTAAAGGTAACATCTTTAGAAAAGCTTTAAAAGTGTATCTAAAACCTTTATCTACAGTTGCATAGAGAAGCTTTTTGACGGAAATAACCTTCCCTGAAGGTCATTTCTCTTGTAGTGCACATTGGAAACTCGATAGAAAACAATCACATCTTAATAGTTACTCAGTGGGAACGATTTTCGTAGCATGTACATCTTGAAAAGAAATAAACAGTTAAAAATAACAATCTTAAACTGAACGAAAAGTTATGACCATTATCAGTTGCTCGATAGAAGTTGCTAACAGCTTAATGATTGTTTGAGACAAACCCAAAATTTAAACATGTAAAATTTTAAATAAAACCATAAAAAATAATTTTAATTCAATCTATATACTTCATCCGTTTTAAAATAAATCTAAAATAACAAAATTTTCAAAAATAAATGCATATTTTCTCATTTATCCAGCCGGGTCGTCAGCACGGTGGGGACGGGCTTCCCAAAAAGCTAGCCTGACCCGGGGTCAGTATAGAATGAAGGGTACGGCCCTAATGTTGTGTATCCGGATTTTTTTTTCTCTTTTTCTATAATCAAGGATAAACTTATATTTTTATTAATTAAAAAAAATATAATAACTACATATTTTTAAATTTAAACCCTTGAATCCTCCAATCGCTACCAATTGGACCAATAAACACATGTGGTGGGCCAAATGCCAATATCTTCTGGGCTTTTGTCAATTGTCAATTGTCAATTTGTCATGCGTGTTTAAAATACAATACCACCGGAAACCACCGCGCTCAGCCATATCGTCGAAACAAAGACGACGATAAATCAAAACTTCAATCGGATGCACCGATACTCGAATGTTCGATTTTCAGAACCGATAATGGTACGCACTCGAACTCATGATTCATGCGCAATTTTAAATTTCTTATTGAAGTTCACAAATGGAGAAGGTTAAAAGCTTTAAAATCATAACTGACCTTTAGATAATTTATCTAGACCTGTTTCGTTTTGCGGTGTCGCTGTTAAGTCATCAAATCATCAACGAGTTCGAAATACTTAAGTCGGCGATCCTTTCATATTGACTTGAGTTACTGTAGGGAATCAATAATTGTCACAGACTCACAGGTTCACAGTTTGGCTGCTAATTGTGCTGGAGATATCTTCGCATTAGATGTTTATTAATTTGTGAATTATAGTGATTTGATATGATACCAGATTGAGATGAACATAAACCCTAAAATTTTATTTTCTGTAATGTGCTCCTGTTAGGTTATCGAGTTCAATACACCTTAACGGTTGCACAATCTGATTCCACGTTAAAAAACAAATTAGTGAGAAAAAAACGCTCAATCGCGCCTTGTCAAGTTTATCACCTCACAGGAACATATGGCTTTGATTTTGATTTTGATCTTGATCTTGTCAATGTATAGGCTGGCCAATTCAATTCTGGTCTTGTTTTGAAAAATTGCATAATGTCTAGTTTATCACCTCACAGGAACACATGGCCTTGATTTTGATCTTGTCAATGTATAGGCTGGCCAATTCAATTCTGGTCTTGTTTGAAAAAAAATTGCATAACATGGACCAATTGCTTAATTAAACCTCTGTATAAACTTGTACTTTTCGTTAGGTTGTACTTCCAGTAGAAGATATTGTTAGGTTGTACTTCCAGTAGAAGATATTCTGCCCTAAGTAGTTAGAATTGGGTACTGCAGTTGTACTACAATTGTTTATATAATTCTCAAATCATGTTCCTTTAGATGAATTCTATTGAATTAAAGCTCAACCTTTTTTGTCACATAATTCTCTACCTCTCCTTATTTTGTTTGTTGAAAACAACCAATTATGTCTCTCATAGCCATAGGATAAACTGTTTTATGGTATGTACTTTATATCTGTCCATCTTTTTATTGCTTAAACGTGAAGTATTATCTCTCATAGCCATAGGAGTGATTCATTGTTAGCAGTTTTGATGGATGTGCAATTAAGAATGGTTTCAAGTTTTGGTTGTTTGCTATATTATGTTACAATTTTAATCTCTACTTATGAATGTAGGCCTGATATATTATGTGGCCGGGCAAAGCCTGGAGTTCCCCTTGGTGTCACTCACCTCTCTTTCCCTTGCTTTCCTCCGATTTACCGATTTACCACAATGATTGTCTCTGCTGTTTATTGGAGCTTGGATCTTACTCATAATTGATTCATGTGTATCTTCCCATGGCTAACCTCAAAGAAAGTACTTGTTGAGATTTGAACGTAAGGTAAAGGCACTTTCCCTAATCCATCCATGAATACCTATTTTTTAAAGCGGCTCCATTGATCGCTTTTCTTCTGAGTTCTTTCGTAACATAAAGTCATCTAACCATAACTTTTAGAGTTCTTATTGGTGGTCGTGATCCCCATGTTCTGTTCTTGACTTGTTCTAATCAAGATCCCCATGTTCGGTTGCAAGCAAAATGTATAACTTGTGAAGCAGTTTGGCAGGACTTTTATGTGGAACAGGAACAGGAACAAAGTGGAACAAGCCTGTTCTACCCCTACCCCATGGACAAGCTGGAACAAGGTGGAACAGACTTATGTTTTACCCATTGTTTTCAAAAGCGTGTGAGGCGTACGCCTCGAGGCGAGGCTGTCCAAAATCGCACCTGAGGCGGCGCCTCTCAGTATCGAGACGAGGCGTATGCCTCGGTCGTCTGAGGCGATGATTGAGGCGGTGAGGCGTGAGGCGGTAGTGAGGCGTACGCCTCAATACCGAGGCTAAATTATTTTAAAAAATGACCAAAACCTTCTCTATATCTTTTTTGAAAACCTTGTTCTTCTCCGGTTCTCCTAAGCCCTATCTGCTACTCGTCTATTGTCCTTCGTGGGTTCCAATTTTCTCACATTTTCATTGCATTTTCTTCTTTGATTCTCTTCGGTTCACGGAAGTATTATGTATATGTATCTACCGGATACACTTCTTTTATATTTAGTCTCTACTACATGTGAGGGTCACAGTCACACTTTTACTCGCACTTTGTTGATATTTAATACTTTTTCTTTATAAGCTGTTAGCATATTAATATATACATATACATATATATATATATGTGTGTGTGTGTGTGTGTTATGAATAGATCAATAATTTTTTCCTTAGTTAGTATACATGTACATCTATATTTTGTGATTGAAAAAAGTATATGTAAATTCTTTTAGTAATTTAATATGACATATATATTGTGTCTAGTACTCAATTTTCAAGTGTGTGGTATATATATTGCATATATTTTCTGAGCAGTGGAATATTGATGTGTGTGTGTGTGTGTATATATATATATATTTTGTGTAGTGTATATATTTCCGCCTCGGGGTTTACGCCTCAGACCGCCTTGAGGCTTACGCCTCGCCTCATTGAGGGAAAACGCCTTGAGGCACGATTCCGCTTTTTAAAAATGTGGTTTTACCAATATAACTTCAAAATAAAATATATTTCTTTTCTAAAACATCAAATAAGCCTCCTATTTTATATTTTATTTATTCATTAAATTTTATTTATTGTATTTATGCTCTTTAAACTTTCACTTTACTTTCCTCAAAAATTATTTTTATATAGCTTCTATGTTTTGATTAATTTATGTAAATTATTAAATACTAATAGTAAAAAAATATAGAAAATGTTAGAAAATAGAAATTGGAAACTACATTATTTTTTTTATTTTGGTGTCACTTTAATCGTCTTGAAGAAAACTTTCTAATTATTTATTATGTTATAAAAAATATTTATTTCATTATAATTTAATAAATTACATAATTAATCAAAATATATAAAATATACAAACAACTTATTATGGGTAAATTGGTCAATATTATATTTTCTGTTATGTCCAGTTTTGTGAACAACTGTCCCGTCCTGTCCTGTTAGCGTACCAAGCGCACCCTTAGTTTAGTATTGGCGGAAGCCAACATCCCGAGGTTCTACGGGCTCGTTCCGACTGAAACAAGGGGAAGTCATAAGGCACATACTCATTCCTTGAGGTTTTCGGTCATTCCTTCATTTAGATTCTTAAAAATAAATCAGTTATTTACAAATTGATTTGGTAATGTGCGAACATTATGCCACCATAATTGATGTGTTTTCTTTTATTCTAATAACAGCATACAAAACTCCAAATGGTTGATGGATTTGGCAGAATTGTTGATCTGAAATTGGTGAAAACTGGAACTGCCTTGAATTAGTGAGTCGGTTGTATGTTGTTTATTGCTCCTAACCCGCTCTTCTTGTCTTGTGTTTTTTGGTGCAAACTCTCTTTTTTCGCACACTTTTCATAAGCCGGGAGTCTTTACCAAAACAATCGTTTTACTCTTCGGGGTAGAGGTCAGGTCTATATACATCTCACCCTGCCCAAACCCCAAATGCGGGTGGAATATATTGGGCTTGTTTGGTTTTGTCTTGGATTGGAACTGCGCTGAATTCTAAAATAATGGTAACAAGATAAATGGGTGAAATATGTAACAATCATAAATTCATAATACCAAAATAATTCTCATTGCTTTAGAAACAAGGTAGCTATGTAAATATGTGTGTTCTTTGATTCTAAAGTACAATATGTTTCATATCTTCCAAGCTTTCGCCTTCTTCCGTTGGAGAGCTGGCTATCAAAGTTGCAAAGAGAAGGAAAACAAATGAAAAACAAAAACAAAAACAAAATAAGAGAGGCCCAAGTCCCCAATGCGGGGTAAAGTAAAACATCATTAAACTTTTATAATTTTAGACAACAAGATTGCTAAGTATCATGATTTTTAATTTGTTGTTGAATGTTACTAGCAGACGGGCATGTCTGCTGGTGGCTGCTGCAATGTCTCCAGTGCTCCAACTCCATTGTCTACTAAGAACACCGTGGCTAAACCCCAGCCGATGTGAACATCCAAGTGACAGTGCAAAATCCAGGTACCTGAGGAAAATAAAAGGGAAAAATGAGGGATATATTTATAGGAACAGTGAGCTTTTTGTTGAACTTGATTACAATAGTTCCTGCCATTCTTTATGTAACCCCCATAGGCCATAGGCCCTAGGCCCATAGCCCAAAGCAGCTGGCTGACCCAATAACCTCCGGATCAACTTAAAACCATGGTGGAAGTTATTGGTAGCCCTCAACTTTAAGCTAAGGAGCTCATAAATCTAAGGGGCCTTTTACCAAATGTTTACCCGAGTAAGTGCTTACCAATTCACGTTACCTACCGGATTACTAATTTACTATGGCAAGGACCAAAAATCTTACCCTTTAAGAGTGCAAGGACCGAGAGTCTTACCCGGTAAGTGAGGGTGACGACTCTTACCACGGTTAGCGCTTACCAGGTGAATTGTTGCATATGAAACCGATTTGGTGGACTAAAATCTTGCCCGGTAAGTAAGTGATAGTGCTAAGTTTTACTGGGTAAGCGCTTACCCGGGTAAGCGTTTGGTAAACTGCCCCTAATTTTCTATTCATAGTGGAAGAAGGGTTGTCACAATTTACCTGGATTATCAGCAACAAATCTAATGACTGCCCAACCATTGACCGGTAGACTGACAGTATTTCTCAGGGGTGGGTCCACGAGGTTGAACTTAGAGGTGTCAGTTGCTGGGTTAAAGTTTCCAAATCCTTCTGCAACTATGTAGAAATCATATCCATGAAGATGGATCGGGTGGTTCTCGGCTGTGAAGATACTTGTACCTTGCAACACTATCTGCACCTTTGCTCCATATTTTAACTTATAGACCTTGGTGCCACGTGTAGGTTGCCACAGTGACCGGCTTACGTTACCAGTGTAATCAAAGGTCACCGGAGGCTTCGCCGGAAAATCGGTGGTGAAAACTCCGGGGACGCCATGGTGATGTGCTTGCAGCAGAGAGAAGTTTGATGGGAGTACGAAAGATACGTTGTTCATGCTTGCAGTGAACCGAGTCCTGTTTGGAGCCTGACATGTACTGGCGCTGGCGGTTGGTGGGCATGGGTTTATTCCAAGGCCGGCGGTGATGAAGAGACTGTCGTCAATTTTAGTTGGAACCAGGGTTTTACCTGGGCTTCTGAAGCTGGTCGTGAAGGCGGTGGCGGTGGCGGTGTCGTTAAATGCTGGGAGGGAAGGCATGATGGGTTTTGAAGAAACACCCTTTGCTGGACAAGGGGCGGTTTTGTACTCCAAAATGGCTGTGGTTGTAGTGTTGTCGAATGGGGCTCCTTGTGCACTGGCGTAAGCACGTGCAGCAATGTAGTATCGAGCCGGTGGCTGGTCAGCTTTGATGAGTACATCGGTGGTTTGACCTGGTCCAAGCATGATGACCGATGTGGTGAAGGGTTTGACGTAGGAAGCATCAGCTCCCACAACAGTGAGTTTGTGGTTTGCGATACTGAAGAAAAGCTGTTGATTCAGAGCTGCATTGATCACACGGATGAGGTTTGTCTCGCCTGAATCCACTGGAACTATGACGGTATCTACATATAAAACGGTCGAGAATTAGTAAAGTATTTTAAAAAGTTCATCAAAATCTCGGTCATGTGTCCATTAACAACTATCAAGATTCACCAAAATCTCACTTTTTCCATGCTTTTGATTTTAAAACTCGAAAAACTTGACTTGAACCGACACTAGTAAACAAAGGACTTTTACCGACGGAATCAAGAAAAGTTGACAAAAGTCAACACTAGCGTAAATCCGTCGAAAATGCGTCTCAAATCTGTCACTGAAGTTAATTTTTTTTGTTGTTGTCTATTCTCGAGAATGTTTGCGACGGATTTGTAACGGAATTTGTATCCGCCACAAATCCGTCACAAATATTTGCTAACTTACAATTAAGTTAATTAATGTAATTAGCAATTAAATAATCGAATTACAAATAATTAATTAAACTAATTAGCAATTAAAAAATCAAATTAGAAAAATCTTATTAATTTCCGACGGAAATCCGCCGTTGATGGTCATTTCCGACGGATTTCAGGCGGATTTTTCCGTCGGAAAAGCTCTTCTGTTTTGTAATGTGATACAAAAAGCTCTTCTGTTTTGTAATGTTTTGTTTCCGACGGATTTCAGACAGTCCTATGGAAGCAATCCAAACCTTTGGTGGAGCAGTTATAGAGGTCACCAGGTTGACCATTGATGGTATATGCATCAGAAATATTCGGAGATCCTCCTGTTCTCATGGCTTCCCTTATAACATCCAACGGGTTAGCATTCCACCATTCACCTGTGCATCATCATCATCTTATTATGTCATCTATCTCAATTACGCTAAAATAATATACAAATTTTATCTTGGTGTCTAAATAGCGTACCAAGAACAACGACTGAATCACGCTTTGGCTTGGTAAACGGATATGAATCTCCTTCTTTAGGGCGAATAACAATAGCACCATAAACAGTGGCTCTCACCCACGAGCTATGTGCATGCCACCACAGCGTTCCTTCTTGTCCAGAAATCCTGAACCTATAGGTGTAACTCCCTCCTGGCCTAATCGGACATTGAGTTATGAACTCCGGCCCATCTGCCCATGCTGTCGTAATTTGTCTAACACCGTGCCTGAAGAATTACAAAAAAAAACGTATTAAAAACATTCTCATTTCAACAAAAAGAACATCTAGTTATTCATAATGAATAGGGTTTATATCATACCAGTGAATGGTAACGTTATTATTAGCTCTGTTGACGACATTTACCACTAGACTATCGCCATTGTTCACTTCCAAGGTCGGGCCTGGAAATTGCCCATTCACCGTCATAACTTTCTGAGTTTTGCATAGCCTTGTCACTTTTGTTTCTTGGACCTAATCACATGCCAAATAGTTAGTACCAACCATAAATTATCAAGAAAACGAACCAAACGAGCCCAGACTATCGAATATTTTTTCAAGATCGATTAACTTGTTTATTTACTCAAGCACGATAGTTTTTTAATTTTGATTATATAATTTGTAAACATATGAATATGTCTGGCTCGGCTCGGCTCGACTCGTTTACACCCCTAAGTAAGATATACGTAGACTTGAACAACTATTTCTATAAAGACCCCTGGAACCATAAATTATCAATTGACGAAATAAAAATATATATCGAACTCAAGGAAAGAACGTACCACAAAGTCATAGTAGTGAGCTTTTGCATTTGCCAAAGTGACCAAACTTGAAACCAGAAGCAACAAGCCCAAGAGGGACAAAGCACGTAAACCGTTGCTAGTAATGCGGGTTAAGGCGGGCCCGGTTGTCATGTTTTTCTTTTAGCTCTAATGGTGGTGTGTATGCTATACTCAACTAAAGGAGGGAGGTAGAATAGGTGAATTGTGGAATTGGGAAAGAGAAGAGTTTCTTATATAGAGAAGACTAAGATAGTGAGAGTTGTTTGAAGTTGGCAAAGTAGGTTTTGATTTTGGGGTGATGGTCCGTTCACAAAGGCAATATTGTTCAACCCGAGTTGGTGCACCCACTGACCTATCAAAACGTTATAAGTTTTCCTCAATGCTTGCTTCACAAGTCTACTTTCTTTCCCTTTTAGTGTCTTTTTCAATAAATCAAAACACATTTGGTTTTATTTAAGAGAGTATTCTTACCAAATTGACTAAATGTGTTTGTTTAGCTCCTAGTTAATTGCAAACATCCCTAAAAAACAAATATCTTTGTTAAACGTAAGATTTAATACGTTTATAAAGACTTCTTTCATAAGAAAATGTTAAAATACATTGTTTTTATCCGACATTCTATCTCACATAGGTATAATATGAGTTATGGATTTGCTTTAAGAATTCTACTAGTAGTAATTTATAATCTTGAAATAAATTTGTAGCTTATTAGAGCATCTCCAACAGCTATGCTAAAATAAAATAAAATGGAGATTTTAGCAATTTTTTTGCTCCAACAACTATGCTATACTATATGCTAAAATAGAGAAAAGAAGATAGAGAAGGTTAAAATCTTTAAATTTGGAGAAATCTCTATAACTCTATATTTAAGAGAGAGAAATGATATTTTTTTCTTTCTCACCAATAGGAGGCATTAAAGTTGTGTGTTTAGGAGAGAAATATTATATTATTATATGTATTGAATATTTTAATAATATATTCAATGATAGAATTGCTAAAATAGAGTAGCTCTTGGAGTTGGATGTAATTTTTTTAGAGATTCTAGTTTTTTATACTCTATTTTAGAAAAATTAGAGCATCTCCAAGAGCTATGCTATAATTTTTCTAAAATAGAGAATCTGTTGGAGCTAAATGTAATTCATTTTAGAGATTTTGACTTTAAAGTCCCTATTTTAGAAAAATTATAAAAAATCTGTTGGAGATGCTCTTAGCAACTAAGAGCATCTTCAATAGATTCTCCAAAAGTTTTTCAAAACAGAGAATCAAAGTCTAAAATCTCTAAAAATTGCATTCAACGCTAACAGATTCTCCATTTTGAAGATTACATATATTAAAATATATATCTAATAAAATATTATTTCTCTCTTAAAAACATTTCATTTCAAGACTTTATTATTGGTAGAATATAATAAAAAAACATTTCTCTCTCATAGTAATCATTTTTGGAAAAATCTACAAATTTGATGAAAATTTTACATTCTCTCTCCTACTTTCTTCATTGTGGAAATGACCAGAATCTCTATTTTCTTTATTCTGAAGAAATTGTTGGAGATGCTCTAAGATTTTAGTTGATTTAAATTAATCTCATTGCATCCTAGTTGGTAATGAAATGTAAAACTATTTATGTACATGGTACCAAACATAAACGTGGTTAAATATGCTGGTGCTGATATGGACTTACTGTTGAGCCGTTTGGTTCCAGATGGTTTGCTATTATTAGGGGTGAGCAAACGGACGGGTCGGGGCCCAAAACACCGAACCCGATCGGATATCGGGGTGGGGTATGGCCATCCGATAAGCAGATCGGATTTTCGGGTTCGGGGCGATCGGATTCGGTCGGGGAGTCGGGTTTGGGCCTGAAAAGTCCAGCAATTTTTTGGCCCAATTTGAACTGGTTCTTGGGCCTTTTTTAGGGAATACAGAAAAAAAATACAAAACTGGGTCAAAAGAATTTTAGCAAAACCGAGCTGCGTGAGCACAAGATTTTGGAGCTGCATTCGTGCGGAGCTGCATTCGTGTCCGCAGGTCGCGCTCACACACAAGTTCGACGATTTTAGCTTACGAAATCGTCAATCGGCACCCCCCCTGTGCGCGGGTAGAAACTAGAGTAAAACCAATCAAGGAGCTTGTCAACTCCTCATACTTCATTGGTTATAAACCAAAGAAAGTTTACTCTCTCTTCCTATGTGGGACACCTTCCTACATCCAACTTGGTTTTTGCTAATTTCATCCAATTACTCAACTTTGAGTATCGATATCTCATTCACACATACTTCGTTTTAGACGCATTATATATCGTTTCGAAGCTCTCATATCGAAGAACATAAACCCACTAAGAGTTAATTATATATAACACATATATATATATTTAAATGTGTCCAAAGTTTAGTAAAAACCATATTTTTACTAAAAAATTCCAACAAGAAAGTTATATACTTATTTTAAATTTAGTAAAAAAAATTAATTTTTTTAAAAAGTTCGGATAATCGGGTCGGATCGGGTGGGAAAACCCAAACCCAACCCGATCTTTAAAAGGCAATCGGATATTCGGGTTCAGGGGTTCGGGTATTGGATATTTCGGGTTCGGGGATTTGGTGCATTTTTCGGGTCGGGTTCTTCGGGTCGGTCGGGTTTTGCTCACCCCTAGCTATTATTATTGGTCTTCTATCTTTGTATGGTTTTTTCAAATTAATGCTATAGCTGTTTGCATCTTATGCAACAAAGCATGTACCCTACCCAAGTTTTGTCTTGAAAGAAAAACGGGCCTTCTATACTTCTTCATCTAGATAATACCTAATTTTTCAACCAGCAATTGCCCTGAGTTTTTTTATTAATCTATTTCTGGATTGACAGTGCCAAAATACTTTGATTTCTTATGTTTGTGAATTATGATAACATGATAATACCTTACGTGCCAGATGTGCTGATTACGCACCTCGGTTATTACCTCATTAGCTGCGTAATTGCCCCAAGCGCAAATATATTATCATGAAATAATTTTTCTTTTTTGGATTTTTTCCTAAAATGATATATCTACACATTCAAGTATGATAAAAGTAGTCTGAGAGTTGCAATTAGATTGGATTTTCCTTGTGGGTTCTAGCCTTTTAAGCCAGGCAACTGGTGGGTTGTCAATTTGTTATATATCTGATCTTGACTCTTGCATGATGCTTAGGACGGGAGAATATGGAGGACTCAGGGTTGCATTTACAAACTTTCTTTTGTACAAAAGTTGTGTGGACTTAAATAAATAGTCATTTTAACAATTAAAATTGGTCTATTAGCCATTTTTCTCGCGTTTTAGCATAAATGTCACTACTTCCGCAATATATAGGTCCGTAATTGCGGACCTAACTGAAAAACACAAAAAGATACGAATCTGATCGGTTTTCCTTAAAAAAAAATCGACCCAGATATGCAATTGTGGACCCAGTTCCGCTATATACAAAAAATAAAAAATCGACCAGATTCGTATTTTTTTGGTGTTTTTGAGCTAGGTCCGCAATTACGGACCTATATACTAAGGGTGTCGTGACATTTTGGTACAAATAAGGGAGAAATTGCCAAGAGACCAATTTAGTTGTGTACTTTGGCTATTTGAGTCAATTTCCCTAAAAATATGTATTGCTTTGGTTTAAAATAAAATAGGATGATAGTAAGGGTTAACTAGTATTATCCTTGTGTGGTTAGCTTAATTGGTAAGACCATGAGTACCACTACCCAATGAACCCACTTGCCACCTCAGCGCCACATCAGCTTTTCTCTTTCCTACCCTCCTTAGGCCATGAGTACCACTACCCAATGAATACCGTTTATTAATGCATGCTACTTAAAATATGTATTAAAAGTTTGTATTCAGCTTTAAAAGTTTTTTTACCTTTTCGCGTAAACTTTTTATCCAATGTGGAGTACACGTGATGCACACGTAGACTTTACGCAGACACGTGGGACAAAAACTTACGCAGAGATTTTAAAAAAATGTTTTTTCTTTAATTTTTGGAGGAAAAACAAACTTACGCAGAGTTTTCTCTGTATAAGTTGTGAGTATTTGTGGACATAGGGTTTTAAAGTGGGTATAAGAAATAGGAAGTCTACTTTGACTATTTGAGGCAAAATCCCTCAAGTAAAAAGCGCGTTTTGAAAGAATCTGCGGTGGGATTTAGCGATTCCAGTTGGTGGAAGTTAAACAAATTCCCCTCTATGTTGAATGAATTTCTACCTCCTTTATATGTCATTCATTTTTCTTTTACAATTTTAATATATTAAGGGTCGTTACCAAATGCTTATTGAGTAAGCGTTTACCGACAAAAGTCACCACCATTACTTACCTAATATTTTCGATCATCAAAAGGGATTGTTGTTAAGTGCATTTACCGGTATGTGATTACCAAGTAAAGATTCTCGGTATTTGTCATATTTACCGGGTAAGGCCATCCGTAGCCGGCGCGGGATGGGGCTCGGGATGGGTTCGGGCTCAGCGGGAATGGGCTACGGGCTCAGCGGGGTGCGGGATGGATTCCGGGTTCGGGATCCCGATTCATCCCGAAGGTTTATTAAAAAAAAAAATTTATTTAATTTTTAAAAATAATGCCGTTGAACGGCTCTTTGTAAAAAAAAAATTCTCAATTTAATCTCACTATATATTTAACCCTCAACCTCTTATTTCTCACACCTCTCAATCTCTCTAAAATTCTCTCAACCTCTTATTTTTCACACCTTTCAAACTCTCTCAAATTCTCTCAACCTCTTATTTCTCACACCTCTCAAACTCTTTCAAACACTCTTTCATTCTCTATATTTTAAACAATATGGATTCGCCACAACCCGGTTCACCAACCGCATCATCATCATCCGTAGACACCGACGAGTTGTTGAATCTACAAAGGGAAATTTTTCGACAGACTGCACAATCGCTGTATGGTAGCACCGCCTCATCGTCAACAAGAGAGAGGGCCGCAAACATTGAAAGAGATCGAGTAACTGCAAACGAGCGGCTTATGCGGGACTACTTTGGTGTCAACCCGATTTATACACCGGATATGTTTAGGCGGCGGTTCAGGATGAGCAGACATCTATTCGAACGAATAGTTGAAGATTTAGAAGTAGGGTATCGGTATTTTAGACTTCGGTTTGACGGGTTAGGCAAACAAGGTTTTTCTCCGATACAAAAGTGTATTTCCGCTATTCGGCAATTGGCGTATGGAGTAACTGCTGACGCACTTGACGAGTACATCCGTATGGGAGAGAAAACGTCACGAGATTGTCTGTAAATTCTGCACAGGTATTATTGAACTGTATGGTCAAAAATATTTACGCAAGCCTACTTTTATTGATATTCAGAAGTTGTACGCCGCGCATGAAGCTAAACACGGATTTCCCGGCATGCTCGGCAGCATAGACTGTACTCATTGGGCGTGGGCAAATTGTCCGAATGCATGGCGAGGTCAATTCATGAGAGGTGATCATGAGCACCCGACAATCATGCTAGAAGCAGTGGCCTCTCAAGATCTATGGATCTGGCACGCATACTTTGGTGTTGCCGGTTCCAACAACGACATCAATGTTCTCAATCAGTCGCCCATCTTCAACGATGTATATGATGGAAAAGCACCCGAGTGCCCTTTTGAGGTGAATGGAGCCACCTACAAGCATTGATATTATCTAACGGATGGGATATATCCGGAATGGGCTACTTTCGTAAAATCATTTACGTGCCCACAAGACCTTAAACGACAAAAGTTCAAGTCCGCGCAAGAATCCGCACGTAAAGATGTTGAACGAGCTTTTGGCGTGCTTAAAGCACGTTGGCATATACTTCATAACCCGGCACGCGGATGGGAACTCTCAAGATTGGCAAACATTATGTACGCTTGTGTCATATTACACAATATGATACTCGAAGACGAAAACCATGCTATTTGTGGTGACGTGGAAAACGACTTTTTCACGGATGATATCGAAAGCCAAATCAGTGAGACACAACGCGCGGCAAATGTTCGAGAAGTCATAAACCGGGACACTCATAATAACCTTCGGTCGGATTTGGTCGAACATATTTGGCGTATCCAAGTTCCCAACAATGACGACGAGTAGATTTTTAAATTTATTTTGTAATTTTTATTTTTAATGAATGATATGAATTTTAATTTTTATTATTTATCTTATTTTTATTTATTAAAAAATATATAAATATTTTTATTTTGTTAAATAATTAAATGTATAAATAAAAGAATTAAAATAAATGAGGTGGCAAAAGGGTTTGAGGGAATGAGGTAAGGGTGTTTAGGGATTAAGTGAGGGATGAAAGAAAAGCTGATGTGGCGCTGATGTGGAGCTGGAATCTTTGAAAGATTCCTGGATGGGGTACTGATGGCCTAAGATAAGTGACACATGGCAAAAACATCTACAACAACAATGTTATGATTTTTCTAATGTAGATTATCACAATCGAAATATATAAAAAATTACATCTAATATTTGCTATATTATTAAAAATATTTTTTTAAATCATCTTCCTAGTATACTTTAAAAGAAATTTTTTGAAACATTAAAACCTAAGGGTGGAAACTAAAACAATATATATATATATATATATATATATATATATATATATATATATATATATATATATATATATATATATATATATGTGTTCTCATAATCATGTTTTAGAGATTTTTTAAAATTTCAAGATTTTATATTTTATTCTTTTTTTTATTTTACCATACATTTTTTAGTATAGTTGTTTGGACATAAAAACTTCAAAATTTCTTAATTCTCTACTTCTGTTAGGCCATCCGCAGCACCCGCGGGCTCGGCCACGGGCTCGGCCTCCGGGCTTTCAAACCCGAGGAACCCGAGCATCTCCAACGGCTATTTTTTTTTTTAATCTTCAAAATAAATTCTCCCAAACGGCTACTTTTATAAAAAAAATTAATTTTTTTCAATTTAATCACACTATATATATTAACCCTCAACCTCTTAATTTTTCACACCAACAATCTCTCAAACTCTCTCAAATTCTCTCAAACTCTCTCAAATTTCATCATGAATCCAAACAAAACACCTAGATCCCGTCGTAACCGACCAGATACACCGCAACCGCAAGAAGACCCGGAGCTTGGTTTCCAAGCGTTTACACAACCAGGTTATCGTCCGCAATTTTCGCAACAAATTCCGCCACAAATTTCGCAACAAATTCCGCCACAATGGTCGCAACAAAATCCGCCACAATATTTTTACAACTCATTAGGCCATCCGCAACAAATTCCTTACCAACTTACACGTTCCAGTATGATTGGACAAGGTTTTAATCCGACCAACTTTAATCCTCCTTCACCCTTCATCAATCTCGCCGACGGCATTGTTCCGGAAACCCAACATTCTAGCCCGCACACACCACAATCCATCTACACACAACCATCAAACCCTCAACCATCGAGAAAAGGAAAATACAAACAATATGAAAATAGAGCCCCCAAACAGATGTGGACTAAAGATGAGGAACTCGCGTTAGTGTCAGCGTGGGTTGACGTTTCGGAGGACCCCGTTATCGGTAACGCACAAACCCATGGTAATATTTTTATTTTTATTATTATTATTATTGTTATTATTAATATTATTATTATTATTCTTGTTAATATTCTTATACTTGAATTTACATAAATGTAGATAGTTTTTGGACCCGAATCGGGGAAGTGTTCTTTAGTTCGATGGGTCGCGAAAATTATAGAACAACTCATCAACTCAACACCAAGTTCAACGACCTCAATAAAAAAATTGCTCTTTTTGGCGGCATCTACAACAACTTGGTCAATAATAGATCAAGCGGAATGAGTGATGCCGACATTTCACGAGTGGCACACGAACGGTACCAAGCACAACAAGGGTTTGCTTTCTCTAAAGAACAAGCTTGGGAAGTCCTAAAAAAATGTCCAAAATGGGGAGTCGTTCCAACGATGACGACAACTTCATCGCGGGGTTCAAAACGTACAAAACCTTCCGATGATGACGATGACGACAACTTCATCGAGCAACTTCAACGACCCATCGGGAGAAACAAGGCAAAAAAAACATCAACGAGTAATACGTCCTGGTCGAATACGAACGAAAGTGTTACTCAGTTGTTGACGACGTTCAACGACAAGATTGATGATACAATGGAATACAAAATGAAAAAACTCAATCTCGAAATCGAACGCTCAAAACTCGAACGAGATAGGTTGGAACAAGAACTCGAAATCGAACGCTCAAAACGATTTGAGAAAGACTTCGAGTTTTTCATGACCTCGCATGATTACCTTACGGGAGACGTTTTGAGGGTTACTTTAAAGAGAAAAGAGCAAATTAAAAAATTTCATAATTTGTAGTGTTTTGTATTTTGTAATTTTTATTTTTAATGAATGATATGAATTTTTATTTTTATTATTTATCTTATTTTTATTTATTAAAAAATATATAAATATTTTTATTTTGTTAAATAATTAAATGTATAAATAAAAGAATTAAAAAAATGAGGTGGCAAGAGGGCTTTTAGTTATGCGCTGGGGGTCTTTAGGGCTTGAGGGCTTAGCTGATGTGGCACTGATGTGGCGTTGAAGGCTTGAGGGCTTTTAGTTATGCGCTGAGGATGGCCTTAGGAATGCTCTCAAATTTTAATAAACAACTCTTTTATTGTGACAATATGAGAATTTGATAGATCATGTTTAACAATAATCTCACTAATCTGATTGTGAATAGGACAAAATATTTTTAGGAGAAAAATAGAAAAAAAAAATTACTACACAATCTCCTTCAATCTTGGTTCACGAACCAAGATTGAGGTTTTATTTTCTAAAAGAAATTGACACATGTCATTGTATCATTGGTTGGTTGGTTGTATCATATATAGTGTGTGTTTAATCACATATGATTAATCGTCTTATGTATTGCCAATGTAACATGTGTTTAATCATATATGATTAAGCTTATGTATCATATATGATATCACACTTATCGCTTTCTTGTATAAGGTTTAGTTTCTCGTTTAAACCTGCTCATATATATATATATAGGGTCCCCTTCTTTTGTTAACCAGTGCATATATGCACATCAGGCAATTGTAATATGTGCATATATGCAATGTCCCGATGTGCATATATGCAATACATGAAAAAATTAACAAAAGAATGAGACCCTATATATATATATATATATATATATCAAAACTCATCTCTTCATTTCATTACCCTCATCATCTTGTAAATTCTAAAGGGTTTAGGTTTTTTTCAGTTCGGTCTTGATAATTAACTATAGTTATTTATGTGTTTCAGATATGTAATTTTAATTCTACTTATTTTTTTGAGTTGTTTTAGATGAATGACTTTTATGCTTGTAGACTTGTAGTAGTTGCCTTGCATCGACTTAATTTCAATCTAATCATCAGAATTACTTCGTGGGTTGATGTCAACGCATCAATTCTAGAAACTAAAGACTAATTCTAACTATTTTAAGGAAATAAAATATGTATGCATGTATTTTGAAAAATAAATTGTAGTTAAAAAAGTATCTATGTATTAAATAAATATTTAAATGATTTTAATAAAAAAGTTATGATTAAAAATCAAGTTTTACAAAATTGTTAATTGGTGAACAGAAAATATGGATAAGAAAAAATAGAATCACTCTACAATATTCGTATAATCGATTGTAATTCATAAGCTTTTATTTTATTTTTATGTAAACAAGATTTAAATTCTTTTAGGTTGTGAATGGTACATGGGAGGAGTGGATAGACAAAACTCATTATCCCATATTTAACGTAACATGGGACGTTATAATTAACATTTCATAACCATAACATGTTTTCCGGTGATCATAACTCATGTTTAAGTAATAGATGAAACCGGTTCATGTATCTGATGAAATTCTTTGAAAAAGTTACTCAGCTTCGAAAGTCGTGAAGAAACCATAAAAAGATTTCATATTAAATCCGGTTTATTTTAATTATCAAGAAAACTGTTCCAAAAAAAACATTTATCCATGATTTATTCCCCTAAAATAATAGAAAATTATATTTTCCTAAATTAAGGATGATTCAGATAAATGATAAAGTTACCCATATTAACAAAAAGGAAAGGAAAAAAATGAAAAAAATATGATTGGTTGCAAGGTTCTAAATGGCGTGAGGCGTGACGTGGCAGTGAGGTCAAGCCTCAAGCCTTAGGAGCCACGGCGAAGTCATGACGTTTTCAAGGCGTGACTTATAACGTCAAATTTCTAATTCTTATATAATATTATATATAAAAACATATGTTTTGTAGTGTTACTCAATGATTCAATAGTAATAAGCAAGTTAAATTAGGTTATATATTAAAAAAACTTGCAAATAAAACATTAAAAACGTAAAGAAAAATCAAATGCCACATTACAAAAACTGCGCATTAGACAATGGTGTGCCACAGGCTTAATGTGACGTGAGATACATTGGTTGTTGTTGATTTGTATGGTTTACACAGATATAGAGGGATTTGCATTTAAATGGTATAAAAAACAATTTACAATATAATAATAAAATAACATTTATTTAATTAACTGAATTCTTTTTAGCACAAAATAAATGTCCCGAAATCAACGGAAGCTCATCAAAACCGAGTGGAAGTCATTTCGTTTTATTTCATGTTATATAACAAAGGCAAAAATGTCAAAAAGTAATAATTATTATATTATCTTTTTTATTGGTTTAAAAATTAAACATGAGGTTGAAAAATGGAGATTAATTAGGTGGTGAACAACGATAAGTTGGTTAGTGAATAGTGATGCTCCATATTGACAAAGATAGTTTCATTATGTTGTCCACTTTGATTTGGTAGCTCCTCCATCATATCCATTCCTCCCAACTACCTTTTTAATATATCACAAGTGTATTTGGGATATATTTTTATTTCATGTTTCTTGATTTTTTTTTGAAGGAAAATGATTGCGTCACGAAACGTGTAACGGTCTAACCGTCACCCGAACGGAACAATCCTATCATTAAAGTAAGGAACGTTACATAACAAAGTAATACACCAGAAATGAAAGGACTTAAAAACAACATTAAGTTAAAGACAAGATAAAAACGGAAGTGACTCAGATAAGCCGCTTCGTAAGCTCGTCTTTCCACCGCAAGGATAAGTCCCCAACCGTTCCAACTGAAGGCAATCAAAAAATTGATTCCTTGACTTTCTTGCAAAAGCAGCCGGAAGGTAAGAGAAAAAGTGGGAAGGTGCCACTTGTTGTTTTTCTCCTTGATGAAAGTGGGTATGAACCACTCTACTTGGTTGTGTTTTCCTAAATGCTGCTCTTGCCTGGAAACAAAGACTAAAAAAGCCACAAGGGGTTTAGAGCCACACAGGGATTTAGAGCCACAAAGGGTATTTGAGCCACTAAGGGAGCGAAGCACCAGCGGCGGCGAAGCAGCGGCGGCGAAGCAGCGGCGGCGAAGCAGCGGCGGCGAAGCAGCGGCGGCAAAGCAGCGACGGTGTCGTATCAGCGGACGGCGGCCGTCGGAGCAGCAGCGGGACTCTCTCTCTCTTTCTCTGTCACTCACTAGGGCCTGATGGTGGTGGAGGAGGCGAGATGGTGGTGGTGAGATGGAGGTGATGGTGGCGGCTAGGTTAAGAGAACAGAGAGAGAGAGCTCCGATGGAGAAGCTTGTGATTTCTTGATTTTATTTTGTTGATTTACGTAGTTTTCAGAGAATGATAAAACTTTTAGCTGGTAATCAGTTTTTTGAGGTATTTTATAGTATTGGCCTGGCTCAACGTTTGAACATGAAGGTCCAAATGATCTATAATTTTTAGAATCAATAGGTTTTCGAATCATTCATTTGAAATTAAAACATGTACTAAAAAGTTGTGTATATGATAATAATCGTTTTAAAGTATGAAAACTGGGTTAAAAAATGAACACCTTTGTTTTAAGAAAAACGCAAGATTTTTTTTACTATAGTCAACCACATGTGATACTATGGTCTATTACATATGTGATACTAATCGGAGACGCAAACGACCTTTGGTGCAACCTATGTTGCAGGTCAAGTCGTCCGCACATTACTAGGCAGAATCAAGTGTATTACCACATGTTATAAGGGTCACATGGGATAATAAACCAGAGACATTGTACAACCTTTGGTACGACCTAAATCGCGAGTCAAGTCGTCTGCACACGATGAGATCCCCTCACATATATTATTACTTATGATAAGGGTGCTATTGCGTTTTTTGTAAAACGGATGTGCTCTCGTTCATAAGGGTGTCATATTATCTGTTGTTTTATATAATTTATTTAATGAAAGAAAAAACTAATTATATTTAAGATAATTTATATTTTTTTTCTAAATTGAGATAAATATGTGTATTTCCAACACTTAATTTGTTCATATGGTAATATGAACTTCAAAAAAACCTTCATGTTTCTATTTTATTCTTTTACAAGAGGGTAAAAGTAGGAACATTATAAAAACAGAAACATTTTGTTAGCATTATTGTTTTGTACATAATGATGTAACACTATTAATTAGTATATATATATATATATATATATATGGGAGGTATCCGTTGCAAACCAGTCAGTTTGTGCAAACTATACAAACCACTATATTAGGAAACAATAGATGTATTTATGGATAATCATTATGATTCATTAATTAAGACTGAGATATATATAGAAGATGATAAGATTCATTCATTATGATCATGACTTTAGATTAGGAAACATAATAAAATCAGATATTTATTAGACTTGATCAACGGCTAAGATTGGTTTGCAGAGTTTGCATGATCTGCATGGTTTGCAATTGATATTTCCCTTATATATATATATATATATATATATATTTACCTTGAGTTTATGTATCCTGTTAAAAGATGTTTTTTCTTTTATGTTTTTTTGTATGCGAGTTAGTAACTATTGTAAGATCTTGTAGAAAATGACCTCAATACACAAGTTTCGTCAATTTTGGTTTTGTTATGAACTTGATAATTAAGGTAATCTACCAAATGCTTACTCAGATAATCGTTTACCTGCTTACTTATCTTACTATATGAGCATGATAAGAACCAAAATCTTACCAGGTAAGACGCAAGGCAAGAACCGACAATTTTAATGATATGTGAGTATGGTTACTCTTATCTGGTTATGGTGATCCAACAATCTCACTACGTCATTTTGATGGGCGATAATCCTACCTCCTAAGGTAAGTAAGGGGTTGTTTGTTTTTTCAGTTTCATCACTTAATAGCCACTTATCACTTATTCGGTCAGACCTATTTAAAATAAGAATGTTTGTTTTTTTCCACAATTCAGACTTTTTTTCCACTGGCCGATAAAGTGATATCCTAATCACTTTTTTCACTTTTTTCTCTTATCTAAGCCGCTCCTCTCATATCCTCTCCAACACGATTTCACCTCCTCTCATATCCTCTCCAACACAGACTCCAAATCGGGGACTCCACCGAGCGATCTCCATCGTCTGTCGGTTCCATTTGTAATCTCCATTAGCCAAGAC
Organism: Saussurea involucrata; assembly: GCA_033807775.1. Lineage (NCBI taxonomy): Eukaryota > Viridiplantae > Streptophyta > Magnoliopsida > Asterales > Asteraceae > Saussurea > Saussurea involucrata. The sequence continues at coordinate 10,726,549 of CM066322.1, read as the reverse complement.
AGATATCTTGCCTAATCGACCATTGAATTTCTGAGGCTAAAACCAAAACGGGACAAATACGAATTAGGGTTCCAATCCTGTGGTATTCGTTCTTCTCCTTGATTTTCATTATTGCATCAGTTGGGCTGCAATCTTGGAACCGTGAGAAATCTTGTGGTTGTGGAAACATAAGGGCAAAAAAGGAATCGTGGTTCATCAAGAAATCTTGTGGTTGTAGATGTTATGGTTGGTGGCAAGGTTTTGCTAACGTCTTTTTTACTTGTTGAATACCATTCAATTAACATGTATGGCATATATAATTGATACAACATTAATGCCAACTAATAATCATTGATTAACCAAACTCATATGATAGGACTTATATCTTGTTGACGGGCATGTACATGCATGTGAAATGTTGGTTTCAAAAAACGACAAATTTAATTGTTATCAAAACTGATTTAATGGTATAATTTAATTAAATTCGATAGTATCACATTTTCAAGGATAAAATAGACAATAGTACATATTCAGACGTTTTCAGCTTACAAAAACAAATAGTTTTTTTCTTTCAGATTTCAGACTTCAGCTTACAAAAACAAACAGTCTTTTTCTTTCAGATTTCAGACTTCAGCACCACCACTTAAAAATCAGAAATAAAATAAGACTTCAGACTTCAGCAACACTTAAAAAACAAACGCCACCTAAGAATGTTGATTGTCACTAATAAGTACTTACTAGATTAGTCTTTGGTAAATAGACCCTAATTATAAGTTCTTAACAACATATATAATGAAGCTCGTGTATTACGATCATTTTCATCAATTATCAAATATTCTTGTAATCGAATGGAATCATAACCGGGTACTCAGGTCAAAAAGGTGGAAATAATTAAGGACAATTTAATTTATTGTTTAGTTTGGGCATCAAACTAAATCAAACCATTCACACTCTTGGATTAAACAAGTTGGATTACATTCCAATCCATCTGTTATACGAAAAAATTATATAGACAATCCATATTTTAAACGAACAAATTAAGCAGACAATTTTTTTATTAAATTACTTTGCTCTTACAATGTTTTCATGTGGAATTATTTTACTACTTTATTTATATATATTTTTAAATAATGATTGTAGAAAACATTTTATTTATATGTATTGAATATCTTTAGGGTGCGTTTGGTACGCAGACATGATAGGATAGGACAAGATGGGACATCACAGAACAGGACAGGACATGACAGTTGTTCCATGTTTGGTAAGACAGAACTGGATAGAACAGAACATATAACATTGACCAATTTACCCTTGCTGTAACAACCGGGATTTTTGTGTAATTAAATAAAATGAGCTCGGGTAAAATGTGAATCAAGAAGAAAGTTTGAGGGGTCAAAGTGTAAAGTTGGGAAGAATACTAAAAAGGGGTCCAAAGCCCTAGGAGGAAATCATTCTTCAATCAGTATTATTTTTGTGTGTGCTCTGTGTGTGTGTGCGGCGGCTGTGAGGAAAAGAAGACAAGAAGAAAGGACGTTGTTGGTGATCTTTGGGGAAAGCTAGAGTGGAATTCTTAGCATCTCTTCAAGTAAGTATTCTAATTCCCTTCTCCTTAGTTCTTTTCCGATCAGAAGCTGTTTGGGAGGGTTTGGGTGTGTGTAATCACACACACACTCGGTGTCCAGCGCTGTTTCTGTAATTAAGAGGTTGGGGAGATCGATTTTTGAGTCTAATCGGTAGTGTGAGCCTAGAATCTTTCTTTGAACCGATTTCTAGTTTAGCTTAAAGGTTTTCGGTAAGTTTTAGCAAGTTTTCGATTTGAGCAGTAGAAAAACCATGTATCAGACCTGTCTGCGTGTCTGGGGAAAGAAGATGAAGTGGTTGAGGCTGAATTTCGCAAGCTAAGGCTGCGAGTTTGGGAATTTCGCAAGCTAAGCCTGCGAGTTTGGGGGGGAAATCGCAACCCAAGGTTGCGAGTTTCAGAGTCCTGCGAGTTTCTGTGTTTTGCGAATTTCAGTGCCCTGCGAGTTTAGAGTCTTGCGATTTAGAGCTGAGAGAGTTTAGGATCCAAGTTAGGTGCATCCACTTAATCAATAAATTATTGTTTAGGTGTGCGTTTGGAACGAGTCTTGAAGTAAGCGGGAGTTGCAATCAGGTGAGTTTTCTAAATTAAAACATATGGCTTTTAAAGTGTTTTCAAAATGTGTTATGAATGTTGAGAAATTGCCATGCTTTATTATTATGCTTGTTTGCATGAAAGTTGTTTTAAAGTTTATGTAGAATGTATGCATACATCAAGGAGACGTAAACTGGCAAAGACGGGAGAGACGTTCCGCCAGCTTTCGTGCGGGAAGGGAGGTCCCTATATGCCAGGAGCGAGGCTCCGTAAGGCAGCATGAGGCTGACTCGTTGTCACCTTCGGGTGGCTTCAGGGTGTCAGATTACGAGGAGGCGGACTTTAGTTCGTATATGATTTTGACATGTTGAGTATAAACGTTTCATGCTGAAAAGATAAACTGTTTTTAAATGCTTTGATAACTGTTAGGAGGGACTCACTAGACCTCATGGTCTAACCCTCGCATTTTCAAAATTAAAACCTTTTCAGGTAAGCAGGTTTCCAGGAGCTCGGGCAAATAGGCTGAGCTTAGCGTGAAGAGTAAAGGTGGATAGAGACACTCTAGTATTTAGTATTTCTCAGTTGTGTAGGTTGTTTCCGCAAACCTATTAAGTATTTGTAATGAAATTTTGTGACCGTGATTTTGGGATGTTATGAAATTGATGTTTTGCATGTTAATGTTCGGGAGGGTCTTTATAGTTGGTATCAGAGCCGTAGTTTAAGGGATTTAGGTGACCGAAAGGAGCCTAGACTTAAACTGTGAGGAGTAGGATCACAACTGAGAAACAGGAATGCGTTAGGAGAGCACTATTTTAGGGTAGGACTGATAGGGTGTTGAGGACGGTCATCTAAGGTAAGTTTGGAGTTACATCTGGCCAGTGTAACTGTGAACTTACAGGTACATGTATGTGCTTAAACTACCTTGTTATCCTGTGTCGTGGCGCTAGGGAGTCTTCTATGCGTTGTTAGGCTTTTGCTAGTAAGTAAACTTTCCGTTGTTTTGCTGCTACATCAGAATGTCTGCGAGATCATTGAGAAGTAGGTCCATACCAGAGGCAGTAGACACGCGAACCAAGAGTACTATACTGCGTGAGGAAGCGGTGCGAGTCGAGGAAGAACCAGTGAATCAGCCAAGAGTGGTAGCCACTCGTGGACGAGGAAGGGGTCGTGGAAGACCTAAGGGAGCGGTGCCGAGAAAAGCGGCGACTGAAGCGGGGGCAACAACCGCCAAGGAAAAGAGTAAGAAGAAGAAGGCAACCGTCAAGCGTACGACTAAGAGTATGGCAGAACCCGAAGTGCAGGCTATCTCTGAACAGGAAAGTTCCGCGCCTGTAGCAAAGACCAAAGCAAAGAAAGGGCGTAAGTCCGAGGCCACGCAGGCTTTTATAACCAAGGAGAAGTTCACATCTGAGATGGGGAAAATACAGGAGACTCTGAAAGCAGTTTTAGAAAATCAGAACAAGACGGCATCTGGATAACCAAGCAAGGGTAGTACTGGGAAGAAGACAGTGGAAGGTAGCGAACCGCGAACTGAAATGGGCACCAACTCAATGATAACTCCGATTGCCGATGAACCAAAGACAACGAAGGGGTGTACATTTAAGGCTTTCAACTCATGCAAACCACCGACCTATAATGGGGAGCGTGATCCCGTTAAGGCTATTCAGTGGGTTCGTGAGATGGAGCTAGTCTTTGATGCTAGTAAATGCGCGGAGGAAGATAAAGTCCTGTTTGCGAGGTCAGTGTTGAAGGCAGAAGCGATCTTTTGGTGGGATGTGGAAACTGGGGGAAAGGGGTCAGAAGTGGCAAGGAGCATGTCGTGGGAGACATTTGTGAAAAGGTTCAAGGCTCAATACTGCCCTTTGGCGGCAGTTAAGAAGTTAGAGGAAGAGTTTCTGAGTGTGGAGCAGGGGTCAATGACGGTTCAGGAGTATACACTGAAATTTATCGAGAAATCCAGATTTGCTGAGTTATACGTACCAACTGAAGAGAGACAGATTGAGAGGTACATCTATGGGTTGAAAAGCAGTATTAGAGAGTTGGTGCAGGCAAAGGAACCAACTACGTTTCAGGCAGCAGTTGACAAAGCAGAATTGACAGAGAAAGATAAGATCAGGCAGATGAATGAGAGAGCTGGGGACAAGCGCAAATGGGAAGGACCGACCCGAGACAGTAAGAGGCCGAGCACGAACAGAATTGAACCACGGGCAAGTTTCCGGTCAGCAGAAAAGCCTTGTAGTAAATGTAACTGAGTGCACCGGGGTGAATGTTTGGCTGATAAAGGGGGATGCTATAACTGTAGGAAGATGGGGCATCTGTCCCGAGATTGTCGTGGGCAGAGATCTTGTTTTCATTGCGGGCTGTCGGGTCACGTTAAATGGGATTGTCCGCAGCTAAAGAAGGGTCAGGCAGGGGGTGAAGGTGGTAGCAATGGAGGAAAAGGTAATGAGAGGAAGGTGGAGCCGGCTCGTGCTAGAGCGAGGGCATTCCACATGACAGCTGAGGAGGCGGAGAACGCGCTAGATGTAGTGACAGGTACCTTTCCTATAGACTCGATATTTGCTAAAGTGATGTTTGATACGGGGGCAAATCGTTCATTTGTGTCGCCCGTTTTTGCTCAAAGGTTGCGGGTGAAACCCAAGAGGTTAAACTTGGGGTTTGAAGTAGATATAGCGGGTGATTGCCGAGTCTGGGTAAGGGATGTCTATGAGGGTTGCAATATAGACATAGATGGTCACTCATTTCCATTGGAACTTTATCCTATGGGAATGGGGGAGTTTGATGTAGTCCTAGGAATGGACTGGCTAGCGGAGAATGATGCGAGCATTATGTGTAATAAGAAGTTGATCCGTATACCTCTAGCCGATAAGGGAGAGGTGGTAATATACGGGGATCAACGAAATAGGAAGTCGTGTCTAATTTCGTTGATGAAAGCTAGGCGATGCTTAGGGAAGGGTTGCGCGGGGTATCTAGCATATGTATTAGATGCCAAGAAAGAGAAGAAAAATGTGGAAGATGTGCCCGTAGTAAACGAGTACCCGGAAGTGTTTCCGGATGACTTGACGAGCCTACCTCCGGATCGTCAAGTGGAGTTCAGAATTGACCTCGTGCCGGGGGCGACACCGATTGCTCGTGCGCCCTATCGGTTAGCACCAGCAGAGATGAAGGAGATGATGACCCAACTGCAGGAGTTACTTGACAAAGGTTTCATACGTCCGAGTTCATCACCTTGGGGAGCACCTGTACTTTTCGTTAAGAAGAAAGATGGATCGATGCGGATGTGCATAGATTATCGCGAGCTTAATAAGGTGACCGTGAAGAACAAGTACCCGCTCCCGAGGATCGATGACCTCTTCGACCAACTGCAAGGCGCGAGTTACTTCTCAAAGATAGACTTGAGGTCGGGTTATCATCAGTTGAAGGTGAGAGAAGAAGACGTACCGAAAACGGCGTTCCGTACGAGATATGGGCACTACGAGTTCCTAGTCATGCCTTTCGGGTTGACTAACGCGCCCGTAGTGTTCATGGATCTGATGAACCGGGTGTGTAACTCGTTGTTGGATAAGTGCGTGATCGTCTTTATTGACGATATCTTAATCTACTCTCGTACGCGGGAGGATCACGAGCGTCACCTTCGGACAACGTTGGAGTTGCTAAAACGCGAAAGGTTGTATGCAAAGTTTTCGAAATGTGAATTCTGGCTCAGAGAAGTTCAGTTTTTGGGACACGTAGTATCTGCGGATGGAATCAAAGTGGATCCTGCAAAAATCGAAGCCATCAAGGACTGGGAAGCGCCTAGAAATCCTTCAGAGGTGAGAAGTTTCCTTGGTCTAGCCGGATACTACCGTAAGTTTATTAAAGACTTTTCTCGAATAGCTTCGCCTTTGACCTTGTTGACAAGGAAGGACGTCAAATTCGTGTGGGAAGAAGCTCAGAGGACCGCGTTTGAGAAATTGAAGGAAAGTTTGTGCAGTGCTCCAATCCTATCGTTACCAAATGGATCGGAAGGGTTTGTAGTGTACAGCGACGCTTCCAAGCTCGGGTTGGGATGCGTGTTGATGCAGAATGGGAAGGTGATTGCCTACGCTTCGCGTCAGTTGAAAGATCACGAAAAGAATTATCCCACCCATGACATGGAATTAGCGGCCGTTGTCTTTGCGTTGAAAATCTGGCGACATTACCTCTATGGGGTGAAGTGTCAGATTTACACCGACCATAAGAGCTTGAAGCACCTGTTTGATCAAAAAGAGCTGAACATGAGACAGAGGAGGTGGATGGAACTGTTGAACGATTACGATTGCGAAGTCCTTTACCACCCGGGTAAAGCCAATGTGGTGGCAGACGCGTTGAGTCGGAGAGAACGTGGAGAGCAGACCAAAGTCGTGGCTTTCCGAATGGAAGCAACCTCAAATCTGCTCGAAGAGATTAAGAAGTTTCAGAAAGAAGCACTGATAGAAGGAAATGTGAAGAGCGAACGAGTTGTCGGGATTGCGACATCGTTTGAAGTCAACAGTAGCGGGTTGAATTGCATGAAAGGCCGAGTGTGGGTGCCAAGGATCGGTGACTTGAGAGTAAAGATCCTCGAAGAGACGCATAGGTCACGATTGTCCGTGCACCCGGGCACGAATAAGATGTATCAAGACTTGAGACAGTTCTACTGGTGGCCGGGGATGAAGAAGGATATCGCTCATTTTGTGGAGCGGTGTGTGACTTGCCTGAAGGTTAAGGCGGAACATCAACGACCTTATGGAGAGTTGTAGTCCACGGTGATACCAGTGTGGAAGTGGGACAACATCACGATGGATTTTATCACGAAATTGCCGAAAACCCCTAAAGGCAATGATACGATCTGGGTGATAGTGGATATTCTCACCAAATCAGCTCATTTCTTGCCTATGAGGGAGTCGGATTCGTTGGAAAAGTTGGCACGGTTGTACATCACCGAGATTGTGTCTAGGCATGGAGTGCCAAAGTCCATTGTGTCTGATCGGGATAGTCGATTCACATCGAAGTTTTGGAGGAGCCTTCAGCGTGAATTGGGGTCTCAAGTGAAGCTGAGCACGGCGTATCATCCGCAGACGGATGGTCAGAGCGAAAGGACCATCCAAACGCTGGAAGATATGCTGAGGGCTTGTATAATTGATTTCAAAGGATCGTGGGAGACGCACTTGCCGTTGATAGAGTTCTCTTACAACAATAGCTATCACACAAGTATCCAAGCGGCACCATTTGAGGCGTTGTACGGACGAAAATGCCGTACGCCGTTATGCTGGAATGAAGTGGGAGAAAGACAGTTGACAGGTCCAGAAATTGTGCAGCTGACGTCAGAAAAGATAGAAGTGATTCGAGAAAGAATGAAAGTTGTCCAAGACCGACAGAAAAAGTATGCCGATAGGCGAAGGAAGCCGATTGAGTTCCAAGTAGGTGACAGAGTAATGCTCAAGGTGTCACCTTGGAAGGGCGTGGTCCGTTTTGGAAAGAAAGGGAAGTTGAGACCGAGGTATGTCGGACCGTTCGCGATAGTTGAAAGAGTAGGCTCTGTAGCTTACAAGTTAGAGTTACCAGAAGAACTAGAGCGAATCCACCCGACCTTCCATGTCTCAAATTTGAAAAAGTGTCTAGCCGAAGCCGATGTGGCCATTCCGTTGGAAGATGTAAGCATTGACGAGAAGTTAACGTACGAGGAAGAGCCAGTCGAAATTTTAGACACTAAAGTACGAAAGACGAGAAATAAGGAGACACGTTTGGTGAAGGTTCAGTGGAAATATCATCAAGGACGAGAAGCAACGTGGGAGGTGGAAGCGGAGATGAAAAGCAGGTACCCTCACCTCTTTAAGAATGGAATTCCGGGGACGGAATTCTTTTGAGGGGGGAGTGTTGTAACAACCGGGATTTTTGTGTAATTAAATAAAATGAGCTCGGGTAAAATGTGAATCAAGAAGAAAGTTTGAGGGGTCAAAGTGTAAAGTTGGGAAGAATACTAAAAAGGGGTCCAAAGCCCTAGGAGGAAATCATTCTTCAATCAGTATTATTTTTGTGTGTGCTCTGTGTGTGTGTGCGGCGGCTGTGAGGAAAAGAAGACAAGAAGAAAGGACGTTGTTGGTGATCTTTGGGGAAAGCTAGAGTGGAATTCTTAGCATCTCTTCAAGTAAGTATTCTAATTTCCTTCTCCTTAGTTCTTTTCCGATCAGAAGCTGTTTGGGAGGGTTTGGGTGTGTGTAATCACACACACACTCGGTGTCCAGCGTTGTTTCTGTAATTAAGAGGTTGGGGAGATCGATTTTTGAGTCTAATCGGTAGTGTGAGCCTAGAATCTTTCTTTGAACCGATTTCTAGTTTAGCTTAAAGGTTTTCGGTAAGTTTTAGCAAGTTTTCGATTTGAGCAATAGAAAAACCTTGTATCAGACCTGTCTGCGTGTCTGGGGAAAGAAGATGAAGTGGTTGAGGCTGAATTTCGCAAGCTAAGCCTGCGAGTTTGAGAATTTCGCAAGCTAAGCCTGCGAGTTTGGGAATTTCGCAAGCTAAGCCTGCGAGTTTGGGGGGAAATCGCAACCCAAGGTTGCGAGTTTCAGAGTCCTGCGAGTTTCTGTGTTTTGCGAATTTCAGTGCCCTGCGAGTTTAGAGTCTTGCGATTTAGAGCTGAGAGAGTTTAGGATCCAAGTTAGGTGCATCCACTTAATCAATAAATTATTGTTTAGGTGTGCGTTTGGAACGAGTCTTGAAGTAAGCGGGAGTTGCAATCAGGTGAGTTTTCTAAATTAAAACATATGGTTTTTAAAGTGTTTTCAAAATGTGTTATGAATGTTGAGAAATTGTCATGCTTTATTATTATGCTTGTTTGCATGAAAGTTGTTTTAAAGTTTATGTAGAATGTATGCATACATCAAGGAGACATAAACTGGCAAAGACGGGAGAGTCGTTCCGCCAGCTTTCGTGCGGGAAGGGAGGTCCCTATATGCCAGGAGCGAGGCTCCGTAAGGCAGCATGAGGCTGACTCGTTGTCACCTTCGGGTGGCTTCAGGGTGTCAGATTACGAGGAGGCGGACTTTAGTTCGTATATGATTTTGACATGTTGAGTATAAACGTTTCATGCTGAAAAGATAAACTGTTTTTAAATGCTTTGATAACTGTTAGGAGGGACTCACTAGACCTCATGGTCTAACCCTCGCATTTTCAAAATTAAAACCTTTTCAGGTAAGCAGGTTTCCAGGAGCTCGGGCAAATAGGCTGAGCTTAGCGTGAAGAGTAAAGGTGGATAGAGACACTCTAGTATTTAGTATTTCTCAGTTGTGTAGGTTGTTTCCGCAAACCTATTAAGTATTTGTAATGAAATTTTGTGACCGTGATTTTGGGATGTTATGAAATTGATGTTTTGCATGTTAATGTTCGGGAGGGTCTTTATACTTGCTAAATTTAAAGAATGAATAAAATATGAAATAGAAGGTTTATTTGATGTTTTAGAAAAGAATTAGATTTTATTTTGAGGTTATATTGGTAAAACATAAGTCTGTTTCATCTTGTTCCAGCTTGTTCCATGGAGTGGGGGTGGAACAAGCCTGTTCCAGTTTGTTTCACCTTGTTCCGGTCTGTTCCACATAAAGGTCCTGCCAAACGTGGGACAGTGGACCATGTCATGTTCTGTCATGTCCTGTCCAGTGTACCAAACGCACCCTTAGTGCAAAAAGTTAAATCATCTTGTACCAAAATATCCAAATAAGGTAATAAATAAACGTGAAACTGTTTTATTACTTAATCAACAATTATTCTTAAATACTGATTGTGGAAAATAACTTGTTTTATTATTTATGTGAATCTTATTTGTGCAAGAAGTTAATATATCGTACCAAAATATCAAAATGACGTAATTATAAGATACCGATAAATGATAATACTAGTTTTGATCTATTTATTTATTTTGTCGGTGTTAAAATATATCGCTTAATAGTTACATTTTTAATTAAAGTGGGTCGTTGATCGTTATGTCCCTATGTTACAGATGGAGTACAATATTTAATTGATCATGGTTAATCGACTTTACATATAACAATGGTTTGCTATTCAATGGTGCAAATGTTAGTTAAGTGTCTATTTTTAAATCATGAAAAAATTAATTGTGCATTTTTTAAGCTCAATGTAGTACTTTTTAAACAAAAATCAGTATATCTTCTAGAAAGACATAAAAAGGCTGAAAAACATAAGATAGAAATACCAAAGGGTCTTTGGCCTAGCGGTATTGGAACCCCTCATCTTCTAGGAGGTCAGGGATTTAAACATCACCAAAGGTAAGGAGGGTGTAAGAGTTTATTTGTTGCATTTGCCGTATATAAATATTATATACTTCAAAAAAAACATAAGATAGAACTTTTATCATCCATTTAATCATGTATTGCTGTCAATTCAATATATATGCGTACCGAATGTTGGAACTTGAACTTATGAGTTTTAGGTACCCACCATTCAAGAATTTTCAATCATGGAAAAGAAAACGTAATTATAAACAAAGTCGAGAATATGTAAAATCCATAACGTCTCTTAGAACATCTCTAACATATTCTTTAAACTAAAGAAAATAATAATTCTTTTTTTTATAGGCATAAATTTTATTAACCAACTTGTACAAGGACCCAAATTACACAGAAGAAAACAGTCCAACAAGGACACTACCGAAAACAGACAGATAATGCAAACAGTTACAACCAAGCCCCAAGTAGGCCAATTCTTACAGCAAGGAAAAATGGGCAGGGAGAACGGCCAGATTGCGAGAAGTAAACGACGGATTTCCCACCAACCTTCCAGCCGCAGCAACCAGCCCTCGAGCACCTAAACCATACGCGTCCTTTGTACCCGGTTCATATAACATTTGACGGGTTTGTGAGCCAATTTTTCCACTCCAACGAACCTCTTTTACTCCTGCTTTTGAACCACTCGAACACTCTTCTTTGAAACTCGAAGAACCTATCGCCAATTTTACTTACGTTATTGTCAAACACCATTCTGTTTCGATGCGACCATATGAAATAAATCATCGCCCACTTGACTCCTATCCAAATGTCGCCATGGCTACCAATTCATCCAGAATCAGATTCATCTTGGAGTAAGTCTCCAATTGTATGTGTTAGATAGTATAGAGGCCTTATGGGCTGGGCCTTGCCCTTTGGTTTAGTTTAGGCCTTTTGTATATAGTGTTAGGTTAGGTTTGGTATATATTTTAGGTTATCAGTATACTTTATCATCTCTTTGTATCATTGTAAGAACACAACTAGCTTGTCAATGAAACCCTAAACCATTTCTTGCATTCTCCTTCATCTATCAAAGTTATCATGGTATCAGAGCAAGGTTAATCTCGTTTCTTCTCTCAAGTACTGTTAATCTCAAGCACTCCTGTGGCGTTCTTCTTCTGGTTCGAAAATCGCTCGGCGTTCTTCTTCTGGTTCGAAAATCGCTCTCCTCTGTTCGAGAATCGCCTTCTTCTAGTTCGATCTTCTTCTAGGTCGGCTTTCTTCTGGTTCGAAAATCGCCCTCTTCTGCTCGAGAATTGTCTTTGGTATACGGTATCTTTATAATCTCTGTTTTTCATTCGATTTTTGCTTACTATTTCTCGTTTGCAATGGCTGGAAACGATTCTCTCCAAGCCATTAGTATTCGTTTAGATGGGAAAAATTACTCCTATTGGAGTTATGTCTTGAAAAACTTTCTGAATGGAAAGAAAATGTGGGGTTATGTTTCTGGCACCATTGTGAAACCAACAGAAGCAAAAGAACTTGAACTTTGGGAAGTTGAGAATTCAAAAATTATCACTTGGATAAACAATTCTGTTGAACCTTCAATTGGTGTTCAGTTGGCAAAATATGAAACAAGCAAGGAAGTATGGGACCATCTTGAGAGACTGTATACACAGTCTAATTTTGCAAAACATTATCAGTTAGAAGCTGATATCCGAGCATTTGAACAGAGAGAGATGAGTATTCAGGATTTTTACTCAACAATGATAGATTTGTGGGATCAGTTAGCTCTTACTGAATCCGCTGAATTGCGTGCATTTGGACCCTACATTGCCCGTAGGGAAGAACAGAGATTGGTGCAGTTTCTCATGGCACTAAGAAGCGACTTTGAAGGACTCCGTAGTAACATCTTGCATCGCACCCTACTTTCCTCAGTTGATTCAGTAGTAAGTGAATTGTTGGCTGATGAAACTCGTCTAAAGACACAAATAGGAAAGGGTATTCTTCCAATTCCAAGCCCTTCTGTTTTGGCTGTTCCTTATAGGTATCCTGCTCAAAATCAGAATAAGAGTCGTCCGAGAGTCGGATTTGATGAATGCAGCTTTTGTAAGAAAAATGGCCATTGGAAGTCTCAATGTCCAGAGCTTATGGGTCGAAATTCTTCTATGCAGTTCGGTCATCAGCGACAACCATATCGCTTCTCTCCTCAAGTTAGCACTGCTGCCGCCGTTCCTCCATCTCGGTCAACTACTAATCCTACTCTTGCATCCATAACTGAACAACTCCAGAAGCTCCTTGATGTTAAGTCTCATGCCATGTCCGTCTCTTCTCCCATAGGTCAGTCGATTGATAACGAATCAGGTATGAATCCAACTACATGGATTTTAGATTCTGGTGCTTCTTTTCACATGTCTCCGAATGCTAAATTATTTGCTTCTGTAAAACCTATGCCATCATTGCCTGTCACGACTGCTGATGGTACTCCTATGCCATTAGCAGGCATTGGTCCTATTATGGGTTCAAAATTCTCTCTTCCTAATGTTTATCATATTCCAAAACTCTCATTGAATCTTGTGTCTGTTGGTCAATTATTTGATTCTGGTTATAAAGTATTCTTTTCTCTTGACTCTTGTTGTGTGCAGGATCCACGTACTCAGAAGCTGATTGGGACCGGCCGTAGGCGTGGGGGCTTATATGTGTTGGATGAGTTGCGGTTAACAGTAGCAGTTGCTTATACCGCAGATATATCTTCTTTTCGTTTGTCGTCTAAGTCATCTAATTTTTATTTGTGGCATTCACGCCTTGGACATGTTTCTGCTTCTCGTTTAAAATACTTGGCTTCTTCTGGGAATTTGGGAAATTTGCAAACTCATGATATTTCTAATTGCAGTGGTTATAAACTTGTTTTCAGCTTTGCCTTTTAAGTTAAGCAACTCTCTGTCTGTTGCACATTTTGATTTGATTCATTCTGATGTGTGGGGACCATCTCCTTTTCCTACAAAAGGAGGGTCTCGATATTATGTTTCTTTCATTGATGATTGTACTCGTTTTTGTTGGATTTTTCTCATGAAACATCGTTCAGAATTCTTTGATGTTTATTGTCGTTTTCGTGCATATGTTAAAACTTAACATAATTCTGTGATTAAATGTTTTCGATGTGATTTGGGAGGAGAATATACTTCCAATAAATTCTGTGAATTACTTGCTTTAGATGGAACTAGTTACCAGACATCCTGTACAGACACTCCCGAGCAGAATGGTGTTGCTGAAAGAAAACATAGACATATCCTTGAAACTGCTCGATCTCTCTTGCTGCCTTCTTCGGTTCCTAACCAATTCTGGGGTGAAGCCGTTCTTACTGCTGTCAATCTGATCAACAAAATTCCATCCTCAATCACCTCAGGTATATCTCCCTTTCAGAAACTTTATGGTCGTTGCCCTGATTATTCCTCTCTACGTGTCTTTGGCTGCACTTGCTTTGTACTTCGTCCACGTGTAGAACGTGACAAATTATCTTTTAAATCTGCTGTCTGTGTCTTTCTTGGTTATGGTGAAGGACAAAAAGGTTACCGTTGCTTTGACCCTACCTCTCAAAAATTATATGTATCTCGGCATGTTGTGTTTCTTGAGCATATTCCTTTCTATTCCATTCCCAAAAATGAACACAACTTGACAAAGTCAGATGTCATTAATCTTGATCCGTTCGTTGAGCAAGTAAACTCTACTCAGACTTCAGATACTCTTCCAATGGACGAACATGCTACTGGTACTTCAATGCCTGACATTGTTGCCCCTCCTCCTACTGTCACTCAAGATGCACCTGAGAATGTGGATCCACCTCGACAATCTCAACGTCCTCGTAAGTCTACTCGTCTACCAGAATTTGCTTACTCTACCTATTCTCCCTCTTTTACTTCGTTCTTGGCTTCTATACACTCCCTTTCTGAACCTTCATCTTATAAAGAAGCAGTTACTAACCCTCTTTGGCAGCATGCAATGAGTGAGGAACTTGAGGCTTTGCAAAAGACCCATACTTGGGATTTGGTTCCACTTCCGGAAGGTAAGCGTGCCATTGGTTCCCGATGGGTATATAAAATCAAGACAAAATCTGATGGATATGTTGAACGTTACAAAGTCAGGCTTGTAGCTAAGGGCTTTACTCAGGAATATGGTTTGGACTTTGAGGAGACATTTGCCCCGGTAGCCAGAATGACTACAATTCACACTCTTATTGCCGTTGCTGCTGTTCGCAAGTGGAATATTTCACAAATGGATGTTAGGAATGCCTTTTTGAATGGTGACTTGAATGAGGAAGTATACATGGCTCCTCCTCCCGGTGTTCTTCATAAAACGGGTGAAGTTTGCAAGCTTAGAAAAGCTCTATATGGGCTTAAACAGGCCCCACGAGCTTGGTTTGAAAAGTTCTCTGATGTTATTCTGTCTCTTGGATTCTCTACTAGTGAACATGATTCTGCTCTCTTTGTCAAACATACTTCTGCAGGTCGTATATTGCTTTCGTTATACGTTGATGACGTGATTATCACCGGTGATGATCTTCAAGGAATTCATACCTTAAAGTCAGAATTAGCTGCACAGTTTGAGATGAAAGATTTGGGTCCTCTTCGATATTTCTTAGGTATTGAGGTTGCTTCTTCTCCCAGAGGTTATCTGATTTCTCAATCTAAATATACTGCTGAAATTATTGATCGAGCTCGCCTCACTGATACTCGTGTTGTGGACTCTCCTTCTGAATTGAATATCGAGTATTCACCAACAGATGGTTCTCCCCTCAAAGACCCTACCTTGTACCGTACTATAGTTGGCAGTCTGGTTTATCTCACTATTACTCGACCAAATATTGCATATGCGGTTCACATTGTCAGCCAGTTTGATGCAGCTCCGACTTGTACTCATTGGACAGCTGTTGTGCGTATTCTACGTTATCTTCGAGGTACCATGTTCCGAAGTCTATTGCTATCCTCCACATCTTCTCTAGAACTACGGGCATACTCTGATGCCTCTTATGCACGCAATCCTACAGACCGTCGATCTGTTACAGGTTTCTGTGTCTTCCTGGGAGAATCACTTATTTCGTGGAAAAGTAAGAAACAATCTGTGGTTTCTCTTTCTTCCACTGAAGCTGAATACCGTGCTATGGCATCTACTTCCAAGGAGATCATTTGGTTGCGTTGGCTGCTTGCTGATATGGGTGTCTTTCTTCATCATCCCACTCCTATGTACTGTGACAATCGTAGTGCCATTCAGATTGCTCACAACTCGGTTTTTCATGAACGTACCAAGCATATAGAGGTTGATTGCCACTTTACTCGCCAACATCTCAAACGTGGCAATCTTTCCTTACCGTTTGTAAGCTCTACGTTACAACTTGCAGATTTCTTTACGAAGTCTCACACGATCTCTCGCTTTCGCTTCCTTATTAGCAAACTCTCGATGCTTCTTGCTCCAGCATCATGAGTTTGAGGGGGGATGTTAGATAGTATAGAGGCCTTATGGGCTGGGCCTTGCCCTTTGGTTTAGTTTAGGCCTTTTGTATATAGTGTTAGGTTAGGTTTGGTATATATATTTTAGGTTATCAGTATACTTTATCATCTCTTTGTATCATTGTAAGAACACAACTAGCTTGTCAATGAAACCCTAAACCATTTCTTGCATTTCTCCTTCATCTATCAAAGTTATCAGTATGAACATTATCAAGGCTTTTATTCCACCATTTTCCAACTGCCTTCCACAAATTTTTGATTTCGGAACACCCTACCAGTGCATGATCCAAGGATTCCGGAGTCTCATTGCATCTTGGGCAAAGAACGGAGTCCAAATCGATACCCATTTTGTCAAGTATCGCTCGACAAGGGACCCGTCCTTTTTTTACCCGCCAAATGAATATGCATACTTTTCTTGGAACAATTTTTAGCCACTTTGTTTGCTCGTCGACAACTTCCGCTGTTGTGCTTGCATCTTCCAAGAGCTCTCGAAGCTTTTTTGTACTGAAAATAGATGAAACATCCAGTTTCCATATATGTTTATCTTTGCAGCCCCTCTCCGGTTGGAAGTTCTCTATCTGACGGTTAAGTTCTTCCAATTCTCCCGCTTCTCTTCCTCTTGGCGTTCGTCTCCACTTCCACTCCCAATGCCATTTTTCGTTTATCCACGAGCCTCTTTCCGCTATCGTTACATTAGGATCCGTCTCTAGTCTAAAAAGCCGTGGGAAGTTGTTTTCCAGCGTGTCCGAACCGGTCCATATTTGCTTCCATAATTTTGTTTCCTCTCCTCCTCCAACCTTCAATCCGAACGAGTTTGTGAATTCGACTCCCGCTTTATCCAACTCCACGCCGATCCGGGCTATATTGTTCCATGTCGAACCTGCACCAAAAACACAAGATTTTTTCTCCAAATCCCCCCTTCCCCGTAAATGCTTTTAATTACCCGTACCCAAAGCGAGTTATTTTCCACTTTGAACCGCCACCACCATTTCCCCAAAAGTCCCCAATTTAGAGACTTTAAACTCCCTATATTAAGACCACCTTTTTAAAAATCTTTCAAGGTTTTGTCCCAATTAACCCAAACTAATTTTTTCCTCTCAAGCGCATCCTCTCCACTTTCCCCTCCCCAAAAAAACCGACACCTCACCCTTTCTAGTTCTTTTAGCACACCACTCGGAGCACGAAACAAGGAGAAGAAGTATAATGGTAGGCTACCCATTACCGATTTTACCAAAGTTAGCCGACCTCCAAAGGATATAAGCCTCGTTTTCCACGACTCGAGCCTTTTCCGAACTTTTTCAATTACCATATTCCAATTTGCTAAACGCCCCATGTTAGCCCCAACCGGGAGACCCAAATAAATAAAAGGCAAGCTCCCGGGACTACAACCCACACCTTTCGCCCAAGTCTTTATTTCCTCCTCCGGGACCCCAATTCCATATATTTTACTTTTATGCAAGTTTATTCTCAAACCCGAAAGATCGAAAAAACAATTAAGGATTTTTATAAGATTTTTGAGATTACGTATTATTTTTTACTCCAACAGATTATTAAATTGGACAAAGCGGGAAAGAAAGTCTAAAGCTCTTTAAATTTGAAAAAATCTTTAAAAATAATTACTATGAGAAACATAATAATTGTTTATTATCAATAAAAAAAATTACCTTTTAAATATGCATGAGGAATAAGTAATAGTTTACTAATTTTACATAAGTATTTTAATTGTATAATTAATATAATAATTTTTAAAATAAATAATATGTTGAAATTAAGAAATTTCAGATAATTCGTTAGAAAAATATATGTGTAAGTGAAAATTAAATTAAGTGACTTTTTAAAGAAAAGACGTGTGCATGAAATCAAAATTTCAAAGGATTTGTTGGGCGACCATTGAACCAATCGGAGACCAAATCTATCAATAAAAAAGGAGAGCATATTTTTTTATTGACATTGTCTCTTGCTTAATACCTAAACAAGAATGTATTCAAGCCAAATTTGAACCAACATAATTCATGATATAATTTACACAAGTTCGGATCGAAGCGAGATTATAGTATATTGTTTGGGCCTTCGATTTCCGTATACGGAAATTGAAAAACCATGAAAGAAACAATGTATTTGGTGTGATTATGATCTTGGATTGATGTATTAAATTTTTTGGAACGAGTGATTAGCTTTTAAGGTATGGTATTTTTGTTGTACAAGTTACATTTGTGACTTGAATATGAAATGAAATCTTACGTGCGTTGGTACGTCAATTACTCCAGAAACCCATAAAAACAAAATTGTATGATAATATATGATCAATTACAAATAAAAATAACATTAAATCGTAATGGTTCAAAATATCATTATTTAATATGCAAGCAATGGTGACTTTTCATGTTTTTTTAGAAATATCGAAAACATGTTTAATAAATATGTATTGTTTTTTAGAAATATCGAAAACATGGAAACAACGTTTGCCAAACACTAACAGTGGAAACGTTTACCGAGTAAAAATTCTCAGTTATCAAAATGACTTGGTAAGATTGTTGGGTAAAATAACAAAAATGTCTGCCACATGACTGACTTAAGAGATCCTTGTCTGACGGTGTTAGGGCATTCACAATGGTCAAGTCTTTGAAAGACTTGATCTATTTGCCACGTCAACAAAAAGTCATCTTCAAAAAGTTACTCCAATGGTCAAGTGTTCCAAAAGTTTTTTTTGCATTTTTAATTCATTTTAATATATATACATAAACTATCCTCATCTATTTGAAATGTTTTATAAAACTTCTTCCATTATTTGTCGTTATTTAAAGCACAAATACGTTTTTTAAAACAAATATTATACAATAATAACATAAAATTTAATAAAAACGATAGTAAATATAAATACAACATGAAATATAAAATGACGGGAAATGTAAAGACTAATTTTTTTCCTAGATATGCTCAACCAAATCCGAACGTAGTTGATTATGGACTATTTTATCACGTATTTCAGCACTCCTTTGTATGTATTCGTTGAATGCACCAACAGACATGGTGGAAGTGAAAATATGAGATTTGAAAATTAGGATGTGAGAATGAGATGATGATATAAGAATAGGATATGAGTATGTATATATATATATAGGGAGATAGGTGAGAGTTGGCACTTTTCAATATAAAACAAAAGTTTCTAAAAATAATATGTAGTTTTTTTATAAATATAAACTATATATACTTAAAACTATGATTTTTAAAAACAAAAGTATTTAATTTTTGTGTTTTTTAATATTCGATATTGGTGTCATTTTGAACGTATTTACGAAAGCGTTCCAATAATGTATTTTATTAAAAATAATAATAATAATAATAATATTTTATATATTTAATAAATGAATTATTATTGAATGAAAGTGGAAAATTAAAAATATAAACCTATGATTGTTGAAGGATCAAATATAAACATTTTCTAAATCCTCAAACACTTGACATCCACCAAGCTATTAAAATTTAAATGTCAAGTCATTCTTCAAGTATGTGAAATTTTCACCATTGGAGTCTGGAGATGCTCTTAGCTTGAGAAGGCTTTTGGGCTATGAAACATAAAATAAAAGCTAGTGGTGTAATTAGTGAATATTAGGGACCATAACCAAAAAGCAATCAAAGTATGTGAAATTTTTAAAAATTTTACAATATACTTTGTTTAGTTGAAATCTTGAATTTTAAAATGTTATGTATTAATAAGCCTTGCAAAATGTTTAATAAACCATTTCTAAAGTTTTCATAAATACTTTGTAAAACAAAAATAGACAGTATGCTAAATCAATTTTGATTGTTCGTTCTGATATACGTGTAAGATTAAACTTTAATTTTGGTCCTTAACGTTTAGTAAAAAATTTGAAGATAATCATTATTTGATTTTCATTTTACTCTATTTATAATCTTTTCATTAAACACCTTAATTTTTTCTTTAAAAATTAAAATTTGAAAATAACAAATTTTAGACTAGTAGAGAAATTTTATGATAAAATACAAAAAACTTATTTTATTGGGCTGGGTCAGACGTTGGGCTATATAATTATAGTGATTGTATCTTGGGCTGGATTATTATGGGCCTGGGCCATGTTTTATAATAAGTTCATATATGTATATCATTAATGCGGATATATGAAATGGTCCGGGTTCTCTTTAGAAGACCTGGTTTTTTTGGGTAGGGAGTTTGGGCCATATCAAACGGCCTCAGTAATCTTTTTTGTTTTTAAGAGACGGCCTCACTAATCTATATTCTAGAGTAAATTGCATTTTTGGTACATGTGGTTATATGATTTCTTTAAAAGAAAACTTCAATAACTCAAAGATTGGTCCCTGAGTTATACGATTTTGTTCCAAATCTAGTCCCTGGTCAATAACCCTATTAAAAAGGTTCGTTAGTGCCAGGGGTAGTTTCGTCCCATACTCCTTTCAGGTACTCCTTTTAAAGAAATCATATAACCATAGGTACCAAAAATGCAATTTACTATTTGTTATATTTTGATTTCAAAGTTACATTTCATATCCCTGTAATTATTTACTTAGTTTACTTTATACCTTTTACTTTTTTAATTTTAATTTACACTTTTATTATATTAACACATATAATCGTATATTAACTAAAACACGTTTTAATTTTAACAAGTTACACCATTATAATCGTCTCATCGATACCTTCGAAATGAGCTCAATATTGAATGTTTTTGGATTTAATTATGTTAAAAAATACGTTTTAACATATCATATTAACATACATAATTACGTTAAAATATGTTAAGGAGTTCGATATATATATATATATATATATACATACTAGTTATTTACCCGCTGTAATGCAGCGAGACGTATAATCCAAATAATTTGACGATTTAATCAATTAAATCAAAAAATATTCTATATTTGGCTCATTTCGAAGGTATCGACGATACAATTATAATGGTGTAACTTGTTAAAATTAAAAAAAAAAATTAACGTATTTTAGTTAATATACGATTATATGTGTTAATATAATAAAAGTGTAAACAAGTTAATTTGACGATTTAATCAATATAATCGTATATTAACTAAAATACGTTAAAAATACGTTTTTTAAAAAGTGTATTTTAAAAAAAATACGTTTTTTTAGTTAATATACGTATAATCCAAATTAAAAAGTATAATCCAAATTAAAATACGTTTTTTAGTTAATAGACGTATAATCCAAATTAAAAAGTATTTTTTTAACGTATTTTAGTTAATATACGATTATATGTGTTAATATAATAAAAGTGTAACAAGTTAATTTGACGATTTAATCAATATAATCGTATTAACTAAAATAATTAACTATAAGGGTATGAATTTTAAATATATAAAATATTTTTTATGTACTGTATATGATATATATTAAAATATATAAATCCAAAAAAAATTCAAGATTGGGCTCATTTCGAACGTATCGAAGATACGATTATAATGGTGTAACTTGTTAAAATTAAAACGTATTTTTTTAACGTATTTTAGTTAATAAACGATTATATGTGTTAAATGTAAAATTAAAATAATGAAAGTAAAAGGTATAAAGTAAATTTAGTAAATAAGTATAGGGGTTGAAAGTGTAACATTTCATTTTAAATTCATAAAATTGGTCGAACGCGGGGTGAACAGTGGTCGACGCGGGTGAACGCGGGCCAAAAGTTTCAAAATTAGTCCCTACAAGTTTCAAAAAGTGTCAAAAATGGTTCCTGGCCCCGCGATCGCGGGATCCCATCGCGGAAAAAAAAGGCATTTTTGCAAACTGGGAGAGATTTGTGGCATTTTGGTAACTTGAAGTTGGACTTTTGGCATTTTAATTAATTTCCCTTTTTTGGGTAGGGAGTTTGGGCCATATCAAACGGCCTCAGTAATCTTTTTTGTTTTTAAGAGACGGCCTCACTAATATTCTAGAGTAAATTGCATTTTTGGTACCTGCGGTTATATGATTTCTTTGAAAGAAAACTTCAATAACTCAAAGATTGGTCCCTGAGTTATGCGATTTAGTTCCAAATCTAGTCCCTGGTCACTAACCCTATTAAAAAGGTCCGTTAGTGCCAGGGGTAGTTTCGTCCATACTCCTTTCAGGTACTCCTTTTAAAGAAATCATATAACCATAGGTACCAAAAATGCAATTTACTATTTGTTATATTTTGATTTCAAAGTTACATTTCATACCCCTGTAATTATTTACTTAGTTTACTTTTTCCTTTTACTTTTCTAATTTTAATTTACACTTTTATTATATTAACACATATAATCGTATATTCACTAAAATACGTTAAAAACACGTTTTAATTTTAACAAGTTACACCATTATAATCGTCTCATCGATACCTTCGAAATGAGCCCAATATTGAATGTTTTTGAATTTAATTATGTTAAAAAAATACATTTTAACATATCATATTAACATACATAATTACGTTAAAATATGTTAAGGAGTTCGATATATATATATATATATATATATATATATACTAGTTATTTACCCGCTGTAATGCAGCGAGACGTATAATCCAAATAATTTGACGATTTAATCAATTAAATCAAAAAATATTCCATATTTGGCTCATTTCGAAGGTATCGACGATACGGTTATAATGGTGTAACTTGTTAAAATTAAAAAATATTTTTTAACGTATTTTAGTTAATATACGATTATATGTGTTAATATAATAAAAGTGTAAACAAGTTAATTTGACGATTTAATCAATATAATCGTATATTAACTAAAATACGTTAAAATACGTTTTTTAAAAAGTGTATTTTTAAAAAAATACGTTTTTTAGTTAATATACGTATAATCCAAATTAAAAAGTATAATCCAAATTAAAATACGTTTTTTAGTTAATAGACGTATAATCCAAATTAAAAAGTATTTTTTTAACGTGTTTTAGTTAATATACGATTATATGTGTTAATATAATAAAAGTGTAACAAGTTAATTTGACGATTTAATCAATATAATCGTATTAACTAAAATACGTTAAAAATCGTGTATATATATATATATATATATATATATATATATATATTAAAACGTGTTTTTTAACGTATTTTAGTTAATATACGATTATATGTGTTAATATGATGAAGGTGTAAAATTAAAATTAGAAAAGTAAAAGGTATAAAGTAAACTAAGTAAATAATTACAGGGGTATGAAATGTAACTTTGAAATCAAAATATAACAAATAGTAAATTGCATTTTTTGTACCCGTGGTTATATGATTTCTTTAAAATGAGTACCTGAAAGGGGTATGGACGAAACTACCTCTGGCACTAACGGACCTTTTTAACGGGGTTAGTGACGAGGGACTAGATTTGGAACAAAATCGCATAACTCAGGACCAATTTTTGAGTTATTGAAGTTCAGGTACTCCTTTGAAATAAATCATATAACCACATGTACCAAAAATGCAATTTACTCTCTATTCTATATTATTATTTATACTATATTATAAAACATTTATGAAAAACTCTTCAAAACAATCCCTAAAGCTTCATGTACCGTTATTTAATGTTAATTATTTAAAATCTCTTAAAAACAACTAATGAAGTTTTATGTACCGTTTTTAATGCTAATTACTTGATTAATACTTATCTCTAACAACCTTGAAATCCTTAAATCATGAACTCTTATTAATTAATCCTTATCTTTAACCACTTTCAAATCCTCAAATCATAAATATGAGGATGACTCAACCTTTGTCGACTTAGAGACTCATTCTGTCAAATCAGAGATAGTACCTTGTGAATCAGAGGGATTTAAACGTCATTCTTTAAACAAATTTAAAAAAAAACTTTGACCGTTTTCTTAAAACCACACATTAAAATAAATTAGAACATTAAAATCGAGATATATCGCGCTGCATTGCGCGAGTAAACTTCTAGTTATTATAAAGTAGAGTAAACTAGAAATACGTCTCATCATATAATTTTAAAATTGTACGAGTAAAAACTGTTTATTACGATAAATCCAGGGTCGGTCTTGGCCATGTGAAGCTCGTGCCACCGCACAGGACATCAAAGCCTAAGGGGACATGCATCAAGTTGTCATCTATTACTAGTTTTGGGTTTAATAATTTGGGAATTGGACAACTGAGTTTTAACTATAAAAAATAGAACAAGGTCTCGTAGTGATGGATATTGAATGCATATCATGAACCGGTGAACAACCAACATTTCAACAACTCAAGTGGATTTTTATTTAACATCTTTTTGAACAAACAATTTTTCTTAATGAATAAATATGATCACAAAAGTTTCATTCGTTTTTGTTCGTTCGTTTAGCATATTAACGAACGAACACATTTTATTTACGAATAAACAAGAATACCAAAAATCTCATTATTTACCATTCGTGTTCGTTTGTTTAATCGGTTAAGTTAAACTAACGAACATAAACATAAAACTTATGTTCATTTAATATTCGTGTTTTTTTATTCAGTTAAGTTAAACGAATGAACACAAACAAGTCTACGTTCGTGTTCGTTCTGCATATTGAAATTTTCAATGCACATGAGCACATCACTTATGAGCACAGTTGGAGAACGTTGAACAATGATTACAACATTATGATATTGTCTAATTGGGCATGGGACGAGGTTTTTGAACAGAACTTCGTTAGGCGAGAGTTCTTTGCAATGCATAATAGCATATATTATGAATTTTACAATTTATCATTGTTCTTTGGCTTTTGTTTACTTTGAGATTTAACCATATTAGATTCAGAATTTAGTCTTTAAGACCTTTAACTATATGATTTTTACTCTTTGCTAACTATGCCATTGATTTCCATGTAATTTACTATTTTAAGTTAAAACTAATATTTTCCTTATCTTTTAGTTTTAAGTTCCATATATTGAAGTAATGTTTTATTGTGCTAATTTCAATTTGAGAAAGGGAATACCGGAAGGCACAATCTTAATTCAGATTTTATTTTTCTATCATTCTATATTTTGTAATTTGGAGTTTTGGTTTTTATGCCCCCATTTGTATTTTTTTAGTTATAATTAATAAAAATCAATGTGAGGATGAGTCAGCTAACTTGACTAGGTTCCAAACCCTTTAAAACATCGCATGTTTTGTCGTTTATTCGCTCAAAAAGATAGACATAGGTGCACTATTTTAGCATTTTCGCACAGGCCATGAATAACCCTAGGACCGGTCGTGGATAAGTCATAGGGACCAAATTTGTAGAAGTGCCGAATCCAGGATTTTTCTCGACCGGATGTATCTTTAAATTGGATCAAATGCTCACATATTAACTCGATGTGTTTTTAGTCAAATTTCGACGTCAAGGGATTACTTAAGTTTTTTGATTGATTTCCTATAGACCTTTTTGGGTTTTTTTGTTGATTTTAAGAGAAAGTTGTATAACCTCGTAAGTTACTCTTTAAGGTATTTAATAGAAAGTTGTATAAACTTGTATTTACGATTTCCAAATTTTAGACGGTTTTTATTTGATTTTCCTTTTCATCAATCGAATAAAAAACGTTTAAAAGTTATAAACTGTAAAAAAACAGTTTGTATTTGTTGTTCCATAGAGGAAAAAACAAATGTGATCGCAAGAAGGATTCGGGGCAATGTGGATTGGGCAACTTGGATTTCGAACCCGGCGGACTCCCTGTGCTGATTGTGTTCGGAGCTGCCTCGACAGTGTGTTGGGGTTGCTTGGTTGCAGGCTTATGTCAAGCCTGGTTGTAGGTTTGTTCTTCCGTTACGGCAGCGCTCTTTGCGTAGTGTAACTTATGTTTGTGTTTGTTTGCTCATGGCAAACCGGCGATGAGGTTGTGTTCAAGATTGTTGTTTTGGACCACTTGTTTGGTACTTTTGTTTCCGCTGTATTGTTTTGCTTGTGGTTGGAAATAAAAGTGTCTTTGCCTTTAAAAAGAAGAAGATGAAAAATCAAAAAATGTTTTGCGTGTGAGAAAAAACGCCAAAATACGTTTATACATCAAACACATGCTCATACACACAAATAAACATGTGAAACAATATGAGTAATAAATTAAAAATCAAATTCATGGAATTGGAATCGGTTATACATAATGTAACACCTCGAATTTCCATTATATTATATTTAATATGAATGAGGTCGGAATGTAAATTATTCTAAGATTTGGACTATTTGTAAATGTAAAACTCAAAGGGTTGAAATTTCAATTGACCAAAGTTTAAGTTAATTATGAAAGTTAGAACTTGGAGGTTGAATTGGTTATTAGTTGAAAGTTGGTTATGTATTTAATGGGGAAGGCGGTGTTGAATTGAGGATTATCTCAAATCCTTTGTGTGAAGACGGTTTCAAAAGGAGCAGAAGAAAGGAACAAAAGTCTAATCTCATTCTGGTAAGGAAATTCGATTTCTCTTTCAATCGATTGTGTAAGATTGATGGTATGAGTAAAGTTTGGCTTTCAATTAGGTTGTGAATCAGATTCGAATTTGGAGTGTTGGATTGAAGTGATTTGCAGTTGTGCTCGAGTTCCATATTCCAGGTGAGTTCATCCTTCCCTTGTAAATCGATGTTTTCTTTCAAATTAAGCAATAAATTGGTATTGTTATGAGAATTGGAAGTGAATGGATAGTTGTAAAATAAGCTGGGTGGAACAGAGATCGATCTGGGTCGGAATCTGGTGTGCAATTCGAAGTTATCGGACGATTTTGATAGTGTCCGGTAATTCCTTCTCAGTGGTATCCGGTAGTGAAAATATCCGGTAAGTATCTGAGTTTCCGAATAATTAGTTACCGGATGGTATCCGGATTACTTTGGTTTTCGGATGTCATCCGGATTGTATGTATTTTCGGTAACATCCGGATAGGTTTAGTGTCCGGTAAGTTGCGATGTCCGGATAGTTGTGGTGTCCGGAAACTTCTGATGTCCGGATACTTTTGATGTCCGGATAATTCTGATATGTCGGATATTTCGGATATTTATGTGTTTTCCGGATAGTTCCGGATTTGGGTTCCGGATAAGGGACTTTCCGGATATGGTTTTCGGATTGATTTCCGGATGTGTTAGCGGAACCCCCCTGCTAAGTCGCCGAAGAGGGACAATTGAGAATACGGGTATGATAGAGTAGTTGGGATTCTTAGCCTTGAGAATATGATATGAAATGTTTTGTGCATTTGAGTAAATATGCACGTATGTTAGTAAGTATAATGGATCTATAGGCACTGGCAGTATTTGTAACGTGGAATAGGCATAAAGTAACTTGTAATTCCCGTTGACCTGAAATGAGGAATAGACATAAAGTAAATTGTAATTCCCATTTCGTAAGGTGATGAGAAATGAGGAACATGCATGTTAATGCCAAAAATTGTCCAGAAAGATAACTTAAGGTTGATTGTGGAGCTTAACAACTAAAGAATAGGAATTTTTCGACAAACCGTACGACAAAGACAGAAAACGGAAAAATAGACGAAAGATTTTGGTGACGCGGGAAAAACGTCAACGAGGAAAAAAACCCGCGGACGACTATGGGGGTTGTCGTTGCACTATGGTCGCCAAACAGGGGCGATGTTTTATGTTTCAGGTGTCGAGAGTACAACGATTACAATACAAATGAAAGAAAGACTTTAAATGTAAAGTAACAAGTGTATCGAATGTAAAAACTGGTGTGTCGCGTGTGGAAACTAAGTGTCGTGTGTAACACCCGTAATTTTCAGGTAAGTACAATTTCGAATAAGTGTGGAACCGATCTTTTAAGAAAAATAGGAAAAATAGGAATTTGGATTAAATCCTAGATTTTATGGTCTTGTTGGATGAGGAATTCGAATACGAGTCCAACGGTTCTTTCCGGAGCGAAAACGGAGCTATAACGAAGAAGTTATGGCCAAAACAATGTTTAAGAAGAAACCGAATGAACTGCTCACGCCCGCACTACCATTTGCTCGCGCCCGCGAGCAATTACCCAAAATTTGGCAGCAGCTCTGCTCGCGGCCGCGAGCTAAACCGCGAGCACCTGATCAGCTTAAAACACGAATTTCACCCCTCAAACTTCATTTCTTCATATCTCTCTCATTTCAACTCCGATTTTGGTGATTCAAGTTGCTATGGTTCCGTTTTTTAGAGCTCTTCAAGGATCTAGATAGAGTTTGGAAGTTTATTGGAAGATTCAAGAACGTTTGGTGGTGGTAAGTCTCTCAAATCTCTTCTCTTCTCTCCAAATCGTTTCCCCTCTTTCCCTCACAAACCCTAACTAATTTTGGGGCTTTTCTTGGAGATTAATGTGTTTCTTATCCACTTTATGCTAGTGATTTCATTCATTGATGCAAGAGCAAGTTTCATCCACAACACTAGAGATTTTTGGGGTTTTCTAGGTTTTCATCAAAACCTAAGTGGTGAGTTCATCCTCCTAGCTTCTATACTTTCATATGAGTTATAAATGTTCCATTGATGATCTCCTAGTGTTTTGTTTCTCCAATTTCGGTTTGGATGATTTTGGAGAAGTTAGGTTAATATTGGGGTTTTGGTCAAAATGGAGATTTTGATGTAAGATGTTTGGGGAATGGTTTTAAAGTGGTTGAATATGAATATTCATGGTTGGAAGTTATGATTCTAGGTTTTTGGAAGATTTGGACTTGAAGATTCGGACTTCTTCAAAGGAGCATACATATGGGAAAATCTATATTTAGCTTAATCTAGCCAGGTGAGTTCAAATTGCTCTGTGAAAACTTTGTACATGCCAAAATATGTGTTTTAAAGTAGTTGTGTGCTTTATGTGAAATTATTCCTTGTTGAATTATTTGGTGGGTTTTGATTTAATCAAAGTGTTGAGCTTTACAAATCTTATAAAACACCCATATTTGGAAATTTTGAGTGATTGATGAATAAATCACGAGTGAAATAGGTTTTGATAATCTAATGCTTAAGTGAAGAGGATTTGGTCAAACTAAACTTTAGTGTTTTTGTGATTATGTGATAACTATGATGTGGCGTATTTTAAAGTGTGAATGTGTGCGTTGGGGATTTTGGTAAATCCGACCATGTGAGTGTTTTAAGAGTTGTAAACATTTATTTTGGGGGTGATGGCCAATTAAGGAATTAAAAGGTAAAGATTTTGGGTAACGATGCATTTTGGTTTACGTAACCGTGTGAGTGAAACGTATTTAACCAAACGTTTATTTTGACCTTAAAGGCTTGACTCATACTCAAATGAGTCTTTTGAGTGTTGCCGGTTTTAGAGACTCGAGGTGGAGTCTTGGATGTGTTATATGCTTAAGTGCATTTTATTTGAATATGTGTCGGTTTGAGTGTTGGTCTTATGTGTGAAGACCGTTTGATGTTTTCGTGTTCTTAGTACCTTTGGGACTAATGAACCTCGGTGAATTATATGCATTGTTGAGTTATGAAAGAGTTGCACATACGTATACATATAGATGCATATATGATTTGACTTCATTGGGAAGGTGGCAATGATGTGGTTGTGAGACTATCATGCCTCGGAGCATGTGTTTGCATTTTGTGGGCTAGATGCATTTTCATTTGCATGAATTGATGTTGATAAATGATCATTAGATCTTTTGAGCAGAGGGCTCGGTTTTGGACTCGGTTGAGTCTTGATGGCATTCGCCCGGTTTTAATAAGCTCGACGTGGGCTTGGGGTTTGCATTGCATGATTTGCATCATATTTGAGGTTTACATGATTTGAATGCATTAGTTATTCTTTTGGGGTCATGTATTTATATTTAAGTCGAGTAAGCTTGTTTCGGATGGTGGGTTTTCCCAAGGTAAAGATCCAGTAGGATTGAACTTGATGGCTTGGACTAAAGACCTAGTATGGTTGATGTCTAAGAAGGGCTAAAGACCTAGTTTTGGTTGATGTCGGAGATGGACTAAAGACCTAGTTTTGGTTGATGTCTAAGATGGACTAAAGACCTTGTATGGTTGATGTCTAAGAGGGGCTAAAGATCTAGTATGATTGACGCCGAAGATTGACTAAAGACCTAGTATGGTTGATGTCATATGTTTTCCACATCCAAGAAGCTTACTTGCATTTATTTAATCGTGGTTTAATTTATGTGTTTCCCACATTCGATGAGATTGGGTCTCCCCCGTCACCGAGGGTGTTGATTTCGGGTATTTTATTTATTCGCATTGTTGAGGTTATATTATATGCATATCGATTGTTTTCCATGATTGATGGACGGATTTATGTTACATCCTTATTGGATGTTTTAACTATTGGAGTTTTATTCGCAGTGGCGATTATTTGAGAAATTATTATTAATTAACTCTTGATGTGAGTTTTGGATTCGAGTCCTTTGCAGAGAAACGATTTTCATTGGAAGCTTTCCTCTCAGAAATTGTGTGCGTTTGGAAAATGGGTTGTCGATGTCTTTTATACAAACCCTTTTTGAAAATCATTTATTAAGTTGAAGCTGTCGATTTATCAAATGATTTGCTCATGATGTAAACTTTTGAACTCACTAGGCGTTAGCCTAACCTTTTTAATTGTCGGCATGTGCAACAGGTTCAGGTTGGGGTTGGCTTTAGCTACACTGTGAAGTGATGAGTGCTAGTAGAGTGCACGAGAAGTGGTTTTGCTTAGTGAAGTCTTCCGCACTAATTTGGGATTAGCAACTTGTAATTGGGTTAAGTAACACCCACCTTGAGTTGTTAGCTGTTTAATTTGTGATGTTTAAACATTGAGGTATTTTCTAGGATGATATGTAGAAGAAATTTTATCATCTTTTAGTTACTTTATTGAAATTAAAGTTAGTTGCTCGTTCCAATTTTGAGGGTGTTACAAGTTGGTATCAGAGCATAAGTTTGAGAGAATTAGGTGTTGATTGTTGGATACCTAGACTCAAACTAGCGTTGTTTTAAGTAAATGAGAGCGAGATTGCACCATTAGGCACTCTAAGATAAGATATTCGGAAGTTGTTGGGGTCACTAGAAACGAGAAGTCACGTCAAGAGTAGCAAGGATGATCATGTACGGTACGTTCAGAATTGCACCTGGCCAGTGTGATGGTGAACCTACCGGTTACATGAGAATACTTGGACGACTCTAGCGTGATAACCGTTGGGGTGGTAAAGGAGTTCTAAGCGAGTAGTCGTTAGAAGAGGTTGACGACTTTAGCATTTGCCATTTGGAGTGGCGGTAAGTGTTAATGCCAAAAATCGCACCAAATGGACAACTTAAGGTCGATGTGGACTTTAACAACTAAAGAAAGGAATCGTTCGACAAAGGCGTGCGACAAAGACAAAAATGTAAATAAGACAGAGTATTTGATGACGCAGGAAAAACCTCAACGAGGAAAAAACATACGGACGACTGTGGAAGTCGTCGCTGCACTATGGTCGCCAATCAGGGGCGATGTCCTTGGTGTTCCGGGTGTCGATCGTACAGAGATTACAATACAAATGAAGGGAAAGACTTCGAAATGTAAAGTACAAGTGTTTGAAATGTAAAAACAGTGTGCGTCGTGTGTGAAAACAATGTGTAGACTGTTGGTCGAGAGTGAAAGTCGTGCGTCGAGAGCGATCTTCTATGAATGATCTCTTTGCTTTGAACGAATATTCTTCGAGTGTTTGCGTTTGCTTCTGTTGTTCGGTGTTCGGTCTTTCGGTCCCTAGAACTGAAGTTTAACTTGATCTTTTATAACCTTCGGGTGCTTTGATTAGCTCATTGATTGCTTCGATAACAGCCATTACGGTCGCCAGTTGTAACTCTTCATAAGTGCTCTTCGTCGGTTATGACCGTTGCCCATTAATGACTTTGACTCCTGCATTAATCATTGAATAAAAACGTAACAGTCGTATATCGAGTTAGTCAAGGTCGTACGGTCTTGTGCGACGGTCGTGCGGAACGGGCGACGTCGAGGTCGAGTGTCGTGAGGACCTCTCGACTTACGTTTTAGGAGGGACGACGGAGGTTTTTTGGGTCTTTGTTGGGGCCTTATCTTAATACAAGATATAGTTCAAAACATGTGTCTTACCTTTCTTGGTCGTGGTCGAGACTGGTGAAATTTTGCCCAAACAGTTTGCCCCCAAAATTTGAAAGTAGGATGGCAATTTCGAATTTTAAATTTTGCTTGTCGGGTGTTCAGGGTTTTGTGTTGAAAAATACCTTGGTTGTTTTGGAACTGAATCGGTTCAATTCAAACTAGAGAGGGAAATCGAAGAGAGGGTTGTTAATGCCAAAAATCGCACCAAAGGGACAACTTAAGGTCGATGTGGACTTTAACAACTAAAGAAAGGAATCGTTCGACAAAGGCGTGCGACAAAGACAAAAATGTAAATGAGACATAGGATTTGATGACGCAGGAAAAACCTCAACGAGGAAAAAACCTGCGGACGACTGTGGAAGTCGTCGCTGCACTATGGTCGCCAATCAGGGGCGATGTCCTTGGTGTTCAGGATGTCGATCGTACAGAGATTACAATACAAATGAAGGGAAAGACTTCGAAATGTAAAGTACAAGTGTTTGAAATGTAAAAACAGTGTGCGTCGTGTGTGAAAACAATGTGTAAATTGTTGGTCGAGAGTGAAAGTCTTGCGTCGAGAGCGATCTTCTATGAATGATCTCTTTGCTTCGAATGAATATTCTTCGAATGTTTGTGTTTGCTTCTGTTGTTTGATGTTCGGTCGTTCAATGTTCAGTCCTCTTGTTCTATCTTTCTTCCTGTATTATTCGATGTCCTGAAACTGAGGATTGAACTTGGGATTTATAGTCTTCGGATGATTTTAATTAAATCATTAAGATCTTTGATGATTGTTGTAATGGTCATCGTTTTCAATGTGGGATTAGATGCTCATAACTGATTTCGTCGGTTATAGCCGTTGTCCATTAATTACTTTGACTCCTGCATTAATCACTGAACAAATATAACAGTCGTATAACGCGTTAGTCGGCCGAGGCCGCATGATTCTACGCGACGGTCGTGCGAAGTAGGCGACGTCGAGGTCGAGTGTCGTGAGGAACTCTCGACTTACCTTTTAGGAGGGACGACGGAGGTTTTTTGGGTCTTCGTCGGGGCCTTATCTTAATACAAGATATAGTTCATAACACGTGTCTTACCTTTTCTGGTCGTGGTCGAGACTGGTGAAATTTTGCCCAAACAGTTTGCCCCCAAAATTTGAAAGTAGGATGGCAAATTCGAATTTTAAATTTTGCTTGTCGGGTGTTCAGGGTCTTGTCTTGGAAAATACCTTGGTTGTTTTGGAACTGAATCGGTTCAATTCAAACTAGAGAGGGAAATCGAAGAGAGGATAAAGCTGTGACGTCATGCCGACGCACGATGGTGCTTACCAGCTGTCGATGACAGGTGTTGATGATCTGTGTAGTCATACGAAAAGACAGGGACGCGTGGCGATCATCTGAGGACTCGACCTGGCATGATCATTTGTATAAGTAAAGATCATGATTGATCTTCTTCTATTTACGATCTCAGAGAGTTTTAAGCAAAGATCTCCTCTTGATATTCTTGCTGTTCTTCTTCGAATCCCTTCCAAATTTGCGAGACTATAGTGATTCAAGGCTTAGAGTGCCTATATAAGGCATTACTTTCTCACCTTCATCTGCATTGCTCCTCTCTTTTTTCTGACAAATAATGTCGTCTGAACCAAAGAGTTCTATCACGAGTCAGGAAGACTTAAATACCTTTAGGTGTTTAGCGAAAATACCTGCAGAGATAGAACTGATATGTCCAGGGAGTACACGTCCTGGGAGTTGTCCTGATGGATACTTTGTAATATATGAGTATCCCTTCAAAATAGGGTTTGAATGACCGTATTCGGCTTTATCCAAGGCTTTCATGCGAGATTTCGGTCTGTCGCCAGGGCAGCTAATGCCCCAACTCTGGCGAGTTTTCCTAGTCATTGAGCGATTGTCCGCAAAGTGGGAGTCGCCTATGATCATGAATGATTTCTTGTTGGCTTATCAAGTAAAGAGAGACAAGAACTGGCGTTATAGCCCTTATTCCAAGTACAAGAGCGATCGTACACTGGTTTTGAAAACCGGGGTTAACGATCGCGGGTGGAAGTCTAGATACGTATTCGTACGTATTGATTCACTTGATCTCCACAACAATTGGATTCGTCCCGATTGGAATATGACGGGAATATACTTTTCTTTTGCTTTTAACGTATACCATTGTTTGATTTATGCTTTTTATTTATTCTTCTTCTTTTGTCACCTTCAGAGATCCAGTTCGATGCCGTGAAGCCGAATGAAGATTCCCAAGCCAAGATCGACAGATTCATGAATCACAGCGTCGATGATCGATCTTTCGTCGTGCGTCAATTGGCGGTCGAGGACGAGGACGTGGTGGGAGACACGAGAGGTTCTGAAGAAGAAGAAGAGCGGGAAGAGGCGACTGGTAAGTGTTTGGGCAAAAAATCACGTCGCTCGACCGCGACCAGAACAGGTAAGACGTATGATTAAGTACTATATCTTGTATTAATATAAGGTCTCGACAAAGACCCAGAACACCATCGTCGTCCCTCATAAAAGGTAAGTCGAGAGTTCCTCACGACGCTCGACCATAGCGTCGCCCGATCCGCACGACTATTATATAAGGACGTGCGACCTCGACCAAAGCTAACGTTTACCATAACCGTTTGTTAAGTGTTTAATGCAGGAGTCAAAGTCATTAGGGAGCAACGACTATAACCGACGCAATCATTAAACAGCCGGCGACCGTAACGGACGAAGATCATTACTCCGGCGACCGTTTCCAACCGTTAAGGCCATTAAAGGAGCATTCATGGATGAAGCTAAGGACACGAAGACTATAAATATCAAGCTCAATCAACATTTCAACACATCGAATATCCGGCGATTAACAACCGAAGCAATATTCAAGAACATCTGAGGTGAAGAACCATTATTCTAAGTATCGCTCTCGACGCACGACAACAGCCCTCGACCAGCAGTTCATACACGACAAATACCTATTTTTACATTCAAACACTTGTACTTTACATTTCGAAGCATTTTCTTCATTTGTATTGTAATCACTGTACGATCGACACCAGTATCTAAGGACATCGCCCCTGATTGGCGACCATAGTGCAGCGACGACACCCCCTGTCGTCCGCAGGTTTTTTCCTCGTTTGAGGTTTTTCCTGCGTCATCAAATCCTTTGTTTCTTTATTTTATTTATCGTCGCACGTCTCGTCGAAAGATTCTTTCTTTAGTTGTTTAAGTCCACATCGACCTTAAGTTGTCCCTTTGGTGCGATTTTTGGCATTAACAGTTTGGCGCCATCCGTGGGACTACATCTAGAGAAAATCCTCGACGAACGTGCATTCTACTAATAGTTTCTTGGAGTTTCTTCTATTTTCTGTTGCAGGAAAATGGCGGATAACGGGAATCCAGAACAAGCCATTATACTAGTACACGCAAGCTTAGAAAATGCACAAAACTCCCCAGCAGCTGTCGATGAATATCATTTGGAGGAAATCGTTCTAGATCAAAGCAAACCCGATCAAAAGATTCTTGTGTGTTCATCCCTTGATCCCCACATTAAAGAAAAACTCATATCCTTTTTGCAGGAACATGCTGATTGCTTCGCCTGGTCACATAAAGATATGGTCGGTATTGACCCCAATGTCATTGCTCATAAACTTAACGTCGATCCATCGTTCAAACCTGTCAAGCAAAAACGTCGCAAGTTCGCTCCTGAAAGAAATAAAGTAATAAATGATGAGGTCGACAACCTCCTCAAGACAAGAAAGATTCGGGAGGTAAAATATCCTGATTGGCTCGCTAACGTCGTGGTCGTAGCAAAGAAGAATGGAAAATGGAGGGTCTGTATCGACTTCACCGATCTCAATAAAGCCTGTCCAAAGGATCCATTCCCGTTACCTCATATTGACGCCATGGTCGATGCAACCGCGGGGCATGAGTTATTAACATTCATGGACGCCTATTCTGGATGCAACCAAATTTTAATGCACGTTGACGACCAAGAGAAAACCGCTTTCATGACGGATCGAGGTATTTATTGTTACAAAGTTATGCCTTTCGGACTAAAAAATGCAGGTTCTACCTACCAACAGTTGGTAAACAAGATGTTCAAAGACCATCTTGGAGAGACGATGGAGGTATATATCGACGACATGTTAGTGAAGTCGAAGCAAGCGATTGATCACATTGATCACCTCAGGCAATCGTTCGACATCCTCCGGAAGTATAACATGAAGCTCAATCCGACGAAATGTTCCTTTGGCGTCAGTGCCGGGAAGTTCCTAGGTTATATGGTCACTCATCGAGGCATTGAGGCTAACCCCGACCAAATCAAGGCCATCATTGAGATCAAATCTCCTCGAAATTTCAAAGAAGTCCAGAAACTCACCGGTCGAGTAGCAGCTCTAAACAGGTTTATCTCCCGATCTTCAGATAAATGTCATCTATTTTATAATGTCCTCAGGAAAAATAGGGGCTTTGACTGGACCAATGATCACGAACAAGCCTTGCAAAAACTAATGGAATACATGGCGTCGCCTCCTCTGTTGTCAAAACCTCACGATCATGAGATCCTACAGTTGTATTTAGCTGTCAGCCCAAATGCAGTAAGTGTTGTTCTGACACGAGAAGATGAAAAACAGCAATTGCCGATCTATTATGTAAGTAAATCACTTTTAGACGCAGAAACCAGGTATTCCTCTATGGAAAAATTACTCTTATCACTAGTCACTGCTGCTAAAAAACTACGTCATTACTTTGAATCACATCCTATTACTGTCATGACTAACTTCCCTCTTAAATATGTCTTAAGAAAACCCGAGTTGACAGGTCGCTTAGCAAAATGGAGTATCTATCTAATTAGTTATGACATCGATTTTAAACCCAGGACCGCGATCAAATCGCAAGCCTTGGCAGATTTTATCGCCGATTTCAGCCCTGAGTTAGAAAAAGAAGCAGAACTC
This sequence comes from Saussurea involucrata, assembly GCA_033807775.1. NCBI lineage: Eukaryota > Viridiplantae > Streptophyta > Magnoliopsida > Asterales > Asteraceae > Saussurea > Saussurea involucrata. The sequence goes on along the minus strand of CM066322.1, from coordinate 10,689,838 downwards.
AAAGTGTCCGTTGTGGCGACTCGCGACGACGTACCTTGGATTCTACATGTCGATGGATCATCCAACATTAGAGGCTCTGGATTGGGCGTCGTCTTGAAGTCGCCACAGGGGGGAAGGTGGTATACTCGGTCCGATGCGACTTCAAAACCACCAATTACGAGGCTGAGTATGAAGCCCTGATCATGGGAATGAATATGGCCCACGACTCGGGGGCTACCGCACTGCATGTCAAGAGCGATTCCCTGCTAGTAGTAAATCAGATCAATGGAGAATTCGCAGCCAAGGATTCAAAAATGACAGCATATCTAAGCGTGGCAAAAGAAATTTCCAAAAAATTTAAATCTTTTTCTATTGAACAGATTCCGCGAGACCAGAACACTCAGGCCGACGCATTGGCAAACCTTGGGTCCGTTTTAGCTGAACCAATATTTGATGTTATTCCTATGATTCACCTGGCAACGCCGTCCATTGGAAACACATACGTCATCCAGATCGAAGACGAAGAAGATGATTGGTCACGCGACATTCGAAATTTCCTCGTGCACGACCAACTCCCCGAAGACAAAATGGAAGCTCGAAAACTCAGATTCAAAGCATCTAAGTACGTAATGATCGAAAATAAGCTTTATCGGCGATCATCGACGGGCTTAAATTTAAGGTGCGTCATCAGCAAAAATCAAGCCCAGAAAATCCTCCAAGAGATGCACGACGGCGAATGTGGTAATCATTCAGGAGGTCGTAGTTTAGCTAATCGTATATCCCGACAAGGATATTTTTGGCCAACACTGCGACAAGACGCCATCAGGTATGTCCAGAGTTGCGACCCCTGTCAACGACACTCAGGTATGTCTCATAAACCCTCAGAACCTTTGCACTCGACGCTTATCCCATGGCCCTTCATGAGGTGGGGAATGGATATCGTCGGCAAGCTGCCACCTGCTCCAGGACAAAAGGTTTGGAATTCCGTCCGAGATTGTCTACGACAATGGATCCCAATTCATAAGCGACAGGACCCAGCAGTTCTGCGATGACAGGAATATCAAGCTAACAACCTCAACTCCCAGATATCCTCAAGCCAATGGACTTGCGGAATCGAGTAACAAAACTATTATAGCTTCGATCAGGAAGAGATTGAAGGCTGTAAAGGGAAGATGGGTCGAAGAACTCCCTTCGATCCTGTGGGCAAATCGCACGATGCCACGCACGTCCACAGGACAAACCCCTTTCTCTCTCGTCTACGGCTGCGAAGTAGTCCTACCAGTCGAGGTCCAACTCCCAACCTCAAGGCACACTTCCATTGAACATAACTTGGCTGATCTAAGTTGCGACCTCGACGCCCTCGAAGAACTCAGAGAATCAGCCTTAATCAGAATGGCGTCGCAGAAGCAAGCGGTCGAACGGTATTTCAACAAACATGTCAAGGTCAAAGTCTTTCAAGAAGGCGATTATGTTATTCGCCGAGTGTTCCAAAACACTCAAGAATCCAACGCAGGAAAACTTTCAATCAAGTGGGAGGGCCCGTACCGTATCTCTGAAGTCGTTGGTAAGAGAGCCTATCGACTCCAGACCCTCGACAATCAAGAGATCCCGCGTAGTTGGAATGCGACGCATCTCAAAAGATATTTCTTTTAAGGTTACTTCTTTATCATACAAATTGTTACTTGAAAAAAAAACATCATAGGATCGAAAGATAATTACGGGAACGCACACCATAGATGCCCAAGTTCACGAATCGATCGTCTTATCACGGGGGCATCTAAGTTTCGTCGTACGATTGGTAAGTTTTAATGACCTCTCAATAAAAGTTTCCAAACTTTGAAATTTTTTCATATTCATCGATGATATATATTCATGATTGTCAATACAATTCAAAATGTCTGAATTATATTGCAAAGAATGCCTAAGTCGCACGATTCTTCGCTCATTTTACAGACGATAACATGTTCACAAAACGAACAGTTATACAAAGACAGACTAAAACTCATTACACACTAATAAGCTCGAGCGTAAACTACATAAAACAAAAAATGTGGAGAAGAGTGTCAGTCGTATGTTCTGCCCGGAGTCTTGACCTTCGAGATCGTGGCAGCTTCAAAACATGTTAATGCAAGGATCAAACGAGTATGTTAGGAATTGTTTTCCAACTCCTTACGCCATAATATTCTGAGAATGTGGCTCTTAAGATTAAAGTTAAGGCTGAAACATCTGTCAAATACGAAGGGAACACGTTAGCAAAACATAAAAACGAAAGAACATCGATAACACAAGTTTTGAAAGAAAAACTTATAAGGAACGCCAGTTCGGCTAAACACAACCCTATCTCTTCAATAGAGATCCTTTGAAAACACTCCTCGGAAACTAAGGGATGATGTTTCCCCGGATGCGGAAGTGACTTCATCCTGACGAGGACGTAGTCAAACAAGAGGAACGGCGACAGCGCAAAGCTGATCACCATAAGTTCCTCCTCATTCTCTCCCGTCTTTACACCCCCGCCCCTGTCGGCTGACAAAAGGGTTGGCGTGGCAGAAGACATCGTCGCCAGGTGCGCAGAATACACAAACATCGTGTTCATCGTAACCAACATCGTCAACGATTCGGGTATCGCAACCCTTGATAGATCTCCAACCACCCAAGATTTGAACAAAGTCGAGAAGTGCCTCATCAGAAACAGAAAACTTTTAAAGAAAATCTCTAAAGAAAACAACCCATTGTGATCTCTATTTATGCAGGAAATCGTAACAAGTCGAGTCCGCTGATGATCAACTAGCGTCCATGTCCTTTCGTATATCCGCCCAGATCTTCGACACCTGTCTTCGACAGCTGGTAAGCATCATCGCGCGTCAGTATGACGTCACAACTTTTCAACTTCTCGTTCAGTTAGAGGCGAACCGGTCTAGTTCCACGACAACCAGGTAAGTCCCTCAACCCAGGTCACAAGTCTAAGCGTTCGACAAGCAAAATTTAAAACTTAAATTTGACATTCAATTTTCAAATTTTGGGGGCAAACTGTTTGGGCAAAAAATCACGTCGCTCGACCGCGACCAGAACAGGTAAGACGTATGATTAAGGACTAGGATTAAGATAAGGTCTCGACAAAGACCCAGAACACTATCGTCGTCCCTCATAAAAGGTAAGTCGAGAGTTCCTCACGACGCTCGACCATAGCGTCGCCCGATCTGCACGACTATTATATAAGGACGTGCGACCTCGACCAAAGCTAACGTTTACCATAACCGTTTGTTAAGTGTTTAATGCAGGAGTCAAAGTCATTAAGGAGCAACGACTATAACCGACACAATCATTAAACAGCCGGAGACCGTAACGGACGAAGATCATTACTCCGACGACCGTTTCCAACCGTTAAGGCCATTAAAGAAGCATTCATGGATGAAGCTAAGGACACGAAGACTATAAATATCAAGCTCAATCAACATTTTAACACATAGAATATCCGGCGATTAACAACCGAAGCAATTTTCAAGAACATCTGAAGTGAAGAACCATTATTCTAAGTATCGCTCTCGACGCACGACAACAGCCCTCGACCAGCAGTTCATACTTTGTTTCGTACATGATAAATACCTATTTTTACATTCAAACACTTGTACTTTACATTTCGAAGCATTTTCTTCATTTGTATTGTAATCACTGTACGATCGACACCAGTATCTAAGGACATCGCCCCTGATTGGCGACCATAGTGCAGTGACGACACCCCCTGTCGTCCGCAGGTTTTTTCCTCGTTTGAGGTTTTTCCTGCATCATCAAATCATTTGTTTCTTTATTTTATTTATCGTCGCACGTCTCGTCGGAAGATTCTTTCTTTAGTTGTTTAAGTCCACATCGACCTTAAGTTGTCTATTTGGTGCGATTTTTGGCATTAACAGTAAGCGTACCGTAGTTTTTTATTTTCTCTGTTTATTTTGTCTGTCTGATGCTTTGTGTGTTTCCTTACTAGTGCCGACTGAGAGGAAATCGGTATCCAGGAAGAGAGGGGTGCAGATTATGCTTGCCCTTCGAGGCGAAAGAGAGAATGTCTCGACAGCTGGGTCGAGGATTCCAAAGAAAACCAGGAAGACAGTCCTGAGGGAACCGTCTTCGAGGGATGATGACTCATCGAGAGTTGTCACGCCTAAGAAGGCGAAGGCGTCATCCATCCTTCATGGTGCGATGGATGCGACACCGGCAAGTTCGGCGCCTCCAGCGACAGTGACGAAACCGGTGTCTAAGGTGTCAACCCCATCGTCTGCCGACAAGGGCGAGGGGTCGTCGGCCGAAGTTACGACGGTTAAGTTTACGTTACCGTCTAACTTTATGGCGGATAGTGTCCTAGACGGGACGACGTTGTTTCCTCACTTGGGGAAATATTTGCTCCCATCTTTTAAGGAACGTTTTCAGAGAGCTCCGATCAGGGAAGCGGGATCTCAGGTTGCCGGTTTGGCGTTCTCGGTAAGTCTTTCTTTCAAGACTTGGTTCATTTGTCGCTGTTGTCATTGGATATTTAACGAACTTCCTACTGTTTACAGACATTTCAGTCCTCTTTGGCGTTATATGCTGAGATGTCGAGAGTCGAAGATCTGGTGGCGTCTGCTCTTGAAAGAGAGGATGCGGCGCTAGAAAGGGAGAGGGTGGATTTGGATAGGGAGAAGTCGGCCTTGGCGCGCGCCGACGAGTTGACCATTCAACTTTACGACGCTTTGCACGAGCTAAAGGCTGTTAGTCGCACGAAAGTGGCGGGTGATTCTCCTAAGCTTTAGGAAACTTTTAACCTTTCCTTGCTTTTGTTGACTATTAGTGGTCGAACCACTTTCTTTTGGATTGTAAATCGACAGTTTATGAATGAAGCTTAGATTTTTGTTGAACTTGCATCTTATATATTTGGCAAACAAATATCGCATCGACTGTCAAATTCATAAAGTATAAAATATACAAAGAATCGTGTGACTTAGGCATCATTGCAACACAATAACTAGGACGTAAGTCATAAGACTTTTAAATCGTATATACAAACATAAGCACATGCGACTAAAACATACATTCGGAGTACGAAGTTTTTCTAAGTTAAGAAACTTAGATCATAAGATCGCTAGACCTCGCGATCGTATGACTAAGTCGTGCGATTAATTCGAATCGTGTGCCCCTGTAGAAGGATGATCAAGTCATTGACCTGATTGTTTATGTCATGCGACCTTGCGAAATCGTGTTGGTGTCATGCGACAGTCTCAGTGACTTATGTCGTGCGATTCTGCGATAAAACATTGTCAGAGGTTGGTCGTTGGCTAACCAACGACCCTCCGATGCTTAAGTCAGTAATCGTCGTTGTTAAAAAATCGTATGAAAAAAAATAGAAAAGGGTTTAGAAGACGTACCTTTTCTGACGCGTCGTGCCCCGACTACGTGGGACGTCTTGATTATTGCTACCATCTTGCCCCCTTGTGGCGATTTTAAGACGATACACTAAATGTCGTCGTGAGTCGCCACAATAGAAGGTCTATTTTCACGGCTTCAGAGTGGTTTTATAGCAATCACGAGCGACTTTCGGCTCACTCTTGATTTCCTGGATTCCCCACGGCGTAGGGAACTTCAGGGTCTGATGATACGTCGAGGGAACAGCTTTCATTTCATGGATCCATGGTCGACCTAAGATGATGTTATAGGCCGACGCACAATCGATGACACTGAACTTGGTCTGCTTGTTGATTCCTCCGGCGTAGACTGGCAAGACGATATCTCCATAGGTGCTCGTCGCTTCCCCATTGAAACCGGCCAAAGTTTTCGAACGTCGGGTGATTTCCGAACGATCAATTCCCATAGCCTTGATGGTGTCAAGGAAGATGACGTTCGCTGAACTGCCCCCATCGACCAAGACTCGTCGAGTTAAACAATTACCAACCGTGAGTTGAATGATCAACCCGTCATGATGTTTCTGATATGAGTCGCCGAGGTCGTCTTGGTCGAATACGATCTTCATTGCTTCCAACTCCAAATCTCCTTTAGGCCTTGATGAACGCGGAATAGGTCGATCGTCAGGCGCTTGGCTGGCGTGACGTTTGGCCGCGGAGTACGTCAGACCACACACATCGGAACCACCAGTGATGCAATTGACAACCTTTGCATGCTCGGGGGTTGACGGTCATTGGTCGCTAGTTGGAGTAACGACGTCATCGATGATATCTTTGAGATTTCCTTTCGGGACATGATACGCTAGTTCCTTTTTGAGAGCTATGCAATCATCCGTCGCGTGACCATGGTCGACATGAAAGTCACACCATTTAGATTTGTCTTTCTTAGCGTCGTCTTGATCGGACTTCTTTGGCCATCGAATAGTCGCCTGGGCGGTTTTCAGAGCTTCGACCAAATCCTTAGTGGATCCTTTGAATCCATAAGAGGAAATCTTGGGGTACTGAGAAAACTTGGTCGCGGTCTTGGCTTCTGCTTTCGTCTTAAATCGGACGTTCGACATCTGGCGCGCGGGCTCTATTTTGGAAATTGCTTTTGTCTTGAACTCGGGCTTTTTTACACCTAACGACCTTTTGTCGTCGGTATGCTTGCGACGAAAGGCAGCGTCGTCCTCTACTCTCATATACGCTAGGGTTCGAGCTCAGACGTCTTCAAAATTCTCCGGAGGATACTTGGTCAGGTCAGTGTATAAACCTGAGCTGTCGTCCAGACCACGCTTATAGGCTTAAATTGCAGTCTTGACGTCACAATTGCGAATGCTGATCATCTCCTCATTGAATCGATTGAAATAACTACAGATAGACTCACTGGTCTTCTGCACGACGTAATACAGGTCACTGGTCTGCTTCTCCATCTTGCGACTGCTGGCGAATTGCTGGGAGAATTGGTTGACCAATTCAGCGAACGACCCGATGGACTTGGGTTTGAGATTGATCAACCATTGGAGAGCATGACCGATGAGAGTCACACCGAAGCTTTTGCACATACAGACCTCCTGATACATGTGTGGGATCGAGACCGTCCACATGAGCTGCTTATACTGCGCGACGTGCTCTGTTGGATCAGTCACTCCCGAATACTTGGGCGTGAAGGCGGGAACGTTGTACTTCTTCGGGACCTCGACAGTCGCAATCTCATCGATGAAGGGTGACACCTGAAATCCTAATCGAGGTTCGACATCAACGGGCACGGCTGCCCCAGGTAGCTTTGCGAGCAAAGATAGGACGCGCTCGTTCTGATCTTCTAGCATTTTCAATCGCTGGGCGACGGGGTCATTGAGGTCGAGATTTGCCCCTGCTTGCGGATTGATTCCTGAACTGGTGCCATTGCCATGCGACGAGCCATTGGCGTCTCCGTTGAAAGGAACAAAATACGGCTGTGACCCATTCTGAAATGGCTGCGATCCATTCTGCATGGGTGGTGGCCTTATATGCTGAGGAGGAACCGTCCCGAACTGGGGATTTGGATTGAACGGTCCCGACTGTTGGTTCTGCATGAACGGACCTGGATGCTGACTCTGAGCAAACGGACCTGATCCTGGACCTGGATGCTGATTCTGAGCGAACGGACCTGATCCTGGACCTGGATTATGCGCGAATGGTCGAGGACCATTCTGACCGAACGATCATTGGCCTGGATTCTGAACGAATGGCCTAGGACCATTTTGAGGTCCAAAGGGATTCCTTAGTCGTGCGATCTCCTCAGCTGCTCTGTGACTTTGCTCCGCTATGGCGTTGATTTGATTTCGAGCGACTTCAAGCTCCTGGTACATCTGGGCAATGACATACTGCTGATTTCCAGGGGCTGCCATTTTCCTAAAATAGAGAACAAAGAAAACTCCAATAAACCGTTAGTAAAACGCACGTTTGTCGAAGATTTTCTCTAGATGGGGTCCCACGGATGGCGCCAAACTGTTAATGCCAAAAATCGCACCAAATGGACAACTTAAGGTCGATGTGGACTTTAACAACTAAAGAAAGGAATCGTTCTACAAAGGCGTGCGACAAAGACAAAAATGTAAATGAGACAGAGGATTTGATGACACAGGAAAAACCTCAACGAGGAAAAAACCTGCGGACGACTGTGGAAGTCGTCGATGCACTATGGTCGCCAATCAGGGGCGATGTCCTTGGTGTTCCGGATGTCGATCGTACAGAGATTACAATACAAATGAAGGGAAAGACTTCGAAATGTAAAGTACAAGTGTTTGAAATGTAAAAACAGTGTGCGTCGTGTGTGAAAACAATGTGTAAACTGTTGGTCGAGAGTGAAAGTCTCGTCGAGAGCGATCTTCTATAAATGATCTCTTTGCTTCGAATGAATATTCTTCGAATGTTTTCGTTTGCTTCTGTTGTTTGATGTTCGGTCGTTCAGTGTTCAGTCCTCTTGTTCTATCTCTCTTCCTGTATTATTCGATGTCCTGAAACTGAGGATTGAACTTGAGATTTATAGTCTTCGGATGATTTTAATTGAATCATTAAGATCTTTGATGATTGTTGTAACGGTCGTCGTCTTCAATGTGGGATTAGATGCTCATAACTGATTTCGTCGGTTATAGTCGTTGTCCATTAATGACTTTGACTCCTGCATTAATCACTGAACAAATATAACAGTCGTATAACGCGTTAGTCGGCCGAGGTCGCATGTGTAACACCCTAAAATCAGGGCTAATTTGAACCTCAAATTATAATACGTTATGATACAAGAAATTTCAACTTATATATATATAGCAAGGAAATTAACCATCAAGAGTATATTTACAATACAGGATCCTTCAAATAACCTATCAATCTAATCATATCACTATAATCAGATTAACTAAGTTATCTAAGCAATCCATCAAAATCTCTTCTTGTTAATTGACACCTCTGCTATTCCAAAAACGCTCGTCCCACAACCCTTTACTTTCCCGAGCTGGTACCTGGTAAGAAAACATCATATGAAACGATTAGGCCAACGCCTAGTGAGAACATCCGTTTCAATAATAATATTTGCAAAATCAATGTAAAGAAGTTACAACAAACCTGATTACTCCTTTTCTTACCGTACGTGTAACTCTATTCCATTACACGATTTCATCCAATTCCATGAATATGACTGACAATAATTCCATCAGCATATCATGCCTCAGAGCCACACTACGAATCTTCAATGATTCTAGATTAATGCTCTTATCCAATAAATTGCAATTACACATGCCCATTTATCGAAAAGGAAGTAGAGATTACAAGCACTTATGTCAATCCCATTTTCTTCCTTAGAAATTGGGAATAACGATTATTACCACACGCCTATTCCACAATTTACACACACACTGGAATAACGATTATTACCACACACCTATTCCATGTGATTACCAAACACTAGTGCCTATGGATCCATTACACTTTACTAACGTATATGCATAACAACATATTACAACTCATATCATTGTTTGGGCAAAAAAACTCACGTCGCTCGACCACGACCAGAAAAGGTAAGGCGCACGTCATGGGATATATCTTGTTCCGACAAAGGCCCAGAAGACATCCGTCGCCACTCTTGGAAGGTAAGTCGAGAGTTCCTTACGACGCTCGACCATAGCGTCGCCCGTCCCGCACGACCATCGCATAGAACCGTGCGACCCCAACCAAACTAACACTAACCATGACTGTTACGTTTTGTTAAGTGTTTAATGCAGGAGTCAAAGCCATTAAATAAGCAACAGCTATATCCGACGCAAGCCGTTATCCGACGCAAGCTGTTACCCGAGGATAGCCGTAACGGACGAAGGCCATTATGAATGTTCACGCCGGCAGCCGTTACAGACCGTTGCGACCATTATAGCTGTTAATGAAGCAATCAATGAGCTAATCAAAGCTCCCGAAGACTATAAAGATAGAGTCGAATCATCATTTGAAGATCATCGATCACCGGGTAGAGATCATCTAGAGAACTATCCATTACGCACTTTCAAGCTCGAAGAAACTAACACTCAAGCTCAAGAATACTCGAAGAACAGCTTAAGTTATCGCTCTCGACGCACGACATCAGCCTTCAACCAACAGTTTACACTTTGTATTCACACACGACAAATACTGTTTTTACATTTCAAACACTTGTACTTCACATTTCGAAGCATTTCCTTCATCTGTATTGTAACCCTTGTACAACCGACGCCAGTACCGAAGGACATCGCCCTTGATTGGCGACCATAGTGCAGCGACGACATCCCCTGTCGTCCACAGGTTTTTTCCTCGATTGAGTTTTTCCCGCGTCATCAAATCCTTTGTTTCTTTATTTTATTTATCGTCGCACGTCTCGTCGAAAGATTCTTTCTTTAGTTGTTTAAGTCCACATCGACCTTAAGTTGTTCCTTTGGTGCGATTTTTTACATTAACAGTTTGGCGCCATCCGTGGGACTACATCTAGAGAAAATCCTCGGCGAACGTGCATTCTACTAATAGTTTCTTGGAGTTTCTTCTATTTTCTGTTGCAGGAAAATGGCAGCCCCTGGAAATCCGTAGCAAGCCGTCGCTCAGATGTATCAGGAGCTCGAGGTTGCCAGGAATCAACTCAATGCAATGGCAGAGCAGAATCGCAGAGCAGCTGAAGAGATCGCGTGGCTAAGGAATCCTTTTGGACCCCAGAATGGTCCTAGACCATTCGTCCAGAATCCAGGTCCGGGACCAAGCCCGTCCGCGCAGAATCAGCATCCAGGTCCATTAATGCAGAATCGGCAGTCGGGTCCGTTCATTCCGAATCCTCAGTCTTGGCAGATTCCCCCTCAGCACATCCGACCACCACCCTTGAACAATGGATCCCAACCATTACAAGGTGGCTCCCAACTGTTTCAGAATGAATCCCAGCCGTCTTCCCAGCCGTTCCAAAGTGGTCTGCAACCTTTCCAACAAGGATCTCAATCTTTCCAGCAGAGATCGCAGCCATTTCAGCATGGACCACAATCGTTTCAGAATGGACCGCAGCAATTCCACTATGGGTCGCAGCCATATTTTGTTCCATTCAACGGGGACCCCAATGTTTCGTCACATGGTAATGGCACTAGTCCAGGGACCAATCCCTCGACAGGGGCAAATCCTGATCTTAACGATCCCATCGCCCAGCGTCTGAAGATGTTAGAAGACCAAAATGAGCGTGTCCTGTCCTTGCTCGCCAAGTTGCCTGGGGCAGCCGTGCCTGTCGACGTCGAGCCTCGCTCGGGATATCAGGCGTCGCCCTTCATCGACGAGATCGCCACCGTTGAGGTCCCAAAGAAGTATAACATTCCTGCCTTCACTCCAAAGTATTCGGGTGTGACCGATCCAACGCATGTCGCGCAGTATAAGCAGCTCATGTGGACGATCTCGATTCCACACATGTACCAGGAAGTATGCATGTGCAAGAGTTTCGGGGCGACTCTCACTGGTCCAGCTCTCCAGTGGTTGATCAATCTCAAACCCAAATCTATCGGGTCGTTCGCCGAATTGGTCAATCAATTCTCCCGGCAATTCGCCAGCAGTCGTAAGATGGAAAAGCATACTAGTGGTCTGTACTATGTCGTGCAGAAGACCAACGAGTCTATTCAAAGTTATTTCAATAGATTCAATGCTGAAATGATTAGTATCCGCAATTGTGACATCAAAACTGCGATCGAAGCTTATAAGCGTGGTCTAGACGATAGTTCAGGTTTATATATCGATCTGACCAAGTATCCCCCAGAGACTTTCGAAGACGTCCGAGCTCGAACCTTAGCATATATGAGGGTCGAAGACGATGCAGCCTTTCGTCGCAAACACACTGGCGACAAGAAGCCGTTAGGTGTCAGGAAGCCAGAATTCAAGCCGAAAGCCATATCCAGAATAGAGCCAGCGCGTCAGATTTCAAACGTTCGTTTCAAGACGAAGGCAGAAGCTAAAACTGCGACTAAATTCCCCGTGTACCCCAAGATCTCCTCTTATGGGTTCAAAGGTTCAACTAAAGACTTAGTCGAAGCTCTGAAGACCACCCAAGCAACCGTACGGTGGCCGAAGAAGTCTGACTTAGACGATGCTAAGAAGGATAAATCAAAGTGGTGCGACTTCCACGTCAACCATGGTCATGCGACAGATGATTGTATCGCACTCAAGAAGGAATTGGCATATCATGTTCCACGAGGTAATCTCAAAGATATTATTGACGATGTCGTTCTTCCAGCTAATAGCCACCGATCGTCAGTGCCCAAGCTTGTAAAGATCATCAATTGCATCACTGGTGGTTCGGACGTGTGTGGTCTGACGTACTCTGCAACTAAGCGTCATGCCAGTCAAGCGCTCGATGACCGGCCTATTCCTCGTTCATCCAGACCCAAAGGAGATTTGGAATTAGAAGCCATGAAGATCGTGTTCGACAAAGTCGACCTCAGCGACTCGTACCAAAAGCATCACGACGGGTTGATCATTCAACTCACGGTCGGTAACTGTTTGACGCGTCGAGTATTGGTAGACGGGGGCAGTTCAGCAAACGTCATTTTTCTCAACACTGTCAAAGCCATGGGAATTGATCGCTCAGAAATCACCCGACGTTCGACAACTTTGGTCGGTTTCAATGGAGAAGCGACGAGCACCTTTGGAGAGATAATTTTGCCCGTCTATGCCGGAGGAGTCAATAAACAGACTAAGTTCAGTGTTATCGACTGTGCGTCAGCCTATAACATCATCTTAGGTCGACCATGGATTCATGAAATGAAAGCCGTTCCCTCGACGTATCATCAAATGTTGAAATTCCCTACGCCATGGGGAATCCAGGAGATCAAGAGTGAGCCAAAAGTTGCTCGTGAGTGCTACAAGTCTACCTTGAAGTCGCGAAAATAAACTGAAGTCGCAAGATCAAGCCCTTGACAGGTTCGTTCTTCTATCCCTAAATTTATATCTTTTTTCACAGAGATATGTCTACTATGGTGCCCTGTCGCACGACAACATAGTCGACCGCAGACAGTATTTCACCAGATCGCCGTGACGTTCTGTCATTTAAAACCTATTTTTCCCGAAAAGAATAGGATGATAAATGACAGGGGGCAAATAGAGAGAGTCTGAGAAGGTATGTTCCCTAACTCTTTTTCATATGATTTTTTTCACGAACGACTACTGACTTAAGCATCGGAGGGTCGTTGGCTAGCCAACGACCAACCCCCGACATCGTTTCATCACAGGATCGCACGCCAGTAATCATTAAGTCTATTATATGACTTTAAATTCGCAAGGTCGCACGATATAAACGATCATGTCTTTCTTCCTTGATCATCCCTCCATAGGGGCACACGATTCAAATTCATTTGTACGATCTAGTCGTACGATAGCAAAGCCTAAACGACTTACCCCTAAGTCTCTCAATTTTCATGGATGCTTTAATCGCATGTTCTTGTATTTGTTTTACGTCCTTATCATCGTATTACACTAAAGGCCTTAGTCGCATGATTTCATATGTATTTTATGATCGAATTCATAATCAGTGTGGTTTGAATAAAGCATAAAAACAAAAGATATATTCATTGTGTAAAACATTAGATACATACTCGACCATCAATAGGTCGAGTGGCAAAAACAAAGAAAGTGAAAATTCTAGATTGCAGGGGGAACATTGGTTGCGTCCCCGCTCGAAGTCCTGACCTGAGGACCTTCATCTGCCACTCCTCCTGCACGAATCTCGTGCAGTTCATACTGAGCATCGAAAAGTTGGATGGCCAGTTCATCCGCGCACGCCAAAGCCAACCTCTCCCTTTCTAACGCTGCTTCCTCTCTTTTCAAAGCTGACGCCACCAACTCCTCAACTTTCGACATCTCGGCGTGTAAAGCCAAAGATGACTGGAATGGCTGAAAATACACAAGAAAACGTTAGACAACGAACGACGGACAACGACTAAAACAACGAAACAAGTCATGAAAGATTGACGCTCACCGTGAACGCCAGACTGGCAACTTGAGATCCTATCTCTCCGGCCGAAACTCCATGAAAACGCTCCCCGAAAGATGGGAGAAAATACTTCTCCACGTAAGGAAACAACGTCGTCCCGTCTAGGACCCTATCCGCCATAAAGTCAGACGGCAACGTAAAGTTAATCGTCATAACTTTGGCCGATGACCCCTCGCCCCTGTCGGCAGACGTTGGGATCGACACTTGAGACACCGGTTTCGTCACCGTCGCCGGAGGCGCAGAACTTGCTGGTGTCGCGTCCATCACGCCAGGACGGCTAGATGACGCCCTCGCCTTCTTAGGCAGAACAACTCTCGATGAGTTATCAACCCTCGACGACGGTTCTCTCAAGAATGTCCTCTCGATTCTCTTTTGGCTCGACCCAGCTGTCGAGACGTTTTCACCCCGGAGGGCTCGCATGACCTGCTTCCCTCTCGCCCGAGATACTGATTTCCTCTCGGTCGACACTGATCAGGAGATACATGAAGCGTCAGACAGGCATAATCAACAAGATAAAATAAAGATTATGGTACGCTTACCAGTCGCCTCTTCCTGCACGTCCTCATCTCCCTCGTCTCCTTCTTCAGAATCTTCTATCACATCCTCGTCCTTGGCCGCCGATTGCCACGTCACGAAAGATCGGTCATCAATGCTAAGACTCAAGAAATTGTTAATCTTAGTCTGGGAATCCACATTCGGCTTCACTTCGTCGAATCGGATCTCTGAAGGCAACAGGAGGAGAATGATAAGTAAAAGTCATAAAAATAAATGAAACTTAGAAGCGATGAAGTATACCTGTCTTATTCCAGTCTGACCGCATCCAATCGCTGCTGGAATCCAGTGAATCGGTACGAACAAATACATACCTTGACTTCCATCCACGATCATTGACACCAGTTCCTGAAACTAAGGTACGATCACCCCTGAACTTAGAATAAGGACTATAGCGCCAATTCTTATCCCTTTTAACTTGATACGCCGCCAAGAAATCATTCATGATCATAGGAGATTCCCATTTCGCGGACGCTCGCTCGATAACCAAAAGAACTCGCCAGAGTTGGGGCATCAGCTGCCCTGGCGACACATCGAAATCCTGTATGAATGACTTTGATAAACCCAAAAACGGCCATTCAAACCCTATTTTGAAAGGATACTCGTACAATACAAGATATCCCTCGGGACAATCCTTAGAACGCACGATCCCCGGACACCGCAACTCTATATTTGCAGGGATTTTTGCTAAACTCCTAAAAGCGTCTAAGTCTACATGATTCGTGATAAGACTAGCAGGCTCTGTCGACATTGTGTATCAGAAAAAAGAACAAGGTCTTATATAAACGCTTTAAAACCTCAAGCAATCTCTGTTAAGTCGAAGATTTGCAAAGATTTGAGTAAGTTCGTACGAAGATTGGCAAGGGATCAAGGCGAAATCTCTTCCCAAATAAACACTTCAAATGCGAAGAAAGAAAAGATCCATCGTGATCTTTATTTATGCAAACGATCGTATCAGGTCGATCCCATGGATATATGCCACGCGTCCCCGATCTCTCGCGCACTCGCACGGATCATCGACACCTGTCCTCAACAGCTGGTAAGCATGTTCGTGTGTCATCATGACGTCACGACCTCATTCAACTTTTCAACTTCTCCTTCAGTTAAAGGCGAACCGGTCTAGTTCCACGACAACCAGGTAAGTTCTTCAACCCAGGTCACGAGACTAAGCGTTCGACAAGCAAAATTTAAAACTTAAATTTGACATTCAATTTTCAAATTTTGGGGGCAAACTGTTTGGGCAAAAAAACTCACGTCGCTCGACCACGACCAGAAAAGGTAAGACGCACGTCATGGGATATATCTTGTTCCGACAAAGGCCCAGAAGACATCCGTCGCCACTCTTGGAAGGTAAGTCGAGAGTTCCTTACGACGCTCGACCATAGCGTCACCCGTCCCGCACGACCATCGCATAGAACCATGCAACCCCAACCAAATTAACACTAACCATGACTGTTACGTTTTGTTAAGTGTTTAATGCAGGAGTCAAAGCCATTAAATAAGCAACAGCTATATCCGACGCAAGCCGTTATCCGACGCAAGCTGTTACCCGAGGATAGCCGTAACGGACGAAGGCCATTATGAATGTTCACGCCGGCAGCCGTTACAGACCGTTGCGACCATTATAGCTGTTAATGAAGCAATCAATGAGCTAATCAAAGCTCCCGAAGACTATAAAGATAGAGTCGAATCATCATTTGAAGATCATCGATCACCGGATAGAGATCATCTAGAGAACTATCCATTACGCACTTTCAAGCTCGAAGAAACTAACACTCAAGCTCAAGAATACTCGAAGAAAAGCTCAAGTTATCGCTCTCGACGCACGACATCTGCCTTCAACCAACAGTTTACACTTTGTATTCACACACGAAAAACACTGTTTTTACATTTCAAACACTTGTACTTCACATTTCGAAGCATTTCCTTCATCTGTATTGTAACCCTTGTACGACCGACGCCAGTACCGAAGGACATCGCCCCTGATTGGCGACCATAGTGCAGCGACGACATCCCCTGTCGTCCGCAGGTTTTTTCCTCGATTGAGGTTTTTCCTGCGTCATCAAATCCTTTGTTTCTTTATTTTATTTATCGTCGCACGTCTCGTCGAAAGATTCTTTCTTTAGTTGTTTAAGTCCACATCGACCTTAAGTTGTTCCTTTGGTGCGATTTTTGGCATTAACAATCATATTCTCAAATCTAAGAATACTAGATAACCTATCGTATCTTCATCCTCAAATGCCCCCCTTCAGCGACTTAGCACGGGGGTTCCGCTACCTGGTTAGCGGATGGGGTCAAGGGGCAACGCCCTTGCGGACAACACGGGTTTCCGGATATCAGACAAAACAGACAAAACATCTAGAGTCTAGAATCTGCATCCAGACATCAGAACCTAACATTCTCAATTTCCCAAAAATGTCCGGACAACAGGGGTTTCCGGATAACTTTGACTATCCGGACAACTGCACTTTCCGGATAACTACAACTCACCGGATAAACCATGCTTTCCGGATACCTTCTAATTCGGAAAACACCCGGAAACTAAAGCAACACGGATACTATCCGGTAACTATTTTTATCCGGAAACTTACCAGACAATCAAAACTTACCGGATACTTGTCGCATCCGGAAACATTCAACACAGAGGTTTTCGGATACTGCATTTCGTCCGGAAACCTCGACCTGCAGCTTAATAATTCGATTAAAACCTATGTTTGTTCAATTCAGCTCATTCCAGACCATTCCATACAGTCCACAAACAGTTTATACAGCTATTACAAGGTTTAAGTTAACATATAAACACTGATTTATGCAAACAACAAATAAACTCACCTTTTTGAAGAAAACCCACTTTAATCACAATCTGTTGCTCCAATCTGTTGTAACGATTCCGAAATCCTATTCAAAACACATATTCGTTTATAACCCAACATCTATAACAATTATATCTGAAAACATGATCCATTTCTTACCAATTTTGAAGACAAAACTCTTGTTTCTCTTCCTCTTCTCTTCTTTCTCACTTTTCTCTCTTTTCTCTTTGATTCTCCAAACCGACCCAACACAAGAATTGAGATAAATATCTAATTTCAGCTACTTTATTCATACACACTTTCCATAAATAACCAAATACACCTTCTAGTTTCAATATTTCCAAAAGTAACATCCAACTTTAATCCTTTGTATTTTAACCCCTTTGAATAATAAACTTACAATATAATTCAAGGTTTTAACCAAAATACAAATAGATCCCAATTCTTATTAAGATAACATTATTGAAAATTTGGGATGTTACAGCATGATTCTACGTGACGGTCGTGCGAAGTAGGCGACGTCGAGGTCGAGTGTCGTGAGGAACTCTCGACTTACCTTTTAGGAGGGACGACGGAGGTTTTTTGGGTCTTCGTCGGGGCCTTATCTTAATACAAGATATAGTTCATAACATGTGTCTTACCTTTTCTGGTCGTGGTCGAGACTGGTGAAATTTTGCCCAAACAAGGATAAAGCCGTGACGTCATGCCGGCGCACGATGGTGCTTACCAGCTGTCGATGACAGGTGTCGACGATCTGTGTGGTCATACGAAAAAGACGGGGACGCGTGGCGATCATCTGAGGACTTGACCTGACACGATCGAGTGCATAAATAGGGATCATAATGGATCATTTCCTTTTATATCCTCTTAAAAAGTTTCTTAGTGCGGAATTCTTCTTTGATCCCTTGCTGTTCTTTGCTCAATACTTTTCGAAGTTTTTGAGAGTCCATACGAGGTATAATTTCTCGATTTCTCTCAAGCCTTCAAAGATTGGAGACTCTTTGAGAATGATTATGTCCAAGTTGGTGAAGACTTTGATTGCGATAGACGCGACGTTCGTGGATCTTGCGCATCTGGCGACGATGTCCTCTGTATCCACGTCGACCCTTTCGTCAGCCGCCGGGGACAAGGGTATAAGGACGAGAGAGGGTGAGGAGGAAGTCATGACGATCAACTTTACGTTGCCGTCGATCCTCTTGACTGACTGTTTCCTTGACGGGACGAAGTCATTTCCGCATCTGGGGAAATATCAGCTCTTATCTTTCAAGGAGCGTTTTCAAAAGATCTCCATCGAAGAGACAGGATCGCGTTTAGCTGGACTAGCGTTCCTTGTGAGTTTTTCTTTCGAAACTCGTGTTCCCAATATTTCCACCGAATGTTTGTTTAACATACCTCTTTTGTATTTTACAGACGTTTCAATCTTCTTTTGTTAGATACGCGAAGATAGAGAAGATGTTGGACTGGAAGTCGACCGTCGAGAAGATCATATTCCTTCCTCTAACCTTAAAATTAATATTAAGAGCCGCATTCTAAAAATGTCGCGGCTTAGGGCGTCAGATAACTCCTAACATACTCGTTTGATCCTTGCATTAGCTTCTTAGCGTGTTTTCGGGTATGACGAGGACTCGAAGGTCGAGACCGAGCATACGATCGACGCTCCTCCCTAGATTGAGGAGATGCTATGTTTTTTCATGTCTCGATCGTTGGTGGTCGAGCCATTTTAACTTTGTATACTCGACCGTCGGTCGCTCCTATGTAATCGTTCGTTTCGTAAATGAATTTCATCCTTTTGTCGAATTTTTATTTCGATTTACATATGTCGTAGATAGATGTAATATCAACCGTATAACTTTGTTAAGTGTAGAACGAGCGAAGAATCGTGCGACTTAGGCATTCATAGCAATATAACGATTGAAATATCATACGTTTGACTTGTATTGATAGGCTCAATTATTGACGTGTTAGAACGTACAAAATTTTTCTGAATCCAGAAACTCAGATCGAGAGGTCGCTCAAACCTTATGATCGTGTAACCAAATTTCATGATGAAATTTGAATCATGTGCCCCTGTGATAAAACAATTAAGTTGCATGAGAGGGAGGTGATTTTAGAAAAAATACTTTTTCAAGTGCGTCGCATTCCAACTGCGTGGGATTTCTTGATTGTCGAGAGTCTGGAGTCGATAGGCTCCTTTACCAACGACTTCGGAGATGCGGTAAGGACCTTCCCATTTAATAGAAAGCTTGCCGACATTGAGTTCTTGAGTGTTTTGGAACACTCGACGGAGGACGTAATCGCCTTCTTGAAAGACTTTGACTTTGACGTGTTTATTGAAATGTCGCTCGACTGCTTGCTTCTGAGATGCCATTCTGATCAAGGCTGATTCTCTAAGCTCCTCGAGGGCGTCGATATCATAATTTAAATCAATCATGTTGTGGTCGACAAAAGTATGCCTCGAAGTTGGGAGCTGGAATTCGATTGGTAGGACTGCTTCACAACCGTAGACGAGAGAGAAAGGGGTTTGTCTTGTGGACGTGCGCGGTGTCGTGCGATTTGCCCATAGGACTGAAGGGAGTTCTTCGACCCATCTTCCTTTTGCAGCTTTTAACCTTTTCTTGATCGAAGCTATAATGGTCTTATTACTTGATTCAGCAAGTCCGTTCGCCTGAGGGTATCTGGGAGTCGAGGTTGTTAACTTGATACTCCTGTCTTCGCAAAATTGTTGGGTCCTGTCGCTTATGAATTGGGATCCGTTGTCACAGACGATTTCGGATGGAATCCCAAATCTGCATATGGTGTTAGTCTGGATAAAAGAGATGAATTCCTTGTCCCTGATTTGGGAAAAAGCAGCCGCCTCAACCCACTTGGAAAAATAATCGGTGAGAACAAGGAGGAATACCTTTTGCCCCGGGGCCGGGGGTAGCTTGCCGACAATATCCATTCCCCACCTCATGAAGGGCCATGGGATAAGTGTCGAGTGCAAAGGTTCAGAGGGTTTATGTGACATACCTGCATGTCGCTGACAAGGGTCACAGTTCTGGACGTACTTGACGGCGTCTTATCGTAGTGTTGGCCAAAAGTACCCTTGTCGAGAGATACGATTAGCCAAACTGCGACCTCCTGAATGATTGCGACATTCACCGTCGTGCATCTCTTGGAGGATTTTTTGGACCTGGCTCTTGCTAATGACGCATATTAAGTTTAAACCTGTTGATGATCGTCGATAGAGCTTATTCCCAATCATGACATATTTAGATGCTTTGAATCTGATCTTGCGGGCTTCCATCTTGTCTTCTAGGAGTTGGTCGTGTACAAGGAAATTTCGGATGTCGCACGACCAATCATCTCTTCTTCTTCGATCTAGACGACATCAATGTTCTCGACGGATGATGTCGCCAGATGGATCATGGGAATGGCGTCGAATATAGGTTCGACCAGAGCGGACCCGAGATTTGCTAAAACGTCGGCCTGAGTATTCTGGTCCCTTGGAATTTGTTCAATCGAAAAAGATTTAAATTTTTCGGTAATTTCTTTTGCTACCTTTAGATATGCTGTCATTTTTTAATCTTTGGCTGCGAATTCTCCATTGATCTGGTTCACCACCAGGAGAGAGTCGCTTTTGACATGTAACGCAGTTGCCCCCGAGTCGTAGGCCATATTCATTCCTATGATCAGGGCTTCGTATTCAGCTTCGTTGTTGGTAGTCTTGAATTCGCATTGAACTGAGTATACCATCTTGCCCCCCTGTGGCGACTTTAAGACGACGCCTAGTCCTGAGCCTCTAATGTTGGATGACCCATCTACGTGTAAGATCCAGGGCACGTCGTCGTGAGTCGCCACAGTCGATACCTCGAGCTCTGCTTCTTTCTCCAAATCAGGGCTGAAGTCAGCAATGAAGTCTGCCAAGGCTTGCAACTTGATCGCGGTCCTGTGCTTGAAGTCAATGTCGTAGCTGCTGAGATATATGCTCCATTTTGCTAAGCGACCTGTCAACTCAGGTTTTCTTAAAACGGACTTAAGAGGGAAGTTAGTTACGACAGTAATGGGATGCGACTCAAAATAATGTCGCATTTTTTTAGCAGCTGTGACTAGCGACAAGAGCAATTTTTCCATAGAGGAATACCTGGTTTCTGCGTCCAGAAGAGATTTACTTACATAATAGATTGGCAGTTGCTGTTTTTCTTTTTCTCGTGCTAGGACAGCACTTACCGCGTTTGGACTAACAGCCAGATATAGTTGCAAGATTTCATGATCGCGAGGTTTCGACAATAAGGGAGGCGACGTCATGTATTCTTTGAGCTTTTGCAATGCCTGTTCATGATCGTCGATCCAGTCGAAGCCTCTGTTTTTCCTGAGGACGTCGTAAAATAGATGACATTTATCTGAAGATCGGGAGATGAACCTGTTTAGAGCTGCTACCCGACCAGTGAGCCTTTGGACTTCTTTGAAATTTCGAGGAGATTTGATCTCGACAATGGCTTTGATATGGTCGGGATTGGCTTCGATGCCTCGGCGAGTGACCATATATCCTAGGAATTTCCCAGCACTGACGCCAAAGGAACATTTCGTCGGGTTGAGCTTCATGCTATACGTTCTAAGGATATCAAACGATTGCCTCAGATACTCGACATGGTCGATCGCTTGTTTTGAGTTGACCAGCATGTCGTCGATATATACCTCCATCGTGTCGCCGAGATGGTCTTTGAACATTTTATTCACTAGACGCTGGTAGGTAGAACCTGCATTTTTTAGTCCAAAAGGCATAACTTTATAACAGTAAATACCTCGGTCCGTCATAAATGCGGTTTTTTCTTGGTCCTCGACGTGCATTAAGATTTGATTGTATCCGGAATAGGCATCCATGAACGTCAGTAGTTCGTGCCCCGCTGTCGCGTCGACCATGGCGTCGATATGAGGTAATGGAAAAGGATCTTTTGGACAGGCTTTATTGAGGTCTGTGAAGTCGATACAGACCCTCCACTTTCCATTCTTCTTTGCTACAACCACGACGTTAGCAAGCCAATCGGGGTACTTTACCTCTCGAATCTTCCCTGTCTTGAGAAGGTTGTCGACTTCGTCATTTATCACCTTATTCCTTTCAGGAGCAAATTTTTGTCGCTTCTGCTTGATAGTTTGAACGATGGATCGACGTTGAGCTTGTGAGAGATGACGTCAGGATCTATGCCGACCATATCTTCATGCGACCAGGCGAAACAATCAGCATGTTCCTGCAAAAAAGATATTAACTTTTCCCTGAGGCAAGGATTGAGAGACGACCCGATTAAGACTTTTTGGTCAGGCTTGCTTGAATCTAGAATGACTTCCTTCAAGCGATAATCGTTGACTGCTTTAAGTGCATCTTGTGCATTTTTGAGTCCCTCATGTGCTGGGTCATCGGATTGTTCGTTATTCGCCATTTTCCTGAAACAGAGAACATAAGAAACTCCAAGAAAACGTAAGTAGGACGCACGTTTGTCGAAGATTTTCTCTAGATGGGGTCCCACGGATGGCGCCAAACTGTTAATGCCAAAAATCGCACCAAATGGACAACTTAAGGTCGATGTGGACTTTAACAACTAAAGAAAGGAATCGTTCGACAAAGGCGTGCGACAAAGACAAAAATGTAAATAAGACAGAGGATTTGATGACGCAGGAAAAACCTCAATAAGGAAAAACCTGCGGACGACTGTGGAAGTCGTCGCTGCACTATGGTCGCCAATCAGGGGCGATGTCCTTGGTGTTCCGGGTGTCGATCGTACAGAGATTACAATACAAATGAAAGGAAAGACTTCAAAATGTAAAGTACAAGTGTTTGAAATATAAAAATAGTGTGCGTCGTGTGTGAAAACAATGTGTAGACTGTTGGTCGAGAGTGAAGTCGTGCGTCGAGAGCGATCTTCTATGAATGATCTATTTGCTTCGAACGAATATTCTTCGAGTGTTTGCGTTTGCTTCTGTTGTTCGGTGTTTGGTCTTTCGGTAGCTGGAACTGAAGTTTAACTTGATCTTTTATAACCTTTGGGTGCTTTGATTAGCTCATTGATTGCTTCGATAACAGCCGTAACGGTCGCCAGTTGTAACTCTTCATAATTGCTCTTCGTCGGTTATGACCGTTGCCCATTGATGACTTTGACTCCTGCATTAATCATTGAACAAACGTAACAGTCGTATATCAAGTTAGTCAAGGTCGTACGGTCTTGTGCGACGGTCGTACGGAACGAGGGACGTCGAGGTCGAGTGTCGTGAGGAACTATCGACTTACCTTTTAGGAGGGACGACGGAGGTTTTTTGAGTCTTTGTCGGGGCCTTATCTTAATACAAGATATAGTTCAAAACATGTGTCTTACCTTTCTTGGTCGTGGTCGAGACTGGTGAAATTTTGCCCAAACAGTAAGCATGATTGATTGTATTAAGTAGACCGTTTAGGTCGAACTTGATGGTTGGATTGGAGCCGTAGGCTTATTGAATTGACCTGGTTCGAGGAGACATGTGGAGTTAGTCGATGTGATTTTCCACTTTGCGTTAAGATGTGTGAGTATCCGGATGACAATAGTGTGATCGGAGTAATTGGAGGAGTGTGACCTAGACGTTGAGTGCCGACAAAATGCATGCACAAAATTTATTGTGATTTAAAATAAATTGCATCGATTACTTCTTATGTTTCAAATCGTGGGATGGACGGTACTGCTAAATCTTGGGAAAAGTTTGGCATACGAAAGATTTTTAAACTATGATTTCGAAATATGCATTAAATTATTTTACGACAGGCGGTTGTGAACCTGGTCGGGATTTATTTTATTCTTTGTAGTCGTCCATTACTGCTTTCGGATATTGTGGTATCCATGTTTTAATGTCATTTATGGTTTTAGATAAGTAACCGCGACTTGCGACCTTAACATTGGATCTCCTCCACATGTGTTAAGGTTCAGACGGAGAGTTACCTTCCTTTATTTCAGTGTTGATCTTTAATGGGAATTTCGATTTTTGCGAGCCTTGACGAAAGGGTGTCGTTTTATTTTGTGCTGCAACAAAAGGGAGGTTTATGATTTGGATGATTTGATCATAGCATTGTTGTATGCGAGTTGTTTATTAAAACAAAAACTTTGACGCCATTTAATTGGTTTGATGCGGTTGAGTTCCATTGGTTTTATGGAAGTTTTGTGAAATATGACCGAGTTTCTTTTACGGCGTTTTGCGGTGCATGGGTGACACCTTGTTGAGTGCATACTTGAATGATTGCATGCGTTAATATAAGGGTTGCGTGAGTATCGCGTCTCATGCGAATTTTGTTGAAAATATGCTCCATGACGTTTTGCATCAAAAAGAGTGATTTTAGAGTTTTGATGCCGCATGGCTTCTCCTTTGAGGATTGTGGTAGCATATTTGTCGCAACTTGCTAGATGTGCAAATTGATTATACGTGGTGTGGGTAATGCATATAAGAGCATCATGATAGTACATCTCTAATGTCCTGTTTTATGCACTCTCATTAGTTGACATTATTGATATTCTTTCTCACGCATGCACTGTATTAATTCATTGACATGAATAGTTTTGTAGCCACTATTTTGAGACATTAGTGTGCATCGTTTGTGCGGTTAAAGGCTTAAAGATGACTTGAGTTGTGTTATGTGTTAATCAAATTATGTGCACATATTGTTTTCTGAGGTTTTGAGGAACAACACATTGAGGTGTGCGAGCCTGGTCAAAGGATTTTATTCACTTGACATTATACGACTGAATAAGAAGTTTTGAAATTTGAGTTAATGAATTTCTACTTTGAAAATTAGTAATGACTATCAGGTATGTGTTATACCATTTCAGAGTGACCTAAGAAAGTGCTGCAGATTGGCATGCAAAATTTTAATCTGGGGTTTCTTTTCGATGTTTAAACCGATATTTTCAAATGATGAGAATATCTTGTTATTTGATTTAAAAACTGGGAGATGGCCCAGGCCATGCCGTGTTTTAGTCAAAGTGCGTAGATGATTTGCTTCGTTTCTTTGTGAACAAAACTGAGACATGCAAAGTGGTTAATGAATTGCGGTTCATGTCGTTTTATGGTTAAAAGAAAATTTTGGAAATTGATGTCGTGTAAATCCTTCTTTTGAAGTTCGTATAAACAGGCTGCAGGCCACTATTTTAAGGTCGGAGTTTACTTTGCGCGTGTGGCATAAGTAAAATCCGTGATGGGACCCTGGTGGTTCGTTTTAAAGGTTGTTAAGTACGTTTTTATGTTTCGGTAGTAAACTAATTTGTGATAAAAAGGTTTTCAAAATGATTTTCATACGTGGGACGAGTGTGTCCATGTTTGTGCATCCACTAGCTGAGTAGTGGTAAGTTTTTGTACGTATGTGATGTTAGTATAAAAACTTTTGTGTTGAAAAACCTAGTGAACTTTATTGGCATATTTATTGAGTCTGTCACTTGAAAACCTTGAACTCCTTAGGCTTAGCGAAGTTGAGTGACCCCAGTTGGGGGTGATGGCGTGTAGAACCTTTCGATGAAAGATTGGGTTTTTAACGCGTGTGCCTGTCGTGAACTGTATGATGTCGTTTGCGGGGACGAATCATTTCTTGTGAGCAACAGAAAGGTGGGACTTGCGGTGTCCCTTGTTAGTGCTATGATAACCGTTCACTCCGGCAATATTGTCTTGGGTTTTCGGTATTACGTGAAGGTCGTGTAGGATCCTTTAGACCGTGGGGATGACCATGGATGGGTGGGACGATTTGAGGAGTGACACTCGTGTGTGGAGCTCTGTGATGATTCGAGTTTTAGTGGTGTGATTAGGTGTCAACTCTCGAAGTTCGAGACCAAGGACCACTAGTGTGATTGGAAGGTGTAGTCCAATTTTAATAAGTGGTGGTATCGGTTGTGATGAACTTAGGTTCGATTGTGACGAATAGTCTAGCGGGATGACCATCTGCTTGTGGTAAAAGAATCTGTCGACTAGATGATCGGAATTAGACGTGTTTTGGGAGTGGTGTAACTGATGGGTCAGTGATGGCCGTCGGTATTGAAGTCTAATAGGACTCGTTAGAGATAAGTGTCGGTGCGACAGTGGAAACCTTAGATTTGGAGGTTCGTTGGTTTTAGATGTAATCAAACCTTGGATGAACTGAAGAAATTTAAGAGTGTGCGAACACGGATTGATTTAGAGTTGGGATCCATCGTCGGGGAAGTATGGAACACTTAAGGTTGGGAGATGACCGAGGTAGTGTGGTTGGGAGTTGATCCAGTAGATGGAGCGTTCACCCGGACATAAGTACAATGTGCTCGAGAGGACCTTGTTGATAAGAGTTTACTTGAGGTTTGTCTTAGTAGTCCGTGTGGGGAAAATTTAGATTCCAGTTAGGAACTGATAAATTATAGTCGGCATTGAGTCGGTTAGCCTTGGGTCGTAAAGGATGTAGATTTCGAGGATGAAATCATCCTAAGGTTGGGAGGATTGTAACACCCATAATTTTCGGGTAAGTGCAATTTCGAATAAGTGTGGAATCGATCTTTTAGGAAAAATATGAAAAATAGGAATTTGGATTAAATCCTAGATTTTATGGTCTTGTTGGATGAGGAATTTGAATACGAGTCCAACGGTTCTTTCCGGAGCGAAAACGGAGCTATAACGAAAAGTTATGGCCAAAACAGTGTTTAAGAAGAAACCGAATGAACTGCTCGCGCCCGCACTACCATTTGCTCGCGCCCGCGAGCAATTACCCAAAATTTGGCAGCAGCTCTGCTCGCGGCCGCGAGCTAAACCGCGAGCACCTGATCAGCTTAAAACACAAATTTCACCCCTCAAACTTCATTTCTTCATATCTCTCTTTCATTTCAACTCCGATTTTGGTGATTCAAGTTGCTATGGTTCCGTTTTTGAGAGCTCTTCAAGGATCTAGATAGAGTTTGGAAGTTTATTGGAAGATTCAAGAACGTTTGGTGGTGGTAAGTCTCTCAAATCTCTTCTCTTCTCTCCAAATGGTTTCCCCTCTTTCCCTCACAAACCCTAACTGATTTTGGGGCTTTTCTTGGAGATTAATGTGTTTCTTATCCACTTTATGCTAGTGATTTCATTCATTGAAGCAAGAGCAAGTTTCATCCACAACACTAGAGATTTTTGGGGTTTTCTAGGTTTTCATCAAAACCTAAGTGGTGAGTTCATCCTCCTAGCTTCTATACTTTCATATGAGTTATAAATGTTCCATTGATGATCTCCTAGTGTTTTGTTTCTCCAATTTCGGTTTGGATGATTTTGGAGAAGTTAGGTTAATATTGGGGTTTTGGTCAAAATAGAGATTTTGATGTAAGATGTTTGGCGAATGGTTTTAAAGTGGTTGAATATGAATAGTCATGGTTGGAAGTTATGATTCTAGGTTTTTGGAAGATTTGGACTTGAAGATTCGGACTTCTTCAAAGGAGCATACATATGGGAAAATCTAGATTTAGCTTAATCTAGACAGGTGAGTTCAAGTTGCTTTGTGAAAACTTTGTACATGCCAAAATATGTGTTTTAAAGTAGTTGTGTGCTTTATGTGAAATTATTCCTTGTTGAATTATTTGGTGGGTTTTGATTTAATCAAAGTGTTGAGCTTTACAAATCTTATAAAACACCCATATTTGGAAATTTTGAGTGATTGATGAATAAATCACGAGTGAAAGAGGTTTTGATAATCTAATGCTTAAGTGAAGAGGATTTGGTCAAACTACACTTTAGTGTTTTTGTGATTATGTGATAACTATGATGTGTCGTATTTTAAAGTGTGAACGCGTGGGTTGGGGATTTTGGTAAATCCGACCATGTGAGTGTTTTAAGAGTTGTAAACATTTATTTTGGGGTCGTTGGCCAATTGAGGAATTAAAAGGTAAAGATTTTGGGTAACGATGCATTTTGGTTTACGAAACCGTGTGAGTGAAACGTATTTAACCAAATGTTTATTTTGACCTTAAAGGCTTGACTCATACTCAAATGAGTCCTTTTGAGTGTTGCCGGTTTTAGAGACTAGAGGTGGAGTCTTGGATGTGTTATATGCTTAAGTGCATTTTATTTGAATATGTGTCGGTTTGAGTGTTGGTCTTATGTGTGACGACCGTTTGATGTTTTCGTGTTCTTAGTACCTTTGGGACTAATGAACCTCGGTGAATTATATGCATTGTTGAGTTATGAAAGAGTTGCACATACGTATACATATAGATGCATATATGATTTGACTTCATTGGGAATGTGGCAATGATGGGGTTGTGAGACTATCATGCCTCGGAGCATGTGTTTGCATTTTGTGGGCTAGATGCATTTTCATTTGCATGAATTGATGTTGATAAATGATCATTAGATCTTTTGAGCAGAGGGCTCGGTTTTGGACTCGGTTGAGTCTTGATGGCATTCACCCGGTTTTAATAAGCTCGACGTGGGCTTGGGGTTTGCATTGCATGATTTGCATCATATTTGAGGCTTACATGATTTGAATGCATTAGTTATTCTTTTGGGGTCATGTATTTATATTTAAGTCGAGTAAGCTTGTTTCGGATGGTGGGTTTTCCCAAGGTAAAGATCCAGTAGGATTGAACTTGATGGCTTGGACTTAAGACCTAGTATGGTTGATGTCTAAGAAGGGCTAAAGACCTAGTTTTGGTTTATGCCGGAGATGGACTAAAGACCTAGTTTTGGTTGATGTCTAAGATGGACTAAAGACCTAGTATGGTTGATGTCTAAGAGGGGCTAAAGATCTAGTATGATTGACGCCGAAGATTGACTAAAGACCTAGTATGGTTGATGTCATCTGTTTTCCACATCCAAGAAGCTTACTTGCATTTATTTAATCGTGGTTTAATTTATGTGTTTGCCACATTCGATGAGATTGGGTCTCCCCCGTCACCGAGGGTGTTGATTTCGGGTATTTTATTTATTCGCATTGTTGAGGTTATATTATATGCATATCGATTGTGTTTCCATGATTGATGGACGGATTTATGTTACATCCTTATTGGATGTTTTAACTATTGGAGTTTTTATTCGCAGTGGCGATTATTTGAGAAATTATTATTAATTAACTCTTGATGTGAGTTTTGGATTCGAGTCCTTTGCAGAGAAACGATTTTAATTGGAAGCTTTCCTCTCAGAAATTGTGTGCGTTTGGAAAATGGGTTGTCGATGTCTTTTATACAAACCCTTTTTGAAAATCATTTATTAAGTTGAAGCTGTCGATTTATCAAATGATTTGCTCATGATGTAAACTCTTGAACTCACTAGGCGTTAGCCTAACCTTTTTAATTGTCGGCATGTGCAACAGGTTCAGGTTGGGGTTGGCTTTAGCTACACTGTGAAGTGATGAGTGCATGAGAAGTGGTTTTGCTTAGTGAAGTCTTCCGCACTAATTTGGGATTAGCAACTTGTAATTGGGTTAAGTAACACCCGCCTTGAGTTGTTAGCTGTTTAATTTGTGATGTTTAAACATTGAGGTATTTTCTAGGATGATATGTAGAAGAAATTTTATCATCTTTTAGTTACTTTATTGAAATTAAAGTTAGTTGCTCGTTCCAATTTTGAGGGTGTTTGCGTGTAAGTCGTGCGTCGAGAGCGATCTGTTGAGAGAGAATTCTTTGCTTCGAGTGTTCTTTTAGAGTTCAGATGTTTCAGGATGTCTGAGATACCCGAAATGGTGATTGAGCCTTTGTATTTATATCCTTCGAATGTCTTGAATGTCTCCATAAAAGCTTATGATAACGGTCGTAACGGCCACTGTGTTTAATGCTCATAATTGTCCTTCGTTAGTTATGGCCATTGGTCATTAGTGTCATTGATCCTGCATTAAACAGTGAAAAAGTAACAGTAATATCGCATGTTAGTCGGTCGAGGTCGTGAGGTGTCTTACGACGGTCGAGTGTCGTGAGTAACTTTCGATTTCAACTTTGGTCAGAAGATAAAGTGTTATGATTTTATCTTAGTATGGAAAAGTGTAATAAATGTTTTCCTTGCTTTGGTCGTGGTCGAGACTGGTGAAATTTTACCCAAACAGTTTGCCCCCAAAATTTAAAAATAGTGTGGCAAATTCAAATTTCGAAATTTTTAAATTTTGTTAGTCGGACGCCTAGGGTCATGACACGTGTCGAAAGTCACTTCAGTTGCCTTGGAACTAGATCGATCCAATTCCAACTAAAGGGGAAGTCGAAAAGGGGATAAGATCATGACGCCATGCTGACGCATGATCGTGCTAAACAGTTGTAAGTGTCAGATGTCTACGATCCGTGTGGTCATACGTAAAGACATGGGTACGTGTCGATCATCGGGTGACTCGACCTGACACGATCGATTACATAAATAGAGACGATGGATCTTTTCCTTTTTTATGTTTGCAGATAGTTTAGAAAGAGATTTCTTCCTGATATCTTGTTGTTCTTCGGTGAATCACTTCCAAACCTGCAAAATCTTAGAGTTTTCGAGGTTTTAGAGCGCCTATATAAGGTACGATCTATTGTTCAATTGTATGCGTCGTAAGTCTGTCATTTAGAAAACTGTTAATGCCAAAAATCACACCAAAGGAACAACTTAAGGTCGATGTGGACTTAAACAACTAAAGAAAGGATCTTTCGACGAGACGTGCGACGAGGATAAAAATAAAGAAGACAAGAGATTTTATGACGCAGGAAAAACCTCAAACGAGGAAAAAACCCGCGGACGACAGGGGATGTCGTCGCTGCACTATGGTCGCCAATCAGGGGCGATGTCCTTCGGTACTGGTGTCGATCGTACAGAGATTACAATACAAATGAAGGAAATGCTTCGAAATGTAAAGTACATGTGTTTGGAATGTAAAACAAGTGTATGTCGTGTGTGAATACGAAGTGTAAACTGTTGGTTGAAGGCTGATGTTGTGCATCGAGAGAGATAACTTGAGCTGTTCTTCGAGTATTTTTGAGCTTGAATGTTAGTTTCTTTGAGCTTGAAAGTGCGTAATGGACAGTTCTCTAGATGATCTCTACCCGGTGATCGATGATCCTGAAATGATGATTCGACTCTATCTTTATAGTCTTCGGGAGCTTTGATTAGCTCATTGATTGCTTCATTAACAGCTATAATGGTCGCAACGGTCTGTAACGGCTGCCGGCGTGAACATTCATAATGGCCTTCGTCCGTTACGGCTATCCTCGGGTAACAGCTTGCGTCGGATAACGGCTTGAGTCGGATATAGCTGTTGCTTATTTAATGGCTTTGACTCCTGTATTAAACACTTAACAAAACGTAACGGTCAAGGTTAACGTTAGTATAGGTCGAGGTTATATGATCTTACGCGATGGTCGTGCAGAACGGGCGATGCTATGGTCGAAAGTCGTAAGGAACGTACGACTTACCTTTTACGAGGGTCGACGGATGTTTTCTGGGTTCTCGTCGAGACCTTATCTTCATACAAGATATATCCCATGACGTGCGTCTTACCTTTTCTGGTCGTGGTCGAGCGACGTGAGTTTTTTGCCCAAACAGTTTGCCCCCAAAATTTAAAAATTGAATGTCGAATTTAAGTTTTAAATTTTGCTTGTCGAACGCTTAGGCTCGTGACCTGGGTTGAGGGACTTACCTGGTTGTCGTAGAACTAGACCGGTTCGTCTTTAACTGAACGAGAAGTTGAAAAGTTGTGACGTCATACTGACGCACGATGATGCTTACCAATTGTCGAGGACAAGTGTCGAAGATCTGGGCGGATATACGAAAGGGCATGGACGCGTGTTGATCATCAAGGAATTTGGTTTGTTCGTATAAGTAAAAGATACGACGAATCCTTCCTTGTTTCGCCTTTGAAGAGTTTGTGCCGTGATTTCCTTGCCATTCTTCGCCGGATCCTTTCCAAACTTGTGAAATTCTTTGATTTGAGTAGGTTCTCCGGGGTCTAGCGCGCCTATAAGTAAGGTACGACTTCTTTGACTCCTGTAAATTTTGTGTTTAGAAATGTCGAGGGATCCTGAGAGTGTTATTCAAGAGCTATCAGACCTCCGCGACTTTAGAGGGTTAGCAAA
Organism: Saussurea involucrata; assembly: GCA_033807775.1. Taxonomy (NCBI): domain Eukaryota; kingdom Viridiplantae; phylum Streptophyta; class Magnoliopsida; order Asterales; family Asteraceae; genus Saussurea; species Saussurea involucrata. The sequence goes on along the minus strand of CM066322.1, from coordinate 10,657,587 downwards.
AATTCTTGCGTGGGTCGAATTGATCCGTCCAGGTCAAATACGATCAAATGAATGTCCCGAGGGGTACATCGTAATCTACGAATACCCTTTTAAGATAGGCTTTGAATGGCCGTATTCGCCTCTAGCCAAAGCTTTTATGCTGGAGTTTGATTTAGCACCAGGCCAATTAATGCCCCAGTTCTGGCGAGTTATTCAAGTAATTGAGCGTTTGTCGAGAGGATGGGGGAATCCTATGGGTGTACGTGATCTTCTCTTGGCTTATCAGGCCAAGAAGGATAATTGTCATCGCTGTAGCTTACACTCTAGGCTCAAGGGTGATAGTGTTCTGGTTTTAGGGACAACTGTGAATGATCGTGGGTGGAAGACTCGATATGTATTCGTGCGTACGTTGTCTCTTGACTCCGAGAGTGAGTGGATTAGGACGGGCTGGAATACGTCGGGTGAGTCTTGTTATTTCATTTTTCGTATGCTATATACGATATGATTATTAACTTGTTTTATGTATATTGACAGCCGTAAGATTTGAGGACGTGAAACCAAACGCTAATTCTCAAGCGAAGATCAATTCGTTTTTAGAATTTAGTGTTGCCGAAAGATCTTTCATCGTGCGACACTTGGTGGATGACGACGATTTAGAATGTTCAAGAGAGAACCAGGGGGAGAAGTGTGAAGAGAAAGGAAGGGAAGAGGGAGAAGAGAAGTCGAGAGGAAAGAGAGGGATGACGGGTAAGCTTACTTTCATGTGTTACCTCGAGTCTTTTTCCCTTGTATGCTTTATAATATTCCTTTATCCCTGGTTTCTAGGAGAACCACGACCCAAAGTGTTGAGTGTTTCTGCAAAAAGAGCTGATGAACTGGAGCTTGCTCATCAAGGCAGGGAGAAGAGGTTAAAGGCCATGTCTGCTGGCCTTGAAATTCCGAAGAAGACGAGAACGACGATTCTGAGGGAGTCGTCGGCAGGGGTCGATGACTCGTCGAGAGTCGCTTCGCCCGAGAAGGTAGGGGTCGTGTCACCTAATAAGGTGTATGCAACAACGCCCATTAATTCTGCGCCTCCGGCGAAAACAGTGGAATCCTCGTCTACCGCGTCGAATCCTTTGTCAGCCGACAAGGGCAAGGAATACTCGACGGGAGGGGAGAAAGTCACGACGGTCAATTTTATACTACCGTCGGACTTTATGACAGGTAATGTCCTAGACGGGACGAACCTGTTCCCTCACCTGGATAAATTCATGCTTCCATCTTTCAGGGAGCGTTTTGAGGGGTTTCCTATCGAGGAGACGGGTGACCATGTAGCCGACTTGGTATTCATGGTAAGTCTTTCTTTCAAGACTTAGTTTATTTATCGTTGTCGTTGTCGTTGTCGTTTGTCTGATAATAATGATTGTTTTTACAGGCACTCCAGGCTTCTTTGGCCTTGCGAGGTGGGTCGGCGAAGGTAAAGGATCTGTTGTCTGCTGCGCGCGAGAGGGAGAACGCAGCACTGGACAGGGTGAATGCCTCTGTATGTCGCACCGAGGATCTATCGAAGCGGCTTGACGACGCTTTAAAACGTCTGGAGATCGTCCATCGCTCCAAGGAAGATCTTAGTCATCGTCTGACGCAATCCTTGTCCATTATTGCTGAGCAAAAGGAGGAGATGGACAAAATTAAGGAATCCTTGGCTGCTGTCTCAAAAGAGGCCGAGGATTATAAGTCCAAGGTAGGGAGTTTGGAGAAAGAAGTGCAAGCTGCTAAGGACGAGGGTAAGTCTGTTTTTGCCATAGCTCGTCTGACTGCTCGGGCGGCGATCATGCGACGACATCTGCTGGGGAAGGATCCTCTTGCTTCAGCAAAGGAAGAGTTGGACGTATACTTGAATGGCGTCGGGACCGAGAGGGATCTTGACTCAGATGATGAGAAGGATGTCGAGGAGGAGGTGGCAGATGAGGGTCCTCAAGAAGAGACTTCGGGGAAGGATGTGACGGATGGTCCCCCTTTAGTTTAAGAATTTTACTTTCTTTGTTTCTTTACTCGACTGTTGGTAGTCGAGTATGTTCCTGACGATTTTATTCAATGAAGGAACTTTCTTTGTTTGAACTTTATACTATACTCAAATCATGTCAATTATGAAATTGAACATAAAGAGTGTGTGAAATCATGCGACTACGGCGTAAAGCTAATATAAGAACGTGCGATCAAAGCATCCATTCAGGGTATGGAATTTTAGTAAGTTAAGAAACTTTAAAGACAAAGAAACTTTAAAGATAAAGTTGTTTAAACTTTGCGATCGTAAGGCTAGATCGTATAATGAGTTCGTATCGTATGCCCCTGTGGGGGGATGATCAGGTCAAAGGCCTGATCATCGTGCGACCGTGCGAATTTAAAGTCATATAGTAGACTTAATGACTACTGTCGTGCGATTCTACAAAAAAACGATGTCAAGGGTTGGTCGTTGGCTAACCAACGACCCTCCGATGCTTAAGTTAGTAGTTGTTTGTGAGAAAAATTTGTATGGAAAAGAGTGAGTTTTTTGCCCAAACAAAAACTTTTAGGAAAAAAACTAGGATATCGGGGTTTTTTCAGATTTTCAAATCTGGTTAACGAGGTTAGCCATGTCTACCGAACCTGAGAGTTCTATTCGAGATCAAGAGGATCTCGACGATCTTAGGATTCTAGCAAAAATCCCTGCGGGAATTACACTGATTAGAGCAGGTCAGACTCGACCTAATATGTGTCCAGAGGGGTTTATCGTTATATACGAATATCCTTTTAAGATGGGCTTTGAATGGCCTTATTCGCCTTTGGCCAAGGCATTCATGGTCGAATTCGATTTAGCACCGGCCCAATTAATGCCCCAATTCTGGAGAGTTATACAAGTGATTGAGTGCCTTACGAAAAACTAGGAGTCTCCCATGAATGTGCGCGACCTCCTCTTTGCTTATCAAGTCAAGAAGGACGGGTGTCATCGCTATAGCCTGTTTTCCAGGCATAAGGGCGATCATACCTTGGTCTTGAAGACTGCTGTTAATGACCGAAAGTGGAAGACCAGGTACGCGTTCGTGCGTAAACCGACGCTCGACTCTGAGAGCGGCTGGATTAGGGCCGGTTGGAATATGTCGAGTGAGATTTTCTCGCTTTTTGTCGTGTGTCATATGTTACTTTTAACTTATTTCTAACATGTCTTCTATGTGTCGACATATATTAAGTTTGAGGACGTAAAGCCTTACGCCAACTCTCAAGCAAAGGTCGACACATTCTTGGAATTCAGCACTGTTGAGCGGTCATTTTTCACACGACATCTGGTGGATGACGACGACGAAGACTTGGTGTATCTGTTAATGCCAAAAATCGCACCAAAGTACAACTTAAGGTCGATGTGGACTTAAACAACTAAAGAAAGGATCTTTCGACGAGACGTGCGACGAGGGATAAAATAAATAAGACAAAGGATTTGATGACGCAGGAAAAACCTCAATCGAGGAAAAAACCTGCGGACGACAGGGGATGTCGTCGCTATACTATGGTCGCCAATCAGGGGCGATGTTCTTGGTACTGGCGTCGGTCGTACGATGGTTACAATACAAATGAAGGAAATGCTTCGAAATGTAAAGTACAAGTGTTTGGAATGTAAAACAGGTGTTTGTCGTGTGTGAATACAAGTGTAAACAACTGTTGGTCAAAAGCTGTTGGCGTGCGCCGAGAACGATAACTTGAGCTTTTCTTCGAGTGTTCTTGAGTTCGCTGTAGGGTTCTGACTTTCAGTACTTGATTTCCAGAGTTTGAGGGTTCTTAGCTATGAGCTTGAATGTTTTTCTCTGTTGTTTGGTGATGTTCGCTGATGATTGCTGATGTGTATTGGATGTTAGCTCATGATCCTTGATGTGAAGACTTAGCTTGGTATTTATAGTCTTCGCGTCATTAATTAGCTCCATTAATGCTTTGATCAACGGCTACAACGGCTGGAAACGGTCGCCGAAGTGATTATCCATAATGTTCTTCGTCCGTTACGGCTGCTCACTGTTAATGGCTTTGACCCCTGCATTAAATACTTAACACACGTAATAGTCAAGGTTAACGTTAGCTTTGGTCGAGGGTACAATGATCTTACGCGATGGTCGTGCGGGACGGGCGACGCTGTGGTCGAGCGTCATGAGGGACGTACGACTTACCTTTTACGGGAGACGACGAATGTTTTCTGGGTTCTTGTCGAGACCTTATCTTAATACAAGATTTGGATTATAACGTGCGTCTTACCTGTTTTGGTCGTAGTCGTACGACGTGATTTTTTGCCCAAACAGTTTGCCCCCAAAATTTGAAAATTGAATGTCAAATTTAAGTTTTAAATTTTGCTTGTCGAACGCTTAGACTCGTGACGTGGGTTGGGGGACTTACCTGGTTGTCGTGGAACTAGACCGGTTCACCTTTAACTGAACGAGAAGTTGAAAAGTTATGACGTCATACTGACGCACGATGATGCTTACCAGTTGTCGAAGACAGGTGTCGAAAATTCGGATAGGTATGGACGCGTGTTGATCATCAGCAGACTCGACTTGTTGTGATTTCCTGCATAAATAGAAATCACAATGGGTTGTTTTCTTTAGAGAAAAAGTTTTCTGTTTCTGATGAGGCCCTTCTCTAGAATCTCGACTTTGTTCAAATCTTGGGTGGTCGGAGATCTATCAAGGGTTGCGATATCCGAATCGTTGACGATGTTGGTTACGATGAACACGATGTCTGTGTATTCTGCGCATCTGGCGACGATGTCTTCTGCCACGTCAACCCTTTCGTCAGCCGACAGGGGCGAGGGTGTAAAGACGGGAGAGAACGAGGAGGAACTTTCGGTGATCAGCTTTAAGCTGTCGCCATCCCTCTCGTTTGACTACGTCCTTATCAGGATGAAGTCACTTCCGCATCTGGGGAAACATCAGCCCTTAGTTTCCGAGGAGTGTTTTCAAAGGATCTCTGTTGAAGAGATAAGGCTGTGTTTAGCCGAACTGGCGCTCCTTATAAGTTTTTCTTTCAAAACTTGTGTTATCGATGTTCTTTCGCTGAGCATTTAATATGTTTCTTTTGTAATTTGCAGATGTTTCGGTTTCCTCTCAAAAAATATGTGAAGGCAGAGGAAATGTTGGAGTGGAGGTCAATCGTCGAGAGGAATATATTCCTTCCTCCAACCTTAACATTAATCTTAAGAGCCACATTCTCAGAATGTCAAGGCGTAAGGAGTTGGAAGACAACTCCTAATATACTCGTTTGATCCTTGCATCAGTTCTTCGGGATTGGCAGGGCTTTGAAGGTCGAGACTGTTGGGCAGGGCTTGCGATCGATATGCTTCTTTAGTTCTAGGGTAGATTTTTGGGTTTACGAACTAGGCTTTTCATGCTCGACCATTGGTGGTCGGGTTGTTGGTATGTAACAACTTTTGACTTTATCTTTATTCGTCCGACTATCGGTCGTTCATATGTAATCATTCAACGAAGTTCCTTCTTTTGCTGAACTTGTGTTTTCAATTACATATGTCGTGCGACTATCGTGCGACTTAGGCATTCATTGTAATGTAACGGTTTGAAACATAAATCGTATATTTGGACTGTATTAATAAGCACAAATATACATCATTGATGTGTCAGAACATACAAAGTTTTTCTGAGTTCCAGAAACTTAGATCGAGGGATCGTTCAGACCTTATATGTAATTGTATCGTATGGCGAAATTCTGGAATATATGCCCCTGTGGTAAAACAATTAATGTCACACACTCGGGTACTCATGTCGTGCGTACCTGCGATAAAGTTCGTTAGAGGTCGGTCGTCGGACCACCAACGATCTTACTACGTTTACTATTGTGTTGAAAAAACTTTGTATGAGAGGGAGGCGACTCTAAAAGAAATATTTTTTCAAATGCGTCGCGTTCCAACTTCGCGGGATTTCTTGATTGTCGAGGGTCTGAAGTCGATAGGCTCCTTTACCAACGACTTCGGAGATGCGATAAGGACCTTCCCACTTAATAGAAAGCTTACCCGCGTTGAGCTCCTGAGTATTTGGGAATACTCGACGGAGGACGTAATCGCCTTCTTGAAAGACTTTAACTTTGACGTGCTTATTGAAATGTCGTTCGACCGCCTGCTTCTGCGACGCCATCCTGATCAAGGCGGATTCTCTGAGCTCTTCGAGGGCGTCGAGGTCATAACTTAAATCAACCAGGTTAAGGTCGACGGAAGTATGCCTCGATGTCGGGAGATGAACTTCGATTGGTAGGACGGCTTCACAACTGTAGACGAGAGAGAAGGGGGTTTGTCCTGTGGACGTGTGGGGCGTCGTGCGATTTACCCATAAGACTGAAGGGAGTTCTTCGATCCATCTTCCCTTTGCAGCTTTTAATCGTTTCTTGATCGAAGCTACAATAGTCTTATTACTCGACTCAGCAAGTCCATTGGCTTGGGGATATCTGGGAGTCGAGGTTGTCAGTTTGATGCTTTTATCTTCACAGAACTGTTGGGTCCTATCACTTATGAATTGGGATCCATTGTCGCAGACAATTTCGGACGGAATCCCAAACCTGCATATGATGTTAGTCTGGATAAAAGAGATAACTTCTTTAGCCCTAATTTGGGAGAAGGCAGCCGCTTCGACCCATTTAGAAAAGTAGTCCGTAAGTACGAGGAGAAACACCTTTTGCCCCGGAGCAGGAGGTAGCTTGCCGACGATATCCATTCCCCATCTCATGAAGGACCATGGGATAAGTGTCGAGTGCAAAGGTTGTGAGGGTTTATGAGACATACATGAGTGTCGTTGACAGGGGTCGCAACTCTGGACGTACTTGATGGCGTCTTGTCGCAGTGTTGGCCAAAAATATCCTTGTCTGGATATACGATTAGCTAAACTATGACCTCCTGAATGATTACCGCATTCGCCGTCGTGCATCTCTTGGAGGATTTTCTGGGCTTGATTTTTGCTGATGACGCACCTTAAATTTAAGCCCGTCGATGATCGCCGATAAAGCTTATTTTCGATCATGACGTACTTAGATGTTTTGAATCTGATTTTTCGAGCCTCCATTTTGTTTTCGGGGAGTTGGTCGTGCACGAGGAAATTTCGAATGTCGCGTGACCAATCATTTTCTTCGTCTTCGATCTGGATGACGTCTGTGTTTCCAATAGACGGCGTTGCCAGGTGAATCATAGGAATAACATCAAATGTTGGTTCAACTAAAGCGGACCCAAGGTTTGCCAATGCGTCGGCCTGAGTGTTCTGGTCTCGCGGAATCTGTTCAATAGAAAAAGATCTAAATTTTTCAGAAATTTCTTTTGCCACGCTTAGATATGCTGTCATTTTTGAATCCTTGGCTGCGAATTCTCCATTGATCTGATTTACTACCAGCAGAGAGTCGCTCTTGACATGCAGCGTGGTTTCCCTCGAGTCGTGGGCCATATTCATTCCCACGATCAGGGCTTCATATTCAGCTTCGTTGTTGGTGGTCTTGAAGTCGCATCGGACCGAGTATACCATCTTGACCCCCTGTGGTGACTTTAAGACGATGCCTAACCCCGAACCTCTGGTGTTGGATGACCCATCGACGTGTAAGATCCAAGGTGCATCGTCGTGAGTCGCCACAGTTGATACTTCAGACTCTGCTTCTTTCTCCAGTTCTGGACTGAAGTCAGCGATAAAGTCTGCTAACGCTTGTGATTTGATTGCAGTTCTAGGTTTGAAGTCGATGTCGTAGCTACTGAGGTATATGCTCCACTTTGCCAATCGACCTGTCAACTCAGGTTTTCTTAAGACAGACTTAAGAGGGAAATTAGTCACGACAGTAATAGGATGCGATTCAAAGTAGTGACGTAATTTTTTAGCAGCAGTGACTAGCGATAAAAGCAATTTTCCATAGAGGAATACCTGGTTTCCGTGTCTAAGAGGGATTTACTTACATAATAAATCGGCAATTGCTGTTTTTCATCTTCGCGCGTCAGAACGACACTTACTGCATTTGGACTAACAGCTAAATACAGCTGTAGGGCCTCATGATCATATGGTTTTGACAATAAAGGAGGCGACGTCATGTACTTTTTCAGATTTTGCAACGCTCGCTCATGATCGTCGGTCCAGTCGAAACCTCTGTTTTTCCTGAGAACGTTATAAAATAAGTGACATTTGTCGGAGGATCGAGAGATAAACCTGTTTAGAGCCACTACTCGACCGGTGAGTTTCTGGACTTCTTTGAAATTTCGAGGAGGCTTGATCTCGATGATGGCTTTGATTTGGTCGGTATTAGCCTCAATGCCCCAACGAGTGACCATGTAACCTAAGAACTTTCCAGCGCTGACGCCGAAGGAGCATTTCGTTGGATTGAGCTTTATGTTATATTTCCGAAGGATGTCGAACGATTGCCTAAGGTGATCGATATGGTCGATCGCTTGCTTTGACTTTACCAACATGTCGTCGATATATACCTCCATTGTGTCGCCAAGATGATCTTTAAACATCTTGTTTACCAGTCGCTGATAGGTAGACCCTGCATTTTTTAATCCAAAAGGCATAACTTTGTAACAATAAATACCTCGGTCTATCATGAAAGCAGTTTTCTCTTGGTCCTTGACGTGCATTAGGATTTGGTTATATCCAGAATAAGCGTCCATGAATGTTAATAACTCGTGTCCCGCGGTTGCGTCGATCATGGCATCAATATGAGGTAATGGAAATGGATCCTTTGGGCAGGCTTTATTGAGATCCGTGAAGTCGATACAGACTCTCCATTTTCCATTCTTCTTAGCTACTACCACAACGTTAGCGAGCCAATCGGGATATTTTACTTCCCGAATCTTTCCTGTCTTGAGGAGATTGTCGACTTCGTCGTTAATTACCTTATTTCTTTCTGGAGCGAACTTGCAGCGCTTTTGTTTTACGGGTTTGAATGAAGGGTCGACATTAAGTTTATGGGAAATGACGCCGGGATCGATTCCAACCATATCTTCATGCGACCAGGCGAAGCAATCGGCATACTCCTGTAAAAAAGATATGAGTTTACCTTTAATGCTGGGGTCAAGGGATGAACCCACGAGGATCTTTTGATCGGCTTGCTTTGATCCAGAACGGCTTCCTCCAGATGATACTCGTCGATTGTTGTTGGGGGTTTTTGCGCAATTTTTAGACCCACCATCTGTTCCATGTTCTCCTTATCTGCCATTTTCCTGTAATCGAAAACAGAAGAACTCCAGGAAACCGTTAGTAAAGTGCACGTTCGTCGAGGATTTTCTCTAGATGTAGTCCCACGGATGGCGCCAAACTGTTAATGCCAAAAATCGCACCAAAGTACAACTTAAGGTCGATGTGGACTTAAACAACTAAAGAAAGGATCTTTCGACGAGGGATAAAATAAATAAGACAAAGGATTTGATGACGCAGGAAAAACCTCAATCGAGGAAAAAACATGCGGACGACAGGGGATGTCGTCGCTATACTATGGTCGCCAATCAGGGGCGATGTCCTTGGTACTGGCGTCGGTCGTACGATGGTTACAATACAAATGAAGGAAATGCTTCGAAATGTAAAGTACAAGTGTTTGGAATGTAAAACAGGTGTTTATCGTGTGTGAATACAAGTGTAAACAACTGTTGGTCGAAAGCTGTTGGCGTGCGTCGAGAACGATAACTTGAGCTTTTCTTCGAGTGTTCTTGAGTTCGCTGTAGGGTTCTGACTTTCAGTACTTGATTTCCAGAGTTTGAGGGTTCTTAGCTATGAGCTTGAATGTTTTTCTCTGCTGTTTGGTGATGTTCGCTGATGATTGCTGATGTGTATTGGATGTTAGCTCATGATCCTTGATGTGAAGACTTAGCTTGGTATTTATAGTCTTCGCGTCATTAATTAGCTCCATTAATGCTTTGATCAACGGCTACAACGGCTGGAAACGGTCGCCGGAGTGATTATCCATAATGTTCTTCGTCCGTTATGGCTGCTCACTGTTAATGGCTTTGACCCCTGCATTAAATACTTAACACACGTAACAGTCAAGGTTAACATTAGCTTTAGTCGAGGGTACAATGATCTTACGCGATGGTCGTGCGGGACGGGCGACGCTGTGGTCGAGCGTCATGAGCGACGTACGACTTACCTTTTACGGGAGACGACGGATGTTTTCTGGGTTCTTGTCGAGACCTTATCTTAATACAAGATTTGGATTATAACGTGCGTCTTACCTGTTTTGGTCGTAGTCGTACGACGTGATTTTTTGCCCAAACAGTATCTAGGAGAGAATCGGGGAAAGAAACGTGAGGAGAAGGAGGAAGAAGAGAAGACAGAGGAGAAAGAGGAGGAGTCGAGAGAAGAAGAAAAAGAGATGACCGGTATGTATACTTTATTCCTTTCTATTCGATCCCGACCTTCTTGCTTATGTCTATCGTGTAACATATCTCTCTTCTTTGTCTCTAGGGGAATCTCAGGTAAAAGTGCCGACTATCAATGCCAAAAGAGCAGCTCAACTTGAGCTTGCTCGTAAGGGCAAGGAAAAATAGCAAGGGACCTCGACCACTGAGTCGGGGGTTTTACAGAAGACGAGGATGACGATCCCGAGGGAACCGTCTTCAAGGGCGGATGACTCGTCGAGAGTCGTCACGCCTGAGAAGGCGAAGGTATCGATCGCATCGCCTGTGAAGACGAAGACGTCTTCTGGTGCGATCGATGTGACACCTATCAGTTCGGCGCCTCCGGCGAAAACGGTGAAGTCTCCGTCTACCACGTCGACCCCTTCGTCGGCCGACAAGGGCAAGGATCATGCGACGGGAGAGGCTAAGGTCACGACAGTCAACTTTACGTTGCCGTCAGACTTTATGGCTGATCATGTCCTAGACGGGACAAATTTGTTTCCGCATCTGGGGAAATATCTGCTCCCTTCTTTCAAGGAGCGTTTCGAGGGAGTTCCGGTCGAGGAAACGGGATCTCACGTTGCCAGACTGGCGTTTTTGGTAAGTTTTTCTTTCAAAACTTATGTTTTCGGTGTAATTTTTATCGAGCATTTACTAACGTGCTCCTTTGTGTTTTACAGGCATTCCAATCTTCCCTTGCTTTGCATGCCGAAACGAAAAAAATAAGGGGTCTGGTGTCCTCTGCTCACGAGAGAGGGAATGCGGCGTTGGACAGGGAGAAAGTTGCTTTAGAGCGTGATGAGGCTTTGTCCAAACGTTTCGATGATGCCCTGAACGAATTGGAGGCCGTCAGACGTGCGAAGGATGAGGCGAACCACCGCCTGAAGCAGTCCTTGTCCTTGATTGCCGACCAAAGGGAGGAGCTGGACAGGACTAAGGAATCCTTGGCTGCAAATAAAAAAGAAGCTGAGGATTCCAAGTCTAGGGTGACGTGGCTGGAAAAGGAGGTGAAGGAACTCAAGGACGAGGCTAAGTCCGTTTTTGCCTTGGCTCGATTGACCACTCTTGCTGCGATAATGAGGCAGCATCTGTTGGGGAAGAATCCCCTCGCCTCAGCGTCGGATGAACTGACGTTCTTTTTGTCGACTGTCGGGAGTGAGAGGGATCTCGACTCAGACGATGAGAAGGAGGCCGACGAGGGCTCAAAGGGCGAGGCCTCTGGCAAGGATGGGACTGACGATCCTCCTCAGACTTAGAAAATTTTTAGCTTTTTGTTTTTTATCGCTCGACCGTCGGTGGTCGGGCCATTTGGATGTAAGTGATCGAATATTTAATGAATGAAACTTACATTTCTTTGAACTTGTGTCTTATACATTTCGCGAACAATATCAACTGTGAAATTCATTAAGTATAAAATGAACGAGAAGACATGCGACTTAGGCATCCATCATGACATAACAATTAGAACATAAGTCCTAAGACTTTTACATTATTAGACCATGTAAGCAAACGTTGGCACATGCGATCAGAGCATTCATTCAGAACATGAAATTCTTCCAAGTTAAAAATATAGATCGCGGGGTCGTTAGACCTTATGATCGTATGATTAAATCGTGCGACGAACTTGAGTCATGCGTTCCTGCGAAAGTTTATTGAAGTCGTACAATAGACTTGGTAATTTGCTTAAGTCGTGCGATCCTGCGATTAGACGACGTCAGAGGTTGTTCGTTGGTTAACCATCGACCCTCTGATGCTTAAGTCGGTAATCATCGTGATGAATAAAAATCGTATGAGAAAGAAAAGGGTTTAGAAGAAATACCTTTTCAAATGTGTTGCATTCCAGCTACGTGGGACGTCTTGATTGTCGAGGGTTTGGAGCCGATAGGCACCTTTGCCCACGACTTCTGAGATACGATAAGGACCTTCCCACTTCGTGGAAAGCTTACCTGCATTGAGCTCTTGAGTGCTTTGGAACACTCGTCGGAGGACGTAGTCGCCTTCTTGAAATACTTTTGTCTTGACATTCTTGTTGAAATATCGCTCAACCGCTTGCTTCTGTGATGCCATTTTGATCAAGACTGATTATCTGAGCTCTTCAAGGGCGTCGAAGTCATAACTTAAATCAACCAGGTTGTGGTCGACGGAAGTATGCCTCGAGGTTGGGAGATGGACCTCGACCGGCAAAACTGCTTCACAACCATAGACCAAAGAGAAAGGAGTTTGTCATGTGGACGTGCGAGGTGTCGTGCGATTCGCCCATAGGACCGAAGGGAGTTCTTCGACCCACTTTCCCTTTGCAGCTTTTAACCTCTTCTTAATCAAAGCTATGATGGTCTTATTGCTCGACTCAGCAAGTCCATTTGCCTGGGGATACCTGGGTGTCGAGGTCGTCAGCTTGATGTTGCGGTCTTCACAGAACTGTCGAGTCCTGTTGCTTATGAACTGGGATCCATTATCGCAGACAATTTCGGACGGGATCCCAAACCTGCATATGATGTTAGCCTGGATAAAAGAGACGACTTCCTTATCCCGAACTTGGGAAAAAGCAGCCACTTCTACCCACTTAGAGAAATAATCCGTAAGTACGAGGAGAAATACCTTTTGCCCTGGGGCAGGTGGTAGCTTGCCGACAATATCCATTCCCCATCTCATGAAGGGCCATGGGATAAGTGTCGAATGTAAAGGTTCAGAAGGTTTATGAGACATACCTGAATGTCGCTGACAGAGATAACAGTTCTGGCCATACCTGACGGCGTCTTGTCGCAATGTTGGCCAAAAATATCCTTGTCGAGAGATTCGATTGGCCAAACTGCGACCTCCTGAGTGGTTGCCACACTCCCCATCGTGCATTTCTTGAAGGATCTTCTGAACTTGCCTTTTGCTGGTGACGCATCTCAGGTTTAAACCTGTCGATGACCGTCGATAGAGTCTATCTCCGATCACGACATACCTGGATGCTTTGAATCTGATCTTCCGAGCTTCCATCTTGTCTTCTGGGAGTTGGTCGTGCACAAAGAAATTTCTGATGTCGCACGACCAATCATCTTCTTGGTCTCCGATTTGGACGACATCGTCATTTTCGATAGACGACGTCGCTAGGTGGACCATAGGAATACTGTCGAATATTGGTTCGACTAGAGCAGATCCAAGGTTTGCTAGAGCGTCGGCTTGAATATTCTGATCCCTTGGAATCTGTTCAATAGAAAACGATTTGAATTTTTCTGATTTTTCTTTTGCTACCTTTAGGTACGCTGTCATCTTTGAATCTTTGGTCGCGAATTCTCTATTCATCTGATTCACGACCAGAAGAGAATCGCTTTTGACATGTAGCGCGGTTGCCCCCGAGTCGTGGGCCATATTCATTCCCACGATCAGGGCTTCATATTCAACTTCGTTGTTGGTGGTTTTGAAATCGCATCGAACGAAATACACCATCGTGCCCCCCTGTGGCGACTTTAAGACGACAACTAGTCCTGAACCTCTAATGTTGGACGATCCGTCGACATGTAAAGTCCAGGGTTCATCGTCGTGAGTCGCTACAGTTGACACTTCGAGCTCTGCTTCTTTCTCCAATTCAGGGCTGAAATCAGCAATGAAATCCGCCAAGGCTTGCGATTTGATCGCGGTCCTGGGCTTAAAATCGATGTCGTAACTGCTGAGATATATGCTCCACTTTGCTAAACGACCTGTCAACTCAGGTTTCCTCAAGACAGACTTAAGGGGAAAGTTAGTCACGACAGTAATAGGATGTGATTCAAAATAGTGTCGCAATTTCTTCGCGGTTGTAACCAGCGACAAAAGCAATTTTTCCATTGAGGAATACCTGGTTTCGGCGTCCATGAGAGATTTACTTACATAGTAGATCGGCAGTTGCTGCTTTTCATCTTCTCGTGTTAGGACGACACTTACTGCAGTTGGGCTAACAACTAAATATAGCTGCAAGATCTCATGATCTTGAGGTTTTGACAGCAAAGACGGTGACGTCATGTATTCTTTCAGTTTTTGCAGTGCTTGCTCATGATCGTCGGTCCAGTCGAAGCCTTTATTTTTTCTGAGGATATTGTAAAATAAATGACATCTATCTGAGGATCGAGAGATAAACCTGTTCAGAGCTGCCACTCGACCAGTGAGCTTTTGGACCTCTTTGAAATTTCTAGGAGATTTGATCTCGATAATAGCTTTGATCTGGTCGGGATTAGCCTCGATTCCTCGACGAGTGACCATGTAGCCCAGGAATTTCCCAACACTGACACCAAAGGAACACTTCGTCGGGTTGAGCTTCATGCTATACTTTCGAAGGATGTCGAACGACTGCCTCAAATGCCCGACGTGGTCGACTGCTTGCTTTGACTTGACGAGCATGTCATCGATATAAACTTCCATCGTGTCGCCAAGATGATCCTTGAACATTTTATTCACTAGACGCTGGTAGGTAGAACCTGGATTTTTTAGTCCAAAAGGCATAACCTTATAACAGTAAATACCCCGGTCTGTCATGAATGCAGTTTTCTCCTGGTCCTCGACGTGCATCAGAATCTGATTATATCCAGAATAAGCATCCATGAACGTCAATAGTTCATGTCCTGCTGTCGCGTCGACCATGGCGTCGATATGCAGCAATGGAAAAGGATCTTTTGGACAAGTTTTGTTGAGATCTGTAAAATCAATACAGACCCTCCATTTGCCATTTTTCTTTGCCACGACTACGACATTAGCAAGCTAGTCGGGGTACTTTACTTCTCGAATTTTTCCCGTCTTGAGGAGGTTGTCGACCTCGTCATTTATTACCTTATTCCTTTCAGGAGCGAATTTCCGCCGCTTTTGTTTGATAGGTTTAAATGACGGGTCGACATTGAGCTTATGGAAATGACGTCAGGGTCTATGCCGACCATGTCCTCGTGCGACCAGGCAAAACAATCGGCATGTTCCTGCAAGAAAGATATTAGCTTGTCTTTAAGGCAGGGATCGAGGGACGATCCTACAAATACTTTCTGGTCAGGCTTGCTCTGATCCAGGACGATTTCCTCCAGGCGATAGTCGTCGACTGTCCCAGGAGCATCCTGTGCACTCTCAAGCTTCCCATGCATCTGGGCAATGATCTGCTCTTGGTTTTCGTTACCTGCCATATTTCCTCAAAAAGATAAGAAAGGAAACTCCAAGAAAGCGTTAGTAAGACGCACATTTGTTGAAGATTTTCTCTAGATGGGGCCCCACGGTGGGCGCCAAACTGTTAATGCCAAAAATCGTCCAGAAAGATAACTTAAGGTTGATTGTGGAGCTTAACAACTAAAGAATAGGAATCTTTCGACAAACCGTACGACAAAGACAGAAAACGGTAAAAGAGACGAAAGATTTTGGTGACGCGGGAAAAACCTCAACGAGGAAAAAAACCCGCGGACGACTATGGGGGTCGTCGCTGCACTATGGTTGCCAAACAGGGGCGATGTCCTTATGTTTCAGGTGTCGAGAGTATAACGATTACAATACAAATGAAAGAAAGACTTTAAATGTAAAGTAACAAGTGTATCGAATGTAAAAACTGGTGCGTCGCGTGTAGAAACTAAGTGTCGTGCGTGTAAGTCGTGCGTGTAAGTCGTGCGTCGAGAGCGATCTGTTGAGAGAGAATTATTTGCTTCGAGTGTTCTTTTAGAGTTCAGATGTTTCAGGATGTCCGAGATACCCGAAATGGTGATTGAGCCTTTGTATTTATATCCTTCGAATGTCTTGAATGTCTCCATAAAAGCTTCTGATAACGGTCGTAACGGCTACTGTGTTTAATGCTCATAATTGTCCTTCGTCAGCTATGGTCGTTGGTCATTAATGTCATTGATCCTGCATTAAACAGTGAAAAAGTAACAGTAATATCGCATGTTAGTCAGTCGAGGTCGTGAAGTGTCTTACGACGGTCGAGTGTCGTGAGTAACTTTCGATTTCAACTTTGGTCAAAAGATAAAGTGTTATGATTTTATCTTAGTATGGAAAAGTGTAATAAATGTTTTCCTTGCTTTGGTCGTGGTCGAGACTGGTGAAATTTTACCCAAACAATGCATAAAGTAAATTTTAATTCTCATTTCGTATTATAATGTGAAACGTGGAATAGACATAAAGTCAATTGTAATTATTATTTCGTATTGTGATGAAAATCTAGGAATAGGCGAGAGTTAATCGCAATTCCTGATTTGCATGGAAAGGTAAGAGATAGGCATAAAGTAAATTATAATCTATACTTTCACTCCAAGAAATAGGCATAAAGTAAATTGTAATTTCTTGGACATGAGCAATGATCTAGAATCTGTAATGATTCGTAGTAGGCTCTCGAACGTGATCACATGACTACTGAATGTTAGTCATATTCATGGAATCGAGTATGTTCCCGTCATTGTAAGATGTTTAGATGTACGGTAAGAATGATGGCAAACCATGTTTGTTTATACGCTTTGTTTACTTGAGTTTCCAAAGTTGGCAAAGTTTTAATTTGAAAATGAATGTTCTCACTAGGCGTAAGCCTAATCGTTTCAAATTAAATTTTCTTACCGGGTACAAGCTTGGGGAAGTAACGGGAAGAGGGACGAGTGATTTCCGGTATTCAACTTTTGGTGATAAGTGGAGAAGTTAGCATATACGAGGATGCTTTTGATGAATGACCTAGACAACCAATTTAATCTAATCGTAGTTGCCAAGATTAGATTAAGAGTTTGTTTTGATATTTCAAACTGTGTATATGAACCCTCATAGTTAATTCTCCAGTTATGTATAAAAGTTTGGATGAAATTATGGTTAACTCTGATAAATTTTAAGGTTTAAATTTGTCTTGGTTTTTGGACGTTTCACATAAGCCCGATTTTAAGAAATAAGTTTTTTTTTTAAATTATATATCAATTTTCAAAAATTCTACAACATTTTAAAGTTTTCAAGTCCTTTTTGACGTTTTTGTAAGTGTTCAAATACTAAAGCTCAAAATGAAAATGATAAAAACATATAACGTATTTGTGTAAAAATTTTAAATAAGGATTTTTAAAGTGTATTTGGATAATTCAATTAGAGATTTTAAACTGTATTTCAATAAGATATTGTCCTAAAAGATTAAAATTTTAAAACATGATCTTTTTTACGTTGAAAAATGAGTTTTGGAAGAAGAAAAAAACTCGGCCCCAGACCAGGTCCATGGTTTTACGGACCGGTTACGAAACATAGAACGGGTCTTGGTTTTTTGGTCGGGACCGGAATCGGTTATGGAAAGTCATATTGGATCCGAGACCGATTTGAGTGAATCAACTCTGCCTGAGACCGATTTTTTGCTATTTATACATAGATAATTTCCAATACAAAGTCTTATAATCAAAATGTGAATCGGACATGATATAACAACAACTACAAAATATAAAAATTAGATTTTTATAAAGAATCGGAGATGCCACCCCTTGTTTATTATCTTTACATTTGTTTTGATAACGAAGATTTTCGTTGTTCACGTGTAAAACACATGATAACTAGGGGCCCACATTTCTGTTAATCCACTTGGCAATTTGGCATCATGTAAATATTAAACCAAAATGAAATTAATAAATTAATTTAAAACAGAAAAGGGAAAAAAAATCCAAGAAATGCCGAATCATTCCACAAATCCAATCCTTGCCGTGTGATTTGGAAAGTATGAACACCGGAACCAAGCAGCTCCGCCGCTG
The DNA here is from genome assembly GCA_033807775.1 of Saussurea involucrata. Taxonomy (NCBI): domain Eukaryota; kingdom Viridiplantae; phylum Streptophyta; class Magnoliopsida; order Asterales; family Asteraceae; genus Saussurea; species Saussurea involucrata. Next base: position 10,639,563 of record CM066322.1, on the reverse strand, counting down.
ATCTCCGCCACGAAATTTGCCCGTAAAAACTTAAATCCAAACGCTTACGTGTCAATCACACATCGTCAACATGAGATAGCATCATTACGATCAATTTATCCTCAATATCGATCCTGTGATCTTGTATTTTCTCAGATCAATTGAAGAATCAGATAAATCGATGATGGGATACGAGAATCAGGGCTTTGAAGACGCCCAAATCTATGCATCTCGTGAAGAAATGGAGTCTCTTGTTCTTGACGATGCCGATAATAACAATAACGGCAACGAAAACAATCCGGCATCCAGATCCAACGGCGGTGCAAACGGAGATGGTATTCAACACCAACATCCTCTTTCTTCAGCCATGCCGTTTGCGGAAATACCTACCACCGACGACAATGATCCTTTGTTATCTTCGTCGTCCCCTAAAAAAAGCCCTAACTCGTTCAATTCGTTCCTCGAACCCCCTTCTTACGCGGATGCGGTATTCAGATCGTTCGATGGTGACCACGGCAAGCAAATCAATGGCCACGGTGCTGTGTCTACATCTTCTCCGTCTTCCAGTTCCGATTACTTGAAGATTTCCGTGACGGATCCGCAAAAGGAGCAAGATCTAAACAACTCGCTTGTTCCTGGCGGGAACGCCTTCATGACGTACTTGATTACCACATGGACGAACCTACCGGAGTTTAACGGAACAGAATTTAGCGTCCGGCGACGGTTTAAAGACGTCGTGACGTTATCGGACCGGCTATCGGATTCATACCGAGGATATTTTATCCCGTTAAGGCCTGATAAGAGTGTTGTTGAGGGTCAAGTTATGCAAAAGCAAGAGTTTGTTGAGCAGAGGAGAATGGCTTTGGAGAAGTACCTAAGAAAGCTAGCTGCGCATCCGGTGATTAGGAGAAGCGAGGAGTTGAGGCTGTTTCTGCAGGTGCAAGGAAAACTACCATTGATGAAGACGACGGACGTGGCTTCGAGGATGCTTGACGGGGCGGCGAAGCTGCCGCAACAGTTGTTTGGGGAATCCGTCGTGTCTGCAGCTGTGGACCCCAATGATGTGTCACAGCCAGCGAAAGGAGGGAGGGATTTGTTGAGGATATTTAAGGAGTTGAGGCAGTCGGTTACGAATGATTGGGGTGGAACGAAGCCCCCCGTGGTGGAAGAGGATAAGGAGTTCTTAGAGAAGAGGAAGAAGTTGCAGGATTTCGAGCAGGAGTTGTTAAACGTATCCCAGCAGGTCTGTTGTTTCTCCTAATTCTCTGAAGTTAATGGTTATGATGCATTAGGAGTTCATGTAGTTGATTCTTGGCTCACCGTTTGATCAACAAATTCTGTTTAATGCTAATGATGTATCTAAGAGATTGACGAATGTTAAATGTAATCTATGTTAAATTTGCACTTGCAAGATAATCAATTCAAAAGTTCTAGGTGTAAGAAACTAAGAACAGAAAACTTTGGAGTGGACTAGTGCCAAGAGAGCTAAACCCCTTTCATAGCCTGATGTTAAAAACCAAGCTGAATCAACAGCAATAATAAAATGCAGAAGACCACTGATTTGTTTTCAGGTGGTTGAGGGTCCATATCGCCTGATTGAAGATTCTAAAACTTGAGAATTCATATATTAGCTGTGCAATATCTTGGATAATCTAGTGTGAATTCTACCTTTGTAAGAACAGTTAAACTAGGGGCACTGGTAACTGATAACCAAATTAAGGGGTGCTAGTTTCACGTTGTACGGAATTCCCTTATATTGACTTTTAGATATTGCATTTGCAGCATAGCATTTATTGTTTGAGATTTCCTGTATGTAATTGATGCGTACATAAAGAAATATAGCCCTAGTTCATCATTGCAGATACGCCACTATGTCGTGCACCATAAAATACACATGATGCTTGTGGAGTGGTTTTACTTTCATACTCACGTCTAATGAGTTTGCTATTGCTAATGTGGTCAAGAGAAAGAACCTTCCCAGGCAACTTAGATTTTAATATGTTACCATGCATAGGCTTAGATTTGCATGTAGAATATCGGGATGGTAGGTCACCTTGCAGTTTTGGTAAGTAGCCTCTATCCGTGGACGAAACTGGAAATTTCGGCAGTCAAGTTGTTACTTCTACCATACTAAATTATAATAGACAGAGACACATACAATCATGCACACACACACACACACACACATATATATATATATAGAGGCTCCGTAAAATGCAAACCTTGCATTTGTTGCACACCTTACAAACCACAGTGTGCATATGTGAACAATGTGCATATGCATACGTGCAAGAATATACATATAATGGACATACATTCATATGGGATAATGCATATATGCATCTCAGATTATGCATATATGCACATTGGTTTGTAAGGGGTGCAACAAATACATGGTTTGTATTTGATTTGTATCATATATATATATATATATTTATATATATATATATATATATAGGCGAAGGATCGTGTGAAAAGTTGAGGTTAACGTGAGACGGTGAGAAGCGTGAGAAGTGGATCTGAACCATTGATCACTTTTAATCAAATGCCCTCCCATGAATTGCGGCTTAGAAGCGAATTGATCCGGTGCATCTCTCTCCATCTTATCTCGGTGCATCTCATCCTAATGTGCGTCCATTTCTTATCCAGCGGTTGATAACCCCTTCTCACGTTAACCTCAACTTCTCACCGGAACCCAACCCTATATTATATATATCATTTTCCATGATGTATGTGGCTCTATGCACAATGTTCTCTATTTTGCTGTGTTTTTTTAATCCATGGTCATCTTGACTCTATAATGCATTTTCATTTATGATTTGACTTTGCCACCAAACCACTTATTTCTGTCGTAGCATGTTTTTTTAAGAAATATCTGCAAAATAATCTTCTTTTCTGCACCCATCTTATACCTTCTTATTTATTACTTTCCCTTTTCTTTATTGCTTCATTTTATGAGCTCTTTGTGTTCGCGAGACAAATATTTTACCCTATCATATATCATCATCGGTAAGGCGAAAGCAGCAAATGGTCGAAGCTTATAGCTCGGTCAATGCACGAGACCTATAATATAAACGCTCTTTACAAACCAGATATTTGCAATAAAGTGGTAACACTATTTCCTACTCTTTTATGCCCGATATTGTTCGTCTATTCTAATTTCAGTTGGAATCATCATATTTGATCGTATATTTGTTTCATATTGAGATAAGAACATATTTGTTGATATTAGATGCTGGATTGTAGAATTCTTGCTAAAAGCTGTTACAAACTGCTACTGATATCAAGAAAACTAGGTCAAAGTTTGATTATTCACTCATAACTGAATGGTTATGAGATATTCTGGCTTTCGAGAGGCCAAGAACTCCCCCAAGGATTACACCCAATTGATTACAAAACTCATACCTAAACGCTTTCACCCTACTTCTATTTATACTTCTCCTAACAACCCACTTACCTCTCTTATTGACTAATTGACCAATTGACCAGAACTCCACGATTAACTAATTAACTGGCTCACTATTATCCCTACTATCTATATATGTGTAACAAAAGTCTGCTAGCTTCAGTTTTACGTTTGCACTGTTAAGTTCACCATCTTGTGGAACTGCAGGCTGAATCTCTTGTTAAAGCTCAGCAAGACATCGGAGAGACCCTGGGGCAATTGGGGCTGGCTTTTGTCAAACTAACTAAATTTGAGTCCGAGGAAGCCATGTTCAACTCTCAAAAAGTGAGAGCCGCAGATATGAAAAATGTGGCTACTTCTGCTGTTAAAGCCAGCAGATTGTATCGGGAGTTGAATGCACAGACTGTCAGACATTTGGTATCTTCTAGATACTTCATTTAGCTTCTCACATCTTCTATTACAGAAGTTAAATAAGTGAAAATTGGCGTCTTGTTTAACTTATTGCAGGATAAGCTTCATGAATATCTTGGAGTGATGTTAGCTGTGAATAATGCGTATTCAGATCGATCAAATGCTTTGTTGACAGTACAGACTCTTCTATCGGAGCTGGCAACCCTAAATGGTAGGATTGAAAAGCTTGAAGCAGCTGCATCCAAGATATTTGGGGGTGACAGGTCTAGAGTTCGAAAAATCGAAGAGTTGAAAGAAACTATGAGGGTTACCGATGAAGCTAAAAGCTGTGCAGTTAGAGAATATGAGCGCATAAAGGTAACGGAATTTGTTCTGCTTGTCTTTATAGCTTCCAAGGCTGATGATCAGTTTCCAATCTTTATTAAACATCTTACCTTATCATTTTGTTATGATTTGAGAACTTGTCATAAACCATTTAATCGTGATATTATGTTCAAAATGGAGCACCTAACCTTCCTTTCTTACTGGATTTTACACTTGGGGCAATGAATGAAATAAATTATGATTTATGCTCATGCTACTTGATGTTTGATATTCTTTAGAAAGGCATTGATAACATGGATGATGGAGCAGGGAGGGGGAAGCTAATTTTGAGTGTTTGAGAGTGGAACATCTATTGTCTGAATCAATCTTTTTGTTAGATTAATATGAGTCTTCTATAAGCATTGAAACAAAGTTCTTCCTCATCAATTACTCCTGCTGTTTCAATGTAAGTGGCCAAGTGCTATGTGCTACTTCCACCATTATTGAGAAATATTACTGATAAACCTGCCATTAGGTTTACTACACACGGAAACGGAAGGAAATAGGAGAGGTAGTACTATATGCTTTAATAATTGTGCTGCGGGTAGTTAAGGTTTTCTGGTCTTTCGGGGATCTTTCTGTTTAAGCTGTTAAGGGAGCTGGGTGGGAAATAAATTAGTGGCTTTTAGTTGTCTTTTTGGTGTATTGGGCGAAAGCCTGGGAGAGTACATATCTCTCGATTCTCGAATGCAGGTTTTCATTCGTAAGCATTCAGTTTTCTGTGAGAATCAGATTGGAATTTGAAGGTATATCAATTATATATTTGATTAATATAGATGAATTACATACAAATGGGTAGCATAAGGGACAAACCTTCTTTTGTCCCTTATGACTAACTGGAAGACTGTGTCAAATTTAGAGGACTTGCCATTTATGTAGTACACCTTGAAGAGGAAGACATAGCAGTATAGCACTGCCACTTATTTTGGGACGGAGTCAAACCAGTTACGTTTTATGGGACAGAGAGTTCGGTTACGTCTCTCTTGTACTAGCCTTTATTCATATTGCTTCTGCTTACTCGTACCTCCTTTCTCAAAATTGAGCATATTTGTCTTTTATCTATCTCTTTTTCTATTTGTATTGTTATTGCTCACTCATATATAACTTTTTAACATTTATTTTTATCTGTTTTTCTACATTTCTCACTAGTGGGGGTCTTCACTGAAACATCTGTCTACTCATTAGGGTAGAGGTCAAGTTTGCATACATCTCACAAGTGGGATTTACGGGGGTTTGGTTTGGTTAGATGATGTAAAGTGTTGGTATTCGATCTGAGTTGATGCTAGTGGCAGAAGAAAGAGGTTAAAATGTTAAATATAGCTGATTTGTCTAAAATTGGATGCAGATATGATTGTGAATATTTTGAAACAAGACAAAAAGGGAAATACAAAATTATTTGGGGAGGGAATAATAATCGGATGTGCAAAACTTGTTTTCTGGACCCCCTTTAGTCAATCTACAACATTTTGGACCATCCTTGATTGTTATTATGACTGCCAGAGTGATCTTGATCCTTGAAAATTATGCAACGATGAATGCTTTTGCAGGAGAATAATAAGAACGAGCTCGAGAGACTGGACAAAGAAAGGCACAATGATTTCTTTGGCATGTTGAAAGGCTTCGTTGCTAACCAGGTACTGTTGTTCATCTTTTGTTTTTAAAAAAAATTCGGAGCCACTTATGTATTATCCTCCTCTCATCTGAACATAGAAAATCCAAAGGAAACGTCAATCGATACTATAAATCCCGAAATCGAAATTGCTGCCATTCTGCTGAACATAATTAGTAGAAAAGATACCTAGTGATTTTTGGGTTTATGAATTTGATAGCAATGACATTGTGGTTGTTATGAGAACAGGCAGGATATGCGGAGAAGATGGCGAGCGTGTGGGAAACGGTTGCGAATGAAACAAGTGGATATGCGAAAAACTGTTAGGTGAAATAGAGGTTCTGTGAACAATGTTGTTATGGGTTATTTCTCCTTATAACATCCTTTTGTACCTTTTTTATGTACACTCCTAGACAATTTATCTTACAAGCTATTTTACAAAAAACGCCTCGCCTTTTTTTCACCAACTCATTTTCTCGGTAATTTTTGACATTTTTAAGAAACATAATTGTGATGTTCATTTGATTCTTTTTGTAATTTTATGATGGGAGGAATTGGTTTTTTGTCCCATAATATGAGAATGGCAAATGATGGCCAATGCAATATCAACTTGTATTTTATGCTAATTGCATATGTTTCTGGTGCCAACTTGCAATGGGTTCTTGTTATATCGTGAAAAGAGGATGTTTTTGAGGCACCAAGACTCTATACAAAAAGACTATTGGGGTAAATTGTGAGTTATAATGTATTTGAGATGGAAACTTGTGGGTCGAACAAGATCAATTCTATTCAAATTCCTTTAAATGATTCAAAAGAAAAACATTTCTGCGAAAAAGTCCAATTACGAATTAATCAGTTGGCTTGCATGCACGTACCAGATACCCATGGTTCTATAAGGCCTGATGCCACGATAAACCCCATAGTGTTTGTATAAGAAGTGGCTCACGCTATGGCGACTTGAGGCACGCCATGGTGTGCGTTATTTACAAGCCGTGACTTTTTTTTTTTACCTTTTGTGTTTACGCTTTTAATTGTAAGTTTTTACCCTTTATGGTTTCACCTAATTACCTTGCTCATAGAGTCTGTGACTGATTTATTTTGAATTCTCCATCACAAGCTCTTTACATCATATCAATATGTATGTTTTTCTTTTCCTAATATGTGAATTTAAATGATTTAATATCGTTGTTTCATTGAATAATAATAGAAAACATATACGTATAATCACACACACACACACACATGTGAAGGATCGTGTGAGAAGTTGAGGTTAACATGAGAAGCGGATCTGAACTGTTGAATCACTTTTAATCAAATGTCCTCCTATGAATTGCGGCTTAGAAGGGAATTGATCTGGTGCATCTCATCCTAAATTCCTAATGTGCGCCCATTTCTCATCCAATAGTTGATAACCACTTCTCACGTTGACCTTAACTTCTCATCGGAACCCCACCCTATATATATATATAGAGAGAGAGAGAGAGAGAGAGAGAAAGGTTCAAACGAGAACGCTAACTATTTACGAGAAGCACGAGAACGGCCGCCCATGTACAAAATCACATGTGATTCACATACAAAATCATATGTGATTAAAATTTTGGACACGCGCGGTTTGTCCTGCGGTTTGTACTGTGAATCACATGTGATTTTGTACATGGACGGTGCTCCTAGCGTTTTCTTAAATTGTTACGCTCCTCGTTTGAACCCACCTATATATATATATATATATATTGAATACAAAAATCCAATGGAATTACTAGTAGGTCAAGCACTAGAACACTGAACACCCTCCATACCACATATCCTCAATTCTCATAACATTTCCTTTCTAACTACAAATCTAATGCCCTAAACACCTACAAACAGGATCTTGAGCAGTAAAAAAGAAGCCATTAAGCTTTTAAAATCCATAGTACATCTGTCCATAGCATTCAATTAAAGAAAACAGGTACCCTAAAGGGTATGGGTATCCTCCATATCCATCAAACCCATCTCCATTTAAGATTAACCACAAAAAGGTTCCTTAATCTATGTGACAAGAAATGCAACAGATCGAACATGACATCTATTATTGTAAATATACCATTATTCTTGTGAAAATACACAGTATGCAAAGCTGCACAAAAGGTGTTCATAGTTTTTATGCTTTTGTATTTCCACAATTTACAGTGTTATTTCCACAAGAATGATTATACAAAAAGGTTTCAATCTTTGTCTCTATTATAACCGAGTAGCAGCAAACTGATGATAAGTACAGTACAGAAACAAGCAAGTAAATTGAGTATATATGAAAAACAAGGAGTTCGTGAAGCCATTGGATATAAGGTTAATGCATTGGATATAAAGGAAGTACTTGAGAAATTGATCAATCTATATAGGATAAACCCTAACAATTTTTTGGGCAAAAATCTGAGGCACTTTTAATACTCGCCTGTCTAGCCAATAAATACTACTACAATCAAATTCAAATATAGGTATGAGTTTCACCTCGATCATCAAACGTCTGCCATAACTGGAGGAGCAGCGGCAGCAGATGAAGTGGCTCCACCGAGGAACGAAAGCAAGCCGGCGGTAGTCTGATCCTGATCATCCAAAAACAGGTCTTCCGGATCTCTAAACGCTCCATGGACGCAGACAATCGCTAATCCAACCACAAGTGCAGAGATCACGAGCGATCCGATGCTTGTGAGGAAAACAACAATGATAGTGAATACAATCAGGATCAGTAGGGTTTCGCGGTCGGAGAAGGTACGTCCGAAGAGGACGAGTGGCTGATCTGATGGACGGAAAAGGTACAGAAAAAGCCAGGCACCGAGAAGACAGAGAAGGATGATGAGAGAGAAAGGATGAGAGAGGAGAGAAAAAGCGAGGACCACAGCTAGTAGCGCTGTGTAGTTGACGCGGAAATACGAGTAGTTTTTGCGGCTGCGTGAGGTAGCGTCGGATAGGGAAGCCGGACAAGAGAAGGCGGAGCGGTCGACGAGCTCGTACCAGGGGCGGCGTTGGGAGAAGGACCGGCGGATGGAGGAGGAGAGGCGGGAGATAAAGGACCGGAGGGCCGGGGTTGCTATTGATGCTGTTTGACTGGTGGTGGTGGTGGCTTGGGGGTTGGAGATTGGGAGGGACGACGGCGGTGACGCCATCGTGTTGCGGTGGTGGCCGGAAACAAAATCGGGAAACGGATTCGGAGCAAAGTGCAATGCCAACGGCGGAGAGAATGTCGTTACTCGTGACTCGTTAAGACTTAAGCTGACCTACAAAACTTTCCCCTGAACTTTTCTTTGGTTTGTACGATCAGTCCCTTCATTTATTAGTATATACAATTATCCCCTAATTTTATCAATATATACATAGTTAGTCTCTTTGTTTATTATAATAGGTAAGATTAGTCCATTAGTTTTATTTAAGTGTAACTAACACCCCTAGAATTTAAGAGTGTTGATATTTTAGTCCATTGGCAATTGCTGAATGGTTTGGTGCAGAATGATTAAGTGGTCAGAATGATTAAGAGGCTCTTATTATATAGTAAAAAGTAAAATATGGTTGTTTTGTAATTGTTCAGAATGAAATCTGAGCGTTTAATGGTTAAGGGAGGTCCAGGTTACAAAATCATTCAGAGGGTTTTAGAACCATTAAGAGACATACTATTTTTTTGCCAAGCAAGATTCACCTCTTAGCGATTCAGAGGTTGCCTCTTAATGGAACCATTCAGACGTAAACAAACAACCCCTAAAGTTCAAGTGATTGATATGGTACATGATTTTTAATAATGGGTTAATTTTTTTTTATAATGAAAATGGTTTAATCATAAATCCATTGGTACTATTCGAGTAATAATTATGGGCATCATCAGTGTACTTCTCTCGTTTGTCATTTTGCTTCTACTTAAAAAACACGTTTATTTTATCCAACCGTAAAATCAACGAATATAAGGTATATGCATGTGATTTCGTGCACGCCATGTTCTTTATTCTTTGGTTTCAATAAATTCCGGTAGACTTTTTGGATCAGGATCAACACAAATACAACCAGTGTTATCTTGCCACGAATTTTTATTCTTTGAATCACCGTTTGAATGCATCTTAATTTTTTGCTTTAGAGTTTTCTAACAAGGGACCATTTGAATTATTGTAGCATTTAATTAAAAGTGGTTGCTTCATGATTACTATATGTACATTCTCCATTTTAAACGAGGCAAGAAAGGACTAGGAATCGTGTTCTTTAAGTCTTTTTGTGCGTACACTTTATCATCCGGCATATGCCCACCGTCCTCCATAGTGTGTTTCACCAAAACACTATAAACCTAATTATGGTAATTTTCAATTTTCACATAATAAATGGTTAAATCCAAAATGATAGCTTAATATGTATGATATTTTCATTTTACAAGTTTTTGCTTTAAAGAAAAAGGTAAATCATACTCCCATCATTCTTAACTTGTCGTGTTTTTTTTTTTCATATTTGACATTGGTTAGGTTTCATGTCTGCAATTTTAGTTACCGATTTTATTTTTTTGGAACGACAGAGTATATTAACAAGCACAAGCCTAGCGAGAAGCTAGGGATGCAAATTCGAGGCAAAAAGAGCGTTCGGGTTACAACACAAATCAGTCCAACTAATGAACTTTCCAAACGGAGCTCTGTGCCTAATCCAATGGAAAGCAATGGATTGAATCTCATTAGCTAGCACAAGGGGACTATCAGACTTATTGCTGAAAACTTTCTTGTTTTTGCTTTTCCAAATAACCCCAAAAAACGCGTGAATTACCACATCAAGGATCAACCTCAGTTTTGGAGTTAACATGTTGAGGTTCGAAGAATCCAAGAGATGCTCCACACCAGAACAATCAACCAGAACCAAATTCCACCATCGGTTCAACGCTTTTTTGACTTCCTTGGCGCGACTACATTCGATAAACAGATGATGTGACGACTCCAAGAAAAACTAAACACTTACTGTATAAAAAATCGAATTAAGATAGCTTTTACAAGACTTAAAAGAATGTCAACGTGTGAAAAAAAAAATCTTTTTTTAACCGGCTGCATTGATCTTACATTCATAGAATGTGATCATATTATATATTTTTAACATTGATTGTATTGTTTTCGTCATTATCAAATGCAATATTTGTTTTTGTATGCGTAATTTAGAGATTATTTTTAATTACTTCAATTGATTTGGCCAAACTTATAATTACTTTTAATTTTTACTATTTATTTTTAATGATTATATTACGAAACAACAAAAATCTATTTGGATACTATTATACATAAGACAATTGCTTTTTTAATCGTTAAAATATTAGAAGGATAATAAGGGAACGTTTGAAAAGATGAAATAATTTTGAGGGATTTGAATTTTATAGAAGGATTTGGATTTTTTTTGTGTTTAATTTGTAGGAGCCGGAATGAAATTGAATTTCATTCTTCATAATTTATAAAAAAAACAAATTATAAATAATTACAAATACAATTAAATTACGTTTTATTAATGAATTATAATAAATACATGTTTTAAACACATTTTAGAATATAATTACATAAAATATACTATGAAATCTAGTATTTAAAAATCATATATATATGTGGGATTTCAATGATATTCTAGGATTTCAAATCAAGGAATTTCTTCAAACCAACCAAACATAAAACCTTATTAATCCTCAAAACCAAAAGATCTAAAGGGTTTTACCTTATTTGAAAAATGGGCTAAGGCATTGTTTGGAAAAAAAAAAGCTAGCTTATAAGTTAGCTTATTTTTGAAATACATGTTTGAATGACCATAAACTAGCTTATAAGCTAGTTTTTTGAAAAGCTATTTGGAGTAGTTTATGAGTAGTTTTTTGTAAATGTTCCAATTATGCCCTCATTAATATAAATTATTATTTATTAACTATTTTTTTTAATATGTCATTTTTGGTCATTTAAATGCTTATAAGCTACTTTTTGCCAAACGTGTTTTTTTCATCAACTAACTTATCAGTCAACAGCTAGCTTATAAGCTACCAACTAACTTATAAGTTATAAGCTAGTTTATTAGCTAGTTTGCCAAACATAGCCTAAACTATAGCTAATATAGAATATTAACTAGGGAAATTAATTAAAATACCCTAAGTTTGACCAACTGTTACCAAAGTACCCCAAAAAATTATTTTCTTACCGAAATGCCCTCTTTTTCCGCGATAGGATCCCGCAATCGCGGTCAGGGACCAATTGTGAAATTTTTTGCAAGAAATATTTACACTTTCAGTCTCTGGCCCCCGCGATGGCTCAAACGCGGCCCGCGATGGCCCGCTATGGGGACTGAAAGTGTAAATAATCTTGCAAAATTTTACACTTTCAGTCCCTGCCCGCGATCGCGAGATTTTATCGCGGAAAAAGAGGGCATTTCGGTAAGAAAATAATTTTTTGGGGTACTTTGGTAACAGTTGGTTTGACTTAGAGTATTTTAATTAATTTCCCTATTAACTATATAATAGCATTACATTCGATTTTATGCCAAACAAATGCATGTATTGGTTAATTCATTCCATTATTTCCGAATCTTTGACCGTCACATTCTTTTGCTGTACAAATTTGATTAGTCATCCTCAACTTAAACAAATTCATGATTCATGAGTTGTTAAAGCATCTCCGACCAAAAAATAAGAATTTTGGTTCTTATCTTAATGTTTAGTGTGAAGTGACATATTACTAGTTTTTTTATTATTTTTGACTTTATTATCATTAAAAATATATATTTAACCCACAAAACAAAGTTCTTGTAAGAACTAACATTGTATCATTTTATGTGATTTCTTGTTTTGATGAGTTAGAAATAAGGTGACAACAAAAAGTGTAAAAAATGTGTCCTTATAAGAACCTATGTTGGAGATGCTCTTAAAGACCTCTGATAACGAAGGTTTATCTGTGTAACTTTAGATCATTCATTATCGTCTCCTATATTAGTCGGTATATCAAAATTGACCCGAATACCTACGTTTATCCAAACCAAAACAATAATGAAATCATTCAACTTTCACAAAACATGTTTTAGATTCGATTTTACTATATACTAATCAATAATTCAATTTGTTATCAATCTTTATTAGACCATCTTCAATGAACCCTCTATTTTACTCTTTATCTCTATTTTACTTTCTAAATTCTCTCCAATAAACCCTCTATTTTACTCCCTAAAATAGATTTTACTATTCATACTCTATATTTTTTTCTAACTTTTATATAATTACAAAATGGTCCTTCAATTTTTTAGATTCTTGTATTTTTTTTTTGTTGTCTAATACCAATTTTAATAAACTAGAATTATATTTATTTTTAAGTTTTAAATTTTATCCAACTAATTTTAAAAACTAATAAATATATCTAATTTTAAAGTTAATAAACATAAGGTTATTGTGAAAATACAAAATAGAGAATTTAATTAAAATACTCAAAGTTGAACTTTGACTTACCAAAATACCCATCTTCTCTCTTATTTTACCAAAATACCCATTTTTCCCACGATGAGGGTCCGCGATCGCGGACAAGGACCAATTTTGAAATTTTTTTATTTTATATTTACACTTTCAGTCCCTGTTCGCGATCGCTGACCTCCATCGCGGAAAAAATTGGTATTTTTGTAAAATCAAAGAGAAAATGAGTATTTTGGTAAGTCAAATTCCAACTTTGGGTATTTTAATTAAATTCCCTAAAAAAATATAAGCATGCAATTTATAAAATTAATAAATATAAGGATATGGAATTTCGGTTAGTTTGGATTACACATGTCCCTAAATTCGAATTTCAATAACCTTTTATCTCTATATATATCTAGTTCATCCTTCAACTCTTCTCACAATCTCTCTCTACCTATACATACAAACATCTATATCTATACATACCTATGTTTTAAAGTTCCCATTAGCAGTTGACACCATCATCATATCACTCAAAAATGTCTTCTTCTTCTTCTTCATTTCCTGATATATGGGTTTGGATACAAAACCTACCACCACCAACACAGTGGCAAACAAACACCAAATCCATAACCATTTGTTCTTCATCGTCTTCTTCTCAACCATCTCTCCAACTCTCCATTTCCAAAACCCTAAATCACCCTTCTTCAATCTCCTTCTCCATTCTTGCAGATTACAACTACCCCATCTCTCTTTGGACCTCTAAACCCCTCAATACCTCCATGATCAACAATATCTTGCATCATGAAAACACCATCTCCAAACTCTTGACAAATATCATTAAAGATATCCTTAACTACACTCCCATAAAACCCAGCAATTCTTTCCTTAAACTCCCCGAACCAAACTCCATTCCTGACCTTAAACACATCTTCAACTTCTTGTTTCTTGCACTCACTTTCATCATCTCCATCTACGAAGCTCCTCAAGATATCAGGTGTGACTGTATCAACAATCTTAAGGATCATTTCGCGTGTTCGTGGGCCCGCGAAACGTCGAAGAGGTTGATGATTTTAATGGGTTCGAACACGGAAGAACAGTGGATGAGATCGATGAGTCTTGCGATCACGAACTGGATGATGGAGTTGAGAACGATGAGTTACGTGCTGAAAGCGCCATCGCCGATGTATTCGTCGGCGGTTTCGGAGTTAGGGTTGTGGAAAGTTCAGGTGTATTGTCCGGTGATTGCTATGGAGATGGAGAAGTGTAATAGTAGTACTCTTGGGCAAGAAGATCCGAAGCTTGAGTTTTCGTTGAATTATCACCAGCTTGAAGGGGTGATACAATTGAATTATCAAGTGATGGTTCGAGAGAAGTGGATTGATGTTTTGGTTAGCATCGATAATGTGAGGTATATATGGAGGTTAAGTTTACGTACATGCACTTCTCTAACCACTATAATAAAATAAACAAGCACAATAAGTTGATATGATTTTCTTTTTAACATTTTAAACGTATTTTTAGGACGTTTTTGACATAAGACATTATATTAGTTTTTTTTAGGGTTGGGTTCACGTGATACCAACCTATTTTCGTGAGACCATAAAGTTAACACTAAACATTCACAATGATTTATTGTGAAGATAACAAAAACAACGAACCTTCACAGCAAAAACACTGTGAAAGTTTACCATCACAGTACCTTCATAGTCTTTTGCTGTGAAGGTTTAGTGTTAATTTTTTTTATCTCAAAGAAATAGTCTGGTTTCACATGATCTAAGTCTAATTTTTTATAGCACACTATTTAAAAATCCTTTTATAAAAATATGTGTTCACACAACACTTAATAAAAAATGTCATATAAAAAACTCATAAAAATGTCTTCAAACTATGTTCAAAAGTGTCTATTAACATATTGCACTATTTTTACCAATGACCCATAAATGTTTGTGTTAATCATCGGCTAGATTTGTAACCATTATGAATAAAAATCTGGTGTCCAAAATTTTATGTTACCAACTACATACATACACATAATCAGATAAAGAATGTGAGCATATATTAAATAAATTATGAATAAATAAAAAATACGATGCGTCTTATTTTTATTGGTGGGACAAGGATAAGATATAGGATTTTGAGACATGTGATTTTTATTCATACGTTGAAACCACCTTCTCTCATTTAAGGGTTATTTTAGAAATTAATTTGATTCTACATAATCTTAGATGCTATAAAAGTCAAGGTCTACAACTCTAGGAATTCGTCATTCTGGGATAATCTGTATCCGTCTAACCCACTTTTCACCTGTCTTGCCCTATGTCAACACTTTGGAACAATATGTCCCCGTCTAGCCTCGATCCGTTGGGTGTGATGTGTTAAGAGTCGATCCAGATATTTCACTTTTATATATGTTGGAACCTCCTTAGAATTTGTTTGTTAGCAGCTTAACGAGACTCACAATTTTTCCGATTAGCTATACATGATTATTTAATAACAACTTAATGATATAGAAAGTTGCTTATTCAATAGAGTTTTAGGTACGAGTTTATACAGAAAGCCAATTTTTTTCTAAAACCGCAATCTCAATTTATCTAGAAGAAAAATCCATAGACAACTTTATCCTGCGTACAAAACTCGATAAAAACCAACTATCTCCAGGGACGGACCCCATGAGGGGCACGTGCCACCGTAAGAATTTTCCGACGAAGGGTAAAAAAAATTATTTTTGTGAAGGTGCCACCGTATCGATTTAGAAGGTGCTACGGTATTCATTTGGAAACTACAATGGGTGCACCTAAACTGAAAAAAAGACCCAAATCTTATAACCATTCAACCAAAAAACCCGGAAAAATCTCTTGAAATCAACAAAAAATACCGAAAAATCTCTCGAAATTTATAAAAAAACTTAAAAATCCTCCGAAATCAAGCAAAAAACGTTAAAAATATCTCAAAACGCCAAAATTTGGCTAAAAACACATCAGACGATATTGAACGTTGAAAAAAAATGAAAGACACTTCGATAAAAACTGTATGAAAAAATATGGTGTCACCGTATGAAAATTTGTGTAGGTTATCTCCCTCTAACATTTGTTTAATTATGCAGGTGTGATGTTATAAGACTGGTGAACAACATTCTGCTGAAAGAACGAGGAGCAGGAACCGATGAAAAACACTTCCCATCACGCATATCCCTACAACTCACTCCCACCATCCAAAACAACGTCATCAGCGTCTCCGTTAGCAGATCTTCCCAAAACCCTACACGAGAAATCGGCGTCGAGAGATCTATCGAAGGCTCCTTCGAACCACCAAACCCTCACATCGGTATCTCCGTTTCCGCCGGCGAAACCGTCACCACCAACCTCCAGCCATGGAAATTCGAGCAATCAGTCTACGGCTACAGCGGCACTTTCAACTGGTTCCTTCACGACAGCGTTAATGGCCGTGAGGTTGTTACATCGAAGCCTTCCAAGGTGGCGTTGCTTCAGCCAAAGTCTTGGTTCAGGAACAGGTATTCGAGCGCTTACCGGCCGTTTACGAGGCAAGGAGGGGTGATATTCGCCGGAGATGAGT
Organism: Saussurea involucrata; assembly: GCA_033807775.1. Taxonomy (NCBI): domain Eukaryota; kingdom Viridiplantae; phylum Streptophyta; class Magnoliopsida; order Asterales; family Asteraceae; genus Saussurea; species Saussurea involucrata. Next base: position 10,622,823 of record CM066322.1, on the reverse strand, counting down.
ACGGAGAAAGTGTGTTGTGGAAGGTGGGAAGAGGTGCGATTGGGCAAACGATGGAGTGGGAAGTCAAAGGGTCGATTTGGTTGACTTATTGGCCTAATAAATACAAGACTTTTTATACGGAAACCAAAAGATTGGAGTTCAGGGAGGTTCTTCGTCTTACCCTTGCTTGAATTTGAATATGTAAAATATGGGAATTGTTTATAGAGGTTTTGGTTTGAATAAGTTGTGTGTTTTATATTTATTTTTGTAAGATATGTAAAATTGTTGATATTTAAGATATTTTATATTTACGATTACATGTAAATGGTATAATTGTGTATCATAAATTTTGGTGATAAAATTTTATAAAATTGTGATTCATATGTTAAAGTTCTGTAAATAATTTAAATTTATATCACAAATATTATAGCAAATCATTTGCAAAAACAAGGTAGATTGGTTCAAATATATACAAAGCAATATACAAATGTTAAATCAAATTAATATACAAATTGCATAAATGAAAGGTTTAAATACATAAAATATAAATATAAATACAAAATAAATTATATAAAAGATAAATATAGTTAAATTTTCAACCAAAACTGGTTTCCTCATGTACTACACTTTTGTAGAGCTTGCCAATGTATCTCAAAAACCATTTGCAACTCATGAGTTGCTAATCTAGAAGTTGCCATGCTGAATTCATCACATGACTTTGAACATAATTATTCTTTTATACCAATGTACAAGCAGCTATATATGCGTAAATAAACCATCGCTACAAAAACCAGGATCGTGTTAAGTACCAAAAACTCATTTCATTACAATCGCAGAGAATTGGCTCCTTTTCCCAATTGCTTTGAGATCAGCAATCTCCCAACAACTTCCCTCTTTATAACATTCAACCTGCCGAGAAAACGTTAGTAGTCTAAACATGAAACAATCATTGCGTTATGAAAATTTAACGTGATTTGGTTTACATACAATGTCCAAAACTTGATTGTTTTCTGTCGTTCCCCCAACAGCATAGAGCTTTTCTCCCAGAACAAAAGCACCAAAATTTCCTCTAGAGACGTTCATGGGTTCAATGTCCACCCAAGAACCCATGCGGGTATCAAGCATTTCCACCACGGGTATGGCCTTATTTCCATCAAATCCACCAACAGTATATCTATTATGTCATCCACAAAGTTTTTAGTATAAGGTATTCGGAAGAGTTGCATACCTTTTTCTTAGTGTACAAGCAGAAAACTTAGGTAAGTGCTTACCAAGCTACATTACCTTACTGGATGAACATGGCAAGGACCAAGAATCTTACCCGGTAAGAGCTAAGGCAAGGACCGAGACTCTTACTCAGTAAGTGAGTGCGACAACTCTTACCATGGTTAGCGCTTACCGGGTAAATTGTTGCATACTATGTCATTTTGGTGGACTAAAATCTTACCCAGTAAGTAAGTGATAGTGTTGAATTTTACCACTTACAGGGTAAGTATTTGGTAAACGGCCCCTTAATCTACCAAAATATTCCCTTCATACCGAAATAAACGCTGACTAGGCCCCGGTTTTAGCAGGAAATGTTAAACATTATTCAAATATCCAGCTAGTGCCTAATTAGAGACAAGATACAAGAGTCTTTTTGGACCACGTAAATGTTGCATTTATTTTAGAACAACCCATAATGGAAGTTGTTTTATTTGTTGTGGGACGAAAGGAGTATGATTTTCATAATGTATGAAATAAATTTAGATAGGACTGCTATGGCAGATCCCAGAATATCACAAGTCTTGCTGCTTTGGGTAGATGTCAGGTCTGCATACATTTTACCTCAGACCCTACTTCTGAGTGAGTCGTACCGGGTTGCATTTGTTTTACAACGTCAGAATAAAATGAGTTGTGTAGGACAGTCAGATTGCAGAACGAAGGATATAATAAGATGAATGAATACCACTACAGATCTCTAATGGTTCGATAAATACGGAGACCTGAGAAGTAGACTTATGAACTTACAGTTTCTCGTTTAGCACAACCATCGAATGACAGCCCTTCCTTGCGTTCATGCTTGGAAGTTTGTACCATACTTCTTCACGAGGTTCAAACATTTCAACAGAACTGCATGACACAAACGATTGTGCATCCGATTAATGATGGATGACTGATGGGCTTCTTGAACACACATAAAAATTTGTTAATGAACCTTGGATATACCAAGTCCGCTTGGTTTGGTTTGGTTTACTAAAAGATGAATATAAATGGAATAATCTCTTAATAGAGTAATAAACCACTAATTATATGTTACCTCAAATAAGATCCTCCATCATATCCACCAGTGACATAAAGCGCGTTGTTCAGTTCTGCAGCTGCTGGAGCTAACCTCTGCATAAGAAACTACAGCTTAGAGCAAAGTGATACATATCAAAACATATTTTGCAAAAACAAACATAAAATAGTAAAATACCATGTTTTGCATTGACCGGGTGGGAAGCCACTTCCCCACATTCAGATCGAGATATTGCACCTCTGAAGAACATTGGTGTCCATCACCACCACCAACCACGAAAAGCCTGTCCTTTACCGAAGCCCCAGCAACGAGTATGTTCTTTGAATACAACAAAGGTGGTCTCGAAACCCACTGATTTTTTGTCAGACTGAATGATTCAACTACAAAACGGAAGAGATGTAAAGACATGTCTTAGGCCTTGTTTGTTTTTTTAGAAAAAAACTCTTATTAGCCTCTTATGTCTGATTTGTTAAAAGATAGGTAGGACCATTCAGACTGTTTGTTTTTTCCAAAATTTCAGTCACTTGTCTTATCGTCCTCTTATCTGGTAAGAGGAAAACCAACCTCTTATTTGCCTCTTTTTGTTTTCAATGAATTAACCTTACATCATTCCTCTCAATCTATTCACTTGGATTATAATAAAAATCAATAACTGTAACTAGGTGACTTTCAAAGTTAAATTTATATAATATATATTATTATCGATTAAACGTCGTTTAAATGAATGTTAATTTTATAATTTAGATGTAAATTTCATAATGAGGATGCATAAACATGTGAAATTGTATAAATTTATATATATATATATATATATATATATATATAAATTCAACACTATAATATTCTAATGGGTCAAATACATAATTTAAACAAATTCAGACATTTATCAGTTCACAAAAATAAACAGTCTTATTGATTCAGATTTCAGACATCAGCTCCACCTCTTATCAATCAGAAGTGAAATAATACTTCAGAGTTCAGCACCTCTTAAAAAACAAACGCCACCCTAGTAGATTGTGATTGAACTTTTGCTATATGTAAGAAGTTAAGGAGGTTATTACCTGTATTAGCTCCCTCGCCGCCAAAATGGTAAAGTTCACCATTTAAGGTTGCCGCCGATGCATATTTCTTCACAAATCTCATGGGGCTAAGTGAAATTTTGATATCCGAATATGGAATATAGGAATCTAGAGTTGTTAACCATGAAGAACCATCATATCCCCCAAAAATGAAAACAGAATCAACAAACTTCGAGAGACAAATGGACGGTGATACAAAGTCCAATAAACCAAGCCGGTTTCTAAGCCACTGGATTTCTAGTTTTGATTCACCCTGAGTGACCAAATGAAATAAAGTTACGTGGTTAGTGCAAGCCTTTTAAGTATGCAGGGACAAATATTCGACATAATAAGAGATCAAAATCTTTTAACTTTTTCAAGAAAAAACATGAATAGAACATTAAGGAAAGTATGAGCATATTAGGATTGAAGATTGTACCAGTTCTTGCTCGAGTGTATTCACTTTTACAATCTGTTTCAACTGGGAAACCTTCAATGCTTCAACTTCTTGGGTTAACTTTACACAATAGCAATATTGATCAGACTAAAATGTAGCGAAAGAGAGAAAAATGAATGGAACAATAAGCATAAAAAAACATGGATCTTAACTTCTTAAGTTTACCTTGGCAACCAATGACTCAAGATTATCTTTCTCATGTTTTTCTTCTACATCACTCGAATTTTCCTCATTAGACAAGGACTTCTTACAATCTTGATTGTCATCTAGAGGTTGAGTTGAAGTAGATGGCTCGTTTATATGTTCATCACTCAAGTCTGCTGCCCATGTTTGACCCTGGTCAACTTCATCAGTAGCAGTGACAATGGGCTCGCTTTCCTCCCAGGTGTTTGCTTGAAGAAAATCGACATGATCATTGTATTCTTGGTGCAACTGCAACTCATCTGTAGTAGTGGCAATAAGTTGGCTACTACGTTCAGCATCTGTGGTAGTGGCAAGAAGATGGCTGTCCTCCCAAGTGTTTTCTTGCAGAAAATCTGCCTTATCTTGGTACTCTTGGTTCTGTGGAATCTCCTCAACCATATCCTCCCACGAATCTTCATAAACCGGGGCTCCACTTTGATCGACAGGAGAGTTTGTGAACCAAGAAGATTGCGGTATTATATTTGATGCATCTGATGCAGAAAAAGATGAGCTTGAAGCTTGGATCCTACACTCGTGGTCATTAGTCGACTCAAAAGATGAATGGCCTTTAAATAAACCACTCCAACTTCCTCTAGAAAGGGAACTGGTAGTTGTAACAGTAGTGGAAGTATTGTTTCTGCTGAGAGCTGAAGCATATGAAAGCCCTGGTCGTAGAGGGGAATCTGACGTGCTCCCCATTTTCTTGGTTTTCTCTGCATGATCAAAACCAGATTCTTCTTCCCAATTATGCATAGCATTGTATGCCTGTATTATCACAGGTACAGGCAAAGAACTGGAATTCACCGGTGATGATTGAAATAGCGAGATCAGCTTGTTTGTTTGACTACGATCTAGTTCAAAATAAAAATGATTGCTCTCATAATAGTTCTTTGCTATAATTGGCCGAAATTTATTCTCGGACAATGGGTGGCATTGCTGTCTAACTCGAACCCGAACCTTGAATGCAAACCACATATGAAGCAAAGTATGAGAATGTTTTTAGTCATCCTAAAAAAATTACCGAGCTACAATATAAAGATGGGAAATGATACCTGTGCAGGATAACTCGTGTAGTCATCTCCATCTCCAACCCATGCAAACTTGTCAATGTTCATTTGACCGTGACTTGCAGCCTCAAATATTCCATGAAGCATACGGTCACAGTAATTAAACAAAAATAGCGGCAGCCCTTCGGTGATGTTCTTTATGTAAGAATAGTGTAGTGCTGGCAAACCTGTTCGAGAAAGGTTAGAGAGATATCATAGTTTGTTATGAGAAACATAGAAAATTATATGAATGTAAAAAGAAGCAAAAGAGATGGTGGAAAAATAATGAACTAACCAAACAACTTATTTGAAAGGCATTCGTTGATTGTACTATTTGTGCAACCCAATATAACGGCACCAAGATCAGTTTTCCTTATGTTCCTAGCGGGCACGCTATGATTGGAAGACACATAGGCTTCTTTGTTGTCCTTGTCATGGATTTTCTTTTTGCTATGCTTCCGACCTCCCATTCTGCCAGACAAATGCACAAGAACAAAGTTGTTGATAAAACAAAACATAGCAAAAAAAGTAATGCTCATATCATAGAAAACAATACAACCAATAAAACAGCTATTATGAGAGATAGTATAGCCTTTGCAGTCACAGAATTGAAATGAAGAGTGCTTATTGAAGAGAAACAAGAACTTCCTTTTTTTTCCTGCTTTTAGAGAGTTATTACACCAGAATTCAGAATTTATAGCATACTAGAAGGGAAAAAACACATGAAATTATAATAAACATTTCCTCATTTGTTAGAGGGAATGTCTCCTCTTGTAACCATTTCCTCATTTGGTGGAGGGAATCAGGGAATGTCTCCTCTTGTAAGTCAAAATATCAAATCTAACTTCCACAAGAAATTGATAACTATGGCAAGTTAATTTACAAGATCTGGTCAAACAGTTAGCCATGTGTGTTTTAAGAAACTGTAAAGACCACCCAAAGTACACGTTTAAACACCATTTGGATGCTTGGTTTACAAATTTTGTTATATGTTTTTTTTTTATCTTTTGTATCAACAACAGTTAACACATCAAATAAACTAAAAAATTAAGTGGTCAACAACAAACAGATACACCACATCCCCATAAGAAAATGAAAAATAGGAGGCCTTTGAAGAACAATAATGCTAGGATTGGATATTCACTTCACCACTTATATCAACATCAAGTTCACAAAACAAAAGCAAACGTTGATAAAAGATATGCAAACAAACAAATAAAGAAAGAACGGTGAATACTCTATTTCTTCCCAATACACAATATACTTCCAATTTACCAAAGGTTTTCACAAATATCATTGAAAACCTTTTCACAAAATGATAACAAATACGAGAGTAATACCACGTTTGCTTCAATGGCCGGTCATCAAGATGATACTATCATTAACGAATTTTATAAGCCCTATTTATTTATAATAGTTGTTATGGTCTAGATTCTAGATTATCAAAAGTTCCTCAACCTAAATCAGGAGCAACATCTCACGTTTCCACCGCCCTTTAACAGAGCAAAAGAAAGCAAATAACCAATAATGAACAGATTCCTTCACTCTTTTTATACACACTCGAAAAAAGAGCCTGTGAACAACAATAATACATGTATCGTTTACTACTACACCAATCATCATCATCTATTTCACACACACAAAGAAATTAGTTGAAAGCAACTAGATACTAAACAACGATAGATCGTGAAATCTCTCATTAAACCAACATAAGTTCAATATGATCAAATATTTTCACTATCATCGTTCATCTGCTCAAAATTTTCACACAAAAAACTAAAATAAAATGCGGAGAAGCAACTTAGCCATCTAGACAAAGAATCAAGTTCGTACGATCGATGTATGTTCCAAAATGATAAGCGTTACTCGATTCACAGAAAATACGAGTAATATGATCAAACCTGTTCACAAATATCAATAAATGCTGAAAAAAATTCAATAAATAAGAAGAAGAAAAACTTAACTGGCTTTAATGGCGGAACTGTGAGTCCTCCGGCCGTCCGATGAACCAAAAAAAACCTGTCAGAGAAAATAAAGCGAAAAAACAATTTTGCGAAATGCTTGAATATACAGTGAAAATAGAGAAAGGCGCGAGTTCAAAAGATTATATTATAAAAGGTACGGTGACCTGAAACGACGGCTTTACGCCGGAGATAAGGAAAACCGCAAGTAGAGATGGACCGGAAAACTGATAAGGAAGCAGAAGAATCGCAGGAGGGTGGTGGCTAGGATAGTAGAGTAGTAGTAGCTTAACATGAAAGTGGGCCTTGCTTCAATGCGTGCTATGGCTTGGTGACTGCTATTTTTACGGCGACGTGGACATTTTTCTATTTTCGTACAAAATTTCAAAATTAGTCTCCATTTTTCATTCGTGTTCATGATTTTCCTTGTAGATTATAGCTATCAAAATTTTCAAAATGAAATGATTTTGTGTATATCCTTTATTTATTTGGACCCTCTATTTTTTTCACACTTTTACTATTTTTATATAATGTTTCACTAGACTAAAAATATATTTATTTTTTTGAAGTCGAATATATTATTTATTTAACATGATTACGAATTTAGAAATTTATTGATTTGTAATTAACAGATCTTGTAACATTTGATGTAATATATATAGTTGTTAATCAATTTTTTTTTGTAATAATATGTTGATCCACCATTTTTTAGTGGATATAAAATGAAAAACTTTATATCTATTAAATCAGATGTTATAAGGCCATCCGTACCCCATTCGGGATGGGGCTCGGGATGGCTCGGGTTCACTGCGGGATGGGCTACGGCCCTTGCGGGGTTGGCGGGGCGGGATGGATTCCGGGGATGGGATCCCGATTCATCCCGAAGCTTTATTAAAAAAAATTATTTAATTTTTAAAAAATAATGCCGTTGAACGGCTCTTTTTAAACAAAAATAAATAAAAAATTTCTCAATTTAATCCCACTATATATTTAACCCTCAACCTCTTATTTCTCACACCTCTCAAACTCTCTCAAATTCTCTCAACCTCTTATTTCTCACACCTCTCAAACTCTCTCAAATTCTCTCAACCTCTTATTTCTCATACCTCTCAAACTCTCTAAAATTCTCTCAACCTCTTATTTTTCACACCTCTCAAACTCTCTCAAATTCTCTCAACCTCTTATTTTTCACACCTCTCAAATTCTCTCAACCTCTTATTTTTCACACCTCTCTCATCATGAATCCAAACAGAACACCTACATCCCGTCGTAACCGACCGAATACACCACAATCGCAAGAAGGTCAAGAGCTTGGTTTCCAAGCGTTTACACAACAAGGTTATCGTCCACAATGGTCGCAACAAAATCCGCCACAATGAATTTTGTAATTTTTATTTTTAATGAATGGTATGAATTTTTATTTTTATTATTTATCTTATTTTTATTTATTAAAAAATATATAAATATTTTTATTTTGTTAAATAATTAAATGTATAAATAAAAGAATTAAAATAAATGAGGTGGCAAAAGGGTTTGAGGGAATGAGGTAAGGGTGTTTAGGGATTGAGTGAGAGATTGAGAAAAGCTGATGTGGCGCTGATGTGGAGATAGAATCTTTGAAAGATAGAGGGATGGGGTACTGATGGCCTAAGATTAACACGTTGCTGATGGGAATGCGTAGGAAATAAATTTTGAAGTTTTGTTAAATAAAAATTCAATGCATTAAATAAAAACTAAAATATATTTTGTTATATTTTATCTTTTTAGGGTACTAATATATGCACCACTTTTTATATCAAAATCAAGTGATATCATGTATTAAAAATGTAAAAATCAAGTATTGGTTGTTGATATATAATTATATATGAAGAGTAAATTAGTAGCTAGAGATGTATTTAGCACTATAGAAATGTGCACTTAGGTCACTCCATTAAATATTTATGTATATAACTTTTTGAGTAAACTATAAATTTCATCCTCGGTGTTTACCAAAATCTTTGAAAGTGGTCCTTATACTTCAAAAACTGCAGGTATAGTCATTGGTCTTTGAAAATCGCTTTGAAAGTGGTCCCTCGTCGTTAACTCCGTTAAAAAACTCAGTTAAGTGAAGGGTACTTTTGTCTTTTTACACTTTTTTTTTATTTTTCTGTTAAAATAAAATAAAATAAAACAAAAATATTTTATATATTTATATATTTATTATATATATACATAATGTATATATATATACACAGTATCAGTCACTACCAACTAGTGTTATACCCGTTCGTTGGTCGGGTATATGACATGAATTTAATCTAAGCATCAATAGGCTCAATTGTTACCGTTTATCATCCCTTACTTGAGTGATATGTCAACTCAAAGGAAAAATTGGATAAACATAAATAATGATTGCATATTAATCCCCCACCTTGAAATTTAGTTTGACTTTTATCTTGCATCTTTGGTAATTGGTAATACAAGGTGAAAATGTATGCAAACCAATATTCAAACACAACAATAATTCTTACAAATTGAAAGTGAAACTTTGAATCAAAAATTCAAAAATAACATCCAATGTTCAATCAAATTGAAACCGGAGCAGCTTTAAGAAAGCTTGATTTGCCAAAATTAACATTGTTTGTTTCTAGTAGTGACCTATCCCCAGGGCCGTTCCTGATATTTTGGAGGCTCTGTACAAAAATATAAACGTGATTCTATATATTTTGAAGTTACATTATTTATCAATTTTTCATTTGCTAAATTCAAAAAATTTTAGTTTAGAATATACATGAAAATATAAAAAATAATCATAAAAAGATAATAGATCAGTCCAACATTTATATCATTATACTGATGATCATAATCTTCTATAACTAATCTCGTGATAAGAGTAAAAAGTTAATTAGTAACAAAGTTAAAAATACATATAATAAGTATAATGTATATAACACAAATAATTTAATACTCCAATAGTAAATTGATGGTGCTACATACATTTTTATAAAACAAAATGATCAATAGTTGGGGATCATTATTTTGTGAGCGTAGATTTTCTAACATTTGTAGGAATGAAATCGTCTATTACATATTCACAATTAAAATTATGAAATCCTCTATTAATCAAACTTAAAATGTTTAATCTCTTTTAAATAGTTAAAAACAAGAATAATAAATTTATAGAAACTTCCTAAAAGTTATCTAAAAAGTTCACAAAAAAATTAAAAAATAAGAATTTATTATACAGCTATCATTTTTCAAATCTTTAATTAAGTGATTTTAAAAGGATTTTATGATTAAATTATCTTAAAACAAAAGTAAATAATCATGAACAAAAATAAAATAGTTAAAAGTAATAAAAAACGAAATAGAAACTTATAAGATTGAACTATAATTAAGTGATTTTAAAAGGAATTTATAATTAAATTATCTTGAAACAAAAGTAAATAATCATGAAGGAGAACAAAATAGCTAAAAGTAATAAAAATCAAAATAGAAGACTACATGATTCGAAGTTGAGGCCACAATGCATCACAAGTAGGCGTTAGCCAACTGAGCTAGAAGGGTTTTGTTCTAAAATATTGGATTCTTTCTATATATTAAGTATTAATCAAATTTATAAATTCCGAGGCCCCCGACTTTTGGGGGCCCTGTGCGGTGGCACCGCTTCGCACACCCTGATGCACGGCCCTGCCTATCCCCTAGACTCTTACTACTCCATCGGTGTACCCACTGAACAATGTGCTTCCATCAGCACTCCAACTCAAGCTTTGCAACAAATAACCTGTCAACAAATACCAATCCAAATTATATACCACTCAACACCGTACATTCAGTTCAACAAACTCACAACACATTATACAAAGACATTTTATTATTTTCATTGCTCAGGGGGCATTACAGATTCTAGACAAAGAATCTTGGGAGAAAAAGAGTTAAAGTGAGAGAGCGTAAAAAAATATATGGACCCTTAATCACTTTTAGTTTGCAAAGGCCTGTTGACAATTGTACACTTTAACTACAAGTGAAACTGCTGCTATTTTCATGCTTCAAATCACTTCTATCCAGGACTGTTGCATAAAAGCCCTCTAGAATCAAAGGCTCTATATGTATTTATAGAAATAAAATTTCTTATTAGTGTATAAATAAAGCAAATTATTGCAAGGATTAACCCCAGAAATTATAACTCGATTTTCCCCTTTTTGTAAAGCAGATGCATACTATATGGAACAAAGGAGCTGCTCTCTAATAGAAAATTTAGAGAACGTAGTCAAAATTATCAAAAAACTGGTTTGTCTGAAGGTTGGAAATACCCTTAGCAAACCATAAAACGTGTTTGTGTAATATCTATCTACATGACACTCTTTTCAACTTCTCCTGCAGTGGAATCTGAATTACTTTGTAAAAAATAACTTTATGTTTCATTGATCACTGATTCATTCAGCTTATCAATTGGAGTATGGATTCTTTATGGGAGGTTTTTACGGCTTGGTTCATGCCGTTTAAGGTAAGGAATTGAAAATGTTTAGAAATAATCAAGAATTATGTATACATGTGTGTGTATATATACATACCTATATATGGCCGAGAAGTGAATGAGAATCGAGTATGATTGTTCCTCCTTTTTACGTTAGGCTTCAAATAAACCTATAGAAGTTCATCCAACTGAGTCTGCAACTCTTTCCACTGAAACATATGTAAAAACAAATGGCCCAGACCCGATATCGTGATCCTCCAGAACTTAAACCTATGTAAAAACGCACCTGATTCCTTATTCACAACCTCCGGCATGAGAACCTTGTTGAATGCGATTATAGAGCACCATTGAAGACTAATTTTTCATGGGTAAACAGTCTGAACAACACCGTCCATGTTCGTTGTCTCTCAGCCTCTGGACAGTTGTCAAGCTTTTACGACCATTTCGTTGTTGCACGCAAATATGGACGGACGTACTCTTTTGACGCAACACCAGAGTCTTCGCTTCTGCAAACGGATCTATACAAACAAAAACAAAATAATATTTCACTACTCTTTTCCTCTTACTGTTGGACATAAACTTGTTTCTAAAACAAACCATCCTCAGGCAACTTTAGACCTCACATTTTTAAAACACATAAAGGTAAACATAACTTCCCATCCCTCAAATAATAATAATAATAATAACAATAATAATAATTATTATTATTATTACTATAAGAATGTATAGGACTCACTGGGCATAGGTCACGGCTTATTTCATCCAGGGTTTTCTTTGGCTTTTGATGCATAACCTGAAAGGGATTACATATTTTCGTGAAGTAAGATTTCATACAATTGACTTTTTGACACCAGAATGAAATCCGTAAAGATACTTTACCAGAAAACTAATAGCTTGACGTATATGCTTCAGTTCATCCCAAGCTGCACCTGCATACTGCACTTCTTTTGTTTAGCACATAAAAGTACAAAACAATATGGAAAGTGTTACTCCAGAATTACCTCATCGGTTGCGTTGAAACACCAGTGCTCTAGTTCAGCCAGTCCTGCTTTAACGTACTCACCGTTGCTGAACGAACAGCATTCACGCCTCAAAAGTAGGCTGAATCATCATGAAGTAGAAAAAAAACATCATATCTTGCATGTGCATATTGCCATCAGAGAAGTATGCACTCCAAGAAAAAGAGGTAAACCTGTTAAAATGCTGAACATTGATGGACGAAAATATTTGCGAGAAAACTTTACGAACCAAAACTGGCGGTACCTAGTAATATTTCATGGGCAAAGGTTAAAATTTGAAGTTAGTAGGAATATGAAGAAACAAAGAATAGAAGATTGCGAGAAAACTTTATTTTTTTGTTTTCTTGATGAAATTGAAAGGAGAAATTGATGGAAGGGGATTACTTTTTGAGATTGGGTCGGAGTTTGTTGACCCAACGAAGATGACAAGATTTTCCAGTGCATTCTTCTGTTTTCCATGGTCATTTTTTTACCCACTCTTTCCTCCTCATCGCAAAAGCATCCGTAATCCAATCTTCACTGATAAGAACTAAAACAGTTAAAAGCATTAGCAACATCACCGACTAACAATTAAGAACTATAATATTAACCATTATAAATTTCCATATCCACTGCACAAGAGCCCGTTTAAAACACCTGTATTTCAACTTTAGCCACACCAAACAAAAAAGCAAAACTTAATAAGCAAATGCAGAAACAGATGCAGAAACATTTTTTAGTTTATTTAAGCAAAACTAAATAAGCACAGATGCAAAACTAAATAAGCAAATGTTTATATTCATTTAGGCCTCTAAATGGATTTTAATTAACTTGAGTCAATTGAACCCCAAAATCCAACAAATTTCTGTAGAAGAACTAACCCACAAATGAGGCAATGAAAATTTGAATCTCTACACTCCAATTGAATCCACGAATCGAATCATAAACACCTGCATAATTTCAAGTCCACAAGTGCTGCCCAATTATCCAGACGGCAACAACTTCTGGACTCTTCTTTCGATGGCTCCTCTTCTTTTCGGCTTCTGAACTAATTGGGGTCCATCTATATGTCTGATAAAGAATTCCTAAAACCACAAAAGGATTAAAACTTTAGCAAAATGAAACTAAACCCATTTTGAATTTGACCAAAATTTAGAAAAAGATTATAACTTGGAAAAATGAAACTAAACCCATTTTGAATTTGATCAAAATTCAGAAAAAGATTATTTTTAGCAAAATGAAACTAAACCTAATTTGAATTTGATCAAAATTCAGAGCCGTTATGTGTCCATACTTTAGACTCAACCACATCACAGCTAAGATCAGATAAAACGACAAAAACTTCTGATAAAAGCCCAACTCGGTCAGTACCGGTTAGTTCCAGTGCTGTCATTCCATCAATGGACTTTGATCTTGTTCTATGAATGGCTCCAAGTGACTGTATTAGAACACAAACAAAAACATTTTATCAGCAAAAGAAAATACCCTTTGTATATACATAGAAAATCAAAATCAAATGATTAGGAATTACATGGGAATTTATGTACCTGCTCATTGCAATTGATGATGCTATCATCTGTTAGTTAACTGCCATCCAAATTTGTAACATGAAAGACTGTAGATAATGAGATTAAAACCATAATCAGTAAAATGATTATGTTAAATTTGTTAATGATGAAATCAATTATATAAGTTACCTCAAAACCAGTCAAAGATTAAAGAAACAAAATTCAGTTTATTTGAAATTAGTGATGAGAACCAAAAGAAAAACTCATAGCAAAATCAAAATGAAGGAAAGAAAAATGAACCCGAGAACCCTAATCTTTGAACCCAAATTCAAAGCAAAATCAAAATATTTCACATCGAAATATTTCAAAAATGAGATTGGAATTCATTTACCTGAGCAAAGTGATGAATCAATCTATCAGGCATGAACCGAAACGATGACTTTCTGAGATGAGGGAGGGTGGTCTGGTGAAGAAGAGTGTTTAAATAAGCAATCCCAAACGCCCGGTTTAGTTTCTGAATGAGAGAGAAATCGGGGAACGTGGGAAATGGGGTGGAAGACTTGGAGGTTGTGAACGTGGGTTGAGTTGGAGGTTGAAGATGAAGGGTAGCGTCTGTGTTGGAGGTGAAAGCGAAGAAGGAGGAGGGAAGAAGTCAGAAGGGAGTGGGTAGTTTCTGGGCCGGTTATACATGCTGAACTAAAGCCTGAAATGATTAAGAAGTCTGAATGAATTGGCTTAATGAGTTTGAACGGCCAAGATTTAAAACTGGATTGAGTTTAAAGGGCCCAGATTCATCTAAAATCAGTTAGACTTATATGGGTCCATATTTTATATAATGTGTCATCGTCTCTTCACCCGCCAACCAACTCCCACCTCACCTCCGGTCACCATCTCCGGCGATAGTCCGACCACCACCTTCACCTCCAACCTCCAAAGCTTGTGGACTAACTTCAGATTTTGAACCAGGTTTCGTCATCTTCTTCGACAACTCATTTCTCCATTTCAATCGATCCACAATCACATCCCCACACCACAAAATCCCCTTGATTAACTGACCATATCCAGAAGCAATAATCCTTGCAACAGACCCACTATAATCCTCCACATTTGGGGCCACTGACTCAGTCACTGAAGAAATCATCAAGCCTGCAAATAGCACTCATATTGAAAACAAGATGAAGAACACTTATGTGCGAAAAGGCAGAGGTTATGATTCTCCAATGGTGACCTTCAACGGTTGTTTCATAACTCAAACCCACATGAGAATACCCATTTGTCTTCTTCTGTATATAAAACCAAATTATAGTGCAAATCGCTATAACGCAACTAGTAGCGGATTTTTCAAGGATCTCGTAGAACAATGGTTTCCCCATTTACAGGGACGAAATTTGTAGTTTACTCTTTACAGAAAGAAGCTAAACAACCATTTAATAATTAGATCCTCGGAAATTACCCACCTTATTTAGCAAAGATCTAGGGTTTACCTTGGGAATAATTGAAACCCACAGAAGAGATTGAAGATTTGGTGGTTATGTGGAGAAGCAGCGGTGCTCGGTGGGAAAGGATAGTGAGGGGTGAGGGTATGTCGCCGGAGATGGGCGAAGGTGGAGGTGGTAGTTCTCGTGGAGATGGCTGGAGATCTTGGTGAAAGAAGCGGAAGATGTGATGTTAAAGAAGCTCGTAAAGGAGGCAGATGTGAGGTTAAAGAAGCGGAAGGGATGGGGAGTGGATTTGGTAGCTCAGAACGGTAAACATGTAATCGTATTGGAGGTTTTCCGGATAACGGGAAGCTTAGTGGAGATGGGTGGAGGTGGTCGTAGTTCTCGTGGAGATGGCCGGTCGGACGGTGGTGTGTCGTCGGTGAAGATGGTCAGGACGGTTATGTATTTTATATATATACTAGCTATCTACCCGTGCAATGCACGGAATGCCAAATTTCTTGTAACAGAGAACAAAAATAAATTCAATTTTTCGTTGGAAAACATAAATTTATGTAGTATTTTACAATGTTAAGTAGGAATTATCTTGTCTTTAAATTGAACGTGTTTCAGTTAGTTTTTATGAAGTTTAAAGTCTTAAAAAATTGTATGTAAACCAAGAACAGAAATTTAATTCACTTTCTTATTTTATGTTTGAACATAATAGAAATCACAAGTTGGTTGAAAATGAATTGCAAACTCCTGTCTTTTAAGTATAACTTACTTAATTGAATATTTATATTTATAATTTAAATAATTTAGATTTAAAAATAAAATGCAATTCATAACCACGACTCGACCTGTAGCGGAAGATGCTTTTCACTACCAGAGAAATCTAACAAACTGTATAAACTGTTGTTTTCAATGTTTAATTGAATGAAATTGTTTCATGAAAGTGTTTCATATGATGAAATTGTTTCATGTAATTCTTTTTTGAGCAAAAACCACGTACCCGGCCAAATTTGTACTAAATGCTTGAATAATTGTCCTCGACCATATATTTACAATTAGAGGCCATTTACCCAAACACTTGCATGGTAAGCGCTTACTGTTAACATTCAACACTATAATCTACTTTAGCTTGTAAAATTGTAGTCCATCGAATCGGTATCGGATTATACAATTTACTTGGTAAGCTTTTACCGGGGAAGGCTATCCATCCTTAACAAGTCGTTACTCTCACGTATCGGACAAGACTCTCGTCCTTATCATCACTCTTACTGGATAAGATTCTCGGTCCTTTGTCATGTTCTTTTAGCACAATAAATGATCGAGTAAGCGTTTAGTAAGCAACCCTTTAGTTTTTACATATCATTTGAATAAATAAGAGTTATGTTTCTAGTTGCGGCCAATCGACGGAAAATTGTATGACAGTTTAAAATCCAATATATTTAAACCAATCCAATCTTATCGTAGATTGAAAATTGGTGAAGTAGTGTAAATATTTCTCATTAAATCAATTAGCCAAGAAATCAGTTACAAACTTTAGTTCAAGTAAGTCATGTCTGATTGTTAAAAACGAACTCAAGTGTTTGAAGTAAAAAAAAATATTGTTTACCATATGTTTCATTCACCTAAGCAACTGTCATCTTTATCTACAAGTGAGTCGTACATCAGAACTGCACTAACAAATGCCTGAAAACAGTAGGAAGAATAAGGATTTGCAGCTAATGTAACAATCAGATTTCCCATAGTGCCACGCCCATCACAAAGCCTAATTTGTTGGCCTGCAAAACAACAATGAAATTGGTTAGATTGCATATATAATACCATAAAAGAACATTTTATTCAAATTACTTGCATCCATTTCAACTTGTAAAAAAATTGCAATCAAAAAGAGGTACACATGAGTCATAGTAAAAGAATTGCTTCTGCCATTCTTGAAGATCAATCTGTGTTCAACTTCAAAATACCAAAGGAGTAACAATAAGATTTCATCACAAACAAATATGATATGGATACGGATGAAACTCAACGCTACAAGTTTCTATCATATGAATAGAATAATAGATTTGTGAACTTATTATAAGCTTAAAGTTCTGAGATACAAGTAACTTCCACCATGGTTTAACGATTTAAGGTTATTGGTACAACCAGCTGCATTGGGTTATAAGATATCATCTAAACACTATGATTCTACAAGCATAGAATAGATTGTAAAGACCTAAACCATAAGGTCATAATCTCCCACAAGATTACATCTTAGCTACTACAAACGACCATGTCTTTATTTGTTTTGAAACAGATTTTGTTGACTTTGTGGTGAACAGACAACTAAACAGTCTATGAAGCCCATAAGGTCAGGTCAAACACCATTAAACCAAAAGCACTCCAACGCTCATCAATTCGTATGATCAACCACACAAGATAGTCAGATCAAACAACCAGACCTTGATCTTTTTATTGTTCAAGGAAACCACCATTTTTGGTGTTTTTTTAGTGGCTGGGTTGGAGATGCCATGAAATCTTGGATTGATTGGCCTTGATCTTTCAAATCCACTATTGCTCTTTTCGAATTTTCTAGTTCCATAACCAATATATGAGCCATCCAATCGCTTGTATAAAATAAGAGTCATCCATCCATGATTGTATATATGGTACAGGGGCTCTCAAGTCATGGTGGTTCAACAATTTGAGGGAAAGGGGCCATTGTTTTGATCATGAAACGAAATAGAAATATTACCATTGTTTTGACCATTTAAAATAAATGAAAATAGTTGATAATGTTTCCTTTTCTATTGTTGAATCATCTATGTACATAAAATGGGGAATGGGCCAGAAACGAATACTTCAAGAACCATGGATGTTTTTTATTGCTTGCATGTGAAACAAGATGGCATTATGAATCTAAACTCTGCATCATCATGTAAGACCTGTCTCTGCTGTTATTCGATGTTGATTTTCCAACAGCATCCAGTTATTGTCACCTATCTAGTCATGAAAAACCCAAGAAGCGAAAACTAAGGGGCCGTTTACCAAACGCTTACCCGGGTAAGCGCTGTAAAAATTCAAACCTATCACTTACTTACCGGGTAAGATTTTAGTCCACCAAAACGGTATCGTATGCTAACAATTTTTCCAGTAAGCGCTAACAGTAGTAAGAGTCTTCACCATCTCTTACCGCGTAATACTCTCGGTCCTTGCCTTAGGTCTTACCGGGTAAAATTTTTGGTCCTTATAATATTCATTCGGTAAGATAATGTGCCTTGGTAAGTGCTTACCCAGATAAGCATCTGGTAAACGGCCCCCAAGTCGTCTAAAACTGTTTGAAGACCCCACCCCGCCCATAATGAGAAGAAAAGAAAAGAAAACCCTATGATGCCTCAATGGTATGTACATGCATTATCATTTAAAAAGTTGTATCATCTATCGCCTCGAAGAACATTCTTGGGGGATTTTTTTTGCTTATCCATTTTGTAGAAATTATGGAGAACTAATAGATGTTCTTCGTTCCCTATAAGGTACAAGATAAAAGCGAATAGAAATAGCACATCATAACTTTTCATACCTCATAGATCCCAGGATATAGCCACAACATGGACCTCCAGAGCCTAGAGCCTAGACATCCTGTAAGAAGCATAAAATGGAAGTGAGTATCAAAATTAGCATCATTATGTAGGAGGGTGAACTTCCATTTACATAAAAAGTTTAAACAAACACATGAAGCAATCAATCACACATACAACCAAGTCATTGCAATCAAAGTTTTATACCAAATGTAAATATAAATAGATAATTCTTTTAGACAGGGATGATTAAGAAAAGAAAACAGTGGCAAAGGATACCAATGGCTCCAAAAGCTGGAAAATTTTGTTCCCTTTTAACCTGAAACCTGGAAATAATTCACCTAAATCATAAAAGAACAGGAAAACATTCACAGAACATGGCCCCTTTTCAAGAATTGCAAAACAAAAGTAGCCAAAAAATGAATTTTAGAATATTAGTCAAATACAAATACATCTAGTTTGCAACAAGAAATTAAAATGGAACAGAAGAAAGATCAAACCTTTGATTACAACAATTTCCAAAAAACTTGTCCAAAACTTGACGAATAAATATGGATAATTTGAAAGGATCAAATACATAATACTTCATTCTTGTATTAAGTCAATAAAACATAATATACCACTTAACGAATAAATACTAAAGTGATGAAATTTGTGTCCCAATTCATTTGCAGAAAGTCGTTTAAGTTTACCCACTAAAATGAAAATGATGACAGAAAATGTTTACCATATGCAATTGTTTTTCAAGTTTAGGGATGGTTGAATTTCCAATTTGCATAAGCAACTGTTTGAACCATGAACGATCTGCGAACATGATGTTATCCTTCTGAAGAATTGAAGTTGACATGATATAAGCTTAAATCATAGTAAATTGTATTTATGCATGCGGGTTTGAGTGATTACAAACCAAAAAAAATCATTAATGATATGTGTTCTAAGGAAACTTTTCCAATCAAAAGATGTAGTTATCAAATACTTTTGGTTGTTTAAAATAATGACGTCAAAATCATGTATTTTCCATCATAAACAATAATTGGCTTGAAACAAATAGTGCAGCAATAAATATCAAACATGTAGATTTTTCTTGTTGCTTGGCATGTTATGGAAGAACAAATGGGAGCAATTGAAATTCAATTTATTAGAACGAAAAAGAGATTAAGGGGTCTTTTACCAAATGCATACCAGAAACCCATCAACCTCAATTACCATATCGGATAACATTAAGCACTAATCGGTTATGAGTGTTCTCCCTCACCAAATAAGATTTTTGGTTCTTGCTATGCTCACCAGGTAAGCTACTACTGACATCTCTAAACATCCTCTAAACATGGACCAAAACAGTCTCGAAACAACATCCAAACAGTCCCTATTGCGGCTGATTTTTTTAGCCACAAA
This sequence comes from Saussurea involucrata, assembly GCA_033807775.1. Lineage (NCBI taxonomy): Eukaryota > Viridiplantae > Streptophyta > Magnoliopsida > Asterales > Asteraceae > Saussurea > Saussurea involucrata. Next base: position 10,602,517 of record CM066322.1, on the reverse strand, counting down.
ACAGCCAGTTTAGCTGCTATTTTACCCACAAAACAGCCCATTTAGCTGCTGATTTTCAGCCACAAAACAGTCTCTTTGGCTGCTGATTTCGAGCCTACACAGTCCGTAAACCATGGTTGCACCCTGCTACTGTTTCGTGGACTCAAAACAGAACACAAACAGTCCCAAATGGACTTACATACCTGATTACAACAGTGAACATATTGAATTGCAAATAAATGGATCTACTCACATTGAGTATAGTGTTGGCGAGTTTGTTTTTTAGAGTAGCCAAGAGACATGCATGCTCTCAATTTCTCAGCAGTCATTCCACCACCAATATATGGCCTCAAATATGAAACAACAACTCCTGGTTAGATAAGATCTCAGTTTTTGAATATACAAAAACATAACATGCACATTCCATCAGGCCTATGAGAAGGGAAAAATTTTGAAATTTACAAGTTCAAAAGCAACTGTTAACAGCTCTTACCAAAGAGAGGATTTATGGGTAGTATAGATAATTAAATTATTATAAATAAAGAATAAGAACATTTCTTACCAAAACCAACTGCAAAGGTAAATACATTCAACAACTTCAAACTCTATAGCACAAAGCTTTAGAACTATATCAAATGGAAGATTAACAATGAAGAGAAACTTGAGAAATGAACAGAGAGTCTATCCCATAATTTGGAGAATCAGTAAGTTACTGCAAGTGTCCCATATCTATAAAACCAAACCCCATTCCAAAAACAGCAGCTCCATTTGTGAGATGCAAACAATCCCAAGATGAAAGCCAAATTTTGATAACTACAACAGGTGATCCAAAACTTTTGCAAATTCTGTAACAAGTTCAATAACTGAAAAAAGACATCTTAAACCGTTTCCTATCAGATAATTTTTCCCACTATCACTCTTTACATTTATAAACTATGGCTTCAGTTTAAAAAAATGGCGATGACATGATTACACAGTTTACATGAGTTAAGTTTTTGGGAGTAATATTGCAAATATTTCTACAAAGACTCCTACACAATCATTTGTAGTTCTGTTTCTCCATCTATAGTATGAAAAGCATTATGCTTACAAACTAATAGATATATAATTTGAAGAGAATTAAACAAGGCTATAGATCTAACATCTATCCATGGGACTCACGTTTGCAGATGAACCAAAAGTCTTGGACCCAAACAAATAACTTTGAGATGCTTTTTTGGGCAAAAAAGAGAGAATCAAATCCAACCTACAGGATATAAGCCAAGTTTTTATGAATTAAAACTGAGTTACAGACACCAAATCTTGAGCTACTGTTAACAATCAGTTAATGAGAAAATCAAAAGAAGAAAAGTATACCACTTGTTGGGCATTTGCCAGAACATGAATTGCCTGTTTGGTGAATATAATGAAGAATTTAAACCGTTCTCCCATTCCTCAAAAAGTTTAATTGGAGAATGCAACTGATCAAGATTTCAGCTGGGTCTGGGGTATTGTTCCACAAGCTCTGAGAAATTTTCGTGCAACTTATATTAAAGCCATGCATACAAGGACATAACAATATCGTAACAAAACCATGAGTAGCAAACCCCAAGTCACAGCTGGGTAGATGTGTCCTCATGTTGTAACCAACACCATATATATATATATATATATATATATATATATATATTCAAGAAATTAAAAAAGATAAAATGGAAAACAAAGAGGGTTTGCTGAAAAGAGAATATATACAACAAACCCAAAAAGAGGGTTATCAAAAAAATGATTTTTTTGTTCTTATGGAGAGAATCTTGAAGAACCCATGTCATTTCAGGTGTTCATTACTCATTAGCAAAATTCTAAGCCAAGATGGAAACTTTAGGTAAAAAGAAACATTAGGTTTAAAGAAAAATGGAGAAACACATACCTGAGATACGTGCAGTAGACAAGGGAGAGATCAAACCAGAAAACATACAATAAACAACATAGATTTATCAAACAACAATGATATAATAAATGCAATATTTCAAAGAACAAATATAAACCTTACCTAAATACCTGGACAGATGAAGAATTCCTTCAAGTAGGAGAAAATAACAAAACTATGGGGAAATTCTAGGTTTATCCACATGTAAGGAGAGAAAAAAAACCTTACCTGCATCGTGGGACTGTGATTCGTCGTCTTGTGGAAGGGGAGAAAACCGACGGACCGAAGAATGTTGAGGTGAAATGAATCTGAATTTGAATACCTAGAAGATTTTTAGGGAGGAGGAAGAGCGGGACTGTCGTCAAGAGGGGGAATCGAAATTTTGAATTTTGAATCTATAGCCAGGAAAAATCTGTTGCACAACGAGAAAGAAAACACTCCAGGTACCAAATTTGGCGGTGGTGACAGGGAGTTAAAAGAAAGCATTGATCCCTTGTACATTGTGTATAGAAAACAGTAATTAAGAGTTTTTTAGTTTTTATGCTTTAAAAAGTGGTACTTCATGCTTTATAACTTGTAATTAAGACTTTTTGTTAGAATGCATATTAAAGTAGTAATAGATATATATGTATATAATATAAATATATAAAATATAAAATATAAAATATTTTTGTTTTATTTTGTTTTATTTTAAAAAGTGTAAAAAGACAAAAGTACCCTTCACTTAACTGGGTTTTTTAACGGAGTTAACGACGAGGGACCACTTTCAAAGCGATTTTCAAAGACCAATGACTATACTTGAAGTTTTTTAAGTATAAGGACCACTTTAAAAGATTTTGGTAAACACCAGTGACGAAATTTGTAGTTTACTCTAACTTTTTTTAAAGGTGTTCTAGATTATGGATAGACTAATCTTGGCAAATTACGACCGTAATACATCAGTCATGATAAACTTAGTAGTCACAATTGTTATCAACACCTAGAATCGAATCCAGGACATATGGAATATTCAACCGCATTATCGTGACGCTCAACCACTACGCCACGACCCTTATGATTTTATCTATCTATATAACTCTCATCTACCTAAAAATCAAATATATGGGTTGTTTGGTTGGTTTTCCATTAAGTCCTGTATGGATATAGATGTCTGTCTGGATTTATTTGTCTTTATAGATTATGATATTTTGTTGTTTGTTTGTTGTGCTTAATAAACTATCTGAATGATTTAAATGACCATTTTACCCATATTGTTATCAAACTCCCCTGAAATCTTTTCAATTTTCATACATGAAAACAATATCTGCTAGCAATCAAACTCCTCTAATTCCTCAGCAAAAACCCATCATAAAGATATTAATTTATCAATCAAATTAATTCAATAATCTATGTCTATGTGATCCCCAAAAAACACTAAAAAATTCAAAGATCATATACACGAGAGATCAACCTGCAAATTTCAAACACCAATGAAGGGAGGTTCAGGTGGTCGTAGCCATTTTTTCGTTTATTTAAACCCCCTCCTTATGGTTTCTCGCCCGCCAGGGTTCCGGTGGTCATCGCGCATGCTTCCCGTGGCCCCATAATCACCTTCTTCACTCTCTTCACTGCAATCGCTGAAAAAATTCTCCAAAAAAGCTTCCAAATAAACCCTAGGCTTCTGGTTACTGCGTAAATGACGACCATGGCGGTGACTGTACCGACGGTGAGCACGAGCATGTGGGACGGTGTGATGGAAATGATATAATCTGCTCAAAATAAGGGCGTTGATCCTTTGATGTGGGCGGTTGAGCTCTCCTCTACGCTCTTGTCGGCAGGTGTATCCATGCCGTCGATTGAGGTTGCTGAATTACTCGTTTCTCACATCTATTGGTCGATTAATGGTTGGTGATTCCACCCAATCGATTATGATGATTCCACCCAATCGATCTCCTCTGCTCTTTCTCCTGTGTGTCTTTAGGGTTTTGAGGGGGTGTTTGGGATTTGCTTATTTAAAACAACTTATGCTTATTTTCAAAAGTGCTTATTAACTTATGTCATGATAAAAAGGAGTTAGGGGTAAAAATGTAATTTGGACAAATAAGTTATTAGCACTTTCAAATAAGTTAAAATGGATTAACTTATCAAAAACAACTTATTTGTGGTAGGGAAAAGTCATAAGCACTTTTTTTTAATCCAAACACTAAAAATAACTTATTTGCGGTGAGGAAAAGCAATAAGCAAATATGTCAAAAAAATAAGCAATCCCAAACACCCCCTGAGATGGAGGAAGGGAGGCGACGGTGAGAGGGTTTGGTGTGAGAGATTTGAGAGGTAAGATTGAAAAATATGGTGTATGTCTCCATAAGTGTACCCCTTGAAATCTTATTCGATCAGCTCACTTCTAAATCATTAAGCCACTTCCAAACACTATGATATGGCTTAGCGAATAAGCTGAAGAGCTCATTAAGCTCATTAAGCCACTTCCAAACATGCTGTAATACCCCGGGTAAGTTCGTTAGTTAAATGTTAGTTCTGTTAAATCTATTTAACTCTATAATTGATGTTTAGGGTAAGTTTGGGTTAATTTATAAGTTTAGGGGTGGTTTGGTCATTAATGGATAGCTTAGGGTTTAAAGGGTAAATATTGGTTAGATATTATCCCTTAGGATATTCAGATATTTCATATTACAAAAATATCCAGCAAACATTCCAGTGGGTATGTGTGTGTGTTTGAGAGAGTAAGAAGAAGAAAGAAAGGGTTTTTGGCTAAGACATCAAATTGGTTGGCTTAAAAAGGGATTAGAGGTATGTTTTCTTTACATTTTATGTTTGTAATTGCTATTAGGTAGTTTCTATCGGAGTAGAATAAACGATTTCACATCTGGGATTGATTCAGTCGGTTTCTGGGCTGAAAGTATGCAAACCGACAGAGGTTTCCGGATAGGATGAAGGTATTCGGGTAATTTTGTTGGTAGTGTCCGGATAGTATTCTAAAGGTGTCCGGACGATTCTTGCATCCGATAAGTTCCTATTTTCATTAAGTTTCCGGACGATTTTAGATACCGGATGGAGTCCGGATTACTGTGGTTTCCGGATGACGTCCGGATTGTTCATACTGTCCGGAAAGTCCTGTTGTCCGGATTGGTCATGCTGTCCGGAAAGATGTGTTGTCCGGATAGTTCTGTAGTATCCGGATAGTTTGGTTGTTTGGTCAATTTTGAGAGTTTAGATTGTTTTGAGTATCCAGTAACCTGTGTATTGTTAGTTATTGGATAGGGAATGGATGAGGATTAAATGTACTGTGGACTCGACTTAAGTTCGGGTTTAGGGGTAACATTTGAGGATTAGAGTTCTTTAGAGTTCTTAGCTTTAGTAAGACTTATGTGTTTTATATGGTAAAGAGACATCTGTATCTATTTGTTTCAGATACTGTGAATCGAAGGTGAAAGTTGAGTTCTTCGTGGAAGGAGTTTTGGATAAGCAAACAAGTGAGTTTTTACTTAAAATGTTTTCTAACTGGAATACATATATGTGAATGAGTGTAAGAATGTGCATATTGTGTTTATATGAGTATTACACTGCATGGGTGCTAGTTGGCCGGGCTTAGGACCGGTGGATGTTTGTTGTACAGAGGGACAGTGGTGTTGGCTGTATTTAGTACAGTGGTGTAAATTGATTAATTGGCTCGCAACCAATTAATATGGCCAAGAGAATGAGATGGAAGGATACATGATGCATGAGTCTTAATTGGTATTCTTATGTGAATTATGTGTATGATGTTGTGCAAATGGTTTTTAACTAACGAGGATTTTCTCACTAGACCTCAAGGTCTAACCCTCATTTTGTTTTAAAAATATGTATTCCAGGCCGTGGATCGAGTAAGAGCAAATAAGAAGGTTAAACCGCGAATAGCTTTTGGAGGAATATGTAGTTGAAGACTTTGATGTGTTTAGTAGATATAACATGTTGTTAGAAATGATGTAATCTACAATGTAAACGTTTGTAATGATGTACTGAATGTTTGTAAAAGACTAGGGGACCGTATTTGTTATAAATTGTATCTCTTGTTTTAACGACGTTATGCAATGTATGCTATTTGAACTATGTATGGAAATCCGGGTCGTTACACATGCCCATAGTTTAATATCTAAATATTTTTATCATAAACTATACGTGTATTTTGTAATGCAACAAAATACATTTATGTTTTATTTCTTGATTATATTATTTGAATTTGTATGATTTTAAGAGAAGGAAATAATCTTTTGTTAGTTATCAATCTTATAGAATATTATGGAATATCGTCTTTGTATTTTCCAAATCATAAAATTTCCGTCTATATGATTTATAGTTTATTGTTATTTTTATCTTTGAGCTGGTTCATTACAATCAAATACGAGGATTGAAAATAGCAATAATTGAAAACTCTAAGGACAAACAAAACAAACAAATTATAAACCATAAGGATGATTAGGTGGAGTCTATGAGGGATCATTGAGCCATCTTTTGTACTAGGGGTGCTCACGGATTGGGTTGATCGGGTTGAAAGCATTTCGACACATCAACCCAATGTTGGCGGTTTGAAAAATTTCAACCCAACCCAACCCAAACAAAGATACAACCAACCCAACCCGTTCGGGTTGGTCGGGTTGTGTTTAAACAAGATAAATCAAAATTAGAAACATAAAAATAAAGAAAACATGTCTTTAAAATACAACCGATGATTCAGACAATATTTAGATACTACATATAAAAATGTCTAAACCAAATATGATCAAATAACTTGACGTCTCCAATTTGCATATTTCTTAAATCTTAAACATATCGACATATTGCCTTCAACTGTTTTCTCAATTTGCATATATACGATAATATTTACTATATATATATATGTGTGTGTGTGTGTGTGGAGTTATATAGAGATGGATAAGAGATTAAATATGTATATATAAGATACGTAAAGGTGTACTGTCTAATGTACATATTAGTAAAAGTTTAACAATCATATTAAATTCAAGAAATAATAGTATATCGGGTTCATCGGGTTGGGTTGAGTTCAAATTCTCGTAACCCGATATCAACCAAATACATACGGTTTGAAGATTTTACAACTCGATTGAACATCGGGTTGCTTCGGGTTAGGTTATTTCACGTAGGATTGAGTTGGGTTGGTCGGGTTTTTGAATTTTGAGCACCCCTACTTTGTACCGTGTCGAAGCACAGCAAACTGTAAACCACAGGGACCATAACCGTAATGTAAAAAGTACAAGAACAAAAATAGCAAGTTTTACAAAGCACTGGGACTAAAAACATACTTTACTCTCATAAATCCATTTCCATACATTCTGGTTTCTTCGCATAGCAATCGAAAACGCTCGTTTTAATCGTCGACTGTTCGTGTTCTCCTTCAATTCTCTCAAGGTATCACGCTTTTTCGATCATCTTGTTCTTGATTTTCTTTTTACTTGTTTGATTCTTGTGTTTTTAAATTAAGGGGGTGTTTGGGATTCCTTATTTAAAACAACTTATGCTTATTTTTAAAAGTGCTTATCAACTTATGTCGTGCTAAAAAGGAGTTAGAGGTAAAAATGTAATTTGGACAAATAAGTTAGAAACAGTTTCAATAAGTTAGAATGAATTAACTTATCAAAAACAACTTATTTGTGGTGGGGAAAAGTCATAAGCACTTTTTTTTCCAATCCAAACACTAAAAATAGCTTATTTGCGGTGAGGAAAAACAATAAGCAAAAAAGTCAAAAAAATAAGCAATCTCAAACACCTCCTAATCGTTCGATACTATGTGATCTGCGGTTATGATCTACTGATCCGTCGTTGCTGGTTGGATATGTTAATGAACTCATTGATTAGATCTGAAAATCTATGGTTGATTTTTTCCTTTGGAACGGGCTTGGAAACCTTTTGATTGTTAGATCGACAACTTCTAAGGTGTATAATTATAACTGAGTTTTAATTTTATCGACTATGTTATCGTCTATAGGGTAAAACAAATCTGAAAGCTTGATGTACAACTCTCAAAGCTACTAATAAATCCCCTCTCCCCGTTCCTCTTAAAAATCAAAATTTTCAATTTTTAAGTTACACTTTATACCCTTAGAATTAGTTATTCAATTTACTTTTAATTCCTTACTTTTTCATTTTTTATTTTACACCCTTATCATATTAACATAAATAATCGTATATGAACAAGAATGCATTAAAAACAATATTTTTTTACAAATTACATCATTGTAATCGTCTCGTCAATACCTTCAAAATGAGCCCAATATTGAATATTTTTAGATTTAATCATATTATTAAATATCATGAACATGTACAAATTAATTTGTTTTATATCCCTTACATTACTCATTTTCATTTTACACCCTTATAATATTAAAAATACATAATCATGGTTTAACTAAAACATATTAATAAATGCATTTTTTTACAAATTATAATATTACAATATTCTCGTCAATAATTTCAAAATAAATTTATTATTGAATATTTTTTTAAGGCCAAATTGCGTTAAAAAGTAACGTACTTTCGTGAGATTCTAATTTTGGGTAACGTACTTTCAAAACCTTCATTTTGGTACCTCGGCTATAAAATATCAAACTTTTAAGTACTTGGGTTACCTACATAACAGGTAACCGGTAAACTTAAATGCCATGAAATATTTCAATAATGACATGGAAAAATAAAAAATGACATGGAAAATGAAAAAATGACATGGAATAAATGAATGGAAAATAATCAAGTATTTCTTAAAATTCCCTCAAAAAACCTATGCACATCGTGAATGGAAGGTCGCCTTCCTCATTGTGAGCTAAAAAAAAACCCTAAGGTGCGTTTGGTATGCAGACTGGATGGGACGGGACGAGACAAAAAAATAGTCTCATGTTTGGTATGCCATGGGACAAAAATCAGATGGGACAACATGGGACAAAAACAAAATTTCATGGGACAAAACTTAAGATTTTTTGTTCCACCAAAATAGGTGGAACAACATGGGACTAAAACATAAGATTACTAAAATACCCATTTTTCCAACGTAACCCAGACTAAAATTATCTCCTCCAGTCCCGTCCCGTCCCATCCAGTCCAGTTCTGTCCCGTCCCGTCCTATCCCATCCCATCCCATCCCATCCAGTCTACGTACCAAACGCTACCTAAAGTCCATTCCCGTTGCCATCATCATCGTGAGCCAAAAAAACCCTAATGTTCCCATCGCCATCATCATCATCATCGTGAATGGAATGTGGAGACCCATCGACCGTAAGCCCCACATTGCTGCCGACATCTCGAGCCCCTATTCGATCGTGAGCCCCTGTTCCGACTCCAGCCCCTGTTCGATCGTTGCCATCATCTCCTCTCGTCGCACTTCAAATTCCAGATGAGTACAAGGTTAGTCTCTTCCATTTTTACGATTTCTAGGGTTTTATTATTTCGAGTGTTTATGATTTCTACTGTTTCTTCATTTTTAGGGTTATTTTGTTCATTTTTTTTGCGATTTCCCTTTACTCAGTTCTTGTTTGCCATCAATGAAACTGAACAATGCTGATAAAACTTGGATAAATGAGTATTTGCTTGATGCAAAACATGTTCTTGGGTACCTTTTGGAACCATCTGAGAATTATGGGGATGATAATCCAACTAAGCAATTTGAGGGAGAGTGTATGGCATGCTTTGATTGGGAAAAGGTATTTGCCAAAGTGGGTTAAAGCTGCTAGCTTGCATAACTTGATTTTTCAGTATGATGACATGGATAAGCTTATTAGAAAAGAGAGAGAACCACATGTGAAGTAAGTTTTTCCATCTTGGCCTTTATTTTGAATCTATTTTGATGGTTGTTTTGATCTTGTTTTGAATACTAGTTGTGTTTAAAATTTGGATTCCATTGCTATTGAGAAGAAGATCATGTTTGGGTATTTAATCTTTAAATAATCTTGTTTTGAACATTATGAATATATCATTTGGGCATTTGATCTTTAAATTGGAAAAGGTTTTTTTTCTTTCTTTCTGGAAGTTGATTTGATCAAGTGCTTTATGATATGAAGACTCTATCTGGGCTAATAATCTTAGGAAGTGATTGCTTAGTGGAATGTTTTTATCAGAATGACAATCTTAATGAAGTGTAGTTTCGAATGTTACTTGACTTGAGAATTTTGACTCTATTGCTTTTGAGACGAAATATGGGTGTTGGGTTTTATCATGACTTCAAAGGGAAGGGGTTGGTTAAGTTCCACCGATTGTGGTAAATAAATCTTGTCATTCTTTATGTTTTTTTATTTATTTTTGCTCGAGTTGTTAGGTAATTAACGTGATCTTTTTTCTTATTTGAAGTTGAAGCAAGAGAAAGGGAAAAAAACTCCATCTAAAAGGATAAAGTGAAGCCGGACGCAACATTGATAGAGCGTTTTGGTTTATGATTGATATCGATGTTATGCTATTTTTGGTTTATAATTTTGGTTTATAATTGATAGCGGTGTTATGCTATTTTGGTTTATAATTGGTCTTATGATATTTTTGTAAAAATATTTATGGCAACATTTTGTTTATTAGCTTATCAAAGTTTATATATTTATTTTGGTCTTGTTTAGTTCATAAAAGTTTCAACAAAAAGTAGGTTTAAACATGTTACGGAAATGGCAATCCTTAAAAAGAATTACAATCGTATTTAAGTATTTTTATAAGTTTATACATTGAAAAATACATATTTTGCAGAAAAATGGTGTGATATTTAAAAAAAATGAAAAACACATATTTTACAAAAAATAAAATTTAAACTGGCGTGATATAAAAATGAAAAACACATATTTTACGAAAAAAAAAAAATAAATGGCGTGAATTTAGTAGCTGAAAATACGTATTTAAAAATAAAAATAAAAAAATGAGGTGGATTTTCTTTTCTTAGTCGGCAGTTAATAAAATAAATAAATAAGGTCACATCAATAAAAACCTAATCCTAATCAGCATTTGCAAGTTACTAGGTAACTTAGGTACTTAAAAGTTTGATATTTTATAGCTGAGGTATCAAAATGAAGGTTTTGAAAGTACGTTACCTAAAATAGGAATATGACGAAAGTACGTTACTTTTTAACGCAATTTGGCCTTTTTTTAACTTAATAATATTGTGAAATATCATAAATACGTATCAAGATTTTTCAAGAATGACGTACTGAGATTTTTTTAAAATTTGTACATTTTACGCTCTTATCTATATTTATCTATTATCTTACTACTTTATTAAAAGAATAAAACAGTTTTTTTCAACATACGGTTTTTCTGATCCTTTAACACAATATACAAACATTTGCAGCATAAGATTGAAAACCGTTCTTCTTCTCCGGCCACGTTTTTAACAACTGCCAAAGCTATTAACCCCCCACTTCCCTCAGTTCCTTCGACCAGTGCAATCACTCCCTCAACGCACGTCCCCTCAATTCTCTGGACTATATAGTCCAATCACCCCCCTCATTTCCTTTCGACATCTCCTTCAATTGATCTTTCACCCCCAAAGAATCCCAAACCAAGCGATGGCGGTGAAAAAGTTCCGAGAAAGCAACTGGCTACGTAGGTTTGCTATCTAAGGTTCGATTACTGTCGCTTCTTCTTGTCTTCCTACAGCGTAAACTATTCCAATTTCGTTAGGTTTTTATATCAATCAAGTAGATTTTGCCAAACCAGTCTGCTAGGAAATCTGCTCCCACAAGAATACCCTGGATTTCTTCCATTCAGGTACGTTTTGGTCCCTTTATATTTAAATTTTTCTTCAGATTTGTTTTGTTGTTGTTCTTTATCCCCAATACTGATGGGTGCTTCTTCATCAATCGCTGAGAAATCAATTCATGAATTGACCATCAAGGTCTTATTTCATTTCACACAGACAAGAAACACACACTAATTTCACAATTTTGTTCATGGATTTTGTACTTTAATGTGTAAACGGCGCCGGATAGCAAGTGTAACGACGTGGATCTGAGCATCTACAAAGGGAAAGTTCTTCTTGTTGTTGCTTCCAAATGGTACTCTCTTGATTTCTTTTCAAGGTTTCTTGATTTTCCTGTAAATTTCAATTCCCTTATTTTATTTGTAATTTACCTTGATTTTTAGCTTTTGTCGATTAATGGGTGTTTGATGATATGTTAATGGTTGAATTTTGGGATTGAGGCTTGATTGTTGCGTATAATTTAAATGTGTAGCGTTTAGTCTCTTCTCTCACCACGTCTACAGAGCTCTCTAGAGGGTACAAGATGTTGACGGTTTTCAGAGCATAATTATTCATGGAAAAGGCACAACAACAACAACAACGTTTAACACATTAGATGAAGGCATGAAAACTAAATCCCCCAACCCTCTTTGTCCCAAGTTTCTAACAATCTGGAGAACGGTACGTTTGAGATGACCCCAAATTTTACTACTGGTGGTTTCGATTAGAGGTGTCAATTTTGTACCGAGACAAACCAACCAATTCTCGTACCAACCGTACCAATTTAATTGGTACCAACCTAATTGGTTGGTATACCGTACCAACTATTTAAACTTGGTTGGTACGTGGTATTAGAAGTCGTGTACCACGGTAATACCGTACCGTACCGACTTATTTTTTTAATTATTTATTAATTAAAGTTTAATCAATAATACAACATATTTTGATTTATAAAATTTTAAATTATCTAGTTTTACATTTTGTTAAATTGTAATACAAATTGATATATAGAACTTAGATTCGCCTATCTTTAACAACTTTGATAACTCGCCTACACCTCCACTCTTCATGGCCCATTCTCACTCCTTAATTGTCGCTTGTATTAAACTATTAGTGAATGTTTGTGTTATATGAAGATTATTTGAATGTTTGTATAAGTAATGATAAATGGTTCAACGCATATGAACATGCTATTAATGCTCGATGTGTTTAGTGCATCTAAATCTAGTCGGTAAAGATGTCAATCTAATTAATTCATAATTCAATTTTTGAGGTGTTGGTACAAAACCGTACCAACATGTACCAACCGAAAAAAGTTGGTACCAATTTAGTTGGTACCAAGATAATTGGTTGGTACACGGTATAAGATTTTGTGTACCAATTGTAATTGGTTGGTACATGGTATATGAAAAAAAAACATGGTACCGTACCATGTTCACCCCTAGTTTCGATTACATGGTTTGTGATTTCGGGCTAATTTCAAAGGGGTTTAACTCTACAGGTTAGAATTCGACTGGTTTCTACTTCACGTCATCATACTTGTCTAAGTTGTGTCTTTTTTAGTTCGAGAAATACCACAAATCAATAAGGTTTTTCTTTCTTACTTTGGCTTTTATTACTTCCTTGCAATTTCTTTCCTTTTTTCTGTTTTGTGGTGCAAACGTATTTCCATCTTGTTCTCACACGAACAATTTGAACTTTATCTGTGGCTTGAATCTTTCAGTGCAGACTCCTGGTCTTCGTTTTGTACAAGAAGGAAGCATCCCGAGTTGAGAGTATGTTGCAAAGAAGGTGCCTTTTTTACGCCTCCTGCTTACATACGTTCTTTAACATTTAAAGGATTGTACTGGAATGGAACTAACAGTGAATGAGATACATTCATTATTTCGTTCTTATAGAAACATGGATATCTTGGGTCTTAATACCGATCTTATGTGTTTATTATAGGGGTTGGAAGGTTGTTTCCATAAGCGGTGACAAACAACAAAAGGCTCGTACCAAGGCATTTGCGTTATCAAGGACGGTAGCTCTCATGGCACTTGGGAGTCTCTTGATGCTTTACTTCGTAAAGAAGTTACATACATACCACAAGCTGAGGTCTTATGGCTAATCGGTGCTAAATAGAAACGGCTGGTTGGAGACGTTCCTGCGGCTAGAGCGATTCTTCAGGAGGCGTATGCCGCTATTCCTAATTCCGAAGAGATCTGGCTTGCTGCGTTTAAGCTCGAATTTGAAAACAACGAGCCGGAAAGAGCCCAAATGCTTCTTGCTAAAGCCCATGAACGTGGAGGAATGTAACGTCCCCAAAAATTTCAATAAATTTTAACTTTTAAAATAATAATTCAATTGAATAAAACACCATTAAATGTCCAAGTAACCGTTTCATTTGTAATCTCAAATAATAAACAACCCCATTAAATTTAAACAGCGGAAATAAAGTGTTCTTAAAATATAAAATCTTAAAAATATGAAAAGCCCTTCGCCCGCGCCAGTGTGTACCGTCACGCCTTAGAGCCACTAGTACCTGAAACCATGGTTTATAGGAAAAGGGTAAGCACGAAGCTTAGTGAATTCAACACCACGCACAACAATAATCATATAACACTACCCTTAAAACAGGTAGATACACATAACCAAGCATACAAGTTTAAGAACGCATCCTAAACAAACATACTCACACAAGACAACCTACAATAGGTATCCATCGGTCTCCCCGATATCACACGATAACCGTGCACGTATCCCTCGGTCTCCCCGAGTTCCTACGTCACTCGTGTACATACTCCTCGGTCTCCCCGAGTCCTCGGTCTCCCCGAGTTTTACACGACACCCAAGGTCCATACTAGACACGACACAATCTAGCACCACACAACATGTAAGATTACTAGCACACACAAGCTACAGTAATGTACATATAACTATTATCCTACGTAGTGAGTGAACTCACCTCAAAAGCAGTGCAGAAAATTCCCGAACGGCCACAAGAGCTTGCCAACTCCAATCTCACTTCTCTTCACCTAAGGAAGTGCTACAAAGTGTCAACACGAAGCCCCAACCCTAAAAAATAATCATAAGACTAAAAGAGTGACATTTCAGCTTTTCGGTCTAAACTGCAGGTCTGTTCGGGACCTGTTTAGCCCCCTCTAGACCCACTAATCCAGAAGTTAAATTCCACAAACAGAAGGGTCTGGGTCTTAGCTTTCCAGGGACATATTATACGCGTTCATACGAGGTTCCTATGATTTTATACGAATTTTCTAAAACTGAAACTCAAAGCTGAAAGTTTCGGACCTGCTGCAAAAACGACCATTTTGCACCTAGCTAGAGGCTTAACCAGGTTTTTGCTAAAACCCGAAAAGTATTCCCGACACAAAATGTGAACAGTGGGCACCGATTTCACCTCAAACCGAGTTACGATGGAAAAGTTATGAACGAAACAAAACAGTGACAGATTTAGCCATTTTACATAAAATGATAACTTTTACTATCGGCTTAGAGTTACGCGTTTAAGGTTTACGAACTAGGGTTTTAAGGTTAGGGTTTTAGGTTACTGGGCTGAATTATCAAGCACCACCCACTGCCACCTCCGGCAGTGGTGGTCGGCGGCGGCGGCCACCACCGGCGGTGGTGGTGATTCGGTAAAAGGAACCGACGAGACCCTTAGGATACTCCCACCAACCTAACTCGCCAAACACACACTCATGCCTACCCTAACAGCCGCAACTCACCATCACATCCACCGACTGGTGGTGCACGGCGGCACATGTCGGCGGCGGTCATAACCACGGCGGCGATGGTGGTTTCGGTAAAACAAACCGATGAGGCTAAATGGAACGATCCCACCAATCAAGCTCGATCGTACCCACACCCATGCACGACTAACCCCCGATCAGGCACGTGACAACCACTGACTGTGGTGTACGGCGGCGGCGGCATGCCGTCGGCAGCCATGGTTGCGACGACGGCGATGGTTTCGCGGTGTTTAGATGGCGACGAAAGAAAGAAAACCAAGGGAAGAGAATCTTTACCTCTCGAAGACGAAACGGTCGCGAACACGACGAAACCCAGATCCCTCTCTCTCTCGCCCCCTCTCTTTCTCTCGCTGCTCTCTTTCCTCGCCGGCAGAACCAGCGGCGGCGGCGATGTGTGGGTGGCTCAACGACGGCAGCAAGAGGAATGGAAGGGAAGGGTGGTTCGGTGGTGGTCTCACGGCGGCAGCAAAGAAGAAGAAAGAACAACTAGGGTTTTGTGGCTGCTGTTTTGTGTGCGTCGCAAGAAAAATGAGAAGAAGGGAGGGGGGTCGGTCTATAAGGCCGATCCCATGCAACCTTAAAAAAAAAACACATTTAGTCCCTGATCTTTCCCACACCTAGCAAAAAAAAGGTTTTGCCACATTTTAACGTTCAAGGTCTTCCTTGACAAATCCCGTTAAATAAACAATCCTTAAAAACATTACAGTAATTAAATAATAAATAATTTTCCATACCGGGACACGGGCTTTACAACTCTCCCTCGCTTGAATTAGACTTCGTCCTCGAAGTCTACGTCCGCGAAAAGCTCCGGATAGTTCTCCCGCATCTCCGCCTCGGGTTCCCAGGTCCACTCGGAACCCTTTCGGTGCTTCCACTGGACCTTAACCAAACCAATTACCTTGTTACGCGAGGTCCTCGTCCTCCTGTCAAGAATGGCAACCGGCTTTTCCACGTAGTTAAGCCTTTCATCAATCTGAATGTCCTCAAGAGGAATCACTGCAGACTCATCCACTACACACTTCCGCAATTGAGAAACGTGGAAGGTGTTGTAAATCAAGCTCAGCTCGTCTGGTAACTCTAAGCGATAAGCTACCTTTCCCACTCGAGCAATGACCTTGTAAGGTCCAATGTAACGGGGCCCTAACTTTCCCCGCTTGCGAAACCGGATCACCCCTTTCCAGGGTGACACCTTCAGAAAAACATAATCCCCGACCTGAAATTCCAAATCCGATCGTCTCCTGTCGGCGTAGCTCTTCTGCCGGCTTTGTGCAGTAACTAATCGATCCCGGACCATCTGAATCATCTCAGTCGTCTTCAACACAACATCGGTGCTCCCCAATACTCGATGACCCACCTCGCCCCAGCAAATGGGCGTCCTGCACTTCCTACCATATAACACCTCGTACGGTGGTCTGCCGATACTGGAATGATAGCTGTTGTTCTAGGAGAACTCAGCTAAAGGAAGATACTGGTCCCAACTACCCCCAAAATCAATAACACATGCCCGAAGCATATCCTCGAGTGTCTGAATAGTACGCTCACTCTGCCCGTCGGTCTGAGGATGAAAATCCGTACTAAAATGCAATCGCGTACCCATCTCACCCTGAAACTTCTCCCAAAACCGGGACGTAAAACGAGTATCCCGATCAGAGACAATTGAAACTGGCACCCCGTGCCTGGTCACAATCTCTCTGATGAAAATCTCCGCGAGCTTCTCCGCCGAGGAGCTTTCTCTGACGGCCAAAAAGTGAGCGCTCTTAGTCAGACGATCGACAATCACCCAGATAGCATCATTCCCGCGTGGAGTCCTGGGGAGTTTAGTGATGAAATCCATCGTGATCTGTTCCCACTTCCATACCGGAATCTCTAAAGGTTGCAGTTTCCCATGCGGTCATTGGTGTTCCGCCTTGACTTTTCGACAAGTCATGCATACCTCTACACATTTGGCGACATCCCGCTTCATTCCGGGCCACAAGTAATCCTCCCGCAGGTCTCGGTACATCTTTGTAGCCCCGGGATGAATCGAAAACTTGGACTTGTGCGCCTCATCCAACAACACCTGCCGGTTCCCGCCAGTGAAGGGAACCCAAATTCTACCGTACTGAGTCAATAAACCTCGACTATCACGGGCAAAATTCGGAATTTCCCCCGAAACCCTCTCGCGTTTGGCATTCTCATCTAGAACTGCCACTTCCTGAGCACTACTTATCGACTCGAGAAGAGGTGCAATCACTGTTAAACGTTGACACAAACCCCGCAGTGGTTCACCAACCGGATGTCGACTAAGTGCGTCCGCAACCACGTTTGCTTTACCCGGATGGTAAAGTATCTCACAATCATAGTCTTTGACCACATCGAGCCACCTTCTCTGACGCATATTAAGATTCTGCTGATCCATCAGATATTTGAGGCTCTTATGGTCAGTGTAAATCGTACACTTGACACCATACAAGTAATGCCTCCAAATCTTGAGAGCAAACACCACTGCTCCCAACTCTAGGTCATGAGTCGGGTAATTTGCCTCATGAGGCTTCAACTGCCTCGAAGCGTAGGCTATAACCTTACCGCGCTGCATAAGCACGGCACCCAAGCCCTGGTGAGAGGCGTCACAATACACTACCAGATCCTCCATGCCCTCGGGCAAGGTCAACACCGGAGCCTCGCATAAACGTCTGCGTAGTTCCTCAAAAGCCCTCTGTTGCCCCTCACCCCAGCTGAAAGCCGCATATTTCTTTGTCAATCGGGTCATAGGCAACGCGATCTTGGAGAAATCCTGAATAAACCTCCGGTAATATCCCGCTAACCCAAGGAAACTTCGCACTTCAGTGGGAGTTTTCGGCACTTTCCACTGCATTACAGCTGCAATCTTGGCCGGGTCGACCATAATACCATCCTGGTTTACGACATGTCCGAGGAATTGGACTTCTCGTAACCAAAATTCGCATTTGGAGAACTTAGCATAAAGCTTCTCCCGTCTCAAAACCTCCAAAACTTCTCGTAAATGCATCTCGTGCTCTTCCTTTGTCTTTGAATATACGAGAATATCGTCGATGAACACAATCACCGACCGATCCAACATCGGGCCACATACCCTGTTCATGAGGTCCATAAACGCTGCTGGTGCATTGGTGAGCCCGAAGGGCATCACCACAAACTCGTAATGACCATAACGGGTACGAAATGCCGTCTTCTCCGTATCCTCACTCCTCACCCGCATCTGATGGTACCACGATCTCAAATCAATCTTAGAGAACCACGAGACTCCCTGAAGCTGGTCGAACAAATCGTCAATCCTTGGCAGAGGATAACGATTTTTCACTGTAAGCTTATTCAGCTCGCGGTAGTCTATACACATCCGTTGAGACCCGTCCTTCTTCTTCACGAATAAAATCGAGGCTCCCCACGGTGAACAGCTCGGCTTAATGAACTCCTTTTCGAGATGTTCCTGCAACTGAGCGTACAACTCCTTCATTTTCGGTAGAGCCAGGCGGTAAGGTGCCTTGGCCACCGGAGCAGCACCCGGAACCAAGTCAATGCGGAACTCTACCTGTCGTTCGGGAGGTATCCCAGGTAGATCGTCGGGAAATACATCAGTAAACTCCCGCACAACTGGCACCTCTTCCGCAGTCTCCTTCTCTTCGTCGACGCGCGTATCTATCACATACGCCAAATATCCCTACCCACTGCGCTGTAGGTATCTCCGAGCCCTCGCGGCTGAACATATTGCTGAGGTCCGTCTAGGCGAGTCGCCCTGCACCAGCAGTTCTCCCCCGCTTGGGGTTCGAACTCGTACTTGTTTGTGACGACAAACAATCTCCGCATCGAAGGCATCCATCCAATCCATGCCCACAATTACGCACAGCTCACGCATAGCAATCAAAATCAAATCAATGGGAAACCTCACATCCGAGATTTCCAAGGTACAACCCCGATACACATCTGTAACTGTTAAGGTCCTATCATCAGCAACCTCAACCACCAAAGGACAACCTAATCGTCTTACAACTCGGCCCAAACTCTCACTAAAGGTGCGAGACACGAACGAATGAGTAACCCCGCTATCAAACATCACTACCGCAAGCACCGAGTTAACTAGGAATGTACCTAACATGCAGATTAAACAACATATAAATACGTACAACAGTTAAACAAGTTAAGAGGGATAAATGATGAATTGTATCTGTCACCACCTTAGGCGTAGCCTGTGCCTCGTCCACCTTCAGCTGGTGAACTCTACCTCGGGCCGCCTCAGTCCCCGGCTGACCCACACGACCATCAGTGATACGCAATGGGGCATTCGCAGGATCCCTCTGTGCCCCATTCCCATCAGCTACCCTCGGGTTCGGACAATTGGCCTTCACATGGCCCGTCTGCTTGCAGTTAAAGCAGACCATCAATGGTACTCTACAATCGCGACTGAAGTGGCCTGCCTGCCCGCACTTGAAGCACTTGTCATCCCTCTTCCCGCCATTATCTCTGGGCTTAAACCCACCGCTCCTTTGACTCGAGCGCGAGTCCGCGTACTTTGACCTCTTCGGTACGGCCGCTATTGGCGTCACAGTCTGTGCCGCCTTCCTCTTCTTGGCTTGCGTCTCTAACTCGAGTTCCCGTCTCCGGGCAGCCTCCATCATTGCAGTAAGTGAAGCATACTGCGCAGTACTCACAAACTCTCTAATCTCGGTACGTAGCATGTCCTTGTACCGTGACATCTTATATCCTCCGAAGCAACATACTGAGGACAGAAAAGCGCCATCTCGGTGAACTTCCGGTTCATTTCTTTCACCGTCTCTGTAGTCTGGGTGAGCTCCAAAAACTCCTTGGCAATCCGCTCCATCTCTACTGGAGGTACGTACTCCGCACGAAAACATGCAACGAACTCCTCCCAGGTCAAAGTGGTACGCTCGGTAAGCGTCAACGCAGTAGCACACCAATCCTTTGCTCCTTCCCGCAGCAAGTTCACCGCAAAACGAACCTTCAAATTCTCTGGGCAGCCACTGGTCAGAAACGCGCATTCCATGTCCGATATCCAACACATACTGATAACCGGGTTCGGGTCTCCCTTGAACTCAGGCGGAGAACAAGCAGAGAGATCCCGATACTGAAACTCTCGAGCTCGGGGCTGTCCACCCACCGGTGGTGGAATCGCCGCGATGCGCTCCTCCATCAGAACCACTACCTCGTCGCGGATGGCAGTAATAATCTCGGGGATCGCCTCCCCAATCGCATGTGCCACCTCGACAGCAATCATCTCCCGGATCTGCTCCGCAGTGATCCCAGCACCAGTCTCTGGCTCAGCAGTGTTGTTTCTCCTGGTGATGGCCATTCTGGGTCGAAATTATAACGAGTTATTAGCACATAATAACCCGTACCAGCATATGTACACACTCTTCCTAGCTCCCTAGGAATTTCACCCCAAGTCACTACCCTTGCTACGACGAAATTCCTACTAGCCATGACGAGTCGCCTCGCGAATACCC
The DNA here is from genome assembly GCA_033807775.1 of Saussurea involucrata. Classification (NCBI taxonomy): domain Eukaryota; kingdom Viridiplantae; phylum Streptophyta; class Magnoliopsida; order Asterales; family Asteraceae; genus Saussurea; species Saussurea involucrata. The sequence continues at coordinate 10,581,709 of CM066322.1, read as the reverse complement.
AGTCACATGCAACGTGAAGTCAAATAGACATTCGAATACAAGATTCTATCCTAGAACGGTTGGACTCAAACAAGAGTTGCGCAATAGAACTAAATCAGATATTCTAAGGCTATGTGATTCTTACTGCATACAACATATAGGGCATTCACTTAACAACTTACCATGATTAGCATAAATTCCTACTAGCAAGCAACAAACATGCAGTACAGTGTAAATAGCACAGGCGATCTAGCATACATACTCCTATGTTCTAGAAAGCAATAAATACACTAAGTACTGTACCTTTTCCCTTGGCTTCGGCTGACTGTACACACTGCGCCCTCACTCATCGTTCCCCAAACGTTCTTTCCCTTTCTTTTATTTTCCAAAAATCTTTAAGAGAAATTTTCATAGCCGCGAGCTTGAGTCCAAACACACCGAGATGTGTTCGGTTCACTCAAGCTGTGCTCTGATACCAAGTTGTAACGTCCACAAAAATTTCAATAAATTTTAACTTTTAAAATAATAATTCAATTGAATAAAACACCATTAAATGTCCAAGTAACCGTTTCATTTGTAATCTCAAATAATAAACAACCCCATTAAATTTAAACAGCGGAAATAAAGTGTTCTTAAAATATAAAATCTTAAAAATATGAAAAGCCCTTCGCCCGCGCCAGTGTGTACCGTCACGCCTTAGAGCCACTAGTACCTGAAACCACGGTTTATAGGAAAAGGGTAAGCACGAAGCTTAGTGAATTCAACACCACGCACAACAATAATCATATAACACTACCCTTAAAACAGGTAGATACACATAACCAAGCATGCAAGTTTAAGAACGCATCCTAAACAAACATACTCACACAAGACAACCTACAATAGGTATCCATCAGTCTCCCCGATATCACACGATAACCGTGCACGTATCCCTCGGTCTCCCCGACTTCCTACGTCACTCGTGTACATACTCCTCGGTCTCTCCGAGTTTTACACGACACCCAAGGTCCATACTAGACACGACACAATCTAGCACCACACAACATGTAAGATTACTAGCACACACGAGCTACAGTAATTTACATATAACTATTATCCTACGTAGTGAGTGAACTCACCTCAAAAGCAGTGCAGAAAATTCCCGAAAGGCCACAAGAGCTTGCCAACTCCAATATCACTTCTCTTCACCTAAGGAAGTGCTACAAAGTGTCAACACGAAGCCCCAACCCTCAAAAATAATCATAAGACTAAAAGAGTGACATTTCAGCTTTTCGGTCTAAACTGCAGGTCTGTTCGGGACCTGTTTAGCCCCCTCTAGACCCACTAATCCAGAAATTAAATTCCGTAAACAGAAGGGTCTAGGTCTTAGCTTTCCAGGGACATATTATACGCGTTCATACGAGGTTCCTATGATTTTATACGAATTTTCTAAAACTGAAACTCAAAGCTGAAAGTTTTGGACCTGCTGCAAAAACGACCATTTTGCACCTAGCTAGAGGCTTAACCAGGTTTTTGCTAAAACATGAAAAGTATTCCCGACACAAAATGTGAACTGTGGGCACCGATTTCACCTCAAACCGAGTTACGATGGAAAAGTTATGAACGAAACAAACAGTGACAGATTTAGCCATTTTACATAAAATGATAACTTTTACTATCGGCTTAGAGTTACGCGTTTAAGGTTTACGAACTAGGGTTTTAAGGTTAGGGTTTTAGGTTACTGGGCTGGATTATCAAGCACCACCCACTGCCACCTCCGGCAGTGGTGGTCGGCGGCGGCGGCCACCACCGGCGGTGGTGGTGATTCGGTAAAAGGAACCGACGAGACCCTTAGGATACTCCCACCAACCTAACTCGCCAAACACACACTCATGCCTACCCTAACAGCCGCAACTCACCATCACATCCACCGACTGGTGGTGCACGGCGGCACATGCCGGCGGCGGTCATAACCACGACGGCGATGGTGGTTTCGGTAAAACAAACCGATGAGGCTAAAGGGAACGATCCCACCAATCAAGCTCGATCGTACCCACACCCACGCACGAATAACCCCCGATCAGGCACGTGACAACCACTGACTGTGGTGTACGGCGGCGGCGCCATGGCTGCGACGGCGGCGATGGTTTCGCGGTGTTTAGATGGCGACGAAAGAAAGAAAACCAAGGGAAGATAATCTTTACCTCTCGAAGACGAAACGGCCGCGAACACGACGAAACCCAGATCCCTCTCTTTCTCTCTCGCCCCCTCTCTTTCTCTCGCTGCTCTCTTTCCTCGCCGGCAGAACCAGCGGCGACGGCGGTGTGTGGGTGGCTCAACGACGACAGCAAGAGGAATGGAAGGGAAGGGTGGTTCAGTGGTGGTCTCACGGCGGCAGCAAAGAAGAAGAAAGAACAACTAGGGTTTTGTGGCTGCTGTTTTGTGTGCGTCGCAAGAAAAACGAGAAGAAGGGGGGGTCGGTCTATAAGGCCGATCCCATGCAACCTTTGATTCGAAATTGGTGTTAATATTGAAATTGGTCTTAAACTCCCTAATTTAGCCTGAATAGTTGTAATAGTTTTTGAATGACCTCAAGTTCTTGTGAGTACAATTTGTCTTCATTATTTTAGGTTTCTGTTTGTCAAGGTTGACAAGACAAAACCACAAGGGTTGTGGCGTACTGGTTAAGGCCTTGGGGGATGTGGTGGAATATCCCATCTGCTCAGGGTTCTAATCCGGGCGTACACAACAATTGTGGCCGCTGAGGTTTAATCAAGGCTGATGTCTTACAGTCATAATTTGCCAAGGGATTAGTCTAGGCATAGCCTAGGACACCCTTCCCAAAAAAAAGGTTGACAAGACAATTTGTACGGTTATTAAGTTTACAATTCAAAATTAATTATTATACTTATTAATAATTCTATTTGATGTTTGATAATTAAAGGTTAATTTTTATCGTTATCGTTATCAATAATTAATTTTTGATGTATGATACAAATAAGTAATAACTAATGTTTGATGTGTGATAATTTTTATGCTTTAGTTTTTTGAAGTATGAAAATTGTTTTTTCATCAACAATTAATCAGATAAACAATCACATTTTGATTAACATCCAATTATACACAGAGTTGCAATGGTATTCGTAAGTATTTACTAGAAAATACTTAGTAAACAATAAACTTTTAGTTAGTACTTACCTAGACCACCCTATTATCAATCGAATAAGCGTCTCAAAGAGAATGAGGTCTAGCGCCCCATCGAGAAAGAGCAATAGGTGTAGATTTGATAGTGAGAAAAGCAAGGGCAGCGAAAATGACCGCAGAGAACAAGGCGGGGAAGCTCGCCAACTATTCCAACCCCCAAGAACCTCCGAGTTAGGTTTGATAACATCCCTAAGACGCTTCGCTTACCAAATGTTCGGTCGTTTAAACATGTTAATCTTGAATTTATATAATAGTCTATTTGCAATTCAAAATTTAAGAAAAACATAAAAGTAAAATCGAGGAGGATAAAGAATAGAACAAACATAATTAAAGGTTCGAGTTCTCGGTTTTCAACATCAAGATAATCCGCTGCAACGCGCGGGTACATTACTAGTTTTAATAAATGAATGAACATGGCTAGTTTTTTGTTCGTTTTCATGAACAAGGACCTCTCGTTTGTTCACGTTAAATTTGGTTTATGTTCATGGGGATTTATATACTTGTTTTAACCTTTTTCTCTCTATATATATGTTGATTTACTCAAGCATTTGTGCCCTAGCTGCCGCAGACACGCTCCCCTCCTCCGAATTGCAAGTGTTTTTTCTGCATTTGTGTTCATGAACCATTATGGTATGACGGTAATATTACCTTGCATATAATGGCAATAATTGCCGTATCAAACAACATTCTAAAAATAGAAAGAATAGGTTTTTGTTTATTATTCTTCTCAAACAGCATTGTTAATTTGTTTGCTAAAATAGAGATTCATGGGAAAATCTCTAAATATAGAGAACTCTCTATAATTCTCTAAATATGAGAGAAAAATAATTATTTTATTCAACACGCCAATAACATAAATTTTTATCATTTTATATCGCTACTAAACACCTTTTTCGACGGATTTTCTGACGGAATCAAGAAAAGTCAACAAAAGTGTTAATCTGTCAGAAATCCGTCGTAAATATCATTTTCTGGCGGGGGACTATTCGACAACCTTATACGTCGGAAATCCGCCAGTGATGACGATTTCCAACGGATTTGTCCGTCGGAAAAGCTAATTTGTCTTGTAGAGTATTAAGTTTTTTCTTTTAAAGTATATTGGGAATTTAATTTAGGGAATTTAATTAAAATACCCAAAGTTTGAATTTGACTTGCCAAAATACCCATTATCCATTCGAGTTTGCCAAAATGCCCAAAAATCCCGCGATGGGTCCCGCGATCGCGGGGTAGGGCACACGTGTCTCGCTTTTTTGGCCAAAACGTCCCGCGGCACCCCCCACCTATGCCCGCGGTGACAATTTTGGTCCCTCCCCGCGACCACCCCCGCGATGGGTCCCGCAACCAGACAAAAAATTGCAATTTTGGTCCTTTTTGTACGAATCTTTGTATGTTTTTACTGTTTTTTTCCACAATTATTGTACTTTGAAGACCAATTTGTGGTTGAAATTCATTGGCATGTTTGAGATTTCATCCATAAATATCAGTAATATGCAATCCATAATTCACACCCATTCCATCCTTCTTTCTTGCATTCTTTCTTGCTTTCTTTCTTCAGTAAACAAATGGCATCGTCATCTAACCCATCGTCTACACCTGAAAGAATGCCACCTAAACTCCAGATTGCGATAGCAGAAAGGGAAAAAGAGATAGACCAACTGACAGAAGAGTGGAAACAGATGATGGCCAGGAAGGAAGTCCACTTGATAAGGATCAAAGTGGAAGAAAAGGAGATCAAAAGGATGAAAGGGGATATAAAAGATAGGGAGGCTCGTATTCGTCGAGAAAAAGAAGAAATTCACCTCATTTTGCAAGACTTCGCAATTCTTCAAGCGAAGGTAAGCGACAAGCAAAGTTGGATTGATCAAACTAAAGCAATTTTTCAGTAGGTGGTGGTACGGGTGTTGCTTTAGTACTTTGTTGTTTATGTGTTGTTGTTTTGTACTTTTCCATTTCGACATTGTTGTTTCGTTCCTTTCCTGTTTGTATGTTGTTGTTTCCTTCCTGGAGTTTTTATGTTGATGTTTCATGTTGAAGTTTGCTCATGAATAAAGGTCTTTAATTTGTTTGAAAAGTAGTGTTTAAGTAGTCTGAAAAGTGGTTCATATTAAAAATACAACTCATAGATGTTATACAAGATTATTTCATAACAAACACATACTAATAAATACAGTACAAAATTATCCAAATTTGAGGCTACGGCTAGACGATGGTTTGGTTTTTGACAATCCGGGTCGACTTCTTACATGCTCTGGCGAGACGAGTCTCAAAGTGTTAAACTCCACTTTATCGATGTACACTTCAATCACAGTATGACCGTCAACATACTGGCGTATGTTGGCTACATCTTCGTCGATACTCAATTCTACCAGTCCAGTCAAGAAGTCTGCATTCGGCCTCTTAAAATACAACCTTTTATATTTTGGTTCTTCATAGTCCAGCTCTTTCATGATCTGTTCAAGCAGTTGCATAGAAAGATCCTCCACATCTAACATGTCAACAAAAATTTCTAGACCACGGAAATAATGTCTTCTGGGTGGTTCCGTGAAGTACCCACCATGGTGGACTTTCATGGTAAACAATTGTGGATATGCATCTGTTGATGAACATTAATTAATATAGTTAGTTCGTAGACAACAGTAGTAACAAACAAAACTCAATGAAACATGCACACTAACCATATAACTCTTTGCCAGTATCTGAAAGCGATTCAGATAAACGCCTAAAGCACCAAACATGAAGGTTTTGGGATGCCATGTTCTCGTATATGTGTTTTACGACTAATCTAGCGTGGGTTATTTATAGGCAAATGTGGATGCTTTTACTGCATGTTGGCTATTTTTGGTCCCTGTCTTTGCTCTAACACAACTTAGGTCCCTGTCAACGCTATCATATGATATATTTCTATATAACCATTACTATTCTCTCCATTTAGACTACTACCATTATGATCATCATCCCATGCCATGTGACCATGTTCCGTTTCAAGTACCTTTCAAAAGATAACTGGTCCCAATCAAGGAAAATCAATGTTCAGATCAACGTACATTAGTTATGTTTGATAAATTACAACGGGCCGATAAAGTAGATAAAATCATGTTATACATACAATATTTATCGTCCCAATCAAGGGAAATCAATGTTCAGATCAACGGTATCATATGACTCAAGCTCAAGCTCCGATGGGCCCTGCGTGTTACTTATTTGGCTGACTGAATGTCTACTCCTTGGCACGGTTGAAGGGGCGGGATTTGGACACTCTCCACGAGTATGTCCTACGCATTGTCATCGAGTACATTTTCGCTGTATCGAACCTTCACCACGTGATGGACGTCGGCCGTTCTTTCTCGGTCTCCCGGCTCTGTTCTTAGTGTTTAACAGTGGATAGCATGGCGGAAGGGGGTCGGGTGGATACACCCATGCTTCAGGGGGTCCAGCTGGATTTATTACCTCTGCGTATGTTCTCTGGTAAGTTTCGGACGTGAAGAAACATACAGCTAAGTCGCTGCAATCTCTACGACCCATATATCTTGCCGCAGCGATGGCATGGCTGCACGGTAACCCAGATTTTTGCCATTGGAAACATGAACAAACATGGTCGGTTATATGGACAGTCGCGTGAAGCTGGTTATCCCGAACCTCGTACCTCCCATACCCGATTTCGCTTACCCTCCATGTCGACGCGTGACGCGCCCGGAAGAGAACTATCTCCTCCTCCCCTAGTGTGAGTCTATTTTGCAGCTCAGCTCCTTTTCGGCATCGAAGTTGGTGGATTGTGAGATCCCACATCGGCTAGGAGGGGGAACGAAGTCTGTGAGTCTCAGATCCGTGCAACAATAATGAAATCAAACAGATATGCAATGGTGTATATGATTTCAACTGGTCATCTCTATTAAGCTTTCAATATTGAGAGAATTACAATAAAGAGTAATGAAAGCAAATGAGACAACTAGCCTATTTTTTTAAGGCTAATCAACATTATATATGGCGGGCCCGTGGTTAACAAGCCCACGGCCCGTTCACTACAAGGCTCAAAATAAACTATTACAAATTAAACCCTTGAACTTTAAATCAACAATAAATGACCCTAACAATCTCCCCCTTTGATTTGAAGTTCGAGTTCGCGCTCTAGTTCTTGCCAGTTATAGACATAACGTTTACGGAGCTCAAAGTGTACCTCGAACATTCTGATAGCGCGGCGATAGTCGATGCGTTCTTCAACCACTTCTAAAGCGATTCGTGCAGTTATCTCGTTCGAGTTCGGAACATACGAAACCTTCTGATTTTCTGATTCATAGGAAATGATTTTGCGAAGAGCATTATGAACTTTGAAGAGCGTGCCGTCACAGAATCTGTCTTCCTGACTGAAACACATAAATTTATTCTCTTTCTGTTCGTTGATGAAGACTATCCCAAATTCCGGTTGCAGAAGCAGAGCGTTCTTGGAATACATCTTCAACTTAGGAGCTTTTAGATTCGGCTTGATCAGATTTACCTTCTTAGCCCTGTTCTCGATTGCCATTTGAAAGTCCGTTAGATAAGACATCATAATTGTACGAACCAGGAATCGACGAACAGCTTCGAGCGCCTTTGTAACTGGTAGCGGTCGGATGGTTCTTGAACGAAGGTCTTTCAGGATAGCCAGGAAGTCAAACGGTCGGAGGTGCTGGAAGTCGGCTTCAGAAAATATCCATTCGTTACCGTCTTCGCGTCTGACAGTGAACACTGGATACACGATTTTCATCATACGACTTGACTGGATGTTAAGTACTTCGGTGATCTTATGCTTTGTTCTGACTTGACTGACTGGAAGACACCGCTTCTTTGCGCAGATATACCAGCGTTGGTATTCGGGGTTGTAGTTGTAAATACCAAGGCAAAAGGTCGGCTCGATTGGGCGAAGCTTGTGAACAAACAACTTCTTCAGGGATTCCTCCACGTGAGGAATAAATATTAGGATCTTCTCCCAATGGATTTGTCGCTGTTGAGGAAGTGGGAGATCAGAAGCTGTCGGTTGCTGAGGAGATGTCTGAATATTGGCAGTTGAGGTCTCGGGTCTTGTTGAAGTTTTGGTGGGTTGAGCAGAGTGAACGGGAGAAGTACCATAAAAATTCTGTAGCAGGAACTCATCATAGTCGATGTTGTCATCTTCATCAGTGGGGAAAACCATGTTTACCTGGAGATTTACGGCCCTGACGACTTTTTCATACCATGCATCTTCGGTCTCCGGGTTGGCTTCGCAGTCTGGATCTATCATATCCAATAACGGTCTGTCTGATGAGTCAAAATCAACCAGTTCCTGTGTTGAACCCTCGAGCTTTTCAACCGTCGGGTCTTCATCATCTGATATTTCCATGTCGATTACCATCTCGGCTAATGGCAACTCGGCTTCAGGTTCGACGTCGGTTGTTGTTGTCGCAGTTGCTGGTTCCAGATGAACCACAGTTGTAGTTTCGGTGAGGATAGGGGCGGTCTCGGTAGGTCTTAGTCTTTTCTCCCCCTCACTGTGATCAGGATCATCCTGGTCACCGTGCTTGCGCTTCAGACCGCCTGCTTGACTCGTGCAGGTATCTTCGAGTGAGCGGACTCTCTCGGACAGCGTTGTGAGCGCTTGGTTGTAGTCCTTAAGAGTCGAGTCAATAGTATCCAGGCGAGTGGTAATGGATGATGAAGGAGCAGAGACCTGTGATTTCAGAACGGTTATCAGGTCTGCTTCGGTAGAGGCGTTTGTTTCAGATTTTTGGAGCAGTTGGGCTAGTAGCATCGTCTTTAGGGTGTCCACCGAATAGGTAGGTTGAATTGGGACCGGTAGATGTGTAGGTGCGGTTTCAGTGTCGACGATATGCCTTTTACCTTTGAGTAAGCGTTTGACGGTGTCGATCTCGGCGGCGACGTGCTGCTCCATCGCCTCGCGGACAGCCTTAAGGGTGCTGTCCAGGGACCCTGGTGACACAAAGTCGGGTAAGATAACTCCGGGATCACTTAGATTACCCGTTGAGGCATCTACTTGAGAGGCAGAGCCACCTACGTTCACAGTTGGCATAGTGGTAGCTGTGGTAGGATTTCCGTCCGATCCTCGTGTTCCGCCAGACGGAGACACTACAACGTTCCGATCGAGTCACGAAGAGTCTCGATTTGTTGTTCCTTATGTGGTGTCCAAGTCGAAGAATGTATAATATCAAGTGGCTCTAGACTCAACTGTGCACTGAAAGAAGTCGCGACCGGGGGCTGCTGGTCGCTTGTTTCAACACCAGTGCTCTCCGAGTGAGAGACCAGTGGAAGTTGTGCTTGATCCCCGTGTGAGACTGAAACATCCGTCTTTTGAGAGACGGATGAGTGGATGAGGGGGGTGTGCAATTGCTCCGCTGGGTCCACGGAGGCTTCTTCAATACCTCATCCCAACAAATGAGACGGGATAGTAGATGTGGCTACCCGGATATCGCTCGGTTGGGATCGCTCTTGAGCCTCGTTATCTTTACGGCTCCATCTTTCTTGGTTCGCTTTCGAATGCAATTCTCTCCGGCTCACAATTTCTAACTCAACTCCTTCTACTCCCTCATTCCTAGGTGAATCAGGTGGGATGCCTTCGGTAAAATCTGGGTTCGGTCCGATACGGTGAGGGATTCGTTTCAGACGAATGGTGCGGTCCGTATCGGAATCCGTGGAGTCCGATTCCACATCTTCAACTTGATGGGGTGGTGAAGGCGGTTCAGTTATGTAAGGCGTGGTGTCACGGTGAAGCATCGGTCGTGAGGACGATGCTCCGGCTTCGCCTGTCGGTCGAATGATAGGAATGATGGGTTGTTGGCTAGAACCGGGTTGCGATTTTGCTGCACCACTCACTCCAACTCCCCTTCCACGAACTCTCAGCACACCCCACCCGGGAGCCCCAGCTGCCCGGGCCCTTCCTCCTCTCATTCTTGGACCCTCACGTCCCTCTGGTCTAGGTCCCTGGGCAGGTCCCTCCGGCACTGGCTGGACCATGGGATTCCCTAACGCTTCCCTATATGCTACTACCCCCGGTGCAGCAGGATCGGCGAGTGCCAGAAGGGCATCGGGTATGAGCATGGCTACGGCGTTGGATGGGTTGCGAATAACCATGTATTGTAAGTGATGAGGAGGACATACCGGATGAGTGAGGCGGCGCGGTATGGCAGGATTGGCGTCCATATGTTGACGCACAGCTAGCGAAAGGAAACGCGGGTACGGAAGGAATTTCTTCTGTTTGGTACCTCCGATTTGTCGAATAATGATGACAAGTTCGCGCCAAATGATCAATGCGACGTCCACGTGACGATTGTAACAGACGGCGTGGAATAACCGAAGGAAGTCGCCCGTACACTGGTCTATGCCCTTCCATCTTGACGAAAGGCATCTGTTCAGAATTGTAAACAGAGTGTACCATATGGGAGCCAGGTACTTTCGGTTGAACGCCTGACGGTCGGTCGAGGACGTGATTGTAGCCAAGAGCGCGGACTTGAGCGCATAAAGTTTCGTCGTTGACCGCGGGGTCATATCCTTGATGACCGCCGGCGTTGGCTTCAGGCAGGGATAGAAGGCGGCGGAAGGAGTCCGGTGTGAGGGTGAACTGCTGGTTATCGATCTGAGCAGTGATAGTCTGTGAGTTACCGGTCGTGCGAACTTGTGCGGAGAACCAGACTTGTACTACGCACAGCAAAGGAACATCGGCAGTGGCGGTGAGGGCCTCACGGAGAGGGTGACGCATAAGTATGTCCACAATCACTCGATGTAGTGGTTGTGGTCTAAAGAGTGTCAGGTCCAGATGGTGATTGTTGGCCTCCAATTCGGTGCCATGGTCAGGTGTGACCAAGGTGTTATCGGCTTCCTCGTCAATGAGTTCCTCTTGCGGAGGATTTTGTTGCTCTTCCTGGTTCTGTGGAGGATTTTGCTCCTGATCCGCCATTGAGTATCTGTAAAAGCAACACAGTTAGTAACTGAGACGGACGAATAATTGTCAGCGCGTACCTTTGCTTTAATGGGCTCAATCTTAGACAGATTGAGGACTGGCAGTGTGAAAATGGACACAAAGGTGACATATACAGGGGTATCCGGACAAAGCTAAGGAATGGTGAAACTTTCCGGACAACACAAGGTGTCCGGACAATGGTATCCGGATGACAAAACAGTCCAGACGGGAAGAACGTTCCCGGATAAGATGGATAAACCGGATAAAATAGTTTCCGGTGATAAGAGATTCCGGATAAATGGGAGTCCGGACACGTAAACATACCAGTAGTTGAACTTACCGGAAACCCGAGGGTTTCCGGACAACTAGGTCTCCGGATGATGTATGTTACCGGACAAAATATCTAAAGTGAAGCAAGTTTCCGGATAAAACACCATAATCATGATGGTTTCCGGACACAATGAATGTGTCCGGACGAAAGTCACAGTTACCAATCACGCATAAAAAACTGAGTTAAACACTTATCAAAGCAAATACTGAGCTTCGATTTAAGCATATAACCACCCCAGGTCAACTAAAACATGATGAACTACGTTTAGCATGCCCAAAATTGAATAAACCCAAAAGGGTTTTCGGATGACGTGAACTCGGTCAAATTTGGGATCGACTTGAGATGGAATGTGTATGAAACTCGATTACAAATGATCGGAGAGGAGATTCGAGTAACATACCTGATTTGGAGATGAAAACGGCCTGAAAGTCGAGTAAAGCAAGTGGAGCTGAGCGAGAGAGAGAGCGTCGAGAGGGTTTAGGGTTTTAGCGTGAGAATCCGGATAACGAAAACAAATGAGCCCGGATGGTTTTATATAGGCACGGATTCCGGGTAGGGTATCCGGGATACTTTCCAACCCGGAAACCCATCCGGAAAGATGAAGTTTCCGGACACCTATCTGGATTATTGGGATTTTCAAAAAAATTCCCTGTTCTTGTCGATTTTGCGAAAATGGGACTGTATGAGTTTGAAAACAAACTGTCTCTCGCTCCCCCTCAAGCTGAGCATGGGGATGAACTTGCTCCCCCTCAGATATTGCATTGGGGAGTCCGCCACAAAAAAACTTTTAAAAGCATTGAAAGGAAAAACACTGTGTCGCTCCCCCTCAAATGATGACCATGATATAAAATCCACTCGGGAGTGCCCTCACACACAAAACTTTTAACCATGTTTAAGAAAAACTGTGTGTGACGCTCCCCCTCAACAATTGAGTAAACTGACCTGATACTTCTTTGTGCTCCCCCTGAACACATGAACACACCGTGAAAGCACAGATATAGACAGATAAAAGTGGACGATAGTATGAAAGAAAAGAAACACACGAAGAAAGAAAGGAGACAAACGAAATCTACGAAATAAATACAGAGACTAAATCTAACTGTGTAGCTGAAACAAGTAGAATACAAGTGCGAGGAAGTGTATGTTCAATCATCAGGAGTGTAAACACCGGATGATGAGTAGACAGTTACTCACAGATGTATGGAACTTGTAACGGGCACACAATCGGATTAAGTCGTCAGTTTTAGCATACCTAACTTGGACACAAGAGTGTTAAAACGTTTTTCGTCCAAGGCTTTTGTAAACAGGTCTGCTAACTGATGTTCAGTATTTACGAAGTAGAGTTCGACTGTACATCTTTCGACGTGATCCTTAATGAAGTGATACCGAACGTCGATGTGCTTCGTTTTGGTGTGTTGGACCAGGTTGCTTGATATGGCGATGGCGCTCTTCGAGTCACAGTAAATTGGAACTTTGACATACGTAAAGTCGTAGTCTTTGAGTTGCGTCCTCATCCAGATGACTTGGGAACAGCAGCTCGCGGCGGCCACGTACTCCGCTTCGGCAGTTGACGTTGAGACGCATTGCTGCTTCTTTGATGCCCAACTTACCAGGCTATCTCCCAAAAACTGGATGTGACCCGAGGTGCTCTTCCGGTCCAACATGCAGCCCGCGTGATCCGCATCGGAGCAAGCGGATAGTGCAAAACCTGCCTCTCTTGGGTACCACAAGCCAAGATCAGCAGTACCACGTAAATAACGAAAGATTCGTTTGACAGCAGTTAAATGAGACTCCTTAGGTTTTGATTGAAACCGGGCACACAAAAATGTTGAGAACATGATATCCGGTATACTTGCGGTTAAGTACATGAAAGAACCTATCATCCCGCGATACAATTTAGGATTCACATCCGTTCCGTTAGGATTGGCGTGAAGCTTCGTACCGGGTGCCATGGGAGTTTTCATTGGCGAGGACTGTTCCATCTGGAATTTCCTAAGAATATCCCGGATGTACTTGGCCTGGTTTATGAATATCCCGGTCGACAGTTGTTTAACTTGAAGACCAAGGAAAAAAATTCATCTCGCAAAGCATTCTCATTTTAAAAAATTCTCCCATTAGATTGGCAAAGTTCTTCGCATATGTGGGATTAGTAGAACCGAAGATTATGTCATCTACGTACACTTGAACAAGAACTATGTGACCTTTCTCGTTTTTGATAAACAAAGTAGAATCGATTTTACCTCGTGTAAATTTAGCCTTTATCAAAAACTCATACAGAGTGTTGTACCATGCTCGCGGAGCTTGCTTTAGTCCGTAAAGCGCCTTGTCTAAAATGTAGACGTGATCAGGCTTCAAATCGTCCACGAATCCGTCCGGTTGTGAGACGTACACTTCTTCCTTGATATCGCCATAGAGGAATGCGGTCTTCACATCTATTTGGAAGACCGTGAAGTTCTTGTGCGCGACGTATGCCAGGAACATGCGTATGGCCTCGATTCTCGCCACCGGAGCATAGGTCTCATCATAATCGATCCCTTCTTATTGTCGGTATCCCTTGGCCACGAGACGCGCTTTGTTGCGTACAACGATGCCGTCTTCGTCCTTCTTATTCTTGAAAATCCACTTGGTGCCGATCACCGTCTTGTGTTTTGGACGTGGAACCAGTCGCCATACCTTTAGAGCTTCGAATTGATTAAGCTCCTCTTGCATGGCTATGATCCAGTCCGGATCTTCAAGCGCTTCACGTACGTTCGTCGGCTCGATGTTGCTTAAGAAGCCGGAGAATAGACAGAAGTTGGCGGATGCACCTCGTGTTTGAACTGGAGTAGAGGGATCACCGATGATCTGATGCAAGGGATGAGCTTTCGTCCATCTAGTGGTGTGCGGAAGCGGCTGTTGAGTTGAGTGAGACGCGTCCGAATCCACATAATCACCAGAGGGCATGTCTTGTACCGCTTCAAGTGTCGCAGGTTGGTTTCTCAGAGGAGGTGGGGGAGGATTCGTCGGAGGTTGAACGACTTCTTGGTCCGAGGAGTTCAGAAGTTGATCGGCGATTGTAGCAGATGACGAATCACTAGGTGTGATCTCCGGATGTGTAACAGGTTCCTCCGGAGAAGCAGTAGTATCGGTAGAGGTTGATGATGACGGTTGATCTGTCTCCACTGTGATGGATGGCGTGCTTGTAGAAGGCGGCGGACCGGATAGGTTCGACGAGTCCTCAATACAAGCAGCTTCAAGTAGAGGTTGTGCTGAGACAGTAGGGTAAACATTAAAGATGTCATCATAAAAGAACTTAAACAATAAATCTAAATCAGAAGAGTCAGCATTCGATGAAGATGCATGATTTGGATTAACTGTCGCTTGTGCAGATCCCGAACTTGGAGGTCCGGAAGCTAGCACGCCAGTTAAACCGGGTTCAGAACTGTTTTGTTCAGAAGCCAAATCTGCGGCTTCGTCGAATGTCACGTTTACACTCTCGACAACGGTTTTATTCCATTTGATGTAAACGCGATACACTTGAGCCTGCATGGAATATCCTATAAATACTCCCTCATCCGCCTTTGGACTGAATTTTCCGAGATCGTCCTTGTCATTTAAGACGTAGCACGTGAAACCGAACGCATGGAAGTACTTGATGTTCGGAATGCGGTTGTTGATGATCTCGTACGACATCTTGTTGAACCGCTTGTTGAGGATGGAGCGGTTTTGCGTATAACAAGCTGTAGACACCGCTTCGGCCCAGAGAAATAGCGGCAGATTGGACTGAGACAGCATGGTGCGAGCCGCTTCGACTAGGGTACGGTTGCGATGTTCCACCACTCCGTTTTGCTGAGGAGTGCGTGCGGCAGAGAATGTGTGCAAAATGTCGACTGAAGTTAGATAGTCGTCCACCGTTTGATTCTTGAACTCCGTACCGTTGTCGGTCCTTATGGTTTGAACTTGTTGTTGCTTGTTCAGTCAGATGATTTATGATCAACTCCGGAGTTTCGTCTTTCAAGCGAATGAACTTGACCCATGTGTAGCGCGAGAAGTCATCCACCATCACCAGGACATATTTGCGCTTGTTGATACTCTGAACACGCATCGGTCCACACAAATCCATATGGATAAGTTCGAGGGACCTGGACGTGCTCGGAGTTACCTTCGGTTGATGCGGCACCCGCTTCATCTTTCCCTTTTCACATGCCCCGCAGAGACGATCTTTCACGAATTAAAGATCGGACATGCCTTTCACGTGTCCGCCCAGCACCAGTTTGTTGATACTTTTGAAGTTGAGGTGCGAAAGACATCGATGCCAAAGCCAAGCTTGTTGGGAATTGGCCTTTGACATGAGGCAGACAGCGTTATCGGTCTTGAGGGCTGCGAGATCGATTGTGTAGAGGTTGGTCTTGCGTTTCCCAACCAGTAGCTCCTCTCCGTCGTCGTTGAGGATTCTACACCGTTTAGCTTTGAATCGTACCTCGGGATCTTTGTCGCAGAACTGCCCGATGCTGAACAGATTATGTCCCAATCCCGCGACGTGTGATACCTTCTTGATTGTGATCTTATCTTGGACTATGTCGCCGTAGCCCACGATCGGCGCCTTGCCGTTGTTGCCAAATCTCACGTCTCCACCATATTCTTCTTTGTAGTTCGTGAGAAGCTCCCTCCTTCCGGTCATATGTTTGGAGCATCCAGAATCTAAGTACCACACATGATCGTGCTGCAAAATCGAGTTAACGGATTTTAGGTACGCAAATTTGTTTGGGTCCTGGAGGGTTAGGTTTGGCACCTCTCGGAGGAACTTGCTTTGACACAACTTTCCCCTTAGGTGTAGATTGTACACCGTTTGCAGAAATTGGTTTTGGCACAGGTTGCCTCCTTGGTGTAGGTTTTACACCTTGTGGAGGAACAGGATTTTTAGCACGTTGCCTCTTTGGTGCCGGTTTAACCTCAGTAGGAGCAACCCATCTAGGAGTGGGTTTGGTCTCCCGCTGTGGTTTAACCTCTGATTGGGAACCCCGTTGATTGTAGTATTTTTGTTTATTATTACGGGGTTTATTTTTGGGTTTATGATTATACATGTGATATGACCCAAACCAATCATTTAAGTTAATTTCATCAAAATCATTCCAACCACATCTAGAACAACATAAACAATCACACGACAATTGAATCAATTGATGAACTGAATTAAGTTTAATCGGAAAAGAAACTTCAAAACGATTCCAATTATTCCAAACACAATTGTCTTTGTTTATTCTAGAATTAAAAGCAGTAGGAAAAGACTTTGATGCTGCATCCTTGACAGGTTCCTTGTTCAGCCACTTTGGTTTTTCTTATTTTGCTTGACCATTTTTATCTGAAACAACAGGGACAGAGCGGTCAGTGACTTTTGAAGGAACGGTATTTTTGGTAGGCTATTGCTCGGTCTTCTGCCTCTGCTGTGATTGGTTTTTAGAAACGGGTTTAGATGTTGGTTTTGATTTTGAAATTGTGATCACAGCTGGGGACTTTGTTTTAGAACAGCTACCCTGAAGAAAATTGACCGGATGATTGACTACCGGAGACAAAAAATCAGTATGACTCGGGAGAGGTTTTTCGAAAGGGAACGGCTCAAACTCTCCATCAGATTTGCCTTCAGAGTTCATATATTCTGAAAAATCGACTTCCTGAATTACAGGACTTGGATCGGTCAAGGAAGGCGAGGAACACGTTGTGCTTTCGGTTGTGTGCTTTGGGGAATTCGGTGCGGAAGCGTTTGAAAAATCAGAGTTTAAATTCCTTTTAACACTCTCATCTTGAGAAACTTTACTTTCTTGCGAAGAGATATTTCCGATGAAGGCTTTACACGAGGATGTGTCAGATGAGTTAGAGGAAAGTTCAGGTGAAATCTGCTTCGCAGTTTGGAGCAAGTCAAGCTACACTTGGAGTTGACTATTTATCATATGTTCTTTCATCGTTTCTCTTGTCACTTCAGACAGTCTCGATGAGAGCTTATTGATTTCATACTGAAGAGTTTCCTTTTCTTCATTTGACACACCTTCGGTTTTCTCAGATTTGAGTTTCTCAAGTTCCTGAATTAGCGCTTTCTTTTCGTTTTAAAAAATAGACCTTTCTTTCTCAAGTGACTCCTCCTACTCGACAATCTTTGCTTCCAAGATGAGAGGGGGAACATAGAGTTTAAACTCATCCGTCTTAGTCTTGGTTGTGGTTACTTGGACCTCATCCTTTTTGGAGGAATCCTTGGGCGTAGCAACCTTGTATGGGTCGAAGTAGTCATTTGAGAGATACTTTTTGTTCTTTTGATAGGAATAATTTAAAGGTTCATAACAAAACGGAAGTTGTATTCCTCGTTTGTGTGCGCGTTTATATTCCTCGGTTTCCTGTTCCTTTTCAGGTTCTAGAGGACCAGTCCATTGAATAGCATATTTCGGATACTTTTTATCTAACCCAAAACAAGCAAAATCATACAAAGTGGGTGTTTGGTATCTATCCTTTTTCAAATAGTGTGGGTTATCGTATCCGATTCCCCACTCTTTGTTAAAGTACGTGAACTCTTTGGGTTTATTCAGAAAGATGGTTTGATCAGTTTGACCCCTTTTGTGGAGTTTGGTTTCAAGATCAAGAATTTTAGTAACAAACTCCTTGTGCTGAATTTGAAGAGAGGAACATTGATAAACAATTTCTTCTTTCTCATTCAGACACTGATCAAACTGAGACTGAAGATCAGATAATTTGCCCCTTAAGTCTTTAGGTGCTATTGAAAGGTTTTTACATTTCTCCTTTAACATAGCATTTTCAGACTTATGTTTTTCAGTTATTTGTGTTTGAACATCTACCTTTTCGGTTAGTGATCTAATCTCAAGCTTTTGTTCTTTAGTGGTGGCCTTAAAGGAATCTTCCTGGTCAACAAGTGATTGCATTTGATTTAAAAAATTCTTTTGGCAAGAATCACATACCTGACTTGTCTTCTCTTCATCAGCTGGAGAGTGATAACCCATGAAAGCATTCGCACCATCAGTATCGCTTTCATCATCAGAACGACCCAACCAGTAGTCGTTTTCCACAAGTAGAGCTTCTCCAGCTTCCTTCTGCTCGGCCAACGCGAGTTTTGCCTTGTAGTAGTGAGAATTCTTTACCACATGCCTCGTACAATCTTTAGCAAAGTGACCAAGCTTTCCGCAGTTGTAACATGTCACTGGCTCATCCTTCTTCTTACTTTCTGATTTCTCAGTCTTTTCTTTCTTCTCTGACTTCCCTTGCTCATCAGCTTTCTTCTTTCCCTCATACTTGTCCTGATGATCATGGCGCTTGTTGGAGGAGGTGGAGTAGCGCTGATTGTTGGACGAAGGCTTCTTATAGTACTTTTGTTGTTGGAAAGATATTGTAAGCAGAGTTATCACTTTCTTGAAGTCAGATACTTCATCATTAGAGTCACTGTCTTCCTTTTCAGATTCGGAAGAGCTTTTCTTTTGAGCACGTTTAGAGTGACAACTCGAAGATTTCCCTTTCTTGGAGGACATGAGTGCAATAGGATCAGCAGCTGGCTTTGATTCAGTCTTTTTCTCGCTCAGAAGCTCATTCACTTCATCTTCGTCTTGAAGAAGCGTCTCATAGATTTCATTGATGTCGATGTTCTCTATCAAGTTGTTGTGCTTGACATGAGAAGCAAACACCTTCCATTCCGGCAACAGATTATTGAGAAATTTGAGCGCGTTTTCTGTGTTGGATCGAGTGATCTTATTCTTGTTTAGTTCATTAAGAAGTGAGCAGAACCGTTCATAGGTCTGTGTGAGAGATTCGCCGGTGCGCTGCTTGAAACCATCAAACTTGGTTATCGCGCTGTTGATATTTAGTTGATTTCCGACATCGCTCCCACGCATCATTCTGGCCACTTGATCCCACATGCCCTTTGCCGTGTCTTTGTAGCTGTCGATAGCTGTATAGATCGGGTTGGGAAGGGCTTGGACAAGATATCTCTTTGCATGCTTTTCACCTTCGATCATGCCTCTTTCATCTTCGGTCATGTCGGCGATAGTCTTTTTCGCACGACGAGCTACAGCAGTTGCAGTTGCTTCTATGTCCTTCATCGGCCAAGGGATTGGACCATCTTCAAGAGCTCTCTTGATGTACTCGTAGTTGTCCTTGGACTCTATGAAGAGCATGAATCTGTCTCGCCACTGGCTATACTCACCTTGGTAGAGACAAGGTGGTTTGGAGTCGGTACCGATTGCGAGAGCGTCACGAGTATACATCTTTGGTTGCAACGGAGTGATCGTCAGACGTGTTGATTGATTCAAAGTGTAAACCTAACGCAAGGCTCTATGAGTGGGATCCAAACGCAGGTTCTACGACTGATATAAACTAAGAGTGATCTTACTGGATAGGAATCCAAATAAGGGTCTGATCAGGAAGTGTCCGGATCAGATCAATAGACAAAACTGTTCAAAAATCACAACAGTTTCCGGATAAGTTGAAAGAGTCCGGACAACTTAAATTGTCCGGATACAGTAAATAGAAGTAGAACTTACCGGATGATGGGGATTCCGGATAAAGGACTTACCGGACAAGATGGAAAAGCACAAAGCTTACCGGGTGTAAAGGGAGTTCGGATAATATGTTTCCCGGATACGAAGTGTTGTCCGAGTAAAAACTTTTACCGGAAACATAGGGTTATCCGGATAAAATCTTTACCGGAAACTTTGGGTTTCCGGAAAACACTACCCGGAAAGATTAAGGAAATTGATACTTACCCGGAAAGAATGACTTACCCGGAATACCCGACTTACCCGGAAAGAAGACGAATCCGGATGGAATAACACAAACGTCCGGACAGTTTTGACTTGTCCGGAAACCGCGGCAGTTCTATCCGGACTCTGCGGCTGACTTTTCCAAATCGATTGAAACTCGATTAGGGTTGCTCAAAAATGTTCCTGAAAGATTAGAAACACTGCCAAACACAAAAATAACACTAACCCAATCGATTTTAAAGCAAAAACAACAGGTTTGATGGTAAAAATTTGATTTTTAATGAGGAACACACTCAAAACTTTTGAATTTGATTTGCTTAATTACCCACTCAAATAGTCGAATTAGGATGTGAAAATTTGCAGAATGAACAATAACAACGATACTAACACAACCCAAACAACGAAATCAATCAATTTTACCAGAATCAAAGTTTTGAAATTTCAAGAATGTGACAGACGTGAAAAGTCAAAAACTTACCAGAAATCAATAGAAAGGCTTTGAATCAATTCTGTCCTTCTGCTCTGATACCAATTGTGAGTCTCAGATCCGTGCAACAATAATGAAATCAAACAGATATGCAATGGTGTATACGATTTCAACTGGTCATCTCTATTAAGCTTTCAATATTGAGAGGATTACAATAAAGAGTAATGAAAGCAAATGAGACAATTAGCCTATTTTCTAAGGCTAATCAACATTATATATGGCGGGCCCGTGGTTAACAAGCCCACGGACCGTTCACTACAAGGCTCAAAATAAACTATTACAAATTAAACCCTTGAACTTTAAATCAACAATAAATGACCCTAACAAAGTCCTACTTATAAGGGTGGATGGATACCTTCCTTGCATGAGGCCTTTTGCCTGTCACAGGGTGCGGTATGGGTGCGTCCCGCTTATGCCTGTGCGGACAGGAACAAAACCGTGAGCGGTGCCGGCATGCTGTTATGCAGAGGGTATCCGTAAAGCGGACAATATCTTGTACGGTGGACTGGGGATGTTACAGTACCACTCTTGTTGAAAGCTCCGAAAGTAGTCCATAAGAGTAACAATCGGACATCTACGCGCAAAACGGGAGAGTGCATTCACCGACTCTGCACTATTGGAGGTCAGAATGTCATACCGTTATGCAGGAAAATGGGTCGCGGACCACCTATCCGGTCCAACATCGTCCATAACTTTGGCTGCATCCTTGGCACTAACTCGTAGAAGATTCATGTACCGGTCAAACTCCTGATGAGTATATACTCTGCATGCCTTCCAGTAGACATCCTTGTAGGTGGTAATACGTTTGTCCTTGGTTTTGGCGTTCATCTCCAAATGTCGACAACAATAGGCGTGAGGGGCGTTTGGGTACATGGCAGAGATTGCGGCGCTTATGGAAGGATACATGTCGGACATAAACACCAACCCTTGCGGGTCTCCGATAGCTTATCTCAACATGGACAAAAACCAAGTCCACTCGTCCCCGGTTTCGGACTTGCCTACTCCGAAAGCTACTGGAACGATGGAGTTATCCCCGTCCATGGCAACCGCCAGGAACATCATACCCAAGTAAGGGCCCTTTAAATGGGCAGCGTCTATTACCAGGACACGACGCAGATTTGCCAGAAATGTGTGGTTCTGCAAAAACGTAGGTGGTTTCCCTTTGTAAATGTTATAGTTTATAATGTGTAAACATATGACGTGTTAAAATACGTACCGCGGGTCCAAGGGCAACGAAGCACATCTCAAACCGTCCATGTGAATCGGTCGTTATCTGGGTGACGGTACCTGGATTATGCAGCTGCAAATTATATAAATATGCTGGGAGTCGTTCATACGACTCCTCGAACGTGCCTCTCACCAATAGCAGTGCCCTGCATCGCGCACGCCAAGCTTGGTGGTAACCAATCGTGACGCCGAACTGCTGGTGTACATCGTCCATGATGTCCTTTGAACGCAATGACCTGCTAACATCAAGAAATTTGCCTTACAGTATCGCACCCAAAGTCCTTTTGGTGGCTTGTTTGTGGTTGGGATTCAGTTGCGTCCTTGAACAAGTGTGTACGTCATGCAACTTTCTAATAAGTAACGCCCCTCCTTTCTCTCCCGCGGGCCTCACGTACATCCTCCAATTACAGTTTTGTCTCGCACATTCAACTACGTATCTGCCTTTGTCGGATCTCGGCGTGTGACTTTCGAAACCCTCTTCCATGAACTTAAGTCCGACCTGACTTGCCAAGTGATCCTTCGAATCAAATATCTGACCTACTTCTAACCTTAAACTGCGATTATAAGGTACAGGTTCGTAGGTTTGTGTATGGGTATTCTGGTCTGGAAGAATAGGGGGCATATCAAAATAGTCATTTAACTGACTAAATGATTTATTACTAGGGGTATATTCTTCGTCCTCATCACTATCGGTATCTGATTTGTCTATATCAGCATTACCCATTTTGAAAACATAGGTTTTGTCATCAGCAACTCTAGCACAGCGTCCTTCTTGTGGTTGTTGTTGTTGCGTCTCCGGAACATAATCAGGAGTTGGGCCGTAGGAAATTGAGAATCAGGCTGCTCCATTTGGAGGTCTTCGTCATCAGCGTCGTCATCACCGTCGTCGTCACCTTCGTCATCGTCTTCGTTGCACACCGAGGATTCAGCACACACATAAAGTAATGGATGTCTTTCTGATTCGGCTGCAAAGTGCATAAAACCAGAGATATCCCCATCGTTGGATAACTCCACAAATGACCCATCATGATTCTTGAACACTAACTTGCAAACAACAGAAGGGTCGATTTCACATTTTTGCATGGCGTATGCAACAAACTTCTGATAAGAAAAGTTTACTGGCAATTTTACACCATGCTTAGATTTAAAAGCAAAATTTCACTCATTGTTTTCTTCCACCCATTCACCATTGTAACAGAAATATAGCCTAGCTTTTGCAACAGATGAACTCATTTTTTCAGTGGTATCTCAAAAACAAAATACTGAAGAAGGATGGAATGGGTTTGAGTTATGGATTGCATTCTACTGATATTTATGGATGAAATCACATTGAGGAAGATGAATTGCAACCACAAATTGGTCTTCCAAGTACAATGATTCAACAATGATGAAACATGCCAGTGAATTTCAACCACAAATTGGTCTTCAAAGTACAATAATTGTGGAAAAAAACAATAAAAACATGCAAAAAACGTGCAAAAAGGACCAAAATTGTAAATGTTTTTGTCTGGTCGCGGGACCCATCGCGGGGGTGGTCGCGGGGAGGGACCAAAAGTGTCACCGCGGGCATAGTTGGGGGGGGGGGGTGCCGCAGGACGTTTTGGCCAAAAAGCGGGACACGTGTGCCCTATCCCGCGATCGCGGGACCCATCGCGGGATTTTTGGGTATTTTGGCAAACTCGAATGAAAAATGGGTAATTTGGCAAGTCAAAGTCAAACTTTGGATATTTTAATTAAATTCCTTACAATTTATGTTAAAATCTTCAAAATAACATAGTTGTTGGAAATGAATGCAACTTTTTAAAGATTTGATTCTCTAATAGACTAGACCATGACGGTAGGTATGTTTACGTACACTACTATCATTGGTTAGATACTGCAATATCACCCAGGGCTACTAAAGAGAGTAGGGGTGCATGTCGTTCTCTCTTAATGGAAAATTAAATTGTGCACCCCTTAAACTTTAGGGGTGCTCTTATATTTTTTATTAAAACAATATGAAACAAAAACGTGAAGTATGGAATGGTTGGAGGCACTATTTGCTCTTCTAGTGTTCATGGGTTTAATTCTTGTTTTATTTTTTTCATATTTTAGATATTAGTTATTAAAAAAGCAAACAAATATATAACTAAAAGAATTCAAAACATAACCTCAAACATAAAATAACAATGACTTATCAATTAGCTACTACTATGTTTTGTTTTTATTTATCCTCATCCTAGTTTTGTTTATTTTTCTCTAAATCTTTTTATTCTAATTTACCCATTTTTTTGTCTCATTTTAAAGATCATGTTTATCTTCGATAAATTGAAAAAAAAGTAATCACATTTAACAATTACTATTTTGTATTTTAAAAACTTTTGATACGTCAAGCATATTTATGTAAGAAATTGATAAAATTATATTTTATCGCGCATCTGCTGTTTATTACAAAATCAACCAAATAAGTTCCCTTTAAGGAGGAACTAGGCTAAAAATTACGTTTTGTTCAAAAAGTCAACGTTCATTTCAGTTGTAAAATGTATTGTATCAAATCAAAACAATTAGATTTATACCTTACTTTCAGAAACCACAAGGGTTGTGACGTACTGGTTAAGGCCCTGGGGATGTGGTGGAATATCCCATCTACCCAGAGTTCTAATCCAGGCGTACACAACAATTGTGGCCACTGAGGTTTAATCAGAGTTTATGTCTTACAGTCATAATTTGCCAAGGATTAATCTAGGCATAGCCTAGAACACCCTTCCAAAAAAAATCCTCGGGTCAAACCATGTCTGATTTCCCCCTGGATTAAACCGTGACTTTGGAGGCGTTTGGTCGATGTCTTAAAGGTGCATCCGCTCGAAAAAATTCTTGGTTCCATTCACTGGTATCAAATTTTGTATACAAGTTTTTCCCCAAGGGCATCTCCAATGTATTTCTCTATTTTACTCTCTATAATAGAGAGTAAAATAGAGAATGTGTTAAATTTTCTCCAATGTATTACTCTATTTTACACTCTAAAAAAAATATTTCAAGCATATTTTCTTTTATTTTGATTACATATATTTTCAATAATACACTTAAATTGAGTAACTTTATACATTGCATCCTTATATTTTTTATTTTTACAATACCCTAAAATTTATTAACTTTATCATATTATTTTAACGACGTTATAATTCATATTTAGTTTCACATTAAATTATCAAAAACCAAATTTCATTAAATAAAAATGTTACATTTTCAACACACATCTAAATTAAAATACATAAGCATTTAATCGGAATTGTAAAATATTTCTCATAAATGATCAACTAACGCATCCCGAAGTGCAAAGTGAGCTTCTTTATCCTTAATTAGTCTATATCGAGCAAAATATTGTTGGAATGCATCATTATAACTTGTCTTCATTTCGATCTCTAGTGGTGGTACCTCTCTCACAATTAAATATGTTATGTTGTAAATTGTTAAGGTTTATTAGTTTTTAAAATTAGTTGGATAAATTTAAATTAATTTAAAACTTAAAGATAAATATAATTCTAGTTTATTAAAATTGGTACTAGACAACAAATAAAATAAAAATACAAGATTCTATAAAATAGAAGGACCATTTGTAATTATCAAAAAGTTGGAAAAAATAGAGAGTATGAATAGTAACTCTCTATATAAAGAGTTACTGTTCATTTCTCTATTTTAGCGAGTAAGGGGCCGTTTACAAAACGCTTATCCGGGTAAGTACTTACCAAGTCACATTAGGTTACCGGATGAATATGGCAAGGACTAAGGGGCCGTTTACCTAACCACTTACCCGGGTAAGTGCTTACCGGTAAAATTCAACCTATCACTTACTTCCCGGGTAAAATTTTAGTCCACCAAAATGGCATCGTATGCAACAATTTAGCCAGTAAGCGCTAATCGTGGTAAGAGTCGTCGCACTCACTAACCGGGTAAGACTCTCGGTCCTTGCTTTCGACTCTCGGTCCTTACTTCTGCTCTTACCGGGTAAGATTCTTAGTCCTTGTCATATTCATCATGTAAGCTAATGTGACTTGGTAAGCACTTACCCGGGTAAGCGTTTTGTAAACGGTCCCTAAGAATCTTACCCGGTAAGAGCGGAAGCAAGGACCGGGAGTCTTACCCGGTAAGTGAGTGCGACGGCTCTTACCACGGTTAGCGCATCGGCTAAATTGTTGCATACGATGCCATTTTGGTGGACTAAAATCTTACCCGAGAAATAAGTGATAGTATTGAATTTTACCGATAAGCACTTACCCGGGTAAGTGATTAGGTAAACGGCCCCTAAATAGAGAGTTCATTGGAGATGATTTAAAGAGTAAAATAGAGACAAAGAGTAAAATAGAGAATTCATTGGAGATGGTCTAAGGAACTTTATAACTAAGTTTACAATGATGTACTGTATTATATAAATATTCTAAATAAATAGTTTGAAGTTTGAACGATGAAAAATAATAACTATTCTAACCACAAGTGTTGTGGCGTACTGGTTAAGGCCCTGAGCGATGTGGTGGAATATTTCATCTGCCCAGGGTTCTAATCCAGGCGTACACAATAATTGTGGCTACTGAGGTTTAATCAGGGCTGATGTCTTACAGTCATAATTTGCCATGGATTAGTCTAGACATAGTCTAGGACACCCTAAAAATAAAATAAAAAACTATTCCAATCTCAAAACATCACATTAAAATTTTTATATTTATCACCTAAAATATATAACAGTCAAAAATCAACATGAATAATTCAACCTCAACAATCCACCGTAAAAACGTAGAAAAAAAAAATTCCAATGTACGACAGCTGACAAGTATATTATAACAGTCCACATAAACTAAGATAGAAATGCAGATATATAATTCTTAATCTGGTATTCTGCTGTTTAAATTTACGTACTTTACTTACAAAAGAAATATAATACCAAAACTGAGAAACAATGATCAAACCTGCTGGAGGTATAAGATAAGCTGACTCATATACAATGAACCAATGACCCGTTCAACAACCCCCCGATAACAACGCAACCTGTTGGAGCAATTTTTTTCTCCTAAATCTCTTAACCTTTTTAGCATTAAATAAAACATCAAGGAAAGGAAAAAAAACACATTAATTAGGGTTGAAGAATGTACCAGTTCTTGCTCTAGCCTATTCACTTTCACAATCTGTTTCAGCTGAGATCCTTCAATGCTTCAACTTCTTGGGTCAACTTAACAATAGCAATATCATGTTAATCATTAGACTATAAAATGTTGAAGTAAAAGACATAAAAATGCATGGAACCATAAGCATATATAAATAGCATGAATCTTTAGGTTACCTTGTCCACCAATGATTCAAGATCACTCAAAATCTCTACAACTGTATGTGGTACTAAAGACTCGTTTTCGTCACCCTCATTTTCCTCATTAGTCAAGAACTGCTCACAATCCAGATTGGCATCAAATGGTTGAGATGAAGATGGGTCAGCAACCCATGATTGAACACATTCAACTTCATCTGTGAATGTGGCAATGGGCTGGATTTCCTTGGGATCATCATCGCATTCTTGGTGAAACGGAAACTCATTGGTAGTAGTGTTTGCTTCAGGACTCAAGAGTGACTCCCAATTTTCAACACAATCAATATCTGTAGAAGTGGCAACAACCAGCTGGCTGTCCTCCCTCTGATCTTTATAAACATTGACACTTTGATTAGCCGCACAGTTTGTCTCCCAAGTAGATTGTGGTATATTCCTTGATACGTCTGAATTTGAGAAAGATGAGCTTGAAGCTTCATAAGCCGATTGATCACCTTTAAAAAGTCTGCTCCAACTTCCTGTAGGGCGGGAACTCGTAGCAGTAGCGGTAGTGGAAGTACTGTTTCCGCTGAGAATAGAAGAATATGAAAGCTTCGAGGTTTGACTCAGGTTCTCAGCCCATGTCTCCGTACCTACAGTTGGCTGAATGGTATTGTCTGCCTGTCTTATTGTTTTCGCAGGTGAAGGCAGAGGATAGGAAAGATTGTTTCGTCTTGTGGCAGGTTGAGAGGAAGAAGCATTGGGATTATTCACAGGTGATGATTGAAACAATGAGATCAGCTTGTTTGTCTGATCATTATCCAACTCAAAGTAAAAGTGCTTGTTGTCATAGTAGTTGTTAGCAATAACTGGCTGAAAGTGGTTCTCGGACAATGGATGACATTGCAGTCTAACACGCACTCGGACCTTGAATACAAAGCACATATGAAACTAAGTATTAGGAAATTGTCTATCCTGCCCTAATCAAGGGACATGTGTTAATGCACATAACATGTTATGTGAACTTCCGCTAACAAAATGTTTCCTACGGCTTCTCACCAAAATTTGATTGCTCAGCGGAACCCAACCCTCTATATATGTATACATACACACACAAGATAAAGTATAACTAGGAGATATTATAGAGATTTACATTGGACTAATAATAATCTAACTTTGAGACAATAGAAAATAACACATGATTACCAATTCTCACGGTTCTCAACACTTTATGGTTCTTAGTATGAGATATCCTAGAGATTAACATTTGACTGATAATAATCTAACAAGCGACAAATTGTGATTAAGGGCCCGTTTACAAATGCTTACCTTACTGGGTGAATATGACAACAACCAAGAAGCTTACCGAGAATCTTACCTAGTAAGTGAGGGAGAAGACTCTTACACGGTAAGCGCTTACCGGGTAAATGACGCTTACCAGCAATCCATTTTGAGGGCCGAGAATGTTACCCGATAAGGTAAGATAGGGTGGTGACTATTGACGTTAAGCGTTTACCATGTAAGAGTTTGGTAAACGGCCCCTAAGTCCCTAATTTATTTACAGCTACTACATAAAGATGGGAAATGATACCTGTGCAGGATAACTCGTGTAGCCATCCCCATCTGCAACCCATGCATACCGGTCAATGTTCATTTGACCATGAGTTGCAGCCTCAAATACTCCATGTAATCTACGGTCACTGTAGTTAAACAAAAATAGTGGAAGTCCTTCTCTGATGTTCTTTATATACGAATAATGTAGTGCTGGCAAACCTGTTCGAGATAGGTTGGAGACATCACGATTCGTCATATACAATACACAAGATTACTAAAAAGAAGCAAAAGAGAAGATAAAGAAAAAATAACGAACTAACCAAACAAGTTATTTGAAAGGCATTCATTGATTGTGTTATGTGTGCATCCTAATATAACGGCACCAAGGTCAGATTTCCTCATGTTTCTAGCAGGCACGCTATAGTTAGAAGACACATAGCTTTCTTTTTTATCCCTGTCATGGGTTTTATTTTTCCTTTGCTTCCGGCCTCCCATCCTGCTACACAAATGCAGGTAAATTTTATAGCATACTAGAGAGGAAAAGAACACAGGAAACTAAAACAAACATTTCCTCATTTTTTGGAAGGAATGTCACCTCTTGTATGTTAAAAAACCAAAAAAATCCAGAAGTTGGTAGCATTTAATGTACATGTTTTGGTCAAACAGTCAACCAATCTGTGAAGTGTGATCTAAGCATGTGTGAAAACCAACCCTAAGTACACTGTTCAAGCACCCATTTAAAACCAAACCAAACGAAACGAACAGAGTATATCCACCAGAAATATGTTACGTTCTCTTTTGTATTAACCATGGTTAAACACGCATTTTGAATCTGGTTGTTTGGTTGGTTTTTCATTAAGTTTTGTATGGATAAAGCTATCAGTGTGGATTAGATAGAGAAGATTTTTGTTTGGTAAAGTTTTTCAAAGATGAAATGAACGTGTTTTTTAATTAGGAGGGACAAGTTTTGAAAAAAAAATGGTGTTTTTGCATAAAGCTCTCCGGAGAAGCTTACTAAGTAAGTCATTTTATAAATCATTAAACCAATACCAAACAATAGTTCACCGAATCAGTTATGAGTTTCATTAAGCTGGCCCTAAGAAAGCAAGTGGCCAACAACAAAAATAAACAACCTCCCCAGAATGATCAAAAATAGGAGGCCTGTGAAGAAATAATGCTAGCGTTAGATATTTCTTCACCACTTGTATTAATATCAAGTTCACAAACCAAAAAAACACCTTAATAATTGATATGCAAACAAACATATAAAGAACATTGAATACTCTATTTCTCCCGTTAACACTTCCAAATATGATTGAGAACCTTTTCACATAATAATAACAAAGAAAAGAGTAATTCCACGCTTGCTTCAATGACCAGGCATCAAGTTGATCTTATCATCGTCGAATTTTATAATCCCTTTTAATTGTAATATTTGTTATGACCTAATGTATCAAAATTTCCTCTACCTATACCAGGAGCAACGATCTCACGTTTCCACCACCATTTAACAGAGCAAAGAAAAAGTATAACCAATAATGAACAGATTCATACACTCCTTTTATACACACTCAAGACGTATCGTCTATTTCACACACACACAAACACATCATATAGTTGAAAATAACAATATACTAAACAGCGATAGATCCTACATTCTCTAGTTAAACTAACATAAGTTCAATCGATCTGTTCAAATATTCACACAAAAAACTAAAAGAGACGGCAGAGAAGCAGTCGATGAGCAGGAATCAAGTCCTTACGATCGACGCAAGTTCCAAACGGGAAAGTGTTAAAAATACGAGTAATATGATCAAACTTTTTCATAAATATCAATAATCTGCTGAAAATTTCTCAATAAACAACAATTTAAAAGGAGGATAACTTTACTGGCTTCAATGGCGGAACTGTGAGTCTGTAGCCGTCCGATGAACCAAAATATACCTGTCACAAATCAGAACACCGAAGAACATGAGAAACAAAATGCGAACTGTATGAATATACAGTGAAGATAGAGTAATTAACACTTGACGAGACAACGAGTGTGCGATTATTGCAAAAGATATACTAATGAAAAGGTATGATCGTCTGAAACGACGGCATTACGTCGGAAAAGAAGAAAAGTGCAAGATGCGTGGGAGAAAATGATCAGGGAAGAAGCCTAAGACTCACAGTTGGGCGGTGAAGGTGGCTATAGGCTAATATAGAAGTGGTCCCGGACGTTTTCCTATTTTTGTACAAAGTTCAAATTTCTTCTCCATTTCTTTCAACCTTCTTCAATGGGTTATCAAAAATTCTTTTCAGGAGCTAAAGTTCAATTTTTGCAATTTTTAGTTTTACGGTAAATGGAAGAAAAAAAATCACACATCCTTTTTATCTTTGATGAGGTTTGAACCCATGATCTACTACAAAGCTAAAGACTTCGATACCATTAGACCAAATGTCCTTTGGTTGCAATTTTTAGCTGATAAACCTTAAAAATTCGGATTTGATCTTTCACATTTATTTTTTCCCAATGTTTTTTTCTTTCTGTTTAATGATAATAAATTTATTTGTTAAATCAATTAAAGTATAGGTATTTTATCTAATTTTTTACTATTTCTTTAATTCATATGTTAAATTATAAAATACATTATATTTTAAACATTAAATCATTAAAGAAGAGAAAGAAAGAAAAAACAAACACCTTTCGTTCTCCCCATTTTTCTTTTACAAAAAACGAAAAATATAATATAGTTTTAATTTTAATATAAAAATTTAAATTTTAAAATTAGTAAATGACTAAAATATCTCACTTGATCAAAATTAACGAAGAAAGTTAACGACTATTAGATAGACAAACTATTTTTCCGAACCGAGCCGGCATCGAATCACTACCATATAATTGGTCCGGTTATCGATTTCAAGATTTTGAGAACACAACATTATCGATTTCAAGATTTCTTCGTAAAAAAACTAGAGAACACAACGCAAGTGGTTCTAGTATCGATTTTTCCGTCCTGAAACCGAACTAGTACATATGGTTTGGTTTTCCACCTTGTTTTTTTGTCCCAAATAAATCGGTATCAACCAGTCCGGTCCCGAACTCATCCCCAAAATAATATAAGTTCTAATAATTCTAATTTTATGAGGATATTTATACTGTATTGTAAATATTCATGTAAAAGTCTTTAGAACAACCTATTGAATATTAGGTATTGCCTAATAACCCATGATCTCTTAATTTTAAGTTTAGAAATGATTAATGCATACATGTAACTTATTAAAATGTTATGAATTATGTAAAATTAATAAATAATCAACTAATAAACAACTTTAAATACATGATATTACTGAACTTACTAATACAGCTGGAATACCGATCATTGTATCTATAAAAATAACTCTTATAACTAAAATTAAATTAAAATAATTTTTTATTCATAAATCTAAAATACTTAAACAAAACATAAAATTTTGAATTCATAAGTTTATACCATAAAAATGATAGCGTTATGTTGTTTGAGTCGCCACTTATTTGATATATACAGTTGTTGAACGCCTGAATCTTTTATAAAATGTTACATTAGTTTTCTATTCTCAATTTATAATAGGACTTTAGGCATCATTTGGCAAAAATAATTTAGCATATGTTACTTTTTAGGCACATCTTTGAACATAAGCTAGCTTTTTGATAAGCTAGTTTTTAACTATTTAAAATTATTGTTAATCATATCAATTATTTTTTATATTATTTTTTAATATTAATCAATATATTTAAATTATCAATTACTAGTTTTTTAATTATATATTCGACTATTTTATTCATATTATATGTAACGGTTATTTAAGATAATAAGTTAATATATATTTTTTTCTAAAATTTATTTTCATAAATTCAAAATTTATAATATATATAATAGTAAATTCTAAATTCTTTTAATTAACATATTTAATTTTTTACTACTTTGTTTATATTAATCAACATATTATATTGCTATAAATTTGTTTTAATTATATTATTAAATATTGTAATAAATAGTTTATTTTAAGATGTATTTTTATCATTTTACATGCTTAGAAACTAGTTTTGCCAAACATGAATTATTAATCAGCTAAATTATCAATTATCGACTAGCTTATCAACTACCAATTACCTAATAAAGCATCAACTAGTTTATCGACATACCCTTAGAGCATCCGCAGTCATGAACCTCTTCGAGGTTCATGACTCTGTCACATCAACTCTCTATCTACTACACCAGTTTTCTCTTTTATACTCATTCTATAAATTTTTCACTCTCAATCATGAACCGGTTTATGATTTATATAATAATAAAATTAAAAATTAAACATTACTCATTGTAATTAAAAAATTACAATAATAAATCTTATAATGAAAATAAAATTAACAACAATAAATATAAAAGCAAATAAAATTATCTTTTGTATATAGAAATAAAAAATAATAATAAATAAAGATTATTATATTACAGACTATAATATACTAAAAACTTCAAACATAAAATTCTATAAGTGGTTCATGCAAATATATAAATGAAAAATAAATAAATATTATTATTTTATAAAGTGGGTCCGACATTTGTGCTCCACGTCCACAATATAGTTCATGCAGATGAAGCGGTTCTCCTACGTGGAGAAGAGACCGTTTCTCACCAATAATGCTAAAAATTGTAAAGTGGTTCTTTTTTTTTTTGAAGACAAAAGGCTAGAGGAGCTAGTGAGCTTCGGCATTGCCATCACCCGATAGAACCTCAGTCGTTCCATTAATAAGATAACAGTTACAAATATCAGTAATACAAGACGAAAGAAAATTCGGCGAAATGTTAAACACACTAGGACAAGAAAAGGAACGAGCGTGGCGCGCCATCAAGTGAGCCGCCTCGTTTGCTTGTCTGCCAATACCATGGACCGAGAAGAAGCGGTGGTTCTGGAGAATCGAGCGGATGTTCGCAATAAAATCCCCAAACTCAGAGTCGTCGTGGTTCAAACCATAGATAGCGTCTGCAACACCCTTAGCATCCGTTTCGAAGATGACATGCGAGAAACCTAAACTTAACACCCAAGATATGCCATCCATAAGAGCCAAAGCTTCACATTCCTTAACCGGGGGAGGAAGTTGATAGGGGTGGATTTGGCCAGAAGAAACCCGCCTGTAGCATCTCGAATGACAGGGTTCTTAGTGATGTGCATTGGGGATGCTTTTAGTTCCCTCATATTTTCAACGGTTTGTGTGTTGAATACAACCACTTTCAAGTCATTCTTGCACCGGTAGTGGTACTGTGGTACCATTGCTTGCCAAAAATATACTTACTGTGGTACTTTCTTTCTTTTAATTTTGTTTCTTTATCAAATAAAATCACTCCAAATAAAAGATCGATCCATACTTAATTTTCTATTTTTTTTTAATTTGTCATTGGCCTATATTTATATAATGCTAAAATCGCTATACATGATTTATGTTTATACTTCTTAATTTTCTTTTCTTTTTTTGAATTTGTCGTTGGCGTATATTTATATAATGCTAAAATCGTTAATACATGATTTATGTTTATAGTAAGTATATTTTATGAAATTTTATAATAAATTATTAAATGGTTATTCAAATGATCAAATCTTAAAATATCGGGTTAAAAATTTTGTAATTATTGCCAAAAGAATTATAACACGCATAGTTTCAAAGTTAAAATTAATAATACAATTTAAAAGTTCAACATATGAATACTTCCAAAGTCGACATAAACAATTCCAACTCAAAAATCACCATCAATAGTTCACCTTAAAAACATTGAAACAGATGTCGAACGAGTTGCTTTGTATTCCAAGGATAAGAAGAAAAATTATCCACATAAAAAAAGATATGTATAAAACAAGTTGGGACGTATAAAAGAGGGAAATTGACTCAAATAACATTTTTAATAATTAAAATTATTCTCCTAGTTATTTATTTTCCGATTTTGTATAAATGTTACTACTACTTTTACAATATATAGGTTCGTAATTATGGATCTACCTAAAAGATACAAGAAAATACGGATTTGTTAACATTCTTACCTTGCCCCCCTTAATCGGATATGGGGTGTTTGAGATTGCTTATTTAAAACAACTTGTGCTTTTTATAGATTTGTTTATTAACTTATCTGGTGTCAAATCGAAGTTTTAAAAAAAAGTGTTTGAATTAGCTTATTATGGTTCCAAAAAGTAATAAGTTAAAAAATTGTTATTTAGATGATATTTGAGATTGGTTATACATGTAAAATAACCAAAAACATTATAAGTTTTTTCAAATAAATCAATAAGTTAGAATCAAGGTTCTAAATGGCGTGAGACGTGGCGTGACGGCGAGGCCAAGCCTCAAGCCTTAGGAGTCATGGTGAGGCCATGACGTTTATCAAGGCGTGACTTATGGCGGCAAATCTCTATATTTTATATAATATTATATATAAAAACATGTGTTTTATACTATTAATCGATGAGTCAATGACAATAAACAAGTTAAATTAGATTATATGTTAAAAACTAGCAAATAAGACATTAAAAATGTAAAGGAAAATCAAATATCGTGTTATAAAAGATCGCACATTAAGCCATGGCGTGCTACAAACATAGTGTGGCGTGAGACACAAGCTTTAAGCCACGACGCGTCATAGCGGCTGTCGCGACGAGCCTTTTAGAACAGTGGTTACTAGTTAGAATGAAATGACTCATCAAAAACTTCTTATCACCGATGTCAATGGTGTTCTTTTTTTCCGATCCAAACACGAAAAACTGTTTAACACCGGTACAATACCAGAATAAGTTAATAAACACTTTAAATAAACAATTTTAAGAATCTTCTTCATTACTCATTAGATAAATTTTGTGATCATTACTATATTTCTTATCATATATGATTTTTAGTTTTAACCATGTTCGTCCGCTAAATAAGTGACACCAGATAAACGTGAATTTAGCAACTCCTAATAATTTTATGAGTAAATTACTTTTTTGGTCCCCAAGGTATGTCAAAAATTACGAAACCGGTCCTTTAACATACCTTAGGGACCAAAACAGTAATTTACTCTAATTTTATTTTACAAAATTACAAAACTGGTCCTTTAACATACCTGAGGGACCAAAAAGGTAATTTTTGAAGTTAAATGACCAGTTTCGTAATTTTTGACATACCTTAGGGACCAAAACAGTAATTTACTCTAATTTTATTTTACAAAATTTTCATCAAATGCTTATCTTTTACGTTTTTTTAAGAGTTAATTACTGTTTTGGTCCCTGTGGTTTGTCAAAAAAATACGAAATTGATCCCTAAACTTCATTTATTACTGTTTTGGTCCCTGTGGTACGCATTTTGTTACGAAATTGGTCCTTATGAGGGACCAAAACCGTAATAAATTCTTATGCAGAAAGTTACGAAAATGGTCCTTATGAGTGACCAATTTCGTAACAAAGTGCATACCATAGGGACCAAAACAGTAATAAATGAAGTTTAGGGACCAATTCTGTATTTTTTGACAAACCACGGGGACCAAAACAGTAATTAGCTCTTTTTTTAATTATATTGAGAGTAAATTACACTTTTGGTCCCTGTGGTTGACACACACTATCAAGTATAGTCTCTATTTCAAACTAATTACAAATTTGGTCATTTTGGTTGTCATTCTTTTTTAATTCTGGTCATTATGGTTATCATTCTGTTCCAATTTTGGTCCCTATAACTAATTTCTGTTAAAAAAAGGTATATTAACTAAAGGGTATTTTCGTCTTTCTATTTTTTTTTGTTTTTTCACTTAAAAATTAAATAAAATACTAATTGTTTTACTATATTGTAAATTATTATAATAATTTTAATAGTTTTAATATATATATATATAATACATATATACTCACACATATTCTTATCATCTTCATCATTTCAATGTGAAACATCGGACCAGAACTCCCACATGGCTACACGCCTACACCCCTCCCCGTTCTTGACGCCACCTCTTCTCCTCTTTGATTGAAACTCCGACAGAACTACCATGAACTCCCATAAGACATAACTCCCATCTCAGATCTGGTTCAAGAATTACACCGAGTCTGAGATCTATTTCCATGGCAGAACAGTCATGAGCTCCAACCGATAGATCTGTTTCGTCGATGACCCATTCCCCTGCTGCAACAGTGACCAACGACACTCCTTTTTTTGCTGCAATGATGACCAACGAGGGTTGGTTTCGATTTTTAATGAGAACCGACAGATTCATTTTCATTTGGGTTTTGGTTTCAATTTGGGTTTTGTTATGGTTATCGCTTTCATTTTCGGGATTTTTCATATTGGCTTCGATTTGCAATGAGAACAGACGAGTTCATTTTTATTTGAGTTTTGCTTTGGTTTTGGGGTTTCTTTCGACTGGTTTCGATTTGCAATGAGAACCAACAAGTTCATATTCATTTGGGGTTTGGTTTTGGGTTTTTCTTGTATTGGTTTCGTTTTCGGTTTCTTTTTTTTTACGAGTTTATTGTCCGGATCTCGGTTTTGATTCAACACAATTTGAGTTCATTATTTTTGATGCCATTTTATTTACTTGTCGAAGAAGATGACCGGAAGGATGGTTCTTTGGAAGAGGGGAATAAGAGAGAGGGCAATTGGAAGTGGGTTTCTTAATGCATCCACCCCATCTCATAAACTCAAATTAAAAAATAACTCAGATTCTAAATATCATAGAACTCAAATCTAATTCTAAATCTAAAACGAACTCAAAGGAGAAAGGCTATATGGAAAGAAAATGGTGGAAAGATGATTCTGGGGTGGACACCGTGGACTCCATTCTTTGCTGGAAAATCTCATTCATGTTCATAGATATGTATACATCTACTACTACTACTACGACTAATAATAATAATAGAATTTTGATATATATGTAATTTATTTTTTAATTAAAAATTAAAAAAAGTGATAGAAAGACCAAAATGCTCTTAAGTTAATAGATTTTTAAAATAGAATTTAGTCAAAGGGACGAAAATTGAAATAAATTGACAACCATAATGACCAAAACTGTAATTAGTTTGAAATAGGGACTAAAGTTGATAGTGAGTGGGAACCATAAGGACCAAAAATGTAATTTACTTTTATATTGATTTCATTTGAGAGGTCATCGATTGCAAATAGGAATTTTGGAGGGCTGGTGTTGCAAATGCCACATAGTTTTGACGTGTAAACACACCACTCATATACTATATATCTGCCACGTCAGAAAATAAAAAAGCAAACGTATGGACCAATCCCCTTCCATTTTGCTTTTATTTCTATTTTATATTTTTATTTGAATCACAAATCTGCAAAACAGAACCGTGAGAGGATCCGCTGCGGAACCAGGAGGCGATGGAGGCCCATGCTCTCCGAGGCTTCCATTATCCCAACAACAATGCACACGTAGACACTCACCATCCCACACCAACCCGTATTCGTAGCCTCAATCCGTTATCCTCGCCGGAAATTGGTCAACGCATCTTTCGTGCCGCTACTACTACCACCGCCAACAAAAGGCCTCGCCACGTCAGCATCGGCGCTCTTCACCGTCGGAGTCCGGAGGAGGAGTCTAATAGCGAAGGTGAAGTTCGGCAGAGAAGACGAGATGTGCTGGTGACGCCGTTTATTGCGATCGGAGCTTGTGTACTCCGGTCGGCCGTTGCGAGGGCGGATGATAAGGTGGCGACTGAGGGCGCGGCTGCGCCAGTTGCAGTCACGGAGACGAAGGTGAAGATTACGGAAGGTGTGAAAGCGGTGAAAGTTGAGGTGAAGAAGGAGGAGGTGATCAATTCAAGGATTTATGATGCGTCGGTGATTGGAGAGCCTATGGCGTTGGGGAAAGACAAAGGGAAGGTATGGGAGAAGCTGATGAATGGTCGGATAGTTTATTTAGGGGAAGCAGAACAAGTGCCGACTCGAGACGACAAGGAATTGGAGGTTGAGATTGTGAGGAGTCTGGCGAAGAGGTGCGCGGAGGTGAATCGCCAAATTACGTTGGCTCTCGAAGCATTTCCAGCTGATTTGCAGGAACAACTTGATCAATACATCGATAAAAGGTTTGATTCTTGTTAGATTCATCTTAATTACCTGTGTTACTGTGCAATTTGGTTTTTGTGTTAAGCAATGTTATCAACTCTCACTTTTGGGAATCAGCAGCAACACAATTAGTTTAGGCAAACCACGAGAACTGTTTGAATGAAAATTAGTTTTAGCAAATCATTTTAGAATACCTTCTAGGGATTACCACGGATGTTGATCAAATTAGGTCAATAATGCTTTTATATTTGTAGGCTTGGTAATATTAAAGCAGCCAAGCCATTCATAATGTAATTTGAATTAACAATTAGATGCTAAATGTGTGGATTTCGTGATTTCTTGTAGTATCTACATATCAGCCTGGATCTAATGGGACTATTCTTTTTATTATGTTATATCTTCTTCTTATTTGAAATACGTTATGTAGGATAGTTCATATGCTCCCTGAAATGTTAACTCGTGCCAAGATCTTGATTCCATATTTGGGTTCATTTGAACTTAATATGTACACTGGCTGCATCACAGCATGAGGGTTGTCTTTACTTACACTCACTCTACTCAAAATCCATCTCAACTTCAACCTAAGCTTCTTTCTAACTTACGGGTACAGTTTGACCAGAAACGGATGCAAGATTTAACTTCTGTTAAGCTGCAAATTGCACACACTATATCTATGTATATATATTTCTCGATTTGTAGTTCTGTTCTTACACCGCTCAATATAAGCTAATCATGGATGGCAGAATTGATGGGGAGACCTTAAAGCCTTTTGTGTCACATTGGCCACCTCAGCGTTGGCAGGAATACGAGCCTCTTCTATGTTACTGTCGTGATAATAAAGTCCGGCTAATTGCATGTGGTACACCACTTAAGGTACCTTGTTCCTAGTATGAACCAACATATATATAGGCGAAGGATCGTGTGAGAAGTTGAGGTTAACGTGAGAAGCGTGAGAAGTGGTCCGAACCGTTGATCACTTTTAATCAAATGCCCTCCCATGAATTGCGGCTTAGAAAGGAATTGATCTGGTGCATCTCATCCTAATGTGCGTCCATTTCTCATCCAACGGTTGATAACTACTTCTCATGCTTCTCACGTTAACCTCAACTTCTCACCGGAACCCAACCCTATATATAGGGTGAAGCTGATGATATGATTCAAACTGATGCTAATCTACACTATTTTTAATCGGTGTGATATATTTCCAGATCTTGAGGACTGTCCAGGCTGATGGTATTCGTGGGCTTTCTAAGGCTGAGCGTAAAGCTTATGCTCCTCCAGCTGGTTCAGGATTTATTTCAGGCTTTACATCTATCTCACGTAGATCATCAATGGATATCAACTACTTAAACCAGTCTATTCCTTTTGGGCCAAGCTCATATTTATCTGCACAAGCTAGAGTTGTTGAGGAGTATACCATGTCTCAGATAATTCTACAGGCGGTTAATAATGGAGGAGTTTCCGGAATGCTGGTGGTGGTAACTGGTGCAAGCCATGTTGCTTACGGATCAAGAGGGACTGGGGTACCCGCAAGAATTGCAAGGAAGATGCAAAAGAAAAATCAAACAGTTATATTGCTTGATCCTGAAAGGCAATTCATCCGGCGGGAAGGTGAAGTTCCTGTTGCTGATTTCTTATGGTATTCTGCCGCTAGACCATGCACGAGGAATTGCTTTGACCGTGCTGAAATTGCTCGTGTTATGAATGCAGCTGGCAGAAAGAGAGATGCATTGCCACAGGTCAGTTACAAATGATGTTCTTAGGGGTTGTTTACCTTTTCTTTTTACATAAGCCCTGTATGGATTTAGTTATCTGTCTGGATAAATCTGTCTGTTTGAGGAACCAGAGACCAATGGGTTTGAGGAAGGCAAAGAGATAGGGTTGGATTATTTCTGGGCATTTTCTGGTATTAATTTGTCTATGGTGGCTTAATGGGGACAATTGAGGGGTCCTAGCTTATTCCATATAGTCAGTTTAGCTTAATGACTTAACGATTAAGTCGTAAAGAAACACTATGTATGGCTGAGCGAATAAGCCTCCCGAACCATTAAGCTCATTAAGCTGTAAGTAAACAGCCCCTTATTCTGCTTTCTTTAATCAAATCAATTCAAGATATCATGCCATCCTCAGAAAAACCCCTCTCAGTTGGAAAAATATCTAAACTATAGTATAGATGCTTGCAACTGTGCATATCAACTATAAGGATCTTTTTCTTCCTGTCACAATAACAGTATCGAATTGTACCTTTATCAGGATATCCAGAAAGGACTGGATCTTGGTCTGGTATCTCCCGAAGTACTGCAGAATTTCTTTGATCTTGAGAAGTATCCTCTTATTTCAGAACTTACTGATCGATTTCAGGTAACTGTTTGTGTAAAACCAATTTGTCATTCTTATGGGTGTGTTTGGTATGCAGACACGATAGAACAGGACGGAACATGATAGAACAACTGTTCAGCGTTTGGTAATACATGACAAAATTGATAACATGACCAGTTTACCCCTAATAAGTTGTTTGTATATTTTGATTAATTATGTAATTTATTAGATTATAATGAAATAAATATTTTTATAACAAATATATATTATTAGAACGTTTTCTTCAAGATGATTTAAGTGACACCAAAATAAAAAGTTTATGTAGTTTCTAACATTTTCTATATTTTTTGCTATTAATATTTATTAATTTACATAAA
The DNA here is from genome assembly GCA_033807775.1 of Saussurea involucrata. Lineage (NCBI taxonomy): Eukaryota > Viridiplantae > Streptophyta > Magnoliopsida > Asterales > Asteraceae > Saussurea > Saussurea involucrata. Next base: position 10,540,282 of record CM066322.1, on the reverse strand, counting down.
TTAATCAAAACATAGAACCCATATAAATACAATATTTTGATGACTGTAAAGTGAAAGTTTAAAGAGCATAAAATATAATACATAAAATTTAAAGAATGAATGAATAAAATGTAAAAAAAAGGCGTATTTGATGTTTTAGAAGAGAATTAGATTTTATTTTGAGATTATATCGGTAAAATAAATCTGTTTCAGCCATAGTTTTAAAAGGCGGAATCGAGCCTCGAGGCGTTTTCCTCCAATGAGGCGAGGCGTAAGCCTCGAGGCGTTCGAGGCGTAAGCCTCGAGACGTGTATATATATAATATATATAATATATAATTCCATACAAAATAAAATTGATAAATACTAATAATAAGCAAAAGTGCAAAACATAATTCCATACCAAATTTTAAACGTCATAGCTTAACAAAATTACTAGTCATAAGTTCACAAAAATACTAGTATAAGTCCAAAAACATAACAATTTACAAGTTATAGTTCCCTGTAACATGATCAAATTGCATAGCTCCACCATCGTATTCGTATCCATGATCACTATCATCTTCATCTTCCAACTCAGAAACAACTCAGAAAAGTGCAGTTTCTTGACAGAGTAAAATGTGAGAATAGGAGAAGAGAAAAAATGAAGTTTGATTGTAGGAGAAACCGAGAGAGAAGAAGAAGATGGTCAGCCCCTTTATCTCTAGAAAGGACACCCCAAATAGACAAAATTAATAAAAGTATATTTGCTTTTTGACTTTTTCTACTTTTTTTAAAAGACAGGGGACAAAAACTCAGAAAATATAGAAAATATAGAAAAGAGCTGAGGCTAGCCACTTTTTTTAAAAGACAGGGGACAAAAACTCAGAAAATATAGAAAAGGAGCTGAGGCTAGCCTCACCAGCGCCTCACGCCTCACAGAACCGCCTCAGTCATCAAGGCGTAAGCCTCGTCCAGATCCCTGAGGCTTAAGCCTCAGAAGCGGTTTTGGACCGCCTCGCCTCGAGGCGCGCCTCGAGGCTTACGCCTCAAACGCCTTTTAAAACCATGGTTTCAGCTTGTTCCATAGGGTGGGACTGGAACAGTCTTGTTCCACTTTGTTTCTGTGATCCACATAAATTAGGTGCCTGCGTGATTTGTTTTGTCATGTTCTGTCCAGTGTACCAAATGCACCCTATAAGAATAGGTGCCTCATGTTCATCATCAGGCTATACTATAATTCACCATCTTTTCATGGTCAGTCTCATGGTAGTGCATTTTTGTTATGTATCTGTTGACCATGGCTCATTCAATGCCAGGGTTTCAGAGAAAGATTATTGGCAGATCCCAAGTTCTTAAACAGATTAGCAATAGAGGAAACAATATCAGTAACCACTACCCTCATAGCACAATATCAAAAGCGAAAAGGAAAGTTCTTTGAAGAGATTGACTATGTTGTAACAGACACTCTCAGAGGAATAGTAGTTGATTTCTTTACAGTATGGCTTCCAGCCCCCACGTTATCGTTTCTTTCATATGCCGATGATGCTAATGGACCTAATAGCATAGATGCACTAAAGGGTCTTCTGGGGTCCATACCCGATAATGCATTTCAAAAAAGTCTTGCTGGGAAAGACTGGAATGTTGGCCATAGAGTTGCTTCAGTGGTTTTTGGCGGCATAAAGCTTGCTAGCGTTGGATTCATTTCCAGTATTGGAGCTGTGGCTGCCTCAAATGTTTTGTACGCTTTACGCAACTTCATCAATCCAGCACTTGTGCAAAAGAATAGAAGATCGCCGATATTGAAAACCGCAATTGTTTACAGTGGTTTTCTTGGGACATCAGCTAATCTCCGGTATCAGGTATCTCTAGTCCACATTGCTCGGTGGGTGAAGGGTCGTGTGAGAAGTTGAGGTTAACGTGAGAAGCGTGCGAAGTGGATCTGAACTGTTGATCACTTTTAATCAAATGCCCTCCCATCAGTTGCGGCTTAGAAGGGAATTGATCTGGTGCATCTCGGTGCATTTCATCCTAATGTGCGTCCATTTCTCATCCAACGGTTGATAACCACTTCTCACGTTAACCTCAACTTCTCACCGGAACCCAACCCCTGTGGTCATAGGCAAGACATAAACTGCATCATTTGATCTATTGAAGAATACTGATTGCACATGATGTCATTATGATTTATATGCATATTTCTGTAGTTTTTAGCATGGGTTCTTTATTAACTTGAGTGGAACTCATAATGCCAGATAATTGCTGGACTGGTGGAGCATCGAGTTTCAGATATGTTTGCTGACCAAGCGTTATTTGTAAATATGCTATCGTTTGTGGCGCGAACACTCAACTCTTACTGGGGAACTCAGGTTTTATGCACATTGATTCATAATCCATGCTAAATAACTTTTTTAACTGTCATGTAAATTCCTACTAACAAACCCATTGGAGTTTGACTTGACCAAATGCCAATGGGGTTTCTGGTTTATCCTAATTTTCATTTTCTGTCATGTTTGTGCAGCAATGGATAGATCTTGCACGTTTTACAGGACTACAGACTCAAAAGAGTGAAGAACCCGAACCCTCCTTAAACCAAACAACAGAATCTGCAAATTCCACGGCTTTAAACAGTACTGAAGAAGCTGGTATTGATGAAATCAACAGTCAATAAGATGGTAAGGAACAACTTTCTGCTCTATTTTTACACTGTGTTCTTGAAAGGGGAAGATAAAAAACGTCATTTTTACAAATATACTCTTTATATTTGTTTTGACAGTTTTAAATTAATGTGTAGTTTTGTAATTTTACTCATTTATTTAGTTCCCACATTTGGATAGAAAGTTTCGAGAAGAAAAATATCTTTTATTTCCCCCCCTAAAATATTTCGAGGATATGTGGTTTTTTGTTTTTTCTCCGTTTCTTTTCCTTGCGAAAAAAAAAGTTTCAAAAGCACAGTGTAATAAAGATTATGATACATTATTAGTATTATATTTAAAATACAAATATGAGCATATTAGATGTGAATTTGAGCATTCTTTGAACTTTTTCAGGTGTGGACCTCTCTCATCTTTGGCTTTGTATAACCCAATTTTGATCGACTAACCATTTCATACTTGGGCTACTAGTATTAATCAGGTAAGGTATATAGACCTGATTCACCTAGTTTTTTGTTATTATGTTTTTTTCTTTAATTTTAAGAACACAATGTAATAACAATTGGATCACTTGGTCCTCTAGTGTTGTTTATTTACATATGGGCATCAAATATCATCACCCATACAAATTACATTAACTATTTTGAGCATGGAATAGAATAAAGTGGTGTTTTTTAAATTAAGTGATTGTTTCCCTGATAAGTGCTTATTGGTTCGCTTTACCTTATTGAATGGACTGGAAATCTTTTCCGTTAAGAGCGATAACAAGGATCGAAAGTCTTATCCGATAAGTGAGGGTGACTACTCTTATCCATTATCAACCATTTTGATTTTTACATGTTGAGGCCTATAAACTTTGGCTAAATATATAACAATTAGAATTACTTAGGCTGGGTAAATCAAATTCAGGCAAGAGTCTTCACTCTTACTTATCGAGATTCGTGCATTGGCATGTTAAATAGGCATTCTGAAACAGGGGCCCCAAATTTAATTGCTATTTAAACCTAAAGCGGCAATCCAATTTCTTCTCATTTATGTTCCCCATTCGAAAAACTAAAATCCCATAGGCTCAAAACACAAAGATGCATATTTATAATTTGGTTCTTGATTTTCAACCACGACAACAACGACTCAATTTCAAGCGGTAAAATATTTCGCATTAAGATCTAATTTGAAACAACAGCATGTACGTCCAATGATTTCATTCGAATATACGAATTAAAATAAACAAAATGCTCCTAAGACAAAAAAGTTAATTTTTGTCAATTACTTAAAAAGTTTGGAAGTGTGTGGAAACTGTTTGTGAGGGCTAAAATAGACGAATGAAAATTTTGAAGGATCTACTCTGCCAGAACCTGAAAGTTATATAAATGGATTCGGAAACCGAAGCGACTTACGGTTTTCTATGCATTATATGCTATAAAAACCCTACCGGTCTGGATAATCGAAGAGGCATAGATCGAGAAGTTGGAGCAGGAGGTTTCGATTCCTACAGGTAAGAACATACTCTGATCTTCAATATGGTTGATAACAATGTTTACATCATGAAATTAATTTGATTGTTCGAATGATTGCACCAAAAATCGGTGCCATTACTACTAAAAACCCTAAATGGGCTCGATTTTGGATATTTTTCATTGAATGCGTCGATGGTTGAACCAATATATTGCGTTGTTTTTTAATTTTTGATGAAAACTTTGTTGAAATTAAAGTCGATTTTGGGTGATTTTAGATTTCAGATATGAGTTGTGGTAATATAATCGCGTTGCTTTTTAATTTTGATGAAATCAAAATCGATTTTGAGTGACGTTCGAATTAGGAGAAGATAACTAACCAGGGAAGCAGCTTCTGTTTTGGCGTTATGATTACGATAATTTATGAAAACAAGTTTAAAAAGTTTATGTATTTGCCACTGAATTTAAATCTTTTTTACAATATTAGTCCAGAAGTATGTAACAAATGTTAATGTTGGTACATGCAACCTCTGACATATGGGTTGCTTGTTGATTTTTTTTATTATGTTGTTTGTATGATTTAAAATAAGAATGTTCAATTTTGGACGATATAAGTGACCAAATAAGAGAAAACTAGAGTAATCAAATCACAATTGCTTTTAAACTAAACTTACATGTAAAATCATATGCGATATTGCATGCTGTAATCAAGTTCTAGGCCAAGTCTCCCAGATTTTAGTGCAAAATTACATGAAGTTTGGTTGATGTCGCATTTTCTTGTTTTGATACACATTTTTACATACAAACATAGACAAAAATACAAATGTATATAAAAAGTGAAGAAGATGATGTGTAAAATTTGGAAGCGTAACAAATGGAGAGAAGTCTTTCGTTTATGCCCAACTTTCTATGTAATTAGTGAAATAAAATGGTTTATACTTTATAATTAAAATTGAGTTCTGTTTTCAGGATTACAAAAAAATAAAACTACAGGAGGTGAAGCAAAAATTGAGCCTTCGAGATCAACAATAGAAGAGATGTTATCATCAAAACTGTCAATCATAGTTGAAGAGATGAGAAAGATACGAGAAGAAAAAAATAAATTACTCTTTATTTAATTTAATGAGTGTTGCTTTTAAAGTTTTAAAACCTGGATTTTGCTGGATAAATTACTCTTCATTTAATTGAAAATAAATAAATTACTCTTTATTTAATTTAATTTCGTAATTTAAAAATAACCAAGAAGTGCAAAAGGTTTTGCTAAACGAATTCCTGAGATCCCACGATTTAATCTGTGATCGCAGACCCAGACAAATTTGGTTCTTGATTTGGAAAATTTGGTCCTCGATCGAGGACCCTTTATTTACATCCACAAATTAAAAAAATCACATTTGGTCCTCGATCGGGGATCACAGACCCAACTAGTTTGGCAAACATAGCCTAATTCCCATTACTATTCCCCAACATTCCCAATTAACATTCCCAATTACATTTTCATTCGTATTTTGTTAATGGGGTTGCTAGCCATACCTCATATATAATTCATATTCTTTTCTATAACCTACTTCCTCTCACATAAGATGTTACACACGTACATAATTCTCTAAATTTAGAAAATTTCAAATTTCTTTATTATAGAAAACAATATACTAACAAAACTGTTGGAGAACAAATTCAAAATTTTCCTATTTTAGAAAAGTTGTTAAGAGATCTCTAACAACAATTAAAATTTAATTACCAAAGACATTGTAGACCAGTAGTTCGGTAACATCCTGGGGAGGTAAGTGGTTGGCAGCCCTTACTACCCGGGTTCGAATCCCGTGGTGATCATGCGGAGGTATCCTCGAATCAAGAGGTAGTTCGTGATACCCCGAAATGCAATTGCCTTTAAAAAAAAATTAAAATTTAATTGTAATGATTTGAATGTTGTTTTTTTGTTTTTTACTATTAGGTTTGATAAACCAAACGCTCCGGAGACCGAGAAGTTAAATGGGTTCGAAAGCCGAAGCGACTTTCGGTTTTCTATGCTATACGGTTTTCCATGCAGTATATGCTATAAAAAACCTACCAGTTTGGATGAACGCAGAGGCATAGATCGAGAAATTGGAGCAGGAGAGTTCGATTCCTGCAGGTAAGAACTTACGATGCTCTTCAATATGGTTGATAATAATGTTTTACATCATGAAATTAATTTGATTGTTCGGATTATTGCACAAAAAATGGTTTGAAGCAGTGTTAATCTCGACCCCATATATAACTACTATAAACCCTAACTGGGTTGGATTTTGGGTATTTTTAATTGATTGCGTCGATGGATGATTTTTGAATTCATATATGAGTTGTGGTAATTTAATCGTGTTGCATTTCAATTTTGACCAAATACAAATCTTTTTTGAATGATGTGTTAAAACCTGGCCAAGAAGATGACTAGCTAGCCAGGCAAGCATTTTCAGTTTGAATATGATAAGATCTGAACGAAAGTTCACAAGTTTTTGTATTTGCCTCTGAGTTTAATTTTGTTTACAATATTAGTCCAGAAGTACGTAACAAGTGTTAATGTTGGACATGCAACCTCTTGACTTTGGATTAAGTTTTTTAAGTTATTTTTATGATTTAAATTAAATTGTAGCTTGGTTATATTCTTGAATAAAGAATATGAATGCTAGATTTTGCTATTTTATCCATAATCTATTTCCACACGATTTTGATTGTAGTAAGCTTTAAATGATACAAGTGACCAAATAAGACAACATGTTAATAATCAAATCACAATTGTTTTTCAACTAAACTTCGATAAAGAGAGGTTAAGGGAAAAACCTAAAAAACGAAAAACTAAGGAACCCCTTTGTGGTAAACAGGACCAATTATCAAAATGGATTATAGAAATGGAGAACATCTTTCAGTTATTAGACACTTGAGAAGATCAAAAGGTTTTGTATGCTTCGTCAATGCTAAGGCCATCCGTAGCCCAACGGGATGGAGCGGGGTGGGCTACGGGGCTTGCGGGTTCGGCGGGAAGGGATGGGATGCGGGTTCCCCATCCCGTTTCATCCCGAAGAAAATGTGAGGAGGAGAGGTGGGTCCCAGGTGAGAAATGAGAGGGAGTGGGTTAGGGAATGGGATAAGGGTGTTTAGGGATCGAGTGAGGGATGTGAGAAAAGCTGATGTGGCGCTGATGTGGAGCTGGAATATTTGAAAGATGCTTTCATGGGGTACTGATGGCCTAAGAGGTGATGCATTACAACGGTGGAACAGGATGATGACGATTAATGGTAAAGAAACAATGAAAAAGTTGTCGTGGGAAAAATTTAAGTTGTATCTTCAAATGCCGTCTTCACTATTGGTTGAATATTAAAATTTGTTAAGTCTTTAAATTGACTTGTCCTTTTTTGTCTCATCAATCAAGTGAATTGAAAGAAGTCGTTATTTTTTTTGGAGTAAAGTTTAATTTTGGTAATTAGGTTTGTAATTTTAACATTATTCTTAAAAACTCGCCACACATTGCCGTCATGGTGCGTCATGTCACCAAGGCTTATGTCTCACGTTATGTTAAGTCCGTAGCATGCCATGGTCTAATGAGCAGTTTTCATAATACGATATTCGGTTTTTCTTTACGGTTTTAATGTCATATTTACAAGTTTTTAATGATATATAGTCATTTAACTTCATTTAACTTGAGTATATATGAATTAAAAATTGGACACCATAAGTCATGTTTTAAAAATGCCATGGCTTTGCCGTGCCTCCTCAGACTTGAGGTTTGATCTCGCTGTCACGTCATGCCTCACCATTTACAACCCTGAATTTTAACCAATATTTTTTCTAAAGTTTTTAAACTTGGATTTTGCTAAACAAAATATTCTTCATTTAAGTGAAATCAAATAAATTAAACTTCATTTAATGTAATTTTGTATTTTTAACATAAAAAAGAATTTCAAAGATTTTGTTAATTGAATTCTCTATTCTAAAATATTTAAATTATGTTTTGGGAAAGAAACATTTATTTTATTCCTGCTCTAAAAAGTATTGAAGAAATGAGTTTTAAACATTTTTTCTATCCTTTTCTTCCTATTTTTCCTTCTTTTATTGTAGAATTCTGTGTTTGTTGCTTTAAATTTCAAAAATTCCTAACTTAAGGGGTTGGTTCACGGATTCTGATGAAATTGGAATGTCGAATTCCATTGACCGAATTCCATTCCTTCGTTCGGTTCATTCATTTCGACGGAAAGAAATGTCCAATTCCACCAGATTTCATAAATAAGTGAATTTGAAATTTTTTAGCAATCTTGAAGGATTTTGATGTAATGTTGTATTTTCATAAATCCAAATATACCCTTTAACTTAAATATAACATAATTTAATTTAATACTTAAGTTTTTATTTTTTATTTTATATTTTGATTTTGATTTTATTTTTATATTTATATTCATATTTTATTTTTATATTTTTAATTTTAATTTAATTTTATATAATTTAATTTAATACATTTTTTTAATTTCTCGAAATATATTTTATTTTTTCAAAATATAATTTTGTTTGTTTGACAATATATTTTTTCTGGGGTTGTGTATATTATATTTTTTGCGCATTAAAGTATTTAAAAATTATTTTATTAAAGTATTTTTAGTGAAAAAAATATATTTAATGATAATTTTATTAAATAATTTTTTGTTTTAAAAAATTAAAACTTATCAAAAAGGGTATTTTGGTCATTTATAATAAATTCATTACAATTCCAAAGCTACATTCTGTGAACCAAACAGACAAATTCCAATTTTTTAACAGATTTCATTCCAATTCTGTCAACCAAACAGGTGGTCAAACCTGACAACATTTCATTCCAATTCCTTCAAAGTCAAATTCCTTTGACAGATTCCATTCCATCCAAAAACATTCTGCGAACCACCTTAAGGTTTCCTTTTGCTGAAAAAAGAAACAACCATCTGTTCTTCCAAAAGAAGTTTTGGAGCGAGAAAATATGGAAGAGCCCTGTCAGAAGAGGTTGAGAAGAAGGTTGCAAGTGATCCAAATTAGATGTATTTCTATAGTTGCATAAGGATGGTATGCTCTTTGTTCCATTTTAATTCGATGTATATAAACCCTTTGTTTAATTGGGTCTTTCTTTTCCTTATTCATCTTCAATTTTACTCTTAGTATATACCAAAGTTTAGATTTATGTCTTCAATTTTACTTGATCACCTATATGGCGTTTTGGGTTTCTTAGATTATGTTCTTCGACGCAAGATCTTGGATTATAATAAACTTGACTTTTTAACCATCTAGATTTTTTTAGATTCGTTTATAATGTTTAAGCGTTCGAAAACTTTGAAACATGTGAAGAAGAAATGTTTTTCAGTGCACCATGGTTTGTCGTATGTCTTTTAATTATTAGCATGCTTATACTTAAAAATATGCTGCTAGTCTGCTACAAAGCCTAACCAAGGCTTGTATCCAAGAAAGTGATAACCATTCAAACAGGATCACATGGTTGCTACTTGCTACGATTATCTTTGTAAATACTCAAATGTATCCTTGTTATAGAAACAGATAAACATAAAAGCTATTACCGAATTTTGTAGTTTGTGATCGAAAACTTGAGGGTTTTAACAGAATTGTTCTTGGATTTGTTTGTTCCATATTTGTCATAGTTCTCATGTACAAGTCCTGTTGTGCGGTGTACATGATTGAAAGCAACATTATCTAAAACTCCTCCCATGTCCCAGACTTGATATCGCCTCCCCTTTCCTCCAGAGACGGTTGTCTTAACTTGTCTTTTTGGTTTGGTTGATTGATGTTGGGAAACTTGGCAGATATGGTGGATATTCATCTTGCTTCCGTAAAGAGGCTGGTTCACATGGGCGGGACACTCTTGGTATTTTCCGTGTTCATCAGTTGGAGAAAGTGGAACAGTTATGCATGACCAGCCCAAATGGCAATGATTCTAGGGACATGCATGAGGAGATGAATGTAAGAATTTAAACTTGTCTAATTTATTCGATGATTGGAAGTAGAATCTATGTCGGTAGCCATAAAAATGTATATTATTTTCTGATCTTTTTAACCTCTTAATGTTTTTTCTTCTCATTTTAATAGGTGCATCCCTCTTATGCTTTATGTACAACTCCAAAAACTGTGGCTCGAAAGTGGTTCCATCCCAGAGGGCGTCAACGACACCATCATCGCCCTTATCCCAAAAATTGGCTCTCCGGCTTATTTAAAGGACTACGGCCCTATCGCCCTTTGCAATGTTATAATGAAGATTGTAACTGTAATAACCAGGTATTTTATCCAAATTAAAATCGAAATTTTATAAGTCTTTATTTTAGTATTTTATGGAGTTAAGAAATTAAGGAATAAGTTTTATTGTATAATAGAAGCTTAGGGGTGTGTTTTATCAAGTGAAACAAGTTTAGGGTTGTTGGGTATTTTACCCAAACCTTTTTAGCCAAACCGACTCAGTATCCTAAATAGAGGAAATATCTCAAATTGAAACAGTAAAGCAGAACCCAAATAGTGTGTGTGTGTGTGAAATTGTTCACGGCAGAGAGAAAAAGAGAGAGAAGAAGAACCGTAGGAGAGAAGAAGAAGATTAAAGATTCTCAGCTGGGATTTTGTTTGGTGCAGGAAATCAAAGAGGTAATTTTCTTATTCAAACTCTCTTTTATGAGAATTAAGTTTCATATGATTTTTGAAGTGGGTTTAGGTAATTTTAGATGAATTGGTGAATTTTAGTTACAATTTAAAGTGTTAAATGGAGTTTAGAACGTTTCTGTGCAAATCTGGGTAAAAGATGGATTCTTGATTTTGAACTGGACTTTCTGGAAAAATGACGATGAACAGTGTTTTTGCGAAAAGTAGGAATTCGCAAGCCTTGGTTGCGAAAAGTCCACTTTTCGCAAGCAGCTAAAACGCATAGTGAGGTTTTCGTATATGTTGGTCACGAAAAGTAGGGAACTCGCAACTGTGGTTTGCGAGAAGTGAGGTTTTCGCATCTGTTGGTTGCGAAAAGTGAGGAACTGGGTTAAAAGATAATCTAAATTGAGGAAAGTTTGAAGGACCTTTGCTTAAAAGATCAGGTGAGTTTTACTTTAAAAAGTATTTTTACTGGAATGCATTATGTGAATAGCAAATGTTAAATAAAGTGTATGAATATGTCATACGTGGGTGATTATAATATATTGAGATATTATAATTACGTGAGTATTATATGAAAATATAATACGTGGCCGGGCTTTGGACCGGTGTGTTAAATTGGCTCACAACCAATTGATATTGGCCATTGGTGGAGGGATAAGGTTGGATGAGACGGGTATGATGTAGCAATCTTGACTGGTATTAATTTACGTGTGAAATATGTGTAATTATATAAAGAGTGTTTTATATAAATGAAACTTTAATGATTTTCAATTGTTAGGGATTTCCTCACTAGACCTTTAGGTCTAACCCTCATTTTCTGTTTTAAAAATTATGTATTCCAGGTGATGATTCCCGTAAGAACAAGTAAATAGAGTACTTGTCGGCTAGCTTTGGAGAAGATTTTCATCATGATACTATGGATGCTTTTGTAGTTATACTTTTGTTATTACTATGTAATTTAAAGTGGATCAAGTTGTAATGAATTTTTTTTATGTTCAGACTTTAGATGGGACCGAATGTGAAACATGAAGTACTTTGTTGTAAATATGTTATGGAATATATGTTATATGTATGTTTTATTTTGCGGGATGTTACAGATGGTATCAGAGCCCTAGTTTAAGGGATTTAGGTATTTGGATTTATACCTAGACTTAAACTGCATGTGAAGTAGGATGTCTCCATTATTTTATAACCTTGGGATGTTAAGTATAAAAAGGTAGAAGGAACATCATGTAAGGTAAATTCGAGTTACACCTGGCTAGTGTAATTGTGAACTTACAGTTACATGATTGGACTGGAATACTTTATTATATGGGGTATGTGCCTATGTGTATATTAACCTTGTTGAAATTTACAGAGTGGCAAGTCGGTCTCGACGTATGGATAGAGACGAAGACAGGTATATTTATATAAACTCTACACGTGCTAAAGTGCTATTTGACTTCGGTACAAACTGATTAATTGTGTTTTCAATCTTTTGTTGCTTATATGCGTTAGAAAAGAATTTGATAATTGTATTGGTAATATAGATAAGAGTGGAGTGCCTATTAAGTTATTTTTGATAATGTTGTCAGAATTTGAGGTAGTAGTAAGTATAGGATGGTGTTGGAACTTGATTTTGTTAAAATTGTCGATTAGGTAATGATAAGTGATCCTTGGTAATTCGGTATATATTGGAATAAGTAGTTATGATGAAAAAAGAGATTGTCGAGTGATTGATTTAAAGTTTCCGTTTGTTAACAAATTTTATATCAAGGATATATGAATTAATTTCGATAAGGCTTAGTAAGAGTGTAGGTTTGGAAGCATTTGATGTGAAAAGAGGTTGGTTCTAATTTAGTAAGAGTGTAACAAATATTTTGGATGATATCGAATTTAGTATGCTTATTCATTATGATATTGCCTGGGATAAATTTAAGTGAGAAATCAAGGATAATTGAACTAGAAAGTGAAGATTGTTTTTGGGAGTGATTAGTGAGGAAAAGCTATTAGTGATCAAGGTGATAACCCGTTATCATATGTGTTTGGATTCGAAAGATTTATCAAGGTGGTAGTAAAATTTATTGTATGAGAACGAAAGTGGATGGTAGTTTAAATTGGAATGAATGATCTAACACTTGCAATTGTTTGCAATTTTTCAAATTGAAGGTGCATGATTAGAATTTTGGAAAGTTATTGCGAAAGTGTAGAATGTGGCGTTATGTATAATTCAGTATTTCAAACGCTAGGTTATGCCTCCAAATGTTAAAGTTTATGTTATGAATAAAATTTTAAACGTGTTAAATGATTTGTGATATATAAAAATATATATGTATATATATATAATTTTGTGCTGGAAGAGGCACGATGACATATTTTGTGCTGAAAGAGGCACGAGGTGAAATAAAAATGTACTGATTTTGTTATAAAGATGTTTTTATGGTTGTTATATTTTGGGGATGGGTGTATAGTGTAGATCCAATTTGTTTATTATCGTTTTGAAAGAATATGTTAACGATATTTGAAAAATGAAAAAGTGTGTGGTTGTTTCGGGCAATGGATGTGATTTCGGATTAACTCGGTTAAATTCCTGTTATGAGGTGTGGTGAAATTATTGGTTAAGTATAGTAATTGTGGGAATTGGGTGTGTACGATTGGTTTGGAGGTGAAAGAAAGCTAGCTCATAGGGTCGGTCTAGAGTAAGCACCTCCTAGTGAGCTATCCTTGGGGAAACATATTTTATGTTGAGGAAAGAGTAGAAGAAAATAATCGAATGTAATGATCGGGGTGAAGGACCATGGGATAGGACGTGATAGTAGTATGAGAGTGATGTTGTGGCAAGTGTGGAAATCAATTGTAATCTAAGGTTCGGGGTCGGTGTAATTAATGCAAGAAAGTGTTGTCTGTCTTAGATATATTTTGGATTAGATAAGTGACGGTAGAGTTGGGGATGACCTATGGAGAAAATTCAACTACGGGTTAAGGTGATACTCCAAGTTGATTTTGTAATCTATTGGGGAGTAGAATGTCGTTATTTTTTTGAGTGTTGGATTGTTGGGACATTTTAGAGACGGTGATCGAAGGCGCAGTGTGTACAGTCAGCCGAGACCAAGGGAAAAGGTAGAGTACTTAGTGTAATTTATTGCTTTCTAGAACATAGGAGTATGTATGCTAGATTGCCTGGTGCTTATTACACTTTGCTGCATGACTATTACTTGCCAGTAGGAATTTATGCTAGTTCTGATAGGTTGTTAAGTGACTGCCTTATAAGTGGTATACAGTAGGAACTAAATAGCCTTAGAATATTTGATTTAGTTCTATTGCGCAGCTCTTGTTTGAGTCTAACCGTTGTGGGATAGAATCTTTATTTCGAATGTCTATCTGATTTCACACTGTATGCGACTGTGCATTCGCGAGGCGACTCGTCATGATTAGTGGAGATTCCGTCATAGCAAGGGTAGTAGGATGAGGTGAACCTGGAGTCAGGATTTGTGAATGATATTGGTATGATTAATCTGGGATATTATACCTTGTTTGTATCACGCGGGTTTTTCTCTTAGAGTAAGAGTTGTTGCAGTTAGGAGGGTACTAAATTGTTGGTATGAGCCTTGGTATTGAAGGATTACGCTTAGTGAGAGTTCTTTCAGCCTTTCCCGTGTCGATTCTGTGGAAGGGCTTAGCCGAAGCAACTAAGGTTGTACCGTTAGAAAACACCGGACTGGATCAAAGACGGAGTGATGTGGGGGAAGCATTGGCGATAGTGAGTCGCAAGATTAGAAAACTAGGTTACTGATAACCTGGACTTAACTGAAAGAGAATATGCATACTATGATCATAAAGTATAAGAAATTGATGTTGGAGAGTTTGCTGGATATAGAAAAAATGGTTCAACGGGTTGGATGTTTACCTAATACTTCCCATGAATTGGGGAATTTAAGTTGAAAAGGGGATTTATATTAAGTGTTATGATTAGTGGGAAGAAAGCAATGAGCAATAAGTATTTTGATGGTCGTGTGATGAACCTTCTTTATGGAGTTGTTTAAGATAAAGAGTTGTTTAAACTTGGTGCTGGACTTTGCATGTTAAGTCGTTAATGAGTTATATGATTAGTGACATGAAATTTTTAACGGAGTTGTGATGAATTCTTTTCGGCTTAGTTTTGTAGTGAAATTATTACATGATGATTTGGTAATTATTTTAGTTGGGTAAGGTGAGACCGGTGTTGATAAATTTCAAATTGCGGAGTGGTTTAAGTGAAACAAATGTCTAAAGATTTGTGTTAGTAATTTTGTGCTAAGTTGGAGATGTAAGGAATTGATGTGATAACGAGTTTGTTATTTTATTAAGGAATGAATTGGTATTGATATTTGGATGGAAGTCGGTATGAGTTATGGTGGTGAGGTTATTGAGATAATTGAAATGTTTGAAATTGTGTTTTGCTGATATTCGAGAAATTTAGTTGCTATTTAGGCTTTGTTTTAATTGGATGGATGAATTGGTGTCAAGTGCAATTAAGTATGGTTGTGTGATTATAGTAATTATACTATGCTTTCATGGGAAATGGAAATGGTAGGATGAAGTTTGCGGGTTTGATAAAATTAAGAAATTTTTCCATGATATAGTGTGATTCGGGTTAAGTATATTCTATTCCATGAAAGAGTATAAGAAATAGGTAGTATTTACTAAGCAAATTTTATATTGAAAGTATATGTTTACGTTTTAGAGTTAGTATTGTAAAAGTGTAGAACACGACGTTTGTAGTAAAAGGCCGGTGAGGTTAAAAATAGTATTAGCGTGGTAAATGTCCCGAGTAAGCCTATAATGTTCTATTATTTGGATTAGATTCATATGAGTATAAGTTATTTCTTTCTAAGAGATAAGTGAATTGTCGAGTTAATTTGAACCTTCATAGGATTTGATTATCAAGTGTGTATCATTGTTTTAGAGGGGCAGATTTCTTGTGAGAAATTAAAACTCTTGATGTTTTGGGTTGAAATTTTGAAGTGGGAACAAATGGTAAACTAGAAGCAGTAAAGCGGTGGGTCTAGTAAAAAGTCCTTTGAGGATTCCGTAAACACTTTGATGTGTTCATAGAATTTGTTATCTTTTCAACAATAGTTACCCTAGTTCGTTGCTTGAGTGAATTCCGGGACGGAATTCTTTTAAGGGGGAGATGTTGTAATAACCAGGTATTTTATCCAAATTAAAATCGAAATTTTATAAGTCTTTATTTTAGTATTTTATGGAGTTAAGAAATTAAGGAATAAGTTTTATTGTATAATAGAAGCTTAGGGGTGTGTTTTATCAAGTGAAACAAGTTTAGGGTTGTTGGGTATTTTACCCAAACCTTTTTAGCCAAACCGACTCAGTATCCTAAATAGAGGAAATATCTCAAATTGAAACAGTAAAGCAGAACCCAAATAGTGTGTGTGTGTGTGAAATTGTTCACGGCAAAGAGAAAAAGAGAGAAAAGAAGAACCGTAGGAGAGAAGAAGAAGATTAAAGATTCTCAGCTGGGATTTTGTTTGGTGCAGGAAATCAAAGAGGTAATTTTCTTATTCAAACTCTCTTTTATGAGAATTAAGTTTCATATGATTTTTGAAGTGGGTTTAGGTAATTTTAGATGAATTGGTGAATTTTAGTTACAATTTAAAGTGTTAAATGGAGTTTAGAACGTTTCTGTGCAAATCTGGGTAAAAGATGGATTCTTGATTTTGAACTGGACTTTCTGGAAAAATGACGATGAACAGTGTTTTTGCGAAAAGTAGGAATTCACAAGCCTTGGTTGCGAAAAGTCCACTTTTCGCAAGCAGCTAAAACGCATAGTGAGGTTTTCGTATCTGTTGGTCACGAAAAGTAGGGAACTCGCAACTGTGGTTTGCGAGAAGTGAGGTTTTCGCATCTGTTGGTTGCGAAAAGTGAGGAACTCGCAACTGTAGGTTGCGAAAAGGTAGGAACTCGCAACTGTAGGTTGCGAAAAGTAAACTTTTCGTAATAGTGGGTTGCGAAAAGTTGGGTTTTCCTGTTTATGTGTTAAAGAGTATGTATACTTTAATTTGTTTCATATACTAAGGATCTGGGTTAAAAGATAATCTAAATTGAGGAAAGTTTGAAGGACCTTTGCTTAAAAGATCAGGTGAGTTTTACTTTAAAAAGTATTTTTACTGGAATGCATTATGTGAATAGCAAATGTTAAATAAAGTGTATGAATATGTCATACGTGGGTGATTATAATATATTGAGATATTATAATTACGTGAGTATTATATGAAAATATAATACGTGGTCGGGCTTTGGACCGGTGTGTTAAATTGGCTCGCAACCAATTGATATTGGCCATTGGTGGAGGGATAAGGTTGGATGAGACGGGTATGATGTAGCAATCTTGACTGGTATTAATTTACGTGTGAAATATGTGTAATTATATAAAGAGTGTTTTATATAAATGAAACTTTAATGATTTTCAAATGTTAGGGATTTCCTCACTAGACCTTTAGGTCTAACCCTCATTTTCTGTTTTAAAAATTATGTATTCCAGGTGATGATTCCCGTAAGAACAAGTAAATAGAGTACTTGTCGGCTAGCTTTGGAGAAGATTTTCATCATGATACTATGGATGCTTTTGTAGTTATACTTTTGTTATTACTATGTAATTTAAAGTGGATCAAGTTGTAATGAATTTTTTTTATGTTCAGACTTTTGATGGGACCAAATGTGAAACATGAAGTACTTTGTTGTAAATATGTTATGGAATATATGTTATATGTATGTTTTATTTTGCGGGATGTTACAGTAACCAAGGTGTTGGCGAATAGAATAAAATCGATCCTTCCGACTCTTATTTCGTCCAACCAAACGAATTTCGTCAACAATCGATTGATTACAGACAACATCATCATAATTGGGATTTTTTTTACGTAAAATGCTTCACTCCATGCACAACAATACCCGCAAAAAGAAAGACGAAGTGGCTCTCAAAATCGATATTAGCAAAACATATGATTTACTTAAAATGCTCTCGGCCCTTGGCTTCCCCGATTGTTGGGTTAACATGATTATGATGTGTGTGATACCTGTAAAACTCCGTTGAGGGGTATTCGGGGGATCCTCTCTCGCCGTATCTCTTTATTATGTGCATGGAAGGCCTCTCGGCCTATTTAAGAATGAGGAAGAGATCGGGCACATTCATGGATGTCGGGTGGCTAGAGCCCCCCCTTCTTTTCTTTGCAGATGACGCGTTTTTCTTCTGCATGGCCTAGGTTGATGAAATTCAACATCTAAAATACATGCTTTTGAGATACGAAGAAGCCTTGGGTGAAGCGATAAATTACACGAAATCGGGTATTATGGGTAGCAACAATTTGGCACCGGATTTTATGCATGATTTTTCTCATATCCATGGGATTAACAACCCCATCAACACGGGTCATTATTTGGGTCTCCCGTAGCTTGTTGGCTTCTTGAAAAAAGCTATCTTTCGCAACATTCGCGACACTTTGTGGAATAAACTTCAAAATTGGAATAAACTCCAAAATTGGAATAAAAAAACCAATTTCTTCCGCCGAAGAGTCGACTCATATCAAAGCGGCGACCCAAGCCATTCCGGTCTATTATATGAATGTTTTTTTGTTCTCCCGGCCTCTATCATCACGAGCTTGGAACAAATGCTTAATTCTTTTTGGTGGAGCCGAAATCGAATAGACCACGTAATATTAATTGGCTCTCATGGGACAAATTGTGCACCCCTAAAAAATTTTGTTGTCTCGGCTTCCACGATTTTACTGCTTTCAATCTTGCCATGCTTGGTAAACAAGGTTGGAGATTAGTGTCAAACCCAACTTCTCTCGTTAGCAACATGACCGCATCTTAAAAGTAAAATACTACCCGCGTGGGGATTTTATGGAGGCCCATTTGGGACAGTCCCCAAACTTCATTTGGAGAAGTATATGACATTCCCAACTTGCCCTCCAACATGGTATCCGATGGAAGGTTGTAATGGTCAATGTTGGAATAATCATGATTTGTATTTGATGGATAATGAAAACATGTTGATAAGAAATCATACCTGATGATCCTGAGGATCCGGTGAAAGCATTAAACATATTTGCCATGGATTGACGGGTTCCCAGAACGAGGTGATCATATTATGATGGGATGATGATCGATCGAGAGAGAACCGATCTTGGGGAGGCACACGGCTAGGGTTGATTAGCAATATGTCATTAGGGTTAAAAGAAGGATTAGGGTACTCTATTTATAATAAGAGTATCTTACACTTTTAACCCTTGGTGTTTATTGTGTGCCATATAATTCCCCATAGTTCCAATCACCTAATGGGAAACCCTATAGTATGTCAATAATAGTAAATACGCCCATCATATATTTACCAGACATAGGGATTTCAGTTATTGTCAATTATCATATCAGGAATGATAAACGATCAGTGACGGTCACTTTTAAGGTGGTTCCAACATTCTCCCACTTGACCAAGCGATCTTTTATCTATGAGTACCAATAAGTCCGGCCGAGATGATACTCATTTTGTTTTAAACTGAAATCATAGCTAATAAGTACAGCCGTAGAGAAGAATATCAACTCAGGACCCCCACTAGTCAAACTATGACTCAAATTTAAAACTGAATAAGCAATGATCAATTGACTAAGACAAATTTCGTTATAATAATGTCCATACGCCATTATGAGCTCAAAGCGTAACTAATGGACAAACAAAATATGAATATAGAGGAAAATTTATTAAGATAATAATAATGACCAATAAGTACAACATGCTATTAAATTAAGTCTTTTGTAAGCCCCATCTTCGACACGTGTCCTACGAAGACATTAGGAGGAAGACCTTTGGTCATTGGATCCGCTAGCATATTCTTTGTACTTATGTACTCAATACAAAGGACATTTTCCTCAACCCGTTTGCGCACGAACAGATACTTTGTATCAAGATACAGCCCAGCGCCAGTTGAACTGTTACTGTTCGAGAAAGTTACGGCAGCTGAGTTATCACAGTAAAGCTTCAATGGTCTAGAAATGGAGTTGACGATTTTGAGTCCACTGACCAGGTTCCTTAACAACATCCCATGACAAGAGGCATTATAAACGGCAACGTATTCAGCCATCATGGTGGACGTTGTAGTCAGCTTCTGTTTATGACTCCGCCAGGAGATAGGTCCACCAGCTAACATAAAAATATACCCATAAGTAGATTTCTTATCTTCTTTGCATTTAGCAAAATCGGAATCAGAATATCCTACTACTTCTAAGTTGTCACTTCTTCTATAAGTTAATTTGTAGTCTTTGGTCCCTTGCAGATATCGTAGAACCTTTTTAGCCGCTTTCCAGTGTGCTATTCCGGGATTAGATAAGTAACGTCCCAGCATACCAGCGATATAAGCGATATCCGGACGAGTACAGACCTGAGCATACATAATGCTCCCTACTACAGACGAATAAGGTATCATCCTCATTTCTTCCTTTTCAATCTCAGTGCTCGGAGCTTGGAAAGAACCAAACACGTCTCCTTTAACTACTGGAGCTACAGTGGGTGTACAATGCTGCATGTTATAGCGTTTTAAGATACGCTCAATATATGCGTTTTGAGAAAGTCCCAAAACACCATTATGCCTATCTCGATGTATTTAGATACCAATGACATAAGAGGCATCACCGAGATCTTTCATGTCGAAATTTTGCGAAAGCATCCGCTTCGACTCATGCAGCATATCCAAGTTGTTACTTGCTAGTAGGATGTCATCTACGTACAAGACAAGGATTATAAAGTTACTCCCACTGATCTTGAGATAGGTGCATTGATCCACTTGATTCTTTAGAAAACCTTGCCCTTTTACGATTTTATGGAACTTGAGGTACCATTGTCGTGATGCCTGCTTCAACCCATAAATGGATTTCTTCAACTTGCAGACCATATGCTCTTTACCTTCTGGAATGAATCCTTCAGGTTGTCGCATGTATATGTCTTCTTGCAAGTCTCCATTTAAGAATGCGGTATTGACATCCATCTGATGTAACTCTAAATCATAATGAGCTACAAGTGCCATAACAATCCTTAAAGAATCTTTACGAGAGACAGGAGAGAAGGTCTCTTGATAATCGATTCCTTCCTTTTGAGTAAAGCCTTTTGCAACCAGTCTGGCCTTATAGTGTTCGATGTTTCCTTTCGGGTCTAATTTGGTTTTGAAGACCCATTTACAACCGATAGTTTTGGATCCTTCAGGAAGTTCAACCAAGTCCCAAACATCATTATGATGCATGGAATTAAGCTCTTCAATCATGGCTTCATTCCACTGAGTGGCCTGATCACTATTAATGGATTCTCGATAAGAGGTAGGATCAGTAAGCTTTCCAATGTCCTCAACTTCAGATAAAAAGGTTATGAAATCATCAAAATTTGTGGCCCTGCGTGCCCTAGATGATCTCCTGAGTTGATTTTCCGGTTCAGTAGCGGGAGGTGTAGGATCAGTGATATTAGGATCAGCGTTAGGCACAAGAGGCGATGATGATGTTCCCTCGGTATTTTGGTTAGGAGGAGCAGGATCAGTGATATTAGGAGCAGCGGTGGGTACAAGAGGAATTATCGGAGGAATAAGTATACCGGAAGAATGGTTTCCCCCCGCTTCTTGTACTTCTTGCAAATCTGAGTCATGATTTGTCGTGCTCCCACTGATCTTTGAGTTCTCAAGAAATGTGGCATGCTGCGTGTCAATGATGCTCGTAATGTGGGAAGGACAGTAAAACCGATAACCTTTTGAGTTATCAGGATAACCGATGAAGAAACATGTAAGGGTTTTAGGATCCAGTTTCTTTAAGTTAGGGTTATAGACTTTTGCTTCGGCAGGACAGCCCCATACTTTCATATATTTTAGACTCGGTTTCCTACCTGTCCAGATTTCATAAGGAGTTTTAGGGACAGATTTTGATGGAACCCTATTGAGTATATGAACGGCTGTTTTTAATGCCTCAGTCCATAGGAAAGTAGGTAAGTTAGTGTTAGCAAGCATACTTCTCACCATGTCCATTAAGGTTCTGTTTCTCCTTTCAGCAACACCATTTTGTTGAGGAGAACCAGGCATGGTGTATTGGTTAATTATGCCATGTTCCTTGCAAAAGTTATAGAAAGGACCAGGAGCTTGACCAATATCAGTATGTCTACCATAATACTCACCTCCTCTATCTGATCTCACAACTTTTATTTTATGATCAAGTTGGTTTTCAACCAAAGTTTTAAAATCAATAAAAGTTTGTAAGGATTCAGATTTTTCCTTAATCAGATATAGGTGCATATAACGCGAATAATCGTCAATAAATGTAATAAATGATGTATGTCCTGTGATTGATGCGGGATAAGGACCACTAATATCAGTGTGAATTATTTCCAACAAGTTGGAACTTCTAGTAGCTCCTTTCTTATTCCCTTTTGCCATTTTTCCTTTGAGGCACTTAATACATGTTTCAAAATCACTAAAATCAAGAGAATGTAAGATTCCATCCTTTACGAGTCGAGTCATTCGATCTCGTGAGATGTGGCCGAGACGTTTATGCCACAACTTGGAGGAATTCTCTAATTGTTTAGGTGATTTTGTTGTTTTAGTTACGTCATCAATATTAAGTGAAAACAAAGACTGTGAGAAATTATGATCTAGTTCCAATTTATACAGTAATCCATCCAAGAAACCTCGACCAAGTAATTCATTATTATGAGTAATAGCAATCTTGCCGCAACCATGAATTATTACATAACCTTCAAGGTCTAGTCTAGATATGGATACAAGGTTCCGAGTAATTCTCGGTACATATAAGGTATCCACTAGTCTAATACACTTTCCGGTACTCATATGTAAATTTAAAGTTCCCATGGCTTCGACATCTAAGAGATCACCACTTCCAACTCTAAGTTTTCTTTGGCCCTTTGGTAGCTTCTGGATTGTAAGGAATCCCTGCATTGAGTTTGTCACATGGACCATAGAACCAGAGTCACCCCACCATGTATTAATAGGGACATCAGTAGTAAAGGAATCAAATATTACATAAAGAATGTTACCTTTCTTAGCTAGCCATTCCTTGAACTTAGGGCAATCTTTCTGTCCGTGCCCTTTGGCACGACAGAATTTGCAGCTAGGTTTGTTAGACAAGGATTTAGAGCCAGAGGCAACGGCACCATGATTATTATCCTTTTGGACTTTATTTCCAGTCTGATTACCGTGATTACCCTTCCTTTTCTTAGAATTACCAGTGGTTGTCAGGTGAACAGCTTCAGGTTGTACCAGCTTTAGGCGATCCTCCTCTTGCACACACATTGCAATCAGTTCACTTATCGACCATTTATCCTTCATAGCGTTGTAGTTAACTTTGAAGGTGTCGAACCGAGCAGGCAAAGAGGTCATTATGAAATGCACAAGAAAATTATCAGAGACTTCCATCTCAAGACTCTTAAGCTTATGAGCCATATCAATCATTTTCATAATGTGTTCACGGACACTGCTATTTCCTTCATATTTCAGAGTGAGCATCTGTAGCATTAAGCTACTTGCATGAGCCTTAGACGATCCCTTGAAGTGATCCTCAACAGATTTGAGGTAAGTTTTGACTTTATCAGAGTCAGGGATAGCTCCTCGGATACTGAGGTTAATGGAGTTATTGACCATCATTAGTGACAAGCGATTTGCCCTTTCCCACTTTTCAAAATCCGCTTTCTGAGTTGCAGTGGACGTAGCAGTAATAGCAGTGGGTTCATCATGGCGAATAGCATGGTCAAGGTCTAGCATCCCCAGAGTAAGAAGTAATTGATCCTTCCATGACGCAAAGTTCGCACCAGTGAGTGGCTCAATGCCAAAGTTAGGTACTGATTAGGAAAGGAGGAGGATATAAGTTATAGAAGACTATCATAGTGACGTAGTTAGCTATAAGAGGCGGACAAAGTAATGTTTCTTAAAGTAATGGAATCAAAGTAATGTTAAAGTAAGCAGGCCTAACAGTAATATTCCTTAGAGTGATGAAACTATGACCATTTTAGTGATGAAGCTAGTGATGAGTATACCTATTGTAAACACCAAAACAATAAGTCAAAGTAAGGCTCTACTTAGATGTTACATCACCTTTGGGCAGAAATAACTAATATCTAAGCAAACATGAGCGTTAGGGTTATGCAACGCAATGCTTATCTTTTGACCTTTGGGCACAAAATAGAGCATCGTGTGAATTATGCATGTAGAAAGTCCTTTTGACACACAGGTATATTAAATCACCTTTGGGCAGAATTAGTATACTCAGTGTTCATTATGCAAAAGGAAAAATGCAATATGAGAATCATATTTGACCTTTGGGCACAAATAATGAGACCATATATATTAGTGCAAGGGTTTTCGGTATGGTAGTAATAGGAATGATCCATACCGAAAAAATTTAGGAATTCGATATGTACAGTACCGAAAAAAAAAGTATTCAGTATCCAAAGTACCGAAAAGTTAGGTTTTCGGTATACAAGATGCCGAAAAGTAAGGTTTTCGGTATGCAAGATACCGAAGAGTAAGGTTTTCGGTACGTACAGTAGCGGAAAGTAAGGTTTTCGTTACGTACAGAAGCGAAAAGTAAGGTTTTCGGGATGAACTATACCGAAAAGTAAGGTTTCGCTATGTACAGTAGCGAAAAGTAAGATTTTCGCTATGTACAGTAGCGAAAAGTAAGGTTTTCGCTATGTACAATACCGAAAAGTAAGGTTTTCGCTATGTACAGTAGCGAAAAGTAAGGTTTTCGCTATGTACAGTAGCGAAAAGTAAGGTTTTCGCTATGTACATAAGCGAAAAGTAAGGTTTAACCGAAAAAAAAATTCTATACATTGATCAATTCGGGATAAATAACATTGATCAATTAACATGGCATAATTAGGGTTTAATACGATGGAAAAATAGCATTATAATCGCAGATGATAAAATTGCAATTCAATGCAGTTTTGATGTTTGCGGCGGCATACATAAACACGAAGTAAAACGATAAATTAAAGCCATCAAAACTAATACAAATCATGAATCAATTTTGAACCTGGGGCTCTGATACCACATGTTGGAATAATCATGATTTGTATTTGATGGATAATGAAAACATGTTGATAAGAAATCATACCTGATGATCCTGAGGATCCGGTGAAAGCATTAAACATATTTGCCATGGATTGACGGGTTCCCAGAACGAGGTGATCGTATTATGATGGGATGATGATCGATCGAGAGAGAACCGATCTTGGGGAGGCACACGGCTAGGGTTGATTAGCAATATGTCATTAGGGTTAAAAGAAGGATTAGGGTACTCTATTTATAATAAGAGTATCTTACACTTTTAACCCTTGGTGTTTATTGTGTGCCATATAATTCCCCATAGTTCCAATCACCTAATGGGAAACCCTATAGTATGTCAATAATAGTAAATACGCCCATCATATATTTACCAGACATAGGGATTTCAGTTATTGTCAATTATCATATCAGGAATGATAAACGATCAGTGACGGTCACTTTTAAGGTGGTTCCAATAGTCAAAGCATAAACATTTGGAAAGAGTCGTGGCTTATAGACGACGAAAACTTCAAAGCTGAGATTTCATTGGCTCCCGATCGTTCCAATATGATGGTTGGGGATTTGATCGACCCACTCTCTCATTGTTGGAACGTGGAATTAATTTCACATATTTTTTCGTCTCGGGACCAATCTCGTATCTTGCAACTCCCGACTCTTAACGACTCCCACCCGGATAAGGTAATTTGGCATTGGACCAACGATGGAAACTTTTTTGTTAAATCTTGTTACCGAATCATCACTGATAAAATTGCCCCGCTTTCGCATCTCTACAAGGATGGCGAGTGGAATTTTATATGGAAGGGGAGCATCCCGAATAAAGCAAAAAATTTCCTTTGGAGGGCGGTAAGAGATGTCATTCCTACTCGTAACGCGCTTCAAGCGCGTGGCCTTCAGATATCCCCTCTTTATCCATTTTGCAACCGGAATGTTGAAAATATTTGACATGCTCTCATCGATTGCCCCTTGGTTAAACCGATTTGGAAAAAGAAGGATCTTAGTGATGATATTGACAGTCACGCGATTAACGCCGACTCCTTTTCGGACTTCATCTTTGGGTACCTTTGCGACAATCACGAGACCAAAGACGATAGATTAATTATGCTACTTTGGAGCACATGGCATCGCCGAAACGACATTGTGTGGAATGACGGCTCTCGCGATCCGAATACAGTAATTCATCGCGCGGACTACCATTTTTTCAGAATGGAGGACCGTAAGAAATTCGTGCACGATTCTCCCAACCCTCCAAGTCCATCCACGCACTTCATTTTGGCAGCCCCCAAGACCCAGATTCCTCAAGTGCAATGTCGAAGCGACCGTCCTCGATCGTGGTTCCACGGCTGGCTTCGGCGCGGTTTTACGTAACCACTCAGGCGATTTTATCTCGGCTAAATCCACTCCTACTGATTTCAGCCCCTTCGTATGAGAATGCGAGACGTACGCCCTTCGTGATGCAATCCAATGGGTCGCAGCAAGACTGATTCCAGTGTGATTTTTGAAACGGATGCGAAGGTGGTGGTTGATGCCATCTATAATCCCGCAGCCGATGCAACTAGAAATTGGAGACATAATCAAAGACATCAGATATCGTCTCAATGCCGCTACAGACTTCTCGGTCCACGCTATCAGTCGTCAAGCTAATGAGATGGCTCAGTTAATGGCAAGACATTTCCGATATCTTTCGGGGCCTCTTATTTTTAGCGATATTCCGGCTTTTTTAACCAATTGTATGAACAATTATACTACTTCTTCTACTAACAAAACGGTTGTGACTCGAATGTATAATGACAATACCAAAGCTCATTATTTTCATCATCTTTTTTCTTTAAAACAATACCTCATCCTTCAAATCCCATCCAAAATGCTCATCCCATTCGCCGGTCAAAAATTTAATGCTCCAATGTCAAATATCCCCCTATCCGTTGATTTAAACAGATCCCTTGCAATCCTTCGTTGAGCGGCACTACACCATCTCTCACCTCCAAGTCAACCCTTCCCACATGGATCCCTCAACAAGAACATTGAAGATAGGAATTATAGGGTTTGGTCCTTTTGCCCAATTTCTCGCAAAAACAATGATCAAACAAGGCCATCTTCTCACCGCGACTTCAAGATCACACCACTCCCCCCATCACGGCGTCCATTTCTTCAGGTAGGTATGTTATGTACAGTACAAACACTTAATTAATTCCACACACTACTACTTGTCTGAAATCCGTGTCTACGAAGGGATATGGAGGAGTTTATTGGATTAGAACATGATGTCATTCTCATATGCACATCAATTCTCTCTACATCACAAGTTATCAAGTCCATTCCATTTCATCGCCTCAAAAAGCCAACGTTATTTGCTGATGTACTCTCTGTTAAGGAATACCCTAGAAAACTCCTCCTCCAGGTAAACAAACATGATTAATCGGTTTTAAAACCCTAATTTACTTTCGTGTGGATTGATAAAGTTAGGGGTGTTTGGGATTGCTTATTTAAAGTGCTTATTAACTTAGACCATCTTCAATGGGATAACTAAATCTTACACTAAACACTAAATTTGGTGTAAACGACACTGTTCACATCTCCAACGAGGTCTTTATTTTCCGCACTAAATTTAGTGTAATGATCAGTGTTACACTATATTTGGTATAACACTATTTATTTACCCTACTTTTGACCTCACTTTTAAAAAATAGTGTTACCCACCGGAGAAGAGTTACTATTAACACTAAAATTTACACTATTTTTGAAATTTGGTGTAAAATATAGTGTGACCCATTGGAGATGGCCTTATTGCTGTGCGGTACCGGTGATAAGCAATTTTTAGTGTTTGGAATGGAAAAAAAGAAAACTGCTTATAGCGGTTTGGCACCGGTGATAAGGAGTCTTTGATAAGTCATTTCATTCTAACTTATTAACTTATTTGAAACAACTTATCAACTTTTTGGTCATTTTACAATTCTAAGCAATCCCAAACACCCCTTAAATAACAACTTATTAGCTTATTACGTTTTGGTACCACTATAAGCTAATCCAAACACTTTTTATAAAACTTCGGTTTGACGCTGTATAAGTTAATAAGCACTTTTACAGAAAAGCATAAGTTGTTTTAAATAAGCAATCCCAAACGCCCCTATCGGGAATTAGTTTTTGTTTATTGGTAATATGTATGTGTGGATCTAAGGAAGTTCCTGAGGATTCGGATTTGGTGTGCACTCATCCGATGTTCGGGCCAGAAAGTGGGAGAGACGGGTGGAGAGATCTGACGTTTATGTATGAAAGAGTACGAGTAAGGGATGAAGATTTATGCTCGTCGTTTCTTACGATCTTCGAATGTGAGGTACAGCATTATAATCATTTCAATTTCGATTTGCACTTCCATTAATTCCTGCAAAAAAAGCATATAAATTCAAATAAGAACAGTTAAGCCTGTTTGTTTGTTAGAAAAAAAGTCCTCCAGGTAAACCATCCTCTTATTTTCCTATTATCTTATTATTCTCAATGCATTAACCGTAATAGATTATTTATTTCAATCGATTCACTTGGATTATAATAAAACTCCCAATTTACTATAATTAGATACTTTCAAATTTAAATTTATATAATTTAAAGAGTCTTATGGATTAAGATTTCAGATTTCAACACCTCTTGAAAAACAAATGCCACCTTATACTACAAAAACCCTTTCAGGGATGCAAAATGCTTGAAATGAGTTGCGAAGAGCATGATCGACTTGCTGCTGAGAGTCAGTTTCTTACTCACACCGTAGGCAGGTATATTCCTTTTTATCCTTTTTCCATTCCATTGGTGTAAATGAATAGTGTTACACCAAATTTGTTATCTATCTCCGTTGAAGTGATTTGGTGTCCCGGTCGGAAATGGTGAATTTGATATGTGGGACCAAAATAGGTGGAACAAAAAGAAGAGAGATTGATAAAGTACAAAGTAGCAATGTTAAATTAAACCCTATAATTTTCCAAAATTCTTTCACCCGCCAACTTACTCTCGTGATCTGGTCCGATTCGGTCTCATTTAGATACCAAACGCTCCCTCAAAAGAGCTTCTATCATTTTTTTACATATATAATGATTGATGCTTTTTCTTAAGCTGATGTATCATTCCGCCAATCCAATCTTGAAGGGCGTCGAATTAACCTTCAAATCATGACATTTTTACAGGATTTTATCGGAAATGCAGGTCGCGAACACACCTATAGACACAAAGGGATTTGAGAAGCTTGTTCAAGTGGTAATGCTCAAAACTTACCGTATACATAATTCCAATACATTACGGCAATGTTGCTGATATAGAGCGAAACAAATTACACGAGATGGTTGTTTGCAGAAAGAGACCACAATGAGGGATAGTTTCGATCTCTATAGCGGACTGTTTATACACAATCGGTTTGCCAAACAACAGGTTCGAAATGCTTGATTTTGTTGACTAACTAACTGGTTTATTTACGATACTGATTAACTAACTTTGATGGCACAGCTGAAGAATTTGGAAAGTGCAGTTCAGAGAGTGAAGGAAACACTAGAAGGAATGATGAAGGGAGATGGACCCCAATGCGACCAATAACGTAATTAAAAGAAACTTTTGATGATATATTTAACTATTAATTATTTGTAAATTGAAATAATCTTGCTATCTTAATTAGATGGCATGAAAAGGATTTCGAAATAGAGCTAAACCTTTATTGCTTAATTCAAGTTGGACTACGGGAACTTAAAATTTCACTCCAATTAGTATAATTTTTTCGAAAAAATATAAAAAACTCTTATATGTATAGTTACATACAATAAAATAAAACGGTAGCACATTTCACAAATATAAGTTTTCTACACAACGAAATAGGAACGGTACAGCAGACCCATACCACTGTATTCTCTGTTGTGAGTCTGCTCCGGCTTAACCCCTATCTTAAAATAAAGGGAATTTAATTAAAATACCCATTTGTTGACTTTGACTTACCAAAATATCCATTTTTTTCCAATTTTGTAAAAATACCCATTTTTCCCGCGATATGTCCCGCGATCGCGGGATATGGTAGTTTCTGAAAATATTGATCCCGCTATAGCGGGATGAGTATTAAATTGTGATTTTGATTTAAAAGTTACACTTTCAACCCCTATAATTATTTACTTACTTTACTTTATAACTTTTAGTTTCCTAATTTTAATTTTACACCTTCATCATATTAACACATATAATCGTATTATTAACTAAACTACGTTAAAAAAATACGTTTTAATTTTAACAAGTTACACCATTGTACTCGTCTCTTCGATATCTTCGAAATGAGCCCAATATTAAATATTTTTGGATTTATTTATTTTATTATATATCATATATACTACATAAAAATATTTTTAATATTTACAATTCATACCCTTATAGGTAATTATTTAATTTATGGTACATTTCTTACTTTTTCAATTTTCGTTTTACACTCCTATCGCATTAACATAATAATTATATATTAATATTGATTAAATCGTCAAATTATTTGGTTTATATATATATATATATATATATATATATATATATCGAACTCCTTAACATATTTTAACGTAATTATGTATGTTAATGTGATATGTTAAAACGTATTTTTTAAAACAAATAATTTAAAATGATTTAATCAATTAGTTAATATATGATTATTATGTTAATGCGATAAGAGTGTAAAACAAAATTGAAAAGGTAAAAAATGTACCATAAATTAAATAATTAACTATAAGAGTATGAATTGTAAATATTAAAAATATTTTTATGTAGTATACATGATATATAATAAAATAAATAAATCCAAAAATATTCAATATTGGACTCATTTCGAAGGTATCGAAGAGACGAGTACAATGGTGTAACTTGTTAAAACTAAAACGTATTTTTTAACGTACTTTAGTTAATAACACGATTATATGTTTTAATATGATGAAGGTGTAAAATTAAAATTAGAAAAATAAAAAATATAAAGTAAAGTAAGTAAATAATTATAGGGGTTGAAAGCGTAACTTTCAAATCAAAATCACAATTCAATGTGTGTGATTGAATGTACCGCGGGATGAGCGGGATCAATATTTTCAGAAACTACCCTATCCCGCGATCGCGGGACATATCATATCGCGGGAAAAATGGGTATTTTTTCAAAATTGGAAATTTTTTGGGTATTTTGGCAAGTCAAAGTCAACAAATGGGTATTTTAATTAAATTCCCTAAAATAAATATCTACACTCTACACTTTTATTCCTTAATAAAAAATAAAAAATAAAAAATAAAAAATAAAAACTTTTTTTATGTTAAAATAAAAGTGTAAATACTTGTTTTTGTTAAAGGAAAAACGAACAACAATACAGTAGAGAGCACGAAAAACTCCATTTTTCATTAATCATAAGCCCTTTAAATAATGAGGAGTTTTCAACGAAAAGGAAACATTAATTATGGTAAATTCTAATACTAGAAAAATATTATTTCAATCACTTCCTTTTGATGATGACACATATCCTTCAACACTCCCCCTTGTGCCGAATCAAATGAGTGATGGTGCATAGTTCTTGCCTCATTAAAACCTTACGCCAAAGAAACAAAACCCAGTGGGAAAAATAAAAACTTTAGGCGAAGGAAAGAGTACAAGAGACCAATAAACAATTCCTTTAGTTTACCATTTTTCTTGAATTGTGCATCAATCAAAAAGTATAGAAATCAAGATGATGTATAAAATGTTGTCTCACTAAAACCTTGCACCAAGAAACAAAACTCAGTGGGAAAAATAAAACCTTGGGCGAAGGAAAGAGCACAACCCATTAATAGTACATGTTTAATAGACACATCCTTTTGTCTATTACTCCCCCTGACTCATACACTAATCAAAGGAGTTTGAAAACATTTGCATTATAGTACTTTCACATGTTTTCCAAATATGATTTTAGGAAATGATTTGGTAGGCAAATATGTTACATTTCACTCTCATCCTTTTGATTCATTTGAATCTTGAGGCGAGTTTATTATTGTTAATTGTATAAAAACTTGATGTATCTTACTTTCATTTCTTCGATACATGATGCATTATTTCCATACATGCAAGTTGTATAGTGGTTAAACTCAACATTACTAGCTCCTCTTATATGTGTAATGATAGTCCTTAACCATATACACTATTGAATAGTCTCATGGAGAGTAAGATTGTTGATAATATAAAAAGATAGCTATTAAGGGTTTGCTTAGTTTACTTCCAAGCAATCGGCATGTTCCATATGATAATTCCTTATCCAGTTTGGGAACAACCTTTATATGAGTCAAACGTATACATAATAACAACAAATATATACCAAGGCATTGTTTGGTGTTTTTCTATAAGAGTCAGTACTTTTGCCACTCACAATCTAAGTATGTATTGGAGTTCCATTATCAATTCAATTTTCTCCATAGGGAAAGTATTGGTCCACGTCAATGGTGCCAAAAGATTAATTTGACACCATTCCAATGACGTTGTGTTGGCGCTTAGCTAAATCTAGCTAACAAGTTTGATGAGAAATACAATATACGATCAAGTGTATTGTGCTGGGTACAATAATGCGCCTATTGTACTCAGGTATGGAATTCCAGCTTCCAACACCTCTTCGTCCTCATCCTTTAGACGAAATGGATATTTCCTTATATCCAACACTTTGACCGATCATGGGAGTGCTAGTCGGATGCGCTTTGTCCATATTAAGTCGCCTGATCATTTTCTGGACATATGCGGATCGGTGGATTAATATTCCACAAACTCAGTGTCCTAGTTCAAGTATCTAGACAAAACCAAGTTTTCCCAAGATCTTTCATCTCAAAATCAGAATTCAGGTAGCTTGTGGTTTCTCTTATTTCATCAAGAGTGTCTATTATGTTCATAACATTGACATATAGAGCTACTTCGAAAGTCTGGAACTTGTTTTCCTAAACAAATACGCAAGGGCACAATTCATCATTCTTATATATCATTGCCCAATCAAGTATTCAC
Source organism: Saussurea involucrata (assembly GCA_033807775.1). NCBI lineage: Eukaryota > Viridiplantae > Streptophyta > Magnoliopsida > Asterales > Asteraceae > Saussurea > Saussurea involucrata. Next base: position 10,507,507 of record CM066322.1, on the reverse strand, counting down.
TCAGGCGGGTATACCACATCCCCATAGATTGCTTTAATCTATAAAGCGAGTGTTTCAATTTTATTGTAAACGCATTTCATAGTTTAAAGTTACTTGATATTGGTATAATGTCATCAAACACTTTTATATATCTGAATTTAGATCCCCATAGAGATATGTAGTAACTACATCATTGAGCTGCAATTTCCAGTCCTTCGGAAACTACTTGGCTAATTTAATTAGCAGAACGTTGTCCATCACGAGAGAGTAAGTCATATTGTGGTCAATACAGTGCGTTGTGAGAAACCTTACGCCAAAGGAGAGCCTTATATATTATGACTTAATTATTCTCATTACGCTTCCTTGACAAATGATTTATTTATGTCCTACAGACTTTACACTTGGTCGGTTAGCACTACCGAACCAAATACCTGTTCATTTGTCAAATAATTATCATGGATTGCTTCTTTTCATTTAGGTCAATTTGCTCTTTGTTGACATTCTTCAACTGAGCATGGTTCGATGACATCGTGCTCTGTTATCTCATAAGCAATGGTATATGCAAATATATCATCATTGAGTATGTATGATCTGTCCATCGACTCATATTCATTTGAGATTTCTTTGATCTCTGGAATCAGTATTAACTTCGGAGCGTCCTCCAGTAATGATTCATAGACATAGATTTAATCAGAGATAATCTCATGTATTGATGATATATAGTTGTGTCTTACTCTTCTCTTCCTTTAGATGAGTATCTATCGAACCAGATAACTTCCCCATTTCCTTTTGGGAGCTACGACCTCAACCACACCTCCACCATGTGTGATTGCAACGTACTTCCAACGATGTTATGCCCTTGTTTGGGGACTTTTGACCTTGCGAGTATATTTGCAGCTCGTATATGTGATCTTGTCACTCTAGATAATATTCAACGTATCAGGTATCGAGTCTGATTCGTTTGACTTCAACTTTTCATTGTGAAGTTTTTGGGGATCAAAATGAGACACAATTGAAATATTCAATGACACTTCCTGTCATTCCCATGGAAAATCTTTTTTCCTATCTCCCCCTAACGACAGGAAGGTTGTCTCATCAAAGTGACAACCGACAAATCTATCGGTAAAGGGATCACTCGTCAAGGATTCTAATTAGCGGATAATAGTTGGGGATTCATATCCAACATTTGATGAATCGTCTTTAAGACCCATTTTGGTACGCTGTGGGGGCGTAATTGGCACATATACAACACAACCAAACATACATAAATGTAAAACATCAGGCTTATATCCAGTTACCAACTAGTACGCATAAGATTGGTTGGTTGGTTGTGGGTCTAAACACGAATAAGTAAAGTTGCATGTAATATTGCATAACCCCATGTAGATCTGGATAAATTGGTGCGCATAACCAATGCTCTAGCTACCATCTATATTCTTTTGATGACAACTTTTATCATTCTACGAGACCATTTTATATGTACACAAGGGGTATAGGAAACTCTACATTAATCTCTATACATATGCAATAATCATCAAATCCTTATGATGTAAATTCTCCAGCATTCCAAGTCATGCAGACTTGATGAGGGAATCAGGGTGGTTAGTCCTTAAACGTATAACTAGTGCTAGGAGTGCAACATTTCATGTGGACAATAATATTACACGTGTTCATCGTGTCAAAACCAGAACCATAAAGTACTTTAATGGTCCGCATTCTAGATGTTTATGTCCATAAATATCACCTTGTATTCGTTGTAAGAATACAATATTTTATATTATGTTCTTAGCTTTAGGATGGTCTCATTCCTGTCTTGGCTAAGAATCAGGGTATACAAAAGTTCGAGGTATTGGAGAGGGCATATTATGATGGTGGTGTTGCTTCTTGTGCAGTAGAAGTCAACAATTGCAATTTGGTTAATTCCCTCGTTTTGTCTTTCACTCGAAAGAGAGTGTGTCTATGTGTATTTTCCAATACATAGATCACTATGTCATGACCATGGTGTCCCACGTGGTAATGCCGAAACATATATGTGTCATTGTCCCAAAGTTCTTTATTGGTGACAAAATATGATTTAATGACATAGATAATCCATTAATTTGATACATTAATTTCTCTAATGTATGTTGCTTTCATATCATTAGAGTTGATGTACATATACCCATTTCCATTCTTATAATATGATTTCTCATTGATACGAATATCTTAACAAGGTTCCTATTAATATAGTGTTTTAGTGATTGATCTTGTGTCATTAAGCAACAAGTGACAGTCCATCGTCCAAGTGTTTGAAGGAATTAAAATAATCAATTCAATGAAAATAATCTATTTCTTAGGATTGTATGAGATGCCACAAAAACAATCAAGTTCTCCTCGATACATTCCTACATGGAACGAAGAACGTTAAGAGTTTTGCATTTGTTTTTGATGTGTTTATTTACATCTATAACAACTATAAACTTATGTGTATATATACGCAAATGCAATTAATTTGATTGTTAAAGTATATTTAAATAAACTTATACTTAACCAATCTTAGATATGACATAACTCATTTTTAACTTGTTCCATTTTCTATTGGGAGTTCGTTCCCGACTCTTTCCATGAATTTGACGCTTTCCACAACCTTGTCCATATGGTACATATTTAGCATATGTGTGGGGATCAATATGTTTAATTCGCTATCCTTTAGAGTTATTTCTACCTCCAATGCTTGTCTTATTAACCTCGAGAATTTTTTTTATCCGGGTATGTCTAGCATTGTTAAAAAAACATTGTTACATCTCTTAGCCACTTGCATTAGGTTAATGAGCTTGTTAACGGTTATATTGCAATTTATACTGTTTCATTAGTATGATTGGTGATATATGAAAAAATGTTATGATTCACATAATCTTTTGTGAGTTCCTTGCCACAAAGATTGAGATGCATTTTGAGACATGACATTTCTTTGTCAAAATCAGTTACCTTCTTGTAATCAAGTAAGTAGGCTTCTTTCCACTGTATGATTACTTTGAGAAATATATGGTACTGAATATTCTCAAATTTTCTTTTTTGGGGCTACCCACGGTTCTTTGGGGTTTATAGTTATTCTCTCTGAAGGTTGTGACTGATGTATCGTCTAAAAAAATTTAAAGTATTTAATTGTATCTTAACATCTAGTGTTTTTTTGGGGTCAAAATGGTTCGATGACTTTTGCGTATTTTCTTGTGTTTTTCCGAACCTATCTTATGGTAATCAAGTACTTTTGATTCAAAGATGTCGTAGAAAATAGGGGACATATTATTTTCTAAAATAGGGAATTATGGTTTATACCTATTATGTTATGCATGAAATTTCATTATCATAATAGTATTGGATTTTTGTATCCTTACATTTTGTTGATAATGCTTCATCAATATTTCAATATTTAATATAAATCGCTCAATCTATTGGATTTCCAGGTAGTAGGAGAATCACTTGGATTACTTAAATCCCTATAAACCTTAGGGCTATTTGCACCATTTTGACAAAATCTTTTCGATATCTTGTGATTTATTTAATTTGAAAATAACATTGTTAATTATAGAGCTTTGACATGATACCAAAATGAGTATGAGTTTGGCATATGAAGCAGAGATTTTGTCACGAGACAAATAAATATTGGTTTTGACATAAAGTCAATCAAACTTTTAACATTTTTAATAGTATTTTTGAAGCTTTTGGTAAAAGACCAAAACTTATGAGGGTTGGAAATGTGACTTCCAAAAACTATTTATAAGATATCCATGTAAGGTAAATAGGTAATGATATGATATTATTTGGAGAAATCAATTTAAAAATAGAAACTAAATTCATAACTAAATTAACAAATATCGAGATAAATCAATTAAATACTCACATAACCATTTAATTAACTTGTGGAAGCGGATTGATATACATACATAATAATAAAAAATATGAAAGAAGGATACTAAATTTTAACACTACATAAGAGCATATACTATACTACATGGATATTTTCATTTATTATTGTTAGCCAATGTATTTATCTAAGTACAACTATTTATATCATATACATATAATTATACTAATATCAATATATGACATAGCAGTAATTTATAAATATTTATAAAAATCTCTATATGACATATGTTATGATAATAGGCATAAAATCATAATAAAATGTAGGCAATGTAACGGTAATTAACTTTAAAAAAGCATAGATATTTCAATTAATTGCATCAAAATATAAATTAATTTAACATATAATTAATCAATATATTAAATATGTAATAAATAAATAGCTATTAGATGAGAAGGCATTTAATTAGTGCATCGATTTTTTTCCCGGAAGGCCGCTCTAATAAAAAACCCTATCATCATTCTCTCTCAATAAAAAAATAAGTAAATAAATGTGGCTGACAGTGCTCATATGAACAAATCGTGTATAATAATAATCAAGAAAGACGATATAAACACAATGACAGTATAATATAAAAACATATGATTTATACAAGTCACATGTTATATAAAGATGCTTACTTGATTTATAATGAGAGTAGGAACATACGACAAGTAGGAGCATTGTTTATCAACGATCGACATCGATTGGAGAAGCGTCTAGCAGCGAGCCAGCAATAGTGGTTTGAGCTTACGTGCTGATAACGTGTTAAAGAAAAAACGAAACATGACAACAATATAGTAGAGAGCACGAAAAACTCTATTTCTCATTAATCATAAGCCCTTTAAATAGGGAGGAGTTTTCAACAAAAATGAAACATTAATTATGGTAAATTCTAATACTAGGAAAATATTTTTTCAATCACTTCCTTTTGATAATGGCACATATCCTTCAACATTTTTCAATTTTTCGTTTAAGGAATGAACGAGAACTTTTTAGAAATTAAAAATATAAATTTAATAATAGTAAATGGAGCTCTAAAGGCAAAAAAGAATGTGAACAGATAAAAAAAGGAATTTAATTAAAATACCCTAAGTTTGACTTTAACTTATCAAAATACTTATTTTTTCAGTTTTTGCAAAAATACTCTTTTTTTCCGCGATGGAGCCCGCGATCACGGGCCAGAGGCAATTTTGAAATTTTTTATCCAGCGATACGTTTTAATTTTAACAAATTACACCATTATAATCGTCTCTTTGATACGTTCGAAATTAACCCAATATTGAATTTTTTTGATTTATATATTTTAATACATATCATATACACTACATAAAAAATATTTTTTATATTTAAAATTAATTTTTTTAACGTATTTTCAATTTTGTTTTACACTTCTATCGCATTAACATAATAATAATATATTAACTAATTCATTAAATCGTTTTAAATTATTATTATTTGTATGCGTTTATAGATATCGTGAATGGCAATAGGACAAGGTTTCACGAAAAGAATATGAAATGGGGTTTTGACAAGTTGGTATCAGTGGACTCATTTAATGAATTGTGAAAATGGGTATTTGGCGAATGATGATTCATGTGTGTTTGGAGCTGAAGTATTTGCAGTTACAGAGTAAGCACAAAAGGATCGATATCTGTCCATCACAAAGCCTCCGCCAATTTTTAATACTTACACTTGGACCATCGATAATAAAATAAATAAAACGTATTTTAACTATAAGAGTATCATAAATTAAATAATTAACTATAAGAGTATGAATTTTAAATATAAAAAATATTTTTATGTAGTGTATATGATATACATTAAAATATATAAATTCAAAAAAATTCAATATTGGGCTCATTTCGAACGTATCGAAGAGACGATTATAATGGTGTAACTTGTTAAAATTAAAACGTATTTTTTTAACATATTTTAGTTAATAAACGATTATATGTGCTAAATGTAAAATTACAATTATGAAAGTAAAAGTTATAAAGTAAAGTAAGTAAAAAAGTATAAGGATTGAAAGTATAAATTGCAAATCAAAATTCAACAAATTCACCAAATTAGAACCATCTCGGGACACACCCCATAAGCGGGGTAAAAAAAATTCAAAATTTGCAAAACTGAAAAAAAAAAGTATTTTAATAAATTAAAGTCAAACTTTGAGTATTTTATTTAAATTCCCGATAAAAAAACATGGAGTTAAAAGGATAAGAACAATTACGTGTCTGGGAGTTTTGGATAAGGATACCTCCTGTCTTCACGTCGTAGGTAAAAAGTCGATTATCACCCTCACTTTATTGCTCCTCCAACCCTCCCTGCTTGGACAATATAGTAATTTCATAGCACAATCACTAAAACCGATGCCAACGTAAATAATTAATTCAGTGGCAGTTCTGTAATTCCGGCAACATCTATGTCTCTTTTACAGAACTGCCCTACATATATATCGCCATTGCATCTATCTCTTTCAACTGGAAGATATTTTCTCCTTACCTTACCTTCTGAAACAGTGTTAAAGAGCAGCAAAATAGCAATGCCGATGGACGTGATGCCTAGTGTGAATGGTCTGCCATCGTCAGCTTTGAATCCAAACGCTCCGATGTTTGTACCGGCGGCGTATCGAAACGTAGAGGATTTCTCCGATCAGTGGTGGAAACTCGTTCGCTCCTCTCCTTGGTTCCGAGATTACTGGCTTCGTGAGTGCTTTTCTGAATCGCTTTTTGACCTTAATTGCTACGATGACTATGATTCGTTCTTCCCTGACGAAGATTCGATCTCTGTTGACGCTAAAATCCGTGGATCTGAAGGTAAATGATTCGAAATCACCAATTCTTCGATTGATCTGTTAGTTAATCGGCTTTTGCTTTATTGTTGTTTTATATTTTTCATTTTCTTAGACGAAGAGAAAGAAGTTACTAGGGATTTGATTTTGTCGAGAATGTCGAACTGGCGTAAGGCGCGTCCGGTGGAGCCGCGGAGGTTTTTCGAGAAGGCACCGAAGATTGTGAATGTGAAAGTGAGTCCCAGGCCGATTCATCAACCGCGATAGATCGAGTGATTAAGCACAGATTCGACGGCAGATGGAGTTTGATTTCTAATTTATGTATCTTTGGTTTAGCAAACATTTCTCTTTAATGTAGTTATATGTATGTATAGTGAGCAGCTTAATGTATCAGAGGGACTACAGCTTTTCTACTTTCGTTGTAACCCCGATTGTAATTATGAATAAAATTGATTAGATCCATCGGACCTTTGGGTATTATTTGTGTCTATTTCAACCCGCTCAATCATGTCCTGGGTTCAAACCTTGATGTGCATATTAATGGCGACTTTACAAAATAAATGAAAATGAAGATGAGAAGAAATGATCAGATTAAAATAAGAGTAAACTACACTTTTGGTCCTTGTGTTTTGGTGTTTATAACACATTTGGTCCCTATAGTTTAAAAATTACAATTAGCCACTACAATTAGCCATTCGGTCCGGATTTGGTTTCTCTGACCAACGTCCGTCACTTGTCAGACGTTAGGGGCAACCTATATATATATATATATATATAGAGGCGGGTTCAAACGAGGAGCGTACCAATTTAAGAGAACGTGAGGAGCAATTGATAGTTATGAATCACATGTGATTGGCAGTTGTGGATCACATGTGATTCACAACTGATCTGGATGATAATCGACAGTTATGGATCACATGTGATTGGTAGTTGTGGATCATTAATGATCCGCGACTTGCACGCGTCGCGAACCAAGTCACGCTACTTTTGCGCGAAAATTCGATTATGTCCGATTTTTTAGCGTTGTAAATCATACGTGATCAGAAGCATGGGAGTGCTCCTCACGTTCTCTTAAATTGGTACGCTCCTCGTTTGAACCTTCCTCTATATATATAGGGAAGAGTTCAATTGAGAAGTCTAAATATTTTAAGAAATAGAGAAGTAAAAAAACACGGGAGTGTTCATATATGAACGTTCATATATAAACAGTCATATATGAACGTTCATATATAACCGTTCATATGAACGTTCATATATGACTGTTATATGAACGTTTATATATGAACAGTCATATATGAACACTCCAACGTTCATATATGAACGTTCATATATAAACAGTCATATATGAACGTTCATATATAAACAGTCATATATGAACATTCATATATGAACACTCCCGTGTTTTTTTACTTCTTCATTTCTCAAAATATTTAGACTTTTCAAATGAACCTAACACTATATATATATATATATATATGTGTGTGTGTGTGTGTGTGTTTTGCAACAATCATGCACCCCTTTCCTCTCACAACTTTTTTTTTATTTTTTTTAATTTCAAATTTACACTTTATACCCTTAAACTTTTTTATATAATTTACTTTATACCTTTTAGTTTTCTAATTTTCATTCACCTTCATTATATTAACACATATAATCGTATATTAATTAAAATACGTTAAAAAATTACGTTTTAATTTTAACAAATTACACCATTATAATCGTCTCTTCGATACGTTCGAAATGAACCCAATATTGAATATATTTGATTTAATTATATTATTATATGTCATACGTTTACGTTATTTTTTGATATTGAATATTTTTTATTTAATTATATTATTATATATCATACGTTTACGTTATTTTTTGATTTAATTATATTATTATTCATCGATATCTTCTTATTTTTTGAATTAATTATATTATTTCAAAATAAGGCAAATATTAACTAAAATACGTTAAAAAATATCCAACAAATTCCAACTCTGATTACTCATTTAAATCAATATATTCACGAGTACGAGTACGCTCTATATATTCTGTATACATATCTAATCTACGTTTGTATGGGTCGACCAATTATGCTTAGCCGAACGTAGCGCTATCAACTCAAATGGGCAATTAAACTTTCTTGTTCCAGTATCACGACTGAAAACTTTCTTACTTTTGTAAACCCCACCATGTTCACAGCAAAACACGACTTTATAAACAACTTCATTTGGATAAGACTTTGATCTTTTGACATTAACACCACAACCAACCGAACGTCCCACATTGCGCACCCATGCAGTAATTTCTTCTCGAGAACTGAACACCTGAAATTATTATATTTTGTTATAACTTTCACTTGTCCACGTAAGTATTAATAAATCTAAATGTTAGTTATCATAATATTGTACCTGGTCGGTGACAAATTCTGGTGTTCGTGTCAAATCTTCTTCCATGTTTGTCATCTGCAACTTTGATATATATGTATATTTATGAAGGATATATAGAGGGAGAGAGTTAGAGTGAGACAGGGAGAGAGTGAGAGTAAGAGAAGGAGAGAATGAACGAATTCGGATGAAAATCGAATGAACGATTCGTTCGATTTATAATGAATTATTTTTACTTTATTTCAAATAAATAATTTTTCTTTATTTCAAATCAATAACTTTTTTTTATTTCAAATCAAATTATTTATCGATATATATATATAAATATTTTTTTTTCAAAACTGATTTTTTGTATATATAACAATTGTACATAATATTCAAAATACTTAAGATAAAAACTGATTTTTTTGTTTATATAATAATTGTACACTCTTAACATTTTTAGAGAGAATACTTAAAAGATAAATATTTTACTTATAAAACAATACAACAATTTTATTTTCATGTTAAAAAATATTAAGATTTCGTTCTAAAATATTTTTATGTAGTATATATGATATATAATAAAATAATTAAATAAAAAATATTCAATATTGGGCTCATTTCGAACGTATCGAAGAGACGATTATAATGGTGTAATTTGTTAAAATTAAAACGTAATTTTAAACGTATTTTAGCTAATATACGATTTTATATGTTAATATGATTAAGGTGTAAAATGAAAATTGAAAAATAAAAGGTATAAAGTAAATTTATTAAATAAGTATAGGGGGGTAAAATGTAAATATTAAACTTTAATTTGGTTTGTGAGAAGGAATCGATTGGAGGACAAATGTGTGTGTGTGTGTGTTTATATATATATATATATATATATATATATATATATATATATATATATATATGTGTGTGTGTGTGTGTGTGTGTGTGTGTATTAAGTGGGTTTGTGTGTGTGTTTATTAAGTGGGTTTAAGGTTTAGGGAGTGAGTTGGGGAAGAAGAAGATAGGAGAGAGAAAGAGAGTAGGTTTGAGTAAACGTCCACATTTGGTCCCTGTGGTTTGTTTAGAGGAAAAAAGACGGATTTACCCTCATGTGCATCTCACATGGTTGCCCCTAACGTCTGACAAGTGACGGACGTTGGTCAGAGGGACCAAATCCGGACTGAATGGCTAATTGTAGTGGCTAAAGTGTAATTTTTAAACTGTAGGGACCAAATGTGTTATAAACACCAAAACACAGGGACCAAAAGTGTAGTTTACTCTTAAAATAACTATCATTGTATCAACATTCTTGTAAGGCCTTCCGTAGCGAAGGCGGGTTTGTGAGCGAGCTAGGGAGCGGGTAGGCCGGGCTCCGGTACGGGGGGGGGGGGGGGGGGGGCTCGGGCTTGGTGCGGGCTTCCAGCCCTGGGTTCATAAACCCGATTGATCCCGAGTGATTTGTTTGTTTTTTTATTTTTTATTTTAATTTTTGAAAATAAATAAACTCCAACGGCTAGCAACGGCTATATTTATATTTATTTATTTTTTAATTTTTTTTCAATTTAATCACACTATATATAATCCTAAAACCCATTTTATTTTTCACACAAAACAACTATCTCATTCTCTCATTCTCTTCCATTCTCTATATTTTAAACAATATGGATTCGCCACACCCGGTTCACCGACCGCATCATCATCATCCGTAGACACCGACGAGTTGTTGCATCTACAAAGGGAAATTTTTCGAGAGACTGCACAATTAATTTATGGTAGCACCGCCTCATCGTCAAGAAGAGAGAGGGCAACAGAGAAAGAGGTCGAGTAGCTGCAAACGAGCGGCTTATGCGGGACTACCTTGGCAACAACCCGGTTTATACACCGGATATGTTTAGGCGGCGGTTCAGGATGAGGAGGCAGCTATTCGAACGAATAATTGAAGATTTACAATGAAAGTATTCATATTTTACACTTCGGTTGGATGCATGGTACAAAAAAGGTTTTTCTCCGATACAAAAGTGTACTTCCGCTATTCGGCAATTGGCGTATGGAGTAGCTGCTGACGCACTTGACGAGTACATCCGTATGGGAGAGAAAACGTCACGAGATTGTCTATACAAATTCTGCACATGTATTATTGAACTGTATGGTCAAAAATATTTACGCAAGCCTACTTTTATTGATATTCAGAAGTTGTACGCTGCGCATGAAGCTAAACACGGATTTCCCGGCATGCTCGGAAGCATAGACTGTACTCATTGGGCGTGGGCAAATTGTCCGGTAGCATGGCGAGGTCAATTCATGAGAGGTGATCATGAGCACCCGACAATAATGCTAGAAGCAGTGGCATCTCAAGATCTATGGATCTGGCACGCATACTTTGGTGTTGCCGGTTCCAACAACGACATCAATGTTCTCAATCAGTCGCCCATCTTCAACGATGTATATGACGGAAAAGCACCCGACTGCCCTTTTGAGGTGAATGGAGCCACCTACGAGCACGGATATTATCTAGCGGATGAGATATATCCGGAATGGGCTACTTTCGTAAAATCATTTACGTGCCCACATAACCCTAAACGACAAAAGTTCAAGTCCGCGCAAGAAGCGGCACGTAAAGATGTTGAACGAGCTTTTGGCGTGCTTAAACAACGTTGGCATATACTTCATAACCCGACACGCGGATGGGAACCGACAAGATTGGGAAACATTATGTACGCTTGTGTCATATTACACAATATGATACTCGAAGACGAAGACCATGCTATTTGTGGTGGCGATGAAAACAACCTTTTCACGGATGATATCGAAACCCAAATCAGTGAGGAACAACGCGCGACAAATGTTCGAGAAGTCAAAAACCGGGACACTCATAATGACCTTCGGTCGGATTTGGTCGAACATATTTGGCGTATCCAAGTTCCCAACAATGACGACGAGTAGATTTTTAAATTTATTTTGTAATTTTTATTTTTAATGAATGATATGAATTTTTATTTTATCTTATTTTTATTTATTAAAAAATATATAAATATTTTTATTTTGTTAAATAATTAAATGTATAAATAAAAGAATTAAAAAAAAATGAGGTGGCAAGAGGGCTTGAGGGTTCCGGTACTCCACTTTAGGGTAAGGAGAGGGTAAGGAGAAAAGCTGATGTGGCGCTGAGGTGGCTTGAGGGCTTGAGGGTTCCATTACGGATGGCCTAATCTTTATCAAGTTGTATATTGATATTTAGCAAACTATTCGCCGCGGTTTGGCGGCGAGGCTATGAGGTTTTTGTTAATGTCGTAAATTGAAAGATATTATATATATAAAAAATATGTTTTGTATTATTATTTAAAGAATTAATGATAATAAACAAATTATATCATGTTATATATTAAAAACTAGCAAATAAGATATAAAAGAAATTCAAATATTGCGTTACAAAAAATCGCACGATAGGTCATGGCGTGCTTATGATTTAACATGACGTGAAACATAAGCCTTAAGCCATGCGCCATGACGGATTATTTAGAACATTCACATCAGTGAGAGTGATGAGAGGATTAGTTCCCTCCAGAGGAGAAGAAATTTAATTACTCGGCAAGTATTATTCGGATAGCATTGAGATACTACAAGCAAACAACACTTGTTTAATACGGACCAAGTCATCGAACAAATAGAAAAATCTCCAAAACCTGACGACAATACCGTTAAAAACGTGACAAAAACGATGTTAAGTGAATCTAGTTTTAATATTATTATAAAATGAAGATGGAAGATGACTGCAAAAAAATGCGTCAAATGTTTTATAATAATATTAAAGAAAATTGTATGTAATCATAAAAACAAGACAAAATTGCAGAAAGATAATATGAAACTGTAAAAACAAGACGGAGATGACCCGAAGAATAAATTTTAATAAAAAGAATTGTAACTGCATTCGAATACATTTGTAATACAACATTTTTAGAATCAAAAAGCTAAAGGGCCATTTATCACCATCGTTTAAGATAAAATTATCGGCCACTAAAACAAATTGTTGGTAAGCGTTTTTACCCAATAAACGCTTACCGGGTGAGAGCCTACGTATTGCTGAATTTTGGGTTGTATACTAAGGGGCTGTTTACCAAAATTTTCATTAAGTCCTGTATGGATAAATGTGTCTGTCTAGTTAAATTTTTCTGTCTGGATAAATTGTTGTTGTTGTTTACTTTTTTATCTGAATCAACAGTCTGAATAGCAGAAATGACCGATTTACCCCTGAGTATGAATTATAAGTTGTTTTATATATTCTGTTTATTTTTTAAGCCAAATTATATATCTGAAACACAAAATTATTTAATCATCAAAATATAAAACATAAATTCATCGAAATGGTTCTGCATTTGTCGCTGGTTCATGTAATAAATAAATATCTAATAGTAAGTTCTTTTATCATGTGAATAAAGTCTCAATATTTTAATATATGTAATTAATAAGTGAAGGGTTTATTTTTACTTTTTTATTAAAAAACAAATTAAGAAGTCAAGAAAGGTCACACTCATATCAATAGAAAGAAGAATAGAAGAAAGGTCGATTTGGACATTAGAACACATCCCAACACCAGACGCCATTGCCACCCTCCATGACTCGCTTTCCCGTTTCGTCATTAGTGCCGCTTCCATCGACTTTTTCTGGGTTTTATTTTCCTGCCGGCCTCCCTCGGAGTTCCACCCTTCTTCGCGAAAAGAAGTTGTCGCCGGAGAAGAAGAGCCGCTGTCGCCGCTGCATCCGCCGCCGCCGTTGCTGCTGCTGCCGCCGCCAGAGAAGAAGCTGTCGCCGGAGAAAGCTTGGAGGGGGAGAGAGAGCTTTAATGGAGGCGATAGAATGATAGAAAGAGGTGGAGAAATGGGATGTAGGGTTTTAGCCGTGTTATTTTCTAAAGGGTAATATGGTCATATTTTCAGCTTAATGGGGACAAGTGCCATAAACCAACTGTGCGAATAAGCCAGTTTCTGTCCCATTAAGTCATAAGTAAACACACAATTTTGTCTGCGCGAATAAGCCAATTTCTCCATTAAGACCAATAAGTCACAAGTAAACACACCCTAAATTTAAAATGGTGGGGGTTGATGCTGGAAAGAGGCTATGGCCCTGAATCTAATTAACGGAAGATGCACCTGCTTTTTAACACGACACGAGTCCATGAACATGCCACAGCAAAATAAAAACATACAAATAGTCAACAAACTCAGAACCATTATATCGGCAGCTTACAGGTTTATGTTGGTCATCTTTTACTAATTACAGGTATACCCATTTAGGCCATCAGTACCCCATCCCTCTATCTTTCAAAGATTCCATCTCCACATCAGCGCCACATCAGCTTTTCTCAATCCCTCACTCAATCTGTAACATCCCAAAATTTTTCCTTTGTAGTATTTTGGAATAAATGGAAGTTTTGGGGGCAAATTAGTGAGACTTGAAAACTTTTGTGCATAAATGAGAATTTAGTGGCCAAAGTGTGAAATTGGAAACTTATGTGCTCAAGAGTGTGTTATTAGAAGTATAAATCAGATGGAAAACCCTCATTTCTTGCTTATGTCGGCTGAGAATTTTGGGAGAGGAAGAGAGCTCAAGAATCCATCAATTGAAGGTTGGAGAAGGTGATTTTCAGCTGGAGATTTAAGAAATTGCTGCCAAGGTATACCTTCCTCATCACCTCTTTGATTTGTGATTAGAATGGAGTTTATATGTTTTATCCTAATTGCATTCTCCCCTTCTCTAAGTAGTTTGGAGCTAAACCAATTGGAAGGGTGAGATTGATGAATCCCTTGGGGAGATTGTGAACTCTTGGTGATATTTCACCTTTCCAATAGAGGTTTATAAGTTTTGTTCATCTATGGAGTTTGTGTTTTCAAAAGAGTATCCCATGAGGATTTGATTGAGGAATTGAATGATTTAAGAAGTGGAAATTGTTTCCTTAATGTATGAATAGTTTTAGTGTTCGTTTGGGGAAGTTATCAACCAGTTGGAATCGATTTTGGGGGATTTGGGTGAGTTTTCGAGCTGAACCCTTTATGCAGAACTGAGAATGGTCGACCAGAGACTTACGCGGCTTATCCCGCGGTTTGCAAACCGCGCAGGAAACCGCGTAAGTCTCTGTTGGGCAAACCCCCGTTTCGCTTCATTTGTCGTTCAGGCTTGGATTCGAGGCGTGGCTTAGGGATTGTCTTAGGACATTATGGGGGGGGATGTTTTAGGGCCTAATTGGGAAGTCTAATATCGTCCTTGTTAATCCCAATTCAGGTGTTCGGTTTGAACTCAAGTGTGTTCGGAGCGTGTGTTGATGTGCGAATGCTAAGGTGAGTTCCCTTAACCCCTTGTTGGTGCGAATGAAGTGTTTTGCTAAAGTTTTCATATCTGAATTTGGTTTGAGCATAATGACATGATTGAACGTTTTGGTAAAGGTTTCTTAACTGATAATGTTTACGAGCATGATGACCGAATTATACATTTTGAAAGGTTTTATTGTGCATGACATGGAACTGTTTACAAATGCACGCAAGCTGTTTATATGCTCATTTCTACATAATTTGTGAATTGCATGCTGTCATGATGGTTATTGGCATATATGGAGTCGGACTGCACAGTTGGGTGATGAGACAGAGTTGCCGTGCCCGGCTTTGTAGGGTGTTTGTCGTGCCCGGCTTTGTAGGGTGTTTGCCGTGCCCGGCTTTGTAGGGTGTTTGCCGTGCCCGGCTTTGTAGGGTGTTTGTCGTGCCCGGCTTTGTAGGGTGTTTGCCGTACCCGGCTTTGTAGGGTGAAGAGAGTCGAGCCCACTGTGCTATACCTTTGTTGAATGCATGACTTGGAACGTTATTACATTATCGAATTACATGATTTTATACTTAGCTTGCGTGAAACTGTTTTTGAGGGAATTCACTAGACCTCATGGTCTAACCCTCGCTTTTCAAAAATAAAACCATTTTCAGGTATTAATCGTGTATGGAGTTTCATCTTATGAGGATGGAAGGTCGGGTCGTGGTAAAAGAGTGAGAGGTAGTGAAGACTTGTAGAGTATCGTCGGGCTTCTTGTAGTATCTCAGTTGTGAAGGTGGTTTCCGCTGCGAGTTTAGAGTAAATTTGATGTATTGTAGACTTTGGGACAATTTTTGATTGAAATGTTTAATCGTATATTTTATTAGATTTTGGGTTGTTACAAATGGTATCAGAGCCATAGTTTAAGGGATTTAGGTGACCGAATGGGCCTAAACTTAAACTGCGGAGTAGAGTGGGACACAACTGAGATATAGGAAGCCATTTGGAAAGACCTTAATCGTAGGATGTCTTGACAATAGTAGTGAGAACCCTCATGTAAGGTAAATTCAAATAGCATCTGGCCAATGCTATTATGGACTTACAGGTGCATGGGTGTAATCAAACGCTATTGTCAGGATGGGTGGTGAGTGGGAATTATGTAGAAGGTTCTAACCTTGTGTTTGATAGCAAATAGTTGATGTGTCATGGGAGATCCCTTGTGATGTGGTGTTTGTAACTTCTAGAAGAAGTGTTGTCTAGAATGTTGATGAGCTGTCTATAGGTAAACTCTCTGGGATGGGAAGCGAGAATTATGTTGGCATCTTGAAAACCTTCAATTCAAGATCGAGGGAGGGAATTTAGTTCTGGATTCCTTAGTCAAACGGTTTGGTGGTAAGGTTAATGAATGAAGGGGATCAATGTTGTTTTGAAGTATGCATAAGAGTAGGAGGTGAGATAACTGGTTAGTTTGGTAAACCATGTTGAGCGGTCGATCAAGTGGATTGTGGAGCACTTGTGCTACAAGTTGTAGTATAAGTAAGAAAGCGGTTGTTGGTCTTAGTGAGGTATCAGTGAAGAGTTGAAGTGAGTGCAACGGTTGACTTGGTTAGAGTGAATAGCCTTCAATTGCATATTAAATTTCATGCATTATGTCATTAAACTTATTACACAAGTTCTTTCATGTTAAAGGCATGTACGTGCATAACAAACTTTCCTTGTTTTGAGAAATGAGTTGACACTCGCAAGTGTGTGTTTTTAAAGGTAAAGGATAAATTTGTTTTCACTATACGATAAAGCTTTGAACTTAGAAAGCTACGAATTATTTCACACTTTTATTTGTGGAGAGAATCTTCGTTACGAAAATATTGAAAACGTTTTATTGAGAGGTTTTGTTTATAAACAAAATGAGTATTGACTTGTTATTATTATAAGAACGAGTATTGGAGTTGACAGACCCACTTTGGGTAAGTGATTTCGTTCAAAAAATTTACGGTCATATGCGAAAGGGTTTCATTGGAGACAATCGTAGTGTCGGCATCGATTTGGATGGACAGGGTTACGAATTATCGTAAGAGTGCATGTGAGTGATCCTTGCGATCGTTGTGTTTTACTATTCATCTTGAGTAATGTTGTTTCATGCATACTCAAACTCGCTTTATACTTTTGCACCTATCGTGTTTCTTAAAAGTGCGCAAAATGATTTCAATCGTTGTGTCATTGTGCATGAAGGCCATGAACTCGCTAGGTCGAGGGAGGATGTTACGATTAAAGTCAAGGAAAGGGCTTTGGGAGTTAAATTGCTAGTTGAATAAGATGTGGTCAAGTTATGACCTTAGTGTTTCCGATAGAGTAAGTGGGTGAATACCTGGAGTCTTGGGCAGTGAATTCGGAATGTTGGTATGAGTGTAGTTTGAACTATTGTCGGGTTATGTGAGAATAGTTTTAATCGCGGTAAAGTTGAAATGGCCAAAGTGTTTCTGTTGGTGGAATAGTAATCAGTAGCGTTACGTTACTTAATGTAATGTTTTCGATTTCGAGTTGGAGTACTGAGATGGTTTGATAATTAGATCTTGCTAAGAAAGATCTTGTGTTTATTCTCTCGAGGGAGAACGGTGGGGTATAAGTTGGTTATAAGGCGTAGGACGAAGTGGGTTATGTTAGGAATCCTAGATCGTCAGGAAAGAATGAAATCATCATGTAGTCCATTGATGTGGAGGTTTTGTCAGGAGATTGAACGTGAGAATGAACCTGTTGCGGGCGAACGAGTGAGGTCATTCGAGATTGTGTTAAGGATATGGTATAGGAACACCTTGTGAGGGCATTGGGAGAACGGAAGACCACCAATGTGAATGTAATGTGAATGTAATGTCCATTGAGGTTTTGGATGATTAGCTTATGTGTAAGGTGTCTAGCACAGCGGAGATAGATTGCGAGGAGTTAACGAGGAACGAGAACTGGTTCGGGAGTTAGGAGAAATAGATTCTTTCGAGAATCCTTGTCCGTCGTGAGGCGACTGGACAATTGCATGTCGATTGTCGATGTCGAATCAGTGACCGTTTTGTTGGATAGTTGTCGGGAGGTTGGTATTGGAGAAGTAACTATAGTGTGGTTATCTTGTTGAGTTTTCTTACAAAGAGGTAAGGAGTTGTTTGGAGAAAGGTAGGTATCCGACGTGATGTTCGACCACCTTGTGTGAGTGTACAAAAGTAAGAGATCGTGATTGCTTAAGGGATTTTCTTATGGGGTATGATGATCCATATAAGAACGAAAGGTTAGGGTAATCGAAGCGGGTGTACCTTGAGTAGTTGACCTTGTCATGTGGTTCGTTTAGACCCGGGAAGGGAAAAGTCGAGCAACGTTTTGGCTTCGTTTGAAATTTCGTTACGGGCGGCATGAAGGAAGTAACATCTTCTGCGTATGTAAAGGCATCACGTTAGCTTGTTGCAATGTAGTCGCGGGGTGCGATAGTGGCGTGGGGGAAGTGGTAGCATTTGGTACCAAAGAAGCGTGTAAGTCTTAGATGTAATGATGAATTGCCGTAATAATGGAGTAGTCAAAGGTAGCGAGTATGCTTGGTTGAAGTGTGTGGTTTTGCGGGTAGTATACGTTGATACTAGATTGAGAACAAGAGATTAAGTTGCGGTTGGTAGCGGGATGAAAGGAGAACCCTTGTTCTTCTTGACCCCATTGGATTTTTGGGTGGGTTTTCATACTTCACTTGATTGTCGAGCAGGATATTGTACCCGTTAAGCGGTAGTGCTTCGTCGTGAAGTTTAGTCAGGAGCGTTGGAGTATTCCGTGGATGTAATGAATTAGAATGAGCGGGTCGGCGGTGTTGGAGAGTTAGGAACTCTTGGTAGTTCTTGGTGTTAAGTACCTTATGAGAACTTGGCTAAAGGTCTTGACTGATAAGTATGGAGAAGTCGTTCTGTTAGACTGTAGCGGTGTGCGATGGAAAGTCTGTGTAAGCATGAGAGAAGATGATGACGGTATGACAGATCAAGTATAGACAGACTCGCGGTAAGAAGATGTCATGAGACATTGAATAGGCGGACTATAGTTAAAGAACTGTTCTTTTTAGGGCATAAGGTAAGGGATTGTTGTTTATGTCATGGTTAAAGAGTTGAGAAAGCTAAGTTCATGCGACCGGTCTAAAAGTTGGTTCTTGTGGGCGAGTCATTCTTTTGAGGGATCTTTAATGTATCAAGTTAGGATGGAAACAAGTGGACAAATGTGGTGCCGTGGTCGAGAGACCTTGGGATTAGATTCAATATTGTCAGGGAGAATGTTTCGCGTGAGCGTGTCGTTCAACATTCAATTAATTGAGATAGTTTGAATGAGCTTGGTCACTCCTCCGTGTGGGAGGGCAAGTGAACGTTGGTGGCAGTTCCTAGTTAGTGGAACCATTCGGTGGATTTGAGCGAAGGACATAATTGTGTATAGAATAGAATTATGGCTTAGCGATTGTTGTGAGTTTGGACCGTTGATTTGTAGCTGTTGAGACACGTGTGATCGGTGTGACTTTGAGGAAACGCAATTGTGCCAGGCGAACGCTATTTTGGTAGGAGGGCGTTCTTCCTTTGATATGAATGTTATATGGTGGTGAGAATGCGGTAACGATATGAGAGTGATAGTGTGTAATGTCGACGAAGGGAGTGATTAGTCTCCGTTTAGAGATTCGGGTTATTGCGGTGTTACCTCGAGTAGAGTCGTTTTCTATTAAAGAGAGAGTAATTTGGATGAGTAGTATGTTTGGACGAAGAGATTGCAAGTGTGTTTCAACAGGAGATGGAATTGGACTATATTGTAATGAAGTAATGGCAGTTATAGAAGGAATTGGGGGAAATAATGAATGAATTAAAGGTACTCGGGGAAGTTTGAAACTTTTTGGTGTGTCTTCGCAAGCAATGCGAATGATTGAGGAGTCGGATTTTGTAGTACCGTTAGAAACAAATATTGGGACCGGATGGTCGAGAATTTGAAGGACAAAGAAGTTGATCTTCTAGAGATGTATTTGCAACTCCTTAAGAAATTCTGTTTGGGTAATGGGATTATTGGAAGTCAGAAGTTAACTCCAAATTGCAGCATATGTCCGGCAATGGAATTCCGAGGACGGAATTCTAATAAGGGGGAGGTGATGTAACATCCCAAAATTTTTCCTTTGTAGTATTTTGGAATAAATGGAAGTTTTGGGGGCAAATTAGTGAGACTTGAAAACTTTTGTGCAGAAATGAGAATTTAGTGGCCAAAGTGTGAAATTGGAAACTTATGTGCTCAAGAGTGTGTTATTAGAAGTATAAATCAGATGGAAAACCCTCATTTCTTGCTTATGTCGGCTGAGAATTTTGGGAGAGGAAGAGAGCTCAAGAATCCATCAATTGAAGGTTGGAGAAGGTGATTTTCAGCTGGAGATTTAAGAAATTGCTGCCAAGGTATACCTTCCTCATCACCTCTTTGATTTGTGATTAGAATGGAGTTTAGATGTTTTATCCTAATTGCATTCTCCCCTTCTCTAAGTAGTTTGGAGCTAAACCAATTGGAAGGGTGAGATTGATGAATCCTTTGGGGAGATTGTGAACTCTTGGTGATATTTCACCTTTCCAATAGAGGTTTATAAGTTTTGTTCATCTATGGAGTTTGTGTTTTCAAAAGAGTATCCCATGAGGATTTGATTGAGGAATTGAATGATTTAAGAAGTGGAAATTGTTTCCTTAATGTATGAATAGTTTTAGTGTTCGTTTGGGGAAGTTATCAACCAGTTGGAATCGATTTTGGGGGATTTGGGTGAGTTTTCGAGCTGAACCCTTTATGCAGAACTGAGAATGGTCGACCAGAGACTTACGCGGCTTATCCCGCGGTTTGCAAACCACGCAGGAAACCGCGTAAGTCCCTGTTGGGCAAACCACCGTTTCGCTTCATTTGTCGTTCGGGCTTGGATTCGAGGCGTGGCTTAGGGGTTGTCTTAGGACATTATGGGGGGGATGTTTTAGGGCCTAATTGGGAAGTCTAATATCGTCCTTGTTAATCCCAATTCAGGTGTTCGGTTTGAACTCAAGTGTGTTCGGAGCGTGTGTTGATGTGCGAATGCTAAGGTGAGTTCCCTTAACCCCTTGTTGGTGCGAATGAAGTGTTTTGCTAAAGTTTTCATATCTGAATTTGGTTTGAGCATAATGACATGATTGAACGTTTTGGTAAAGGTTTCTTAACTGATAATGTTTACGAGCATGATGATCGGATTATACATTTTGAAAGGTTTTATTGTGCATGACATGGAACTGTTTACAAATGCACGCAAGCTGTTTATATGCTCATTTCTACATAATTTGTGAATTGCATGCTGTCATGATGGTTATTGGCATATATGGAGTCGGACTGCACAGTTGGGTGATGAGACAGAGTTGCCGTGCCCGGCTTTGTAGGGTGTTTGTCGTGCCCGGCTTTGTAGGGTGTTTGTCGTGCCCGGCTTTGTAGGGTGAAGAGAGTCGAGCCCACTGTGATATACCTTTGTTGAATGCATGACTTGGAACGTTATTACATTATCGAATTACATGATTTTATACTTAGCTTGCGTGAAACTGTTTTTGAGGGAATTCACTAGACCTCATGGTCTAACCCTCGTTTTTCAAAAACAAAACCATTTTCAGGTATTAATCGTGTATGGAGTTTCATCTTTTGAGGATGGAAGGTCGGGTCGTGGTAAAAGAGCGAGAGGTAGTGAAGACTTGTAGAGTATAGTCGGGCTTCTTGTAGTATCTCAGTTGTGAAGGTGGTTTCCGCTGCGAGTTTAGAGTAAATTTGATGTATTGTAGAATTTGGGACAATTTTTGATTGAAATGTTTAATCGTATATTTTATTAGATTTTGGGTTGTTACACAATCCCTAAACACCCTTACCCCATTCCCTCAAACCCTTTTGTCACCTCATTTATTTTAATTCTTTTATTTATACATTTAATTATTTAACAAAATAAAAATATTTATATATTTTTTAATAAATAAAAATAAGATAAATAATAAAAATAAAAATTCATACCATTTATTAAAAATAAAAATTACAAAATACAAAACACTACCAATTATGAAATTTTTGAATTTGCTCTTTTCTCGCTAAAGTAACCCTCAAAGCTTTTCCCGTAAGGTGATCATGCGGGGTCATGAAAAACTCGAAGTCTTTCTCAAATCGGTTTGAGCGTTCGATTTCGAGTTCTTGTTCCAACCTATGTCGTTCGAGTTTTGAGCGTTCGATTTCGAGATCGAGTTTTTTCATTTTGTATTCCATTGTATCATCAATCTTGTCGTTGAACGTCGTCAACAACTGAGTAACACTTTCGTCCGTATTCGCCCCGGACGTATTACTCGTTGATGTTTTTTTTTGCCTTGTTTCTCCCGATGGGTCGTTGAATTTGCTCGTCATCGTCATCATCGGAAGGTTGGGTACGTTTTGAACCCCGCGATGAAGTTGTCGTCATCGTTGGAACGGCTCCCCGTTTTGGACATTTTTTAGGACGTCCCAAGCTTGTTCGTGAGTGAAAGCAACTTTATGGCGTGCTAGATACCGTTCGTGTGCCGTTCGGGATATATCGGCCTCACTCATCCCGCTTGATCTATTATTGAGCAAGTTGTTGTAGATGCCGCCAAACCAATTAATTCTTTTATTGAGGTCGTTGAACTTGCTATTGAGTTGATGGGTTGATCTATAACCTGGTTCACGACCCATGCGAGTAAAGAACACATGCCCGATTCGGCCCCAAAAACTTTCTACATTTATGTAAAATTAAGTATAAGAATAATAATAATTATAATAATAAAAATAATAATAATAATAATAATAACAATAAAAATAATTACCACCGCTTTGTGCGTTACCGATAACGGGGTCCTCCGAAACGTCAACCCACGCCGACACTAACGCGAGTTCCTCGGCTTTACTCCACGTTTGTTTGGCGGCTTTTGTTGGTCTCGGATTTGATGGTTCCGGGTTAGATTGTTGTGTCGGGATAGATTGTGGTGTGTTCGGGGTAGAAGGTTGGGTTTGCAGAACAATGCCGCCGTCGAGATTGATTGCGGGTGAAAGAAGATTGTAGTTGGCCGGAGTAAAACCTTGTTCAATCAAACCGGGACGTGTAAATTGGTAAGGAAATTGTTGGTGAAATTGTTGGTGAAATTGTTGGGGAAATTGTTGCGGATATTGTGGCGGATTTTGTTGCGACCATTGCGGACGATAACCTTGTTGTGTAAACGCTTGGAAACCAAGCTCTTGATCTTCTTGCGATTGTGGTGTATTCGGTCGGTTACGACGGGATGTAGGTGTTCTGTTTGGATTCATGATGAGAGAGGTGTGAAAAATAAGAGGTTGAGAGAATTTTAGAGAGTTTGAGAGGTGTGAGAAATAAGAGGTTGAGAGAATTTGAGAGAGTTTGAGAGGTGTGAAAAATAAAAGGTTGAGAGAATTTTAGAGAGTTTGAGAGGTGTGAGAAATAAGAGGTTGAGGGTTAAATATATAGTGGGATTAAATTGAGAAAAAAATTTATTTATTTTTGTTTAAAAAGAGCCGTTCAACGGCATTATTTTTAAAAATTAAATAATTTTTTTTTAATAAAGCTTCGGGATGAATCGGGATCCCATCCCCGGAATCCATCCCGCCCCGCCAACCCCGCAAGGGCCGTAGCCCATCCCGCAGTGAACCCGAGCCATCCCGAGCCCCATCCCGAATGGGGTACGGATGGCCTTACATGTGACTTCAATTCGTTTGAGTTCTCTACAGGTGCGTTTTAGTACACATATGGCACTCTATTGGAATCCAACGAACATACGCCACCATAGGTAGCCGGATGAAGAAAAAAAAGTAAAATGTTTCAGAGGTTTCATTTGACATTAGTAATTTATCAGTCTTATTCTTACTAGATATGTACCCGCGCACGATGCAGCGCGAGTATTAAACCTTTTTGTAAATTGTGATTGAAAAATTAATACCGTTATTTATAGAATGTTCTCTACCCTCTAAATTATGTGGTTGTTTATAAGTAAAATGTTATCATAAAAGCCAAATGAAAAATACGAAGGTTGAAGCTTATAAAAATCAATCATTTTACATAGTTTATTTGAAGAAATGGTCCATCTATTAAATCTCAATAGAATTTGAGGACTTTGTTTTTTACAACTTCATATTAATTGAACACAAATAGTAAAATGTTCTTTCAAAAATCAACAATCATATACGAACATCAAAATTATCATAATATCAAACTTTTCAAACAATTATTTGAAAAATGGTCCTTAGACCTTAAATATAGAATAATACATGCTTGAATTGTCCTTATGTTTTGCAAGAAAATAGATCTTGCTTTAACTGCCATAGCTTATGAGAGAAAGTTTAGACTTTAGAGTCTAAAAATTCTCCTAAATAATCTTGGGTATCTTAAGATGACTCTCACTTCAGAAACCATTCCATTTAAGTCGCCCGCTAAACACAACTTCATTGTTTCATCTAACGAATTCTCCTGATATCCGTATATTTTCAGACCCTCCATTTGCGAGAAAGAAAACCTACTCACAACATGACGATAGACAAACAATATTAGATCACGACGATGATGATTTCTGTGATTGAACCCACTTTCTTTATAAAGTAGGATAGGGGTTACAAAATAAGTGGTTTGAAGTTTCCTGATCAAAAGAGCTGCATCAGGCTAAAAGCTTGAAAAAATGATGTATCTATCTTTTAGCATACTTGAATACAACCTGCCAAAAATAAACCAGAAAGAACCCATGAAATGCTAAAGCTTCTAATGACGGGAAAAAAAGAAAGAGAAAAACAAGAGTAAAAGAGCATCCAATTTGAACTCTATATTGAATCCCATTGAATGATTTACGTTTTGAAACACCTCTTCCAATGTGCATAGATCATCATCCTTTTCAACTTTTTACTCGAAAATTCTACCATCTTTTGTTTTCCTAAACAAATGCTTACCCACCTGATGTTATCAAGATGTTAGCAATTAAATCAATAAAACAACTTCAGATATGTAATCTTTTTAGACAAAGATAAGAAGCCGAATGAAAAAAAGTAATTAATTACTTTATCTGACTCCCACTATAGTCCATATGAAAAAAAACTCATCCAAATTCAGATATGTAACTCTTTTCTCAATTACAACCCCTTAGAAATCAAACACCCAACAGTTGGAGATATGTACGAGGAATGTAAACTGAAAATGCAATTGCATATCATGTCAAGTTCAACTAAGAGACTGTTTGGTATAAATTAAGGTAAATTGTTGTTTGCAAGTCGAAGAATTACCCGAGACATGTTCATCTATGCCATTCCCATAACTATAATTGTAATCGTGGTCATGATAATCATCATGAATATCATAATCATCATCATATTCTTGAAATTCATATACAATTATTTATGTTAATACGATAAGGGTGTAAAATAAAAAATGAAAAAGTAAGAGATTAAAAGTAAATTGAATAACTAATTCTAAGGGTATAAAGTGTAACTTCGAAATTGAAAATTGTTTGGCTTTTAATATAAAGTTTTTAAATTTAAAACAAAATATTTAAGAAAAAATTAGTTAATTAAATCCAAAAATATTCAATATTGGGCTCATTTCGAAGGTATTGACGAGACGATTACAATGGTATAGATTGTAAAAAAAGAATGTATTTTTTTAATGCATTATAGTTCATATACAATTATTTATGTTAATACAATAAGGGTGTAAAATAAAAAATAAAAAAGTAAGGGATTAAAAGTAAATTGAATAACTAATTCTAAGGGTATAAAGTGTAACTTAAAATTGAAAATTGTTTGATTTTTGAGAGAACGGGGGAGAATTAGTTTCTAAGACCATCCACACACCTGCAAGACCATACTACTTTCTAAAGTGCCACATCAGCTTTGCAATAACATCTTCCACACACATGCAAGACCAAACTCCTTTCTAAACTAATAAATTATAATATAAACATACTAATAATTAATGTTTAAACAAACAAACAAATTATTTAAATTAAAAAATCCATTTGTTTAATATATTTACTTTGTGAAAGGTATTTCTAATTTAGCAAGATGATGGTTGTCTTGCAAGGCCTTGCAAGCCACATGGCATGCCATGTCATCTTGCAAGGGATATTGCAAGACGTGTGTGGATGCTCTAAGGTTGCACATGATGCTTCTTTAATTGTACGTGTTGAAAAACCGTTTGTTAGAAAAACCATTTTTTAGAAAATAACTACTATATTCTTTTTATATAGTAGTATAGATATTTATGTTAATACGATAAAGGTGTAAAATAAAAAATAAAAATGTAAGGGATTAAAAGTAAATTGAATAACTAATTCTAAGGGTATAAAGTGTAACTTAGAAATTGAAAATTGTTTGATTTCTGAGAGAACGTGGGAGAGTTAGCTTCTAAGGTTGTATATGATGCTTCTTTAATTGTACGTGTTGAAAAACTGTTTGTTAGAGAGAAAAACCGTTTTTTAGAGAAAAACCGTTTTTTAGAGAGAAAAACCGTTTTTTAGAAAAAAAAAAACTACTATATTCTTTTTATATGGTAGTATAGATTAGTGGTGGCCAAATTTCGGTTTGGGGCGGGTCGGGTCGGGTCGGGGGAAAACCGGTCCCAAACAGTGAATGCAAAAACCGGTTCTGCCAAAAACCGGGTCGGGTCGGGCCGGGTTTAACCCGAAAACCCCTGACCCATTTAATTGTATATAAAACCGGTTTCTATAAAACCGGGTCGGGCCGGGCCCAAAACCGGTTCTTGATCGGGCCTTCGAATTTTTTTTTACTTTCTTTGTATAATTAATTAATTAGTAAACTTTAAAAAGTAAAAAATTGGATTGGATCACTAAAATACACTTTAAAAATACGTTTTATTTATAATATATATCACTAAAATACACTTTTTACGTTTTATAATTTATATATAATTTTAAGTTACAAACTTACAAGTTACATTGTTACAATACAATACATAAATTCTAAACACCCGAAGGTCCCGCTCCCGAACTCCCACCCCCATCACCCCATCCGTATGGATTGTAATTGAATGGATTGTATGGAGCGTAGTATGGATTCTGATCTGGATTGTAGTCTTCAAGAGTATTGTACTTCTGCAGTCGTGTAATAGCCGTCCGATCGTCAAGGCGGTCGGTGTCTAGTTCTTCATCATCGTCGTATCGGGAGACGTCACCGACACTACTAACATCAGAATTGTCGGAAACGGTTCCCGGCGTACTTAGATTTTCATCGGCTTCGTTTTCGGCTAAGTTTTCTTCCACGTCGTCGAGATCATTCTCCAGGTTCGTTTGATTTTGAATGCAGTCTTCTCCATCCAAGTAATCCTTCAGACATATGCAGCACTCCACCGATTGCGGGGTTAATCTTGTCCGAAGCGCCGATATGATCCTGCCACTAAGAGAAAAAGCCGACTCCGAAGCTACGGTACTAGCTTGGATTGTTAGTATATCAAGTGCAATAGTCGCCATAATCGGGAAACTCGGTTGTTTATTTTTCCACCATTCTAATAAATCTAGTGATTCAACATCTACGACGTTTGTGGAGGATGCCGTTATAAAATTAGTACGTATGTATTGATTGAATTCACCCAAATTATCCCCATCATATCTAGTTTTTTTAGTAGATTCCACAGCAACCGATTGCATTAAAGTTGACATTAAGTCTTGTCGGTTTCGGCCACGGCTGCTACTAGAACCCGGTGAAACATTTGAGGTGTAGGGGTTTGTTGGCTTCCTCCCCCATAATTAACTCTATAAATCTTAAATAATTGATGAAAATCATTATTAAATTGGCGTATGCGGTTCCTTGAAAAAGAATTATTTGTAGAAGAATCCAAACCAAACGAGAAACATATTGATTGTATTAAAACTTCGACACCCGTAACATTTAAATACGGGTTTAGTGCCGCGGCACAAAAAAAAATGAAGGGATCTCTTTAAAATATTTTACCAATTTTGCTTTCATTGGTTTCACCACGTCGTGAAAATACAAATCTGTTTCGTATTGAGCAATTTTACTTGCTAAAATATATATTTGATTTAAAAGTAAAGGGCTCGTTGGATAATAAACACCGGATAACATAGTTGTTGCAATTTTGAAATCGCCCAAAATATCGTGAAAGCCATAAATCATTGCCCAATCATCCTCAGTTATCATGTTATCCGGGTAATGAACGTTATAAAATGTTTGAATATATTGTTGTTGTCTTATTAAATTATCCATCATTTTCCAAGTCGAATTCCATCGAACCGGCATATCGTGCGCCGGTCCCAAAGCTTTAAAACATACTTGATTGCAATATTCTCTATATTCGTTTTGCATTTTTTTATTTCTTGTGAAAATCCGGCGTAACATAAGCCTAAACTTAGTTAAAGGCTCACTAAGGCAACTTAAGCCGTCTTGAACGGCAACGTGTATGAAATAATTTTCCCTCTAAAATAGGGGATAAAGTCAAACGTAATTTTTCTACGCATGCCGTATTATTACTAGCATTATCAAACGAAATACTAATAACTTTATTTTTTAAATTATAATATTGAAAACATTTCATAATTATAGTAAACTGACGCTCACCCGAATGTGACGAACCAAACTGCTCAAACGTGATTACACGTTTGGATAATTGTCACGATCCCGGCACAATCCAATGTGCTGTTAAAGAAACTTTGTTGGGTAAGTTTAAAAACATTTCTCGCATATTTTTTTTAGCCGTATTCCAAAGTTTTAAAGCATCACGCCGAAGAGTTTGACGACTTACCGAACCATTGTAGCGTGGTTGGAACCCATTTTTGATCATGTTTGTAATGTGAGGATTGTCGAAATGTCCGAACGGCAACCCCACTTGAATGACACATTTCATTTGCATTTGTCGGGCGATATCATCATTATACGACCATACTTGACCGGAATTGTCAAGTATGGGTTGACTTGGATCGTCACCCGATTTCAACCTCTTGCATCTCTCATCGAAGTGGCGCTTTAACGTGCTATTTGAGTCGGATTTAAGGAAATCTCCACACCGTTTGCATTGCGCTTTTTTTGTATCGTCGGAAAACTTCACCAAGTTGAAATGCTCCCAAACCGGTGCTTTTCGTCCATGGTCGGCAACAACGGTGTAATTTTGTTCGGCCATTTTTTTGAGAGTTGAGACTAGAGAATTGTATGCGTTTTTTTGCAAGAAACGAATAGAACGAGAGCCGAGAAATGAGAATTGTATGCGTTTTTTGCGTTTTGTAAGCAATGTAAGGTGGTGATATGAACCATAACACCCCTAGTATTTATATGGGGTTGGAGGGGGAAAATTGAGCAAAAAAAACGGTCAAAAACCCACTCCAACGGCTATATTTTTTTTGAAAAAAATCGGGTCGGGCCGGGTCGGGCCAAGAACCGGTTTTGGGTCGGTCCGGGTCGGACCGAAGAATTTCCTAAAAACCCAAACCGGTCCCGACTTTCGGGCTGGAAACCAGTTCTTGACCGGGTCGGGCCGGAACCGGTTCTTGGTCGGTTTCTGTTCGGGTTGGCCTGTCGGGTCGGGTCGGTTCGGGTCAATTTGGCCACCACTGGTATAGATTATCTCCCACTAATCTTCATCCCACCTATTTTGGATGCATTTGTATCTCAAGCAACTCTATTGTTTAAAGGGGTGTTTAGGATTGCTTATTTTTTTGACTTATTTGCTTATTGCTTTTTTTCACCGTAAATAAGTTATTTTTAGTGTTTGGATTGAAAAAAAGAAAAGTGCTTATGATTTCCCCACCACAAAAAAGTTGTTTTTGATAAGTTAATTCATTTTAACTTATTTGTCCAAATTACATTTTTACCTTCTAACTCCTTTTTATCACAACATAAGTTGATAAGCACTTTTGAAAATAAGCATAAGTTGTTTTACATAAGCAATCCCAAACACCCCCCAAGTCTAAGGGGCCGTTTACCAACTCTTGTCGGGTAAGTGCTATCCGGGTAAGAGTGCTGTCCCGGGTAAGTGCTATCCCGAGTAAGTGATGTCCGAGTAAGAGTGTTTACCTAGAGTGTTTGGTAAGTGCTTACCAACAAAAAAATTACCATTATAACCCCTTTTGTAATTAGATGTTAAATAAAAATATAATCGTTTAATAAATAAAAAAACCAAATTTTATATTTTAAATAAATGCTTTCCAACTAAAATAATGCTATTATATTATAAATATTGCTTCTCCAAGGTGTGCCAATGGCGTAAAAGATCAACCAGATCATCTTCTTGTGACAGCTTTCAAATAGGTCAAATTACCTGTTCATCTACGAAAATGGGGTTTTGTTTGAATTAACCCCTCTCTATCTTATTTCTCTCTAAAAAACAAACACACAAACACAAGAAAGAATTGACAGAGCTATGACCAATGTTTTCAAAACAAAATCAAAACAATCACCAGTTTAAACAAAATCGAAAAAAACCCTTGTTTATATTACACAATCCTACCCAAATATGAATCTGGAATCTGGGTGCAACTGAAAACAACCGGGAATGGAGATACCAACGTTATTCTGCTTCATTCGATCCAACGTGAATAGTTACCAAATCATTGGGTTGCATAAGGGAATCAAAATATACCTTTTCGAGCGGTTGGCGTGAGGAGGGACTGAGCGACGAGGGAGAAGGGAGGAGGGTCAAGAGAGACGATGGAGGAGGAGTGACCGAGCGGTAGCCGGAGGCGAGCCAGGACCGACAAGGGAGGAGCGGCGATGAGGGAGGATCAGTAACTGAGCAGGGATGGGAAAACCCTAATCGCAAAAAGGGACAATCATGGAAAAACGAAATCCGACCCGGGTAAGCATAATTTTGGTGCTGGCTCGGTAAGATCCTGGTCAGTATCTCGGTCAGATCCGGGATTTTGTAAACGTTCTGACTGCTGACCGAGTCAGATTTGCTGACCGAGTCAGTCAGGTCAGCAGCTAGTAAACAGCACCTAAGTCTAATGTCCTCGCCAAACAATCATAGGACAAATTTTTGTCTACCATATCTCATCCCTCCAGCTAGAGATGGCCAAATGGCCCAATCTGGTATGGCCCAATCTGGTATGGACGGGTTATGGCCCAACGGTCCTTAACTGGTTATGATTTTCATTAAAAAAACAAGGCCTAGTCCTGCCGGTTATTTTTTAATGTATTTTTAAGTATATATTTTTGAATAAAAACGTATTTGTTAGTGTATTTGACTAACACAACTATAATAAAACGCAAGTACTTTTTAATGTATTTTTATAAAGTTAAAACGATTTTTAGAAAAATAAAAAAATAAGTGGGACCTGTTCTAGCCAGACCTTGTAAAGGTTAACTGGGCCTTCATACTTGGGTCGCAACCGGGACCGGTTTTTAGCCATCTCTACCTCCGGCAGCCTGCAAATCATAGCAACATCCCGACTGAAACTCGTATTCCTATTTTCAATTTAATGGTCGAACTTTTGGCCACGTCACTTCAACAGGGAGGAGAATCCACTCAAGGTTCAGATAGTGTTTCATAGATGATCTTTCGTTAAAGAAAAACCAAAATAAAAACAGTAGCACAATTTACGTGTAGACTATTGGATTAATATATAACATATAGATAGACAAGTACATGATCACGTTCGGTGATTAAATTCAAGCATTGATTTGGGGATGGGGGCATGTGTGTTGACTTGTACTGCATTATTCAACTAAAATGTCGGTATTCCACGTGGATTTCAGATTCAGACTCTCTCTCTCTTTTGTTATTGGAAACTTAATTCATTCAGATTCAAGCATTAAGGACCACTCTATTCTGTCTCTGTCTAAAAAAGCGTGGGGTAGCCGTGTTCTTCTAAAACTTCCTTCCTACGTTAATACGTTTCACGTTGGAGGATTTGGTGGATAGATATCACGTTTACTTCAACAAATCATAGACCTACACGTGGCAAACATCCACATGGGTTTGATACTTTTCTTCCCAAATGCTCCTCTTCGATTACTTGTAAAGTTGACTTTTGTCAATACCCAACTAACCAACCAAAGGCAGACCTACCTCTCTCCCTCAACAAATCTATCAGAAAAATCTTGAGGAGGAAGAGGGGGTAAATTTGTAAATTTACAAGGGATGGGAAACGCACTGAGGTTCTTGTATGGTGAATGTTGCAAGCCACCCACCACCGGTGGTGGTGGTGGTGGCGGCAATTGGGCGAATCAACAGCAACAACAAGGCTACTATGGTGGTGGTGGTGGTGGCAATTGGGTGAATCAACAGCAACCACAAGGCTACTATGGCGTTCCGACAACCACCGCCGGTGTCTCGGCCCTTGCTCGAGATATCCACCACTTTGAAACGACCTCCCAGGTACCATTATATCCATTATAACATCTTTCATCAACGAAATTCGGCTCTCCCATAACTTCAAATTATCAAATTTACTACTTTACAATATAATTCACATCTGGGCTGTTATTCTTGTTTACCAGCAATCTTGTGTTATTGAACAAACCCAATTGTGGAATTGGTGTTGCAGGTTCCTGAAGGTCTGAGTAAGCATGTGGTTTCATCCAAGAAGGCTCAGTCTAACTGGTAAAGCTTTTTACACCTTTTGCTCACACATCCTTTTTTTAGTTTTGATAACCTTGGCTGTCCTAGCCGGCACCCGAAATTTAACAACCCGGAAAACCTCCGGTGGCCCCGTGGGGCCTGAACCGGTGACCAAATTGGAGCAAACTCAAATCCTTACCAGTTGAGGGGACTCGAACAAGACTGACATGACACGATGGGTGCAAGTGAGATAGGTGAATGAAAGAATTATGGAAGGTTTCAGGGTTTTAACTTGACATGAATACTTTAGTAATTTACCAATTTTGTCCCATCCCCGGGGCGGATATACATGGCAAATAGTGGGATGAAAGGTCCCCATTAAAAAAAATATGTTCTCTTTTTTAAGGTTAAAGACAATTTTTTTTTACTTTCTACCCTTCGTCCCCCAGTAACTTTCTATCTGTGCCCCCACCAACCAAAAAAAGTAGCTGAAAATCAACCAAAAAAAAAACAAAAAAGTCTTCCGAAATTAAGCAAAAATCCCAAAAAAAAGTCACTCCAAATCGGCAAAAAAAAACTTAAAAACTTCTCAAAATCAACCAAAAAAAAACTTTAAAAATTCATCAAAAAAAGTGGAATTAGGCTAAAAACAAAACGGTTGGCTTTGCGGGCCTTTAATGTACCATGAAGGTGCCCCCAGTAGGCAAAAAACTTGGGTCCGCCCCACTGTCCCTATCTCCCTTATTATTGTTCCACCTATTTTGGTGGGACAGAAAACATGCATTTTTGTTCCACTCCGATCCGGTCATATCCCAGTTTAATGTGGTACCAAACGTGGGACAGACGCAACTAGGGTCAGGTTCCGGTGAGGACGAAAGTTATAATGAGAAGTGTAAAAAGGGATCTCCACCATTGGATGCACTTTAGGATGAGGTGCACCGAGATGCACCGGATCAATCCACATAATCAAACCTGATTCATGGGTGGGTTTGAGATTAAAAGTGATCAAGGGCCCGGATCCCTTCTTACTTGTCACCTTAACTCTTCTTCTCACACGATCCTTCAACACACAACTAAGGGTTATTTATTATGTAACATGTAATTTTGCATTGTCGTTTTGCTGGTTTTTTATACTTTTACAAACAATGAATCGAAGGTATAACAAACTTTCCGAGGCATGGGGACAATCAAGACCTCCACCAAACACACCTGAAGAGGTTTCTAGGCTTATCGTCAACGCCTTAAAGAATCACAAAAAGGCCGATGTTGAGGTCCTCTCTCGCTCTCTATGTATACATACATATGTATATAAATGTATTAAGGCATGCAACAAGAACTCTAAATTGGGTATTTTTTTAATCATTTTTATGAAGGGTTTGCTATCATTTTATGGTCTACCTCTACCTCATTCCACGGCTGAAGTCAACGTCGGCCATGCTCCACCAGTTCCCAGTGGAGTCAAGTACGAATTAACCACACTACCTGTAAGAACTTCTACGATTACAAGTTGAATCCTAAATTTCTTAGTGCAATTTACTTTTAAATAGGGGTGGCAAAAAGTTAACCAACCCGCCAACCTTACCAGAACTCAACCCAAAATTAGCAGGTTGGGTTGAGAGTTTCAACCCATTTAAGTGAATGGGTCAACCCGTCTAACACATTTATTTAAATGGTTTGGGTTGGGTTGAAATTTCCGACCTGTTTACAGCTTGTTTTCAACCCATTTAAAATATTGTACAACTTTATTTTATTTTTAATAAAGTATCATTATTTAATTATAATACCTATTTAAAATATTATATAATTTTATTCTATTTTTAATTGGAGTTGGTGAAAGTGGAAGTCGAGTTACTTAGGAATTAAAGGATTCCAATGATATTTGAACAATTTATTTGCATTTGTGGTTGTGTTTTATTCAAACTTTAAACAATTTATTTCCATTTGTGGTTGTATTTTATTCAAACTTTGAACAATTTATTTGTATTTTTCATAAAATTAAATAGTCTGATTTTTTTATTAAAAATTTAAAATTAATTGGGTCAACCCAGGTTCAAGAATCATAAACAAGTCAACCCACTGACATCCCATTTAAGTAATAGGTTGGGTTGGGTTGAAAATCTCAACCCATTTAATTAAACAGGTTGAGTTGAGATTTTCAACCCATTTAATAAACGGTTTAAACCCGAACCCAACCTTACCCATTGCCAACAGTACTTTTAAATGAACCTGATATGAAATCTATTTGACCAAACTAAACAAAGGTGGACGCAAAATCTGTAGCGGATGGGGACACAGTGACGGTTTATGTGAGTACCTTCGATCCCCGGGAGGCGGCATGTGTTCCGCGAGATGTACACGTGGCGGCGGTGGAACGTGCCAATGCACGAGCCCAGAGAAACTACACCAAGGCAGATGCACTCCACAAGCAAATTATAGATGCAGGCTATCGGTAATTGACCAGGTCAACGTCACCAATCCTGTTAAAAAAACACATTTTGGAGTTATCTAACTTGCATAATTACAAATTTTGAATAATGCAGGATGCTAAATATCCAAAACGAGGAAGTTCTAGCCCGAAAGTATCGTATCCGACTAAGGTAAAATATAGACTATAAATATATTGCATTTCACCGGATTTTTCTTTTTTTGTGTACTATGAATAATGGGTGTTGTAACATGAAACAGGGGAATAGATGCACCAGAAAGCTCAATGCATTATGGGAAAGAGGCAAAGGAAGAACTAGCTAACATGGTCATTGGAAAGTCTTTAAGAGTTTTGATCTACGATGAAGATCGGTATGGCCGTTTTGTTGGTGATGTCCACTGCAACGGTGTCTTTGTCCAGGTAAATCTCAAACCACTTCTCACGCTTCTCACCAAATTTGGCACTTCTCACCGAACCCAACCCATTATATATAATTATATATATATATATATACATATGCCAATCTGCATTCCACTGCTTCTGCTCAGAAAATATATGCAATATATACACACACACTTGACACTTGAGTACTAGACACAAAATATATATATCATACAAAATTACTAAAAGAATTTACCTAACTTTTTTCAATCACGAAATATATAATTGATCTATTCATAACAGATATATATATAATATATGTATGTATGTATACGTATATAAATATTAAATATCAACAAAGTGTGAGTAGAAATGTGACTGTGACCCTCACACGTAGTAGAGACTAAATATAAAAGAAGTGTATCCAGTAGATACATATACATAATACTTCTATGAACCGAAGAGAATCGAAGAATAAAATGCAAAGAAAACGGGAGAAGAACAAGGTTTTCAAAAAAAGAAATTAAAGGTTTTAGTCATTTTTTAAAATAATTTAGCCTCGGTATTGAAAGGTTGTTTTGTAGTGTGTCCAAACGTGAAGAGTGAACTCAAATGTTTTTTTTATGAAATAACAAGCAGGAATGGATGTTGAAGAAAGGACTTGTGTGGCATTACGTTGCTTATGACAAGCGACCCGAATTAGAAATGGTAACATCACATCTTTTGTTCTGTTAAGTGATTAAGCCATGAACAATTATTATTCAGAAAATGACAGCTGTAATTGTCTATAACAACAGTGGGAGAAAGAAGCTAGAGCTAAGAGAATTGGCTTGTGGGCTTCAGCACATCCTGAAAAGCCGTGGGAATATAGAAAGAATCGACGTGATAAAAGATAGTCTTTTGTGAGAACAGAGCAACGATTACTTGAATGTTATGCATATAACTTTCCATTCAAAAGAAGTGTAAAACAAGAAATGTAGAAATACATCAATCAGGTATGTAGTACAAGACTCGTATTGATCAAACAATAAGTATATGATCATAGCCCATTTGTAACAAACCATACAACTTTATTATTGACAACCAAAGATCTGAGTTCTTAAGAGTTAACACTATGATCCAATCAGGGAAATATGGCTGGGAATTAAACCTGTGAAATGGCTTGATCACCCTAAAAATGTCTCAAATGAGGCCAACTAATCCAAGCTTGTCCCTAACATCCCAAAGCATCAAAATTAGGGGCCGTTTATCAAACGCTTACCCAGATAAGCACTTACCAAGTCACGTTACCTTACCGGATGAACAAGGGAAAGACCAAGAATCATATCCGGTAAGAGCTAAAGCAAGGACCGAGAGTCTTACCCGGTAAGTGACGACGAAGACTCTTACCACGGTTAGCACTTACCGGGAAAATTGTTGATTACGATACCATTAGTGTTGAATTTTACTGGTAAGCGCTTACGGACTCTTAGTCTCTTTTTAGCCTTCTAAAATCATGTCAAAGTATAAAATGTAATT
This sequence comes from Saussurea involucrata, assembly GCA_033807775.1. Classification (NCBI taxonomy): domain Eukaryota; kingdom Viridiplantae; phylum Streptophyta; class Magnoliopsida; order Asterales; family Asteraceae; genus Saussurea; species Saussurea involucrata. The sequence continues at coordinate 10,470,349 of CM066322.1, read as the reverse complement.
GAGTGGTAAACTAATTGATTGACACCAACATTTGAAAACCACACAAGTCAGCAAAAAACCAACCATATGAAAACCCCTTCAAATCCCAATAATCCCAATGCTATTGATAACAGGATGCATCAAAAAACTCTACTGCAAAATTCTGATGATGTAAACCTCATCAATGATCTGAAAATATAAGGGTATTTCTAAGATAATCGTCCCTCATTGCCACAGTTAAAACGCCGGTTTCCAGATTTGAAGAAGCATAAGATATCAGGATACGTGTAGTATGACGAGCTAAACTTGAGGGATTATGTTAAAAGAAACGTTTGGAAACAGAAGACGTGAGTGCAACAGTGGGAAGAATGGTAACACAACAAGTAAAGCAAATAATAAGCAGGGAAAATGGTCGAACACCTTATGTGCATCTTTATTATACCCAAGTTTCTGCGGTACATCTGGGTTTGGCATCCTTCACCGCCTCAAGCACTCCATCACCTCCGCCGGCTGAATACGACGGTTAATTGACAACTACTACTTCTCTGTCATTATGTTCACCGGTCTTCTAGATGCGGGTCTGGTTTAGCCCTGCCGTTGGACGAAATCTTGAACCCTAACGTGTTCTTAATTTTGGAAAGAAAGGAAATTAGAAGGAAAAGAAAAACAATTTTTATCTTTGTGTTTTCTAAGGGTGAACCGGAAAGTTCCACGTTTGACATAACTTTTACGTGGAACAGACTAGAACAAGGTGGAATAAACTGGAACAGGCTTGTTTCACCTTCATCCATTAAACAAGGTGGATTAAACTTATGTTTTTACGTGTATAACCTCAAAATAAAATTTAATTCTCTTCCAAAACATCAAATAGACCTTCTATTTTATACTTTATTCATACTTTAAATTTAGTAAGGGTAAATTGGTCAATGTTATCTGTTCTGTTATGTCCAGTTCTGTCTTACCAAATGCGGAACAACTGTTATGTCCTGTCATGTTCCACTTTGTCCTGTTCTATCATGTCTGCGTACCAAACGCACCCTAAAAGGTAAGAAAGTGTCTGAAAGAAAACGAAAAGGAGTCAATCAGGTTGTAGCGCAGTGGTTGATCGTCCTGGATGATGTGGTGGAATATCTCATCTACCCAGGGTTCGATCTCAGACGTCCTCAACATTGATAAGACATCCTTAAGTTTCAAAATTGTCAGAGATTAGTCCGGGCTGTGTCTAGGATACCCTTTCCAAAAAAAACGAAAAGGAATAAATTTTCATTTTTTTGAATACGATATAAATAAAGGGGAGCAATTTTATCATTTTTATTAATAGGGAATTTAATTAAAATACCCAAAGTTTGACTTTGACTTACCAAAATACTCATTCTCTCTATGATTTTATCAAAATACCCACTTTTCCGCGATAGTGGTCCGCGATCGCAGACAGGGACCAATTTTGAAAAAATTTACGTTTCATATTTACACTTTCAATCCCTGTCCCCGATGGGGATTGAAAGTGTAAATATGAAACGCAAAAATTTTCAAAATTGGTCCCTGTCTGCGATCGCGGACCCCATCGCGGAAAAAATAGGTATTTTGATAAAATAAGAGAGAAAATGTGTATTTTGGTAAATCAAACACAAACTTTGGGTATTTTAATTAAATTTTCTTATTAATACACCTTTTAAATTAATAAATCCGGAATAGTTTCATAATTTTAATTATTTTATTTTATTTTCTATTTTAACAAAGTTTTAAGAAACATAAGATTTTTTTTACTTTCATCAATATCAACCACATACTCGACTCAACGCTTTAAAGAATTAATATCGGGTTCAAGGTAATTTTTTATTTTCAGTCATAAGTCGGGTGGACGAATTTTTTTTAAATAAATAAAGTTTAGGACTTCATAAAATATACACCATTTTGATTTTTAAAACCAATTGATATTGTAAAATCATTACAAAAGTCCAAGCCTATGACGTATAGCTCAGTTGGCAAAGAAGTAGGATGATTTTGCCCAAATATATAACAGGTCCTGGGTTCGATCCTAAGCCCTCCCACTAGCCTCAACCGTTGAGTGAGCCAAAAAATGTCCTCTCACGTTGGTGTTCTTGAAGGCATGTTTCGTGTGGAGCCGGTTAGGGTTGCCGGTAATCAACTTTTTTGCCAAAATTACAAAAGTCCAAAAAAACCAACAAAATTAATTTTGTGATTAAGTCTTTCAACGTTTTTTTAACAGGTATCTATCTAACCTTTCTAAAAATCATTTAAATAAATCCTTGAACAAAACAAATAAATAATATGAATATATTCTTTGTATTAACTACTATTTTAAAATGACATATTGTATCAAAATATAAAAAAGTTTGATTTGTTCAAATCTAATGTAACGAAATTTTTATGTCAATCAATGTAACAAATTTTTAAAATTTTCAATTTTGATTTGAAGTTACCTAATTACCAAGTTACAATTACACTAATCAAAGAATAAAAAGTGAAAGAAGGTGATTATGTCATGTGTCTAAAAAAGAAAAAGAAAAAGAAAAAGAAAACTTGCATCCCTTCTGATTCCATTCTTGTCACCTTCACCAAAATATGCTTCTTCATTTCCATATCCCTACCTATTCAAATCCTTTATGATTCCCCTAATCCGTATCACTCCACAAATATGCATCTATGTTGTCATAACCACCATATATGATGACTTAGGACATCGTTGAATTTAATGATTCTAGTTGTTATTGACTCTCCTTCCCCTCAATGACTACTCAACTCAGCCCTGTGGCATCTTAGCATCTAAGAGGTAAGAAATCGAAGAACCTCGATTTTCTTGGAACTTTCAATCGTTTGTTGGAACTTAGTATAGATGTGAGAAACCTTGTCCCACATAGGAGCCAAGGCAATCCTTTAAACACTTAATAAACCCAAAGTTGAGAACATTAAATGAATCAGTTAATTGCTTGGCTTGGAGTGTGGTGTTCTTGGTGGGCTCTCTTTGACACAAATATATATATTAAATGTCAAAGATAGGGTCTTGTCCTTGGGGCTCTTGGGGTCGAGATTCAACGATTGAAGAATGAACGCAGAACACTGGAGGTTTTCGACGAATTTCTTCATCATTTCTGGGTTTTCTCTCATCACAATCCATCACCAAACATATGGCGATTCGCTAGATTCAAGTTACAAACTTGAATTCGATTGTTGTATCCTCTAAACAACGCCCGTACCACCGGCGAAATTTTGTCTTAGGACACTGCTTCGTGTAGGCCTCAATCGGTTCGATATCGACGACAATCTAACGGATACAAGTAAGGTTTACGTTATTTGATGTATGAATTCATGTTGTATAAACAATATACATATATATAAAGATGTAAATTTCTGCACGTTTTCATTCTCTTCTACACAATTTCTATTGTATGATTGATAACTCCTAACATCGCTGATGATAGTGCCTGAGTAAAGCACTTGAAATTGCATGTTATGATTTTTTTTGAAAGGATGCGACACTCTTGACAATATATTAAAATGAAAAGAAAAATACACCTAAATGGCGAGGGACTCCCTCCTAATGAGAAAATCTGCCCACAATAAAGAACAGACCCTAGAAGGGGCAAAGGAACTCCCTAAAAACATACAAGCATAGTTCGCAAAAGCAACATACCAAATAGCTAACAACCAAAACATACATAACGAAATTGAGGCCCATAACATAGAGAAAGAAATCAATAAACCCCCACTCAGGACCACAACCTCCCAATGGAAGAGATAAGACGTAATATCGGCGAACCACTCCATCGTCCAATCAAATATGATTGTCAATTTGTCACCATCAAGCCTATGCGTAGGCTTCTTCATGCACGCCCCGGACATCCGCATCATAACGACCTTCTTCACCTCCGCCAATATCTGGTCAACACTTCTCTTTCTATCCGTGAACAATCTTTGGTTCCTCTCTTGCCATTTGTAATAAATCAGCGCCACAAACATCAATCTCTTCCGAATTTTTCAGGCCGCCGTCTTCTATAACGAATCTTCACAAGAATCTCCTCCCAACGATTAGGAATTGTTGTAGGCCAATATCACTTTTATGGATATTCCAAACCTGAGCCGAGAAGTGGCATGCAAAGAAAAGGTGGTCATGAGAATCCATACACAAAGTACACAACGAACATACCATTGGTTCTCATCATTCCTCCAAATCTGCATTCGATTTTAAGTATGCAACCTCTTCCTCATATCAGGCCATAAACAAAAACCATGCTTGGAGATATGTTTAGGAAACCTACAAATTTTGTACCATGCAACCTTTTGATAAGGCCCATCAAGAGTCTTCCATGCCATTTTTTCTCATAAGCAACTCACAATTTAACTTATCAACTACATTGTGATTGGGGTGTGTGGAGGTGACGTCAGGGTTTAGGGTGGTTTTTGTTTTTAGTGATTTAGGTTAAGGGGTATTATCTTACCTTCCTAGCAGATTTATCACTCTTTGGTTAAAATGGTGTATTTAATCGTTTTTATAAAGTGCAATGATCTATTTTTTTAAAGAAAAATTTAATGATTTAATCACTCAAAATTGGAAAGTCAATTGAGGGATTTTTCTGACTTTTCCCATAATAATAATTTTATTCATGTTCAAAAAATATATCTTTTTATACAGGTTTGAGTAATCATATTTAACCTTACGTCATTCCTAGAAAATGTTACATCCTTGGTCTTAATTCTATAAGAGCATCTTCAACAACTTCCCCAAAATTTCTTCAAAATGAAGAATCAAAAGCAAAATCTTCAAAAAAAAATTACATTAATCTCCAACAGATTTTCCATTTGGGAGAAAAAAACATTGATTATATATTTAAAATATGATTTCTCTCTCTACATATTTATTTTCAAAGTTTTCTATTGGTCTCACTTGGTGATCATTTTTGAAGTGATCTCCATATTTGGAGAAAAACTCATTCTCTCTCCTACTTTTTTCATTTTAGAGATAGTTTTTTGGAAGCTGTTGGAGCAAAAGTAGAGTACAAAATTCTCATATTCTTCATTTTCTCCAAATGGAAAAGCTGTTGGAGATGCTCTAATAATTATTTCTAAGAAGAAAATTACAATACTATCTCTATTATTTAAACTAAATTCACCAGTAATTATATATATATATATATATATAATGTATATATTTCTTAAAACTTTATACATTTTCATTATATACATTTATGTTAAAACAAAAAAGAGTTCTATTTTAGTTTTCAAAGGTTTAATGACTCATTACCTAACATCTACTCTTCGTTTTTTTTAATTAATTCATTTAATATAGCTACATGGTCAAAAATAATATAACAATATAATAGTATTTTGGCATAATCATTCATTTTTTTTTGGAATACCGTCAAAATAACGATGTTTTATACAGGGAAATTAATTAAAATACCCAAAGTTTGACTTTGACTTACCAAAATATCCAAAATCTCGATCAGTTTACCACATATATTGACATTTTGTCCAAACATGGGTGCCACGTGGGCACAAGCCCGCGATCGCGAGACCCACCACGGAAAAAATGAGTATTTTGGTAAACTCATCGAGATTTTAGATATTTTGGTACGTAAAAGTCAAACTTTGGGTATTTTAATTAATTTCTCTTTTATATATTGTTCATTTACAGCTGAATGAGTAATTACGTGTTTTCAATCAACTTCATTTTTATTGCTTACAAGGAATGTAAACGTTATGAGATCTATTCTTGTGAAATTAAATTCTGTTAAAAATAACAAATAAGAAGAGAAATTCAAACTATTAACTTAAAGAATATTGATTATTATAACACTATATAACGATAACCAAGCTAGATTATTGAAAAGATAAGAAGTTACATGTTAAATTTATTACTTAAACATTTCTGTATAAGTTATCTGAGGCATTTACTTTTTTATCACGTCAGCTATAAAAGGACAAGAAAGCATTTTCTTTTTTTTTTAAAATAAAGGCAATATAATTAACTGCAAATCGAGTTACACATAGCGTTCATAGGAGCCGACATGAAGTCCGGCATTTGAAACACGGTATCCTGAAAAGTTACAATATGCGCTCTCTGTAACACCCCAAACAAATTTAAACATTTCAATTCATATATATAAAACATCCCAAAATCGCGTCCCAAAATTTCTTGTATAATATCCCAAATTTTGTTGGCGGAACAACCTACACAACTGAGAACAAAACTAGACTGAACTATAGTGTCGCTACACTATCGAGCTTCCTCGCTAAACGCCCTGCTCACTTGCCAGAGCCTATCATTACCTGTTTCCCTGAAAAGGATTTAATTTGAAAATGCGAGGGTTAGACCATGAGGTTTAGTGAGTCCCTCTAAACAGTTATCAAAGCATTTAAAAACAGTTTATACTTTTCAACATAAATCATCCATAAGTCTGTCCATATAAAAATCATTCACGGATAAAGGTCCGCCCCTCGTAAATTGGCACCCTAAAGTCACCCTAGGGTGACAACGAGTCAGTCTCATGCTGCCTTACAGGGTCACACCTCCCTTGGCATAAACGGAACACCCCCCCCCCCCCCCCCCCGCCACGAGCTGGCGGGCCACACCTCCCGACTTAGCCAATTTACATCTCAATCAATGTATGCATACATCCCACATATATTTTTAGACAACTTTCATGCAATTAAAGACATAAGTATAAAACATGGCATTTCTCATCATGTACTCGTTTTAGAAAGCATGTTAAAATAACACGTATTTTAGTTAGAAAACTCACTTGACTTGCTTGCTCCAAAGCTCCTCACTTACACTTCTGATCTCTAGGTGAGACACCTATTATATTAATAACGTACGTCATAATTCGTTCATTTATTACTCGAGTTAAATCCCGAACTCAACCCAAACTTATCTAAGTTGGTAGATTACACTTCTAGTCCAAAAATCATAATTAATGGTCTTTGCTTACCCATCCAATTGAAATGCTATACCGGATCCATTAATTTACCCGACTCTAGGTTCCAACATAAAAATAACATTGGATCCTAAATACCAAAACTGGATCATGTTACTAATAATATGACCCAAATTAATTAAATAGACTATCAATTACGTACTAGACCCTTATTATATAATTATAGACTTTAATAGTAAACTAAGCCCAATTTAAATAACTAAGCCCAAAAAGGACTTGAGAACCTTTCGGCCCAACTCTCAATTCGGTCCATCAAACCAATCTAGGCCCAAGCTTGAGTTACGGGTCAACTTCCGGAACATACCGACTTCCGGTATATACATTGCGGAACTCGGCGATTACGAACTAAAACCCACATTCTTCGCTATTATTCTAACTCTACACGATTTCGATGACAATTCTTCTTTTATTAACTGATACAAATTATTCCCTAACCAAGAACCCACAACAACATTCGATTTAACTTCGACAATAAGAATTAGAATCAAAACTCTATTAATACCTTTATCGATTTCTCCGCTTACATAGCAACTAGAAACCTAACAATTTAATATTACTTGCAAAAGAGAAAACATAAGGAAATGGTTTCTTACCCGATTAAGACCTCACGAAACGGGAACCGATGTCCAACCGTTCTTCTTCTTCCTTGTTTTCTCTCTATCTCTCGCTAATGAAAGGACAGGGCGATTTTTAGGGTTTAGACACCACCTCAGCCACCACCACCGGCGACCACCACCTCAGTCGCCACCGCCGGCGACCACCACCGGCAGCCGACTGCCGGCGTTCCTCTGCCGCAACCTCCGGTCTCCTTCTTTGTCGCCGGTGACCTGCAACCACCAGCTTCAATCCCTTTTTCCCCGGCCTCCAGCATCTCCTCTCGATATTTCTTTCTCTCGTCGACCTTCTCTCTCTTGCTGCTTCTTCTCGGCGCACACCGGACATACACACACAAAACTATTATTCCTTTCTCTCTGTTTTCTCCTCACGAAAACAACACACAGGCCTCCCATGGTGCTTTCTTTCTTTTCTCCTCTCTCTCTCTCTCTCGGTGTAGTAGGTCACACAATAGCAAACCCTAAAACAAAAAAACATGTTTTTCCTATTCTAATGATAAAAACGGCGCACCAAGAGGAAGGGAAATAATTTCCCAAAATTTCATATTTTACCCTCCTATCTTATCACAATAACAAATACAACCCCTAACTTCCATTTTAAACACATTCTTTATTTTGGGTTATCACACTCTCCTAGCAAGAACGTGTGCCGCCTCATTAGCTTGTCGCTTAACAAATCGGACTGAGAACGAGTCATTTTGGAGAAGGATTGTTCGGCACCTAGAGATGATATCTCTGAATTCTGAAACATCTTGTTGCATGTTATGGATGGCATCGACAACCTGCTTGGCGTCCGTTTGGAAAATAGCATGGCGAAACCCAAGATCGTACGTCCAGCAAAGCGCATCGGCAAGAGCCAATGCTTCGCATTCCTTTACACGCGGGATACCAAGTCTAATCTTTGATTAGGCAGCGATGAAGGTCCCTTGATCATCTCTGAGAATGGAGGCGAAGGCCGCAAGGTGGTCTCCCTTGAAAACTGCAGCGTCAGTATTGCATTTAACGACGCCAACCGGAGGTTTATGCCATAAAAGGCTGCGATCATCCCTTGGTACCGTTACATGATGCGTTCGTATAGCCCTTGTCGCTTGCCACTCCTTAAGAATATCCAAAACACGCCTTTTAATAATACGGATCGGTCTCACATAGTGGTTCCAAAGAGATTCATTCACGTGGTACCAAATGCTCCAAAATAACATCATCACAGTATTTAAGGTTCGGTTGGGGAATTCGTCGATAATGCCGAAAAGAAGGCTAGCGAAATCGTCGGCAAGGCTCGCCTTAAGATCAATAAGCTCCCATAAGTTTGCATCCACCCAAGCTTTTTTGGAGACCGGACAATCGATGAACAAATGCCAATTATTTTCAGGGTTGACGCCACAAAGAACGCAAAGGCAGGTCGTGTCAATTCTACGACTCCAAAGGTTTCCACGATGCGGAAGTACATCCCTACCCAACTTCCAAATAAAATTTCTTACCTTATGTGGGATATTGGTCGTCCACACATTAGTCCATTTCCTTTCATCGGAGTGGGGGGAGAGGGTATTCATTAGCATCCTATACCCGCTTTTGACCGTGTAAATTCCATTAAAGTTCCAATGCCAAATCATCTTATCAATCCCAGTCTGCACGCGAGGCGGAAGGTTTAGGATTTCGAGTTGGTCACGACGATTGAAGGTGCGGGAGATACGGTCAATGTCCCACTCAAGAAAATTCGGAAGGAATAAGTCGCTAACCCGAAGGTCTCTTTCGTTAGGGGGGGGCAAACTTTCCACTTTAAAGTTTCGGTCGTCACAGAGCCAAGGGTCTTTCCAAGCGTAAATAGACGTTTCGGAACCCACTTTCCATCTAAAACCTTCTTTTAGGATAATATGGGAATTCCAAATACTTCGCCATATGAAGCTCGGGGCGTGACCCAACTTTGCTTCAAAAAAATCCACCTTCGGGTAATATTTGGCTTTGAAAACTCGACTCACCAAAGTATTTGGGTTGGATAGGAGTCCCCAACCTTGCTTTCCCAACAATGCTAACTTAAAGGTAGCGAAGTCCCGAACGCCGAGACCCCCCGCAGACATCAGGGCTCAGAGCTTATCCTAAGTAAGCCAATTAATCGTTCGGGAGTCGTCCCTCTTGGAGCTCCACCAAAAGGAATTATGCATATTTGCAATTAGTTGTATTTACTTGACATGTTTGTTCATTATATTTTTCTCCCAAAATGTCATTTTCAAATTGAGCTTTAAGTTAGCTAAATATTAAAACATGGATTTAATTGTTTGGGGAGCTCCAAAATTTATTAGATATGTGAAAACTTTTATATTAGATGTTTTTTTTCATTTAAACTATCATTTAATGTATTGATTAACATGTATTTATTTTATGTTTGTTATGTATTTGATTCACAATATGAAACTTTTTTATGTGTAACATTTGTTTCACAAACAGACTAAAGAGGTTCGCATCGGAAAATAAATACATGTAAACCAAACATATTGTGAAACAAATATATGTTAATCAATGTTATAAATGATACTTTTTGATGAAAAAAAAAGTTATATGAAATAGCAAATGATCCATTAATTTTCAAGATTATCACAATTTCATGGAATCTCAAAACAATTATCCTATTTAAACATTCAATTTCTAGGATGTTTTTTTTTTAGTTTTCAAATCAAATATTTGTTTTGATTAAAAAAGATTATGAAAATCTAAAATTTTCTATTGGCAGTATTGTTTTTATTTTGTAAATATCCAAAGTAATATCATTAATTTATATATCTCATGAAATTCATAAACATTATATTTAAAACCTTATGTAAGGATAAAATATATATACATCAATATGACAAGATTTTTCGATATGTTTGCCTACGCAACTTTGAGTTTTCTTGTCGACTTACTATTTGATTGATATTTAAATTTGTATTATTGTTTTTGACTCACTTTTACAATTTTATTTTAAATAAATACTGATATTTGACATATTCTTATATAATTCATGGTAACATAATAATATTTTACCTTTTCTTGTAGTTTTTATTTCCAACACTTACATTAGTCATGACTAATTGATCTAAATTGACCAAATTATATTTATGTACGTATTAATATCTTTTTGATAAACTATAATTGTATTTAATGTTTACATGAAAATTTACAATCCAAATCAAAGGGTCTTTGGCCTAGCGGCATGGGAGCATTTGTCCTCGTAGGAGGTCAGGGGTTCAAACATCACCAAAAGTGAGAAGGGTGTGTGAGTTTAATTGTTACATTTGCCGTATATGAATATCATATACTTCAAAAAAAAGTTACAATCCAAATAAAAGTGGAAATTTCATATGTTCATATAATTGGTGGCTAGGATTAGTCAAAAAAAATTAATCTTATATATTATCTTATCTTTTTTTAAATATCAAAATTTATATTCCTCTTTTTATACAATCATTCATAATATTGTTATGGTGGTCTAAAAGTCCCTTTTGTCACGTATAAAAATTGGTTGATTTTATGATGTGACCGAATTGGACGGCAAAAAGAGGGATTATATGTCCAAGTTTTAAAAAATGACGACCACAAAACTGAAATAAACTTTAAGGTGTAATATATTATTTCCTTTTAGAAAGGTACGATATTTAAATTTATATTTTTATGGTTAGATTTAATTATAATTAAATAGAAAAAGTATTTTTATAATGCAAAATCTTTTGTTCATTAAATACGAACATATACGATTATAAAATGGTTCATGTAACAACTTATTTTGAGATCATGAAAATCCAGTAATACATGTATTATGTATTGTGAATAATCTTAAATAATAATAAATATATTAATTATTATAAAAAAGTATTTTTAGGCCATTTATTATGAATATTTATTATTGATTCTAAATAAAATAGATGGTTAATAGATTATCAAAATATTAAAGTTCTTTTAGGTTACAATGTTTTGGTTAAGTTTTAATAACATGTCTAATGCAAAGTTTTTGTTAGTAAAAGATATCATTTAGATTTGTGTACAAGAATTTTGGTTTTATTATGAAGTTTATGTAAAACGATATTTTTCTAGTTTTTTTATTGACTTTTTAATTATTAACTAGTGTTGCAACCTCGCGTTGTGCGGTAGTGTGAATAACTTGGATAGTAATATGAAGATTGTTCATATGATAAATGTTGATTGTAAAATATGATAATCAACAAACATTATACAAATTATTTGTAGAAATCATTACAATTTAGTAAGTGGAATTTTAATATATATATATATATATACACACACACGAACACCTACATGATAGGTTTTTTGTAATTAATGGTATAAATGAATGATTGGCCTAATTTAATCTAAACTTAATTATATATTTTCTAACTAAAATATTATCTCATTAAACTTGGGGTTTAACTTTGCTTAATATATTATTATCAATAATTTTTTTTTTTGATTTAATGATAAGTTTCTCCAATTAATGGAAAAATAATTCAGAATATGTTTAATCACAATACTAATAGTTTTATTATACTAATAAAGTATAATAAAATTTTAAAAAAAGAGTAAAGTTCAATTTTCGTCCCTGACGTTTGTAATTTTCACCAATTTTAGTCCCTAATCTTCAATTAATCGGATATGATCCCCCACCTACCTATTTTCGCTTGGTTTTGGTCCCTCCTGTTAACGGCTGTTATCTTTTTCCGTTAAACTGACCTTTTTGCAAACTTTTCTTATTTATACCATTCCTTAAACTACATGGACCAAATCTGAAATTTACTCTATACTATATTTATATTTTATAAATCATTTTCCTTTTTATATATTATACTATATTAATATTATTATATATATAAATATTAGAGTAAATATTAATATATGTGTATACACACGACACAACAACGTCTTCTCCGGCACCACCTCCGACGACTACCTCCGGTGACCACACCACCATCATCATTCTTCTTCTTCCTTTTTTTCCTTATCAATACAACCACCACCATCATTCTTGTAACAACCGGGATTTTTGTGTAATTAAATTAAATGAGCTCGGGTAAAATGTGAATCAAGAAGAAAGTATGAGGGGTCAAAGTGTAAAGTTGGGAAGAATACTAAAAAGGGGTCCAAAGCCCTAGGAGAAAATCATTCTTCAATCAGTATTATTTTTGTGTGTGCTCTGTGTGTGTGTGCGGCGGCTGTGAGGAAAAGAAGACAAGAAGAAAGGACGTTGTTGGTGATCTTTGGGGAATGCTAGAGTGGAATTCTTAGCATCTCTTCAAGTAAGTATTCTAATTCCCTTCTCCTTAGTTCTTTTCCGATCAGAAGCTGTTTGGGAGGGTTTGGGTGTGTGTAATCACACACACACTCGGTGTCCAGCGCTGTTTCTGTAATTAAGAGGTTGGGGAGATCGATTTTTGAGTCTAATCGGTAGTGTGAGCCTAGAATCTTTCTTTGAACCGATTTCTAGTTTAGCTTAAAGGTTTTCGGTAAGTTTTAGCAAGTTTTCGATTTGAGCAGTAGAAAAACCCTGTATCAGACCTGTCTGCGTGTCTGGGGAAAGAAGATGAAGTGGTTGAGGCTGAAATTCGCAAGCTAAGCCTGCGAGTTTGAGAATTTCGCAAGCTAAGCCTGTGAGTTTGGGAATTTCGCAAGCTAAGCCTGCGAGTTTGGGGGGAAATCGCAACCCAAGGTTGCGAGTTTCAGAGTCCTGCGAGTTTCTGTGTTTTGCGAATTTCAGTGCCCTACGAGTTTAGAGTCTTGCGATTTAGAGCTGAGAGAGTTTAGGATCCAAGTTAGGTGCATCCACTTAATCAATAAATTATTGTTTAGGTGTGCGTTTGGAACGAGTCTTGAAGTAAGCGGGAGTTGCAATCAGGTGAGTTTTCTAAATTAAAACATATGGCTTTTAAAGTGTTTTCAAAATGTGTTATGAATGTTGAGAAATTGCCATGCTTTATTATTATGCTTGTTTGCATGAAAGTTGTTTTAAAGTTTATGTAAAATGTATGCATACATCAAGGAGACGTAAACTGGCAAAGACGGGAGAGTCGTTCCGCCAGCTTTCGTGCGGGAAGGGAGGTCCCTATATGCCAGGAGCGAGGCTCCGTAAGGCAGCATGAGGCTGACTCGTTGTCACCTTCGGGTGGCTTCAGGGTGTCAGATTACGAGGAGGCGGACTTTAGTTCGTATATGATTTTGACATGTTGAGTATAAACGTTTCATGCTGAAAAGATAAACTGTTTTTAAATGCTTTGATAACTGTTAGGAGGGACTCACTAGACCTCATGGTCTAACCCTCGCATTTTCAAAATTAAAACCTTTTCAGGTAAGCAGGTTTCCAGGAGCTCGGGCAAATAGGCTGAGCTTAGCGTGAAGAGTAAAGGTGGATAGAGACACTCTAGTATTTAGTATTTCTCAGTTGTGTAGGTTGTTTCCGCAAACCTATTAAGTATTTGTAATGAAATTTTGTGACCGTGATTTTGGGATGTTATGAAATTGATGTTTTGCATGTTAATGTTCGGGAGGTTCTTTATAATTCTTCTTCTTCATATATATATATATATATATATATATATATATATATATATATATATATATATATATATATATATATATACAGTGGTGGAGAAGAGAGAGACACAAAGAGGGATCGAGATCTATACGCACAAAACCCACTTGTCGCCCAGTCGCCGTAAGCTAACCCCTGTCGCCGGTGCTCCATCACCCCTGTCGCGGGTCCTCCGTCACCGGTAAACTCAACCACCTCCGTCGCCGACACCGTATCCCTCTCCTTCTCCTTCTTCCCACTCCTTCTCTCTGACTCCATCTGTCTGAATCCATCCAGACAGACCAGACCAAAACCCACCTGTCTAAATCCATCGCTGGTAAACCCATCTGAATCCATCGCCGGTGAACAAATATTCGCAGGGGACTCGCCTGAAGAATCCAAGTTTGATGGTGAGTTTTGCTTTATTAGATTGTTGTTGATTTTTAGTACAGTGGTGGAGAAGACCACCATCACCACTCCACCACCATCACTGTATATATATATATATATATATATATATATATATATGAAGAAGAAGAAGAAAGATGGTGGTGGTTGTATTGATAAGGAAAAAAAGGAAGAAGAAGAATGATGGTGGTGGTGTGGTCACCGGAGGTAGTCGCCGGAGGTGGTGCCGGAGAAGACGTTGTTGTGTCGTGTGTATATACATATATTAATATTTACTCTAATATTTATATATATAATAATATTAATATAGTATAATATATAAAAAGGAAAATGATTTATAAAATATAAATATAGTATAGAGTAAATTTTTCGGTTTGGTCCATGTAGTTTAAGGAATGGTATAAATAAGAAAAGTTTGCAAAAAGGTCAGTTTAACGGAAAAAGATAACAACCGTTAACAGGAGGGACCAAAACCAAGCGAAAATAGGTAGGTGGGGGATCATACCCGATTAATTGAAGATTAGGGACTAAAATTGGTGAAAATTATAAACGTCAGGGACGAAAATTGAACTTTACTCTAATAAATAAAAGAAGAATATGAAATGTGAGATCAATTAATGAGGTATAATTATATTATAATAACATACATGAAAATTTTAATCAATTAATGAGATATATAGATTTAAAAAAGTAAAAACTGGATAAAACTAAAAACAATCATCAAAACATTTTTAGAATGCCAATAAATATTCTTTTACCTTATAATAATATATTTATGTATTGATTGTTGTCTAAATAAAATATAAATGGTAAATAAAGCTAATTTTTTTAATTATATTGATTGTTAAAATAACAAATTATACTGTAAATAAATATACTCATATAAATTAATAATAGTTTTTACTGATCACTGTAAATTAAAAATAAGGGTAAATAAACGTTACACGTTAAGTTAATAAAAAAACAATAAAAAATTTTATTCATATTTATTTTGTAAATTAAAAAAATTAGTAATCAATGTGTTGAGTTTAGAAAATGAAAAGTATATTCATCAATGATATATTTTTAATTTAAATTAATTCATAAGTTGAAGAAAATAGTAAATAATATTTTAAATTCTCTCAAAATGCAATATCATCTATGAAAAAATAAAATGTAAAACTATTTTATTAAAGCTTATAAATTGATCGTGAAAAGAGTTTTGATGAATTTTTTGAGGATGAACTCATAGACATCATAAATTGTCAAAATTTTGACAATATCAATAGATTTTTTTTGAAGTAGTCAAAATTTAACACAATTACCAATCATGTATAAATGGTTAATGTCAATAGAGCTTAAATTTGAAAAAAAAAGTTATTTGATCACATAATCACAAAATATCAAAATTCTATTTAAATGTATCTGATTTAAACATAAAAACAATTGTCGTAGGATAACAACAAACCCAACAATATGTAAAAGAAAAAATATGTAATAACAAATCACATTTTTGTGGAGAATCCTGATTAAAATCTTTCATGTCTTCTTCAACTTTCATCTTCTTCATCCCCCACAAAAACGATTTGTAGGATTTCATTTTATTTAGTATTGAATTCATCGAAATCATAAATTATCACAACATTGGCAAACGTCAAAACAATTTTTTTGAAGTAGTCAAAAAGTAACGCAATTATCAATCACGTATACATGGTTAATGTCAATGGAGCTTAAATTAAAAAAAATACCAGATCATGTAATCACAAAATATCAAAATTTTACTTGAATCTATGTGATTCCAACGTAAACACAAATGTTTTATGATAACAACAAATCCAAAATATGGAACTGAAAAAACATATAATAACAAATCACATCTTTTGGAGATAGAATATATACATACCTATCTAAAATCTTCAATGTTTTGTTCAACTTACATTTTCTTCATCTCCCACCAAAGGAATTTACAGGATTTTATTTTGTTTTGCATTGTGTGAAAAACAAATTTCATTAAGGAATAAAACAAATTAAATGAAGAAGAATATCAAGAGTTGGAGGTTAAACTTAGGCATGCAAAATTACAAAGAAACTCATATTAATATGAATTACACATTTTCCATACAGGGGCGGAAAAATCTTATTACATATTCAACATTTAAAAAATTCAAAAAATTGAGAAAATAGATAGAATAGATTCTATGCCTTAGAAGATGTCACCTCATCCTTTTTGGATTTTGCTTTTATATATATATAGATATTATATATATAATTAAATTATTAATGTTGAAAAAATCAATGAGACCTACAAAAAAAAGGTTCTTAAAGCATTTTAGATAGCTTCCCCATTTTAGATAGCTTCCATAAAGCTATCTGTTAAAATGAACAAAGTAGGAGAGAGAATGAGTTTTTCTCCAAATATGAAGATAACCTAAAAAATGATTACTAAATGAGAGCATCAATAAAAATCCTTGAAAATAAATATTTAGAGAGAGAATATTTTAATATTTTAATGAGTAAATTACAAATTTCGTCCCCATGGTTTGTTGGAATTTTGGATTGGGTCCCTCAAGTGAAATAATTACAGGGATGGTCATTGTGGTTTAATTTTTGTTATGGATCAGGTCCCACATGTTAACATCCGGAAAAAAAATCTGTTGGAGATGAATGTAAATTTTTTAGAGGTTTTGACTTTTGGTTCTTCATTTTAAAGAAAATGTTGATGAATCTGTTGAAGATGCTCTTATAAGACCATCTTCACCTAACACTAAAATCACAAAAATAGAGGTATTTTCATTTTCATCCCAAAAACTAAAACACTGAAAAATGGAAGTCAATGAATTAAGTCTCTATTTTTAGAGGCCAATAACATCTATCTAAACTAAATATCAATAATTTATTCAACTTTTATAATTATATATAAAGATTAATAGTTTAATACATTAGGTAATATTATTATTTTTATTATCATAATATTAAAAATGTTTTTAGTGTGTGATTGGAGTTGATCTTTTTAGTGCTTTTATGGTTGGTTTGGAAATGTCCTAAGAACTAACATGTGGACTTTTAGGAGAATTTTTAGGTGAACAAATAATGCAAAAAAAATTCTTATAAAAACCTCCATTGAAGATGGCTTTAAATGGGCAATGCTATTTATTCTCTCCTTAATTCAAGAATCGTATCGAAAATATAAAAAAAAAAGTTTTGATGTTGATATATGTGCAAAAAATTACCATATGAAATACATTTAGCAATATATAGGATTACAATTAAAACCGCAATATATATGTTTTGGATAATTGTAGTCAATATTTTCCAATCAAATCGAAGTAATCAACTTCAATTTGATTACTATATTTCAATATTTAATACATCATCCATCTTGCTATTTTCTTTAATCATTTTCAAAATCATGTTAAACAATATCTTATTTTTAATGTTAATATATAAAATGAGAAAATTACTAAATTAATTTTATTGTAAAATTTCACATCGGTTAAAAAGGGAACAAATGTTGCCTTATGAAGGACATGTATAACTCTTTTATCTTACGTGTTTTAAAATCGTATGTCTATGTGTGAATAAAACAGACGATATCTAATAATACGATTAAACTAGAATATAATTACGTTAGATAAATGGTTACATGATAAACGATCCCTTGGTAAATTGGTTCTTAGGGGCCGTTTACAAAACACTTGCTCGGGTAAGTGTTTACCAAGTCACATTAGCTTACCGGATGAATATGGAAAGGACTAAGAATCATACCCGGTAAGAGCGGAAACAAGGACCGAGAGTCTTACCCGGTAAGTGAGTGCGACGACTCTTACCACGGTTAGCGCTTACAAGCTAAATTGTTGCATACCATGTCATTTTGGTGGACTAAAATCTTACCCATAAAGTAAGCGATAGTGTTGAATTTTACCGGTAAGTACTTACCCAGGTAAGTGATTTGAAGTTTGAACCACATATTTAGGTGTTAAAAGATAGTGTAAATTTAATCCTTTTAGTTTATAAATTATAATAAGATCAATATAAAGCATTTTTATTAAAACAACAGAAAATAAACAAGAGTAGGAGGATATCCTCATCCTGGTTAGGATTACAATTAAATGCAAAAACAAAACCACACACAAACAAAAAGTAATAACCAAACAGTACCCACGAATCTCCACCGTACGATTTACATCCTTGCAGACGCAGGATAACACGTTACTTCAACCCATGGGATATCACGCTCCAACTTTGACTTTGACTTATTCTTTTATTCAACCACACAATAAGGTAACAAGCACAGAGGATCCGGCCCCCCTTGACTATATGGCCAGTACCAAACCCGGAAGAGATTTCCCGACCCGATTCGAGAGACTGCTCTCCCAAACAGAAGGGCAATGAAGCGAAGTAATGGCGACAGATTTTGAAGAATTAACACCGAATCGAGTAACAGTGAGAGAAGTATTGAAATACTCACGCACCTGAGTGATTATACCATGCGAATTAACAGTCCAAGCGTGGATCCAGAAGATTTCACGATCCTGATCGCAACCTTCAACGAGGACCGTAGATCCGAAGGCGTCAACGGAATGAGGCACGAAATTGAAAGAGTCTGAGTCGTCGTTATCGGTTCCGGTGAGCAATCGCATCATATATTGATGAGACGGAGGGCCATGGAACCACCACTCGAGGTCAGGGGCTAAGAGTTTGTGAACAGTTTCAACGTCGCGAGAGCTTAGGGCATGGTAGAGCTGGAGCACCACGCTCTTATTGCTGGAATCCTCCAGAGCTTCTTGAGGGTTAGCCAGTTCGGTCACAAATTGATGACTTGGATTTTTTTAGAGAGAAGAAAAAAAGCAGAGAGTTGTGGAGATGTTATCCGAGGTGTTGGGGATGTTGGAAATGGCAAATGGGACGAGCCTTTTATAGGAGGAGGAGGTTGGGGTAGTTTCGGTATTTTGATCGTTTTCGCGTTTATTTCGTGCGTACTGCGTATGTTTCGGTATTTCCGGTTTTTTGTCTTCTCAAAGTGTGTATTTTACGAAATTAATTAAAATACCCTAAGTTTGACCATGTTTTACTGAAATACCCAAAATCTCTCTCACTTTGCAAAAATACCCTAAAAATCCGCGATGGGAGCCCGCGATCGCGGGCCAGGGACCTTTCTGACACTTTTTTAAACTTGCAGGGACCATTTTTGAAAAATGGAATCCCGCGATCGCGGGCTCATCCCGCGATGGGGTTATTTTTGTGACTTTTCAATTGCAAGGGACCATTTTTGAAAAATTCCAGGGACCATTTATGAAAATTTTGATATTTTTGGCACTGTTCACCCTATTTCGTCCATTTTAACGAATTTAAAATGAAATGTTACACTTTCAACCCCTATACTTATTTACTAAATTTACTTTATACCTTTTACTTTCATTATTTTAATTTTACATTTAACACATATAATCGTTTATTAACTAAAATACGTTAAAAAAATACGTTTTAATTTTAACAAATTACACCATTATAATCGTATCTTTGATACGTTCGAAATGAGCCCAATCTTGAATTTTTTTGGATTTATATATTTTAATATATATCATATACAGTTATACACTACATAAAAAAATATTTTTTATATTTAAAATTCATACTCTTATATTTAATTATTTAATTTATGGTACATCTTTTTTTTTTCAATTTTGTTTTACACTCCTATCGCATTAACATAATAATCATATATTAACTAATTCATTAAATCGTTTTAAATTATTATTATTTGAATGTGTTTATAGATTTCGTCTGAAAAAGTTGCCTGCATGATTCCACTGAAAAAGTAACTGCAATATTCGTCTGCTCTTGAATAAAGGTCTTTCATTAGGCAGAAAATTAGTCTTTAAGTAGTCAAACATAGCTAATTAATGAGAATTTAGATCAGATTTATATGGTACTATCAAATGCAAGTTTCTATAATATAGATATTGTTCTACATTACATGATACCAATTTTTGCATCATATGAATCACTTCCAGACAACAAGAACCAATACCCCAATAATCAAGAAATAAATGCTTGTTCATCCAATAATCTCTGTATTAGGATTATCGCAAGTTTCATAAACCTACTTACTAGGTGTTGGAAATATGGGTTTTACTAAACTTTGGACGCATTTAAATTTATATATATGTGTTATATATAACTAACTTTTAGTAGGTTTATGTTCTTCTATATGAGATCTTCGAAATGATATATAATGCGTCCAAAATAGAGTATGTGTGAAAGAGATATCGATACTCAAAGTTGAGTAAATGGATGAAATTAGCAAAAACCAAATGAAGTAAACAGTAAGTCAATCACAATACTTTAACAAAATAAGTTAATACTAAAAATAACAATTATTTAATGTTACATAAACAACCTAACTTTGATTTATTTGACAATGGGCATAAATGGACTCCGCCATATGTCGGCGGAAATTCATTGCCTCATCGTCGGTTTCGTTAGGGGGTACCCATATCTCCTCGTTATTTATCAACTTTTGGACATTACGGCATACCCATACACCGCAATCCGCATATAACCCGGTCTGCTGGGGTACTTGGCCGACCATCTTTGTGCGAAAGATACTTGACACTTCGCGACGTCTATGATCCCCGATCAATGAAAGGAACGTATATAGTTTTGTTTTAAACGATTGCATCTGCTCTGTCAATTGTTGTTTGCAGAGACCGTCCTTTTCGCTGTCATATAGGGTCATGACCATAGTGTCTAGTTCAAACACTCCAAGCAGCCAATGTCTGGGATGCAAGCATATGGGGATGTACACCTGAAATATTACAATATATGCCATATATGTTATTAAATAAAATAACAGTAAAACGATTTGCATACCCTATCGAGGAGAGTCCAAGAGGTCCCTTCCGAGCCATTGCATATTTCGATCACGGAGGCGGGACCTTGATGGTCCATCAGTATACACTGAAAGAACATAGTGTGCATGATGGTCCACCTCGTGTCTACGCCACGATGTTTTTGCAACAGGCTAACCCAAGAATCGACGTGCTATGCATAAAAAATAGATGGTTAGACATGTAATATAAATATATTTGATTATATATGACTATAATTTAACTTCATACTAACCGTATCGTCTAAGTCAGAGTTCACAGGGTCATCCGCAAGCAATGTTTCAAAAAACGAGGGGTTGATTTCTAAGCCCCCGTAAGGGGTGAATGTCAAGTTGGGGAGGCGACCAGTCCGACACATCCTCAATATTTCTGATGCCGGTTGAGGCTCCGGTGAAGGCACCTTTCCCTTTTTCTTTCCTCCCTTCTTTCCCCCCGCTTTCTTTGCTTGTTTTTTAGCGGGCGGTGGTGTCGTAGATCCTTGTTGGCCAAACGGGTGACGAAACCATTGTGAAATTTTATGCGACCGCTTTTGAGGGAGTGGGGTCACCTGTGGTGGTGGATCTACAACATCCATCGAGTCATCGTCAGGCTCCGAGAAGTGCTCCGAGAAGTGATCCTGGATAATAGAAGACCCCGTCTGAAAATTACGTTACTCAATGTTTTAAGTACAATTTAGGAAATGTTCACAATTAAACCAAAACTACCGAAATAACTTACAGTATGCATTTCCGGCCTGTAATAGTCATCGGCCGAACCGCCAAAGATGTTTGTGATTGATGTGGTGGCGAACGGCGGCGGCATCTGCGAGGTGTATGCCCCCGACATCCCGGCCTGCGTGACATTGATCATTAAAATAGTTACAAAATTAGGATTATCGATATATAACTATAATGGTTACTCAGTGTCACTAACACTCTCCGGGATAGTAGAATATGATGTGGTGGCGAACGGCGGCGGCATCTGCGAGGTGTATGCCCCGGACATCCCGGCCTGCGTGACATTGATCA
This sequence comes from Saussurea involucrata, assembly GCA_033807775.1. Taxonomy (NCBI): domain Eukaryota; kingdom Viridiplantae; phylum Streptophyta; class Magnoliopsida; order Asterales; family Asteraceae; genus Saussurea; species Saussurea involucrata. The sequence goes on along the minus strand of CM066322.1, from coordinate 10,447,984 downwards.
TTAAAATAGTTACAAAATTAGGAACAAACATATAACTATAATGGTTACTCAGTGTCACTTACACTCTCCGGGATAGTAGAATAGGATGTGGTGGCGAACGACGTTTCCGACATCCCGGCCCCCGACATCCCGGCCTGCGTGACATTGATCATTATAAGAGTTACAAACTTAGGAACAAACATATAACTATAATGGTTACTCAATGTCACTTACATTTTCAGGGAATGACGGATAGGATGTGGTGGCAAACGTCGCCTGTGCCCCCTGTCCGAACGGAGCGGGGATCGGTGTCGTACTCGACAGCTAAAACAAATTTAGAACGTAATATTAATATACAAACTAAATAAACGTGGCCAACAAATTAAGTTAAACACTAACATTGACAGCGCTAAACTATCTGTAGAATCTCTCCAGAAGCTGTACACGTGACTCTAGCGGCCAATGGACGTAGTCCCACAGGTGCTCATGAGAGCCATGCTGTGGCTCGTAGGAAGGGGCCGCCTCATATGGATTGTAAGAGGATGAATGGGGCGTCTGGTAGGAGGAGGAACGGGCCGGCTGGTAGGAGGAGGAAGGGGGCGGTTGGTATCCACCGGAAGGGGGCCTGTCGTCATCTTCCTCATCTTCGGAAGTAGGGGGACGTCGAGCCCTTTCCGCCTCTGCGTCAATAAAGGTCACGCTGTCTCTGTACCAATCTGTGCCCATCTCGTCGACAGTAGGCACAAGGCGATCGAAAGTCAAGAGTGGCTGCTAAATATATGATAAAACATAAAAGAAATTAATAAGCGGGACTAACGTATGCAAATTGTAAACATAGTAAAAGAACTTACATTTCTAGACGCATTGAAGAACTGAAACCAAAGCGACCTACTTAGGGTAACACGCTTGTCCCAACGGGTTCCCCTAAGTACTCGATCGTCGCGCTTGACGAAATATCGGATTGATGCGGGAAACATCTCCAAGATCCATATCTGGAATTAGACAAGAAGAGCAAGTACGTAAAAAGAAAAGCCAAACAGTTTGTATGTATTATTAACAATTGTTATACTACGTATCTAACCTTGAAGGCGTATGTAAAACCACAAAGATTCATCTTTGCATGTCGATCAACGCGTCTGGCTATGGCTCGGTGCAGAATAGAGTAGCAATGTGTCCAGATATGGCTACCCCACGGGTAGCTGTTAAACAGCTCAAGGTTCTCGACGGCCCTAAGGACCGTCTCGGAAGCATACTGGCTATACTCACGGCCCAGGAAGCCCATATCCACGATCACCACCAAGCATACACGGACAGCATCGTCGTCGGTTAGGGCACTAAGGCCCTCTTTCATCATGTCCCGGGCTGCCTTCAGCTTCAAACGAGATGCTGAAATTCCCCAAACCCTAGGAACGAAGGAGCAGTCTTCTAAGGGAGGAAGGGGGGAGCCTCTCCAAAACGTAGTCCTGTAATTAGACAGAACTCACGACGCCCAAAATGCAATTGAGAGCCGAATAAATCAAAATGCATCTCCTCCGGCTCAGCGTTGGCGCCCTCGACCTCCAACTGTAGAAACATGTGTACTAGCGTAGGGTCGCCACCAGAGTAAGACACATCCATCCATGGCCCGAACGGTGTCTCTCTATAGATGGTCTCAAGGGTATCCGCGCGATCACCTAATCCCCTAAAGAGCGCTCCTAATTCCTCGATGTAGGAAACTTTGCACCTTACCGTCAAGTCGATGTTAAAGAAATCCTTCTACATAGTCATTCACAGATGTTATAGTTAGTGTTATATATAGATGTTGCAGTTTATTTTATTTTATATAGATGTTGCGCTTTATTTTATTTCAACGTATCATATTGTTATATATAGATAAAGTGCGGTGGTATTTTATTTCAACGTATAATAGTGTTATATATAGATAAAGTGCGGTGGTATTTTATTTCAACGTATAATAGTGTTATATATAGATAAAGTGCGGTGGTATTTTATTTCAACGTATAATAGTGTTATATATAGATAAAGTGCGATTTATTTTATTTCAACGTATAATAGTGTTATATATAGATAAAGTGCGGTGGTATTTTATTTCAACGTATAATAGTGTTATATATAGATAAAGTGCGGTTTATTTTATTTCAACGTATAATAGTGTTATATATAGATAAAGTGCGGTGGTATTTTATTTCAACGTATAATAGTGTTATATATAGATAAAGTGCGGTTTATTTTATTTCAACGTATAATAGTGTTATATATAGATAAAGTGTGGTGGTATTTTATTTCAACGTATAATAGTGTTATATATAGATAAAGTGCGGTTTATTTTATTTCAACGTATAATAGTGTTATATATAGATAAAGTGCGGTGATATTTTATTTCAACGTATAATAGTGTTATATATAGATAAAGTGCGGTTTATTTTATTTCAACGTATAATAGTGTTATATATAGATAAAGTGCGGTGGTATTTTATTTCAACGTATAATAGTGTTATATATAGATAAAGTGCGGTTTATTTTATTTCAACGTATAATAGTGTTATATATAGATAAAAAAATTGTTAAGAGTGTGTTTTTATAAAAAATTGTTAAGGGTGTGTTTTTATAAAAAAAACACATATTTAACAATTTTTTTTATAAAAACATACTTTTAACAATTTTTTATAAAAAAACACTCTTAACAATTTTTATATGAAAAAACACACTATAACAACATACACATTATAACATACAAATATCACATTCAAACATAAAACCATAAAACTATAACAATTTTTTTATAAAAACACACTCTTAACAATTTTTTATAAAAAAACACATTTTTAACAATTTTTTATAAAAACTGTTTTTGTAAAAAAAAATTAACAATTTTTTTATAAAAAACACATTATAAAAACCATAAAACTATAACAATTTTTTATAAAAACACATTCTTAACAATTTTTTATAAAAACACACTGTTTTTATAAAAAATTGTTAAGGGTGTGTTTTTATAAAAAAATTGTTAAGAGTGTGTTTTTATAAAAAAAAACATTGTTAACAATTTTTTTTATAAAAACTCACTCTTAACAATTTTTTTATAAAAAAACACTCTTAACAATTTTTTATGAAAAAACACACTATAACAACATACACATTATAACATACAAATATCACATTCAAACATAAAACCATACATATCATGTTAAACATACAACATATTCAAACATAAGTTATAAACACTATAAGGAAAACATACCACAGAGGTAATACGAGACATCTTCACAAAACCCGAACGCGTATTCCACACGACAAAATTGAGAGAGTGGGAGAAAATTGAGAGAGTTTGATTAAAAATTGAGAGAGTTATTAAAAAAATGAGAGTGGCCGGTTTTTGGTCCCCCCCCTTATATAGTGCGGCCGAAGTAACATTTAGGGTTTAGGGTTCGTCAAAGTGATTTTAGGGTTAACCCTGTGCCGACACGTGGCACAGGAGCCCGCGATCGCGGGGGTCAAAGAAAGTCAAACGCGGACAGGGACCAAAAATGCACACGCGGGCATTCTTGAGGGGGGAAAGCTGGACCGCGGGTATTCTTGAGGGACCAACGCCGGCAAAGTGGGCAAACTTTGGTGACACGTGTAGCCCGCGATCGCGGGGGTCAATGAGTCAAACGCGGGCAGGGACCAAAATTGCACACGCGGGCATTCTTGAGGGGGGAAAGCTGGACCGCGGACATTCTTGAGGGACCAACGCGGGCAAAGTGGGCAAACTTTGGTGACACGTGGCCTGGAGCCCGCGATCGCGGGCTCCATCGCGGATTTTTGGGGTATTTTTGTAACATGGGAGAGATTTTGGGTATTTCAGTAAAACGTGGTTTGACTTAGGGTATTTTAATTAATTTCCCATGTATGAATATTGTAAAGTATTGTTTTTTTTTTCTTCTGAAAACAATTTAATGATTTTATATTATATGTTTTTTAATATTTACTGCGATGTATTAGTTTTTTATATTGGGTTGAGTTAATTACTAAAAAAGAAAACGGTTAAAGTTAGTAAAAAGTTGTGTATCATTTTATATTGTAACGATATAACGTGACAAATATGTTTTTTATATCAACAAATGATGTTAAAGTTATATATATTTTATTTCATGTCATGATTACGGGACTGTTTATTTAACGCATATTTGGTAAATGTTTATCCATTCAGTTTACTTTGTTGATGAACATGATATGATATGATTGATAATCTTACTTGGTAAAACCGATTACAATGATTGAAAATCTTACCTGGTAAATGAGGTTGACGACTTTTACCAGGTAAGAGCCTACTGAATAAAAATGTTGCGTACGATATCGTTTTGATAAACTAAAATATTACCAGATAATAAAAGTATTAGACAATTATCAGATAAGTATTGGATAAACGACTTTTAAATTGATGGAGGAAAACATTTTAACTTTAATAAGATAAAGTCATGTTTTTAAAAAATAGGATTAAAATCGAATAGATGGAATGTACCTCATCTTGAAACTTGTAATATTGAAGAGGAACTTATTTAAATTAAACAATAAAATTTAATTACTTATTTTATATAAATGAGTTGATGATCTACATGGCAGGATACTAGTTTATTTTTAAAATTATTGAATTAAATAAATTAAGTGGCGTGGATAAAAAATAGATTAAGGGACCATTTATTAAAGGAAAATTAATTAAAATACCCCAAGTTTAACCAACTGTTACCGAAATATCCTAAATCTCTCCCACTTTGCAAAAATACCCTTTTTTCCGCGATGGGAGCCCGCGATCGCGGGCCAGAGATCATTTCTGACACTTTTTTAAACTTGCAGGGACCATTTTTGAAAAATGGCATCCCGCCATCGCGAAGGAATCCCGCGATGGGATTATTTTGTGACTTTTCAATTGCAAGGGACCATTTTTGAAAAATTCCAGAGACCATTTATGAAAAATCCACCCGCTTTCGTCCAATTTGATGAATTTGAATTGGAATGTTACACTTTCAACCCCTATACTTATTTACTAAATTTACTTTATACCTTTTACTTTCATTATTTTAATTTTACATTTAACACATATAATCGTTTATTAACTAAAATACGTTAAAAAAATACGTTTTAATTTTAACAAATTACACTATTATAATCGTCTCTTCGATACGTTCGAAATGAGCCCAATCTAGAATTTTTTTGGATTTATATATTTTAATATATATCATATACAGTTATACACTACATAGCTAATTAATGAGAATTTAGATCAGATTTATATGGTACTATCAAATGAAGTTTCTATAATATAGATATTGTTCTACATTACATGATACCAATTTTTGCATCATATGAATCACTTCCAGACAACAAGAACCAATACCCCAATAATCTCTGTATTAGGATAATCGCAAGTTTCATAAACCTACTTACTAGGTGTTGGAAATATGGGTTTTACTAAACTTTGGACGCATTTAAATTTATATATATGTGTTATATATAACTAACTTTTAGTAGATTTATGTTCTTCTATACGAGATCTTCGAAATGATATATAATGCGTCCAAAATAGAGTATGTGTGAAAGAGATATCGATACTCAAAGTTGAGTAAATGGATGAAATTAGCAAAAACCAAATGAAGTAAACAGTAAGTCAATCACAATACTTTAACAAAATAAGTTAATACTAAAAATAACAATTATTTAATGTTACATAAACAACCTAAGTTTGATTTATTTGACAATGCGCATAAATGGACTCCGCCATATGTATGCGAAATGCCTTGGCCTCGGCCTCGGTCTGGTCAGGGTGTACAAATACCCCATCGTTATTTATCAAGATGCTGGCATTACGACATACCCAGACACCGCAATCCGCATTCATCCCGCCCTGCTGGGGTGTATTCTTGGCGAACTTATGGCGAAAGAGCTCTGACCTATCGCGGCGCCTCGTGTCCTTGACCCGGCAAAAGAAGTCAAATAGCACATCTTTAAACATTCTCATCTGGTCTTCCAATTGGTCTCTGAAGAGACTGGCACTATCGCTGTCATATATGGTCATGGTCATAGCGTCAAGCTCAAACACTCCGAGCAGCCAATGTTTGGGATGAATGCATATTGGGATGTACACCTGAAATATTACAATATTAGACAACTTAGTTAGCAACAAAACAACTTAAATAAAATAAGAGTAAAACGATTTACATACCACATCGAGGAGAGCCCAAGAAACCCCTTCCACGACGTTGCATGAGTTGGCCACAGAGGCGGGACCTTGATGGGGGAGCAACAGGTAGGGAAAGAAAATACTATACATTATGGTCCACCTCGTGTCTGTTCCACGATGTCTTTGCAGCAGCGAGACCCAACAATCGATGTGCTATACAGTATACATAAAAAATAGATGGTTAGACATGTATTATAAATATATTTGATTATATGACTATAGTTAAACTTCATACTAACCACATCCTGTAACTCAGACTCCAAAGGGTCATCCGCCAGCAATACTTGGAAAAAGCGGGGGGTGATTTCCATGCTCAAGTAAGGGACGAATATCATGGGGGAGAGGCGACCAGTCCGACACATCCTCAATATTTTCGATGCCGGTTGAGGCTCCGGTGAAGGGACATTTCCCTTTTTCTTTCCTCCCTTATTTCCCCCCGCTTTCTTTGCTTGTTTTTTAGCGGCCGGTGGTGTCGTAGATCCTTGTTGGCCAAACGGTTGACGAAACCATTGTGAAATTTTATGCGACCGCTTTTGAGGGAGCGGGGTCACCTGTGGTGGTGGATCTACAACATCCATCGAGCCATCGTCAGGCTCCGAGAAGTGCTCCGAGAAGTGATCCTGGATAATAGGAGACCCCGTCTGAAAGATACGTTACTCAATGTTTTAAGTACAATTTAGGAAATGTTCACAATTAAACCAAAATACCAAAATAACTTACAGTATGCATTTCCGGCCTGTAATAGTCATCGGCCGAACCGCCAAAGATGTTTGTGTATGCCCCCGACATCCCGGCCTGTGTGACATTGATCATTAAAATAGTTACAAAAATAGGAACAAACATATAACTATAATGGTTACTCAGTGTCACTTACACTCTCCGGGATAGTAGAATAGGATGTGGCCACGAACGGCGTTTGGGACATCCCAACCCCCAACATCCCGGCCTGCGTGACATTGATCATTAAAATAGTAACAAAATTAGGAACAAACATATAACTATAATGGTTACTCAGTGTCACTTACACTCTCCGGGATAGTAGAATAGGATGTGGTGGTGAACGGCGTTTGGGAGATCCCGGCCCCCGTGACATTGATCATTATAAGAGTTACAAACTTAGGAACAAACATATAACTATAATGGTTACTCAATGTCACTTACATTTTCAGGGAATGACGGATAAGATGTGGTGGCAAACGTCGCCTGTGCCCCCTGTCCGAACGGAGCGGGGATCGGTGTCGTACTCGACAGCTAAAACAAATTTAGAACGTAATATTAATATACAAACTAAATAAACGTGGCCAACAAATTAAGTTAAACACTAACATTGACAGCGCTAAACTGTCTGTAGAATCCCTCCAGAAGCTGTACACGTGACTCTAGCGGCCCGTGGACGTAGTCCCACAAGTGCTCATGAGAGCCACGTTGTGGCTCGTAGGAAGGGGCCGCCTCATATGGATTGTAGGAGGAGGAATGGGGCGGCTGGTAGGAGGAGGAACGGGCCGGCTGGTAGGAGGAGGAACGGGCCGGCTGGTAGGAGGAGGAAGGGGGCGGCTGGTATCCACCGGAAGGGGGCCTGTCGTCGTCTTCCTCATCTTCGGAAGTAGGGGGACGTCGAGCCCTTTCCGCCTCTGCGTCAATAAAGGCCACGCTGTCTCTATACCAATCTGTGCCCATCTCGTCGACAGTAGGCACAAGGCGATCGAAAGGCAAGAGTGGCTGCTAAATATATGATAAAACATAAAAGAAATTAATAAGCGGGACTAACGTATGCAAATTGTAAACATAGTAAAAGAACTTACATTTCTAGACGCATTGAAGAACTGAAACCAAAGCGACCTACTTAGGGTAACACGCTTGTCCCAACGGGTTCCCCTAAGTACTCGATCGTCGCGCTTGACGAAATATCGGATTGATGTGGGAAACATCTCCAAGATCCATATCTGGAATTAGACAAGAAGAGCAAGTACGTAAAAAGAAAAGCCAAACAGTTTGTATGTATTATTAACAATTGTTATACTACGTATCTAACCTTGAAGGAGTATGTAAAACCACAAAGATTCATCTTTGCATGTCGATCAACGCGTCTGGCTATGGCTCGGTGCAGAATAGAGTAGCAATGTGTCCAGATATGGCTACCCCACGGGTAGCTGTTAAACAGCTCAAGGTCCTCGACGGCCCTAAGGACCGTCTCAGAAGCATACTGGCTATACTCACGGCCCAGGAAGCCCATATCCACGATCACCACCAAGCATACACGGACAACATCGTCGTCGGTTAGGGCACTAAGGCCCTCTTTCATCATGTCCCGGGCTGCCTTCAGCTTCAAACGAGATGCTGAAATTCCCCAAACCCTAGGAACGAAGGAGCAGTCTTCTAAGGGAGGAAGGGGGGGAGCCTCTCCAAAACGTAGTCCTGTAATTAGACAGAACTTACGACGCCCAAAATGCAATTGAGAGCCGAAGAAATCCAAATACATCTCCTCTGGCTCAGCGTTGGCGTCCTCGACCTCCAACTGTAGAAACATGTGTACTAGCGTAGGGTCGCCACCAGAGTAAGACACATCCATCCATGGCCCGAACGGTGTCCCTCTATAGATGGTCTCAAGGGTATCCGAGCGATCACCTAATCCCCTAAAGAGCGCTCCTAATTCCTCGATGTAGGAAACTTTGCACCTTAGCGTCAAGTCGATGTTAAAGAAATCCTTCTACATAGTCATTCACAGATGTTATAGTTAGTGTTATATATAGATGCTGCGGTTTATTTTATTTTATATAGATGTTGCGGTTTATTTTATTTCAACGTATCATATTGTTATATATAGATAAAGTGCGGTTTATTTTATTTCAACGTATCATATTGTTATATATAGATAAAGTGCGGTGGTATTTTATTTCAACGTATAATAGTGTTATATATAGATAAAGTGCGGTTTATTTTATTTCAACGTATCATATTGTTATATATAGATAAAGTGCGGTGGTATTTTATTTCAACGTATAATAGTGTTATATATAGATAAAGTGTGGTGGTATTTTATTTCAACGTATAATAGTGTTATATATAGATAAAGTGCGGTTTATTTTATTTCAACGTATCATATTGTTATATATAGATTAAGTGCGGTGGTATTTTATTTCAACGTATAATAGTGTTATATATAGATAAAGTGCGGTTTATTTTATTTCAACGTATCATATTGTTATATATAGATAAAATGCGGTGATATTTTATTTCAAATTATAATAGTGTTATATATAGATAAAGTGCGGTTTATTTTATTTCAACGTATCATATTGTAATATATAGATAAAGTGCGGTGGTATTTTATTTCAACGTATAATAGTGTTATATATAGATAAAGTGCGGTTTATTTTATTTCAACGTATCATATTGTTATATATAGATAAAGTGCGGTTTAGGAACCCTAGTTGTCATTCTTAAAAGTTTAGTACCTAATTGGCATTCTTAAAAGTTTAGGGACCTAAGTTGTCATTCTTAAAACCGTAGGGACCTAAGTTGTCATTCTTAAAAAACACATTCTTAACAATTTTTTTATAAAAACAGTTTTTTATAAAAAATTGTTAAGAGTGTGTTTTTATAAAATAATTGTTATAGTTTTATGTTTGAATATGATATTTGTATGTTATAAGGCCATCAGTACCCCCATGAGGGAATCTTTCAATGATTCCACTCCACATCAGCGCCACATCAGCTTTTCTTCCATCCCTCACTCCATCCCTAACAATCCCTAAACACCCGTACCCCATTCCCTCAAACCCTTTTGCCACCTCATTTATTTTAATTCTTTTATTTATACATTTAATTATTTAACAAAATAAAAATATTTATATATTTTTTAATAAATAAAAATAAGATAAATAATAAAAATTAAAATTCATACCATTCATTAAAAATAAAAATTACAAAATACAAAACACTACCAATCATGAAATTTTTGAATTTGCTCTTTTCTCGCTAAAGTAACCCTCAAAGCTTTTCCCGTAAGGTGATCATGTGAGGCCATGAAAAACTCGAAGTCTTTATCAAATCGGTTTGCGCGTTCGATTTCGCGTTCTTGATCCAACCTATGTTGTTCGAGTTTTGAGCGTTCGATTTCGAGATCGAGTTTTTTCATTTTGTATTCCATTGTATCATCAATTTTGTCGTTGAACGTCGTCAACAACTGACTAACACTTTCGTCCGTATTCGCCCCGGACGTATTACTCGTTGATGATTTTTTTGCCTTGTTTCTCCCGATGGGTCGTTGAATTTGCTCGTCATCGTCATCATCGGAAGGTTGGGTACGTTTTGAACCCCGCGATGAAGTTGTCGTCATCGTTGGAACGGCTCCCCATTTTGGACATTTTTTTAGGACGTCCCAAGCTTGTTCGTGAGTGAAAGCAACTTTATGGCGTGCTAGATACCGTTCGTGTGCCGTTCGTGATATATCGGCCTCACTCATCCCGCTTGATCTATTATTGAGCAAGTTGTTGTAGATGCCGCCAAACGAATTAACTCTTTTATTGAGGTCGTTGAACTTGCTATTGAGTTGATGGGTTGATCTATAACCTGGTTCACGACCCATGCGAGTAAAGAACACATGCCCGATTCGGCCCCAAAAATTTCCTACATTTATGTAAAATTAAGTATAATAATAATAATAATAATAATAACAATAAAAATAATTACCACCGCTTTGTGCGTTACCGACCACGGGGTCCTCCGAAACGTCAACCCACGCCGACACTAACGCGAGTTCCTCGGCTTTACTCCACGTTTGTTTGGCGGCTTTCTTTGGTCTCGGATTTGATGGTTCCGGGTTAGATTGTTGTGTCGGGATAGATTGTGGTGTGTTCGGGGTAGAAGGTTGGGTTTCCGGAACAATGTCGTCGTCGAGATTGAAGTTGGCCGGAGTAAAACCTTGTTCAATCAACCCGGGACGTGTAAATTGGTAAGGAATTTGTTGGTGAAATTGTTGGTGAAATTGTTGGGTAAATTGTTGCGGATATTGTGGCGGATTTTGTTGCGACCATTGTGGCGGAATTTGTTGCGAAAATTGCGGATGATAACCTTGTTGTGTAAACGCTTGGAAACCAAGCTCTTGATCTTCTTGCGATTGTGGTGTATTCGGTCGGTTACGACGGGATGTAGGTGTTCTGTTTGAATTCATGATGAGAGAGGTGTGAAAAATAAGAGGTTGAGAGAATTTGAGAGAGTTTGAGAGGTGTGAGAAATAAGAGGTTGAGAGAATTTGAGAGAGTTTGAGAGGTGTGAGAAATAAGAGGTTGAGAGGTGTGAGAAATAAGAGGTTGAGGGTTAAATATATAGTGGGATTAAATTGAGAAAAATAAATTTTTTTTACAAAGAGCCGTTCAACGGTTACATTTTTTAAAATTTAATTAATTTTTTTTTTTAAAAACCCTTCGGGATGGATCGGGATCCCATCCCCGGATACCATCCCGCCCCGCCAACCCCGCCCGGGCCGTAGCCCATCCCGCATCGACCCCGCGCCATCCCGCTGCCCATCCCGCTGTGGGTACGGATGGCCTAATGTGTATGTTGTTATAGTGTGTTTTTTCATATAAAAATTGTTAAGAGTGTTTTTTATAAAAAAATTGTTAAAAATGTGTTTTTTTTATAAAAACACACCCTTAACAATTTTTTATAAAAACACACTCTTAACAAATTTTTTTATAAAAAACTGTTTTTATAATAAATTGTTAAGGGTGTGTTTTTATAAAAAAATTGTTAAGAGTGTGTTTTTATAAAAAAAAACACATTTTTAACAATTTTTTTATAATAACACATTTTTAACAATTTTTTTATAAAAAAACACTTTTAACAATTTTTTTATGAAAAAACACACTATAACAACATACACATTATAACATACAAATATCACATTCAAACATAAAACCATAAAACTATAACAATTTTTTATAAAAACACACTCTTAACAATTTTTTTATAAAAAAACTGTTTTTATAAAAAAATGTTAAGGGTGTGTTTTTATAAAAAAATTGTTAAGAGTGTGTTTTTATAAAAAAAACACATTTTTAACATTTTTTTTAGGGAAATTAATTAAAATACCCTAAGTCAAATCATCTTTTACTGAAATACCCAAAATCTCTCTCACTTTGCAAAAATACCCCAAAAATCCGCGATAGGAGCCCGCGATCGCGGGCCAGGGACCTTTTCTGACACTTTTTTAAACTTGCAGTGACCATTTTAGAAAAATGGAATCCCGCGATCGCGGGCTCATCCCGCGATGGGGTTATTTTTGTGACTTTTCAATTGCAAGGGACCATTTTTGAAAAATTTCAGGGACCATTTATGAAAATTTTGATATTTTGGCACTGTTCACCCCATTTCGTCCATTTTTACGAATTTAAAATGAAATGTTACACTTTCAACCCCTATACTTATTTACTAAATTTACTTTATACCTTTTACTTTCATTATTTTAATTTACATTTAACACATATAATCGTTTATTAACTAAAATACGTTAAAAAAATACGTTTTAATTTTAACAAATTACACCATTATAATCGTCTCTTCGATATGTTCGAAATGAGCCCAATCTTGAATTTTTTTGGATTTATATATTTTAATATATATCATATACAGTTATACACTACATAAAAAAATATTTTTTATATTTAAAATTCATACTCTTATAGTTAATTATTTAATTTATGGTACATCTCTTATTTTTTTTTCAATTTTGTTTTACACTCCTATCGCATTAACATAATAATCATATATTAACTAATTCATTAAATCGTTTTAAATTATTATTATTTGAATGTGTTTATAGATTTCGTCTGAAAAAGTTGCCTGCATGATTCCACTGAAAAAGTAACTGCAATATTCGTCTGCTCTTGAATAAAGGTCTTTCATTAGGCAGAAAATTAGTCTTTAAGTAGTCAAACATAGCTAATTAATGAGAATTTAGATCAGATTTATATGGTACTATCAAATGCAAGTTTCTATAATATAGATATTGTTCTACATTACATGATACCAATTTTTGCATCATATGAATCACTTCCAGACAACAAGAACCAATACCCCAATAATCAAGAAATAAATGCTTGTTCATCCAATAATCTCTGTATTAGGATTATCGCAAGTTTCATAAACCTACTTACTAGGTGTTGGAAATATGGGTTTTACTAAACTTTGGACGCATTTAAATTTATATATATGTGTTATATATAACTAACTTTTAGTAGGTTTATGTTCTTCTATATGAGATCTTCGAAATGATATATAATGCATCCAAAATAGAGTATGTGTGAAAGAGATATCGATACTCAAAGTTGAGTAAATGGATGAAATTAGCAAAAACCAAATGAAGTAAACAGTAAGTCAATCACAATACTTTAACAAAATAAGTTAATACTAAAAATAACAATTATTTAATGTTACATAAACAACCTAACTTTGATTTATTTGACAATGGGCATAAATGGACTCCGCCATATGTATGCGAAATGCCTTGGCCTCGGCCTCGGTCTGGTCAGGGTGTACAAATACCACATCGTTATTTATCAAGATGTTGGCATTACGACATACCCAGACACCGCAATCCACATTCATCCCGGCCTGCTGGGGTGTATTCTTGGCGAACTTATGGCGAAAGAGCTCTGACCTATCGCGACGCCTCGTGTCCTTGACCCGACAAAAGAAGTCAAATAGCACATCTTTAAACCTTCTCATCTGGTCTTCCAATTGGTCTCTGAAGAGACTGGCACTATCGCTGTCATATATGGTCATGGTCATAGCGTCAAGCTCAAACACTCCGAGCAGCCAATGTTTGGGATGAATGCATATAGGGATGTACACCTGAAATATTACAATATTAGACAACTTAGTCAGCAACAAAACAACTTAAATAAAATAAGAGTAAAACGATTTACATACCACATCGAGGAGAGCCCAAGAAACCCCTTCCACGCCGTTGCATGAGTTGGCCACGGAGGCGGGACCTTGATGGGGGAGCACCAGGTAGGCAAAGAAAATACTATACATTATGGTCCACCCGGTGTCTGTTCCACGATGTCTTTGCAACAGCGAGACCCAACAATCGATGTGCTATACATAAAAAATAGATGGTTAGAAATGTAATATAAACATATTTGATTATATGACTATAGTTAAACTTCATACTAACCACATCCTGTAACTCAGACTCCAAAGGGTCATCCGCCAGCAATACTTGGAAAAAGTGGGGGGTGATTTCCAGGCTCAAGTAAGGGACGAATATCATGGGGGAGATGTGACCAGTCCGACACATCCTCAATATTTCCGATGCCGGTTGAGGCTCCGGTGAAGGGACCTTTCCCTTTTTCTTTCCTCCCTTCTTTCCCCCCGCTTTCTTTGCTTGTTTTTTAGCGGCCGGTGGTGTCGTAGATCTTTGTTGGCCAAACGGGTGACGAAACTATTGTGAAATTGATCGCGGCCGCTTTTGAGGGAGCGGGGTCACCTGTGGTGGTGGATCTACAACATCCATCGAGTCATCGTCAGGCTCCGAGAAGTGCTCCGAGAAGTGATCCTGGATAATAGGAGACCCCGTCTGAAAATTACGTTACTCAATGTTTTAAGTACAATTTAGGAAATGTTCACAATTAAACTAAAACTACCAAAATAACTTACAGTATGCATTTCCGGCCTTAATAGTCATCGGCCGAACCGCCAAAGATGTTTGTGATTGCTGTGGTGGCGAACGACGGCATGTGTTGTGCCCCCGACATCCCGGCCTGCGTGACATTGATCATTAAAATAGTTACAAAATTAGGATTATCGATATATAACTATAATGGTTACTCAGTGTCACTAACACTCTCCGGGATAGTCGAATATGATGTGGTGGCGAACGGCGGCGGCATCTGCGAGGTGTATGCCCCCGACATCCCGGCCTGCGTGACATTGATCATTAAAATAGTTACAAAATTAGGAACAAACATATAACTATAATGGTTACTCAGTGTCACTTACACTCTCCGGGATAGTAGAATAGGATGTGGTGGCGAATGGCGTTTGGGACATCCCGGCCCCCGACATCCCGACCTGCGTGACATTGATCATTATAAGAGTTACAAACTTAGGAACAAACATATAACTATAATGGTTACTCAATGTCACTTACATTTTCAGGGAATGACGGATGGGATGTGGTGGCAAACGTCGCCTGTGCCCCCTGTCCGAACGGAGCGGGGATCGGTGTCGTACTCGACAGCTAAAACAAATTTAGAACGTAATATTAATATACAAACTAAATAAACGTGGCCAACAAATTAAGTTAAACACTAACATTGACAACGCTAAACTGTCTGTAGACTTCCTCCAGATAGTGTACACGTGTCTCTAGCGGCCCGTTGACGTAGTCCCACAGGACTTCATGTGAGCCACGCTGTGGCTCGTTGGAAGGGGCCGCCTGATATGGATTGTAGGAGGAGGAAGGGGGCGCCTCGTAGGAAGGGGCCGCCTCATTTTTATGTCTCAAAAATAAAGTCCAAGTATAACGGGAATAATCATCCACAATAACCAAAGTGTAAAAATTTCTTCCAAAACTTTGAATCGCCATAGGGCCAAAAAGATCCATATGTAGAAGTTCTAAAACTCTTTTAGTCGAAATCATATTTTTTGATTTATGAGAAACGTGATGTTGTTTGCCGACACGACAAGCATCACAAAAATGATTATCAAACTTTAATTTTGGAAGGTCACTCACAAGCTCCTTATTTTTTAAGTTTTGAATTAATCTAAGATTAGCGTGACCCAAACGTCTATGCCATAAAGTAGAATTATCATAAAGGGATGATAAACAAACATTTTTATTTACAAGAGTTTTACAAATGTATAAATTTCCTTTTACAAGACCCGTTAAAAGAACTTTGCCATTTTTCAAGATTTTACAAGAATCTTCTTCGAAGATAACGATTATACCATTTTTACAAAGTTGACGAACACTTAGCAAGTTAAATTTTAAATTATCAACATGATTAACATTAAGAAATTTAACATTATTGCAAGAAACTGTACCTCTCCCAATTATCTCTCCTTTGGAATTTCCTCCAAAAATTACCTGTCCACCATCACATGACTCATATGATGAAAAGAGATTGCTATTTCCGGTCATGTGACGTGTGCAACCACTATCGAGAATCCAGTCCATATCAAGGTTTATCTACAATAATAAGGATGTAACTTTTATGGTCCTCATTTCTCGTGGGTCCTTCTTAATTAGTTTCAGGATGACAACAACAAAAATATATAAAGGACTTAGAGTCTTTTATATATATATATAAGTAAGACAAAAGAATTGAATAGAATATATATAAATATATGTATGATATACGTATATATGAGGTATATATATATAAGTAAATAAAAAGTCAAACCTAATATATAAACAATAAAAAATTTAAACAAAACAAATATATATATATATGTAGTACGTATGTATGTATATATAAACAAAAAGTACATACAAAAGTATATTATTTATATATAATACATATAAGAGAATATATTATATATAGAATTAAAAAGAACTGCATATATATGTAACATATTTAAAACCATAAACGCATACCACCGGGATTATCATTATTAAACATTCCTTTTGGAATCCATTTATTTACCATTTTAATTTTGCGATTGTATTTATCATACACATAAAAAGAAGCATTTATATTCGCATTATTTTTCGGTCTAGAATATTTATCATGGTACATGCGAGCATACGGTTTTCTCGGTATATATTTTACATTATTTATTTTAGGTACATACGGAGGTTTTTGCACATATCGATTTCTTGTATTTACTTTAGGTGATTCAAAATATCTTTTAATTGGCATACAAGAACATTTTTCTTTGCAAGCATCGGAACCAATACCTTTTCTACATTTTATACGGTTAGACATATTTAGCATGTTAAGAACTTTTTCATTACTACTTTGAAATGCTTTAGCTAATAGATTGTCCTTTTCATATGAATCGCATTTAGCTTTTAAACATGCATTTTCATTTTTAAGAATATCACATTTTGTACATATAATATCTTCATGTGTCTTTTTATTTAAACATGCAATTTTTTTATTTAGAATATCACAAGATTTACAAAAATCCTTTTCACCTAATTTAGTTTCTAATTTAGCAATTATATCCATATCATTTGCAGATTTTTGTTTACCGTCATTAATTTTCTTTTCACATGCAGATACGGTTTCTTTTAATTTTGAGATTTCATCTTGATACCTATTTGCAAGAGCGGCCATGTCATGGAATGATTCATATAATTCGTCAAGATTATTTTCATCTTCATTTTCATAATCACTAGCGTAATCTGAGTAACAAGATTTTACCTCGTCGTCGCTTTCGGCCATAAGACAAATAGCTTGATATTCGTCTTCTTCTTCGCTTCCACTCCACGAGCCTCCAACGAAGGCTTTATCCTTTTTATTTTGAAATTTGTTCTTTTTAGGACATTCGTTGGCATAGTGGTCTTTATCACCACATGAGTAACAATAACCTCTCTTTGGTTTGGCTTTTTCGTCGTCACTCGAGTCGTCATTTTTCTTCACTTTATCTTCTCTTTTATGGAAATTGCGACTCCGGTTTTCACCGCCACGACGGTAGTTACCGTTTCTTTGAAATCTGCTATTTTTAGAAAATTTATTGTTAGTAAAAAATTTAGAGAAGTTTCTTACCAACATAGCGACTTCGTCGAGTTTATCAGATTGATCTTTTGAAGTGCTAGCTTCCTCCTTTTTCTTTTTGTCATTCGGAGTTGAGACATTAAGAGCGATCGACTTCTTTTTGACTTGCTCCCGATCTTTGTTTCTTTTAAGTGCAATTTCGTGCACTTTAAGATTGCCGACGAGATCGTCGAGCTTCATTAGGGAGAGATCACGGGAGTCTTCTAATGATGTAATTTTTGCCATCCACTCCGAAGGAAGTGCTCGGAGGATTTTTCTTACGTAATCTTCATTAGGATAAGTGCGACCTAATCCTTTCAAAGTAGTCATAATGAGGTTAAAACGTTTAAACATTGAGTCGATTGACTCATCTTTTGACATTTCAAATAATTCATAATCATGAACTAAAATGTTTATTTTATAACTTTTAACTTGTGTGTTTCCACGATGAGTGTTGTTTAAACTTTCCCAGATTTGATTAGCAGTTTTATATGTATACACTCTTTCAATTTCATCAGTAGTTAAAGCAGCATATAATATATTCTTAGCTTCAAAATTTAAACAGACATGAGATTCTTCAGCGGGAGTCCATTCTTTTAAAGGTTTATCAATAATAAGATCATCTTTTACAATAGTAGGATTAAAATTCCCATTTTCTATAATATCCCAAATTCTTTGATTTTTGCCACGAACGTGACATTCAAATAGTTCGGCCCAAATGCCAAACTTTTCAGTATCTATCATAGGAGGTTTTGAAAACATAATATTAGTTTGTTGAGCCATTAAAAAATATTTAAGCAGAAAATTTTGAAAGCCCTGCTCTGATACCAATTGTTAGACAACCTAAGGGGGGGGGGGGGGGGGGGGGTAAGGTTGTATTTAAATCTTTTACTTTCAAAAATTCTTTTTATAAACAAATACGGTATAAAATACAGTAAAAATACAGCAGAGTATAAATGAATAAATATACAACAATTATATAAACAGATATAATTAAATGCACAACGGAAATGAAAAGAGATAAGGGAAAGAGAATACTTGACACCGATATTTAAAGTGGTTCACCAATCACGTGGTTGGCTAGTCCACCTCGAGAAAACACTTCTCGGAGATCCAATAAGAACGTGTTCTTTACGGTAGAACACAAACCTTAGTACAAAAATAATCACGGATATCTCTACTTCAGTTGATGAGATTTCTATGGATCACTCACTCTATTCAAACACTTACAAGAGGTGTATAATTTTAATATGATAATCACTCTTGTATAATGTTTATCACTTGGATATTTTTAGAGAGTTTGATCACTTGAGTTGTGTTGCTGATTCAACTAATCGAGAGATTTTAATCTGCTATGAACTCAAGTTTTCTTACTCAAAAAATGTTTTATAAATTTTAATAAGTGATTAAGTGAGAGAAGAAGCAGCAGAGTATTGATCAAATGCTGGGGTATTAATTGGTAAATTTGGTAATTGAAACCTTCAGCAGAACCCTCTATTTATAGCCTCGTCGAGCACTGTTCATAAACCAAGCAAGAACCAAATCTTGCAAATATTGTCTGGCACAAAATCTTGCTATCACATGGGATTTCTTCTACTGATCTTCAGTTGACAACAGAAAACAGCTGTGACATTTAATGCCATATGCAGCATGCAACTAAAGTCAACAACAAACACAATCCATGAGATTTGTCACCTTTCTTCTCTTCCATAAAACCCAGATAAATAGGAATAGGAATAGTATGTAGGAAATGATGAAATCCTAAATCATATTAAACAAAAGGTTGGTGGACCCCACAACAAAGAGCTTTCCATCTTTTATTATAAAACAAAGTTTGGTGGGTCCCACAAGAAGAATATTATATATATATATATATATATATGTAGTATGAAACGATATGTATATATATATAATTTGATTTTTTTAATTATTTCAAAAAAATAGTATTGGGTTAGGTTTTTGAAATATCCAAGTGGTATATTATTTTAGGGTGTTTATCATTTAAAAAAATAAAATGACGTAAATCTTCAGTCTTGGATTCTTCATATAAATTTATCGAGATCATTTAAAAAGCTGCACACTCAGATAAAATATTAGATAACAAAGAATGCGGTGTGTTTTGTAATCATCAAAATAAATATGGAGATGTGATTTTATGTGTACCAAAAATATATCACAATATTAAAAGCTGGGTACACTTGCACCAACACAAACCACCGACCTACAATGGGGAGCGTGATCCCGTTAAGGCTATTCAGTGGGTTCGTGAGATGGAGCTAGTCTTTGATACAAGTAAATGCGCGGAGGAAGATAAAGTTCTGTTTGCGAGGTCAGTGTTGAAGGCAGAAGCGATCTTCTGGTGGGATGTTGAAACTGGGGGAAAGGGGTCAGAGGCGACAAGGAGCATGTCGTGGGAGACATTTGTGAAGAGGTTCAAGGCTCAATACTGCCCTCTGGCGGCAGTTAAGAAGTTGGAGGAAGAGTTTTTGAGTTTGGAACAGGGGTCAATGACAGTTCAGGAGTATACGCTGAAATTTATTGAGAAGTCCAGATTTGCTGAGTTGTATGTACCAACTGAAGAGAGACGTATTGAGCGGTACATCTATGGGTTGAAAAGCAGTATTAGAGAGTTGGTGCAGGCAAAGGAACCAACAACGTTTCAGGCAGCAGTTGACAAAGCAGAATTGACAGAGAAAGATAAGATCAGGCAGATGAATGAGAGAGCTGGGGATAAGCGCAAATGGGAAGGACCGACCCGAGACAGTAAGAGGCCGAGCACGAACAGAATTGAATCGCGGACAAGTTTTCTGTCAGCAGAAAAGCCTTGTAGTAAATGTAACCGAGTGCACCGGGGTGAATGTTTGGCTGATAAAGGGGGATGCTATAACTGCGGGAAGACGGGACATTTGGCCCGAGATTGCCGTGGGCAGAGATCTTGTTTTCATTGCGGGATGTCGGGTCATGTTAAATGGGATTGTCCGCAGCTAAAGAAGGGTCAAGCAGGGGGTGAAGGTGGTAGCAATGGAGGTAAAGGTAATGAGAGAAAGGTGGAGCCGGCTCGTGCTAGAGCGAGGGCATTCCACATGACAGCTGAGGAGGCGGAGAACGCGCCAGATGTAGTGACAGGTACCTTTCCTGTAGATTCGATATTTGCTAAAGTGATGTTTGATACGGGGGCAAATCGTTCATTTGTGTCGCCCGTTTTTGCTCAAAGATCGAGGGTGAAACCCAAGAGGTTAAACTTGGGGTTTGAAGTAGACATAGCGGGTGATTGTCGAGTCTGGGTAAGGGATGTCTATGAGGGTTGCAATATAGACATAGACGGTCACTCATTTCCATTGGAACTTTATCCCATGGGAATGGGGGAGTTTGATGTAGTCCTAGGAATGGACTGGCTAGCGGAGAATGATGCGAGCATTGTGTGTAATAAGAAGTTGATCCGTATACCTCTAGCCGATAAGGGAGAGGTGGTAATATACGGGGATCAACGAAGTAGGAAGTAGTGTCTAATTTCGTTGATGAAAGCTAGGCGATGTTTGGGGAAGGGTTGCGCGGGGTATCTAGCGTATGTACTAGATGCCAAGAAAGAGAAGAAAAGTGTGGAAGATGTACCCGTAGTAAGCGAGTACCCGGAAGTGTTTCCGGATGACTTGACGAGCCTACCCCCGGATCGTCAAGTGGAGTTCAGAATTGACCTCGTACCGGGGGCGGCACCGATTGCTCGTGCGCCCTATCGGTTAGCTCCGGCAGAGATGAAGGAGATGATGACCCAATTGCAGGAGTTACTTGACAAAGGTTTCATTCGTCCGAGTTCATCACCTTGGGGAGCACCTGTACTTTTCGTTAAGAAGAAAGATGAATCGATGCGGATGTGCATAGATTATCGTGAGCTTAATAAGGTGACCGTGAAGAACAAGTACCCGCTTCCGAGGATCGATGACCTCTTCGATCAACTGCAAGGCGCGAGTTACTTCTCAAAGATAGACTTGAGGTCGGGTTATCATCAGTTGAAGGTGAGAGAGGAAGACGTACCGAAGACGGCGTTCCGTACGAGATATGGGCATTACGAGTTCCTAGTCATGCCCTTCGGGCTGACTAACGCGCCCGCAGTATTCATGGATCTGATGAACCGGGTGTGTAACTCGTTGTTGGATAAGTGCGTGATCGTCTTTATTGACGATATCTTAATCTACTCTCGTACGTGGGAGGATCATGAGCGTCATCTTCGGACAACGTTGGAGTTGCTAAAGCGCGAAAAGTTGTATGCAAAGTTTTCGAAATGCGAGTTCTGGCTCAGAGAAGTCCAGTTTTTGGGGCACGTAGTATCTGCGGATGGAATCAAAGTGGATCCTGCAAAAATCGAAGCCATCAAAGACTGGGAAGCGCCTAGGAACCCTTCAGAGGTGAGAAGTTTCCTTGGTCTAGCCGGATACTACCGTAAGTTTATTCAAGATTTTTCTCGAATAGCTTCGCCTTTGTCCTTGTTGACAAGGAAGGACGTCAAATTCGTGTGGGAAGAAGCTCAGAGGACCGCGTTTGAGAAGTTGAAGGAAAGTTTGTGCAGTGCTCCAATCCTATCGTTACCAAATGGATCGGAAGGGTTTGTAGTGTACAGCGACGCTTCCAAGCTCGGGTTGGGATGCGTGTTGATGCAGAATGGGAAGGTGATTGCCTACACTTCGCGTCAGTTGAAAGATCACGAAAAGAATTATCCCACCCATGACATGGAATTAGCGGCCGTTGTCTTTGCGTTGAAAATCTGGCGACATTACCTCTATGGGGTGAAGTGTCAGATTTACACCGACCATAAGAGCCTGAAGCACCTGTTTGATCAAAAAGAGCTGAACATGAGACAGAGGAGGTGGATAGAACTGTTGAACGATTACGATTGCGAAGTCCTTTACCACCCGGGTAAAGCCAATGTGGTGGCAGACGCGTTGAGTCGGAGAGAACGTGGAGAGCAGACCAAAGTCGTGGCTTTCCGAATGGAAGCAACCTCAAATCTGCTCGAAGAGATTAAGAAGTTTCAGAAAGAAGCACTGTTAGAAGGAAATGTGAAGAGCGAACGAGTTGTCGGGATTGCGACATCGTTTGAAGTCAACAGTAGCGGGTTGAATTGCATGAAAGGCCGAGTGTGGGTGCCAAGGATCGGTGACTTGAGAGTAAAGATCCTCGAAGGGACGCATAGGTCACGATTGTCCGTGCACCCGGGCACGAATAAGATGTATCAAGACTTGAGACAGTTCTACTGGTGGCCGGGGATGAAGAAGGATATCGCTCATTTCGTGGAGCGGTGTGTGACTTGCCTGAAGGTTAAGGCGGAACATCAACGACCTTATGGAGAGTTGCAGTCCACGGTGATACCAGTGTGGAAGTGGGACAACATCACGATGGATTTTGTCACGAAATTGCCGAAAACCCCTAAAGGCAATGATACGATCTGGGTGATAGTGGACATTCTCACCAAATCAGCTCATTTCTTGCCTATGAGGGAGTCGGACTCGTTGGAAAAGTTGGCACGGTTGTACATCACCGAGATTGTGTCTAGGCATGGAGTGCCAAAGTCCATTGTGTCCGATCGGGATAGTCGATTCACATCGAAGTTTTGGAGGAGCCTTCAGCGTGAATTGGGGTCTCAAGTGAAGCTGAGCACGGCGTATCATCCGCAGACGGATGGTCAGAGCGAAAGGACCATCCAAACGCTGGAAGATATGTTGAGGGCTTGTGTAATTGATTTCAAAGGATCGTGGGAGACGCACTTGCCGTTGATAGAATTCTCTTACAACAACAGCTATCACGCGAGTATTCAAGCAGCACCATTTGAGGCGTTGTACGGACGAAAATGCCGTACGCCGTTATGCTGGAATGAAGTGGGAGAAAGACAGTTGACGGGTCCGGAAAATGTTCAGCTGACGTCAGAAAAGATTGAAGTGATTCGAGAAAGAATGAAAGTTGCCCAAGACCGACAGAAAAAGTATGCCGATAGGCGGAGGAAGCCGATTGAGTTCCAAGTAGGTGATAGAGTAATGCTCAAGGTGTCACCTTGGAAGGGCGTGGTCCGTTTTGGAAAGAAAGGGAAGCTGAGACCGAGGTATGTCGGACCGTTCGCGATAGTTGAAAGAGTAGGCCCTGTAGCTTACAAGTTAAAGTTACCAGAAGAACTAGAGCGAATCCACCCGACCTTCCATGTTTCAAATTTGAAGAAGTGTCTAGCCGAAGCCGATGTGACCATTCCGATAGAAGATGTAAGCATTGACGAGAAGTTGGCGTACGAGGAAGAGCCAGTCGAAATTTTAGACACTAAAGTACGAAAGACGAGGAATAAGGAGACACGTTTGGTGAAGGTTCAGTGGAAATATCATCAAGGACGAGAAGCAACGTGGGAGGCGGAAGCGGAGATGAGAAGCAGGTACCCTCACCTCTTTAAGAATGGAATTCCGGGGACGGAATTCTTTTGAGGGGGGAGTGTTGTAACAACCGAGATTTTATTGCAATTAAATAAATTAAGGCTTGTGTAAAAAGTGAAACAAGAAGAAAGTTTGAGGGGTCAAAGTGTAAAGTTTGGGAAGAATATTTAAAAGGGGCCCAAAACCCTAGGAGGAAAATCATTCTTCAAATCAGTATTATTTTTGTGTGTGCTCTGTGGTGTGCGGCGGCTGTGAGGAAAAGAAGAAACGAAGAAAGGACGTGGTTGGTGATCTTTGGGAAAGCTAGAGAAGAATCCTTGGCATCTTCAAGTAAGTATTCTAATCTCCTTCTCCTTAGCTCCTTTTTCCCGATTAGAAGCTGTTTGGGAGGGTTTGGGTGTGTGTAATCACACACACAATCTGTTTCCAGCGCTGTTTCCTTAATAAGAGGGTGGGAAGATCGTCTTTCTTGAGTTTAATTGGTAATGTGAGCCTAGAATCTTTATTTGAACCGAAATTCTAGTTTAGCCTAAAGGTTTTCGGGGAGTCCTAGCAAGTTTTCGATTTGGAACAGTAGAAAACCCTGTACCAGATCTGTCTGCGTATCTGGGGGAAGAAGATGAAGTGGTAAAGTCTGAAATTCGCAAGCTAAGCCTGCGAGTTTGAGAAGTTCGCAAGCTAAGCCTGCGAGTTTGAGAAGTTCGCAAGCTAAGCCTGCGAGTTTGGGAAGTTCGCAAGCTAAGCCTGCGAGTTTGGGAAATTATCGCAACCCAAGGTTGCGAGTTTAGAGTCTTGCGAGTTTAGAGTCTTGCGAGTTTAGAGTCTTGCGAGTTTAGAGTCTTGCGAGTTTAGAGTCTTGCGAGTTTTAGAGTTCTGCGATTTTCGTGTCTTGCGAGTTAGAGCTGAGAAAGTTTAGGATCCAAGTTAGATGCATCCACTTAATCAATAAATTATTGTTTAGGTGTGCGTTTGGAGCGAGTCTTGAAGTAAACGGGAGTTGCAATCAGGTGAGTTTTCTAAACCCAAAATGTGTGGCTTTTAATGTGTTTTCTAAAGGAGTATTTATGAAGAGAATTGCCATGCTATATTTTATGCTTTGAAGGTACAAATGTTGTTTGTAAGTTTTATGTTGAATGTATGCATACATCGAGGAGACGTAAACTGGCAAAGACGGGAAAGTAGTTCCGCCAGCTCTCGTGCGGGAAGGGAGGTCCCTATATGCCAGGAGCGAGGCTCCGCAAGGCAGTGCGAGGCTGACTCGTTGTCACCTTCGGGTGGCTTCAGGGTGTCAGATTACGAGGAGGCGGACTTTAGTTCGTATATGATTTTGACATGTTGAGTATAAACGTTTTATGCTGAAAAGATAACTGTTTTTAAATGCTTCGATAACTGTTAGGAGGGACTCACTAGACCTCATGGTCTAACCCTCGCATTTTCAAAATTAAAACATTTTCAGGTAAGCAGGTTTCCAGGAGCTCGGGCAAATAGGCTGAGCTTAGCGAGAAGAGTAAAGATGGATAGAGACACTCTAGTATTTAGTATTTCTCAGTTGTGTAGGTTGTTCCGCAAACCTATTAAGTATTTGTAATGAAATTTTGTGACCGTGATTTTGGGATGTTATGAATTTGATGTTTTGCATGTTAAGTTCAGGAGGGTCTTTATATCTACATAGTCATTCACAGATGTTATAGTTAGTGTTATATATAGATGCTGCAGTTTATTTTATTTTATATAGATGTTGCGGTTTATTTTATTTCAACGTATAATAGTGTTATATATAGATAAAGTGCGGTTGTATTTTATTTCAACGTATAATAGTGTTATATATAGATAAAGTGCGGTTTATTTTATTTCAATGTATAATAGTGTTATATATAGATAAAGTGCGGTTTATTTTATTTCAACGTATAATAGTGTTATATATAGATAAAGTGCGGTTTATTTTATTTCAACGTATAATAGTGTTATATATAGATAAAGTGCGGTTGTATTTTATTTCAACGTATAATAGTGTTATATAAAGATAAAGTGCGGTTGTATTTTATTTCAACGTATAATAGTGTTATACATAGATAAAGTGCGGTTTATTTTATTTCAATGTATAATAGTGTTATATATAGATAAAGTGCGGTTTATTTTATTTCAACGTATAATAGTGTTATATATAGATAAAGTGCGGTTGTATTTTATTTCAACGTATAATAGTGTTATATATAGATAAAGTGCGGTTGTATTTTATTTCAACGTATAATAGTGTTATATAAAGATAAAGTGCGGTTGTATTTTATTTCAACGTATAATAGTGTTATACATAGATAAAGTGCGGTTTATTTTATTTCAACGTATAATAGTGTTATATATAGATAAAGTGCGGTTTATTTTATTTCAACGTATAATAGTGTTATATATAGATAAAGTGCGGTTTATTTTATTTCAACGTATCATATTGTTATATATAGATAAAGTGCGGTTGTATTTTATTTCAACGTATAATAGTGTTATATAAAGATAAAGTGCGGTTGTATTTTATTTCAACGTATAATAGTGTTATATATAGATAAAGTGCAGTTTATTTTATTTCAACGTATAATAGTGTTATATATAGATAAAGTGCGGTTTATTTTATTTCAACGTATCATATTGTTATATAGAGATAAAGTGCGGTTTAGGGACCCTAGTTGTCATTCTTAAAAGTTTAGGACCTAATTGGCATTCTTAAAAGTTTAGGGACCTAAGTTGTCCTTCTTAAAACCGTAGGGACCTAAGTTGTCATTCTTAACATTTTTTTATAAAAAACACATATTTAACAATTTTTTTTATAAAATGTGTTTTTTTATAAAAAATTGTTAAGAGTGTGTTTTTATAAAAAAATTGTTATAGTTTTATGGTTTTATGTTTGAATGTGATATTTGTATGTTATAATGTGTATGTTGTTATAGTGTGTTTTTTCATATAAAAATTGTTAAAAATGTGTTTTTTTATAAAAACACACCCTTAACAATTTTTTATAAAAACACACTCTTAACAATTTTTTTATAAATAAACCTGTTTTTATAAAAAATTGTTAAGGGTGTGTTTTTATAAAAAAATTGTTAAGAGTGTGTTTTTATAAAAAAAAAACATTGTTAACAATTTTTTATTTATAAAAACACACTCTTAACAATTTTTTTATAAAAAAACTCTTAACAATTTTTATATGAAAAAACACACTATAACAACATACACATTATAACATACAAATATCACATTCAAACATAAAACCATAAAACTATAACAATTTTTTTATAAAAACACACTCTTAACAATTTTTTATAAAAAAACACATTTTTAACATTTTTTTTATAAAAACTGTTTTTATAAAAAAAAATTAACAATTTTTTTTATAAAAAAACACATTATAAAAACCATAAAACTATAACATTTTTTTTTATAAAAACACACTATTAAACATTTTTTATAAAATAATGTTTTTATAAAAAATTGTTAAGGGTGTGTTTTTATAAAAAAATTGTTAAGAGTGTGTTTTTATAAAAAAAACACATTGTTAATAATTTTTTTTATAAAAACACACTCTTAACAATTTTTTTATAAAAAAACACTCTTAACAATTTTTATATGAAAAAACACACTATAACAACATACACATTATAACATACAAATATCACATTCAAACATAAAACCATACATATCATGTTAAACATAGAACATATTCAAACATAAGTTATAAACACTATAACAACCTACAAATCATATATCTTAACTTAAAATAACATACAAAAAATAACAAATAACATAAGGAAAACATACCAAAGAGGTAATACGAGACATCTTCACAAAACCCGAACGCGTATTCCACACGACAAAATTGAGAGAGTGGGAGAAAATTGAGAGAGTTTGATTAAAAACTGAGAGAGTTATAAAATAATGAGAGTGAACGGTTTTTGGTCCCTCCCACCCCTTATATAGTGCGGCCGATGTTATAAGAATTAGGGTTTGAGGCTTCAAATTTTTTTTAGGGTTAACCCTGTGCCGACGCGTGGCACAGGAGCCCGCGATCGCGGGAGGTCAAAGAAAGTCAATCGCGGGCAGGGACCAAAAATGCACACGCAGGAATTCTTGAGGGGGGAAAGCTGTACCGCGGGTATTCTTGAGGGACCAACGCGGGCAAAGTGGGCAATCTTTGGTGACACGTGTAGCCCGCGATCGCGGGGGTCAATGAGTCAAACACAGGCAGGGACCAAAACTGCACACGCGGGCATTCTTGAGGGGGGAAAGCTGGACCGCGGGCATTCTTGAGGGACCAACGCGGCCAAGTGGGTAAACATTGGTGACACGTGGCCTGGAGCCCGCGATCGCGGGCTCCATCGCGGATTTTTAGGGCATTTTTGCAAAACGAGAGAGATTTTGGGTATTTCAGTAAAAGATGGTCAAACTTAGGGTATTTTAATTAATTTCCCTTTTTTTTATAATAACACACTCTTAACAATTTTTTTATAAAAAAACACTCTTAACAATTTTTTTATAAAAAACACTCTTAACAATTTTTTTATGAAAAAACACACTATGACAACATACACATTATAACATACAAATATCATATTCAAACATAACACCATAAAACTATAACAATTTTTTATAAAAACACACTCTTAACAATTTTTTTATAAAAAAACTGTTTTTATAAAAAATTGTTAAGGGTGTGTTTTTATAAAAAATTGTTAAGAGTGTGTTTTTATAAAAAAAAAACACATTTTTAACAATTTTTTTATAATAACACACTCTTAACAATTTTTTTATAAAAAAACACTCTTAACAATTTTTTTATAAAAAAACACACTATAACAACATACACATTATAACATACAAATATCACATTCAAACATAAAACCATACATATCATGTTAAACATAGAACATATTCAAACATAAGTTATAAACACTATAACAACCTACAAATCATATATCTTAACTTAAAATAACATACAAAAAATAACAAAAAACATAAGGAAAACATACCACAGAGGTAATACGAGACATCTTCACAAAACCCGAACGCGTATTCCACACGACAAAATTGAGAGAGTGGGAGAAAATTGAGAGAGTTTGATTAAAAATTGAGAGAGTTATTAAAAAAATGAGAGTGGCCGTTTTTTGCCCCCCCCCCCCCCTTATATAGTGCGGCCGAAGAACAAATTTAGGGTTTGGTTCGTCAAAGGGATTTTAGGGTTAACCCTGTGCCGACACGTGGCACTTTTGCCCGCGATCGCGGGGGGTCAAAGAAAGTCAAACGCGGGCAAGGACCAAAACTGCACACGCGGGCATTCTTGAGGGGGGAAAGCTGGACCGCGGGCATTCTTGAGGGACCAACGCGGGCAAAGTGGGCAAACTTTGAACACGTGTAGCCCGCGATCGCGGGGGTCAACGAGAGTCAAACGCGGGCAGCGACCAAAACTGCACACGCGGGCATTCTTGAGGGGGGAAAGCTGGACCGCGGGCATTCTTGAGGGACCAACGCGGGCAAAGTGGGCAAACTTTGGTGACACGTGGCCTGGAGCCTGCGATCGCGGGCTCTATCGCGGATTTTTGGGGTATTTTTGTAACATGGGAAAGATTTAGGGTATTTCAGTAAAACATGGTTTGACTTAGGGTATTTTAATTAATTTCCCTTTATTAAATGCTTATTTGGATAAGTATTTACTAATTCACATTACATTATTGGATGAATGGATGAATATGGCAATACCCAAGAATTTTACCCGATAAATGATGGCAAAGACTTTTGCCACAGTTAGCGCTTACCGAAAAAATTGTTGTATACGGTGTCGTTTTGGTGGACTAAAATATTACCCGATAAGTAAGTGGTTGTGTTGAACTTCATCGAAAAGCGCTTACCCGGATAAGCACTTGTTAAACGACCCATAGCATATGGTTTCTTGACATGTCTCGATGTTCATTTTTCTATGTAATTTCTTAATAAAAATCTGTACATTATTAAGTGGTGTACTATAATTCTTTTTGGCATTATATATAATACATTTAATTATTGGTTAATAATTATTTCATAATGGGACCCTTTATTTTAATTTTAAATAAAAACTTATATAAACGAGATCGAATTATGACCACTTCATGTCTGTGGTCGTGTGGGACAGGGTAGAGTGGAGGTGACTCTGATTTTTCCTTTAACGTGCCCCTACTGTCCCATCTCCGCGAGTGAACGAAGAGTGACTCTGCTCGACCTCATGCCCTCTATCTCTACTCTCCACCAAATGTTGGCATTCCCGCAAACCCTAGTTTGTACTCGCTATTAAGAGAACACACACACACACACACAACATACAACAAGTTACCCACGTCTCTACTTCTCCCCTGCCTTCTTACCCTAGTTTGATATACTATTGTTGCTACTTTTCAAATTTAGTTTTGGTTTTTGTGATTTTTGCTTTTAATTTATGTTAATGTTACCCTTTTTTGTTGGAAATGAAAATGTGTTGTGGGTCTTTATTGGCTTTTTGATGTAGGTGTTCTATAAAACAAATTATGATTTATTGGTTTTCTTTCCAAATCTCCAATTTTCTTTTCAGATTGGTGTCATTAGTCTGCCATTAGGTTTAATCAATTTAGGGGCTGTTTGGCAATTGCTGAATGGTTTGGTGCAGAATGATTAAGAGACCTTTATGATGTAGTGCAAAATGAAATATGATTGTTTGGTAATTGTTTAGAATGAAATCAGGGTGCTGAATGGTTAAGGAAGACCCAAGATGCTAAATCATTCAGAGGGTTTTAGAAACATTAAGAGGTAGACATTTTTTTTTTGCCAAACATGATTTACCTCTTAGCGATTCAAATGTTGCCTTTTAATGGAACTAAACAAATAGCCCCTTAACCAAAATAGTTAAAAGAAAATCACATCTGAATGGAACAGTACTGAAACAGACTCTGGATAAATATGAAACGTGTTTAGGGTGTAATTATGAGTATTTATTTATTTATTGTAACAATAATACATACACACCTTAATTTAGAAAAGAAAAAATGGTGGTGTGCCTTGTGGACTCCACGTAATTCCCATCCCATTCTTTTCATGCCTCAAATGATGAGGAGACCAAGCCTTTGTCTTTAACCTCTAAAACAATGTCTACATGTCGCTTTTTGTCCATTTCTTATTTCAATAATATATAGGGAATTAATTTAAATAGTCATTTTACATTTTTAAATTGGTATTTTAGTTATTTCTTTTTTACTTTTACCAAAATATTAATACCTTCGCGATTTTTAGGCCCAGATCCGCAGTTTCGGCGGATTCATGTCCACAAGAATTTTTTTAAAAAATGGTATTATGGATGTAGTGACATTTCCGTCAAAATGAGTCATTTATGGATGTAGTGACATTTATGTGTACTAGATTTTGTGGATGTAGTGACACTTGCGGATCTGGGGTTGGGTTTTTGTGATTCACATTAGGATGAGGTGCACCGAGATGAGATGCACCGTGATGCATCCAATCAATCCATGTATCAAACGTGATTCATAGGTGGGTTTGAGATTAAAAGTGATGAATGGTCCATATCATTTTTACCTTCTCACCTTAACTCTTCTTCTCATACGATCATTCATATTCCATTATATATATATATATATATGGGTTGAGTTTTAGTGAGAATAAAAGTTATGGTGAGAAAAGGTAAAACTTGATTTCCACCCTTGGATACACGTAGTATGAGATGCATCAAGATGCACCGAATTAGTTCTCTATGAAGCGTGATTCATAGGGTGTGTTTGAGATCAAAAGTGATTAATAGTCTAGAGCTCTTTTTACTTTCTCACATTCACTCTTCTTTTCACACGTTCTTTCATCACACACATACATATAGATAATATAGGCGAAGGATCGTGTGATAAGTTGAGTTAACTTGAGAAGCGTGAGAAATAGATCTGAATTTTGGTCACTTTTAATCTATAGCTCACTCATGAATCGTGCTTGTTACGGGGATTGATCCAGTGCATCTCATTCGAATTTGTATCAAACGGTTGATAATCATTTCTCACCCTTCTCACGTTAACTCTATTTATCATCGAAACCTAACCCTATATGTACACACACACACACACACACTTTATAATAGAATGGAGTTTATGAGACTTTAAAAATACCAAGTGTCCTAATAAATTGTTTAATAGAACTAAACAATAAAACATTATTTCTAAAAGTATTATA
This sequence comes from Saussurea involucrata, assembly GCA_033807775.1. Classification (NCBI taxonomy): domain Eukaryota; kingdom Viridiplantae; phylum Streptophyta; class Magnoliopsida; order Asterales; family Asteraceae; genus Saussurea; species Saussurea involucrata. The sequence goes on along the minus strand of CM066322.1, from coordinate 10,415,450 downwards.
ATAAGTTTATGTCAATTCTATCCATACATGTTCTATAGTGGTATGTCACTGAGATGAAGTATGAATGTCATGTTCTTGTTTTGAATATGATTATTAATCATTTAAATGAAATCAAATATCATTAAATTAGTTATATTGTTTTTTGATCGGCTTTTTAATACATCTTGCTACAATTGTTATCAATTTTGGAAAAAGTGAATTAAAAGGGGTTCAACTTTAGGTTGATTTTTATTCGGAAAACCAACTTTTAAAATTATCATTTAAGGTTATAAAACCAACTTTTTACATAATTAAAACTTTTAATTACCTGATGACCTGTTCTGTTTAATGATAAGATGACTAAAGTAATATATATTATATATTTTGTAAATGGCAACTAAGATTCCATTCGTATTTAAAATTTAAAATAATAACACAACACCAATAACTAGAAATATAAAAAAAAAACAAAAATTATTTTTCTCGCTCAATCGAAAGGGCTATTAGGGTCGTTTGGTTCCATTGTGTTTTTGGTGGAGTTTAAGTACCAAAATCTGATTTATGTTCGAGTCTCAAGGTCATTTTCAGGTTTGTTTCGTCTGTAAGTGATATATTGGCATAATTGTGGTATGCAACAACACTTCAATTTACATTGATCATTGAATTCCCTAGCGATTCAATTCAAGGTTAATTTTGTTTATTTATTTCTTATATGTTTGATAGTTGTTGACCGTTGGATTTTTCACAATGTTAATCCATTTTTGTTTGATTCCACAATTGTGAAAGAGTTTCATCTATCCTGATATTGTTCTGACCTATGATGGTCAACAACAACATTAAGGAAGGGAAAGGAGGACATTAATTGTTCAAGTTCTCCAATGGATCACTAATGAATCATAATGGTGAATGATGGAGGGGAACATGAAGCGAGAACCAAAATATAAGAAACAAGGATAATTAAAAGGGTGACAAAGGCAAAACTTGAGGGAATGATTAGTGTTTGTTGGATTAGACCGTATGGATACATTTATTGGTATTGTAGTTAACACTTCAGAGCAAGGTAACCTAGAGAGACTGTAACACACTAAAATTCATGATTTAGAAAATAAATAATTATTGGGGATTAAAAATTTAAAGAGCCCCGACATAAGGGATTAAAATGTCAAAACTCGAAAAATATGATTTTATTGCATAAATAAAATTAATAAAAAAAAGAAATAGAATATTTTGAATTTTATTGGATTGGGACGAAGATGCAAAAATGAAAACTAGAGGGGCTAACTCTGCCAAAAGTGGAACACTAATTTGGAAATGATTGAGATTTGAGAAATCATTTCCCAAATCCAGTTTTTCTTGTTCTAGGGCCGATTTGGTGCCTTATAACTTTGAGTTTTTGACTGAAATTTTGAGTAAACGTTCCCAAGGGTGTAAGGGAGTAAACCCCTTCGGAATTTCTAAGTTTCATCGAGAAATGAGGAAGATATCGAGTTTGGAGTAACATAGGGTCATTCCGCACAAAAACGGCGATTGGAGGTAAAATACTCAACCAAAATTTATGTATTTTATAAGGTTGGCTTCGTTTTAAAATTACCTTTCCAATGGTATAAGTTTCATGGGCAATGCTAGGCTGTGCATCGAGTATTTTGGGTGAGAAACCGCTATGGCGGTGGATCGACGGGATCGGGTACCAAATCTCGATTTTTGATTTGAATAATGAATCGTAAGGGCTATAAATTGGGGTATGAGTTAGGATTAACGTTATTTATGAACTTTTGTAAAACCTTTGGTGAAAAACGGCCGAGAAACGATCCCAAACGGATGTCGTTCACAATAGCGGCACCAAAGGTGCGACCGGACTCGGTCGGGTGTCAAGTTGGGCCGACCAACATTGGAACGAGATGTTGGGCCGGAGCTGACTTGTCTCAGGTTGGTTTCGGTTAGATCGAGTCATTCCGATTAAATCTATATTTATTAAAAAGAAAGAATTGATTCATGTTTATTTACTTGGATTAATCGAAATAAATCGAGATGTTTCGGTTAAGTTGGTCAATATTTGGACATCAAATTATAAAGGGTATTAATGAAATTGGTTCTCGCATCTATCGGATTTACTTTTTCGAGATTTAGCATTTATTTAATATTTTAATCTCTAACTTATTTTTTTATTTAAGGGTGGAGGGTTATTAGATTATAATAAATAATTTAACAACTTTTTTAAGAAGTCGTGATTGGATAATTGTGGAATTGGACATTTTTAAAACAAGAGGCGTGTATAAATATAGGTGACGAGGTATGCTTAGGGGTTGACCCGTTGACCATGCCAAGCCGAGGGTTGATAATGTCGACCTGTTTGATTTTTGGGTTGACTTTTTTGGAAAAGTCAAGACACTAATTAATTAAACGTAATTATGTGTTATAGGGTATTACTCAGGGACGAGGTTTAGCTAAGCAGAGTTATTCAGGTGAGTCTTCATGAGACTTACACTGTAACACCCTCGACTTGGGAAGAACAACTAAATAAAATTTTGATGAAATAACCACTTAAGAAATAAAATTCCTTCTACTAACTATTCATCGAATAACCCCAAGATAAAATGTAACAGATCTCATAATTAACAACTCAAAATCATACTATGTGACCACATACAGTCGGGTGTTACTTAACACAATTACAATTTGCTAATCCCAAATAAGTGCGGAAGACTTCACTTAAACAAACCACTTCTCGTGCACCCTACTAGCACTCATCACTCCACAGTGTAGCTAAAGTTATTCCCAACCTGAACCTGTTGCACATGCCGACAAATAAAAAGGGTTAGACTAACGCCTAGTGAGTTCAAGAGTTTTATCATGACCATATAATTCATAAAACGAGAGAGAGATGCAATTTAAATCATGAGTTCAAAAGAATTTACTTTAGATGCAAATCGCCCATTTTTCCAACACACACAAATCCCGTGCTGTAAGCTTTAGTATAAAATGATTCTCAAAACGGACTCATTCCAAAACCCACTTGAAAAGTGAAATAGTATTTGATTTCTAAAATGATTGAAATCATGAAATAATCGCCATTATTCAAAACATCCCAAACACGGATGAGATATAACCCACAACTTACATACCATGGAAAACAATCCATACAAAAATAACACGTCACTGAAAACATGGATAGAAATAAATACCCAAAGCAACACCTTTCGGTGACGGGGGAGGCCCGTTTACATCGCACGTGACGGAACACAAAAATGGGTAACATAACCATGAATTAAAACAAACACGTGGACTATTCTCACAAAATAACGAGCTCAATCACTCTAGATCTATTGCCCGTGGAGACTAAGGAGCCCCCAACTTCAACCACTCTAGGTCTATACATTGGGTCACTCAAAGTCCACAAAACAAGCACATATGGGATTACACCTTACTGCCCATGGGAAGCTGCCCGACCATATAGGCCCACACCTTACTTACCATGGAACCCGATGCCTATCCCGTGCCAAGCACATCTGGAATTACACCTTACTGCCCATGGGGCGATGCCCGGCCATATAGGCCACATCTTACTTACCATGGAACCTGATGCTTATTCCGTGCTACAATATGAGAAACTAGCGTCTCATTATTGAACGTAAAAACTCAAGTGCCTATGGATCCATAGCTAATAAGGTCTAAAACATTTCATGGCCCCAAACGAATGAACAAATGCATTCAAAACATTTAATTCCCCAATAAACATAAATCATGACCAAAACTCGACTTTAAACTATCAAAACTGGACAAATGTCCCCAAGACTTAACAAAATCCATTTCCGAGTCATAAGCTCGACTAACTCAAAAGGATCAATCATGAAAAGTCATAAAATGAAAATTAAGCGTAGCAACACACACTTTTGACGATAAATACTTTGAACCCATGAAAACCCGAATCAATACATTGGGTTAGGACAACCCCTTTTTCCAAAGGACTCACATCTTTACATTTTCAATTCGTCCCATAACGTACTATATGCATATTTCCAAAATTATACTTTAAAATGCATTTTCGTAACAAGTAGGCTCCGTTTATAAAATAAATTATCAAAGCATTTTCATTTATGGTTTATCTATCAAGTTTCCCAAAAATCCAAAATATGGACATTTTACCACATTTACCAAGTTAAATACTTCAAAAGTCAAAACCCACCAAATAACCCAATAGATAATTTTCATGTAAACACATAAATACTTGGAAAATAACATTTTTGGCATGTACAACGTTTTCACAAATCAACTTGAACTCACCTTGCTAGATTTAGGCTAAATCTAGATTTTTCCCAAACGTAAGCTCCTTTGAAGAAACATGAATCATCAAGCCAAATCTTCCAAAAACCTAGATCCATAAGTTTCCAACCATAAATATTCATCCCCAAACACTTAGAATCGTTTCCCCAACATAAAACATCAAAACCCCAACTTATACCAAAACCCTAACTTTCATAGATGAAGAAAAGGAGAACATTACCTTAACCACAACGTGAATCCACCTACCAAAATACCTCTAGAATCACCAAGATGAACCACACACTCCAAATCTTCAAAATGGAGAAAAGGGTTGGATGAAACCCTAGAAACTTGATGAAGAAGATGAAGTTAATGGGTTCTAGGAAGGTTATGGTTTATAAAATGATGAGGGGTTTGATTTGGGGAAGAAGGATGAGAAGAAGATGAAGGATTTAGGGTTTCTTGGGAGTAAAATCAGTTTTTGAGAGAGAGGGCTATCTGATTTGGGTGTTGGAAATGAAATGAGGGAAGAGAGGGAAAAGTCTTAAAAGGAAACCAAAATATTTCATCAGATGTAGCGTGGACATCCGGATGATGTATCCCACGGACGTCCGGCCTTGACCCGACCGACACCCCCTTTTCTCTGTTGCTTCAGCGGACGACCTGCGGATTTTCGCGCATCGCTGGCGTCCGACCTTGCGCCCATGTGGACGTCCGCAAGTCCAATATTTCGTTTTTCCTGAAATTTCGGGGTGTTACATACACTAGGGTGCATACTATGTACAAATTATTTTATGCATTAATTATGGATGTGCTATATGGGATTTGTTTGTACATGTTATATGATATATGTATTGCATGTATGTGATGTTATGGGATTCGCATGGTACTTGTTTTATTTTAAACTTTTACGCATGCTTATAAATGGGATAAACTCACATATGTTATTAAATGTAATATGGGGAAATATGAGTGGTTCGCTACTGAAATGTCGGGATTTATGCATGCAAGGGAGGACTGTGGGGAATCTAGGGGTAAGGGTTGGGTAGCTCCCACCTGAACCATTGGCGTGTAGTGACCATGTCATATGATATTGAGATCTCAAATAAAATTTTAAAAGGGGATATTTTATGCATTGTTGATTTGGGGGTGTGGATTATATGTGTGTATGTGCATGAAAACCATGAACTCCCTGAGCTTATTAGCTGACTAGTGTATGCATCTCAAGATAGGTGCTTCCAGGATAGATACGGAACGAAAAATGTTAAATTCAACAACCTAACCATGTGGAGAAACTTCATTTGATTTTGATTTTTGAGCTCAATAATTTAGTTTTTATTTATTTTATTTTATAATTAACAATGGCATGAGTCTTTAGTATCCACATAAGTTATAATACCACATCATGATGAGGTAAGTAGTCGTATATGAATCAGGTAATCAAAACCTCATACATATATAAGTTTGTTTCGTATCCTAAAATAATGATTTTTAAAGTTGGTTTTTTAAAATAAGAATCGACTCAAAGCTGATTTAATTTTGACACTATAAGTATTTTTTGAACATAATATTCTAACCCAAAATAAACATATTCTATTTCATTCGTCCAAACATTACAATTGTGGTCCTGACATGACAACTGTATAACCGAGGACGTGAATGTTAAGGTCAAAATTGACTGCTTATTCTTATTTTCCGTTTTTTTTATATTTAATCAATCAAGTAACAATATTTTATAGAATTTTAATGTAAAAATTATAATTAACACAATTCATAGTAATGATCAACAACACCTGATATAAATTAGGATATTTGACTAAAATAACCAAATCAAACAAAGAAATTGGTCGTTTAGCCATTTATCTCTCATTTTTACCCAAATATCATTACTTCCGTAATATGTAGGACTGCAATTGTTGATCTAACTCAAAACACACAAAAAAGTACGAATTAGATCGATTTTCATTTTTTTACATATTGCAGATCTGGGTCGGTAATTGCGGATCTGAGTCAAAATTTTCCATTTTTTTAGAGAAAATCGATAAAATGTATATTTATTGTGTTTTTGAGTTAGGTCCACAGTTGTGAATCTATATATTGCGAAAGTAGTTATATTTAGATAAAAATGAGAGAAAAATAACTTAAAAGATCAATTTTTATTGTTAAAATGGTTATTTAAGTCAATTTTTGATTTAATAAAAGGTAACATGACTAATCATTGATAAATCATAAATGAGCCAGCAAAGTTGAACTAAAAGCTTTGTTTTTCATGCAACTATATGAGCCGATGATTGTGACGTATTTTGTTTTAAGGTAATATGATCCCTACCCTTACGCCTCCAGCCCACCCCACCCCACCCATCTACCGTTGCAACATTTTATTGGATGTTTGTGGTTTGGTTTAAAGCGGTTTTAACTTTCCGAATAAATTATTATTCAATTTTTATATATCAACAATAATTACAAACTAAAGTCTCGGAAACAACTATCTAAACAAAGATTACAAAATAAACTCTAAATCTAGAACAAGATGTTCAAAACCCTAATCTAAAGAGAGAGAGAGAATGAAAGAGATTCTAAATTGTGAAAGTGAGAAAACGACTTCAGTGGTTTTTCAAAGGAAAGAAAAAATGAATGTGATGATCATCTGAAACCCTAAACCATTGTTTATATACTATAAACCAATTTGCACTTTAGTCCCTTAACTTCTTAAACTGTGCTTCGCTACCCTTTATCTTCACAAGAAAGTGAGGCGCCACCCTTGTACTTCTAGATCCCAACTTCCAGCTTTTATTTAACTTTCAGCTTTTATACAACTAACCCCCTCAAGTATCTGAAACAATACAACATCATAAATTAATAGATGACAAGATTGAAACAAGTTACTTACCTTTTAACACCCTCCCTCAATCTTGACATCTAAATAAATCCAACATATGTAATTTATCGCAAAGATAATTATGTTGGTTTATTCCAAGAGATTTAGTAAAAATATCTGCAGGATTTTCTGTTGAAAGAACTTTGACAGTTTTCAACAATCCTGAAGAAACCTTTTCTCTTACTTGATGAACGTCGATTTCAATATGTTTAGTTCGTTCATGGAAAACTGGATTGTTAGCAATCTGGATTGCAGACTTGTTAATTTGTTATCACAATTTAGATTTACAGGTAGTAAATCCTTTATTTTCAATTCTTTCAAGACACTAAGTACCCAAATTATTTCACATAGAGCTGATGCCATTGCTCTATACTCAGATTCCGCAGAAGAGCGAGAAACAGTTGTTTGTTTCTTACTCTTCCAAGAAATCATACAATTTCCCAAAAAAAAAACAATAACCAGTTATTGATCGACGTGTGGACAAACACTTGCCCCAATCAACATCGACAAACACATTTAATTTGAAATCAGAAGATACAGAAAAATTAACTCATTTACCTGGTCAAGCTTTCAGATAACGCAGCACCCTAAGAGCTAACTTTAAGTGAGATAATCTTGGTGAATGCATGAACTGGCTTAAACAATGAACAGTAAAGGCAATATCTGGTCTTGTAGCTAACAAATAAATCAACTTACCAACTAACTTTTGAAAACCAGTAAAGTCCTTTAAGGGAGGATCTTTTGAATCAGAACCACATGAATCTGTCACAACTAAGTTCATATCCATTGAAGTACCAATTGGTTTAACTCTCAAATACCCAAATTCATTTAAAAGTTCAAGACAGTACTTACGTTGTGACATACAAATCCCTTTTTCAGTTTTAAGAATTTCTATACCTAGAAAAAAAATTAATTCGCCCAGATCCTTGATCTTAAAATTTGATTTTAAATGTTCCTTTACTTTGTTTATTTCATTGATACAATTTCCAGTTAGTATAATATCATCAACATATACTAACAGAATAAGAAAAATAGAACCTATACTTTTAGAAAACAGAGAATAGTCACTTGAGCTTTGATGAAAACCATTTTCAATTAAACAAGATGATAGTTTTTCATACCATTGCCTAGGAGCTTGCTTCAAACCATACAAAGACTTAACCAATTTGCAAACTCTTTTGTCATTAGTAGAAAAGTATCCAGGAGGTAAAGACATATAAACTTCTTCAGTTAAGTCACCATACAAAAAAGCATTATTTACATCCAATTGACACAAAGACCAATCATATTGAACAACTAATGCAATAACACAACGTACAGTAACCATTTTAATAACTGGAGAAAAAGTTTCCTCATAATCTAATCCCTCCCGTTGAGAATACCCCTTAGCAACTAACCTAGCTTTATATCTTTCTATCTCGCCAGTGGACTTATATTTTATTTTATATATCCACCTACACCCAATAGGTTTACGGCCAGGGGGTAGATCAGTTAAAACCCAAGTTATATTTTAATACAAGGCTTCCATTTCGTCATTCATAGCACTTACCCAGTTTTGATCGTTACAAGCCTCATAAAAATTATTAGGTTCAATAGCCTTATTCAACGTGGAAACAAAACAGAAATTATCTTTATTAAGAAACGAATAGTTGACAACTTTTTGTATTACATATTTGACCTTTTCCTTCAACAACATAATCAATAAAACGATTAGGGAAATTTGAAGGACGGCTCGATTTTCTAGTAGAGGCAATATTAAGGTCAGTAGTAGATGTACCCTCAGTAGGGAAACTCAACCTCACATCATTATGACGAACACGTAAGGGACTAAATTCAGTACCACACTGACCATCGGCAGTCAAACCAGTACTACCAGAACCATGTGGTTCGGCAGCCCTATTACTATCTATGTTAGTACCGTTCAAATCAGTAGTACTGCCAGGAGTTACTCCGATAGCTCTATTTGGGCCACCAAGATGATCAGGGTCACTGTTACTATTAGAATTGGAATTAGTCCCAAGCTGAGTTTTCTCCCTATTCTCATCATAGGGTGTTTCAGAAGTGAACTCGTTAGTTTGAAAAAACATAGAATCAAAAAAGTTTAAAGTATTCAGATTATTTGAATCTAAAGCCTGCTTGGTTGCACCCATTTTAAAAGGAAATATAGTTTCATAAAATTTCACATCCTGTGAAATTACAATTTGCTTGGAATCTAGACTGTAGAGTCTATACCCCTTCTTTGAATTTGAATAACCCAATAGAACACATTTTTCAGCATGTGTAGAAAACTTATCAGTAATATTAGGTTTAATTGCAAAACAGAGACATCCAAAATTTCTTAAATGAGAAAGCACAGGTGCAAAACCAAACACAAGTTCATAAGGACACTTTCCATTCAAAACAGAAGACGGAGTTCTATTTATAAGATATGTGGCAGTGAGAATACACTCACTCCACATATTCAATCGAATGTCTCCTTGGAACATTAAAGCTCTAGCAACGTTTAACAAGTGTCTATGCTTGTGTTCTACTACCCCATTTTGTTGGGGAGTATATACGCAAGATGTTTGATGAATAATACTATTGAATTTAAAAAATTCTTCTAACCTATTATTAACGAATTCAGAACCATTATCACTTCTGAACACCTTTACAAATTTGCCAAATTGATTTAGGAGTAAACTGTAAAATCCAACAATAGTATCAAAAACTTCATCTTTATGTTTCAATAAGTAAACCCACACAGAACAAGTAAAGTCATCTACCACAGTTAAAAAATAGCGATAACCTTCTCTACTAGACACACGATAGGGACCCCATAAGTCAATATGAACTAAGTCCCCTAAGTTGGTGGTTTTATGCTCACTAAGGTTAAATTTGTCTCTAGCTTGTTTAGCTTTATGACATACCTCACAAGGAACATATATACTACCATCACTTAGATTCAATTTATTTTTCAACACAGTTAATACTTGATCAGCAGGATGCCCTAAACGACTATGCCAAAGTTGACGAGAAACATTACAATATATGGACATATTGGAACTATTAATACTGTTACTAAAATTCCTAGAACCAATAATATCATTTTGATTAACTTGACCAAATAAGTACAAAACTCCCCGTTCACTACCAGTCCCCACAACTTTCATTGCAGGAAAGTCCTGGATTAGAAAACACTTACACTCGTTAAACCCAACAAAAATTTTATTATCTCTAGCTAATTTATGCACAGACAATAAATTCACATGAAAATCAGGGATAACAAGCACATCAAACAATGTAACTTTATCATCTAGTTTAAAATTTCCAATCTTATTAATGATAGCTTCATCACCATTTGGTTGAGTAACCTTCAAATTAAGATCAGAAATATCAACCACATTGTCTAAACAAGAGACCGAAGAGGTCATATGCTGGTTGGCACAAGAATCGATGATCTAACCATATTTATTTAAATTTGAAGATAATTTGGAAATACTTGCCATACCAGAAAACATACCAGCCATATTGACGGCAAGACCATCAGTCTGTTTCTGATCAATGAGCGACAACAATTTGTTAATTTGCTCTTCAGTAAGGGAGGAGGAGTTAGAAGGACCACGACCAGTCCCATCAACAGTGGAGGCATTGTTATTAAAAGACTTGACAGGTTGATTTGTTTTATTTTTGGTGAACTGAAAATCTTTTGGGAAACCAATTAATTTGAAACATCGTTCAATGGTATGACCATTCAAACCACAATGTTTACATTGCAAATTAGGTTTTCCAGTTTGCCTTTTATTATTGTTTGAAGTTTTCCCAAAAAAGCAGATGTCTGAGCCTTAGTATCAGAAGACGTACGAGTCATACCACGATGTGACTCCTCTCGTGATACCAAAGAGAAGGCATTTTTAACAGAGGGAAGAGGATCAATCATTAAGATGTTACTTCTCACATTAATGTACATATCATCTAGACCCATTAAAAACTGCATTAGTTTCAACATTTGAGTATGTTTTGAAAAATCATGAGCAGCATTGCATGAGCATGAAGGTAACTTTATTAAGGCATCAAATTGTTTCCAAAGATAGTTGAGTTTGTGATAATATTCAGAAACGGGAGCACCATTTTGGTTCAAAAAGAATTAATTTTCTGATGTAAGTTGAAAGTCACAGATCCATCAATTTTATCACATGTCTCCTAAAGTTCTTCACAAACCTCTGAAGAAACTCTTGAGAAAACTTGACTAACAAACAACTCATCAGAAATAGAACTAAGAATCTAAGACAAAACCACAGAGTTGCATATGTCCCACTGTTTACCTAGAATCTCATTATCAGTAGGACGAGACACAGAACCCTTTATGAATCCAGTTTATTTTTGGTTTCTAAAGCCAAAATCATAGCACACGACCATGCTTTATAATCTCAGTACCACTTAACTTTATACTCATAATAGGAACGCCAGAAGTATCACTTGGATGGAGATAAAGCGGATCTCCAAAATCAAGTTTAGCAATCAGAGATTGCTCTCCTTGATTTTTGGAACCCTCTCCCTCTCCAACGGTCATGATAGCAGCTGAGATAAAAATCACACAAGGTAAAACCTAGGAGACCACGCGACAGGATTCCTTGCCACTCGAGGTGGTAGGTCAAGTCAATCTCCTAGCTACCAAGAAGAAAAGATGAGAGAGGAGAACACACAAGTGATAAAGAAGAGAGAACTTACAGTGCAATCAGCAAAAAATGAGAAGCACAACAAGAACAACTTACAGAGGTTCTTGTTAGATCACGGCGGAAGGTAAACAAAAAACTTTGAAATAAAGACAAGGACAATCACCTGAACAAACAAGAGATCAGCAGAGATCAGGGTCCAAACCACTGGTGGAAGACAAACTCCAAACGAACCACCTCTGATTTAGAAACTTGATCAGAACTGATGAAGATAACTAAGTCAAACAACCAGATCCAACACAGATCTGAAAATAACAGAATATGAAGACCAGCAGATAGAGGTAAAAAAATCTAGATCTCTAGGGTTTTAAGTTCAGAACAACACTGAGGAAATCTGAACACCAAGAGATCTCATTGATCAACCACAAATCTGTTTGGACAAAAAGAAAAAAAAATCTGGAACAAGTAGAATGATCTCGATCTCGAGGAGTCCAGTCCAGATCAACAAGGATCAATATCTGGAACAAGTAGAGATCTCACAGATCCTTGCGAGAGAACACTTTCGGAACTAAAGGTTTTAAATGAAAAAATCCAGATCTAGAAGAACGACAACATATTGACAAAAAAGAGCTATCGATCTCAAGAGACGACTGTTTAGATCTTATACAAGATAAAACCACATCGTCATAGAGAAGTCATATAGATTGACAAACAACAGATCTCGATCTCAAGAGACGACTGTTCAGATCTATATGAGATAAGAACACGTTGTCATAGAGAGGTCATGAATCTGAAACTTAGCTATAGATTCAACAAACACACAAACAACAGATCTCGATCTTAAACAACTGGAAGTTCAAATCTATATAGAATAAGAACTTGAAGTTTAAAGAGATTTCACAGATCTTGAGATAAGCAAGAAGAATCAACAGTAAACACAAAACTCGTTCAGATCTATAAGGAAGATAAGAACGAGCAAAGAACTTAATACGTTTTGAGAAAGTTTTGACAAGAGTACTTGTTCAGACATATGAGTAGGGAAAGAACAGGACGAAGAAGTAAACAAAAACCAGTTCAGACTGTTACAGATACAAGAACTTAGATCGATGAATTTTTTTTGAAAGAGAAACAAAAACGAAGTCTCTGTTTAGATCTATACGGAGATACAAACAAGAGATATCGAGAAATATTTCAGTAGAACATGAATACACAAAAAGGAAAGATATGAACAGATGCTTACCACCGAGAAGAAGATGAAATCAGAACCATATGCTCTAATACCATATTCAACTTTTATATATCAACATCAATTACAAACTAAAATCTCAGAAACAACTATCTAAACAAAGATTACAAAATAAACTCTAAATCTAGAACAAGATGTTCAAAACCCTAATCTAGAGAGAGAGAGAAAATGAAAGAGATTCTAAATTGTAAAAGTGAGAAAACGACTTCAGTGGTTTTTCAAAGGAAAGAAAAAATGAATGTGATGATCATCTGAAACCCTAAACCATTGTTTATATACTATAAACCAATTTGCACTTTAGTCCCTTAATTTCTTAAACTGTGCTCCGCTACCCTTTATCTTCACAAGAAAGTGAGGCACCACCCTTGTACTTCTAGATCCCAACTTCTAGCTTTTATTTAACTTTCAACTTTTATACAACTAACCCCCTCAAGTATCTGAAACAATACAACATCATAAATTAATAGATGACAAGATTGAAACAAGTTACTTACCTTTTAACAATTATTAAATCGTAATGGTGGTTTATTTTATTTTTTTCAAATCGAGCAATTTGGTAGCAAAAGACTAAACCGGTTTAACCAGATCACAAAAACATACCAATTTAGATGATTTGTACCTGTTATGGACTTTAAACTGAAAAAATACAAAATTTCTTTCTAAGTGTAAATTCCCACCAAACATAACACTACTAAAGAAATAGTATACCAAACTATAAAAGAAACATTTATCTTCAAAAGAAAAAGACAATGAGCAAGTTTAAAAAAAGTTAAAGCAAGTCCACCAACAATAGTTGGAATTTTGGACAAAACAATTAGGAAGTCGAAAGAGTTTGATTTTTGGTGGATTTGAAATTTTGTCAAAGTATGGAACGCGGACAATTGAAAAGTGAAAACAAAAAATATAATGTCTTGGGGCCGACTTTTTTAATTGGGTCATATAGTTGAGCATACAACACGGAAAATAAATATAATTTTGGCGGTCGATTAGGATTAAATCGCTAAAAAACGTTCAAAATGCAGAACGGACCAGACCGAACGGTTTGATTATTTTTTAAGATTTGAACGGACCGCCAAAGCGTTCAAACTGTCAAAAACAGTCTGCTTTGAACGGTTCAACGATTTTTTTTAAACACCCCTACATTTGTTTAACGAAATGGTTGTTATATGACAATTTTAGTCAAAATCATGTTTGAAAATGTAAATAAGAAGAGTTTGATATTAATCGGTGTTAGGAGAAAATTAATTATCCATCTCTCCCAAAATAAGTGTTCACATTTTGTAACAACTCATGTCCACAAATTCATAAATAGTTAGAAGCTTGGGGTTGAAGTAGGGGTGAGCAATACCGGGTACCCGCCTTATTTTCATGGAACCGGAACCGGAACCGGAACCGGCGGTTCCTAGAAAGAAAGAACCGGAACCGGAACCGTTCCCGCCGGTTCTCTTTTTTTTGGAACCGGTTCCGGTTCCGGGTACCCGCTGACAACTTTTTTTTAATTTTTGTAACATTTTTTACAATAAAACGTAATTTTAAAACACTTGTAAAGTAGAAAAAAACAACTTAAACTTAAAGTACCAACGTAGTTTTCATACAACAAACGATTAAAACTAAAAACTAATCCGATAAAAATAATTATTACATAACCAAATTAGAAATTCTTAAGTCTTGACATGACATCAACAAAAGTACAAAACGAATAAAACGCTTCATGTCTTCACGGCACCTCACGACTTCATGGCACTTCACGTCAACACCTAACAAATAAAACACTTGGATCAAAGTCAAAACAAATAAAATACCTAACTAAACCAATACCATGCCATTTTATAAATTGTCACTACAATAAATAAAAATTAGAAAATTACCTCAAAAAGAAATTAGTTGATGCTAACAAATGTCTCATCAAGATCAATACGACCAATTTCTGAAATTAACAAATAAAAAACGCAAATTAGAATCTTAAATATGAAATTAACAAATAAAAATATATATGAAAAAGACAATAAATAAGTAAATTACCTTCCTCGTATTTTTGCACATCCTCCAAATATTGTTCCATGTCCAAACATATTGATGATCCTCTCAACCAATCTTGAGCACATATCAAAGCTTCCACCGTCTTCGGACCCAAACTACTCCGAAACTCATCTACCACCCGACCGGATGTACTAAAAGCAGACTCACTAGCAACTGTAGAAACCGGAATGGCTAGAATGTCCTTTGCCATTGATCCCAATACCTTATATGTAGTACACTTTTCACTCCACCACCTCAAAATTTCAAACTTCTCAACATCCATTTTTTCAGGCGGAGCCACAAGATATTCATCCAATTCAGATTTCTCAATAGCATCCCCAACATCATTTTCATAAAACTCATCATAGATTTTTCTCATCTGTTTATTCTTCACCGTCCCAACAAAATTTTGGTCACCATCATCATTCACAAAGAAAATATAAGAATCATTCTTTGATGATGAAGAAACATTAGCATAATGGTCATAGAATTTTTTCAAAACATCATATACTTTACCATATATATCACTCACTTTATCGGAGTCCGAAGGAAAGATCTTTTTAATGAAAACTTCACAAACCTCATCTTATAACGTGGATCAAGAGCTACTGCAACTAAAACCATCACATTTGTTCTTCCAAAACCTCCATAATATTTGTCAAACGTTTTTCTCATTTCATCACCCGTACGCATAATACTAGGTTCATCATCTTCTCTCCACTCTAACAAAGAAGCAAGGACACCGAAGATCTCATGAAAATGCATATTAGCTGTAACATATAAAGTGTCGGAAATCCTTTTTGTAGCCTCGTAAAATTGTTTTAAACAAAGTGATAACTGTAACACCCCATATTTCTCTCTTGGTGGTTTTAGTGCAGAAATAATAACTTTGGGGCTCTTTTTGTAAAAACCTGAAAGTTTGGTGGCTGGGTTGTGAAGAAGGAAAGTTTAATGAGATAGAAAACCTCAAAACCCTATTCATTTTCATTCATTTCGGCTGGAGAGTGCAAGAAGGAGAGGAGAAGCTCAACAATTCCACCATTGAAGGAATTGGAGAAGGAGGATTAGCTAGAGTTTGAGGAAGTAGTTGCAAGGTATACCTCCACCTTCCTTTCTCTAGCTTTGTGTCTAATTTGGGGCTTAGATGTTCAACTATCCATGCTTTCTCTTCTTGTCTAAGTGTTTTGAGGTAAAGTCAATTGGAAGGGGTGTGTTGGATGAATCCCTTGAGGTGTTTGTGAGCTCTTGGTGATAATCCACCCTTCCAATGGAAGTTATAAGTTTAACCCATTTTATAAGGGGATTTGTGTTTCAAAAGAGTTTTACATGATGATTTGAATGAGGAATTGATGGATTTAAGTATTGGGAATTGCCTCCTTAATGTATATATGTTTTTAGAGTTTGTTTTGGGAAGTTACCAATCTGTTGGAATCAGTTTTGGGGGATTTGAGGGGTTTTACGAGCTGACCCTGGTGAGCAGAACTGAGAATGCTCGACCAGAGGGATACGCGGCTTTTCACGCGGTTTGCAACCCGCGTGGCAAACCGCGTAAGTCCCTATTGGGCGATTCTCGTTTTCTGCTTCGTTGGTCGTTCGGACTTGGGTTCGAGGCCTGGTTTTGGGGATTGCCTTAGGACGTTATGAGGGATGTTTTAAAGTATAATTGGGGAGTCTAATACCTCCTTTGTTAACCCCAAATTCAGGTGATCGATTGGATATTAAGTGAACTTCGAGTAGTGTATTGTTTAGCC
Source organism: Saussurea involucrata (assembly GCA_033807775.1). Classification (NCBI taxonomy): domain Eukaryota; kingdom Viridiplantae; phylum Streptophyta; class Magnoliopsida; order Asterales; family Asteraceae; genus Saussurea; species Saussurea involucrata. Next base: position 10,398,662 of record CM066322.1, on the reverse strand, counting down.
GAACATCAGGTGAGTTCCCTTATACACGCTTTTACCTAAAATGATTTGCAAAGATTTGTATGACTGAAATTGGTTTGCATGAGCTTTACGAATATACGTTTCTAATGGTACGGGAAGTCTTGTTTTGCAAATAAAGGAGGGTTGTCCTCAAGTATGTGAAATCGCATGTTTTATTAAAATACTCTTTGTGAAGGTTGGTTGCCGTACCCGGCTTTGTAGGGTGTTGCCGTACCCGGCTTTGTAGGGTGTTGCCGTACCCGGCTTTGTAGGGTGTTGCCGTACCCGGCTTTGTAGGGTGTTTGCCAGGGTCTCCCCCACAGCGCATTCCATTGTTGAGTACATGATTTGACACGTTATTGTTTTGAAATGAATGTTTCCTTTAACTGTTTGGCGTTGCTGATTTGAAGTGAACGTGTTTCTCTAAATGATTTGTGAACATGTTTTAGGGGGAATTCACTAGACCCTATGGTCTAACCCTCGCTTTTCAAACTAAAAACCATTTTCAGGTAAGGATCGCGTAGGTGCGAAGTCTAGAGGCAAGGAGAAGGTTTAAGGAGGTGATGTGAGATTAGAGACCGTCACGATTCTAGTTTTTGTTAGTCCAAACATCTCGGTTGTATTTGATGGTGAACAATAGACTTTGAGAATGTTACTAAACGTTGTGATGTATTTGGGACCCTTATGGGCTTTTGGCTTATATATTATGTTATGTGTTTTGGGCTGTTACAATAACGCTTTGGCATTTTCCCAATCTTGTTGGGATGGAAATCCATCTTTGAGTTCTTTTACAAAATCAGGATCTTCTTGTTTCATTCTTTTAAAAGCTTTCTCAAATTTAAGAGCCAAATCTAACATAATGTAAGTGGAGTTCCACCGTGTTGGCACATCTAAACAAACAGAACCCTTACACGGAATTTTAGACTTTAAAGCACACTCATCAAACAACTTAGCTCTTGCCGGAGAGCTCCTCACATATCTAACCGCACCCCGAATACTATTAATGGAATCCTTAACCATATTCAAGCCATCTTTAACGATCAAGTTTAAAATATGGGCAGCACGTCTCATATGAAAAAAACTCACCTCCTAAAACAAGTTTTTCACTCAGATTATCTTTCAAATGTGCAACGGCCACATCATTAGAACTTGCATTATCTACAGTAAGACAAGACAACATATCTTCTATACCCCATTGAAGAACACGTGATTCCACTACTTTTCCAATTTCCTTCCCTTTATGACTATCCATTAACCGAAAACTCAAAATCTGTTAGACAACCTAAGGGGGGGTAAGGTTGTATTTAAAATCTTTTACTTTCAAAAAATTCTTTTATAAATAAATACAGTACTGAAACAGTATAAATAAATCAGAGTATAGAAATAATAAATATACAACAATTATATAAACAGATATAATTAAAATGCACAGAGATTATATTAATAAATATAAATGCAAAGCAGTTTATATAAATAAATATAATAAAGCACAGCGGAATAAATAAAGAGATAAGGGATAGAGATACTTGACACAGAGATTTACTGATTTACCACCAACTGTGATAAACCAGCAGCCGAGACACTTCTCGACACGATCCAATAAATGTATTCTTTACGGTAGAATACAAACCAAGTACAAAGGTAACGTAATTTGATTCTCAAGCTTCTGCTATGAGATGTACAGGATCACACACCCGTTATTCAAATGCTTACAAGAGGAGTATAACTCACAATGGGTAATCACTCTTGTATAATATCTCACACTTGGATATTTTATAAAAAAAGTTTTATAAAATATATATTATAAATAGATGAGAGAGCTGAGAGGTGGTTGCAGCTTGTTGTTACTGTTCTTGTGTTCTGAGGTCTTCTATTCTTCATCACCAACAGCTTCTTTATATATCAGCATCTCCAACGGCATTGTGCATCCACGGTATACCGCCAAAAGCATGCGGTATACCGCCGTCAGAAAAGGTGACTGACACACCAACGGCTACATGCAAAGTTGACAGGAATTACGTACCCGCGGTATACCGGCTTGTTCTCGCGGTATACCGCCGTCAGGAAAAGGTTCTTTCAACCAATCAGAAATGCACACGACCTGCCGCGGTATACCGGCTGAACACCCGCGGTATACCGGCAAAAGTGTACCCGCGGTATACCGGCTGTATCGCCGCGGTATACCGCCGTCAGAAAAGACAGCTTCCAGGACTGCAACCAAATCTTGCTGAATCTTCTCAAAACCTTATTAAAAATAATTGTTGGGTTTTTAGAAATATCCAAGTGGTATATTATTTTAGGGTGTTTATCATTATTAGTTATAAACAATAATGACGACGTAAACACTTCCGTCTTGAACCCTTCAGATTAAATCTTCGTGTTCTTCAACAACTGCACACTTGGATTAAATTGTTAGATAAACAATAATGCGGTGTGTTTGTAATCATCAAAATAAATATATATAAATATATAGAGATGTGGTACACTTGCACCAACAATCTCCCCCTTTTTGATGATGACAAACACAACCGCTAAGCAAGAGCATATGCGGTTTCTCTCCCCCGTTTGTCGAAGCAAAAAGGGTTAAGAAAGACGGTATGCTCCCCCTCGAGAGATGCTCCCCCTCAAAATATGCATATAATTGAGAGAGCATAAACTCATGGGTAAAAGAGCTAAAACGCTCCCCCTCAAATTAATAACGATATCAATTTGATTTTATAAAATTTGAGGGATAAAAATAAAATGCAAAAAGCAATAGAGACATAAGATATACAAACCAATACGAAACACTTGCACCAAAACGGATCTTAAGGCTTCAATTTTCGGTTAATTTTATGTGAGCAAAAAATCACCACGTATTATGACCTCGTCAGGTAACCACGTATTATAACCTCGGCAGGTAACCACGTATTATAACCTCGGCAGGTAACCACGTATTATAACCTCGGCAGGTAACCACGTATTATAACCTCGGCAGGTAACCACGTATTATAACCTCGGCAGGTAACCACGTATTATAACCTCGGCAGGTAACACCTACAAAAGGCAAAAAAAATATTTCGTGGTACCCTTTTCTTATGGGTCCTTTTAACAGTTAGTATAAAACATAAACTGCAAAAAAATATGTTGTCGACATAAAACAAACACGACAAACATACAAAACCATATAAATGGTTTAAAACCACAAACGCATCCCACCGGGATTATCAACATTAAACATTCCTTTCGGAATCCATTTTCTAACCATTTTGATTTTACGATCGTATTCATCATAGACGTAAAATGAAGCATTTATATTCGCATTATTTTTAGATCTAGAAAAATTACCAATATACATACGAGCATGCGGTTTCCTCCCATAATTCACATTTTTCATTTTTGACATATATGGGGGTTTTCTCGTATCAACTTTAGGAGATGCAAAAAATCTTTTAATGGGTTTACACGAACATTTATCAACACATGTATCGGAACCAATGCCTTTACGACAATTTATACGATTAGGCATATTTAGCATTTTAAGCACTTTATCATTGCTACTATTAAAAGCATTTGCTAATAAGTCATTTTTCTCATGCGATTTACATTTAGCATTTAAACATGCAACTTCATTTTCAAGAGACTCGCATCTTGTACATGCAACACTTTCATTTTTATTTTCACTTAAGCATGCAATTTTATCATTTAAAATAACACAAGATTTACAGACATCTTTTTCACTTAATTTATTTTCTAATTTAGTGATAACATCTAAATCATGAGCAGATTTTTGTTTACCGTCATCTATTTCCTTTTTATATACAGATACGGTTTCTTTTAAATTAGAAATTTCATCTTTATATTTATTTGCGAGAGCAGCCATATCATGAAATGATTTATATAATTCGTCAAGATTATTTTCATCGTCACTATAATAATTATCACTATAATTATTATCATAATTATTTTTAGAAGAATATGATGAAGATACCTCATTATCATGGTCGGCCATGAAACAAAAATTTTGGGCCTCATTTATGCTTGCGCTCAACGCGCCTCCAACTAAAGCTTTTGGTGTGTTGATTTGTTTTGCTCGTTTCGGACACACACTTGCATAGTGATCCTTGTCACCACACACATAGCAAAAGCCTTTCTTTTTATTGGCTTTTTCATCGTCGCTAGATTCGTCATATTTGTCTTCACTTTTGTGGACGTTGCGACTTTGGTTTTTACCACCACGACGGTAGTCTTCATTTTCTTGAAACCTATCAATATTGGCAAACTTTTTGTTAGATAGAAGTTTAGAAAGTTTTCTTACCAACTTGACTAAATCGTCAAGATTTTCGGGTTCATCATCGGATGAACTTGCATCTTCCTCCTCTTCCTTTTCTTTTGAGGCAACGACCTTGAGAGCGATGGATTTCTTTTTGACTTGCTCCCGGACTTGATTTCTTTTTAGTGTGATTTCGTGCACTTTAAGATTGCCGATGAGATCATCGAGCTTCATAGTTGCGAGATCTCGGGAGTCTTCCAAGGATGTGATTTTTGCCATCCACTCCGAAGGAAGTGCTCGAAGAATTTTCCTTACATAATCCTCATTAGGATAAGTACGACCTAATCCCTTCAAAGTAGTCATAATGAGGTTAAAACGTTTAAACATTGAGTCGATTGACTCATCTTTTGACATTTCAAATAATTCATAATCATGAACTAAAATGTTTATTTTAGAACTTTTAACTTGAGTATTTCCACGATGAGTGTCACTCAAGCTTTGCCAGATTTGATTAGCAGTTTTACAGGTATATACTCTTTCTATTTCATCGGAAGTTAAAGCAGCATATAATATATTTTTAGCCTCAAAATTTAAACAAAAAAGAGATTCTTCAGCGGGAGTCCAGTCCTTAACAGGTTTATCAACACTAACATTATTTTTTATAATAGTAGGGTTAAAATTCCCATTTTCTATAATATCCCAAATTTTTTGACTTTTGCCACGAACGTGACATTCAAATAGCTCGGCCCAAATGCCAAACTTTTCAGTATCTATCAAAGGAGTTTTAGAGAACACAAAATTAGTTTGTTGAGCCATTTAAAAAAAATTAAAGAAATGACTTTAAAAATTTAAACAGAAAATTTTTGAAAGCCCCGCTCTGATACCAAATGTTAGACAACCTAAGGGGGGGTAAGGTTGTATTTAAAATCTTTTACTTTCAAAAAATTCTTTTATAAATAAATACAGTACTGAAACAGTATAAATAAATCAGAGTATAGAAATAATAAATATACAACAATTATATAAACAGATATAATTAAAATGCACAGAGATTATATTAATAAATATAAATGCAAAGCAGTTTATATAAATAAATATAATAAAGCACAGCGGAATAAATAAAGAGATAAGGGATAGAGATACTTGACACAGAGATTTACTGATTTACCACCAACTGTGATAAACCAGCAGCCGAGACACTTCTCGACACGATCCAATAAATGTATTCTTTACGGTAGAATACAAACCAAGTACAAAGGTAACGTAATTTGATTCTCAAGCTTCTGCTATGAGATGTACAGGATCACACACCCGTTATTCAAATGCTTACAAGAGGAGTATAACTCACAATGGGTAATCACTCTTGTATAATATCTCACACTTGGATATTTTATAAAAAAAGTTTTATAAAATATATATTATAAATAGATGAGAGAGCTGAGAGGTGGTTGCAGCTTGTTGTTACTGTTCTTGTGTTCTGAGGTCTTCTATTCTTCATCACCAACAGCTTCTTTATATATCAGCATCTCCAACGGCATTGTGCATCCGCGGTATACCGCCAAAAGCATGCGGTATACCGCCGTCAGAAAAGGTGACTGACACACCAACGGCTACATGCAAAGTTGACAGGAATTACGTACCCGCGGTATACCGGCTTGTTCTCGCGGTATACCGCCGTCAGGAAAAGGTTCTTTCAACCAATCAGAAATGCACACGACCTGCCGCGGTATACCGGCTGAACACCCGCGGTATACCGGCAAAAGTGTACCCGCGGTATACCGGCTGTATCGCCGCGGTATACCGCCGTCAGAAAAGACAGCTTCCAGGACTGCAACCAAATCTTGCTGAATCTTCTCAAAACCTTATTAAAAATAATTGTTGGGTTTTTAGAAATATCCAAGTGGTATATTATTTTAGGGTGTTTATCATTATTAGTTATAAACAATAATGACGACGTAAACACTTCCGTCTTGAACCCTTCAGATTAAATCTTCGTGTTCTTCAACAACTGCACACTTGGATTAAATTGTTAGATAAACAATAATGCGGTGTGTTTGTAATCATCAAAATAAATATATATAAATATATAGAGATGTGGTACACTTGCACCAACAAAATCCTTTTATGCAATCTCCAATTATCATCAATAAAGTGTGCAATCAAACAAAGATAATTATAATTTTGCACAGAAGTCCAACTATCAGTTGTGAGAGCAATTCTAGAGTTCAAACTTTTGAAAGTATTTCTTAGTATCTCCCTTTCACTAAGAAATAGTTTACTACAATCTCTATCAAACGTGAATCGTGATGGAATACAAAATTGTGGAATGTCGGCACTACAAAAACCTCTAAATCCATCCACGTCAATGGGAGGTACATCCATTATTAAACCTGACAAAAAATAAAGATTAAAAAAATACCATATGAAGCATAAAAATATCACAATAGAACTATTTTCATAATAGAATCTGTTTCACAATAGAAATTTTATATACACAGAAAATCAATGGAGAACATCCATATCAGAAAATCCATTTACAAATATCATATACTTCGAATCTATATACTTGGAATAACCAGTGAGCATCGATGGATAAACAGATCAGCCCAAAAAATCTATATACTTCGAATAACCAGAGAAATAGCATCTATGAATGAACAAATATAGAGAAAATCTATATATTTTCATACACACAAATCAGTCCACAAAATCGATTGATACAGAGATATAGCATAACAAATATAGAGAAAATCTATATATTTCCATACACACAAATTAGTCCTCAAAATCGATTGATACAGAGAATAACATCGACGGATAAACAAATATAGAGAAGAGCATCTATGGATAAACAAATATAGATAAGAGCATTGATATAGAGAAGAGAAATGATGGAAAGAATCTATTTACAGAATTCAAACAACAATCCAACGTCGGTAGCTGTGAACGTCGGTGGCGGTGGTGTGAACGTCGGTAGCTGTGTGTGGCGGTGTGTGTAGCGGCGGATTTGAGAGTGAAGTGATGAAGTTTGAATATGGTAATGCCGTAATGGAGTGGAAACTAAACCCTAAAATGTAATTTTTAGTTTATTAATTTTTTTTTACTTTAGAGTTTAGATTAAATATTTATATGTAAAAAATATTAGATATTTAGATATATAGAATTATAGATATATTAAAATATATCGGGTACCCAGCGGTTTCGGTTCTGGGTACCCAGCGGGACCGGGTACCCGGTCCCGGCGGGTACCCAGCGGGTAGCGGTTCTAAAAAAATGAGAACCGAAATCAGATTCAGTCTAAATCGGTTCCGTATTTTAGGAACCGGAACCAGAACGGGAACCAGAACCACTCACATCGGTTCCGGTTCTGGAACCGGCAGTTCCGGAGCGGTTCCGGTTCCAAAGGCGAGTACCCAGTTCCGCTGCTCACCCCTAGGTTGAAGTGTGAAAGGTGGAACTTCAGGGATTGAGAAGCAATTTAAGGGAAATAAAACCCTCGAGAATACGTATTGTGGAGGCTAGAGAGAAATCATAGAGAAAGAAACTTGATTCTCCATTGAAGTTTGGTATAAGAAGGATTCAAGGATCAACTTCATCTTCTTCAAGGTAAATCTCCTCTTTGTTCACCTCATTTCTTGGGTTGGTTGGGTTTGTGGTTGGAACTCCTTTGAGTAACCCATTTTAATGATTTAACTCATTCTTATTGGAAATAGAATGTTAGATGGTCTTCTTGATTGGTTTATTGCTCTATTTTGAGAAACCTTTGCCATTTCAATGGTGGTTTTGTTTATGTCAAGGATTTGGATCTTTGGATGATAAAGGATGAATCACATGATGGATTTGGTGGGGTTAAATGTGGTTTTAATGTTAGTTTTTGGCTCTCAATGCTTAAGGGTTCAAAACTATCAATTTGGGAGGATTGGAACTGATTTGGGAAGGTTTGGGGGTGTGAAACCCTTGGGGAATTGAAAAAAAGTCGTGCAGGGGTCGAACCAGTGTCCCGCGCGACTTGTGGCGCGGGTAAGGGCACGCCAACAGTTGCGCCAAGCACTGGAGTCCTGAAATTCAGCTTTTGCTTCTATGCTCGTTTGGGGCTAGGACAGGCATTGTTTGGGGGATTGTCTTAAGGATCTTTAGGGTTGGTTTTGGGGTGTAATTAAAGAGTTTAACACCCTTCTTATGGCACCCAATTCAGGTGTTTGGTTTGGTCGAAAGTAGGATTCGAAGTGTATGTCTGATTGCCAAAGCTCAGGTGAGTTCCCTTAACTCTTTACATGCAAATGAAATGTTTTCCTTACTTTCAATAACTGAAATTGGTTTTGGATCATGATGTTATGCTTATACGTTTTGAAAAGCTTTTATCATACTATGATGTGAGATGTTTACGAATGCATGCTCGTTGTTTACAATTTGTTTATGAAATTGCATATCAAAATGGAGTCGGGTTGCACAATGGGATCAGGGTACCTTGGGATGGTGAATATCCCTCAGGAGAGTTTTCTACCGTGTGCCTTGAATTTGTTTCTGTGCACACGGGATTAACATCTACTTGGGGGCCATGAGGATCTACTGGGGGCCCCGAACGCGGATTTCGTTGAGAGGTGATAGAGGGCCATGATCACTGTGCAACTACCCACATGTGGTGTCATTTTATCGAATTACTTGATTATGTCTTAAATGTTTTTAAACTGTTTTGGGAGGGAATTCACTAGACTTCGTGGTCTAACCCTCGCTTTTCCAAATCTTAAAAACCATTTTCAGGCAAGAGCTTGGTAGGTGATTCGTCCAACGGTAAGGAGAAGGCTTGAAGTCTAGAGGCGGAGAGCTAGAGACTGTCATCCTTTTATCTTTTTAGCTAGACATCTCGGTTATGATTGTATGTGAACCGCTGCACTTATTTGAGAATGTTGTTAAATTTTGAGATTGTTGGGACCCTTATGGGCTTTTGTTATGAATTTTAATTATCGTAAATTTTGGGTTGTTACACATTTATATTTTAGTTTCTCCTAAAATAAATGTCGATTTTAAAAGCCGTGTCTATTTTCTCATTCAACTCTTTTATTACGAGATGCATAAATTTCTCTCGCTCTATAAATAAAGATAAAATTATTATTTTGTTATTTAAAACATATAATAATCATATATTTTTAAATTTATATATCATTTTTTCTATTTAAAATATTTATTTTAAAACGGATGAAATGTAATATGGTGCGTTTCAGCATTTGACATGTAAGGCCATCTTCAACGCCACATCAGCGCCACATCAGCTAAGCCCTCAAGCCCTAAAGACCCGCAACGCATAACTAAAAGCCATCTTGCCACCTCATTTTTTTAATTCTTTTATTTATACATTTAATTATTTAACAAAATAAAATTATTTATATATTTTTTAATAAATAAAAATAAGATAAATAATAAAAATAAGATAAATAATAAAAATAAAAATTCATATCATTCATTAAAAAATTAAAAATTACAAAATACAAAACACTACCAATTATGAAAATTTTTAATCTGCTCTTTTCTCGTTAAAGTAACCTTCAAAACGTCTCCCGTAAGGTGATCATGCGGGGTCATGAAAAACGCGAAGTCTTTCTCAAATCGTTTTTCTCGTTCGATTTCTCGTTCGTGTTCCAACCTTTGAAGTTCGAGATCGAGTTTTTTCATTTTGTATTCCATTGTATCATCAATCTTGTCGTTGAACGTCGTCAACAACTGAGTAACACTTTCGTTCGTATTCGTCCCGGACGTATTACTCGTTGATGTTTTTTTGCCTTGTTTCTCCCGATGGGTCGTTGAAGTTGCTCGATGAAGTTGTCGTCATCGTCATCATCGGAAGGTTTGGTACGTTTTGAACCCCGCGATGAAGTTGTCGTCATCGTTGGAACGGCTCCCCATTTTGGACATTTTTTTAGGACTTCCCAAGCTTGTTCTTTAGAGAAAGCAAACCCTTGTTGTGCTTGGTACCGTTCGTGTGCCACTCGTGAAATGTCGGCATCACTCATTCCGCTTGATCTATTATTGACCAAGTTGTTGTAGATGCCGCCAAAAAGAGCAATTTTTTTATTGAGGTCGTTGAACTTGGTGTTGAGTTGATGAGTTGTTCTATAATTTCCGCGACCCATCACACTAAAGAACACTTCCCCGATTCGGGTCCAAAAACTTTCTACATTTATGTAAATTCAAGTATAAGAATATTAACAAGAATAATAATAATAATAATAATAATAATAATAACAATAATAATAATAATAATAACAATAAAAATATTACCATGGGTTTGTGCGTTACCGATAACGGGGTCCTCCGAAACGTCAACCCACGCCGACACTAACGCGAGTTCCTCCTCGTTAGTCCACATCTGTTTGGGGGCTCTATTTTCATATTGTTTGTTTTTTCCTTTTCTCGATGGTTGAGGGTTTGATGGTTGAGTGTAGATGGATTGTGGTGTGTGTGGGCTAGAATGTTGGGTTTCCGGAACAATGTCGTCGGCGAGATTGATGAAGGGTGAAGGAGGATTGAAGTTGGCCGGAGTAAAACTTTGTTCAATCAAACCGGAACGTGTAAGTTGGTAAGGAATTTGTTGCGGATGGCCTAATGAGTTGTAAAAATATTGTGGCGGATTTTGTTGCGACCATTGTGGCGGAATTTGTTGCGAAATTTGTGGCGGAATTTGTTGCGAAAATTGCGGACGATAACATGGTTGTGTAAACGCTTGGAAACCAAGCTCCGGGTCTTCTTGCGGTTGCGGTGTATGTGGTCGGTTACGACGGGATGTAGGTGTTTTGTTTGGATTCATGATGAAATTTGAGAGAGTTTGAGAGAATTTGAGAGAGTTTGAGAGATTGTTGGTGTGAAAAAATAAGAGGTTGAGGGTTAATATATATAGTGTGATTAAATTGAAAAAAAAATTAAATTTTTTTTATAAAAGTAGTCGTTGGGAGTTATTTATTTTCAAGATTTAAAAAAAATGCCAAATAGCCGTTGGAGCTTTCGGGTTCCTCGGGTTTGAAAGCCCGCTGGCCGAGCCCGAGGCTTAAGCCCGCAACACCCCCACCACTACCCGAGGGAGCCCTTGAAGCCCGAAGGTGAACCCGCATGGAAGCCCGAAGACGCTGCGGATGGCCTAAGGAGTGGTGGATATACCATACTTTAAAAAGTCGCCATTTTTTTATTTTATGGCTTGTTTATCAATATTGTAAATTATAAAATAATTTTAAAAAATTAGAATTATTAGAGCATCCCCAATGGTGAACCTCTTTAGAGGTTCATCCCTTTGCCAAATCAGCTTTCTCTTTCATACTAATTTTATAAACCTTTCACTCTCAATCATGGACCGATCCATACTTTTATAATAAAAACTATATAATAAATACTAATTAATAAAAACTACTTATTATAATTGCAAGATCATTAGTAAAAATTACAATAATAAAAGTCATAATTATTAAAAATTACAAAGAAAATGCTACATAAATAAAAAAATTATAAAAATTAAAAATTATAATACATAAATTAACAATAATAAATATCAAATAAATAAACTATTAATATTACTAATTTACTTTATTATAAATATGTTTTACTATTAACAATTTAAGGTATCATAATTTAATATATGAAAAATGTTAAATTTGAAACAAAAGAAAATGAAATGTAAAGGGATAGATATGAAGGGGCCCAACAAAAGAAGAGAAGGGTCGGTCCATGTGCAGGAACCCTTCTCTTCCACGGTGGAAAACCCAACTTCTCTCCAATGCAACTCATTTTCATAAACCGATCCCTCATCCTAGCTGGAGGTTTGTAAACCCCTGCATTGGAGATGCTCTTATAGAACAATCTAAATAAAAAGTTATTGCAATGATTAAAGGCGGTTTGGTGTTGTGGACTAGTTCTGATTTTTTAAGATTTTAATAATTTTATTTATAAAAATATGTGTAAAAGGAAAATAAATTATTTTAATTTATCTATAATTTTAATGAAATGATTACGTAATTATTTGAGTTTAGATTTAATTATTGAAATGATATAATCATATTAATTATTTTGTATTCTTTAATTAATAATTAAGATTCCATATTGTACTAAGGTAGCGTTTGGTACGCAGACTGGATGTGACGAGACGGGACGGGACAGGACGGAACTGGACTGGATGAGACGGGACGGGACTGGACTGGAGAAAATAATTTTAATCTAGGTTACGTTGGAAAAAAAAGTATTTTAGTAATCTTATATTTTAGTCCCATGTTGTTCCAACTATTTTGGTGGAACAAAAAATCTTAAGTTTTGTCCCATAAAAGCTTGTTTTTGTCCCATGAGTTATTTGTTCTGAAAATTTGTCCGTGTACTTAATCATTTCAAATACTAAAGTTCATTGGGCTTTTTTTTGGACTTTCTGTATATTTTGTTATAAAAATATCTATTTCATTACAATTTGATAAATTACACAAATTAATCAAAATATATGAAAATTCATAAACAACTCAATAGGATAAATTGGTTGTTTTATTTGTTCTGTTTTGTCTAATTTTAGAATTGCCCTTATCTTTTACCAAACACTGAACAATTATTATATCATATTCTAATATGTCCTTTCCTAACCCATCTTGTCTAGATACCAAACACACCTTCAAAAATCATACTTTAAATAATTAAGTTTTGTATTATCTTGTATTTAACATGCATACAAAATTACCCATAGACATCCACAAAAACATTTATTATATTAAAGTACCAATAACAACCTGAAAAAAAATACAAATTCAAATTTAGTTATATATATTTAAAAACTCAGCATTTATTTTGGGAAAAAATTATAAACAATTATTTTAAAATGAAGAAAATATATAACTGTAAATATTTTCTTTTACCATTTATATAGTACCCACCAAAAATCAGCATCTTTTTTACGGTCAAAATGGAAAATTTTGACCGACAAAATGCATTTTTGTCGTGCCATCTAAACATTTTGATAAACATCTTTAAATAATAGCTAATGTCCATCTCGCACGTTGCGCGGTAGCGATAAATATTTTAAGTACTTACCGAGTTAAGATCAAACGTAAATTTTCAATTAATAGTTAATGATATAATTTTTTTTAATGTATTTTTGTAAGTGGTCTATTTTCATATATTGATAATCGTTTGTTGTTACGAATAGTTTGAGATGTATAGACAATATGGGACAATTTAAACTCAACCATAATCCAGCATTTGAAAATACTCAATTCTCACAATATCACTTTAAATACCTTTGCCTCTTCATTATATATATAAATATCACGTCAAATATCATTGGTTTTTTCTTTTATATATATTGATTGTTGTTGACATATTGGCACTTTAATATATTTTTATAGAAATATAATTATATATTTTAAAAATAACGGTTGACAAAAATACATATTTACCCACTTTTTAATTTTTCAACCCATTTTCTACTCCTTTATATAATACCCTTTTTGCTAATTTACGCTCTTCATAACAATCGGGAATAACCTAAATCAAAGTATCAAACCATAAAAATTTCAAATTTAGATGTGTCATATCACCTATTCAAGTTTTTTATTTGTATAATACAACCTTATGTGTCAAAACCCATGAATAGACACAAATGCACCATATTTACCTTACAAACATATTTATTCTATTTTTAAACTTGTTAACAGTGTGAGATAGTTAAAAGAAACTACAATTCACCATTTGAAAATAATCAATTTTCATGATGCAAAAAAAGGTCATCCAAAATAAGACAACCCTATGAGAATGGACACAAAAGCATCACATCCACCTTTTTATACACTTCTTTATTCAAAATTTTCAATTTTTCATCAATGTAGGAGAGCTAAAGCTCAACCATAATTTATCATTGTAGAATACTCTCATGATGCAAAATAAAGGTTATCCAAAATAAGATAACTCTATGAGAATGAAAACAAAGTCATCACATCCATCTTTCTTATAAACACATATTTCTTCTAAGGTTTCAACTCCTCACCAATGTGGATAGCTATAATTCAACCACAATCTACTATTTGAGAATACTTAATTCTTATTGTGTCACCTCATTTCTCATAGATTTTCCTTTTATAGATATAAAGATTACAGGATTCAATTAATTTTTTTAAATAAAAATTAAAAATACCTGCAAATCAGATATTACGACAAATTTAAATAATTGTTAACTATTTTTTTTTATCAATGCACATTTAAATAATTGTTCATTTTTATCTCTCATGATTTAAGATAAACCAAGTGACGTGGAATCCGTCAACCCGTGCTCACGTGTTTTTTCGTCCGACATATATTTATTGAAAATAAGGTTGTGAAATGCACATCGTTTAAGTTAATAGTGTTTAATTTATACTATCATTTTAGCATAGGTTACATCACTCCTTGGTAGTTTAGGTTTATGATCGTACGAGAATTCAAGCTAATTTAAGAAATAAAAAGTGAGTTGAAATCTTGATTACTTTTAATTAATATTGATTTAGACTGTGTTCAGAAAATAACTCATAAATTATCTTAAAAAAGTATTTTTAATTATGATTGATCCAAATGTGAAGTTGTGGAGATCTATTCTTACCTTTCTCACGATAAGGTAGAAATCGACTCTAATAATTTATCGTAATAAGCCATCTCCGACTTACCACAAGAAAGTTTAAATATAGAAAAAGAATTTATTGGTTCCTGAAATTTTTTCATTGTCTAGACATCTAAGCTAAGGCTCTTTCCCTCTATGGTCGTTATGAAGATACTACGTGGATAACAAAGAGTAGTAGTAATATCCGTAATAGGAAGAGTTCTCCAGGCAAATAGGATCATTTTCATCATGTGGGAATTAGAATTAATTCCGGTTTATCTACTTCTATCCACGTGAGGAGGAACAATTTCTTTATTTTCCGATCGCCTGAGAAGAGAAAGATCTTGTTGTTTTCTATAACAATTTATGATCTCTAGTGGACCTCTAAGTAGGATTCAAATGTAACGACCCGGACCAATTTGGGAAAATTTTACGTTTTTCGTCAAGTGTTGTTAATAAGTGAAAGTTGAGAGGCTAGTTGGTATTTTGGGATTGGGGTATAAAAAGGGCTCAAAACCCTAGAACCATTCTCATTTCACTGATTATAGTGTGTGTGGTGGCTGAATTTGGGAGGGGAAAGAAGAGGAGAGGTTCTTGAAGGTTGTGGTGCATTTGGAAGAAAGGAGCCATCAAACCTTGGGATTTGAAGAAGAAATAGCATTTGGATTTCGTCTATCGCAAGCAATCAACCAGGTAACACTCTCCTGTTTCATCGATTTATCTTTGATTAGGGAGCAGAATGGTTAGTCTTGGGGTTTTTGTTCAAAAGTGAAGTTGAAGCTAAAATGAGAGAAATCGGGTCTTATAGTGTGTTTCGATTGCTAAGAACTCAGTAATTGTTAAGTTTAGTAATCTTGTTGCTATTGCTAATCTTTACTTCGAGAGAATCGAGCTAGCCAGTAGATTTCAGCCTCAAAAAGGGTCCAGGTCGTCGTCCGGAAACCTTCTTGGGCGTCCGGACTCCTTGCTTGGGAGAAGGTCCCCGGACGAGGAAGTTGTCCGAATAGGTTGGGTTTTCCGGGTATGAGTTGTGTCCGGTAAGTTAGATATCCGGAAAGGGGTATCGTCCGGAATGTAGTAGTTACCCGGATAAGGGTGTTGTCCGGACTAGGTTGTTGTCCGGTTAGATGGGTGTCCGGACTCTTTAGCGTCCGGAAAAGTAGGGTTGTCCGGAAAACCTGAGTTGTCCGGATACTTTTGCTGAATTGTTGTTTTATGCCCGTTTATTCAGGGAAGTCGATTTGGAAGTTTGGAACGGTTTAGGAACGAGAAGTAAGAGCCTCAGGTGAGTTTTCTAAACTAAAATGTGCGGCTTTTAAAGTGTTTTCAAAATGTGTTATGAATGTTGAGAATTGCCATGCTTTATTATTATGCTTTAATTGCATGAAAGTTGTTTAAAGTTTTATGTAGAATGTATGCATACATCGAGGAGACGTAAACTGGCAAAGACGGGAGAGTAGTTCCGCCAGCTCTCGTGCGAGAAGGGAGGTCCCTATATGCCAGGAGCGAGGCTCCGCAAGGCAGCATGAGGCTGACTCGTTGTCACCTTCGGGTGGCTTCAGGATGTCAGATTACGAGGAGGCGGACTTTAGTCCGTATATGATTTTGACATGTTGAGTATGAATGTTTAAAGCTGAAGAGATAAACTGTTTTTAAATGCTTTGATAACTGTTAGGAGGGACTCACTAGACCTCATGGTCTAACCCTCGCATTTTCAAATTAAAACCTTTTCAGGTAAGCAGGTTTCCAGGAGCTCGGGCAAATAGGCTGAGCTTAGCAAGAAGAGTCAAGAAGCATAGTGGCACCCTAGTTATTAGTTTTTCTCAGTTGTGTATAGGTTGTTTCCGCCAACCTAAGTTGTTTAGACAGATGAAATGAAACTTTTGTGGACCCAGTTTTGTAATTATTTAAATTAAATGCTAAGTATGTTTTTTTTAGATTGGGTTGTTACAATTGGTATCAGAGCCATAGTTTAAGGGATTTAGGTGACCGGACGGGCCTAAACTTAAACTTGGGAGTAGAAATCACAACTGAGAATCAGGAAATGTGTTAGGAGGACACTATGATAGAGGTATGACTAATAGGGTACTGAGGACTGTCATGTAAGGTAAGTTTGAGATTCCACCTGGCCAGTGTAATTGCGAACTTACAGGTACATGTATGTGCTTAACCTGCCTTATTATTCCGAAGTGGTAGTTAGAAGTTAGTGTTTATGTCATGTTCCAGTACTTTAGAATATCAGTAAGATCCCTGAGGGGTAGGGTGAGACCCATTGCAGGGGAAGTATCGTGAGAAATCATTTATGAGGTGATGTATGTATACGTCATAGAGAAGAAATAATGTATAGAATGTTATGAGTCGTCTAGAGGTAGATCTTCGTGGATTCGAAGAGGATGAATGACTGATTTTGAGTAAGACTCCTGTTTCTGAAGAGTCCCAGTTCTAGAGATCGTGGGGTAGATCCGTTGTAAGGATAAAGAAGGACAGTGTCGAGATCTTGGAGGTGTCAATTCAAGAGCGAGCAGAGGATTAGAGCTCTGACCCTTTAGTCGAGTTGTTCCGTGGCAGGATCTGAGAAGAGAGATTTCTGTAGAGGACTGAAAACGTGTAGATGTATAATATGAGATGATTTGATCGAGACGAAGGTAGTATGAAATGGTTGAGTAAGTGGACCGTTGAATGTATGTATAGCAAGTTGTTGCAAAGCCGAGAGGGCGACCACTGGTCGAAGGTAGAGTGTCAAGGATAAGTCGTGTGAGTAAAGCGATCGACCTTGTTTGAGTGAGTAGCCTTCAATTGCAAGTAGAGTTTCATGTATTGAGTTCGTGTATGTGTACATGAGATTTTTCATAAGTAAAGTAAATGTGTAAATATCAAATTTGATCGGATATGAGTCGGCGTGTGCAAGCGTATGTTTAAAGAAAAATACAAATCCATCTAGATCGTACAATGAAGTCTTGAGGTTTGCGATTGCAAAATATTCCACTCTTTCCATGATAAGTCAAGAAAACGTTTGAATGCAAAACTTTTATAACCAAATGAGAGTTGACATGATGAAGTTATATAATTGAGTATGAGTTCCCAACACCTTTTACAACACAGAGTGTTAAATGTTTTAAATTAATTATGATTTCATTCCCGAGCATAAACTGTTTGTAACTGTCATGCATGTTTTCCACGAACTACGTGTTTTACTTAAGAAAGCCTGTTATGTATGATGAAATGAGAATGATGATTTGAAGGATTTAAAAGTGCATATTTTATGAAATGAATGATGTGCTTTGTGGAGTCGGTCTGCACTGTGGGATCAGAGAGTGATTCTCGGGACCTGATGATCCCTTGGATATGTATGACGGACTGGTAGGTTGGAACTCGTTTCCTCCTATTTCGAGTGGAAGGGAGTTTGCGTAGGCTTCGAAAGAGGCGAGAGGGGAGTCTGCTTGGGCCCCGACCGCGGAATGCTTATGTGATCCAAAGCACAGTGCAGTACCATGCTGGAGGTTATGTTAGGATTTACGATGAATCTGTTAAAAACGCTTTATACTGGTTTACCTTGTGTCGGTAGTTCTTGCAGAATTATGTCATATGAAAGGATTTTCTTCAATACATCACTGTCGTAATAGCATCGTTCTGATTGAGTAAGAGTAAGGTCGAAATGCATGCAAGCGATTCTCGAATCGTCGTGCAGGGCATTGAAGTTATAAGAGTGATAGGGTCGAGTACACCCAAGATAGTTTCAAATGTTGTTTATTTAAAACGATAAAATGTGTAAATGATTTTATCTATTGCGTTGTCATGCATGAAGGCTATGAACTCACTAGGTCATAGGATATAGTATGTTAAGCTAAGGAAGAACTTCAGGAGTGGAAAAGTGTCGGGCAAATCAGGAAGGAATGTTGTAGCCTTAGTATTTGTGCTCAAGAGGAAAGGTGAACAGTGGTAGAGTCGAAAGTGGATTATAGTGTGGGTTGTATGAGGGTTTACACCCTTGTACGGTAACGGGAAGTACGGTTGTTAAGAGACAGATGTGTCTGGAGGAAGGACTTGAAGCCTTCAAGGTGACGGTTTTAGCAACTCGTTATGAGGAGTGTGGGAGGAAGAATGAAATGTCTATGGCGTGGGAATATGAGCTTCGAGGTGAGCTTGTAATGTTGTAGTTACGCGAGTGAGTTTGAAATGAGGACGACGGGATGTGAATTTGATTATGATATGTTGGAAGGATTAGGTTCAGTAAGGGGCCCTTGTTGAATAATAGGCTAAGGAAGTATCAACAGGTCAACTATTGACGTTAAAGTCGGTAGTTGTGTAAGCTGCATGAGACCGAAGACTTGAATCAGAAGGTTGAAAGTTGGAGGACCACTTTGTAGGGGTGTTAAGATAGGGAAAGGCTGCTGTTTTAGATAAGCGTTTTACTAGCGAGATGGATGGTTCGTAATGAATGAAGTATTTAGCACAAACGAAGTGAGGGTATAGATTATGTCGATCGGTGAGGAAATGTACCCTGTCGATATGATGGTTTGGTATTGCAAAGAGCTAGCAAGAAACGAGTATGTTAGAATTAATCAGAAACTCGGGTGTTGTGGTTCAACTAGAGCTGGGGAGAGACAATGTAGCGAGATAGACTCGGTTATTTATGTGTGAGGTCTTGAAGATAAGTTCGAGTTGTGTATGAATGGCCATGAGAGTTTTGGTCTGCAGTGTAATGTTATGAGTGAGGAATGTATAGTTATGTAGTGGCAATAATTGCCAAGTTAAAAGTGCTAGCTAGCGTCGTAGTGATGTGATGTTAGAGAAAGATGAAGTATCAGATAGAAGCCTTTTTGGGAGTTTCGGATGAGGTGTTCGAGTGTTAACCGGGCTGTTGGAGCACGTGGGGTGTAAGTTGACGTGGTGATATGTTTATGTTCGGGATAGCATCACGGAGTGGTGGTGGGTAGTTACCCAAAGGAGAAACCAAGTGTTGTAGTTGTAAGAGTCGCTAAGTAAGCATATTTCATTGGAAGTTTAAAGAAGATGATGGATGTGTTAGTCAAAATGTGGTGGAATAGATGTGAAATCCTTAAAGAATGTGAGTGTTGCTTATGTGTGAACGAATTGTCTGAGAAAGTAAAAGTTGGAGTTTAAAGAATGTACAGTGACGTCGAACTCTGGTGACGTTCGAGGTGATTTAGTCGAAAGCCTTAAGTTAGAATTTTAGTGCAACCATTTGGTTATGTATAGTAATGAGACAATATTTGCAGCTTAAGAATTGTCGGAAGAGAGGGGCGAGTAATGTTGGTGGGCAGTACTCCACACTAGCGTGGGGAGGTGAAGACAGTATGTCGGAATAAGTAAGTAAATCGGAAGTAGTAAACTTGACAGTAATGCCGATAGGCGCAGTGTTGTGTAGATTGTCCTTGATAAGTGTGCTAACTTTTGGAGGAAGTATTGAGGAAGTAAATTGTGTATGAGCTTGTGCAGGAAAGAAGTGGATAAGACAACTGAATGAGTTAAGTTAGTGATTTTGTGAGAAACGTTCAAGCAAACTGATCGTTCAGTGTAAGCTATTGAGAACAGTAGGGTGTGATCGTGGTTACCCCACCTAGTTGAGTGGGAGTAACCGAAGTTGTGTTATAGGACTGGACGCTTGTAGCAAACAGTGAGAAATTGATGAGCCTTCAGGATAAGTTCATTTCGGATAGGTGAGTACCCCAATAAGGAATTAGAGAGGTTTCCTTCTATTAGACACGTTAAGTGTGAAATGATGAAGTGGTGAGAACGTAC
This sequence comes from Saussurea involucrata, assembly GCA_033807775.1. NCBI lineage: Eukaryota > Viridiplantae > Streptophyta > Magnoliopsida > Asterales > Asteraceae > Saussurea > Saussurea involucrata. The sequence continues at coordinate 10,378,065 of CM066322.1, read as the reverse complement.
GAATTAGTTGACAAGTTGTAGCCAATGGGATTCGGGAAAGGAGTATGATCTGCATAGACGAATGTCGGTTGGGAGAAGTAATCTAGAATTTCAGGTATGCCAAGGAGAGGCTCAAGGGTGTGAGCTTGTCGGGACGTACAAGGTTGGCCTGGTGCCAAGTTGTCAGTGAGCGAGTTTTCCTGGCAGAAGATTCTCGTTGTTGTGGCGGGAAATTTCTGCCAAGTTCTTTTTCTTAAGGAAGTATAAATGTATGAGAGACTTTAACTAGACGTGTTTAAAACCGTGAGTCCCGAGGTGTGGATGGAGGCGCGGTTGGCCTTGGTTTTATCAGATAGTTTTAAGCAAGTGTAGTGATCGAAGAGGGTACAAGTAAATAGTGCAGGATGGCACGTTTTAGCAAGTGATGACTCACCGAAGGCGGTTCCACGCATGGAGTGCAGTTACATTTCCCCATCTGAACGATTTGGGGCAGCCGATTAGAACTGAGTGGATGGATTGAAAACATAAGACTGTGGAACCTCGAAGAATTGAGGGATGTGTAAAGTGGACTACGTCTGTGGGTCCGTCGGAGTCATGAAAGTTGAATAGTTAGCGCGTGATCTTGAGGTACTAGATGAAATTTTGGAAGAATTCGTAGGGTGATGTGCGTCTCTGTTATGAGGAACAGATGAGGGTAGCTGTAGTGAGATCGACCTTGCAAGAATTACAGGCGATAAGGAGTTGACTTTCGTCTTTAATGAGCAAGTTAGAGCAGCGGCATACAAGTAGGACTTGCCGGAAGAAGTAAGAGGAGTTCATCCAACACTTCATGTGTCAATCTGAAGAAAATGTTGGTCGGGACCGATGTAGCCATTCCGTTAGAAGATGTCAGCATGGATGAGAAATTGATGTTTGAGGAAGAGCCGATTGAGATCGTAGACAGTAAAGTTCGGAAAACAAGGAATAGGGAGGTCAGGCTGGTTAAAGCCCAGTGGAGATATCATAAGGGACGAGAGGCTACGTGGGAAGTGGAATCAGATATGATGTCCAGGTACCCTCATCTTTTCGAGAATGGAATTCCGGGGACGGAATTCTTTTGAGGGGGGAGTGTTGTAACGACCCGGACCAATTTGGGAAAATTTTACGTTTTTCGTCAAGTGTTGTTAATAAGTGAAAGTTGAGGGGCTAGTTGGTATTTTGGGATTGGGGTATAAAAAGGGCTCAAAACCCTAGAACCATTCTCATTTCACTGATTATAGTGTGTGTGGTGGCTGAATTTGGGAGGGGAAAGAAGAGGAGAGGTTCTTGAAGGTTGTGGTGCATTTGGAAGAAAGGAGCCATCAAACCTTAGGATTTGAAGAAGAAATAGCATTTGGATTTCGTCTATCGCAAGCAATCAACCAGGTAACACTCTCCTGTTTCATCGATTTATCTTTGATTAGGGAGCAGAATGGTTAGTCTTGGGGTTTTTGTTCAAAAGTGAAGTTGAAGCTAAAATGAGAGAAATCGGGTCTTATAGTGTGTTTCGATTGCTAAGAACTCAGTAATTGTTAAGTTTAGTAATGTTGTTGCTATTGCTAATCTTTACTTCGAGAGAATCGAGCTAGCCAGTAGATTTCAGCCTCAAAAAGGGTCCAGGTCGTCGTCCGGAAACCTTCTTGGGCGTCCGGACTCCTTGCTTGGGAGAAGGTCCCCGGACGAGGAAGTTGTCCGAATAGGTTGGGTTTTCCGGGTATGAGTTGTGTCCGGTAAGTTAGATATCCGGAAAGAGGTATCGTCCGGAATGTAGTAGTTACCCGGATAAGGGTGTTGTCCGGACTAGGTTGTTGTCCGGTTAGATGGGTGTCCGGACTCTTTAGCGTCCGGAAAAGTAGGGTTGTCCGGAAAACCTGAGTTGTCCGGATACTTTTGCTGAATTGTTGTTTTATGCCCGTTTATTCAGGGAAGTCGATTTGGAAGTTTGGAACGGTTTAGGAACGAGATGTAAGAGCCTCAGGTGAGTTTTCTAAACTAAAATGTGTGGCTTTTAAAGTGTTTTCAAAATGTGTTATGAATGTTGAGAATTGCCATGCTTTATTATTATGCTTTAATTGCATGAAAGTTGTTTAAAGTTTTATGTAGAATGTATGCATACATCGAGGAGACGTAAACTGGCAAAGACGGGAGAGTAGTTCCGCCAGCTCTCGTGCGGGAAGGGAGGTCCCTATATTCCAGGAGCGAGGCTCCGCAAGGCAGCATGAGGCTGACTCGTTGTCACCTTCGGGTGGCTTCAGGGTGTCAGATTACGAGGAGGCGGACTTTAGTCCGTATATGATTTTGACATGTTGAGTATGAATGTTTAAAGCTGAAGAGATAAACTGTTTTTAAATGCTTTGATAACTGTTAGGAGGGACTCACTAGACCTCGTGGTCTAACCCTCGCATTTTCAAATTAAAACATTTTCAGGTAAGCAGGTTTCCAGGAGCTCGGGCAAATAGGCTGAGCTTAGCAAGAAGAGTCAAGAAGCATAGTGGCACCCTAGTTATTAGTTTTTCTCAGTTGTGTATAGGTTGTTTCCGTCAACCTAAATTGTTTAGACAGATGAAATGAAACTTTTGTGGACCCAGTTTTGTAATTATTTAAATTAAATGCTAAGTATGTTTTTTTTAGATTGGATTGTTACAACCCATATGAAGTTCTGACCAGATATAACTTGTATGGTGATATGTATGTATGCATGATGTTTCAACTCACATACATGTTACAACTTACAATATATTTTACATGTATGTTATTTTTATCCGAGTGCATACTATATGTTTAAAAGTTGATATGTATGATATGAAATCATTTTAATCACACAAACCATGAACTTATTGAGTTTTATAAGCTGACTACAATATCCATCTTAGAAAAAAAGTTCCAGGTTGGGCAAAGAAAAAGGGCACACATGACGTGCAGAGACTTGCCATTTCTTATCAGACACGTATGTTGGATAATTTTGTTAACACAATTTGTATGGGACAAATTAACCTTTAAGTTACATATTTTTTTATTTTAAAGTGTTTTGCTGAACGGTTTTAATTTACTCCTTCATTCGAGTATTTATGAAAAAAATATTGATGATGACGTAACATTTATCATGGTGATGGTGAAACGAGAGTGTTACAATGTTGGAGTATGTAATAGCATCTATAGCAACTTCTTCAATGTTGTATTGCCTAGGCATATTTTTAATTTTAAATGAAAAGATTAATTATTTTAGCCACATTTGCTAAATAAGAGCATCTCCAACCGTTCATTTTGGAGAAATTGAAGACTATGAGAGCATCTCCGATAGCTTCCCCATAATTTCTTCAAAATGGGGAATCAAAAGTTAAAATCTCCAAAAAAATATACATTCATCTCCAACAACTTCCTCATTTTGGAGAATCCAACATTAATTAAAATATTAAAATATTTCATTTATCTATTAAAATATTATTTTTCTCTCTACATATTTATTTTCAAAGCTTCCTATTGGTCATCTCACTTGGTAATCATTTTTTGAGTGATCTCCATATTTGGAGAAAAAAACTCTCTCTCCAACTTTCTCCATTTTGGGGAAGCTGTTGGAGCACAATATTAGCCTAAAATCCCCATTTTCTCTATTTTCCCCATTTTGGAGAAGCTGTTGGAGATGCTCTGATGACTTTGAGGTATAATTCTGCTCAACAGTTTCCCCCAGATTATCTCCAAAATGGAGAAAGTATGAGAGAAAGAAGTTTTTCTCCAAATGTGGAGATAACCCCAAAAATGATTACTAGATAAGAGCATCAATAGAAATCTTTGAAAATAAATATTTAGAAAGAGAAATAATATTTTAATAGATGAATGAAATATTTTAATATTATAATCAATGTTTGTTTCTCTAAAATGAAGAATTTGTTGAAGATGAATGTAATTTTTTTTGGAGATTTTGATTTTTGATTTTAGAGAAATTTTATGGAATCTGTTGAAGATGAATGTAATTTTTTTTTAAAATTTTTGACTTCTGATTATTCAATTTGAATTTTTTTTAAAGAATCTATTGGAGATGCTCTAAGGCCATCCGCAGCGCCCTTCGGGCTCGGGCTCGGGCGGGCAACGGTGGGGGGCATGCGGGCTTCATGCTCGGGCTCGGCGTGCGGGCTTTCAAACCCGAGAAACCCGAAAGAATTTGTTTGTTTTTTATTTTATTTTTTTAAAATTTTGAAAATAAATAAATCCAACGGCACTCCAACGGTAATTTTATTTTATTTTTAATCTTTTTTTCCAATTTAATCACACTATATATATTAATCCAAACCTCTTATTTTTTTACACAATATGATACTCGAAGACGAATACCATGCTATTTGTGGTGGCGATGAAAACGGCTTTTACACGGATGATAACGAAACCCAAATCAGTGAGGAACAACGCGCGGCAAATGTTCGAGAAGTCCAAAACCGGGCCACTCATAATAACCTTCGGTCGGATTTGGTCGAACATATTTGGCGTATCCTAGTTCCCAACAATGACGACGAGTAGATTTTTAAATTTATTTTGTAATTTTTATTTTTAATGAATGATATGAATTTTTATTTTTATTATTTATCTTATTTTTATTTATTAAAAAATATATAAATATTTTTATTTTGTTAAATAATTAAATGTATAAATAAAAGAATTAAAAAAATGAGGTGGCAAGAGGGCTTAAGGGTAGCGCTGCGGGTCTTTAGGGCTTGAGGGCTTAGCTGATGTGGCGTTGAAGGCTTGTATTAATGCGTTGAGGATGGCCTAACGTGGAATCCTATGTAGATGAAAATGACATCAGCATGTAATAGAGAAACCGACGTGGATGGCGTCTCGGGTGCTGTTTGAATTAACCCAATTTCGCCAGAAATTGATCCAACTAATTATTGTAGACTAATAAATTTATTTCTTAATCATTTCTTTTAAGAAAACAGTTTCGAAATTGTTAAAAGAATAAAAAAAGCGAATCTAATCAATTTTTCTTACTATAATTTTTTTGTGAATCTAGGCCTGAAAATACGGACTTAGACCCGCAATTGCGGATGTGTTTCTAAAAATTATGGATGTAGTGACATATTGATAAAAATGATAGATAATAAGACACCAATTTAACAGTATAAAATAGCGATTTAAGTCAATTTCTCTCTAATAAATAGCAACCATGACTTCAGCCTATTGCCATAAAACTTCCAAAATCCTCAACCAGTACCGTTCGACATGCCTATAACCGGTCCATAACGATTCTGGGCTAGGCCGGTCCTTTTGCTAGTCTCGGGCCAGGCCAAAATGACCATCTCTAATATCTATATATATGTTATATAATATAAAATACCTTTCAAAATAAAAAAATATTATTCTTTTTATGTATTTGGTGTATTTTGTTACTTTTAAGAAAATATATAAATACAAGATTTTAGTTTGAAACAATTTTATGAACAAATCGAATGGAACACAACATACAACATCGAGTGCGACTTTTTGTTTGTTGTTGATTTTTTAGTAGGGTGAGTAAAGACTATCAAACTTTCGGTCTAAGTGCGTTTATTTTCAACTATATTTAATTAAAAGCTATTGAATTTATCGACGAGTTTAGAGCATTGTGGCATGCATTCAAGGAGCTTTTAAGATACAAAATCATTAAGAGGCAACATCTAAATCACCAAGAGTTGAATCTTGTTTGGCAAAAAAAGAAGTCTCATTCTTAATGATTCTAAAACCCTCTTAATGATTTTGTATCTTAAATCTCCCTTAACCATCCAGCGCCCTAAACCCTTAATTTCATTTTTAAACGATTACCAAACAACCATATTTCGTTTTATCACCTACTTTTCTAAAACAATGAAAAGAAAAAGGTTCGATGTGTGTGAAATTGGTAGGAAGATTTTATTTAATAACACGAAAACAAATTGTTTCTATAGTCGTATTAAATAAATAAATAAAATATATAAAAAGATAGGGTTGGATTCTGGTGAGAAAAGATAAGTTAAAAGTAAGAAGCGTAAGAAGGTATTTTGACCATTGAATCAATTCTAATTGAAGATCAACACTAATAAGATGCACTAGATCAATTCCCATAAAAAAAAAAAAAACAATTCATGAATTTGAACCCCACAATAGGCAAATATCAATATGGGTGTGGTGGAAAATTGAATAAGTAAGGTTGTGTGCGGGTGTGAAGGAAGATCAATATTAAGGAAATGTAGGTGACAAAGATTTCCACTACTTTCCAGTCATTATCGAAGTTAATGGATACACAAGTGATTCCAATATCATCTTGGCAGTTATGTTATGATTTTAGTAAATATGGGAAACCCTTTTAAGAAAAAACCTTTACAAGGGGTTTCTTAACGTCTATACAGTCCAACACGCCCCCTTAAACGGAGGCTAGATGGTGAAAGAGTGTGTCTAGATGCGGTAGACTGCCGACTCTCATACCATGTGAGATGCTTTGAGTCAATCAATATGTGGTTTGGGTTCCGGTGAGAAGTTGAGGTTAAGGTAAGAACTGAGAAGTGATGATCAATCGTTGGATTAGAAATGGATGCACATTAGGAAGGGATGCACTGAGATGCACCGGACCAATTCCCTCCTAAGGCGCAATTTATGGCAGGGCATTTGATTAAAAGTGATCATCGGTTCAGATCCACTTCTCACGTTTCTCACGTTAACCTCAATTTCTCACACGATCATTCGCCATATGTATACATATATATATATAGAGGGAGGTTCAGGAGAAAACCTCAAATAAATGGAAAACTAAAAAACACTTTATTAACCGTTGGATTAGATGATCTGATGGATGTGATTAGATGGGCGGTTACAACAATATTAAATTAATTAAAAAAAACTCACCCCCTTGTTTTTTATTCGAAAAAATACGAAAAATGAACAAAATTTGAACGAAATAAATTGCACCAAATAAACGATCATATTTTTCTCGTTAATTTGAGATCCATGTTGATATACTTTTTCCTCCGTAATTTTGTGGTTTTTCGGTTTTCTAGTTATTTAGGGTTTTCCCCTGAACCTGACCCTATATATATATATATGGTTGGGTTCCGGTGAAAAGTTGAGTTAACGTGAGAAGTGGTTATCAACCGTCAGATGCATCGAGATGCACCGGATCAATCCCCATGTCAAGTGCGATTCATGGGTGGGCTTGAGATTAAAAGTGATCAAGGGTTCAATCCACTTCTCACGATTACTAAACTTCTCACACGATTCTGTGCCTATATATATAAATATATATAGATATAGTGAAAGCAACCCAAATTATATGGATATCAAATATTTCAAGTGGAAGGAGGGGCTTGGTGAAACTTACAAACAAATCCTGATCATCATGGTCTAGGATGCCAATAGAAATCACCAGGGTCGTACGCTGCACAAATTGAAAGAACAAAATCCCTCTGTGCCTTTGTCGTAGTTTAACTTGACTTGGAGCTATAAAATCTAGCATCATCATGAACCGATGCCACTTTCTAGTTTATCTGCAATAAACTGGGATAACAAACCAATGGAGGAATAAACAGGTTATAAGTAAACGGCCAATAAACTTGGACGATTCTGATCACTTATCAGTTATCAAATGTAAATTATGAAGCTTTCGATTAACATGAAACCAACAATGTGGTCAAGCTTCCCACTTCGAGATCACCATAATCCTAGAATTATACCACAACAATATATATGTTTTTGACTTACATTAGGCATTATAATAAATAGCAGAAATTTTACAGTTCCGATACCTGGCATCTCCAACTTCCAGTAATGCAACCATCAGAAGGTATTCTGTTGACATTGCTGTTCACTTTCATGGCACAAAATACCTGAGTGTATACATTTTCAGGTCCCATCTTCAGTTCACAGGTTGAGAATGTGAAATGACCAAAATGAGCAAAACATTATTTTGCAACATTAGGAGCCAAACCGAAATTTGCCCCTAAAATTCATAGTAACATTACGAGGATGTATAAACAGTGAAAGGCATTAACTTTCAGTGTTCCATAAAATTCATTAGAAAGTCATGCAAATACTTAAATATCACTCGAGATTCTTGAAATTCAACATCATTACAAATTTAAAAGTACAACAAACAAAAAAGAAGTATAAGAGAGATGAATTAAACTAGAGAACATAAAAGCAAAAACTCATATACAGGGAAAAGAAGGATAGTGTTGTACGCCAAAAAAACTTACAAGGGCAGGTTCTTACGATTTCATTATACAAACCAGAGGCTAATTTAAATTTAACTTTTAACTTTTCTCATTTGGCATCTCTGTGTATAAAAGATGGAACAGGTGGGTCCAGAGTTGCATCTTTACCTCTTGAATGAGAATCTTCTTCCACAACTGATGGCTGGATGGTTGCGCTTTGATGTTGCTTTAGAAACCTGCTAGGACTGGCTGAGTTGGATTTATAAGGCGAAAAGGAGCTATTATTATGAAGTGGAGAACTCGGGCCAGATCTGAAACCAATTTCTTCTCCTTCTCGTGGCAAAGTTGATAAAGGAATCTCACGAGTTTCGTCATCTGGTTTCTTATAAAACTTATCCTCCACAATGTCATAGGAATTTCCAGTGCGTACTTCCTGAGCAAGTGTACACCAGCAGCAGAAGAGCCACAATGCACAATCAGTCACAGCAGGTTTACCACAACAGATATCAGATGGGGGTAGATTGAATCTTTTTCTCATCTGAATTCTCCAAAACCCACCATAAAGCAAACCAAATACACAAAGAAATATCCCCGTAATCCCTAATGCCTCCCTTGCAGTCTCGTTATCAATATTGATGGCAGCCAAATTAAAAATCCAAAAAGGCGCCAAACAAAACAGAAGAAACGTTACTATATGGACATACATGTTTCCGAACCCAAGTCTCTCCATATTCCACCCGAAAACACAAAAACTACAAAATAACGAGAGATATGCTAAAGAGATATCCTCCCAAAAATCAAATATACCTCCACTCCACTTTGGATTACTTTCATTTGTTCTTGTCTCATCTCTAGGGGTGGTTCTTGTGTCATCTTTAGGGGTGAATGAGAATCTCCTTTCAAGCGATTTTTCCCTTTGTTGCATTGGTCGACTACTTGAAACACTATCTGGTTTAAGTTGGGATTCTTCATCAGAAGTTGTATCATATTCTTTCCCTAGTGGGCTGACAGCAGAATACACACCAGCAATTGCAGGGGCACCAATTGCAAAAGAGATAGTTATCCCCACCCCTATTGCGGGTCTCTCTGATCTCCTGTATCCAACATTGAGTCCACATAAAGCGTATTGTGCTAGACAATTAAGGTTAAGCAGCAAGATCACAACCAACATGTGTGCCCATTCATGAGGTTTATAAGTTCCATTCTTGCAGTATATTTTTCTCAGTTTTGAAACATCTTCTGATCTCCATCTCAAAAGAAGTACAAGGTGATAAAGACGATGTGGATGTTGGTACAAACACATGAGCGTAAACAACGCGTTCAGAATTTGGTTGTTGACCTCAAACCAAGCATCTCTCTGAGATTTTCTTGGAAGTGCACGGTTTAACATACCTGTCATGACAAGGAAGAGTATCGCACCTGAGATAGCAACACATACAATCCAGACAAAGAGAACCATATTCATTGGGTTTCTTATCCATTCTTTGGCTAATTTCTGAAGAGACACCCAATCAATTTTCTTAGAGAAAACCCTAGTGAAGCGATCACGAATTGCTTGACTAGTGCTGGAAGGTATGGTGCGTGAGAAATCATCTCTCTCCTGGGCAATCCGTTGGAATTTTGCAGTTGGTGTACCTAGATTACCAAATACAAGGAAACTCGGGGTTCTGTTGGTATCACCTGGAGTTTGAGCATCTTCGTCCCTAAGAAGTATCCTCTGACTGGTATGGATATGTAGAGGGGCAAGAGTCTTGACTCTACCACCATTAGATTTCTCATCTTCAATTCCACCATTATCATTTGAAACCATTGTGGCAGAGTTAACCTCTGTAACGAAACCTGCAATTAGGATAATGTAGATATCTAATTTGTAACGAACTTCACATGGCTGTCAACATTGAAAAGTACTAGTCGTGACCAGGTATCTAACTTGCAACGAACTTCACATGACTACCAACCTTGAAAAATATGAGACTTATAACCAAAAAAATCAAAGTGCTTCTGTTTCGCTAAAAATAAATGGTGTAATTAAATCTAGTATATACACGAGGCAAGCAAGCAAACACAAATCTGCCTAAAATTTGCTATAGAGCTAACTTCAATACATCAAACAGAAAGCTAAAGTTCAATACCTAAGAACATTTTACTGTTCTCAAACTTAAACTGAAACTAAAATTGTCATATTAGGTCAATTTCAGTAGTTAAACAACTTCAACTTATCCACGTCATGAACAGACACAAAACAAGAACTTATCAACTACATCTACCAAAAACCTTTAGAGTTCAAACACTTGAAATCGAAAAACAGAAAGCAGTCAACGCGAACATCTCTGTGTATGTTGCGTACATTAAAAAGCGTGAACAGAAACTCGAAGAATCTTAAAACCGTAAGAACGAAGCAAGATCTGAGAAGTGCCTGAAGAAAAATACGTACCTGTAGTAGAAGACCTAGTTCAATTTCATCATCTCTCCATTGATGATACCTCTGATAGAGAGAATTCTTGGAAACGATGATAAAGAGGGGGCAAAAGCACAGATGAACGATGAGAAGGTTCTTTTCTTTTCTATGCCACTTGAAAAAAATCTGCGAATTAGCAGCTGGGCAGATTGAATTATTCCGTCAATACGACGCCGCTTATGTTTGACCGGTTAACGACCGTATACGTCCAGGCTACAGCGGTATTTACTTCGATAAAGATGGAAAATGTACATAAACAGTCCTCTAGATTGTTGTAAGGACAGATTAACACCTCAAAATACTATGAATGACCCAAAGACTCCTTTGAAAATTTTAGATTTCTTAACCATGGTTTATTTCGCTACGGAGATATTAAATTCGATTTAAAAATTATTTTGTTAATATTATTTTTTTTGAATAAATTATTTTGTTAACGTTTAGTGAAGAAGTTGTTTCAAATATATTCAAATGCATTTTCAAGACATAAAAAATCAACTCATTTTTATTTAAAAATGAATTTACATTTGCAAATCAAGAAAGTTTCTAAACTTTCCCTCTTGAAAACCGATAATTGTTTTATGATTACAAAAAAAGATACATACAAAATAACAAGAGTTTCTATTGAGCATATATATGTAAGCCCTCGAAGACCCGTAAATTTGTATAAATTTGTACAAAACTGTAAAAAAAATTGTAAGGAATAGAAAGAAAAAATAAACCAAGAGTTTGTTTTTAACAGCTTAATAAGCTTAATGGAACTCACAACTTATTTGTTCAGTTATAACTTATACATGACTGTTTGATAACGATTTAATGATATAAAAAAAGGCTTATTCAATAAGCTTTTAAGGGATCTTTAAGCAAAAATCAGTTTTTTTTTCCAACCTGCCTCTTCCAATTAAAAAAATACGCTATTATCTATGAAATTACTCTCTCAAAAAAACACTTTTTCAATTTACACACAAAGAGATTAATCCACATATATGTTTAAAAGTCTTAATATGAAATATATTAATAAACTAAAAAGAATATGGGAGGTGACTCCAAGCAATACACATTACACACACATGTAGTCATGAATAATAAACAAATGACATGTGATGACAATAAATTGGAGATGAGTCTCAAGTAAGATCATCCTCTTCCATCTCCTTGGCTTTCAGCAAATCCTTCACTCTCAACAGAAGGGTGGTCTTCCATGCATCCTATGTTCACACAAAAACACCATATTATCAGTCTTGTATACCGCAAACTTGAACAAAATTCAAAAACTAAAAAGAAATAAAATAATCACAAGAAATTAAAGTTGCTGCATTTGTGGCATTATATGAGGTTCACATAAGAGTTGAAGTTTGATAACTAAATGCAAGATAAATATGTTACCAGTTTAGTCATGCTATCGTATTCTTTGATAGCATCGGTGAACTTAACCACATCTTCTTCATCAATCGAAGCAGCCAAATCCTTCCATTAGAAAAAGAAATTCCCAATTGTTAAGAAATAATCCAAGTTGTGGTATGTGAATAAATACTTGCAATTATTGTCCAATAACTAAGTTTAACTATTGCCAAATGCGTTCTCCATTTGTCCATCTGTTCTAAGTTCTAACCCATAATTTGAAAGTAATCATACACAGAATATGATATTTAAGGCAATGCGTCAGCTTTAAAGCATGCACAGGGGGTTGGTTGGGTTGGGGATCAAAGAAAGTGACAGATCAATGAAATTTGGTTTAGAATTGTTCAAAGCTTTACATGCCAATATATATATAATATATATATATATATATATATATATTTAATGCAAAGGTGGGTTGTATACTATTCTATATATCGTATGACCTGTATACTAGTCTTGGTTTTTCTTTTTGTACTAGTAGTTGTCAGTACAAATATATATATATATATATATAGGTCGAGGTTCAGAGGAATACCGCAAAAAAATGAAAAACTGAGGAACACCATGGTAACGTTCATCCGGACCATGTGCATACAAGTAATATGTAAACAATTTGTTCGGCATGCACACGTGCATAAAAACCAAAAAAACAACTTCAATTACTTGCATGCACATGTACATGCCGTCTAGATGAACACCAGGGTGTTCCTCAGTTTTTCATTTTTTTGAGGTTTTCCCCTGAACCTCTGTGTGTGTGTGTGTGTATATATATATATATATATATATATATATAACACGTACCGCCAGCAATCTGTATTCACGTGATCCTGAAAATGTTGGATCCATGTCCTACATAAGCAAATACACATTTAGTCAACATCTTTAAAACAGAAAGGTAATAAAGAATTTACTGGGTAGGAACCACTGCTTGACCTGATATTTATCCAATGCATTTGTAATTGCAACAACGTCCCCTTTACAAAGTTGGCAAATGCCAGCGTTTAAAAGATGCCCTTTAACACCATACTTCAGCAAGTTATTGTTGAGTGCCTGCCGTGCTATGTTTTCAAAAATGTCGATTGCTTTCTGATATCTGGATAGACATTTCGAAGAAAGCGGTGTCAATTGTCATTAACAAACCCCAATCTAATTTGAATCAATATCAACATGTTATGTATAGCATACAAATGTTCAGGCAATTTAAGAAGAAAAACCTTGCTTGTCATTATTCAAAGTCGCTCGTTTCAAGTAACGATTAGTAAAGGATGTGCGTTTGGTACACTAGATAGGACAGAACAAGGATCATTGTTCCACGTTTGGCGGGATTTTTATGTTGAACAAAGTGGAACAAGGTGGAACAGACTTATATTTTAACAATATAACCTCAAAATAAAATCTAATTCTCTTCTAAAACATCAAATACACATTTTTTATATTTTATTCATTTTTTAAATTATATTTATTGTATTTTATGCTATTTAAACCTTCAATTTACTGTCCTCAAAATATTATGTTTATATGGATTCTATGTTTTGATTAATTTATGTAAATTATTAAATAGTAATAGTAAAAAAACATAGAAAAAATTAGAAAATAAAAATTGGAAACTACATAAACTTTTTATTTTGGTGTCACTTTAATCGTCTTGAAGAAAACTTTCTAATAATATATTTTGTTATAAGAAATATTTATTTCATTATAATTTAATAAATTACATAACTAATCAAGATATATAAACAACTTATTAGGGGTAAATTGATCATGTTATCTGTTTTGTCCTGTCCAGTTCCGTCTTACCAAACGTTAACAATTGTTTTGTCCTGTCTGCATACCAAACGCACTCTTAAAAACATTCCCAAAAAAGAAAGTGTTGCATTTTATTGGAAAATCCAAAATGGAAAATGCATAATATGTGCATTGAAGAAGTGGAGGAGATGGGTTCCAAAGTATAAGCCATCCTGATAGCAAAAGCACACTTACTGTTCGAGTTGAGCAGCAAATTGTGCAATTTTCAGATTGCACTGATTTGCTGATGTGTTGACTTCTTCGCCTTGATAAAGATCAGCTGCTTTATCATAGTAAACCATAGCTTGCTTCAAGTTTTCTTCCTGTTCGTATAACTCTGCGATTTCCTGCAAAGAAAAAAACCAATCACAGCCCACTCAATTCATGATTTGTTATGATATCAATCTATGCAACGATCATAAAAAAAAGATCTGGAAGTTGTACCTTACAGTACCTTGCTGACATGCTAAGCCTCCCAATTTCCATGAATAAATTTAATGCTTTCTCCAGATGAGATACACACTCTGAAAAATATCCAATTCCAAAAATAAATTATTTAAAGGAAATGGAGGATATATGACATTATGACGAAACTCTATTGAACATATAAATAGGAAAAAAAAAATCATGGGTTACATTTGTGTAGGAACAATAATACCTTTTTCAGGGGAAGGAAAAAAATCATGTGAATAAAGAACAATGCAAACAAGATATAACATTAAAAAGATGTAAATCACTAGGCCAAGTGTGCCGTTATAATCTTCTGAAAATACGTTGACTAGGCAAAAAGCTTGATGGAAGTGGTTGACTATTAGTATATCACTCCATCCCAAAATAAGTGTCTACTTTTGAACGTAAGTGCCTACTTTCCAATTCTACCCTGAATTGTGAGATGAAGAAATTAATTACTTTCTCTATTATTAAGGGTAAAATTGTCGTTTAGTTAACTAAAAAGTGTAATAATTGCACATTCCTAAAACTATGTGCCTTTTTCATCGTGGACATATATGTTGGGACAGAGGGAGTATATAAAACACCCTTCAACAGTTGAAAAAATCAATGCCATCGATATTTGTAATGCTAGCCAGTGGGCTATGAGGTAACTTTGGGTTAAAACTTTGTCTAAAAGGAAAACGTTGCATGTATTTCGGGATATCTTCAAAAGTCAATTGTTTCATTTATTTTGGGACGGAGGGGGGGGGTGTACAATTGTAAAATTACAAACTATCAAGAAAGATATACTACCGCTTTATGAAGGCATGCATAAAATCTCTTGTTTCAAAAACAACTTTTATTTTCCACAAAGAATGTGGGCCATGTTTCCAACTATCTTATTTTAAACAATCGCCAAACGAGATCATTAAAACATGTCATTAAAATTGCCAAGGATTACGATGGAGATCATTAAAACAGCCACTTTCACTACAATTTCTTTTCATACATGTTAGATTATGGAGTGGTATGAAAACTAGAATGGAAGATTGGATTAATACGGATTAATAAAACTCATATTCGAAGGTAGAAAAGTTGCATGCCTGCAGTATTTGTTTTCTTATAGCAATGACCTGCATCCGCATAAGCATTTGCAGCTTCATGTTTGCTATCCATCTGTAACCAAAACAGCAAAGATCAATATAGGGTTCTAGTAAAAGGTTGGGGTATACACCCACCAAATTAAGCACTTACCTTCAAATAACATTCAGCCAATTTGACATATACAGCCCCAGCTTTATCCCCTGAAAAACCAAGTCACAATCAGCAAACCATCGATATTGCCATAACTGCAGCCATCTAACAATTAGTTTCAGGTCTCAAGAACAAAACTTAATAAAACGAAATTCCCTCCATTCAAAAAGTAGAATTAGATATTAATTTCTTAAGCCAATCTTTACCTCTTTCAGACTAAAATTTGGGGTTTGTGGCACATATAACAAAAAGATTGACCTTCTGTAAGACTTTTAAGTATATTTCAGTTTAGTTGGGAAAAAAAATCTCTAAATCTCTAAAATCCATACTGATTTAGAAGTGTAGAAGTAACCCATTTTACAGGAAACGGTTTAGATTTCAGTAATGGGGAACAAATGGAACTTGTTAACTTTTCAAAAATGCTTGTTATCGAAAACAGTATATGATCATTGAACAACTTCTCTTTTGAAGTTTGGAGGAGTAACCAAACTTAAAAACATTAAACATCTCCGTGCATTTTAAATTGATCATCGCCAATCCAAATGCATCAAATTCATAACCCTAACCGCTCAAACCTAAAAAAGGTCAATAAAACCCGATGATAACCTATTTGATTCGACATCCCCAAATTTCATCCTTTGCGAAAAATTCCCCAAGTAGGAGTCTCGGTCGTCACGTAAGCCAATTCAAATAACACCATAATTTGAAGAAAAAAATCACAACAAACCATCGATTTCATTCAATCGTTATACGCCACAATCCGATGATCGAATAATTTGTTGAATATAGAAAGTTTCGGTGAGCGATCATGATCAAAACTTACAGGATTTGCCAAGTTTGTAAAAATTGCCAGCTTTTTCGTACAATTCGGCGGCGTCTTCATGCTTGGAACCAAATAAGGCCCAGCCCTTGAGTTTCTTTTCAGCTTGCCTTTGGAAATCATCCCCTTTCGCTATTTGATCAGACATTCTGTTCGTCGTTCTTGTTTCCGATATAACACGGTGGACTACTGCCAATAGAAAAGCGTTGAACAAGGGGGTGAAAATGTAAAATGGCGATTATATCTTCGGGCCAGATTTTTCTCTTCCGGTATTTTCACGTTCACCCCTTCAACTATTGATATACGATCAGAAACAACCCTGTATTTTTTTTAAAAATACAAAAACCAAAAAGCATGACGTTTTAAACATTTGATTTTCTTATCCGAACATATTCTTTCATTAAAACAAGTGGGGTTTACTTGCCCTAAAAAAACAAAATTCGACTTTTAACTAATACTTATAATATAACACGATTCTTGATTTGATATTTAATTTACTTAAAAATATTAACCATTGTTAAACGATTAAAATGACGTTTGCTACAAACAAAACAAAGAAATTATTAAGGATCAAAAAATCATTAAAATATTTAATTTTTAAAACCCAAAATTGAAAGATATTGTACATTTCATTTTTAGACAAGAAGCATAATAGATATCCATCTTTCCATGATAGAAACCCAGAAATTGAGAAATTGAGGTTATTGTAAGAAACGAATCTGAACCATTTGATCACTTTTAAACAACTGCCCTCCCATGAATTGCGGCTTAAAAGAAAATTGGTACATTCTGGATACATCTTATTTCTCTACATCTCATCCTAATATGCATTTTGATAACCATTTTTCATGTTTCTCACGAAAACCTGAGCTGGAACCACCCCTAGTACCAAATGCCAATTACCAAATGCCAATAACTTTCTATCGAGCTTGAGCCGTCTGTTATTTCTATGAAATTTCCATAGTAATACAAATCTTTTTGGGGGAAAGAACAAGAACAGAACCCCAAACTTGTTTAGAACCATATTCAATAAATAAATAAAAAGTATACAAAACCTTCGAGGATAATTTGAAATACAAAACAAATAGCCAAAACAATTCCCATCGTCACTTCTTTCTCGCTATCCATCTACTTATTCTACTTCCTGCACACATAAATCGACACTCTCAGTTAGCAATTTGGTCATGGTCCGAATAAGATCCACAAAAAATAAATCACCAGAAAATGCCAAAAAAAAAAATCAATATGAAATCATACCTGCAGCTCTTAGCCGTAGGAACAATAATCCCTCTTTTCTCGAGGCTCTTGTACCGATCTCTCGCAAGAGTGCAACATGCCTACATTACAAGGAGAATATTTCAATTAATAGTAACCTCATATTAACCATCCTACTCCCATTTGTTATAAAGTTTCTTCAGCTTATGTGAAAATAACACAAAACTGCAAAAACATTTTTATCTTCCCAAAATTTTACGTAAAAAAATTCTAATTATAGAAACTGGACAAAATGTGATGGGGAATAGAGGCAAACCTTCAGCTTCCTTAGAGAACCAGTGATTTCTTCAGATAACAACACTTGAACAGGTGCAGGCTCAAATCTGAATTGAAATATAACATCAATCCAATTCTTATTATGTTCTACATTCATCGCCTACTCCAATCAAGATACCATAGGCTTAATGATAAAGAAATCTGGCTTTGAATAAATAAGTGTACAACAATTTGGCTATATACCAACAGGGTTGGGTTCCGGTGAGAAGTTGAAGTTAACGTGAGAAGTGGTTATCAACCGTTGGGTCAAAAATGGACGCACATTAGGATGAGAT
Organism: Saussurea involucrata; assembly: GCA_033807775.1. NCBI lineage: Eukaryota > Viridiplantae > Streptophyta > Magnoliopsida > Asterales > Asteraceae > Saussurea > Saussurea involucrata. The sequence continues at coordinate 10,359,942 of CM066322.1, read as the reverse complement.
GCACCGGATCAATTCCCTTCTGAGGCCCAATTAATGGGAGGGCATGAAATTAAAAGTGATAAACGGTTCAGATCCACATCTCACGCTTCTCACGTTAACCTCAACTTCTCACGTGATCCTTCGCCTATACCAATAATTGCAGAGGGTTGGGTTCTGATGAGAAGTTGAGGTTAACTTGAAAAGCATGAGAAGTGGTTATCAACCGTGGATAAGAAATGGATGCACATTAGGACGAGATGCACCAAGATAAGATGCACCGGACCAATTCCCTTCTAAGCCGCAATTCATGGGAGGGCATTTGATTAAAAGTGATCAACGGCTCAAATCCACTTCTCAAGTTAACCTCAACTTCTCACACGAACCTTCGCCTAGTAGCAGATTATAGCAAATGTATTTTTATTCTGGTAGAAAAAGGTTACGAAATCTTTAACTATAAGAAAGGGAATATCAAATACGTTAGAAAATAGCAAGCCTTACTTGTGCCTGCCTAGGCGTGGAGGATGTGATTTGAGTTTTTCTTGTTTAACAATAACACGACGGGTATGTCTCTTACTTTTTTCTTCATCCTCCTTGGCTATTTCGTCAATTATATCTGGTAAGCTGTGTTGAATATTTGAACCAAAATAAGTACGGTGAGACAATGAATGACAATAGCTATTATGATGAAAAGAATTTTGGATCAAGTAAATAGTGTATGAAATTCACCTGTCGAGGTCTTTAGAGAACTCTTTTGTCTTTTTTACTTCTGCTTCCTTCTTCAATTTTTCTTTGTTTCTAGCCCTTCTATTCTGCACCACTCGTTTTACCCTCTTCATTTTAAAGGGCCTGCATGGTCATTATTCTCAGAGTATTGATTAACAAGAAATAACTTTGAAGCATGCAAAACTACATCATTGCTTAAGTTGTTATTAGTTAAACAAATTGTCACGTGATTACAGAAGAGAAATGGGCTTTAGTTGGTGGATTTTTCCAATTGGGCCTAAAGCAATATCTAGAGTTAAGATCCACTTCAGTAATTGTCATACTACAAAATAATGATGATTGAGATTCTGAACCCAATAAATCAAAAAGGGTGGATTTTTCCAATTGGGCCTAAAGCAATATCTAGAGTTAAGATCCACTTCAGTAATTGTCATACTACAAAATAATGATGACTGAGATTCTGAACCCAATAAATCAAAAAGACACGCATCCAACTATTTAAATTTAGTAAAATTGAGATTCTGAACCCAATAAATCAAGATTTCCATTTCTTTTAAATCTCATCTAACTTTGTAAAAAAAATGTTGCAGAGGGCCTATAATAATAGTAACGGTTTCCTCTTTTTTGGGCTCCTCTAGCATCGGAACGGTGAAAATAGGTTTCAAGTTAGCAAGTGGGTTGTATGCAAGGGATTTTTAGCAGCTGTAATAGCAGTTAACAAGTGGGTTGTACAGTAGAAATTGATTGTTTTGGTTTTCTTTAACATGTAATGGTTTTCGGAGATCAAGAGACCAACTCATAAACGATAACAAATAGATGGAATACCTCTTTTCAAAATCTGCATCACCGTTTTCATCAACTTCCTTGTTTGGAACATCATCATCACTCTCATTGTCCGCATCAAGAAAATACATCTGTAAAGTTGTATAATCATTAGGTATCGGTTTGATGTGGGTATTTATCTAAATTACACAATTCCAAAAAATAGCACATGCACAAAGTTAAAGCTACCGACATCTTCCTCGTCAATAGCTTCTCCATCAACGGTTAAAGGAACTGGTGCAGGGCGCAATTCTTTTGTATATATTTTCTGCATTTCATCTGCAACAGCATGAGCTAATGAATCCTGCAAAAAGTAAAAAGATCAAGAATTAGTAAACTAACGGAGGGTTTAAATAGTTTCAACATACCACTGGAAAGAATCATGTAGATATATTTGGCGGTTGCTGAGTGGTTTGGTGCAGAATGATTAAGTGGTCAGAATGATTAAGAGGCTCTTATAATAGTGCAAAATGAAATGTGGTTGTATGGTAATTGTTCAGAATGAAATTAGGGGGCAGAATGGTTAAGGAAGGCCCAAGATAAAAAAATCATTCAAAAGGTTTTAGAACCATTAAAAGGCAGACTTTTTTTGCCAAACAAGAGTTACCTCTTAGTGATTCAGAGGTTGCCTCTTGATGGAACTATTAAGAGGTAAACAAACAGCCCCTATATAGTCAAGTAATATATAACCAAATGACCTGACCTGATGACTTTCAGCCGGTGGATTGTAAGAGCATCCAGGCGCCTCTACTTCCACAGCAGGAATGACCATAGTCTTAGAGATCTGTCAAAACCATCGATGTCATAAGCTGTAAAAAACTATAAAAAACTATTGAAAAAGGATGTTAATTGTCGGCAATGAACAGGTTGAACACTATATTTACCAATAACCAAATAAAAACAAAGGGGAACAAAAACAAGAACCCGTTGTAGAAGCATGACTACCACAAACATGAGAGTTGACACCCCTCAAATAATACAACCAAGTATTCTAGTCCTATGACCATGAGTGCAAAAGGTTTTACTACCAAAGTAGATTTCTCCAAAAAAAAGTGTTAACAATATATTATGGTTCTGAATAATCTAGGTTTAACCACATTCATGGATTGATATACATATGTATAGTTGTGAAACTGAATCTGGAAAATACTTTGAAATATAAATAAATAAACGGTATGGTAAAAAGAACCCAACAAAGCAGACTAAATATTATCTCAAACAACGATACTTGAAGCGGCGGTTTTTACCTTTCTTGACTTAACAACGTGCTCATCTGAAAAAAAAAAGAACGCCCGTTAGGAAATTTCATTTAACACAAAAAGAAGACTCGTGTACGAAGAGTTGATAAAAAAGAAACCTCCATCCCAGATATCAACCATGCCGGTATCTGTGGTGCCATCTTTCTGTTGAAAAAAGACATCGTCAGTCAGACTACATTTTAGTACTATCATTAGAAACGAACCAATAATCAAAATTTTCTACACTTGGACAAACCTGAGAAGAACTTTCTGCCCTCTGAATCTCTTTCTGTTTTTTCTTAGATTTTTTCTGAATTGAACAAGGTATAGGTTTTACAAAAGAGTTCTTCTGTAGTATGCTATCAACACGGAGTATCTTCTCTCTATGTTTGTCTATTTTACGCTTGACGGAAAGATCTATATAGACGAAACCAAAAACAAGTTCATGCTGTTATTTTCACATTCACATAATTTTTCATCCTTGCTTTTTACATTTTACAAGGACGATTGTTAGCTTGCCAATAAGAAACAAAAACAATTTCAGGGACGAAGATCCAGGGCACTTAATTAACGCATTCTTAGAGCAAGGAGATACCTCTGGACTTGTCGACAAAGAACAGAGAATCGCTAGGAACCTCGGTAAGAGAACCGCCGGAAAGAGCGTCCTTGCTTGATTTCTCATAGAAATCCTCGATATCTTCTGTGCTTATATTCGCTCTCCATGCTTTCTTCCCTTTCCTTGAGCCCTTGGATTTCTTCCCCATCGCAGCGTAATAAGAAGGAATGTGGTGTTGCCGCCAATAAGACTCTGTAAAACCCTAATAAAACCGAACTGATGCCCTCAATGGGACGCGGGTCAGGGTTTTATTTGTCGGACGATCTCGGGTCCCTTTTAAACCGATATGCAACCCTTAGACCATCCGCATCGGGAGTGTGGGTTGGCTGGGGTTGGCTGGGGTTGGGATGGAACACCATCGCACCCCTTGGGGTTGGATGGGGATGGAGTCCTCCCGGGTTGGGCAACCCGGCTTGGGTTGAGATATTTTGCAAAAAAAAAAAATTTTTTTTGAAATATATCCATTAATATATGAACATTGGGGTATTTTTTTATTTTTTTATTTTTTATTTATATCCTATAAATACTAATATACTTCCCCACTTATTTTTTCACACCACTAAATTTTCTCTCAATCTCTCAAACTTTTCTCTACTACAAAAACAAAATGTCTTCTTCATCAGTGAACTCGTCGGAAATTTATGAGTCGTCTTCGTCATCGTCGGACGGGGAAATTAATCTACCCGCGTATCGTCAAATGGATTACGATATTTTTCGTGGATTAATAACCAATGTTGTAGAAAGGCTTTTCGATCAAGATGAAGAACCAAGTTCGCCTCCAAGACGGAGACGGAGGGGACCGGATCAAGTTAGAGATCGTGAAGCTGCACACGACCGACTTTTTGCAGATTATTTTGCGGAAAACTGTAATTACAGTGACGAGTTGTTTAGGAGACGGTTCCGCATGAGCAGACGACTATTCCTACGAATAGTGGAGGATCTTGAGCGAGAGTATAAATATTTTCAACAGGGCTGGGATGCTAGAGGCAAAAAAGGGTTATCTCCTTTGCAAAAGTGTACCTCGGCAATTCGGCAAATGGCGTATGGGATATCCGCTGACGGCTTTGATGAGTACTTGAAGATGGCGGAGTCAACTGCACGTTTATGCATACAAAAGTTCAGCAAATGTATCGTCAGTCTTTATGGTAAGCGTTACTTACGTAAACCTTCTTATGATGATATTCAACGTTTATACGCTGCACATGAAACTAGGCACGGGTTTCCCGGCATGTTAGGAAGCTTAGATTGTATGCATTGGGATTGGGACAACTGCCCAACTGCATGGCGCGGGCAGTACGTCAGAGGTGATCATGGTCGGCCGACTATTATGCTAGAGGCAGTGGCATCACAGGATCTTTGGATTTGGCATGCATACTTCGGGGTTGCCGGGTCCAACAACGACCTAAATGTGCTAAACCAGTCGCCGTTATTTAACGATGTACACAACGGGAAAGCACCGCAGTGCCCGTTTCAAATAAACGGAGTACAATACAAACACGGCTACTATCTTGCAGATGGGATATACCCCGAATGGGCTACCTTTGTGAAATCATTCCAATGCCCTCTGGATCAAAGACGATTAAGGTTTAAAGCCGCGCAAGAAGCGGCAAGGAAGGATGTAGAACGTTGTTTTGGTGTGCTAAAACAACGCTGGCACATAATACAACACCCAGCAAAATCGTGGCACCCGAATAAAATACAAAAAGTAATGTACGCTTGCATCATATTACACAATATGATATTGGAAGACGAAGGTAACGCGATTTGTCGTTTCGATGAAAACGCTAATCAAGTTGATGAGGAGGACGACGAAGAGATTAGCGACCAACAATATGACGCTAACGTGTTAGAAGTCCGACACCGAGAAACGCATCATAACCTTCGGGCGGATTTAATCGAACACATTTCACGGCTTCCAAGACACAACAACCAAGGCAACGAGTAGTATTTTTAATTGACATTTATGTATTTTTAAGTTTTTTAGAATTTATTATGTAAGGTTAAAATATTAGTTTGATTTATAAATTATAATATTATATATTATTACAAATTACTTATAAAATATTAATTATTTAAATTAATGGTAACAAAAATAAAAATAAAAATAAATAAAAGATGGGATGGTGGTGTGGGGTGGATGTGGGGGTTTGTGGGTTAGAATGGGTTGAAAGGGAAAAATGATGTGGCGCTGATGTGGCAGTGAAAAAGTGTGGGTTAGATGGGGTTGGATGCTGATAGTCTAAGACCATGAGTACCGCTTCCTATCTTACCCTCTGAACCCTAATGCCATCTCAGTGTCACATCAGCTTTTCTCTTTCCTACCCTCATTACCCTAAAGTATCGCTTCCTATCATACCCTCTTAACCCACTCTTACCCGCACCCACCGATTATATTTAAAATAAAATAAAATTAGGACCGGGTTCCCGAACCCACTCTTACCCGCATCCACCGAACCCGCGGTACCCGTACCGTGTACCCGGGCTACCCACCCCAACCCGATGTGAACCCGGTCGTGGTACCCGATGGCGGTACGCACGGCCTTTAAGGCATTGTTTGGAAGGAAAAAAACTAGGTTAGAGCATCTCCAACAGCTTTCCCATTTTGAAAAAAATAAAGAATATGGTGATTTTGGGTTGTATTTTTGCTCCAAAAGTTTCCCCAAAACTATCTCCAAAATGGAGAAAGTAGGAGAGAGAATGAGTTTTCTCCAAATATGGAGTTAACCCCAAAAATGATTACTTTGTGAGAGCACCAATAGAAATCTTTAAAAATAATATTTAGAGAGAAAAATAATATTTTAATAGATAAATACAATATTTTAATATTATAACCATTGTTTTTTTCTCCAAAATGGGGAATCTGTTGAAGGTGAATGTAATTTTTTTAGGGATTTTAACTTTTGGTTCTCCATTTTGGGGAAGCTGTTGGAGATGCTCTTATAATTCAGCTTATAAGACCATTTTCAATGGTGTCACTAAATCTTACACTAAACATTAAATTTGATGTAAATAACATTATTCACATCTCCAATAGGGTCTCTATTTTCCACGCTAAATTTAGTGTAATGAATAATATTACACTATATTTGGTGTAACATTATTCGTTTACACTACTTTTGACATCACTTTTAAAAAGTAGTGTTACTCGTTGGAGAATATTTACTATTAACACTAAAATTTACACTACTTTTTACACAATTTTTGAAAATTTGTGTAAAATATAGTGTGACCCATTGAAAATGCCCTAAGTTAGCTTTTTTGGTGTACATGTTTGGATAACCATACACTATCTTTTTGAAACGCTACTTAGAGTAGCGTTTCAGTAGTTTTTTGTGAATATTCAAATATTGTCCTTTATTATTATTTACCAACTATTATTATTAATAAATATTAATTTTTAAATTTAATTATTATTAATCATAAAAAATTAATTAATATTAACTGAAAATTATTAAATTAAAATTTAATTATATATTGATATTAATTTTTAATTATTTAGAGTTATTGTAATCGTATAAATTATTTTTATATATTTTATAATATTAATTAATATACTTTAATTACCAACTACTATTATCTTTTTAAGTATTATTTGATTATTTTTTCATATTATATGTAACGGTTATTTAAAATCATAAGTTAATATATATTTTTTCTAAAACTTGTTTTAACAAATTAAAAATTTATGGTATATATGTAATGATAAATTTTAAATTTTTTAATTAACATGTTGTATTATTTAATTTTTTTTACTACATTTGTTGTATTAATTAACATATTATATTTTTATAGATTTGTTTTAATTATATAATTAAATATCGTAATTGATAAGTTTTTTGAAGATGTATTTTTTTGGTCATTTTACATGTTCATAAGCTAGTTTTGTCAAACATGACTTTTTCATCAATTATCAACTAGCTTATCAGCTAGTTTGCCAAACATAGCCTAAATCAATATTCGATTTCCTGATTTGAGAAAATATAATCGCAATCGAAATATAATCGATTATTGATTATATGATTATTCGAGAATAAATAATTGATTTGAGATTTGATAGTTGTTTTCGCTTTAGTAGAATAATTGGTGAAGTGTTCCTGGTATATATATATATAGTGGTCATCGAGCCATCGAGGGACTAGAGCAAGCCAAGGGATTCGGCCATTTGTGATTTCCATCTTCGATTACTTGAATCTAGCTTCATGGTCGTCAATTCACTGGAAATGGAACAACATGTCTTGAAAATCGAAACTGTTGAACTTTGGAGAACAATAGAAACCCGCTTGAGTTGTTGGAATGTAAATTTTGGGTGTTTACCAATTCAAGTGTTCATGATGTGGTGCTACTATGTATTGGGTTTGTGTGTTTATAGTTAAAGCTCGATCCCTAACGTTGTGTTCTCGAGTTTTTTTTACGATGAAAAAGAAGGGAAATAAAATAGAAGGGAAAGAAAAAAGTTGTGCTCTCGAGTTTTGTAACATTCTAAAATCAGGGTCAATTTAAACCTTAAAATTTGAACAAGGTATATCAGAATATTATCCAAACTTTTATATATATAAGCAGAGAATTAACTATGAGGGTTCATATATACACATTTCGAATTCTCTAAATAACCTATTAATCTAATCCTGTCAACTATAATTAGATTAAATGGGTTATCTAAGCAATTCATCCAAAGCTTCCTCGCATCAGCTAATTTCTCCGCTTAACATCAAAAGTTGAATACCAAAAGCACTCGTCCCACATCCCATTATTTCCCTGAGCTCGTATCTGGTAAGAAAATTTAATTTGAACAATTAGGCTTATGTCTAGTGAGAACATCCAAATTCAAATTAAAACATTAACAGCTTTGAAAACTCAGATATCCAAAGCATATAAACAAACCTGGTTTGCCACCATTCTTACCGTACTCATACTCATCTTACGATGACGGGAACACCCCTGATCCCATGAATATGACCAACATTCAGAAAGTCATATCATCATATTCGAGAGCCTACTATGAATCATTACAGATTCTAGATCATCGCTCATATCCAAGAAATTACAAGTTACTTTAAGCCTGTTTATTGGAGTGGAAGTAGAGATTACAATTTACTTTATGCCTATCTCTTACCTTCCCATAGAAATCCGGAATTACAATTTACTTTATGCCTATTCCTCGATTTCTATACTACGAAATGGGAATTACAAGTTACTTTATGCCTATTCCCTATTTCCACGTAAACGGGAATTACAATTTACTTTATGCCTATTCTACGTTTCACGTCACGCTATGAAATAAGAATTACAATTTACTTTATGCTTATTCCTCATTTCACAACACCTTTACGAAATGGGAATTACAATTTACTTTATGCCTATTCCACATTTCAAGCCAACGAGAATTACAAATTACTTTATGCATATTCCTCATTTCACAACACCTTTACGAAATGAGAATTACAATTTACTTTATGCACATTCTACATTTCAGGCCAACGGGAATTACAAATTACTTTATGCCTATTCCTCGTTACAATACTATCAGTGCCCATTGATCCATTACACTTTACTGGCGTATATGCATAACAACATATCACGCCACATCTCGTATCATATTCTTAACTCTAAGAATACTATGTTGGGTCACTTAAGATTTGAAGATGACCTCAGTCTTTCATTTTTACACAGTTCATACTTAGAATAATTTTTAGGTTCTTTACAAGCAGCTTAATTGTATAAAAAATGTTCGGTGAAGTCGAAGATCAACCAAAGAAACAAAGTAGAAGTATATCTTCAAAGCGGATTGAAGATAGACTTCTCAACCAAAGATTAAGCTGCTACTTGAGACTTCCTAATGTCTTAGGCCAGTACACTTGAATAGCAAGGATAATCTTGAAGACATGATCGGTAGGATCACTTGAAGATGTTGAAGACATGATCGGCAGAGAATTCCTTAAGAAAAAAATTCTTGAAGATATCTTTAAAGAGATCCTAGGCCAATAGTTTACAACAGGTATATTCCACTTTATCTGCAAAATATATTTAGGATATCTTGGAATGACAGAGACATAATCCGAGGATCAGAAAAAAGGTTCTTTGGATTTCTTATCTCCTTCAAGAAAGTTCAACTTCAACAAACAGGTCAACGCTTCAAGACAAATGTGCAAAGACAAAAGTACATCTCAGTACTTTTCAGAAGACCTGCTTCCTTCATGTCTACCAAGCTCTGCTTGACAAGTGTCCATGCATTTAATGCATGATGCACTATATAAAGAGGCCATCTCCTTCCTTGTAGGAAGCTTTTGATGGATGTTGATTAGGAAGCTTTTATATATATATTTTGTAATTTATGAGACCGAAGGGACCGTACTTGGTTTGTTATGAAACTTTTGTTGTAAATCAATGATATGTATGCATGTTATGTATTATGATGTATGTTATGGGATTTGGGTTGTTACACCTGAGTTTGTCTTTCCTAAGTCTATCGTTTCCCTCCTACTAATCTTTGACTACAAATTCTTATCTACCGACTTTGCCTACAGGCTTCCCTATCTTATTCTTCTATTTTCCCATACCTTTTACCAACTTCCCATCACTCTCACATCTCACCAAATATTCCCTTCTCCTCCACTTCTACAAATTTGCCCTCTTCCACTCCTGAAGATTTTCTTCTGCCTCTCAACCTCAACCTTCTCTTCCTTTAGCACCACATTTTGGATTTGAAGATCCCTCCCGTCATGACTATGTGTGAAACTTGAAGATTACTCTTGAAGACTGAAGACTTGAAGATCTACTCTAGAAGACCTACATTTGAAGATCACTCTTGAAAATGACTTGAAGATTTTCTCCCAATTTTTTAAGATGACTTGACGATCTTCCAAAGATGCTCACATATCTTCTGAAGATCTATTTCACAAATCTTTTGAAGATAAATTCTTTTTACAATCATCCGAAACTCGTTCCAGCAATCTTTCGAAGATCTTTGCTCAAATTTAGATGTATTAAAAAAAATAAAAATAAAAAGAGAGAGAAAAGAAGAATAAAAAAAATAAAAAAAAGAGAAAAATAAATAATAATAAAAAAGAAAAATAAAAAAAAGAATTTTTTTATAACAAATCCCCCTCCCCCCTTTCCAGTCGCCCTTCCCCGTCTTCTTCTTTACTTTTATCTTTTCTGCCGACACACCACCCCCCATTTCCCATTTATGCCAACCCCCCCATTTCCTATTTCTATCGACACCCCTCCCCCATTTCCTATTTTTACCGAAACCACCACCCACCACATCTCCCCCCCCCCCCCTAAATTCCTTTTCTTTCTTATTTCATTTCTACCGAATTCTTAAACCCCCTTCCCCCAACCGATTTTTTTTCCTTCCCCTATTGCTGCTGTCGACAAACTCCCTACCCTCATAACTTTTTATCACCCATTACTTCTCCTTATTTTATGCCGAGAATTACCCCACCCCCCTTTTTTTCCTTGCTGCCGAAAGAACCCAACTCCAATTTTTTTGAAATTTTTATTTCCCATCCATCTTTTTATTTTTTTTTGCCGACAAACACCCACAGCCCTTATCGGCTGCCGACCCTCCCCCCTTTTTTTCAAAATCATCTCATCCCTATTTGCCTATTACACTTGCCCACCCACATCTTTTACCAATTTGAATTCCCCTACACACACAACAATTTTTTATGGTTACATTATTTTAAAACCCTCTCTCTCCTACTTATCCTATTACCCTCAATAGACTTTCCCTTTTCCTTTTTACCATCTCTTACCCAACTATAAATACCTCATATTACCCTCTCATTTCTTCACACCTCTCATCTTCCATCTTTCTCTCATCCTCACTTTATGTAAAGCTTAAAAAAAACTGTCGAAGTCGGCTGCCGATTTTGGAACCTTTAAACAAAAAAAAAACTTGGCTGCCGATTTTCCTTCACCATGGCCGATTTTTCAACATTTCTTTATGTTTTTCCTTCGTCGGCCACTGAGGGGGAGAATTCATCTGAAGGGGAGCAACATCAACCCTCAGTACTCATTTCCAGCGTCCAACTCAAAAAAATTTGAGAAAATCGGCGGACCGGTTAAGGGGGAGCACATCAGTCCGGACGGATCTAACTGAGGGGGAGGAACACAAAGACCGGTTGATCTAACTACGGGGGAGCAAAACAAAGACAAAGGATGAAGATGCTGAACAGGAAGAGCTGAAGATGCCAAGAGAAAGAAAGAAGATGCAAGAGATGGGCAGAAGCATCCTGAGCCTGATTCACCTAACCTCAAACCTCCTTCAAAGATTGTCACCATTATGTGTAAAGCCCGTGTCCCGATAGACATTTTATTTATTTATTTATAATGTTTTTCAGCGGAATTATTTTAAGTTAATTTAATTACGTTATTATCTTCTCTTAACGAATATACTTAACGAGGTTAAGCGTCAAGGACCTAAAACGTTTTATTTTGTGGGGATGTTTGGTCATTTGTTAAATCCTAAGATAGGAGGGGAAGTTTGGATAAATCTCATAAACCCAAGGACCAATTGTGAAAACAAGTGAAAGTCTTAAGCATGGGGGGGGGGTCGGCCCATGCACAACCGAGCCCATCTTTTCTTGGTGTTTGGTTGGTGTCATGGTTAAGAAAGAAAGAAAAGAGAACAAACCCTACACCCCTCCTCCCTCTCGGTTCCTCTTCATGCAAGCAACAACCCAAACCCTACACCTTCTCGTTCCTGCTGCTGCCGCCGGAGAGTGCAGCACCGGTACTGTGCTGCCGGCGTGAGAGACTGTCGGGAGAAGAGAGAGACTGTCGAGAGGAGTGAGAGACTGCCGAGAGGAGTGAGAGACTGTCGAGAAGAGAGAGAGTTTTGAGAGAGAGAGAGGAAGATCAAGAAGGCGAGAAGGAAGAGGAAGTACCGCCGGAGGCTGCTGTCCGCCGGAGCCTGCGTCGCCGGAGAAGTCGAGGAGGACAGCGGTTGCGCCGTCGTGGGATCTCGCGAGGTAAGGTTTCGTCGTTTATCTCGGCGTTTCTTTTCCTTTGTTTTGTTTTCGTCACCGGCGAGAAATGCCACCGCCGGCCAGCCGCCGCTACCGCTGCCGCGCCGCCACTATGGTGGCTGGGTGTCGGGTGGCGGTGGTGGTGTGAGTCGTTGGTGCACACGGTAGGGTGATCGAGAGGGTAGTGGTCTCGCGGTGGTTTGCGGGTTGTTTTATTCCCTCGTCGATGAACCGCCGCCGGCCGCCGCCGGCGACCACCACTGCCGGAGGGCAGAGGGTGGTGCGTGGCCATGTCTTATTAATAATCACCATAGAATCCGTTAAGCCTTGACTTAATCGTTTAAGCCATTTCGTTAAAACCGTCGTTTTTATAATCATCAATTCATGTGGAAAATGGTGCAGCCACTGTTTTTACGACGGCTATAACTTTTCTGTCGTAACTCCGATTGAGCCGAAACTGGCGCCCACGGTTCAAGCTCGGGGTCGGGCATGTTTTCCGTGTTTTAGCGGAAAACTGGTTCGGCCTCTAGCTAGGTGGAAAAGTGGTCGTAAGTTCAGTGAATCGTCATTTTATGTAAAAGAAACTGCAGTTCGGTCACTGTTTTGCGTAAGCTGTAACTTTTTCCTCGTAACTCGGATTGGGGTGATTTCGGTGCCAAAAGTTCCCTTTTTGAGTCTATGAACTTTTCTGTGTTTTGTGAAAAATCCAGTTCGGAGCGTAGCTTAGGCCAAATCGTCGTTTTATACTGATAAGTGCTGTTTTTCGCTGTTCTGCGGGCTGATCTTATAAAATCCGTAATTAAATGTAGAAAAATCGTTAGGAGGTGTATAATATGTCCTTGGAACCCTAACTCAGAGGACTTTCTGGTCATGATTTAATATTGGGATTTTTATGGGTTTAAAGGGGTCGAAACAGGTCCCGAACAGACCTGTTTTGTGAGAACGGAAATTAGTTTTAGTGACGGTTTAAGCGTGTGTCGTGTCATAGGGTCCGGGTCTCGTATTGACACGTTTTAACATGCATTTAGGTGCTGGGAAGTGACCGTAATTGTGAAGCTTGAATTGTGTTATTAAGCTGGGCGCGCATTCAAGGTGAGTTCTCTCACTGTGTAGTTAGGGGTTGTATGCATGTCATAATAGTTTGTATGTACTACTGTCTTTGTGGTGTGAACTAGTTGTGTGGTGTGTAATATTTGATTGGTTTGAATGCTTAGTATAAATGTGGTACATTACAATTTGGTGGGACCGAGGAAGTGGAAAGAAACGTTGTGGGAACTCGGTGTGACGAGTGTGATACATTACAATTCGGTGGGACCGAGGAAGTGGAAAGAAACGTTGTGGGAACTCGGTGTGACGAGTGTGATACATTACAATTCGGTGGGACCGAGGTGTTGGATACATAATTACTTGTAGATGTTTACTCGTTTTTTGTAACTGTGATGTTGTTGCTTATGTGCGGATAGGGGTGGTGTGTATATAATTCCTATTTGCGCGTGTGTTGGAATTCACTAAGCTTCGTGCTTACCCTTTCCCAATAAACTGTGGTTTCAGGTCCGAGCGGCTCCAAGGCGTGACGGGTACACACTGGCGCGCGAGGAGAGCTGGTTGCTTTATGATTTTAATAATTGAACGTTTATTCCGCTGGTTTTATTTTATAAAGATATTAATTATGTGTTTGCAAACGAAGCGTTGGGATCATTTAATGAGTTGTTATAAATGAAATGTTTATTTTAAAAATTTAAATTTGCTTGTAATTTTTGGGACGTTACAACTTGGTATCAGAGCACGGCTTGAGTGAATCAAACGCATTTCGGTGTGTTTGATCTCAAGTTTGCGACTATAAAAATTTTCTTTAAAGTTTTTGGAAAATAAAAGAAAGGAAAACCCGTTTGAGAAACGGTGATCGATGGCGCAGTGTGTACAGTCAGCCGGAGCCAGGGGAAAAGGTACAGTACTTGGTGTTTTATTGCTTTCTAGATCATAGAGTATGCATGCTAGATTGCCTGTTGTGGACACTATGCTGTATGTTGAACTACTTGCTATTAAGAATTTATGCTAATTATGATAGGTTACTAAGTGGATGCCCTCTAGGTTGTATGCAGTAAGAGATTTATAGCCTTAGAATATTCGATTTAGTTCTATTGCGCAGCTCTTGTTTGAGTCCAACCGTTCTAGGATAGAGTCTTGTATTCGACTGTCTATTTATTTCGCACTGCATATAACCGGGTATTCGCGAGGTCACCCGTTATAATTAGTAGGGATTCGGTAGTAGCAAGGGTAGTGGTATAAGAGGAAGTTCCTAGAGAGCTGGGAAGGGTGTTTATGTATGAGTACGTGTGCTAGATTGCTTTCTAGAACATAGGAGTATGTATGCTAAATTGCTTGGTGCTTGTTACACTGTATTGCATGTCTGCTGCTTGCTATTAGGGATTTGGCAGTAGCAAGGGTAGTGGTTTGGATGGAATTCCTAGAGAGCTAGGAAGAGCGTGTATATATGCCGGTGCGGGCATATGTGGGTAGTTGCGGCGAGGAGCTACTTGGACCCCTCGGGATGGGACTCGGAACGAGCGATGATAGGCGTGGAAGGTAGTAGTAGAGCTCCTACTACCGGAAGCACAGGATCAATGCTCGAGTCGGGGAAGTCACGAGGAATCCAAGGAGTTGAGTGTGAGCGTTGTTAGTGTGAGTTATTATGTGCTAATAACGCGTTGTAATATCTACCCAGAATAGCCATCACAAGGAGGAACAACTATAGTAAACCTGCTAGTACAAGTGTGTACTTGATTTGCTTGAGGTGATGATCGTTGGGGTAGTGTTGAAGGTTCTAAACTAGTAGTCGTTGGGATAGAAGGACGTGTCTAGTATCAATCACTTGGGGTGACGATAAGGATGTGGTTTGTTTTAAGTAGACCATTTCGGGTCAAAAATTGGCAATTGTGCTAGAATCATAGGCTTTTGAGCCGACTTTGATTTGAGGAAAACCCGTAAGATGATTTGATGTGATTTCCCAACTTGCCTTAAGAGATTTAATGTCCGGATGACGATTGTGGATCGGGGAGTTTTGGAGGGATATGAGTCGAGACATTGAATGCCGACTGAGTCATGCACAAAGTCTATTTTGAAAATAGGATTGCATTAACTAAATTTTTGTGTTTCCAATCCTTATATGGATTGTGCTTTGGAATTTTGGGAAATGTTTAGCACACACACAAGATGTCGAATTATGGTTTTGAAAGTGCATGAAACCTTTTTATAACGAGAGTTACAAATTTTGTTGGTGATTTGTTTAAAATGAGTTTGGAATTCTTGTGTCGCTTAACTTTTCTTTCGAGAGTTTGTGTTACTAAGTATTTTATTGCAAATAGTTCAGTGTGTGGATTGATTCATGCGTGACATAAGTGGTGCATGGAGGAATTTTGGTAACATTTCATAAGGAGTTGTTTAGTGCGCTTTTCAGTCAGCTAAAGGTTTTATTGACATTTCGATGAAAATGCGATTTATCGACTTAGGGGTATGCATACTGGGGTAACCTTTGTTCTCGACATTTTGATAAACGAGTCGTGCATGAAAATGTTTTAGTTCCTTTTTGTCGAAATGAAAGACCATTTGATCCAAGGAGTGTTTTAATGTTGTGAACATCATGCATACGATTACAATGTGTTATATTTTGGAAATATAAATGCGTAGATTTTTGACATTCGGTTAATTTAGAATTACCGATCATTTCTCTTTGGAAGTTAAAAACTTTTGCTTTAGAGGAAACGAGTATTTTGAGCAATTTCGATAAATACATTTTTTTAACTATAATATTTTGACGTTATATGTCCCAAGTACGGAACTTGAGGAAGTGTTACAAGCTTGCATGCCTGCCCCCAGTTTGAGATTTTATGAGGTTTTAGTCGATATTTCCAATTAATAGAAGCGGACTGGTTTCTGTCTTCAAGTTTGAAACTTACACGAGACAGTTGTGTTTTAACAAAAATATATTTGTAAACCGTGTCATCGTTTTGTGTGATTAGCTGACGCGCGAAAATTCGTGGCGAACCCTGTGCCACGTCATTTTTATGATTAAAAAGAAGAATTTTCTTTAATCAAATGTCGTGAAACTTATTTTTAATTAGGTGCACACCTTTGTCGCACCCTGTTTAAGGTCAAGCGGTTACTTTAAGTGCACGTCATGAGTCAATCCATACTGGAATCGAGGCGGTTCATTTTAAAGAAATTATTTGTTACGCTTGCTTTTGTGTGAGTAAACTGAACTGCATTGGAACGATTTTCAACATGATTTTCCTATGTGGGACGAGCGTGTCCAGTTTTGCGTAACTATCGATCAGGTAATAGTAGTTTTATTACATACTGTCTTTTGAGATGAAAATCCTGATGATTGAAAATATTTTGTAAATGATTTTGTAAACCATTTGAGGAAGTGTGCTTTTAAATGTCATGTGTCATTTCGAAAATTTTTAGGGTGTGAGTCCGTTTGGAAAACTCTTTTGTTTAACCCGTGTTGAGTCTGAGACTAAGGTTGATTTCAGAGTATTGCTTGCTTAAACTTTGTTTAAACGCATTTTCCGACCTATGGGTCTAGCAAGCGTGGAGCATTTTGCTCGGTTTTGACTTGGAGTTAGTCATGGGCCGATTGCCCGGTTTTGATGGCTTGATGTGGAGTCTAGTTGATGAGTTGTTTTTGTCGCACCGTTTGGCATTCTTTGCACATTGAGTGTTTACATGTTTGGGTGAGTGACACAATCCGGAATAGGCACTTGTGGGTAGGCTGTTTTGCTCTGGATCCTTAGGCACGTTAGTCAGTCGCTGGTAGTGATCGGTTGGGTATCTCGGGGTGAGGCCCCGGTGTTCAGGTGTTAAAGCCCATGCTTTCTAGTAGGTGCTAGGAGGATATAGTTGTGGGCACCTACTTGAGAGGTAATTCCGACGTGCGGGGCCCTGAGGCGTTACCTGAGAGGTAGGCATCAGGGTGTATCCTTGGTTCAGATAATTTTTAGCTTTGTAAAGCGTGTGGGGGGGATACGTCGACGGTAGGAGGTTGGGTATTCCACGCGTGTTGGTAATGTAGGCCGGGTAGTATCGGTTAAGGGAATGACCTACGTGTGTGTTAGTTGACTTGATTGTGGGGGATATCTATTTGTGTTAGTGTCTAGGATAATACCACGCTTATGTGAATTATTGTAATCGGTTGGACCAATGTTCGGCGGGTGGCCGATGTTTGTTATTGTAATCGGTTGGACCAATGTTCGGCGGGTGGCCGATGTTTGTTATTGTAATCGGTTGGACCGATGTTCGGCGGATGGCCGATGTTTGTTATTGTAATCGGTTGGACCGATGTTCGGCAGGGGGTCGATGTTTTGTTAATATAATTTATTGAAAATCTTTGGAGTCTATTAGAATTCGTGGAAGTTAATCAACAGTTAAGGGTAGGAATGATCGTAGTCGAGTATCCTGTAGGGTATACTGTGAGCAGCTTTAGAATGGTTAGAGCTTGAAATTTGACTCGGGATACATGGAATGTCTAAGGTTGGGGAACAACCGAAGTCGCTTGGCTAAGAACGATTCCCGTGGTTGGAGTGTTCTGGAAGGAGTTTTGTTGGTAAGCAAAGTATTAGAGAAATTTTTGACGGTGTGAGAAATTTAGGTTTCAGTTAGTGGAAGTCCAGTGGCAACACCGAAGGGGTTCCAAGTGGACTTGGGAACCCGAGGCTGAGATGCGGGAGAATTATCTAGAGCTATTCACGGGCATAGACTTCGAGGACGAAGTCTAATTCAAGTGGGGGAGAGTTGTAAAGCCCGTGTCCCGATAGACATTTTATTTATTTATTTATAATGTTTTTCAGTGGAATTATTTTAAGTTAATTTAATTACGTTATTATCTTCTCTTAACGAATATACTTAACGAGGTTAAGCGTCAAGGACCTAAAACGTTTTATTTTGTGGGGATGTTTGGTCATTTGTTAAATCCTAAGATAGGAGGGGAAGTTTGGATAAATCTCATAAACCCAAGGACCAATTGTGACAACAAGTGAAAGTCTTAAGCATGGGGGGGGGGGGGGGTCGGCCCATGCACAACCGAGCCCATCTTTTCTTGGTGTTTGGTTGGTGTCGTGGTTAAGAAAGAAAGAAAAGAGAACAAACCCTACACCCCTCCTCCCTCTCGGTTCCTCTTCATGCAAGCAACAACCCAAACCCTACACCTTCTCGTTCCTGCTGCTGCCGCCGGAGAGTGCAGCACCGGTACTGTGCTGCCGGCGTGAGAGACTGTCGGGAGAAGAGAGAGACTGTCGAGAGGAGTGAGAGACTGCCGAGAGGAGTGAGAGACTGTCGAGAAGAGAGAGAGTTTTGAGAGAGAGAGAGAGGAAGATCGAGAAGGCGAGAAGGAAGAGGAAGTACCGCCGGAGGCTGCTGTCCGCCGGAGCCTGCGTCGCCGGAGAAGTCGAGGAGGACAGCGGTTGCGCCGTCGTGGGATCTCGCGAGGTAAGGTTTCGTCGTTTATCTCGGCGTTTCTTTTCCTTTGTTTTGTTTTCGTCACCGGCGAGAAATGCCACCGTCGGCCGGCCGCCGCTACCGCTGCCGCGCCGCCACTATGGTGGCTGGGTGTCGGGTGGCGGTGGTGGTGTGAGTCGTTGGTGCACGAGGTAGGGTGATCGAGAGGGTAGTGGTCTCGCGGTGGTTTGCGGGTTGTTTTATTTCCTCGTCGATGAACCGCCGTCGGCCGCCGCCGGCGACCACCACTGCCGGAGGGCAGAGGGTGGTGCGTGGCCATGTCTTATTAATAATCACCGTAGAATCCGTTAAGCCTTGACTTAATCGTTTAAGCCATTTCGTTAAAACCGTCGTTTTTATAATCATCAATTCATGTGGAAAATGGTGCAGCCACTGTTTTTACGACGGCTATAACTTTTCTGTCGTAACTCCGATTGAGCCGAAACTGGCGCCCACGGTTCAAGCTCGGGGTCGGGCATGTTTTCCGTGTTTTAGCGGAAAACTGGTTCGGCCTCTAGCTAGGTGGAAAAGTGGTCGTAAGTTCAGTGAATCGTCATTTTATGTAAAAGAAACTGCAGTTCGGTCACTGTTTTGCGTAAGCTGTAACTTTTTCCTCGTAACTCGGATTGGGGTGATTTCGGTTCCAAAAGTTCCCTTTTTGAGTCTATGAACTTTTTTGTGTTTTGTGCAAAATCCAGTTCGGAGCGTAGCTTAGGCCAAATCGTCGTTTTATACTGATAAGTGCTGTTTTTCGCTGTTCTGCGGGCTGATCTTATAAAATCCGTAATTAAATGTAGAAAAATCGTTAGGAGGTGTATAATATGTCCTTGGAACCCTAACTCAGAGTAATTTCTGGTCATGATTTAATATTGGGATTTTTATGGGTTTAAAGGGGTCGAAACAGGTCCCGAACAGACCTGTTTTGTGAGAACGGAAATTAGTTTTAGTGACGGTTTAAGCGTGTGTCGTGTCATAGGGTCCGGGTCTCGTATTGACACGTTTTAACATGCATTTAGGTGCTGGGAAGTGACCGTAATTGTGAAGCTTGAATTGTGTTATTAAGCTGGGCGCGCATTCGAGGTGAGTTCTCTCACTGTGTAGTTAGGGGTTGTATGCATGTCATAATAGTTTGTATGTACTACTGTCTTTGTGGTGTGAACTAGTTGTGTGGTGTGTAATATTTGATTGGTTTGAATGCTTAGTATAAATGTGGTACATTACAATTTGGTGGGACCGAGGAAGTGGAAAGAAACGTTGTGGGAACTCGGTGTGACGAGTGTGATACATTACAATTCGGTGGGACCGAGGAAGTGGAAAGAAACGTTGTGGGAACTCGGTGTGACGAGTGTGATACATTACAATTCGGTGGGACCGAGGTGTTGGATACATAATTACTTGTAGATGTTTACTCGTTTTTTGTAACTGTGATGTTGTTGCTTATGTGCGGATAGGGGTGGTGTGTATATAATTCCTATCTGCGCGTGTGTTGGAATTCACTAAGCTTCGTGCTTACCCTTTCCCAATAAACTGTGGTTTCAGGTCCGAGCGGCTCCAAGGCGTGACGGGTACACACTGGCGCGCGAGGAGAGCTGGTTGCTTTATGATTTTAATAATTGAACGTTTATTCCGCTGGTTTTATTTTATAAAGATATTAATTATGTGTTTGCAAACGAAGCGTTGGGATCATTTAATGAGTTGTTATAAATGAAATGTTTATTTTAAAATTTTAAATTTGCTTGTAATTTTTGGGACGTTACATTATGGGTTTGTTTCCTTCCTAAACACAAACTCATTTGTCTGAAATCTTTTGGATTAAGTGAATGACTTGAAGATTTGGAACATCTGAAGAAAAGCAAAAGTGCCTGAAAGATAAAGTTCTCCAACACATCAACGGGTTGCTGATCAAAATGAAGAATCCTCCTAGACACAAGTTTCAACTTGTCCATCCAAAGATGCAAGTAATTTTTGTTTTGTTCATATTGTCTATACTTCTTTCCTTTTTCTTTTCATTTGTTTGTACAACTATACCTTTATTTTAATTTACTTGTAAATGTCGGATACAATATAAAAAAATCAAAAATCAAAAAGAACAGAATGGACTGTGTGAAAAGAACCCAAAAATAGTAAACAAGGGTCAAAACGAATTATTCAGTATTTACTCCTTAGATTCTAAGTATGGATGCCATCCTCAAATAGGGGGAGATTGTTGGGTCACTTAAGATTTGAAGATGACCCCATGATAACGCCACTTTTTGGCGTTATTTTCGGTTCTCAAACCAATGAGATTGGCTTGGACTCAAGTAAAAAGGCGTATATTTCACGGTTTATCTAGTGATTTACACAGGTTTTATAAAAAGCGGCATTCCTCGGAAATAGAAGCTAAAAAGAGCCCAAAACGAGTCAAAACGAAACCTAACGGAAGCCCAAAAGCCAAGCCCAAGATCCGCGAACCAAACCCGACCCAGAAAGACATCAGCATAGCGCGCGACTTCTGGCGCGACTTGCAAGTCGCGCAGAAGGTCGCGCATCCCTCTGTTTGGTCGAATTCAGTATTTTAATCCGATTTTTAGGTCACTTTTTCGGTATCACTCATACGGCAGACGATCGGGAACAGCTCGGGGGCGATTTTGGGCGACTTTTCGGAGTCCTCGGAGCCACGGTAGAGAGCCGATCACGGATACATTCAGCGCGGAACGTAGAGACGAACACGAGAAGAGGGAGTTTTCATTACATGTTATCACGATTTCATCTTTCACTTTCGATCATGTTTACATATACTTTTGCACCTTTTTCTCTTATGTTTGAATCCACCACCGACATGAACTAACCGGTTCGTGTTGGGGGTTGGAATGAATTCGGTTTGTAAGCATGTAACGAATTGATTTGAACCTTTATCAGTTTTTCCTTATTAATTGAAGCATGTGATTTTGTTCTTAATGCGTTTGTGAATTTGGCCACTTTACAAATGATTTGTTGAGTAGTAATTAAGTTCGTGAGAATTAACTACTATATAGAATTAGGAATTGCATGCCTAAAGCTCAAAACGGTGATAGAGATATACCAAGTAAGCTTTAGTCCCATTTAAACCGTTAGGTTGACATCGAGAGATAAAATCTAGCCAATTTAACTTAAATCGAGTGCTTAATGTGTTTTGGAATCCAGAAGTGAGATCGGGAGATTGAACTAATCCTTTTCAAAATAAAATCCGTTGTTATTCGAAAGAAAACGACGGTGATCTTAAAAGATTTGGGATTCATTTAGGGGATTAACTGGTAACTGTTCGAGTTGATTGGGTGCATGTGTAAAACCTGAGGATTTCCAACCCTCAACTTTTCTCTCTATCGAAGTCTTTAAAACCGTTCTGTTTGTCTTGTGTTTGTTTGATTTTATTTTCTGCAATTATTTAGTTTATAAAACCAATCTCCAAATTTAACAGTCCAGTTAATAGCAATTATAGTAATTGTGATATTTAGTTCTTAGTTCCCTTGGTTCGATACTCGTACTTCCGTACGTTATTACTTGATTCGACACCGTACACTTGCGGTTAGATTTCGCGGGGTGTCAAAACCCCGTGTCAAGTTTTTGGCGCCGTTGCCGGGGAACTGGTTGCAACTAATAGCACTACTATCTATACGCGCTATTAGATTGGACATTTTCTTTCGTATTTTATTTCACTCACTTTCAGTTTTTGGGTTATTGACTTTGTTTTCTTCTTTTCAGGTTCCACTTGGTTTATGCCAAGAACGACCCGAGGAAAAGATATTGAAGAATTTGATCCGGAGATCGAAAGAACCGCCCGTCGTCTACGGAAAGAAGCTAAAGCTAAGCGGAATCTGAAATTCGAGATGTCTGACGACGAGAGACCACCTCGCCGCAACAATCCACCACCACCTCCTCCGGAGAGAGT
Source organism: Saussurea involucrata (assembly GCA_033807775.1). Classification (NCBI taxonomy): domain Eukaryota; kingdom Viridiplantae; phylum Streptophyta; class Magnoliopsida; order Asterales; family Asteraceae; genus Saussurea; species Saussurea involucrata. The sequence continues at coordinate 10,337,190 of CM066322.1, read as the reverse complement.
TCCGATGCGGTCATTTGCCGATCCTAATGTGGCGGTCGCACGAATAGGCATCCAAGCGCCCACCACTGCGGCTAACTACTTTGAGATAAAGCCGAGCACCATCGTAATGGTGCAGCAGAATCAATATGGAGGAGCACCGACCGAAGATCCTCACGCTCATCTCCGAGCTTTCGAGCGCATTTGTAGCACCTTCAAGATCAACGGAATGGAGGAGAACGCAATCAAACTGAGGCTGTTCAGTTTTTCATTAAAAGGTCGAGCTGAAATATGGATAGAAGGCCTACCGTCAGATCAAATTACTACTTGGGCACAGTTGAAAGCAGCGTTCCTCCAAAAGTTTTTCCCACCGAGCAGAACCGCCCAACTAATGGCGGAGATCACCCATTTTCTCAATGGGATCAAGAAACGCTATATGAGGCATGGGAACGTTACAAGGACATGATCAAGAAGTGTCCTCATCATGGGCTACAAGGCTGGGTCATCATCCAGACCTTCTTTAGTGGGCTCCACCCACAAGTCAAAAATGATATCACTGCTGCCGCGGGTGGAGCACTAATGGACAAGTCGTATGAGGAAGCGTGCGAGCTGATTGAGAACTTGGCCGAACATAGTTTCTCCACTCCGAGATCAGCGGTAAGACGAGTTGCAAATGTCCAAGAGAGTAACGAGTTGAACGAACTGAAAGCTCAACTGGCCGTCATCACGAATCGACTGAATGGCGTAAACCCTCAAGAACCTGATCAGGTTCAATTTGTGTCAAACCGGAACCAGCCGAGAAACGATCCTTTCTCGAATACGTACAATGAGGGGTGGAGAAAACACCCCAATCTTTCATGGAGTCAACCCGACCAGCAACAGCCAGGTAACTTTTCTAACTCTTCTCACTTCTCTAATACTAATAATGTTTACCGTCCTCCAGGTTTCCACCAAAGGAATGAAGGACCATCCGGGGAGAAGAAGCCGGGACTCGAGGACATGATGATGAAGTTCATGTCAAAAATGGACAGCACAGTCGAGGGATTAGCAAGCACAATCAATACTGTCAAGGCGGCTACCGAGCAAAACACCGCCGCCATCAAGATCCTCGAGAGGCAAGTGGGGCAGATTTCCGAGACCCTACAAAACCGAGCCCCCGGGAAACTTCTGAGTCAACCCGAAAGACAAAACCGGGAGCATTGCAATGCCATCTACCTCAGAAGTGGAAAGGAGTTGACCAGAGATCCGGTAAGCGATACTTCATCAAAGGAGACCGGTCCGGAAGAGGAAGAGTTCGAGATGATAGACATGGGCGAGTTAGAGGCTAATAAAGAGTTTGAGATGAAAGAGAAACCGGAAGATGAAGAGCCCAAGAAGAGTGAGCCGACCATCCCGAAGCAACCACTGGTCAAGCCAGTGATACCCAAAGTGCCATATCCAAACAGACTGAAAGCAAACAAGGACGATGTTAATTTTTATAAGTTTATCGATGTATTTAAAAAGCTAACAATTAATATCCCGTTTGCAGATGCATTGGCACAAATGCCATCTTACATGAAATTCATGAAAGAGATCCTATCAAAGAAGAGGGCACTTGATCATCAAGCCACCGTTGCACTCACTGAAGAGTGCAGCGCGATCATCCGAAATAAGCTTCCCCAAAAGCTCAACGATCCAGGGAGTTTTTCTATCCCTATCCAAATTGGGAAATTTTCATTTAATAAAGTGTTATGTGATTTAGGGGCGAGTATTAACTTGATGCCCCTTTCTATTTTCAGGAAACTTGGATTGGGCGAGGTGAGCCCCACATTCATGACACTTAAGTTGGCTGATCGATCGATAAGGTATCCTTACGGAGTGATAGAAAATGTGCTCGTCAAGGTGGGAAAGTTCTACTTTCCGGTAGATTTTGTGGTGCTGGATATCGACGACGACATAGAAGTCCCGTTGATATTGGGAAGATCGTTTCTGGAAACAAGTAGAGCTCTCATCGACGTGGAGGAAGGAGAGGTGACTTTGCGGGTCGGCGGCGAGAAAGTGATCTTTAAGATGTTTGAAAAGGCGAGAGGTCAAGGTGAAGAAGAATCTGGAGCTGGCCATGAAAGGCCAATTGTGAAAGAGTCCGCGGGAAATCGCAAGTGTGGGCGATCCAAATCTGCGGATACTGAGCCGAACTGAACCCACATAGTCGTGCCACGACTTTAAATACGGCGCTGGGTGGGAGGCAACCCACCAATGTTAGTTTCCGTTTATTATTTTTTCTTGTGTGTGTTTTAAATTCCGGAAAAACCATAAAAATCGAAAAATTGAAAAAACTAAAAATAGCTGGAACAGGGACATACGCGACTTTCCACGCGGTTTGCATACCGCGTGGTAAGTCGCGGGACCCTCTGTTTGTTTTCTGAAACAGTGGGTTACGCGGGATGTTACGCGACTTGCAAGCCGCGCAGCAAACCGCGGGTGTCCCCTGTCCAATTTTTTTTTTCGTGCAGTCTTTGTCCCTTTCTTGCTTTGTGTGTTTCTTGTTTTGTTTTGTGTCTTTCCCTTGTCTTGCATTTTCTTCCTATCTCCTCTGATCGATGCTCAACCAGTCAAGAATCCTCCGACCGGGCAAAACAGGTATGTTCTAAATCTTTCTGCTCAAAGAGTGGTGTTTGATGTGTTGTTCTATTTTAATTACACAAGATGCAACAAACCTAAGTTTCACTTAGGTTTGAGGTGCCTCATTTTTGAACCATCTACACACTCACATTAGACCCTGTGCAAACCTCGGTTTTACCGAGGTTTGGGGTTGGCTTTTATTTGGCAAACCTAGGCCACGGCCTAGGTTTGGGGTGCCCAGTCTAGAAATTTTGGGTTTTTCTTTTTGCTATGCTATGTTAATGTTTTACCCGTCCTTTTTATACCTGTAAATAACTGCACAATGATCGAGTCGCATCACCTACGACTTTGCTTGCACATTGGGGACAATGTGTGGGTAAGGTTTGGGGTTGCCCAATCGGGCCCAAGCTTATGCACGTAGATTTCCTACATTTCTGAGTGTCTAGATCACAATAGCTATTTTTTTTATTTTTGAATGATTGAGACCAACCATTGTGGGAAGAACTCTATGATAGTGACGTGACCGTTAGGGAAGGACCGGGAAAAGACATGACTAGGGACATTAGTGGAGACCACCCGATTGTGAGTTTTGAGCCTAAAAGACGTCTTTCATTTCGAGGGATTTATACACATAATTCTTATACACTTTTCGAATTCCTTGTCGTGAATGTAGAATGATCTCGCTACATTATTGCATTGAGTAGCAAAGACGAACATCGGGATATTAAGTAAGGGTATAATAGACTATATCGTGTGGACCTTAAGATATGATTCCAGGCATTGTGTGTTTTATTTAACCTGTTTTAGCTATCGTACCTTTTACCCTTCTGCGTGTACCCTTAGCCCTTTTGCAGCCAAACACTCACCTTTTCGTTTTTAAACCCATCATTAAACCCTTAGCCATAAGCCTTAGCCAACCCAGTCCGAAAGTGTGTCAATCGGAAGAAGTAATGAACTTACAAAAGACAAAGCAGAAAAGAATAGAACAGGCCAGTCAGGAGAATAAAATGGGTCAATGTAACCCAGGAAATGGAAAAGAGGACCAATGAAGTCCCAAACTCAAAAAAAAAATCGAGTTAATTTAGATTTTATCTATAGCAGTAAATAAGAGAGTCAAAGCGACTCCAATAGTGACGAAGAGGGCCAAATAATAGAGCGAAAAGCTATAGAGTTCGGAACTGCAATTGATTGACACGCCAAGGATTTTTGAACCATTTTACCCTTCGTTTCATAGCCTTAACCTTAGCCCCATTACAACCCTTGTAAAGACCTGGATGATCTTTTGGAAAATATGATTGCGGTCTATGCCTACCTTTACCGATATTCCCTGTCTTGCTACTTGATCCCTTTCTGAGATCCATTTTTGGACATTTGTGCGTCTTTCAATAGAGTTGTCATGCAATTTTGCGTATTCTTGTACATAACCTCCAAAACATGACAACACGAGCGATAACCTAGGTTCGAGTGCAAAGAGAGTATCCCGTAAGGTAGGGTCGAGGCGAAATGTTTTCCCTAGTATGTTTGGACCTAGTCTAACCCGAACGTAATCGGAACAGTCACGAGTTCAACTCCCAATGGAAGGTCATAGGTCAAACAAAATAAGGATGAGGCGAGAGTGAGATAGATATTCACGGGTATGGGAAATCACCGATGCATCACTTGGTACCGATTGGGAATTGTGCAGTTATTATTCTTTCACAGATATATGCTTTTATTCTGTTTTTATCGCTAATTTGCTTGGGGACAAGCAACGCTCGGTTTGGGGTTGTTGATAACGCCACTTTTTGGCGTTATTTTCGGTTCTCAAACCAATGAGATTGGCTTGGACTCAAGTAAAAAGGCGTATATTTCACGGTTTATCTAGTGATTTACACAGGTTTTATAAAAAGCGGCATTCCTCGGAAATAGAAGGTAAAAAGAGCCCAAAACGAGTCAAAACGAAACCTAACGGAAGCCCAAAAGCCAGGCCCAAGATCCGCGAACCAAACCCGACCCAGAAAGACATCAGCATAGCGCGCGACTTCTGGCGCGACTTGCAAGTCGCGTAGAAGGTCGCGCATCCCTCTGTTTGGTCGAATTCAGTATTTTAATCCTATTTTTAGGTCACTTTTTCGGTATCACTCATACGGCAGACGATCGGGAACAGCTCGGGGGCGATTTTGGGCTACTTTTCGGAGTCCTCGGAGCCACGGTAGAGAGCCGATCACGGATACATTCAGCGCGGAACGTAGAGACGAACACGAGAAGAGGGAGTTTTCATTACTTGTTATCACGATTTCATCTTTCACTTTCGATCATGTTTACATATACTTTTGCACCTTTTTCTCTTATGTTTGAATCCACCACCGATATGAACTAACCGGTTCGTGTTGGGGGTTGGAATGAATTCGGATGTAACGAATTGATTTGAACCTTTATCAGTTTTTCCTTATTAATTGAAGCATGTGATTTTGTTCTTAATGCGTTTGTGAATTTGGCCAGTTTACAAATGATTTGTTGAGTAGTAATTAAGTTCGTGAGAATTAACTACTATATAGAATTAGGAATTGCATGCCTAAAGCTCAAAACGGTGATAGAGATATACCAAGTAAGCTTTAGTCCCATTTAAACCGTTAGGTTGACATCGAGAGATAAAATCTAGCCAATTTAACTTAAATCGAGTGCTTAATGTGTTTTGGAATCCAGAAGTGAGATCGGGAGATTGAACTAATCCTTTTCAAAATAAAATCCGTTGTTATTCGAAAGAAAACGACGGTGATCTTAAAAGATTTGGGATTCATTTAGGGGATTAACTGGTAACTGTTCGAGTTGATTGGGTGCATGTGTAAAACCTGAGGATTTCCAACCCTCAACTTTTCTCTCTATCGAAGTCTTTAAAACCGTTATGTTTGTCTTGTGTTTGTTTGATTTTATTTTCTGCAATTATTTAGTTTATAAAACCAATCTCCAAATTTAACAGTCCAGTTAATAGCAATTATAGTAATTGTGATATTTAGTTCCTAGTTCCCTTGGTTCGATACTCGTACTTCCGTACGTTATTACTTGATTCGACACCGTACACTTGCGGTTAGATTTCGCGGGGTGTCAAAACCCCGTGTCACCCCATCCTTTCATTTTTACACAGTTCATACTTAGAATAATTTTTAGGTTATTTACAAGCAGCTTAATTGTATAAAAAATGTTCGGTGAAGTCGAAGATCAACCAAAGAAACAAAGTAGAAGTATATCTTCAAAGCGGATTGAAGATAGACTTCTAAACCAAAGATTAAGCTGCTACTTGAGACTTCCTAAGGTCTTAGGCCAGTACACTTGAAGAGCAAAGATAATCTTGAAGACATGATCGGTAGGATCACTTGAAGATGTTGAAGACATGATCGGCAGAGAATTCCTTAAGAAAGAATTCTTGAAGATATCTTTGAAGAGATCCTAGGCCAACAGTTTACAACAGGTATATTCCACTTTATATGCAAAATATATTTAGGATATCTTGCAATGACAGAGACATAATCCGAGGATAAGAAAAACGTTCTTTGGATTTCTTATCTCCTTCAAAAAAGTTCAACTTCAACAAACAGGTCAACGCTTCAAGACAAATGTGCAAAGACAAAAGTACATCTCAGTACTTTTCAGAAGACCTGCTTCCTTCCTGCCTTCCAAGCCCTGCTTGACAAGTGTCCATGCATTTAATGCATGAGGCACTATATAAAGAGGTCATCTCCTTCCTTGCTAAGTCAACCAGATTACAGACTCTTCGAGACTCCAAGTGCTGGCATTTTCTCTCCTCTGTCAAAAGTTCATTGTTTGTACTAAGTGTTTTACAATTGTTCTTATTTTCTGTGTGTAAGATTGTTTGAACTGATTTATCTGTTCTGTTCCGCAACAATCAATAGTTTATGTGTGTAATTCTTATTTGAAGTTTTTCAATAAAAGAACTAAATTAAGTGAAAAATTTGTGTATTGTATTCAACCCCCCTTCTACAATACTTGTTACCATTGCTACTCAATAGCTGGGACCAACATACTAGATAACCTATCGTATCCTTATCCTCAATTGTTCCCCCTTCGACGACTTAGCACGGGGGTTCCGCTACCCGGTTAGCGGATGAGGTCAAGGGGCAACGGCCCGAGATTTTTTTTAGAAATACTCAGCCTGATAATGCATCCGGAAACTATATCCGGAAAAGTATTCCGAACTCAAAGTCCGGAACTATCCGAAACCGAGACTCAAATTGAGACAGTCACTTAAATCAAATTCAGATTCTAAAATAAAAACTGGATCTCTAACTGAATTCCAAGTAAATCGGATCCTATTCCGGAGCACATAAATTCCGGATCAGTTCCGGGTCTTGTCACAAATCAGGATCAATTCTGGTTTTCCTTTAATTCCGGATCACATGATACCGGATTTAATCAAATTCCGGAAATCAACCACACCGGATCCGAACCCATTTTCGGAACCCTCTATTATACCGGATCCAACCCAATTTCTGGAACTCCACAATTCCGGATCCAAGGCCCAAATTCCGGATCCTAAGCCCAATTCCGGAATTAATCAATACCGGATCCTAAGCCCATTTTCCGGAACTTCTCAAGCCCATAACGGATCACCCAATTCCGGAACTCTCCCATATCGGATCATATCCCATTCCGGAATTAATCTATACCGGAACCAAAACCCGATTTCGGAACTTCGATACTGGGTCTCCGATTCACGTCAAATTAGCATCACAAAGCTCATCCAAATACAGTTTATTGATCGATTTCATCTCAAAACATATATACCATATCACTCAAACAGTTTATATACAACATCTGATTCAATTTCAACTTTAATGTTTTAGATGAAGAGATGAACTCACCTGGGTTTAAAGTACGAACTTGATATAAACCTTCTCTGCTTCCAATCCTTTCCAAACACTGAATCGATATCCAAAATTACATATGGAACATAACTATCAGACTGAAAAGAATTAATCAAACCAAACTATCAGATCCTTGCCAAAATCAGATTGCTTTCTCCTTCTTCACTTTCTCTGTTCTTGACCGACTTAGCATAAAGTGAATTGAGATATTATCTCAATTACGCTTACCCATTTCTTAAGTATACTCCACTTTCAAGAAATGACCAAACAGAAAGTTCTAATTTCACAATCTTTCTTAATCTTTAGTCAAAATACAATTTCAACCATGAAGTTTACAATTACAATTAGTCCACAAACTTAGACTAAATTACAATTCGATCCTATTCATATTCGAATATAATATAAAGGAAATTCGAGGTGTTACAAGTTTTTTTAAGGAGAGAAAATATTGTCGATTTTATTCCCAAACTTTCCACCCAAAAGTTGGAGGAAAGCGAGAAAGAGAATAAAGAAATTTAAAATTAGTTAAAAATATTTATAAAATTACACATATACATATTAATTACATTTCACTATGAAATAAATATGGGTATATTGGTAAAAGTGACAGTTTTTTTTTGTTAAAATGATGCACGTAACCAATTTTGAAAGTTCGATGATTTATTTATTCAAAAAATATATTCAAGAATTTAATCATTCAAAAATGAAAGTTTAATGGTTTTTTCATTCAAAGTGAGAACTTTTAATGTTTTTTTCATCAAAAAAATAGTTTAGGAACTTAATCATTCAAAATGAGAAAGTTTAATGGTTTATTCGTTCTAAAAAATAGTTTAGGAACTTAACCATTCAAAATTGAATAGTTCGTTGGTTTTTTTTGAACTTTTCTCTATTAAAATTGAATAGTTCGTTGGTTTTCCTAAAAAAGTTTGGTTTGGAAAAACCCAATTAAAGCCAAAAAGCCCGGTCAACTCCGGCCCAGAACTAATAAGAACGGACCTTCTTTTCCATATTGAAAACGGGTTCAGGGTTGTTTGTTTATCTCTTAATGGTTTTATTAAGGGCATCTCCAATGTATTTCTCTATTTTACTCTCTATCATAGAGAGTAAGATAGAGAGTGGGTTAAATCTTCTTCAATGCATTACTTTATTTTATTTTTTAAAAGAGAATATTTTAAGTATATTCTCTTTTATTTTGATTACATATATTTTCAATAATACCCTTATATTTATTAACTTTATAAATTTCATCCTTATATTTTTTATTTTCACAATACCCTTATATTTATTAACTTTATCATATTATTTTAACAACGTTATAATTCATATTTAGTTGGATAAATTTAAATTAATTTAAAACTTAAAGATAAATATAATTCTAGTTTATTAAAATTGGTATTAGACAACAAATAAAATAAAAATACAATAATCTAAAAAATAGAAGAGTCATTTTTGTAATTATCAAAAGTTAGAAAAAATAGAGAGTAGTGAATAGTAACTCTCTATAAATAGAGAGTTACTATTCATTTCTCTATTTTATAAAGTAAAATAGAGAGTTCATTGGAGATGATATAGAGAGTAAAATAGAAAGTTTATTGAAGATGGTTTAATAGGCAAATCACTAGGAGTTGAATCTTGTTTGACAAAAAAATAGTATGTCTCTTAATAATTACTAGTAGAGTACCCGTGCAATGCACGGAGTGAGAAAGGTGTTGAGTGACTTTTTTCTCAAATACACAATGCGGCGGGATGCCATTTTTTTGTAAATTGAGAGTTTAAGGAAATTGAAAAACATAGAAAAATAGTTTAAGAGATGCCTACATATTAACTCATCCAAAAAAGCATAAAATTTTCATTTAATATTCAATCAGAACAAATAGTCAACAGCAGGAAGTGTCCAGGTCAGCAGATGCTATAAAATCTTGATAAGGTCCATTTTGGACTTCTAACTTATCTACCTGTGAACTAAGAGTTTATATATAAAAAATACCTGTGTGTTCAGCCCAGAACAATAGAAGTCTTGATGTCCTAATATAAACTGGACCTTTTATAAAAAGCAGCCACAAAATCAAAAGTTATTCTACTACCTTCTAAATCAGCCAGAAACCTGCACTTGATTTGTAAATTTTCAGGAACTCGGTAGGCCTTCTAGGAGAAAACACCCCAAACCATTCACTCGAGATGAAGTGTATGGAATCACCTTCTAAACTAACAGTGCCACAACTGTTGAGCGGAATATCTCTTCTGCATTTCGGGTGTTGTCCACAACGGCATAAGCACATAAGCAATTGTATACCGCATTTGCATCCTTGTGTATCAATCCATCTAGGAAACAGTGTCCCAAGCTTGCATATCAAGTCAAACTGTAAGCCTCAAAACTCTACATTTTCATTGGCAAACGTATTGAAACTACGTTTTATATTCAACAAGCAAACAATAATATATAATCCAATAAAGCCTTTAGCTGGGAAAAAGTAACTCAGAAATAGCATAAAACTGCTAAGAAAAAAGATTTTGACCAACTTAAAAGCACAGGGATGACCATCCATCCTCTTCTTCCTGTTTTGAGGAGTGTGAACCCTTTCATAAACCTTCTTAATGTATTTGCAGCTGCACCACACTTAGTCTTGTGTGGGATCATCTTGCAAATACAAACAAGAAGCCAGCAACTCAAGAAATTAAAGTGACAAATGGATCAAGTATATGTGGAAGCAATTAGATGTGTTAAAGAAAGGTAACAAACATATCTAATCGTTGAAATAAATTTCCAATGGTTCGATAGCAAACAGAAAAGGAACGAATGATACTACATGGTATATCTTACTCGAAAGTAAGGCGGGTATTACACGTTTGCATACCAAACTCAATCTCAATCTCAAGATTTTAGATTCATTTTATGATTGTCTCATCATAATAACAATCCTGACTACACATAATCAAATCCAAAAGACCAAAACCCAGTTATCAACCATCTGTTGACAAAGGGTATAAAAATAATCACTACAACCTTTACGATTTCAAGTATGTTCACTGTAAGGTTGGTTTCTACCATTTATAAGAAAAAAATGGCCTGTAAAATTGTAAAATTGAAATCAATTACAATAATACATATGAGGGGAGCAAATATAATAGTTGACTCAATTACATTTGACATCAAAGCTTGAAATGAATAACTAAGAGATTAAGAGATTATATAAAATATCAAATCCAAGAATAATTAACATTAAAATCTGCTGGTTGAAGTTTCACCTTGCTTAGGTACTCCTGTTGACTTTCTTATGAATTCTACTTTTCCTTCTCAAGTGATCTAGTTAATCATGATATTTGCAACTAATTTTAATGGCAAGCTTATGGTAAAGGTATAGTTGGGGTCTTTACAGAAAAAGTTTCTCTATCCACCGGAGTAATGGTAAGGTATGTTTATATAAGGTTGGGTTCCGGTGAGAATGAAAGTTATGGGAAAAGGGTAAGAAGGGATCTCCATCCTTGGATGCACGTTAAAAAAATGAGATGGACCGTGATGCAACAGATCAATTCCCGATCAAGCGTGATTCATGGGGTGGGGTGAGATTAAATGTGATCAATGGTCCACAATTTTTCTTACCTTCTCATATGACCCTTATATATATATATATATGTATATATAAGATAACATTCTCCTGTTTGACCAAATCTATGTAAATTAGGATTTGTAAACTTTATCAATTTAAACCATTCCTGAAATAGTCCTAAATACATATACAAAGCGTGTTTTTTAATGCAAAGGTGGGAGATATTAAAAACAAGTCAGTATGCATAAATTTTAAACTTCATCAAGAAAATGGAGGAAACAATAGGCTATTTAGATTAATCCCTAAAGAAACCTGCAACTCAACTACATCCCATTAGACCATAATCTCACAAAACATACGTCAGCCACTTTTGTACAAAATTCTAACATCTTTCCCTGGTGTACCCGCGCAATGCGGCGGGGTGTAGACCTTGAATAAATGCAAGCGAGAATACCGATTATAACAAATAAACACTCGTCTAAACAACTTTAAACAATATTTTATTAAACATAACATAAAAGATATTAGAAATGGGTATCTAACATGCAAAAAGAAAGCAACCAGAGTGAATAATCAAAACTGATAACTTGAAAACGTAATTGAAACCACAAAAACAAATTCAATCTAAAAGCAAAAATCAAAACTTCGAAATGGAACCAAAATCGGAAGTGGGATCTTTTCCATGACCATGCCCATACAAATAAATACAGTTAATGGATTGAGTTCTAATCATAACAAACCCGTCTAAAACGGTAGAAAAATTAGTTTTAGATCCAAAAGCTCATAGAACTGATGGTAGTTCTAAGAAATATGTGCTCTGCTTAAAATAGCTATGGAAAAGATGAGTGTTTTCTAGTAATATAAAGCAAGATTGGGTTTAGATTCAATAGATGTGACGTTCTATAAAATATGTTGTATAAAATTAGTCAACTATAACAAAAAACTTGAATCGTGAGCAAATGAAATATGCAGACCAAAAATCTCAACATGAAATGAGCAGAAGATGGACATCAAATCTGGAAATTAGAAACAAATAAACTTACATGGAGATGGCGAACAGAGCACGAAGAAACAGATTGAGAGGAAACAACCAACAAAGGTAAATACCATTTTGACTGTTCATTTTGTTGGAAACATAGTAATACATAACATATTAACAAAGCAACAACTAATCAAGAAACATAGAAATAGAAAACAAAAGCAATTCTAAATTGGAAAGAAAAGCAACCGATACAAAAGCAAGAAAACAATTGGATGACCATGCAAGTGGATTTTAAAAGATACATCACCCAACTACTTGAAAGACGAACAAAACAAAATTGATAAATGAGAATAGACCGGATGAACTAACCACACATTTCGAAAGTTCCACAATCTGCAGAGAACATATTACTCGATTTAGAGATAAATCCTGACAGCTTTATGATATTTTTGTTGGGGTTAACATTAGAAACCAAGAGTTTACCTTTCTATTAATTTGTCTACCTAATGAAACCAAACATAACATTAGAAGTTTATCATCTTTCTGATGTTTCAGGAGAACAGAGGAAAAGAACTGCAAAAGCATGCAAATCAATGAAGCCTTATTACAGATGTGTGTTACTATGTCCAAGTTTACAACACTAAATTGATGCCACGTTGTTGTCTCATTGGTAGGATATCCTTAGCTGGCTCTAATTTCTTGCATGTAGACAATGGACACTCCAAAAATAGACTTTCAGTTAACAGCCCCGCGAACCAAAATCGATTTTGAAAAAAGTTAATTGGTCTTTCATTTGGAAATAGTAAAATGAATTTTTTTGAAATTAATTACAATAGACTATGCATTCCAATAAAAGAATTGGAAGTAAATGGTTCTACTATTTCAAAAATTAAAATGAAGTAGCATATGCAGGTCAGAGCTCCCCATAATCGATCGATTTTGAATCCACAGAGCATAAGATCATTTTGAGAAAAACATCGAACCAGCAAAGCATAAAATCGAAATTCAAACCAAAAATCAAACCAAGAACGGTGAATCGTACCTGATAAATTTTTTAATCCAATCGTATCTGAGAAAAGTGACTGAATCCATTGTGGGTTATAATAGAGGAATTTGGAGGGGATGGAGCCGAGGAGTCATCTAGAGAAGAACGATTTTTACAATACATCTTGAACTAAATTAAGCAAAAAGGTTATCGTAAATCGAAGAAACCCAAATCAAAGATGAACTTGGTTAAACCACATCAAGTAAGAAACATCAAACACCAAGTGTTGAGACGAAATAGAAAGCCAAATTAGTGAAACCTGTACCAACATATTTTTTTATAAGAACCGAAAAAAAATAAGCCAAAATCGTGAAATCAAAATCCAAAGTAAACCAAAATCGTGAAACCTGGTTAAATCGATTTTGGGTTTCGATATTTAAGTAAGAAACATCAAACAACAAGTATTGAGACGAATCCGAAAGCCACAGAGCATAAAATCAAAAACCATAGAGGAAAAAGAAACACAAATCGACAGTGATGGTGAAAACGTACCTGAGAAGGTGAAACTCTGATAAGAAACCGTGAAATCGATTTGAAATAGTGAAACATTGGTGATGGTGAAAACTTTCCCATCCACAGAGCATAAGATCATTTTGGGAAGAAACATCGAACCAGCAAAGCATAAAATCGAAAGCCACATCAAAGGAACCACAGAACCCTAAATTGAAAAGTGAATTGTTGCTTTGAGAAGACACTCAGGGATGAAGCTGTCACACGATTTTACAGGGTTTGAAAGAGTATAAAAGGCGGGCGTGGTGGAGGGCGGCCATGAATAGGAAGGGGAAGAGTTGTCTTGAAATCTGAATGGGTTTCTTGATAATAGTGTGGTGCTTCTTAATAAGAGTGTGGGACGGATTTAAAACCGAATTTGAAAAGGTTATACTTAAATTTAAGTAATAATGCAGTAAATAGTTGTACATCATGCTTTATAGTGTTGTTTGTAAGAGTTAGGTAGTAACATGCATTATAAAATAGTATAGATAAAACTCTCTGAATATTTTGTATCATGGACCTTTTGGTTACCTTAACCATTAAGCGTCATGAAAGGAATCTATTGATTCTCTCCCAATTGGTTGGACCGTAGGTGCGATGATTTACTTCACGGGCGAGGTCTCTGGTTCAAGTCCAGGATGGCCCAGGAACAATTACAAAACAACTATATTTCACTTTAAACTATATCATTCGTCATCAAACGTTCAGCAGCGAAAACATCACCTTGGAATCCCCGGATTCAGACCCAAAATTAAAGAACCCACACCTTATGCAAAAAAAAAATTCATAGCGAGAGGGGTAGTTGACTAGTCGGTTCTGTGTTGCAACCGTTTCCATTCTCTTCTCTGATTGCTTTCCGGTTTCTGGTCTACTGCAACTTCATCCGACCAAGTGATTTGAAATTGAACCTCTTTCAGACATACGCAGTCGACACCATTGCAAGGTGATCTTGTTAATCGTACAGTTTGTATACATCATTGTAGAGCGTTTCTACGTCGAGTTGGTTGTTATGCGACAGTTTCATCTGCAATCTTGGTGTTCGATAAAATGCGAAGACGAGATCTATTGTCGTAAGTTTAATTTCCATATACATTCCCCTATTTTCCATTAAAATCGCAACGGTAGCAACAATATTCATCTGAAGATTTTGTATGAATTGCAACACATATTTTTGGGAGAATTTGAAGTTCAAATTATGTTAGTGTTCCACCGACTTCCAGGTTGTTATTTTTATTTTTTAATTGCAGGTATTTTAGCATTTGTGATTTGATTATAAACTGTCAAAGTAGAAAGCTACATAGTTTATATTCTACAAGAGATGTCTCTAATTCTCTAATTTCACTATTAATTTGCAGAAAACCATATCCAACCCTTGTATTTGTTGCTTTTGGTGGTAGCCTGAGAAGAAAAACTGGGACGAGTAGACCTAGAATTTTAAATAAGTGTCTTACACTATAATGAAACTATTTGGAGGTTTAACTTTACAGATTGAAATCAGTTCTTAACATCACAATATTTTTTTCTCAATTTAAATGCCTGTAGTTTTTTAAGTTTTTATGTATTTTATTCGAGAGTAAGTTCGTTGAGATAATGGTAAGTTAAGTTATTACAGATTTTCTTCTCTGGGTGCCTACCAATAGATCATCACTCTAGATTTAGCCAGAGGTCTAAGCGTAGAGGTTTCTTTTACTGCTATCTGTATGAGGTGATATTCTGTGGTTGATCGATTTCCAAACGATATACCACTGAAGGACATGGCCTTCAGCAATGTTGGATAGAATATCTGGTTTAATAAAAAAGAGTCCAAATTTTAAACATTTCAGTTAGAAAAGAGAGATTTACCCTTCTGAGTTATGCATAAATCATACCACATTTTCTAGTAAATATCAAAAGTGTTTCAGGAATTCGAGAATTAGGTTGGTAAACTTGTCTCAACTGTTTCTGAAGGTGACTTACGCCGGTCTAAGTCAAGAAAGGGATTGGCTTAGATAATACTTCTTGTGCTCTATATGAGCAGGGCCTCACATCTGATGGTTTCATCTTCTGGTACACATTCGATGGTCTTTATTCCAACATCAATTAAGTGTCTTTTTTCCTTTAGTTATAACCACTTCTCAATCAAATTATATTATCTGGTTCTCTCTTAATACGTCTTCTTTGTTTGCAAATCTTTCACTATCGTCCATTTCTTGCTTTTGCATGCTTGCTTTTCTAGCCTTCTTAGACCAGCAATCCACTCTTTTTTAGAGCAAATAAGCTTGAAACAATGTTGTGGCATCTTTTGAGCTGTATGGCAACTATACTTACGAAACTTTGAGGTTCCATCTGCATCCAATTTCATTAGTAGTATTGTAGTGCACAATTGTGGAACAAAGATTTAGCTAAACTGAGTCAAAAGAAAAAAGAGCACTGATTGCCAGTCGTGATTTCTTCATATTGTTGAAGCATTAACTTTTATCATCTTCGGTCTATGAATTGAGAATATTGTAAAAGCTTCTAGGGAATTTACTCTATCAAACCCTTACCATGAGCAGAAGTCTGCTCATAGTTTTCTGAATGTTCATTCTCTCCTGAGCCTCCATCTTATTTTGGATGTATATAATATTATATAAACGACAACGGTCGCATACACACTCATTACCTTTGGTGAGGTTTGAACCCTTAACGGTTTGACCTACATAGGAATTGGGCATATCGGTCCCGCTGGGCCAATGACCCTTTTTGAGCAAGATTCATAATTACAAAGATCTATTGTGAACAACCAACTAATCTAATCCAAAATCAACAAAATTAGATTATAAGGTTGTCTACTATATCTCCAAAATATCTTTAATGCCACTAACTTCTCCGCATTTCCAAAAGCGTAAGTCTGTACCCCTTTTCACTTATCCCCTTGTATCCTTTTCCGAGCTAGTACCTGGTAAGAAAATTTGAGTTGGAAACATTAGTGAGTCTGAAGATTGAGTCGTAAGAGAGGATCTGGGAAAGCGAGAGGGTTCATCGAAAAAGGGGTGGGATCGATGGATTCTTCGATGTTCTTAGATCAATCAGCTTGTTTGGTTTGTGTTTTGTTCCTTCTTTTTTCTGCAAGTAAGAAATTGATCGGAGGTATACATGAAGCCGTCGATGTTGAATGACCTGTATGTTCTTAATGTTTGGCTCTTTCCCAGATCCAAAAGGGTTGCTTTTTCATGGATACAGTTGTGGTTAATGAGAAATGCTATATACATATATTGGTAAATCGCTTCAATTGAAAATGCTTTTGAAAAAAAAATTAGGGGTTGAAATTTTTGGGAATCATATACACATATGTTTTCCTGTTTCCTTATATACGATTTGTGTATATAACCGTGGTAAATGAGAGAGGGATGAGTTTTCATAAGATCATTATTTGTTTTCAATATACATCATCTTTTTTTAAAAGTCATTTATTTAATATTAAATTTGATATTTTTTATAATTAAAAGTCTTTTGTTTAACATTTTTTGACAAAAATAAATACTGAGGGTAAAACGGTCATTTCTAACATTCAGACTGTTTATTCAACACAACAACCGAACACCAACTTATCTGTTAACAGCCAGACAACCATATTCACTCAGACAGCCATATGCATTCAGGTCTTACTTGAAAACGAACCGAACAACACCTTAGTCGAGATAGTACTGTGGACTAGACCGACCCCGGCCCAAAAAGGAGTGGTTAAGGTAACGACTAGGCCCAAAGATGGTCAATCCCCATTTTTGTTGTTGGAAAAAGCCCGTTTAGGACGGTTCCTCATTTGAACCGAGTAAAAGGCCAATCAAAGGACTGAATAAAGCCCGACCAGAGGCCTCAATAAAGCTTTAAAAAGCCTGGTCAAACTAGAATTTTATTTATATCAATTTTCTGTTTTTAATGTAATTCTTGAGTTTCCCAATTATATAACTTTATATTTTTATAATATAAAGTTGTAAAACTGCCCATCAATTTCAAGTAATATAAATTATGAATGTATTTTTTTTAAAAAGAAAAATGTTATACAATTAAAATAGAAGGAAAAATAAGAAAAAAAATAGGAAAGGACCAGTCAAGGCCCGTTCGAGGACTTAAGGACCAGTTCCGACCCATTTACTAAGCTTGGGGACTGGTCCTTCCAACTTCCATGGACCGGTCTTTTGGAAGTCTTTTAGGTATAGGCCTTAAAAAGCGCAGATCGGACCTATTTCTATATGCAAGCCTGGCCCGGCTTGAAAAAGCCCAAACTTGTTTTTGCTTACTTAGAACGGGCTTGGAAGGCCCGTGCCAAGATCCAAAAAATCCCGGGCCTTGTGAAAAGTCCTTATTAATTTTTTAATGGTTGGGATATTGCATACAGATACAGGGAGACAAAAGTGAGCAGCTGTAGGAACAAGAGCCTTTTTTGACCCCTTCTTTGCTCGCAAGGGTAGCCATCTAGAAACAACCAGGTACAGGCTCACAACTTATGACAGATATATATATATATATATTATATTCCTATGCATGCATGACGATGACGATGACAATGACAATGACAATGACCCATTTGGATCTATGGTAGGAGAAAATATTAGATACCCTTTATTGCACGATGTCCAATATATTAATTAATTAATTTTTCTTTCAAAACTAATACATTTCTCTCTAGTATAGTTTAAGTTGTTTAAAACAGATTTAATATGTTTATTAAAATAACATGGTATAATAATTAAGAGAGTGAGGGAGAGATATGAGTTAAAGTGGGCTTCATGAAAATGACTTGGGTTGGGTTGGGTGTGTCATACTTTGATTTCCAAAAGTAAAATCTTGTTAGGGGTGTGTGTGTGTGTGTGAGAGAGAGAGAGAGAGAGAGAGAGAGTGAGAGTGTCATTTACATAAAATGAATTTAGTGTGTGGAGTCTATAAGAATAAGACGACATGATATGTAGTAATGATGGTTGCTATATATTTGCTCTCCCATCTGACGACTTGGCAATTTACTCCCCACATACGATCAACTCATTCTTGTCTTGTCTCCTAACTTTATGCTTGAATTAAGTTTGTTTGACACATGTGAATGTACTTTCCCCAAATGTACCTCACGTGACTTCATTTTATTCACATAACAAAGAATCCTATACCATAAACATACATACAAACCCATATCCCTTTAGGATTACCACTCTTGTTTACATTACAATTACAAACTTTTTTATTTTTTATTATATATACTCCAAAAACAATTGAGCTTCAATTAAAATTATAAGATAAAACGTTTATCTAATTTCTAACATTTCACAAACAAAAGTCCCAATATTCATCATGGTTTTTTTGTCTTCTTATCTACACAATTATCGCACCTAAAAGCTCCTCTCAAAATCTCACAAGACTTTCATATTAACATTTTACTTGAATGCCTTAAATCGACAAGTTAATTTGATTTCGTTTATCATCTTCTAACCCCCCTAACCTAGAATCCTGACTACGTACGCCCCTCAATGTATACATCTATGTATAACACTTCATTTCTGTAGCTCCCTTTAAGTTCTAAAACACACAAAAACCAATCGAAATAATTGGTGTCATAGTGAATATTATTAGGCTAGATAGAGAGAATGTGTTACTTTTGGAAAGAATGATGTGATGTATCAATATTGGCCTACACTTCTCTTGTCCAGAATCGCATTTCATGAAAGGATGAGATCAAAATCACAAGACTCTCCAAAAAGGGCCAGGAATTTGCACCATATATATTCGTCACAAGAAACTTTCATAATCGAGCAGAAAGAGAGAAACAACAAGTTACGATTTAGGAATGATGCAGCCAGTAACTTTGTTAGTTTTCGGCTCTTGTAGTCTTCCTAGATCTTCCATGGGTACTGAGATTAGCGATCACATATGTACATATTAAACCTAGCTTACTCTACTCATTAACACATACACCCGATCTATAAAACGCGTCATTAAGAAAATTATAATCCAGAATTAACAAATTTTCTTTTGAAACTCCAAATTAATTAATTGACTTCAGGGTATTTTGGTACTGGTTAGTGTAGAGTTATCTGTTCAACCACATATCAGATAAGCAGCTTCATCTTACTTCAATGCATATATATATATATATATAGTACTATTATAGAATCCATGTACTTCCATTTATCTGTGCATCCCAGTGGCAAGGTAACATCCCTGGGGGTTAGTGCTTGAAGGCCTAACTACCAGGGTTCGAACCCCGCGGTGAGCATGAGGCGATATCCAGACTTTGGGTCGGGTCCTTTGGGGCCGGTTGGGTGGTCCATAGGGCCCTTATACCTGACCGGTCGGGTCGATCCATTGGGTCGGCCGGGTCGACGGGGATTAGTCGGGTGACACCCTTAAGTGGGAGCCCGGATACCCCGAGAACGTGTGTGTGTTAACTTGCCGTTCAAAAAAAAAAAAAAAAAATATTGATGATGCAACATTCTCAGTTGGCTTTTTTAATTTGTAACTAGTTTTTCCATATGGAAGGTGAATCAAGTTGTTCTCTAGCTGGCTTTGTATTGAATACATGGCATATAATTATCTTTCTTGGTCCTTAATTATCTAGGCAGGCATGTTTCTATGCTAAATATATACCAAAAGTTGTCTTTGCCATTCATTATAGAAACATTATATATATATATATATATATATGCCACTGCCATGGTCTTATACATATTTAATTGTGGTAGAAAGTACATATAGGTAGTAACTAGGAATTGAAGATGAAGTTAGCTAGCTAGCTAGGTAGGCAAGAGATGTAGAAAATTGAAGGTAGGGATATATATATATATATATATATATATATATATAATTAAATAAATGGGGAGAATTGTATTTTTGTAATGATTAATGCACACATGTGATCGATCAATAGATGGAGGGAGGGAGGGAGAGGGGAGAAGGGGTATGTAGGTGGTTTGTCTGGGAGGAATGGAGACAATTGATGTCAATTGGAAGCAAATGAATTGAAGAAGAGGCAAAGCATATAGGTATAGTATAGCATTAGCAGCTAACATAAACGCCAACTTTACAACCCATGCATCTGTGCAGTCATGCTTATTATGTAACATATATCACTCAAACACCTCGTGATACTTTTATATACGTACATACATACATACATGCACAGGGTTCGGTTCACTGAGAAGTGGTTATCAACCGTTGGATGAGAAATGAACAAACATTTTGATGAGATGCACCGGATCAATTATCTTTTAAGCCGCAATTCATGAGAGGGTATTTGATATTGTTCGTTTTGTCCGCACAACTGGACTAACGGTTTTAAAACGCGTTTAATAGGGGAGGTATCAAGTTCCTATTATAAGGCAACATTTGTTCACCTCTCCAACCAATGTGGGATCTTACAGTGACACCGTTGAAGCCCTCACTGCCAATGGATGTCGATTGTGGACTTATTGTGATTCCCTTTAAAAATCAGTTATTGTGAAAGTGATGGAAAAAGAACATATGAGTCGATATTGTAACACAAATATAGAAACAAGTAAAATATGAAGACGAAATGCATGAATTGGAGGGTTATCAAGTGAAACCCTCGGATCCAATTGGAAATAAACAAACAAACAAACACGTTTAAATGAACATGAGCTAGCCCATCTCAGATCACCGGGAAGAGAAAAGTGGTGACAGTGAGGAAAGAGTGCTTTCTCAAGACGTATAACACATATATCCATAAAAGTGTTATACGTAAAAGATACTTTTTTGGTCATGAGTGTAGGGCGGGTTTTTGCAAGTGATACAAGAAGTCAATGCATGCATCATTAGGGTGCATATATTGTATGTTTGGTTGTACAAGTTAATGAAGGTACGTGCCAAGTGAAGTGATTACCTCTGAGCTTGACTATATATGACATTGTTAGCAAGTGTTGACCCCGGCCCATCATGGCAATTTCATGCGATTGTTTATGTGTGCAAACATATATGTGTTATCTTCACTAAATTACAAAGTCCATCAAGACCAATCATTAAATGCGTTTTTCGTATGATTTTAAAATAAAGTTAAATGTAATAAGTAAGGACATAAATACATAATGATAATGATGAAAGTTAGAATTTCAGAGTTGAATAATGAATGTAGACGTACATGACTCTAAGGGGCCGTTTACAAAACGATTACTCAGGTAAGTGTTTATCAAGTCATATTAGCTTACCGGATGAATATGGCAAGCACCAAGAATCTTACCCGGTAAGAGCGGAAACAAATACCAAGAGTCGAAAACAAGGACCGAGACTCTTACCCGGTAAGTGAGTGCGACGACTCTTACCACGGTTAACGCTTATCGGCTAAATTGTAGCATACGATGCCATTATGGTGGACTAAAATCTTACCTGTGATGTAAGTGATAGTGTTGAATTTTATCGATAAACACTTACCCGTGTAAGTGATTAGGTAAACGACCTCTAAATGAAGGGATTTATAGATTCAAATTATTGTTTTCGTAATATTGTGGTAGGTAACGATTATTATTGTAAGGGGTAAAATAAGTAATGGGTCAAATAAGTTTAAAGTATATATATATATATATATATATAATATGTAAAAACCAAATATGTTTTATGAATAATCAATATATTTTAATATGAATATTATCGATCCAAGTTGTAACACATGAGCATACTTTTATGATCATTCCAAATTCTTTGAATAAAAGTATTTAGAAAGTTGTAATGAATACAAATTAGGTACTCCAAATCTCTTTGATTCATTCTTGTCCATGAATCAAATTAAAATGTCGTTATTTTATCAAATAAAAATATGAATAAAATTAAATATTGACATGTCAATAATTGACGGGTGACATTAAAGTGTTAATCTGATAGAAATCCGTCAGAAATTCGCCACTGAAGTTAAATTTTTTTTTATATATTCTCGAAAATGTTTGTGGATAAGAATGGAAAACAACAATGACTTGTATTATTTTTCGCATGTCACGTATTTATATTATTTTAATCACATGGCTTGACATAAATCATCATCACAATCAATTAATGGATATGAATGTAAAAGTATAAAGACAAGTAATTCTCTTAATTTCTTTAAATGCACAAATAAAAATTATATAAAATTACAATAAGCATTTTTGTCTATTACATTATTGGGAAAATTATTGATATTATAAGAGTCAATTTTGGTTCATGAGGTTTTGTGAAAAATCTGAAATGAGATATTAACTTTGATATGTCTATAAATTTGTTTTGAAAGTGGTAATTAATCGCTAATTCTGTTTATTTTCACCGCCAGATCATGTGGCATACATTTTACTCTTTTTAACCTTTTTACCAATTTTCTTTTCATAATTAATAACTTATTTATTATTTATTTATCAATAGAAAATCGAAGATGTTGATGAAAAGACATAAATGCCTCATTTTATCAAATAAAATAAACAAAGTTAGTGACTATTGACTACTTTCAAAGCAAAAATGAAAATCACATATGATTTCTAGACTTATTAAAATTCAACTTCCACTTTCAAACTTTACACTAAGGCTATGTTTGGTAAACTAGCTGATAAACTAGCTTATGACTTATAAGCTAGCTGGTAGTTGATAAAAAAATCACGTTTGACAAAAAATAGCTTATAAGCATTTAAATGACTAAAAAGGCATATTAAAAAAATAGTTAATAAATAATAATTAATATTAATGAGAGCATAATTGAAATATTTACAAAAAGCTACTCAAAGTAGCTTTTCAAAAAGCTAACTTATAAGCTAGCTTATGGTCATCCAAACATGTACCTCAAAAATAAGCTAGTTTTTTTTGCCAAACAATGCCTAAACCGTAAAGACGAAAATTGAAGTTTACTCTAAAATCTAATTATCTATCTATGTGGGACGAATTGTCATAACTCTTTAAATTCCTAAAATCCTTGTTTATTGGTAACATAGGATTCACCTATGACATTACAAATTCCTACTTTACGGACATATTGTCCTCGATTAGGTTTGCTCCACCACCCGATTACACAAGCATGTGTTATGAATTCTAATATTCTATTACCAATTTGTAGTAGTTTAGGCCCGAATTAATACATTAACCTAATAACTTCTAAATTAACTTAAAATCATGATTAATATTATCAAACTTGAACATTTACTCTTAACTAAGCTTGTTATTAACATGCTTAATATAAAGTTTTATTATCCATAAAACTTAATTTAAACTTAAAATCGTGTTTATTATTGTTATTTGAACACAAAACTTTGATAGACGTGGGCGAATTTAAGAATTCTGAAAGATAAATATATGTATATTTCCCCACTTATATCGAAAACAAATTGTATTGTATAATATGCTAAATTTAATTTTTAGATCTTTAACTTCTGTGGTCATAATTTAATGGAAATAAGAACAAAAAAAAATGGAAAATGCCAATAAAATCATTTTGTAATTTACCTTAAAAAGGATAATTTTTGCACGGAAATGGAGGTAGATATTTGTTTTCGCACATTTTGTTTAGTAAGACGAAATTTATTTTTGACGATTGAAAAAGATGTATATGTTTTAATAAAAGTTTGCAAATAATAATTAAACATCTAAATTACTCTTTAATAAGATGATGCAGGAAAAAAGATACTAGAGATTGTAATTAATTTCAAAGACAAAAGATTTTGTGAGAATATAAGTTAAGATGAGAAGTACTGATCAATTTTAATTACTATTGATCCAATGGTTTAGATTAAGTTTCAAAATAACTCATGAATTAACTTAGATGATAATTTTCAATATTCAATTAACCTTTAATTAGGAATGATCCAATGGAGATCATTTTATATTTTCTCACGATAACTACTATTCTAACATTAAATCAACTCAAATCTCATAAATATACAAAGAAATAAAATTACAACTTGATTCTTTTTATAGAAAGAAGAGTAAGTTACATGTGTTTTGTCCTTGTGATTTATGTGTTTTAACACTTTGGGTTCCTAGTTTGAAATATGTATGGATTATATCTCCATGGTTTGTAATTTATAACGCATTAGGTGTAACATCCCATATTTCATCTCTTGTGGTATTTAGTGCAGAAATAAGAATTCTGGGGCTCTTTTGTAAAAACCTGAAAGTTATGTGGCTGGAGTGTGATAGAGAGAAGTTTATTAAGACAAAACCCTTCAAAAACCCTATTTCCATTTCTTGTTTTCGGCTGAAACTTCTCTAGAGAGGAAAGGAGCTCAAGTTCCACCATTGAAGGTTTGGAGAAGGTGGATCAACTAGAGATTGAAGAAGTTGCTGCTAAGGTATAACTCCACCCACCTTTCTTTAAGTTTTGTGTCTAGAATGGGGTTTAGATGCATGTTCTTGATCCCAATCTCTTCTCATTTTTGTATTTTGAGATGAAATCTTGTGGAAGGGTGTGTTGGATGAATCCCTTGAGGAGTTTGAGAACTCTTGGTGATAGTTCACCTTTTCAAGGGAGGTTTATAAGTTTTGTTCATCCATTTTGGGTGTTGATTCTAAAATATTGTTTTAGGAGAGCTGAATCTGATTTGGGGAAGTTTGGGGATGAGAAATCTTTGAGTTTTGGGAAGAAATCTCGTGCAGGAAAATCTGTCCAGGGGTCCGCGCCGATGGACTGGCGCCAGCATCGGCGCCAGTCGCTGTTTCTTGTTTTTCCGTTTTTGCTTCGTTGGTCGTTTGGGCTTGGGTTCGAGGCTTGGTTTAGGGGATTGTCTTAGGACATTATGGAAAGTGTTTTAGAGCATGATTGGGGAGTCTAATACCTCATTTGTTAACCCCAATTCAGGTGACCGTTTGGTGTTTAAGCGAGCTCCCAAGTAGTGAGTCGTTTAGCCGAGCATCAGGTGAGTTCCCTTATGCATTATTTCTATCTTTTAAAATGAAATGCGAAGAATTGATATGTCTGAAAATGAGTTACTTGTTTATCATGAATCTTATGTTTTCTTATGCATGAAAAGTGTTAGTTTGTAATGTGGAAGGAGGATATTCCTCGAGTAAGTTTAAAGCATGTTCTAAGTGTTTATGTTTGTGATAGAGTCGGGTTACACAGTGGAGGACCCCCGAGTTGCCGTCCCTGGCTTTGTAAGGTGATGAGTTGCCGTCCCTGGCTTTGTAAGGTGATGAGTTGCCGTGCCTGGATTTGTAAGGTGTTATTGGTCCGTACCACTGTGTATACCCTTGTTTGAGCTCAAACTTGTCAAGTGTTATGTGTATGGAAAAGTGTTTTGTTTTTAATGTTTTGCAGTTACACTTTTAAGGAGGGAATTCACTAGACCTCATGGTCTAACCCTCGCTTTCAAAACTTAAAAACCATTTTCAGGAAAGGGTGACTTAGGTGCTTGTAGCAAGGGAAAGGAGAAGGCTTGAGACGGAGGTGCGAGATTAGAGACCGTCAAGTTCCAGTTTTTGTTTAGTTAGCATCTCGGTTGTATTCGCTTGAGGACCTTAATCAATGTAATTGATATTGGAGTTTATGATGTATTTGGGACCCTTATGGGCTTTTTGGCTAATGTTTTATGTTAAGCAGGCTTTGGGTTGTTACATTAGGTCTCTTGTCACTAACTTCATTTAACTTTTCTGTTAAATAGTTTAGATAAGAGAGCATTTTGGTCATTTTAATCACAAGAATCAAATATGTAATTTACTCTAAAACGAAATATATCTCGATTTTAATGTTTTTTTAATTATTTGTCGGCATGAGAAGGGATCGGTCGGAGATGGAGTCAGGAAAGGGTTTGGAGGGTTGAGGACGTTGGGGTGTCATCACGAAGGAAAATGAATATGTCAATATGCATGTTTATATAGTGTTGGGTTTTCGTGAGAAAGGTAGTTATGGGTTTTGTTTAAAAAAACTCAAATTTAATATTTCACCATTAATAAACACTTCAAGAACATGATATTGATTTTGGTTCTACTTCTTATTCGAATCGAATCCCATTTTGATGTTGCTATCGTTTCCATATAAATAATTAAGAACCAAATCTCAACATCATCCATGGAGCAGGTCTTGGTTCTGAAACAAAATACATAGTCCACCGATGAACTTCTACTTGGTCGTTCAACCCACAAAACCCCTTCCTGTGTATCCCCTTCGTTACCTGTGTTCTCGTCAATGTCACAAACCATAAGAGAAATAGATGATATTTCAACAGCGAACTCAAGTCGGGGAAGATGAAGTTTTAGCGGCGATTTGCGCCATGGAGGTTTGAGTTGAGTGCGACGACGATTTGCAATGTAGAGGTTTGAGTTTAAGTGCGACAGTGATTTACAACAGGGAGGTTGGAGAAGACTAAGTTTAATTTTGATTATGAGTTTAGAGTTTGATTGTGTTGACGAAGATGACGGTGGTGGTTTTGGTGGTGTAAAGAATAAATTACATTCTTGGTCCCTATGGTTTACAAAAGATAAAACTTTAATATAAAATTAGTTAAAAGCAGTGAAATAACTAAAATACCCCTCATTAATCTGGATTTAACGGATACTTTTAGCGGTCGCTAGAAGGGAAGTCATAATCTGTTAGGAATTGTGAAACATCAGACACAAATATATTAATACATAGTTGAAGTACAAAATTGTTGAAAGTGATGAATGTTATGGACCAAAAGTAAACTTTACTCTTTACTAAATGAAAAAGAAAAAGAAAAAGAAAAAGAAAAAGAAATTAATATGAGAAATAAGCGTGGCATGTCACCTGATGACAAAAGATTGACGGCTGTTTTGAGGGAGAGAGAAGCGGAGACTCCAAATTCCCCGTGAGAACCCTTTGGACCCTTCCATATCTCACTACATATATTATGACCTCATGATTTTTTATTTTTTTTATTTAATGATATTATTCAATAATCATAAAATTGAAAATAATTCTAAACAATTATTAAATAATTCCAAAAGTAAATCAAATGAGCATTATTTTATTTATTTCAGAATAACTAACAAAAAAAGTCATTTTATTTTTCAGATTAAAAAAAACATAAAAACATGATAAGATATAACATTACATGTAGACACATACGGTAGATTCAAAAACAAAAATAATGAATAATTGGATTGTAAGACTGGTCAGATGGTTTGTACAAGATTATATAATAAGTATATATAGATAAAGTAAATTGTGTGAAAATAAGAGTTAACGAGATAAATGTATAAAAGAATTTGGATCTTTCATCACTTTTATTTTAGCGATTCGAATCCCAAAATTGTCCAACTATATATGTGTGTATATATATAGAGACTCTGTAAAATGCAAACCTTGCATTTGTTGCATACCTTACAAACCACAGTGTGCATATGTGAACAATGTGCATGTACATATACATATGCATACGTGTAAGAATATAAATATAATAGACATACATTCATATGGGATAATGCATATATGCACATTGGTTTGTAAGGGGTGCAACAAATACATGGTTTGTATTTGATTTGTATCATATATATATATATATATATGACAAATCATTTGCAAAGGTTGGGTTTCGATGAGAAAGAAAATTATGTTGAGAATGATAAGAAGTGATCTCCACCATCGATATTAGGATGAGATGCATCTAGATGTACTAGATCAATCGTCATATCAAACCCAATTTATGAGTGAGATTGAGATTAAAATTAGGCTTAATAAGGGTTCAAATTATTTTTTATCTTCTCACCTTAACTTTTCTTCTAACATGAATATTCATCTCACTTGCAAACCGTATCAATAAGTAATTTGCTTTTTAAATGATGAAAAATAAAAGAAAAGAGTAATTTTGAAGACATTTTTAATATATTTAATTTTGAATTTTAATCATTAATTTGATGGTTATCTTTTCGATTACAAATCTTTCTATTATTATCTCTTCAACCTTTGACCTATCACCTTCACCATTTCCATGCTAAACGTCGGACCGTCTTCATCACCTCCTCGCCGACTATCTTACTCACCCTCCTTGGCTGTCGTTGAACATCACCAACATAACTAGATGCAATTCACCTGCATCACTTCAATGTGAGAAAATGATCATGCGAAATCAGTCATGTGCCTTCTGTCGATGTATCTTCTGATTTTACACCAAGCTACCCACCTACTGATCTAGTAAATCGGACAAAATACTACCACTTTGTACCTATGGATACATTATCTGAAAAACCAGGAGAAAAGATACTTGTTCTTTATGTTTTTTCAGAAATGATATACAACGTGGTATGCAACATGTCTTTGTCCCATGATAAGACAAAAGGACATTTTTTTTCTCTTTCAAGGACAACTATGAACTTCTATATATCCCAGAGCGACAAATGTCTCATGCACATGGTAGTATTTAAGGAAGAAGATTCAACCCATGCAATGCAAGGTTATGCTTTCTGAAAGTCTTCTACATGCATCCGGCCAGAAAATCGGCAGCATAACTTCTAAGTGTTTTAAAGTTGTGTGCTTAGTTCTATTTGTGTACGTAAGATTGTTGGAATATATTTTAATTAGTTTGTTTTTGCAGAAAACTTTGTTTTCTAAGTGTAATTCTTGATTTAACAACCAATAAAAATTAAAAGTAAGTGTGTTCTAGTGTATTGTATTCGACCATTTTCTACAATATATAGTTAGTTTGCCAATTGCTATTCAGGACTAACAGTTAAACCTCATACACGAATTGAAAGCATACAAAAATGATGTTACCATACGAAGCACAATCTTTTTGTAGAACGATTAAATGATATGCAGGTTGCTTCTGGATCCACGTACGTAATGGCTTTATTGATGATATGTTTGAAACATCATTATCTCTTTTGTCTACATATCCATATATTCGATGATTGCGTATACGTCTATAATTTAAAAGCTTCTAAAAGACCATATTCAGATGGTCGACATATTTTACCAGTGTATTCTTAATATTTTATGACACAATGCCTCAACGATGATTTCGATTGTTGTTAACATAAAACTAATTGTCGTAATTCATCTTACATCGATAAAAGATAAGATTTGTGAGTTCACGGGAAAAGGGTTGACTGGTTTCATCAAAACCCATATGATCAAAAAGTCCATATTTATCAACTTATGAGTTTCACTCGATTGATTTTATGGATTGTTTATTGACAAACAATCAAGAAATACTCGTAATCAGAAAACAAACTAGTTTGAATTATATTAAAACACCAAAACCCATGTTTTAAATCGAGATCTAGAAAAGAATCCAAGAAGAAATAGCAAAAGCCATATTTAATGGTGAAAATAAAAGAGAGGAGTAAATTAAGAAAACCGTGTGGGTTCATTTCTTTTGGATAACTTCTAATGTATCATCAACAATTAAAACAGCCCTTGAATAAGGTTTATTTGTGATTCTATGCCTCCCTTTTTGCAACACCTATAAGCTAAAGGCATAAGCAACTTAATTCATATAAACGATTTAATTTATACAAAACTAGATAACAACACCGTGCCTTGCACAGTGAATACAAATATTATTATAAAAATTAATATACTTTACTAACAAAAATTGATTTAAAATCAGTTGTTATCTTACTTAGAAACATAATTTATTAAAATAAGTATTGTTAGCTTACTTAAAGAAAGAATACAAATATTGGTATAAATCTTACTAAAAAAATAAAATAATTTAATAGTTTTGATTTATAATCATTGTTAACTTATTAAGAAAAACAAAAATTAAATAAATAAAAAAATAAGTTTTATTAAATAAGTTTTGATTTTTAAGTATTGTTAGGTCATCCATAAAAATGTAAATAAATAAAAACATACAATATTAAAAATATTTTTGTGTTTATAAGCATTGTTGGTCTACTAAAAAATAAAACAAAAAAATACAAAAGAGAATGAAAAGTTGTAAACAATTAATGCAACATTTTTTTCTTAAAAAAAATCAAAACTCTAACAAAATTCTAAAGTCTCAATGAAGACTTCTTCTTAACTCTCTCTACCACATTCTTCTTTATATATATATATATTGATGATTGTTAGTCTTATAAAAAATAAAAAATATATAAACAAAAAAATACAAAAGAGAATGAAAGGTTGTAAACGCAACATTTTCTTTTAAAAAAATCAAAACTCTAACAAAATTTTAAAGTGTCAACGGAGACTTCTTCTTAACTCTCTGTATCACATTCTTCTTTATATATATATTCTGATGATTTAATAAAAACTAGTTAGAGATCTCATAAACCACTTGGAAGAATTTTGTAATCCATTGACTTTGACGAAATTTAATTCAAGAAATTAAATACTTATACATCGTAAAATTCAAAATAATGTTTAGATATGCATTACACGATTAATTTATCGATTTCCGAGCAATACATACACCTTTAGTTTATATTATTCCCAAACTTACAAACTTAAAAACAACATATATAATTGTTAAAATATTGCATTATTTATTTTAAGTAGGTGGTGGTTGTTTTAGTTGTTTTGTATTTTTTTTTACTGTGTTGTTGTTTGTATTTTTTTGTTGTTTTTTTACATCATGAAAGGTCAAGTCAGAGGTTACCTCAACTCATTTGCTAAAGTGTGTCCGGGTTGTGGTACACAATGGCCATACGTGGTTGCAAAAGCAGAAGCCGTTGAAGAAGGGTCAGAAAGATTGAAGATGAAGAGCATGTTGGATGGAATACAAACTAGCTGTGTTATCAATGTTCATTTAAAAGCATATGTATGTGTGTATATATAATATGAATCTATATATATCATTTACAAACTAGTTGTGTTATCAATGTTCATTTAAAAGCATATGTATGTGTGTATATATAATATGAATATATATATATATCATTTACAAACTAGCTGTGTTATCAATGTTCATTTAGAAGCATATGTATGTGTGTATATATATATATAATATGAATATATATCATTTACAAACTAGCTGTGTTATCAATGTTCATTTAGAAGCATATGTATGTGTGTATATAATATATATATATATATATATATATCTTTTACAAATCAGCGTTTAGATCAACAGTATCATATGTGTTTGTTCCATATGGTTCAAGCTGTGACGTGCCCGGGGTGTGACTGACTGAATGTCTCCTTGGCACGGTTGAAGGGGCGGGATTTGGACACTCTCCACGAGTGTGTCCTACGCATTGGCACCGAGTACATCTTCGTTGTATCGAACTTTCACCACGTGATGGATGTCGGTCGTTCTTTCTCGGTCTCCCGGCTTTGTTCTTATCCATTAAAGGTGGATAGCATGGCGGAAGCGGGTCAGGTGGATACACTCATGCTGCAGGGGGTCCAGCTGGGTTTATTACCTACACGTATGTTCTCCGGTAATATTCGGACGTGAAGAAAGGTACAGCCAAGTCGCTGCAATCTCTATGACCCATATGTGTTGCCGCAACGATGGCATGGCCGCACGGTAACCCAGATTTTTGTCATTCGCAACACGAACAAAGGTGGTCTTCCATATTCACAATCGCGTGAAGATAGTCATCATGCACCTCGTACTTCCCATACCCGATTGCTCTTACCGGCCATGTCGCCGCACGATGCGCCCTGTACTGAACGATCTTCTCCGCCGTTGGTGTGAGTGCATTTTGCATCTCAGCTTCTTTTAGGCGTCGAATTTGGTACCACTCTTGTTGAAAGGCCCGAAAGTAGTCCATAAGATTAACAATCGGACATCTACGCGCAAAACGGGAGAGTGCATTCACAGACTCTGCACTATTCGAGGTCAGAATGTCATACCGTTATCCAGGAAAATGGGCCGCGGACCACCTCTCCGGTCCAGCTTCGTCAAAGACTTTGGCTGCTTCGTCGGCACTATATCGTAGCATATTCATGTACTTGTTAAACTCCCGATCCGTATATGCTCTGCATGCCGCCCAATAGACATCCTTGTTGGTCGTAATACGTTTGTCCTTGGATTTGGCGTTCATCTCCAAATGTCGACAACATATGGCGTGAGGGGCGTTTGGGTAGATGGCAGAGATTGCGGCGCTTATGGAAGGAGCCCTGTCAGACATAAACACCAACCCTTGCGGGTCTCCGATAGCTTGTCTCAACATGGACATAAACCAAGTCCACTCGTCCCCGGTTTCGGACTTGCCTACGCCTAAAGCTACTGGAACGATGAAGTTATCCCCGTCCATGGCAACCGCCAGGAACATCATACCCAAGTAACGACCCTTTAAATGGGCTGCGTCTATTATCAGGACACGATGTAGATTTGCCACAAATGTGCGGATCTGCAAAAACATAGGTGGTTTTCCTTTGTAAATGTTATAGTTTATAATGTGTAAATATATGACGTGTTAAAATACGTACCGCGGGTCCAAGGGCCACGAAGCACATCTAAAACCGTCGACGTGAATCGGTCCGTAGCTGCGTGACAGTACCAGGGTTCTGCAGCTGCAAATTATATAAATATGTCGGGAGTCGTTCATACGACTCCTCGAACGTGCCTCTCACCATAAACAGTGCATGGCATCGCGCACGCCAAGCTTGGTGGTAATCAATCGTGACGCCGAACTGCTGGTGAACATCGTGGACGATGTCCTTTGGACGCAATGACCTACTAACATCAAGAAATTTGTTTTTCAGTATCACACCCAAAGTCTTTTTGCCGGCTTGTTTGTGGTGGGGATTCAGTTGCGTCCTCGTACAAGTGTGTACGTCGTGCAACTTTCTAATCATGAACGCCCCTTCTTTGCCACCCGTGTCAATCGCGTACATCCTCCAGTCACAGTTTTTTCTGGCACATTCAACTATGTATCTAGTTTTGTCAGATTTCGACGTGCGCCTTTCGAAACCCTCTTCCAAGAACTTAAGTCCGACCTGACTTGCCAAGAGATCATTCGACTCGAATATGTGACCTACATGTAACATTTCACTGCGAATATAAGGTGTAGGTTCATAGGTTTGTGTCTGGGTATGGGAGTCTGGAAGAATAGGGGGCATATCAAAAAAGTCATTTATCTGACTACATGATTTTCTACTAGGGGTATATTCTTCGTGATCATCACTATCGGTGTCTGATCTGTCTATTTCAGAATTACCCGTTCTGAAAACGTGGGTTTCGTCATCAGCAACTCCATCAGTACGCCCTTCGTGTGGTTGTGGTGGTTGTTGTTGTTGCGTCTCCGGAATACAGTCGTTAAGACCATATGAATGATCTAAATGAACCGTTGGGGCGTCGGACGCCTGAAATTGAGAATCAGGCTGCTCTATTTGGAGGTCTTCGTCGTCACCGTCGTCGTCGTTTTCGTCGGGATACACAAAAAGTAATGGGGGCCTTTCTGAATCGACTGCAAAGTGCAGAAAAATAGAGATATCCCCATCGTTGGATAAATCCACAAATGACCTATCGCCATTTTTAAACACTAACTTGCAAACAGCAGAAAGGTTGATTCCACATTTTTGCATGGCGTATGCAAGAAATTTCTGATAAGTATAGTTTACTGGCACTTTTACACCATGCTTAGATTTATAAGCAAAATTCCACTCATTGTTATCTTGCTCCCATTCACCATCAAAACAGAAATATAGCTTAGCTTTTGCAACAAATGAACTCATTTTTTCAGTAGTATCTCAAACACAAAATATTGCAGAAAGAAATCAAGAAAGAAGTATGAAATCGGTGTGTGGATTATGGATTGCATTTTACATCTACTTATCAATGAAACAACCAATATTGATGACAACCAATCTCTCATTTCATCCACAAACTGGTATTCCAAAAACACCGATTTAACATTGATGAAAACATGCAAATGAATTTCAACCACAAATCGGTCTTCAAAGTACAATAATTGTGGAAAAAACAGTAAAAACATGCAAGATTCGTCTAAGTACAGGGGCTGAAAGTGTAAATTTTCAGGGACCAAAACTGTAAAATTTTGGTCCATCGCGGGCAGGGGCCAAATGTGCACCGCGTCCAAAGTTGAGGGGCTCCGCGGGACACTTTTGGCCAAAGGTCGTGCCACGTCAGCCCTATCCTGCGATCGCGGGCTCCATCGCGGGCCATTAGGGCATTTTGGTAAACCGCCGAAATTTTGTGGCATTTTGGTAAGTGTTGGTCAAACTTTTGGCATTTTAATTAATTTCCCTACAAATATTATTATAAAAATTAATATACTTTACTAACAAAAATTGATTTAAAAGCAGTTGTTATCTTACTTAAAAAACATATTTTATTAAAATAAGTATTGTTAGTTTACTAAAAGAAATAATACAAATATTGGTATAAATCTTACTAAAAAAATAAAATAATTTAAAATTTTGATTTATAATCATTGTTAACTTATCAAGAAAAACAAAAATTAAATAAATAGAAAAATAAGTTTTGATTTTTAAGTATTGTTAGGTTATCCATAAAAATGTAAATAAATAAAAACATACAATATTAAAAATATTTTTGCTTTATAAGCATTGTTAGCCTACTAAAAAATAAAACAAAAAATACAAAAGAGAATGAAATGTTGTAAACAATTAATGAAACATTTTTTCTTAAAAAAAAATCAAAACTCTAACAAAATTCTAAAGCCTCAATGAAAACTTCTTCTTAACTCTCTCTACCACATTCTTCTTTATATATATACATACTGATGATTTAATAAAAACTAGTTAGAGATCTCATAAACCACTTGGAAGAATTTTGTAATCCATTGACTTTGACGAAATTTAATTCAAGAAATTAAATACTTATACATCGTAAAATTCAAAATAATGTTTAGATATGCATTACACGATTAATTTATCGATTTCTGAGCAATACATACACCTTTAGTTTATATTATTCCCAAACTTAAAAACAACATATATAATTGTTAAAATATTGCATTATTTATTTTATGTAGTGTCGCGGGGAGGACAAGGCACCAGGCGTGCTGGAATGCTTTGGCAAGGCCCACGACCAGGCCCAAGTCCCCATGAAGGGGGCCGGAGAGGGTGAGAGTCCCGTCATGCCCGAACCATGTCATACCATGAGACGTTGTCTATGAGTCCGGTTGTTTAGGAATGCAGATTTATGAAACTCGAACCATTTACTTCTAATTTGACATATAAAATTAAATATTATTTATAAAAAAGTTATTGTATCATGTCAAGACCCAAGGTAACGACGTGAATTTTTGAGACCGCAAATTGTGGCCTCGAAAATTACAATAATTTATAAATTACAAAATTTTAAAATGAAACTAATTGTTTGTATTTTGAAAATTATTTATACGAGTATATATACGTATATATATATATATATACACGTGTATATATATTTATATATATTTACCATTCAATACCAAACAAAAATCACGAGCTTAAGATTCTTCTTCGTCAGTGCTCCCGTGTTACCATTGTCTAGTCTCCCATATCCTTCGTTTTACTAATTTGCCCTCGCTACCCCTCTACAATTCTCGATATTATTCAATTAAACCATATATATATACATACATAAATATTTGAACATAATCAAATGAAAATTAGAAAAAGTTAGAGAAACTGAATATATATTGTTGATCTTGTGTTGTTTCACATTCTAAAACAATGCATTTGGATGTATCGTAATATTTCACAATATAAAACAAAAAGTACGAAAAATACACAGTACAAATAATCACATGCCGGATATACTGATAAAACAATATACATGATCATGATCGCTGGTTTTCACGATTCTCAACATTTTTTATGATTTTCAATTGATTATTCTAATACATAATCAATGTCGACCATATAACATATCTTAGTCTTTGAATTTTAATTAACCAAAGCAAATCAATCCTCTTATATTCAAGGATTGATATGTGTATTATTGTGAAACTTAAAATGAAAGTATTTTAAAACGTTAATTATCATCTTTTGAAATGGTTCATACCCACAAATTAATACCGTAAATTAGCGGTGAGGATATTGTCATTTTGAGCTGATTTCTTGACCACGTATTAGACGATGTATATTGAACTGTCGATTTTGACAAAGAGGTCAAGAAACAATTTGTCACGTTAGTGATGTGCGTGGTCCTCTTTAATATCTTGCCATCGATGCAATTTCTATGTGTAATTATATATAGGAAAAATAACCTTTTAAAAATATGGAACTTTCATTGTCTATTGACACATTCAAATTAACCTTGATGGGTCATCATTCTTTTTATGTTTTTTTTTGGATTTAAATAAACAAAAGTGTTAAGTTAGAAGTGCATAATTAAAAGTTGCAAGAATTTGAAGAGTAATATATATATATATATATATATATTTATATATAAAAGGTGAGGGGGTATTTGGTATTTTGTTCCAATTAAAGACGGCATAATTAGACTGTCATGTGTGAGGACTGATCAGTAGCAAACAAGCTGCTATTGATCATTGATTTGAGAGCTCATCCTCTCTTTATAACCTTCAGAGCTTGCAGATTCATATCTCAATTCAAGGAGGAAACAAGAGAGAGAAATAGTAAGAGTGAGAGAGGGGAAATAATTAAGAAGCAACTACTGAACATGGTGTCAAGGGAGCACAAGAAAGCCACACTGCATGAGAAGCTGCAACTTCTTCGTTCTATCACAAACTCTCATGCAGTAATTCTCTGATTGATTCTTTTCATTGGCTTAATTTCTTCATCTATTTCAATCATCTGCAAAAAACTTAGATTCTTGAATTCCCTTTTGATAATTTTTCTTCATTTATTTCTCTATAATATGATCATTATATTCTGACCAATCTCTGAATTGAATCCACTCAGTCTTGATTACTTAATTAATTCTATGTGAAGTTGGATTCTATTAGTTAAAACCCTTTTAACTTATAGGTGTTAATTAGTTACTTTAGGAACACTAAAGCAGAATATATAACCCGAATTAGTATAATCAATTTTGTATATTAATTAGTTTTGAGATTTTACAAATAATTGTTTGCAGAATAATGATTCATCGATCATTCGAGATGCATCCAAGTACATCCAAGAGCTCAAACACAAAGTACAAATACTGAATCAAGACATAGCAAGTGGACAAAGTACTTCAACCCACCAGAATTCGTGGCCGATGGTATGTATATATATCATGTATATATATATAGTGTCAGGTTCAGGGGAAAACCTCAAGAAAACGGAAAACTGAAGAACACCCTGGTAGCCCTTCATCCGGAAAGGTTTGCACTTGTGCATACAAGTAATTTGTAAAATGCACACGTGCATAAAAACCAAAAAAACAACATACTTTACCTGTATGCACAAGTGCATACCGTCCAGATGAAACGCCACCAAAGTATTCTTCATTTTTCCGTTCTTTTGAGATTTTCCCATGAACCTCTCTCTCTATATATATATACCCATACATATATTTCATTTAATAGTGCTCCTAGCTTTCGTCCCTATCAATATTCTGTGAGTTTTATTTTCATGATAGGAGAATGATCCATAAAAAAAGATTAGAAATGGAGGAAAATATATATAGTAGGTAAGAAAAGAAACCTAATTAATAATTAGTTGTTGTTTATCTTTTCTTTTTAGGAGGTGGGAACCTAGCTAATTATAATTAAACCCCAGATTTCTTATTAATTTGATCGTAATTAAATTAATTAATTATTGTGTTGCAGGTAACAGTTGAAGCTCTAGAAAAGGGTATACAAGTAAATCTATACTCAGAAAGGAGCTGCCCAGGTCTACTAGTTTTTGTATGGAAAGTATTTGAAGAACTTGGTCTTAATGTTTTGGAAGCTAGGGTTTCTTGTACAGGCAGCTTTCAGCTAGAAGCACTTGGAGTTGAGGTAAAATCCATATATAAAAACAAACACATCATGTCTATATATATATATTATCTAATTATATATGATTACCCTTTTGGTTCTAACAAAATACAAATCTAATCTAACATCTTGAGGATTAATGCATGCGCAAGTTTGGTCGATTTTTATGCATGAACTCGAATTTTTACTGTACTTCTTAATAAATTTCAACTATATATCTATCGAATTTCGAGTTGATTAAGTCCATCTCTTAGTAGTTAATTAAGATCAATGAAAAAAGGAAAAAAAAACTTTATTTTTTTATTAATCATATAATTATAAGGATGAGAGCGGTTGTATAGATAGTTTTCAATGATCTTGAATATGATTTGTGTTCATATCTGAGAAGGAATGATTCTTGCAGCGTGAAGAAAATGGAGAAACCATAGATGTTCATATGGTGAAACAAGCAATCTTGCATGCGATCGAAAACTGGAGCCAAAACAATGATCATGATCAAGACTCGTAATCTCATCTGCTGTTTTAATTTACACTTCCTCAATCTTGTTCCTTAATTTCTCCAGTTTGCAAAAACCTGGAAGATCGAAATAATGGTATTCAAGCAATATATATAGAACCCCAAAACCCTACAAATTTCAATAAGCTTGAAATTAACATAGTCATCTTGCCTCCCTACAAGTGGTAGCTAGGTAACCCTTTGGAGTTGTTTAACTGTTCCTAGTGGTCACCGGTTCGAGTAATCATCTTAGGGTTCGTTGGAGGCGTATTGATTGACTATGAACTTCTGGGATTTGCGAGATTAGTTGAGATACGCGTAAGCTATCTGGACATGTACGGTTAGTAAAAAAAATCGCTAGCTACCAAGCGAGGTATGGTTGAATTAGTTTCCCTATGTTCATAAACAAAATGTACCCTTTTGGATTTAGATCTGCAACTAATTAAAAACAGGTGTTTGTTTCTTAATTTCTTCTCTTCGCCTTTTAACTCCATGCTTCTAAGCTACATTGTGTGCACACACACACTTGTGTACATGTGTGTACAATGTACATATATACGAGTGAGATTCAAATAAAAAGACTAAATATCATTAGAAGTTAAGAAAGTGAATATTCATATGTGAATCATTAAAAACATTCAGGGGTGTTTGGTTGGGGGTATTGAGGAATAAGAAATGAGAATAATAATGAAACTGTTGTTTGGTTTGATATAATATAATGAGCTCGTTACCTCAAACTCATTAATTTTCATTCCTGACCAAATTGGGGGAATGAAAATCTTGTTCGCATCCAATCATCTTTTCTCTTGTGTGCCTTCATTTCTCGATGTTGAATGGAAAATATTTTTTATTTTTATATTGGACGTCACATATTTGTATTAAAAATATTATATAAAACATTTTTATTAATTATATTGGTTTAACCAAACAACATCAATGAAATGCTCATTTCTCCATTCTCATTCCTTAAAATGAACCAAAACCCCTTATTTGAAGATAGATATATATATATATATATATATATATATATATATATATATATATATAATGACTAATCGCTACAATAAAATTGGATTTATAGGAAGCCCTAAAATGTTTAAGCGTCCTAATAGTATTACAATAAATTTATAGAACGTTTTGGATGGTCTAATAGCTTCTTTAACACTTTTAAGGTAAAGTTGTTATTATTTATTTTATAAAACAAATTTGAAAAGTGTATTATAAATTCCTTTTTTATAAGAGACTTTTTCAAATAATGTCGTATAAAAATAACTAATATGACATTTTATTTTAAAAGTGTACTCTTAAAAACTTGTTAAAATGTCTATAGACATCATATAAATTTAATGTAACACTTTAGACATGACCTTTTTTTTGTTTGTTCCTAAAAACTAATTAAGTCCTATAAAGCATTTTATTAGGACCCTTAGATGTCTTATATAGTTGTTGTAGTGAATCTATAACATCGGATCACATATGCATTTTTTCAGACTTTTTCAATGATTCGTATATGAACTTTCATTTAATCTTTATTTCTTACTTTCTCATAATATTTAATCTTTTTATTTGAACCACTTCATACATCATTGACCCATCAATACAAGTTAATGTTGTGGGTTTAGCTCAACTAGCAAATTAACAATAACGCTTGGGCCTTTAGGTATTCTCTTTTACATAGGTCACCAATTTGAGTTTTATTAAGAATATCTCCGGCTATTCTTCAAAACCTCTAAAATTATTCAAAGTGTACGTGACCAAGAGATCCACACCTTAAAAAAAATCGATTTAAATAAGTAAAATTACAAATAAATAAGTAAAACTCTAACTTGGGCTGGGCCGCATGGGCCTCCAAACGGCAAATGATTAAACTGGAGGCCCAAAATAAGTAGGGAAATTACTCGCGTCTTTTTTAGAAAGCATTTGTATACTTATATTTTACTATCAAATTGTCATTTGTACCTTTTTTTCTCTCCATATTATTCATTAAAATTAGTATATGATGTAAAAAAATATTTGTTTTCATTAAATATGAATTTATAATCATGTTTTATTTATGTTTCAACAACTCTTGGTTTGCTCATGTTCTTGTAGATATACAACCTGTGGTATTTCTATTATAAATCAAATAAATATAATTGAAATTTTCTTATATGAATACGTAGAATAGGTCGTTGGTAGCTCAAACGTCACTTCTTCTGTTTTTTATATCCAAAAACGACGCCCTTGTGATCTGAACGGTCAAATGCGGGTTCTTGAGTGCAAACACATCAAATCTGGTTGCAAAAACTATATCCTCCATGTTCTTAACAACAAAATTCAACGCGGTCTCCTTTAGGCTACGGTTACAAGTGGTGTCTGAAATCTCTAGAATGTCTAACGCATTACTTGCGCCGAGGATTTCAAGCATTCGGTTCTCACAAAATTTCTGTAAGAATGTGATCTCGTACTTGTCTGCTGCTATTGATAATGAATAGAGATGTTTATCGAGCTTTTCTTTGTTCAAGTCACCGCTATATAGGAATTCTAGTAGGGATTCAACTTCTTCATGGTTCAGTTCAGGGAGGGTAATCATGTCATTTGGTGCAGCTTTGCATCCATCTGAGTCTAGCATGTTTTTGAATATGCTCGACCTTGTTGCCTAAATTTCAAAAAAGAAAAAAAAAACTAAATAAAGATACGTACATTTTGGAAAGAAATTTGTGGATTTGGTTGCTTGATGCTGTTTGGGCTTCGTTAAGCCATATTACCTATCCACTTAGAGTTAGTTATTTGGGCTTCGTTGAGCCCATTAGCACACAAGATTAATTTTAAGCCGAAACATCAATCACATTGCAAACTCCAAGGATATATATATATATAGGGTTGTGTTTCGGTAAGAATGAAAGTTATCGTGAAAAGATAAAAATGGATTTGGATCCTTGGTCAATCATAATTGAAGAGCAACACTAATGACATGCACCTATTCAATTCTCTTTTAAAGCATAATTCATGGGCTGTAAGATTAAAAAGTGATCAAGGGTCCATATTGCTTATTACGTACGCGTCTCGTCTTATTTCTCACACGATTCTTCGTCTATATATATAAGGATGGTGTTGTATTGAGAAAGAAAGTTATGGTGAGAAGCATAAGAAGGGATCTAGACCATTGAATCAATCCTAATTCAAGATCAACACTAATGAGAATATGAGATGCACGTGATCAATTCCCGTAAGAAGTGCAATTCGTGAGTGGACTGAGATTAAAAGTGATCAAAGATTCATATCACTTTCTTACGTTTCTTACCTTAACTTTTTTTCTAACACGATTATATATATATATATAATAACACTTTATCAGTTTACAGTTATTTATCAGTCAATTAACAAATGTTACATGATAGTTACAATTGTATTGGCTTTCAATTCTCAATTTTGTATTAACTTATAACTTTAGCAACAATTTATATTTGAACTTCATATAAATAATTAATAGATAAACACATTCAAATATAAGATAAGTGCATTGAACTCAACTAATACTATAGAATAAATACTTCATAAATTTTGGATTTTATTTTTAAAAAAACAATTAATTATATTTTCTCGAACCAAAAAAAAAATTTATATACCGTTAAATGGATATGAAGCAAAAAATAATATTCTGTATGAATATTAGTTTGTACATCTACATTCTACCTATGTACCTCAATTAAAAAGTGGCATTAGACATCTTCAATTCAGTTACTTTTCAATATTTTAATTAAATCATTTTGAAATGATATTTTAAATATTTAAACATTAATTAAAAGATATATATATATATATATATATATATATATATATAGGAAGAGAGTAGTACCAGTAAAGCTCTATGTGCAGGTATGGGGGGAGCATCATTACCAGGCTTGATAAGAATGTCTGTATGAATCTGATCTCTGAATGCAGCTATGAATCCACTTAAAAATCCCAGTTTTTGATTACTTTCTTCTTCGATCTTCTTCATCTCCTTCAACCATTTCAAAGAACTCAAAAAACCCTGAAAATTTTCAAGATTTTCTTAAATTCTCTCATCACCAACTTTCTTTGACTTTTTTTTGTCAACTTTTGTTCGATCATCGAAGGAAAAATAACAATGGACGATACCCGTAAAGACTCCGAATATAAAAACCCTAAAAGTAGCAGGAAAATTGAAGAAGAAGAAGAAGGAGGCTTGTTTTGACTTTTTAGTCAAATTGTTCATTTGATCACAATTTTGATAATTAGTTTTTTAAAGATTATTATTTCTACTCTGAATGCTTTTGGCCAATCATGGATTTTAGTTGCATGATCATCAACTGAAAATAAACAAGACAGCTCATATGCTGATTAAAGTTAATGATCAAAACCAACTTAAAATTCCTGAATTAATTAGTGAAATAATCAATTAATTAATTCATAAATTACCTTGGAAGAAC
Source organism: Saussurea involucrata (assembly GCA_033807775.1). NCBI lineage: Eukaryota > Viridiplantae > Streptophyta > Magnoliopsida > Asterales > Asteraceae > Saussurea > Saussurea involucrata. The sequence goes on along the minus strand of CM066322.1, from coordinate 10,294,089 downwards.
CGGCAACGGAAGCTTCGCCAGAGAATTTCCCGGAAATCTTATGATCATCGATCTTATTTGTCATGGCGATAATACTTTTGGCACCTTCATAACAAGCTACACATATGGTGTTTCGTGGAGGTCTCAAATTATACGGCATCGTGCTACATAACGAGCAATCCATTTCCGTTAATTATTCTCAAAATAAACTTCGAACAATTAAGAAAACGAAAAGCTCTAGAAAAAGAATAAATGGAGATGAAACGAAGAAGAAGGAGATATGAAGTATTGTTTAAGAGATGGTGTGTTGAAGGTTGCTTTTTGAAGTTATATACTATGAAGAATCTACAAAAGGAAGCAATTATAAAATTGCTTCCGTTATAAGCATATATTAATTAAATATTACATTAACGTGATTAATTATATATATTAATTAATAAATTTTCCCTATTGGGGATATAATGCTTGCTAACTTCCTAAAAGATGCGATTTTTTTCCTTATATTTTCGACGATATTATTAATTTTTTTTGGATAACTTAGATAAAATAAAGAATTACAACTTATAATTAACTTTTGGAAGTTACACTTCCAACCCACATATATTTTGGTCTTTTACCAAAAGCTTCAAAACAAAATACTATTAAGATGTTGAAAGTTTGAATTTGACTTTATGTCAAAACCAATATTTATTTGTCTAAGGATAATCTCGTACAATGCTATTAAGATATTAAAACATTGAAATCGGCTTCATATGGCAAACTCATATTCGTTTTTGCCTCGTGCCAAAAGTCCTATAATTAACAGTTATCTTCAAATTAAATACATCACATGATATCAATTGAGTTTTGTCAAACGGGTGTAAATAACCCTACGGTTTGTAGGGACTTAAGGAATCCATGTGATTCCCCTACTAGAAATCCAATAGAATGAGTGGTTTCTATTCGCAAATTGAAATAATGATGAAGTATTATCAACAAAATGTAAGCATACAAAAATCCAATACTATCATGATAATGAAATTTCATGCATAACATAATAAGTATAAACCATAATTCACTATTTTAGAAATAATATGTTTTCCATTTTCTACGACATCTTTGAATCAAAAGTACTTGATTACCATAAGATAGGTTCGGAAAAACACAATAAAATACGCAAAAGTCATCGAACCATTTTGACCCAAAAGAAAAAAAACACTAGATGCAAGTAAATATTTTAAAACTTTTGAGACGATAGATCAGTCACAACCTTCAGAAAGAATAACTAGAAACCCCCAAGAACCGTGGGTAGTCCCAAAAAGGAAATTCGGGAATATTCAGTACCATATACTTCTCAAACTAATCATACAGTGGAAAGAAACCTACTTACTTGATTACAAGAAGGTAACTGATTTTGACAAAGAAATGACATGTCTCAAAATGCACCTCAATCTTTGTGGCAAGGAACTCACAAAAGATTATGCGAATCATAACATCTTTTCATCTTTCCTATATCACCAATCATACTAATGAAACAGTATAAGCTGCAATATAACCTTTAACAAACTCATTAACTTAATGCAAGTGGCTAAGAGTTGTAGCAATATTTTTTTTAACAACGCTAGACATACCCGGATAAAGAAAATTCTTGGGGTTAATAAGGCAAGCGTTGGAGGTGGAAAGTACTCCAAAGGATAGTGAGTTGAACATATCCACACACATATGCTAAATATGTACCATATGGACAAGGTTGTGGAAAGGGTCAAATTCATGGCAAAAGTCGGGAACGAACTCCTAATAGAAAATGGGACAAGTTATAAATGAACTATGTCATATCTAAGATTGGTTAAGTATAAGTTTATTTGAATACACTTTAACCATCAAATTAATTACATTTGCGTATATATACACCTGAGTTTATAGTTGTTATAGATGTAAATAATCATATAAAAAACAAATGTAAAACTCTCAACGTTCTTCGTTCCATGTAGGAATGTATCGAGGAGAACTTGGTTGTTTTTGTGGCATCTCATACAATCCTAAGAAATAGATTATTTTCATTTAATTAATTATTTTAATTCTTCTAAACACTTAGATGATGGACAGTCACTTGTTGCTAGAGCACTATATCAATATGAACCTTGTTAAAATATTCGTACCAATCATATTATAAGAATGGAAATGGGTATATGTACATTAACTCTAATGATATGAAAGCAAAATATATTAGAAAAAAATAATGTATCAGATTAATGGATTATCTATGTTAGTAAATAATATTTTGTCACCAATAAAGAACTTTGAAACAATGAAACATATATGTTTCGGCATGACCACGTGGGACACCATGGTCATGACATAGTGATCTATGTATTGCAAAATACACTTAGATACATTCTCTTTCGAGTGAAAGATAAAATGAGGGAATTAACCAAATTGTAACTGTTGACTTCTACTGCACAAGAAGCAACACCACAATCATAACATGCCCTCTCTAATACCTATAACTTTTATATACCCTGATCCTTAGCCAAATCAGGAATGAGACCATCCTAAAGCTAAAGACATAATATAAAAATATTTCATTCTTACAACAAATACAAGGTGATATTTATGGACATAAACATCCAGAATGCGGGCCATTAAAGTACTTTATGGTTCTGGTTTTGACACGATGAACACGTGTCGTATTATAGTCCACATGAAATGTTGCACTCATACATTAAGGACTCACCACCCTGATTTTTTCTCATCAAGTCTACATGACTTAGAATGCTGGAGAATTTACATCATAAGGATTTGATGATTATTGCATTTGTACCGCATGTGTATATATAAAATGGTCTCGTAAAATGATAAAAGTTGTCATCAAAAGAATATAGATGATAGCTAGGGCATTGGTTATGTGCACCAATTTATCCACATTTGCATGGGGTAATGCAATATTACATGCAACTTTACTTATTCGTGTTTAGACCCACAACCAGCCAACCAATCTTGTGCGTACCAGTTGGTAACTGGATATAAGTCTGATGTTTTACATTTACGTATGCTTGGTTGTGTTGTATATGTGCCAATTACGCCCCCACAGCGTACCAAAATGGGTCTTAAAGATGAGTCATCAAATGTTGGATATGAACCCCCAACAATTATCCGCTAATTAGAAACCTTGACGAGTGATCCATTTACCGCTAGATTTGAGGGTTGTTACTTTGATGAGACAACCTTCCTGTTGTTAGGGGGAGATAGGAAAAAGGATTTTCCATGGGAACAACAGGAAATGCCATTGAATATTTCAATTGTGTCTCATTTTGATCCCCAAAAACTTCACAATGTAAAGTTGAAGTCAAACGAATCAGACTCGATACCTGATACGTTTAATATTATCTAGAGTGACAAGATCACATATACGAGCTGCAAATATACTCGCAAGGTCAAAAGTCCCCAAACAAGGGCACAACGTCACTGGAAGTACGTTGCAATCACACATGGTGGAGGTGTGGTTGAGGTCGTAGCTCCCAAAAGGAAATGGGGGAAGCTACTTGGTTCGATAGATACTCATCTAAAGGAAGAGAAGAGTAAGGCACAACTATATATCATTAATACATGAGATTATCTCTGATTAAATCTATGTCTATGAATCATTACTGGAGGACGCTCCGAAGTTAATATTGATTCCAGAGATCAAAGAAATCTCAAATGAATATGGGTCGATGGACAGATCATACATACTCAATGATGATATATTTGCATATACCGTTGCTTATGAGATAACAGAGCACGATGTCATCGAACCATGCTCAGTTGAAGAATGTCAACAAAGAGCAAACTGGCCTAAATGAAAAGAAGCAATCCAGGATAATTATTTGACAAATGAACAGGTATTTGGTTCGGTAGTGTTAACCGACCAAGTGTAAAGCCTGTAGGACATAGATAAATCATTTGTCAGTGAAGCATAATGAGAATAATTAAGTCATAATATATAAGGCTCTCATTTGGCGCAAGGTTTCTCACAACGCACTGGATTGACCACAATAAAACTTATTCTCTCGTGATGGACAACGTTCTGCTAATTAAATTAGCCAAGTAGTTTCCGAAGGACTGAAAATTGCAGTTCAACGATGCAGTTACTACATATCTCTATGGGGATCTAAATTCAGAGATATAAAAGTGCTTGATAACATTATACCAATATCAAGTAACTTTAAACTATGAAATGCATTTACAATAAAATTGAAACACTCGCTTTATAGATTAAAGCAATCTATGGGGATGTGGTATACCCGCCTGAGTGAATACTTGATTGGAAAATAAGAACGATGAACTGTGCCCTTGCGTATTTGTTTAGGAAAACAAGTTCCAGACTTTCGAAGTAGCTCTATATGTCAATGTTATGAACATAATAGACACTCTTGATGAAATAAGAGAAACCACAAGATACTTGAATTCTGATTTTGAGATGAAAGATCTTGGGAAAACTTGGTTTTGTCTAGATACTTGAACTAGGACACTGAGTTTGTGGAATATCAATCCACCGATCCGCATATGTCCAGAAAATGATCAGGCGACTTAATATGGACAAAGCGCATCCGACTAGCACTCCCATGATCGGTCAAAGTGTTGGATATAAGGAAAGATCCATTTCGTCTAAAGGATGAGGACGAAGAGGTGTTTGGAGCTGGAATTCCATACTTAAGTAGAATAGGCGCATTATTGTACTCAACATAATACACTTGACCGTATATTGTACTTCTCACTGAACTTGTCAGCTAGATTTAGCGCCAAACGCAACGTCATTGGAATGATTTCAAATTAATCTTTTGGCACCATTGATGTGAGCTTATAATTTCCCTACGGAGAAAAACGGATTGATAATGAAACTTCAATACCTACTTAGATTGTGAGCGGCAAAAGTATTGGCTCTTATAGAAAAACACCAAACAATGCCTTGGTATATATTTGTTGTTATTAGGTATATGTTTGACTTATATAAAGGTTGTTCCCAAACTGGATAAGGAATTATCATATGGAACATGCCGATTGCTTGGAAGTAAACTAAGCAAACCCTTAATAGCTATCTTTTTATATTATCAACAATCTTACTCTCCATGAGACTATTCAATAGTGTATATGGTTAAGGACCATCATTACACATATAAGAGGAGCTAGTAATTTTGAGTTTAACCACTATACAACTTGCATGTATGGAAATAATGTATCATGTATCGAAGAAATGAAAGTAAGATACATCAAGGGTTATAACACAAATCATATGCCGCTTAAGTTTTTATACAATTAACAATCGCCTCAAGATTCAAATGAATCAAAAGGATGAGAGGGGAATGTAACATATTTGCCTACCAAATCATTTCCTAAAATCATATTTGGAAAACATGTGAAAGTATTATAATGCAAATGTTTTCAAACTCCTTTGATTAATGTATGAGTAAGGGGGAGTAATAGACAAAAGGAGGTGTCTACTAAACATGTACTATTAAATGGGTTGTGCTCTTTCCTTTGCCCAATGTTTTATTTTTCCCACTGGGTTTTGTTCCTTGGTGCAAGGTTTTAGTGAGGCAACATTTTATACATCATCTTGATTTCTATACCTCTTGATTGATGCACAAATCAAGAAAAATGGTAAACTAAAGGAATTGTTTATTGGTGTCTTGTACTCTTTCCTTCGCCTAAAGTTTTTATTTTCCCACTGGGTTTTGTTTCTTTGGCGTAAGGTTTTAATGACGCAAGAACTATGCACCATCACTCATTTGATTCGGCATAAGGGGGAGTGTTGAAGGATATGTGTCATCATCAAAAGGAAGTGATTGAAAGAATATTTTCCTACTATTAGATATTACCATAATTAATGTTTCTTTTTCGTTGTAAACTCCTTCCTATATAAAGGGCTTATGATTAATGAGAATTACGATTTATTCTCTCCATTCTATTGTGTTCTTTTTCGTTTTTCCTTTAACATATATATTAATTAATAAATTTTCCCTATTGGGGATATAATGCTTGCTAACTTCCTAAAAGATGCGATTTTTTTCCTTATATTTTCGACGATTTTATTAAATTTTTTTGGATAACTTAGATAAAATAAAGAATTACAAAACTATCCTTGCCTCTTGATATTCAAAAGATTTTCCAAAGTCCATGGATTTGATTGTTTCTTCCATTTCTCTCTCTCCATATTTTATGTATTTTTTAGAGTGAATTACACCGATGGTCCCTTTGGTTTACCCAAAATTTGAATTCGATCCCTAAAGTACAATATCTATGGTGGTGATCTCTAACTTTTTGACTTACTTTCACTCATGGTGCTTCTATGTTAAACATATAACTCTAGAAAGACCATGAGTGAAAGTAAATTAAACATAGAAAAACAATAAGTGAAAGTAAATTAAACATAGAATGACCATGAGTGAAAGTAAACTAAAAGGTTAAGAACCAGTACCATAGACAGTGTACCTTAGGAACCAAATCCAAAATTTAGGTAAACCACATGGACCACCAATGTAATTCACTATTTTTTTTTGAATTAAGGTGTTCCACTACTTTACTAAATAAGCTACACGTCCATGGTGGTGTCATTTTTTAAAAATAATCTGAAGATAAATTAAATATTTATCTATTATGGTACCATTATATCGGTCGGTAGGGGTGAGCATAACTGGGTACCCGGCTAAATTTCATTAAACCGGACCCGGCGGTTTCTAGAATGAAGGAACCGGAACCGCTTACATCGGTTCTCTATATTTTGGAACCGGTCCCGTAACCGACGGTTCCGGTTCCGGATACCCAATGTCAACATTTTTTAAGTTTTTTTAACAATTCTACAATAAAATTTGTAATTTTAAGTCTATTGTAAACTATAAAGTACCAAATAAAGTAATAAATACAACAAATGGTGAAAACTAATCCGATAAAAACTAATTATTACATAAATAAATTAGAAACTCTCGAGTATTGAGTCTTGACATCAACAAAACGACTTCCACAACAATTCACGTCTTTACGTCAACACCTCAAATAAAACACTTGGATGAAAACGAATAAAACACCTAACAAATGTACAAAACTAATATCACGTCATTAAATATTTAAATATAATATTTTTTTATTAAAAAATTGCGGGACCGGGTACCCAGCGGGTAACGGTTCCAAAAAAATGAGAACTAGAACCGGAACCAGTCTTAATCGGTTCTGTATTTTAGGAACCGGAACCAGAACCAATCACATCGATTTCGGTTCTGGAACCGACAGTTCCAGAGCGGTTTTGGTTCCAAAGGCGGGTACCCAGATCCGATGCTCACCCCTACTTATCGGTGATGAGATTGTGATTGATAAATTTTTTTTTTGAAGTATATAATATTTATATACGGTAAATGGAACACATAAACTCACACGCACTCCTCATCTTTGGTGATGATTGAACCCATGATCTACTACAAGGCCAAAGACTCCGATACCATTAGACCAAGTGCCCTTAGATTTAGTAACTATTGTTTATTTTTAATAAATAATAAAACATACATATAAAATTATTTCTTTAGGTACTCACTACAATTTTAATAGAATGTAAAAAGAAAACATAATATTTTTTGTAGTAAATATTGTTTATTTTGGCTAAAATATGGTTATCTAAAAGTATTCGTTTCCTTTGTATGTGTTTTGACGTAAATACCCTTTTGCGGACATTCTTCTATCATGGATAAAGTAACAAATGGAAATCATAAGGCCATCAGTACCCCATCCAGGAATCTTTCAAAGATTCCAGCTCCACATCAGCTTTTCTCTCATCGCTCACTCAATCACTAAGGCCATCAGTATCCCATGAGAGCATCTTTCAAATATTCCAGCTCCACATCAGCGTCACATCAGCTTTTCTCCCATCCCTCACTCAATCCCTAACAATCCCTAAACACCCTTACCCCATTCCCTCAAACCCTTTTGCCACCTCATTTATTTTAATTCTTTTATTTATACATTTAATTATTTAACAAAATAAAAATATTTATATATTTTTTAATAAATAAAAATAAGATAAATAATAAAAATAAAAATTCATACCATTCATTAAAAATAAAAATTACAAAATACAAAACACTACCAATTATGAAATTTTTGAATTTGCTCTTTTCTCGCTAAAGTAACCTTCAAAGATTTTCCCGTAAGGTGATCATGCGGGGTCATGAAAAACTCGAAGTCTTTCTTAATTCGGTTTGAGCGTTCGATTTCGAGTTCTTGTTCCAACCTATCTCGTTCGAGTTTTGAGCGTTCGATTTCGAGATCGAGTTTTTTCATTTTGTATTCCATTGTATCATCAATCTTGTCGTTGAACGTCGTCAACAACTGAGTAACACTTTCGTCCGTATTCGCCCCGGACGTATTACTCGTTGATGTTTTTTTTGCCTTGTTTCTCCCGATGGGTCGTTGAATTTGCTCGTCATCGTCATCATCGGAAGGTTGGGTACGTTTTGAACCCCGCGATGAAGTTGTCATCATCGTTGGAACGGCTCCCCATTTTGGACATTTTTTAGGACGTCCCAAGCTTGTTCGTGAGTGAAAGCAACTTTATGGCGTGCTAGATACCGTTCGTGTGCCGTTCGGGATATATCGGCCTCACTCATCCCGCTTGATCTATTATTGAGCAAGTTGTTGTAGATGCCGCCAAACGAATTAACTCTTTTATTGAGGTCGTTGAACTTGCTATTGAGTTGATGGGTTGATCTATAACCTGGTTCACGACCCATGCGAGTAAAGAACACATGCCCAATTCGGCCCCAAAAACTTCCTACATTTATGTAAAATTAAGTATAAGAATAATAATAATAATAATAATAATAACAATAAAAATAATTACCACCGCTTTGTGCGTTACCGACCACGGGGTCCTCCGAAACGTCAACCCACGCCGACACTAACGCGAGTTCCTCGGCTTTACTCCACGTTTGTTTGGCGGCTTTCGTTGGTCTCGGATTTGATGGTTCCGGGTTAGATTGTTGTGTCGGGATAGATTGTGGTGTGTTCGGGGTAGAAGGTTGGGTTTCCGGAACAATGTCGTCGTCGAGATTGATTGTGGGTGAAGGAAGATTGTAGTTGGCCGGAGTAAAACCTTGTTCAATCAAACCGGGACGTGTAAATTGGTAAGGAAATTGTTGGTGAAATTGTTGCGGATATTGTGGCGGATTTTGTTGCTACCATTGTGGCGGAATTTGTTGCGACCATTGCGGACGATAACCTTGTTGTGTAAACGCTTGGAAACCAAGCTCTTGATCTTCTTGCGATTGTGGTGTATTCGGTCGGTTACGACGGGATGTAGGTGTTCTGTTTGAATTCATGATGAGAGAGGTGTGAAAAATAAGAGGTTGAGAGAATTTGAGAGAGTTTGAGAGGTGTGAAAAATAAGAGGTTGAGAGAATTTTAGAGAGTTTGAGAGGTGTGAGAAATAAGAGGTTGAGGGTTAAATATATAGTGGGATTAAATTGAGATTTTTTTTTACAAAGAGCCGTTCAACGGCATGATTTTTAAAAATTAAATAATTTTTTTTAATAAAGCTTCGGGATGAATCGGGATCCCATCCCCGGAATCCATCCCTTCTCGCCGAACCCGCAAGGGCCGTAGCCCATCCCGCATTGAACCCGAGCCATCCCGAGCCCCATCCCGAATGGGGTACGGATGGCCTAAGTAGTTAACATTATGCATGTACCATTATTTTGAAATAAATAGAGAGAAGGGTTTGGAGAGGAACAAAGGGAATAATAGTTGGTGGAGGGTAGAATTGTCAAATACTATGAAAGATAAGGTGGGTCCATACAATGGAGTGGTTAGAGAAACCTAAAAATGATAAAAAGGAAGTGGAAAAAGACATCCCAGCCTTATAACAGCAAACATGTGGTAAGCTAAGCACGTCTTTAATTACTCCCTAAACTTTATAAATTCCATAATCAGTCCCTCAAATTTTGAATTTATTATCATTTAAGTACAGCCTGTCAACTTCAAACAATTCCTAATGATTAGAGTAACTTCAAGATTCTTTTTGTTTAATAAAATGGCTCACGTAATGTATGGTTTTAGTTAAATTTACGTGTCATGTTTGGTAAGACAACATAATCTTTATCTGATTTTAGTTAAATTTATGAACTTTAATTTAATAATAGGCTATTATAGTAAATTATAAATTGTGTTTGCCTAATTCTTAATAACAAGGTTTTTTTTTGGAAAGGGTATCCCAGGCACAGCCCGAACTAATCCCTGACAATTTTGAAACTTAAAGATGTCTTATCAATGTTGAGGACGCCTGGAATCGAACCCTGGATAGATGGGATATTCCACCACATCACCCAGGGCGATCAACCACTGCGCTACAACCTGATTGACAATAACAAAGTTTATATATCAAAGATTTCTTTTTCCAATTATATATATACATCGGTGGTATATATACGTTTTTTGTCTTGAGAGGTAAATGTAAAGGTATAATTGGTACACTGGACATGACAGAACAGAATAAGGATCACTGTCTTATGTTTGACAGAACTTTTATGTGGAACAGACAGCAACAGAGTGGAACAAAGTGAAACATGCATGTTCCACCCCCACCTCATGGAACAAGCTGTAATAGATTTATGTTTTACCGATATAACCTTAAAATAAAATCTAATTCTCTTCTAAAACATCAAATACATGTTCTATTTTATATTTTATTCATTATTTAATTTTTAGTTATTGTATTTTATCTAATGTTATATATTCTGTTCTGTCCAGTTTTGTTTACCAAACGCTGAATAATTGTTCTGTTCTGTCATGTTCCATCTTGTCATGTTATATCTTGTCTGCGTACCAAACGCACCCTAAATAACTTAAAAAGGATATACTTGTGACTCATTTTTTTAAAAAACTGAGTAATTTATATAAAGTTAGTTGAAAAGAATGTAGGTCAAACAAATAAAATGGTTTAAAAGTCTAAGACTATTCATCCATCCCATTCTAACCCATACTTTTTCACTGCCACATCAGCGCCACATCATTTTTCCCTTCCAACCCATTCTAACCCACAAACCCCCACATCCATCCCACACCACCATCCCATCTTTTATTTATTTTTATTTTTATTTTTGTTACCATTAATTTAAATAATTAATATTTTATAAGTAATTTGTAATAATATATAATATTATAATTTATAAATCAAACTAATATTTTAAGCTTACATAATAAATAAAAAAAATACATAAATTTCAAATAAAAAATGATAACTACTCGTTGTGTCTTGGAAGCCGTGAAATGTGTTCGATTAAATCCGCCCGAAGGTTATGATGCGTTTCTCGGTTTCGGACTTCTAACACGTTAGCGTCATATTGTTGGTCGCTAATCTCTTCGTCGTCCTCCTCATCAACTTGATTAGCGTTTTCATCGAAACGACAAATCGCGTTACCTTCGTCTTCCAATATCATATTGTGTAATATGATGCAAGCGTACATTACTTTTTGTATTTTATTCGGGTGCCACGATCTTGCTGGGTGTTGTATTATGTGCCAGCGTTGTTTTAGCACACCAAAACAACGTTCCACATCCTTCCTTGCCGCTTCTTGCGCGGCTTTAAACCTTAATCGTCTTTGATCCGGAGGGCATTTGAATGATTTCACAAAGGTAGCCCATTCGGGGTATATCCCATCTGCAAGATAGTAGCCGTGTTTGTATTGTACTCCGTTTACTTGAAACGGGCACTGCGGTGCTTTCCCGTTGTGTACATCGTTAAATAACGGCGACTGGTTTAGCACATTGAGGTCGTTGTTGGACCCGGCAACCCCGAAGTATGCATGCCAAATCCAAAGATCATGTGATGCCACTGCCTCTAGCATAATAGTCGGCCGACCATGATCACCTCTAACGTACTGCCCGCGCCATGCAGTTGGGCAGTTGTCCCAATCCCAATGCATACAATCTAAGCTTCCTAACATGCCGGGAAACCCGTGCCTAGTTTCATGTGTGGCGTATAAACGTTGAATATCATCATAAGAAGGTTTACGTAAGTATCGCTTACCGTAAAGATTGACGATACCTTTGCTGAACTTTTGTATGCATAAACGTGCAGTTGACTCCGCCATCTTCAAGTACTCATCAAAGCCGTCAGCGGATATCCCATACGCCATTTGCCGAATTGCCGATGTACACTTTTGCAAAGGAGATAACCCTTTTCTGCCTCTAGCATCCCAGCCCTGTTGAAAATATTTATACTCTCGCTCAAGATCCTCCACTATTCGTAGGAATAGTCGTCTGCTCATGCGGAACCGTCTCCTAAAGCACTCGTCACTGTAATTACAGTTTTCCGCAAAATAATCTGCAACAAGTCGGTCGTGTGCAGCTTCACGATCTCTAATTTGATCCGGTCCCCTCCGTCTCCGTCTTGGAGGCGAACTTGGTTCTTCATCTTGATCAAAAAGCCTTTCTACAACATTGATTATTAATCCACGAAAAATATCGTAATCCATTTGACGATACGCGGGTAGATTAATTTCCCCGTCCGACGATGACGAAGACGACTCATAAAATTCCGACGAGTTCACTGATGAAGAAGACATTTTGTTTTTGTAGTAGAGAAAAGTTTGAGAGATTGAGAGAAAATTTAGTGGTGTGAAAAAATAAGTGGGGAAGATGGGAGAGATTGAGAGTAAATTTGTTTTTGTGAAAAAATAAGTGGGGAAGATGGGAGAGATTGAGAGTAAATTTGTAGAGAGATTGAGAGTAAAATGAAGTGTGAAAAAATAAGTAGGAAGTATATAGTATTTATAGGATAAAAAATTAAAAATTAAAAATTAAAAATTAAAAATTAAAAATTAAAAATTAAAAATTAAAAATTAAATTTTACAACGGATAGAATTCAAAAAAAAAAATTAAATTTTTTGGTTTAATCTCAACCCAGCCCGGGTTCACCAACCCGGGAGGCCTCCAACCCAGGCGAACCCAAGCAGGGGCGATGGTGTGCTAAGCCATCCCAGGCCAACCCGGGCCAACCCAACCCGCCGATGCGGTTGGTCTAACAAAAGTATATTCAATTGCTTTACAACATTTAAAACTAGTATTATACCCGTCCGTTGGTCGGGTATATGACATGACTTTAATCCAAATTCAATTTGATATTACCATTCTATTGAATTATACATATACACTAGTGTGTGGCACCGCGCGTTGCGCGGTGATGGAATTTAAAACGTAACTTAGTTAATATGTAACCTAGTTAAATTTAAAACGTAATTTTTTAATTCATCCTCCTAAAGATTTACCATCGGCCAATCAAATAGGATTTGTTTATAAAATAGAAATTACTTGTTTTTCTTAAATATTCAATAGATAAATGTTTCTAGTTCATGTAAAGCTAATATATAATACTTAGCCTCGAGAAATGTTCAAAACTTATTTTATTGTCTTTATTGTTCATATTCATTTCCTATTACAAAATATATGCCAAGAAATTGATAATATTTTCAAAGGTGGATCCAATAAATAAATAAAACGTAATTTTTAATTGATTCTCCTAGTAATTTTACCATCGGCCATTTTTTTCAAATAAGATTCATCTATCCAATAAAAATTACTTATTTTTTTAGAAACATCAAATAGATAGATTTTCCATTCATGTAAATTCAATATATAATTCCATTTTTTAAAATGACATTAGAATTTCTTTTTCTGCAATGCACACTTAGCCTTGAATATTATTGAAAGTTATTGGTTGAATATTCTATCTTCATTTCAATAAAAAGTATTTAGGAAAACAAAAAATAAGATTGTTTATATCACAACACAATACAATTTGTTGATCTTTTATTACATAAAAGAGGTTATATAATTCTTCATACATCAATTTTTCAACAACCATTACAAAATATATTCTACTTGGTTTTCTAGCTTACATAAATTATGAAACATCACATCTTAAAATTACAATTTGGAAACCAAAAGTTTCACACAATAAACATCATATTGAGTATTGACAAAACTCAAGAATCAAAATACTCTAGTCTTCATATTGTCTCCTCTAGAAACTTCAACTTACACTGATTTAAGAAAACCAATCGAAAAAAAGGAATCTAAGGAGCCGCTTGAGTTGACAATAAAATCAACAGGAAACCATTGAGCAACCTAAGATAACCCATAAAATTCCATACATAAACAAACACAAAAACTACCAAAAATATTGGGAAAAAAAACAAACTGATATATATTGTGTTAACACACACGGAGCAAGTAAAGAAAACTCGAAAGATACCTGTACTATAACCTTAGAAAGTTGGACAATAACTTGGTGGGATGAGAATTGCAAACATCTTATATCTCAAGAATTATTAACATGCTTCAATTGACGTCAATAATCATGAATTTGTTTTATATGCAAGATGGAGAGAGGAAACATTCAAGTTATACCTTGAAATTTTACCGAAGACCTTTGAACTTCTTCAATTTTTCTCTTCGTATAATTGCATTATTATCAAAAGAGTAAAAGAGAATGTAAACCCAAAGGAAGTTGACATTTGAAAGGACATGTTGGGTTATAAATAGATATTGGCAAATAGCTAAGGAAATAATAAAAAGAAAATACCATAAACTGAGAAAAATAAAATAAAAGGATTGATTCTCATGTTTAGAGGCTTTCGTTAGACAAATTTGACAAAAAAATGATTTATAATCATTATATATATATATATATATTATTTTCATCAAGGATTCATATGCAACTTTATCTAAAAAAAGGTTTCTTTTAATTTCAAGGAGAACACGTTGTATAGAAATTAAACAAAAGACGAAATACTTTACTTACATCAACAAAACTCATACCATGATTTGTCTTCTGGATGATGTCCCAAATCAACAAAATTGCGAATCAACTCACAAAGTTATAACCAAATAAAAAAGTAGAATTGAGAGATTAAGAGAGTGATTATTATAGATGTGTACAATGAGGAGAAGATGAAAAAGTTACAACTAAATAGAGAGGAATAATTGAGAGATTAAAAGAGCAATTATTATAGAGTAGATGAATAGGTTGGAGTATAATAAAATTACCAAAAAAAATACTACTCATAATAAAACTTACAAATATAAAGACTAAAAAGCATTTATCAAATTAAACAATTAAAAAAACTTATAAACAATTCTACTATAACAATATCACTTGTGTTTGAGTTTTACTTATATATATAATGATTTATAATCTTATAAATTTAATTAAAAAGTTGTTGGATTTATTAAATTAAAAAATGTAAGAGAAATATAAATTATATTTGATAATGTATTTATGTTGTGTAAATAAAAATACTATATAATAATAAAAAGATTAGAGGTTAGATGAAAAGTTAAAATCATTTATTGAGAAGATTTTTATTTAAAAAAAAATTCAAAATTATGAGAAATTAAAAAAAGGTGAATGGAGTTTTCTCATTGTGCTACCATTATAAACAATTCTACTATAACAATGTCACGTGTGTTTGAGTTTTACTTATATATAATGATTTATAATCTTATAAATTTAATTAAAAAGTTGTTGGATTTATTAAATTAAAAAATGTAAGAGAAATATAAATTATATTTGATAATGTATTTATGTTGTGTAAATAAAAATACTATATAATAATAATAAAATTAGAGGTTAGATGAAAAGTTAAAATCATTTATTGAGAAGATTTTTATTTAAAAAAAATTCAAAATTATGAGAAATTAGGAAAATGTGAATGAAGTTTTCTCATTGTGCCACCTAAGCAACCATAGATTTTGCTTTTAGATATATATAGATATAGATTAGTACAATAAACAAACCATCCAATTACACCAAAATGACTATTTATCCCAAAAAAATTAATACATCAAATGGTTGTCACTCTCCCAACACAAAAGGTTTCATACTTTGCGAGTCTCTTTCAAAATTCAAAAGTGTACTTCTTAAATGAACAAATAAGTAATAATGTATCATCCGGTTGGTACCATTTACTCTTTATTATGTGATTAAAAAAATGCAAAATAGCTTGCAGCCCATGATTGGAACATGGTCATTAAGCTCGTATTTGAAGCTGAATCCTGAACTTTGGTCATATATTGACATCAGCAAAATTCAAGAAAAAAATATCCAGCAAAGCAAAAATACAAACTATTGGTTTGAAATTGCAACTGCGTGTTAGAAATGACTTTGTGTTTCTCAAAAGAAGGGAAGAAAAAGAATCCAAATTCCTAACTAAATCCCAAGGAATTGAAATTATGTCATACATGAAATTCCAAATCGATGTTAAAATCAAAGAATGAACCAAACACATGAATGAAATTCATCATTCCAGGGTACCAGACACCCGTGATTAAAAGAAAAACTTGCTTGAGATGATAAAAAGTGTATAATTGAACTGAAACATTATAAGTCATTTACTGATACCAATTACTCATTTTGTTACAAATGAGCTGTTAACTTATGCATTCCCATAACAAAACTAATCAAAGTATTCCTACTTAGTTTTCTTGCTTGCATAATGTAAAAAGAAAGTTACCATGACTCAAACGCATGGCTTCTCGGATACAAAGCAGCGGCCTTTTTGCTCCAAGATTCATCCTTATGGTCTTATGGCTCAAACCCACGGCTCCAAGATTCATCCTTACGGTCTTATGACTCAAACCCACATAACTCACCGTTATTGCTTGATGCAGGGATAAACCTCACCTGTTGAAAAAGGCAACATAATATCGAATTTTACCAACGTTCTCTTGGCTTTCCATCTGGGAGCACAGGATCAAGAACCTTCTCTTCATCCATCTTAGATTGTTTGCTTTCGCCCATTTTCACATTTCATCATCTTCGTCAAAATCAGGAGGCATGCCATCATCATCTTCATCACCATCCATTTCATTGCTCACTAAATCATCAAGATCCGACCAATCGTCTTCTTCCTCCTCCTCTTGATCACCAGCATCTGAATTGGTTTTCAAAAAAGAAATTATTAAGAGGTAACCAAACAACCCCTTAGCCGATTCACCTCTTAGAAATTCAGAGGTTGCCTCTTAATAGTTTGAAACTATTAAGAGGTAACCAAACAACCCCTTAGTGTCAAAGATTAGGTTCAGAGCACAATGCAAACCACGATAATGATTTCTAGACTAATCAAATGTGAGGTCCCACTTTCAAAGATTTCACCAAACCTCAAGAACCAAAATTGAAGTTTATTCAAATAAGAAATAAGAATAAAAGGAGGTTATTTCGCTAAACATCCCAAATAATATGCGAAAAAAATGAGATCACATTTGCAGTCGCATTCATTTTTAAGGTGAAGCAGCTAAGTAAGCCTCTAAAATGAAGAGCTGTTGATTTCTAGAGAAAATCATCGGCAACAAAGAAGGATATTTCCAGATCAAAAAATAAAAGCAAAAAAGATCAATCGGAATGTAATCGATGATATTTATAATTCAAATTGATATAAAAAATATAAACTAATATTTATAAATTATATTTTTATAAATCAAACAAATCCTCTTGACATCAACAAAGTTTCAAGAAAATCCCACTTGCCAAAAAGATTTAGACAAAAATCTTTTAATCAAAGATATAGGGTTTATAGACATTCCATATTCATAAAATCAAACATACCAAATAACCTTGAAATCGATTACTACTTAGAAGTTAGAGAAATATACAAGTACCAAGAAATTGTGATGAAACCATACCTGTGTTACCTTTTTGGACCAGATCTATGAGGAATTGATCTCTCATCCTAATGTGCATCAGTTTCTCATCCAATGGTTGATAACCACTTCTCACGCTTCGTACATTAACCTCAACTTCTCAACGGAATCCAACCCTTATATCTAATACCAATAAGTATAAGTCCAACATGCACACATTATAGAGGCTAATCTAGAGGATGTATTCATCACCAAGATATTAACAACATAAAAATACTTATCACCATGCTTAGATGAGAAACAGGACTCTTTATTCTGGACAACAATGTTACTATTGTGTTGCAGTGAGCTACAAGAAAGGAACTCGAGCTTGATCCTTATATCAATCTAATTTGTTTGTTGTCTTAGGAGTTTTAGTGTTTTATGCTATGAGTCGTTCGTTGTTCACGATAAACCATTGACCTATCCAAAAACTTACTGCCCTTGCCTGTAATGATATATAAGAAGAGACAGTGGCGGATGCCTATAGGGGCTTTTGGGGGCCATGGCCCTCCTGCTTTTTCACTCAAATACTATAGATGTTATACAACAAACACACAAGGGTTGGTAGCTTAACTGGTTATCACTCTACATCGGTATCTTAGTGGTCATGGGATCAAGTCCCTTCCCATGCATTTTTTTCCCCTTATAGTCATTTTCAATTCCCTAACTTCCTTAAAATTCAACCCAAAAATCATTTTTTATTCCCTAATCTCCATGAAAGTGCAAAAAGTCAAAAATACCCTAAAAATCAACCAAAAATCTGAAAGTCTCTCGAAATTAACTAAAAAACTGAAAAATCAACCAAAACAATCATAAAAATCTCTCAAAATTAACCAAAAAATGTATCGAAACGCTTAAATTCGGCTAAAAACACATTGGATGAATTTGTAGGCTTTTGAAACAAATTTTATTCGTTTATAGGGCACATTATATAAAAATTAGGCTCGACCCCCTTGGTCATAAGGCTTGTGTTCCGCCCCTGAGAAGAGATGTTAGCTATTGATGAATGCATAAACACATTTTAGAAGCCGAACCTTTGATTCAGCTGCCAAGACGTGTCAAATGCTTAAACACAGTAAGAATGGAAATACAAGAAAGATTAGGTTATCAACATAACAATCTCAACTCTATATATCCAATTTGTAGAAGGTTAGTTAATGAACATCTAATTATGCTAAGTTCCACCATCTGTGCAAATGCAGTGTTCCCCGATGGCAGTTAACAAACTGTAAGTTATAATTATCAAATATACTATACAGATTCATAAGATAATACAAAACGTATTTCAAATTGCATTCGATCTTACACAAAGAACCAGATCCGCGATGGAGACAAAACGCCGACAACCTGCACAATGAAAATCCAAAAACAACTTATGCTTTTTTTAAGTGTTTATCAACTTACGTGGTGGTGACAAAAAGAAATTTTATAAAAACTGTTTCAATTAGCTTATTGTGAACCCAATAATTAACAGTCAGAATATAAGAGAATTCAGTAATCTATTATGTTGTAGATCTGGAAACTACAGCATGATCATATGCTTACCCTGGATTCATACATTCCTCGTTTTGATCTTTCTGGTCTAAAGGCTGTTGAACCTGCTTCCCATATGTTCCATATTGTATATCTGCTTCAAGAACATACAGTCAAAATTTAATGTGTCTTAATCATACCACAAAATCTACTGGTGAGATCCAACTATCTCCCAAGGCGATTCCTGCATAAAAACTTTCAGTAAAATTTAATGTGTCTTAATCAATATTGAGAAAAATGTATATATATATATATATATATATACCTCCAAGTATGAGCTTCAATTTTCCAGCTTTAATGGCTTTGAGAGCTGACAATCCAAGTGTGACTGCATATTTTCCTCCATAAGACTCAGCCACAATATAGAGAGGGCTTTTTTGGAGGGTTTTATTTCTATTGAAAATTGCAATCAACAATTTAGTTAAATCCCTTGCAGCGTCATCATCAGTTTTCACCGGTAACTCTTTATCTTCCACAAAACTATATCCAGTCCCAACTGGGTTATCCTGATATAATATAATATAATACCCCTCAAAATTATTAAATATAATTCAAAAAAATTAATTAGAGATGAATTATTAATGAATGAATCATGATTGAATATTCATACCACAAATAAAAGATCTGCCTTTCTGAGCCATGTAGAGTTTCTGGGGTTCAAGGAAGTGTCCAATGGCCCAACCTCTTCAAAGTTTCCAATTCCAACTCCTGATGCACCCTGCATTTCATATTTTCATTCACCACTATTAAACCACAAACTTCTATGATATAAACATCTAAATTTAATTACCCATTTGTATAAAGAAGATTGAAGTAAGTAGATATATATATATATATATATAGAAAGACCAACAAACATCGGGATGATAAAGCCTTGAACAAAACCCTAATCGTCATCTGGAGGAAATGAGTTGGTGAGCCGGGAAAGAATGGGGGTAATTTACTCCGCGCTGTAATGGCGAGGAATCTGAAAAAATCACTTCAAATGGTAAAAAATAAGGCGAAATCATTACAAATACATCGCAATTAGTAAAATACGAAATTAAAACTCAACAAAGTTCATCAAAAATGGCAGAAATCATAGCACAGTGAACAAAAACCTACCTCGTCCTTGTGGTTTTCCATGTAATCAGATCATGGATTACAAACAGAACAGAACGATCTTCGAATTACACCGATTCCAAATAATAAAACTACAGAATCAAACACATAGAATCATCAATCATACAGTTCACACTTCTAGAGAGAGAGAAAGAAAGGCATACAACGACAGGAGCACCGCAAACAGGAGAGATTTTGTGTGGCTTGACGACCATGAAACTTGAAATTATCTTCGTCATCATCTTTATAAAGGGGGAGAGAATTGTGCAAAAATATCAGTGCGTGAGAGAGAAAAGGGGAGAGGGAAACGACGGTTTGCAGAGACGTGGGTGCGAATGGAGGTTGAAGAAACCAGGGTAGTTACTGAGATCGTGAGAGAGAAAGAGGGAGAGGGAGGCGACTAGTGGTGGCCAAATTTCGGTTTCGGGCCGGGTCGGGTCGGGAAAAACCGGTCCCAAACAGTGAACGCAAAAACCGGGTCGGGTCGGGCCGGGTTTAATCCGAAAACCCCTGACCCGTTTAATTGTATATAAAACCGGTTTCTATAAAACCGGACCGGGCCGGGCCCAAAACCGGTTCTTGATCGGGCCTTCAAATTTTTTTTTACTTTCTTTGTATAATTAATTAATTAGTAAACTTTAAAAAGTAAAAAATTTGATTGGATCACTAAAATACACTTTAAAAATACGTTTTATTTATAATATATATCACTAAAATACACTTTTTACGTTTTATAATTTATATATAATTTTAAGTTACAAACTTACAAGTTACATTGTTACAATACATAAATTCTAAACACCCGAAGGTCCCGCTCCCGAACTCCCACCCCCATCACCCCATCCGTATGGATTGTAATTGAATGGATTGTATGGAGCGTAGTATGGATTCTGATCTGGATTGTAGTCTTCAAGAGTATTGTACTTCTGCAGTCGTGTAATAGTCGTCCGATCGTCAAGGCGGTCAGTGTCTAGTTCTTCATCATCGTCGTATCGGGAGACGTCACCGACACTACTAACATCAGAATTGTCGGAAACGGTTCCCGGCGTACTTAGATTTTCATCGGCTTCGTTTTCGGCTAAGTTTTCTTCCACGCCGTCGAGATCATTCTCCAGGTTCGTTTGATCTTGAATGTGGTCTTCTCCATCCAAGTAATCCTTCAGACATATGCAGCACTCCACCGATTTGAATGACACATTTCGTTTGCATTTGTCGGGCGATATCATCATTATACGACCATACTTGACCGGAATTGTCAAGTATGGTTGACTTGGATCGTCACCCGATTTCAACCTCTTGCATCTTTCATCGAAGTGGCGCTTTAACGTGGAATTTGAGTCAGGTTTAAGGAAATCTCCACACCGTTTGCATTGCGCTTTTTTGTACCGTCGGAAAACATCACCAAGTTGAAATGCTCCCAAACCGGTGCTTTTCGTCCATGGTCGGCAAGAACGGTGTAATTTTGTTCGGCCATTTTTTTGAGAGTTGAGACTAGAGAATTGTATGCGTTTTTTTGCGAGAAACGAATATAGCGAGAGTCGAGAAATGAGAATTGTATGCGTTTTTTGCGTTTTGTAAGCAATGTAAAGTGGTGATATGAACCATAACACCCCTAGTATTTATATGGGGTTGGAGGGTGAAAATTGAGCCAAAAAAACGGTCAAAAATCCACTTCAACGGCTCTCTAACGGCTATATTTGTTTGAAAAAAATCGGGTCGGGTCGGCCGGCCGGGTCGGGTCGGGCCAAGAATCGGGCCCCGAACCGGTTTGGGTCGGGCCGGGCCGAAGAATTTCCTAAAAACCCAAACCGGTCCCGGCTTTCGGGCTGGAAACCGGTTCTTGCCCGGGTCGGACCGGAACCGGTTCTTGGTCGGTTTCGGTTCGGGTTGGCCTGTCGGGTCGGTTCGGGTCAATTTGGCCACCACTAGAGGCGACAGAGAGATGGAGGATTAGAGGGACGATTAAGAGTGCTGAATGGATGGCTTATTCATTTTAAACGGCCCAGATCAAAAGTTGGGTTTAGTTTAAAGGGTCCAGATCAAAATAAAAACAGTTACACTGCCCTGAGTCTATATTATATATAATTGTTTAATTTAAATGAACACTAAATTAATAAGTAATTTTTAATGTATTCATTAGTTATTAAATTTAAAAAATAAGCATAGAAAATTGAGGGATGAACCTAACATGTGTCCATACGCTTTCAACTAAAATGGCAAAATTAAATATAATAAAGTTTGTCTTAATTCTAATTTTGAGTAAGAGTGATTTTTTTCAACTTGTGAAACAAATATTTAATTATTTCTATTTTGAATTTTCGTACTCTTTATTCTTATAAACAGGATTTTCAAGTTACACTGCCTTAGGGGTTGTTTGTTTATCTCTTAATAGTTTCATTAAGAGGCAACATCTGAATCGCTAAGAGGTAAATCCTGTTTGCAAAAAAAATGTCTACCTCTTAATGGTTCTAAAACCCTCTGAATGATTTAGCATCTTGGGTCTCCCTTAACCATTCAGCACCCTAATTTCATTCTAAACAATTACCAAACAACCATATTTCATTTTGCACTTATCATAAAAGGCTCTTAATCATTCTGACCACTTAATCATTTTGCACCAAACCATTCAGCAACTGCCAAACAGCCCCTTAGTTGATTTCGATTGTGTCATTTTTCCATGTAATAACTAATTAAAATATAACTTGAAAACCATTTTGTCGAAAGTAATCAAATTTATCGATTAATGACTAATAGAACAATTGATATAGAGAGAGAGCAAAAGTCATTCATTCTCATTAACAGTGAACCCTTTAAATAGGGATGAGCTTACAAGGAAAAGGAAACATACAATATGGTAACTCTCAATATATGGAAATCATATTTTCAATCACTTCCTTATTGATGAAGGCACAATATTCTTCAACACTCCCCCGATTAATGACGCCGAAAAAACAAAAACCCATTGGAAAAAATGAAAACCTTAGACGAAGGGAAGAGTACAAGGCACCACTAAACAATTTCTTTAGTTTAGTATCGTACTTGATTCATACATCAATCAAATAGGTTTGGAAAACGAGATGGTTTAAGACTGTTGCCTCACTAAAACCTTGCACCAAGGAACAAAACCCGGTGGGAAAAATAAAACCTTGGACAAAGGAAAGAGCACAACCCATCAATCGTACATGTGTAATAGACGCCTTCTTTAGTCCATTACTCTCCCTGATTCATACATTAATCAAGGGAGTTTGGAAAGTCTCC
The DNA here is from genome assembly GCA_033807775.1 of Saussurea involucrata. NCBI lineage: Eukaryota > Viridiplantae > Streptophyta > Magnoliopsida > Asterales > Asteraceae > Saussurea > Saussurea involucrata. The sequence goes on along the minus strand of CM066322.1, from coordinate 10,270,536 downwards.
GCATTCCAATGTTTTCCACGTGTTTCTCAAATGTGGCCTTAGGCAGTGATTTGGTGAACAAATCAGCCACATTCTCCTCAGACCTTACTTGATTCACTTGAATCTTAAGGAGAGTCTGTTGTTGCTGATTATAGAAAAACTTTGGTGATATATGTTTTGTATTATCTCCCTTGATGTATCCTACTTTCATTTGTTCGATACAAGCTGCATTATCTTCATAAATGCATGTAGGATTTTTAGTGGTAGAACTTAAACCACTAGCTCCTCTGATGTGTGTAATGACAGACCTTAGCCATATACATTCTCGAACCGCTTCATGTAGAGCAATAATCTCAGAGTGGTTCGATGAGGTAGCTACAAGGGTTTGCTTGGTTGATTTCCAAGAAATCGTCGTGTTCCCAATTGTAAAAACATATCCTGTTTGGGAACGACCTTTGTGTGGGTCAGAGAGATACCCAGCATCGGAAAAACCTACTAATATATCATTTGGGGTTTCACTATACGGAATACCATTTTCTTTGTTAATATCTTTAACAGGTATTGTAACCCCAATTTTCTCTCTGTAAGGAAAGAATAAGCCCAAGTCAATGGTTCCTTTTAGATATCGAAATATATTCTTGATACCATTCCAATGACGTTGCGTTGGCGCCGAGCTAAATCTAGCTAACAAGTTCACAGAGAATGAAATATCTGGTCGAGTACATTGTGCTAAGTACAATAATGCGCCTATTGCACTTATATAGGGAATTTTAGCTCCTAACACCTCTTCGTCATCATCCTTTGGACGAAATGGATCTTTCTTTGTATCCAAGCTTCGACCGATCATGGGAGTGCTAGCCGGGTGCGCTTTATCCATATTAAATCTCCTGAGCATTTTCTGGATATAAGCGGATTGGTGGATAAGGATTCCACAAGCTCGATGTTCTAGTTCTATACCTAGAAAAAATCGAGTTTTCCCAAGATCTTTCATCTCAAATTCAGATTTTAAATAGCTTGCAGTATCTCTTATTTCATCAAGAGTACCTATTATGTTCATATCATCAACATACACAGCAATGATTGAAAATCCAGAACTTGTCTTCTTTATAAAAATGCAAGGGCACAGTTCATCGTTCTTGTATCCCTTTCCAATCAAGTATTCACTTAAACGGGTATACCACATCCGCCTAGATTGTTTTAATCTGTAGAGTGAACGTTTTAGTTTAATTGCAAACGCACTTCGTGGTTTGCTTGAATCGGGAAGTGGAAAGCCATTGGGCACTTTCATGTATATCTCAGTATCTAGATCCCCATAGAGATATGCAGTGACCACATCCATAAGCTGCATTTCCAGTCCTTCGGAAACTACTAGGCTAATTAGATAGCGGAACGTTATTACGTCTATTACAGGGGAGTATGTCTCCTCATAGTCAATCCCAGGGAGTTGTGAGAAACCTTGCGCCACAAGGCGAGCCTTATATCTTATGACTTCATTATTCTCATTACGCTTTCTGACAAAGACCCATTTATGTCCTACAGGCTTTACACTTGGTGAGGTTAGCACTACCGGACCAAATACATGTCTCTTTGCCAAAGAATCTAGTTCTGCCTGGATTGCTTCTTTCCATTTAGGCCAATCTGCACTTTGTTGACATTCTTCAACTGAGCGTGGTTCGATGTCATCGTGCTCTATGATCTCATGAGCAACAGTGTATGCAAATATATCATCAATGAGTATGGATGATCTTTCCATTAACTCGTATGCATTCTCATAGTTCATTGAGATTTCTTTGTTCTCTGGAATCAATATTGACTTCGGAGCGTCCTCCAGTAATGATTCATGGACATAACTGTAATCAGAGACAATCTCATGAGAAGGGTTTTCGGTATTGATGACAAGTGGATCAGATTGTGCCTTACTCTCCTTTTTCTTCCTAGGATGAGTATCTATCGAACCAAGTGGCCTCCCCCTTTTCCTTTTGGGAGCCATGGCCTCAACCACACTTCCACTATGTGTGGTCGCAACACTCTTTCCGGCGGTGTTGTGCCCCTGTTTGGGGACTTCTAACCTTGCGGGTACATTTGCAGCTGGTATATGTGATCTTGTCACTTTTGCAATATCAGTAAACGCATCAGGTATCGAGTTTGCTACGTTTTGAAGATTTATTATTCGTTTCACTTCACTTTCACATTGTGAAGTGCGGGGATCAAAATGAGACAGAGTGGGAACATTCCATGACAATTCCTGTCGTTCCCTTGGAGAATCATTTTTCCTATCTCCCCCTAACGACGGGAAGACTGTCTCATCAAAGTGACAATCCGCAAGTCTTGCAGTAAATAGATCACCCGTCAAGGGTTCTAAATAGCGGATAATTGTTGGAGATTCGTATCCAACATATATACTTAATCGTCTTTGAGGACCCATTTTGGTGCGCTGTGGGGGCGCAATTGGCACATATACTGCACAACCAAATATGCGTAAATGTGAAATATCAGGCTCATATCCAGTTACCAACTGGTACGCAGAAAATGGTTGGCTAGCAGTGGGTCTAAAACGAATAAGTAGAGATGCATGTAATATTGCATAACCCCAGGCAGAAGTGGGTAAATTGGTGCGCATAACCAATGCCCTAGCTATCATTTGTATCCTTTTGATGGTAGCTTCTGCGAGACCATTTTGTGTATGCACATGGGGTACAGAATGCTCTACATCGATCCCAATAGACATACAATAATCATCAAATGCTTGTTGTAATAACCAAGTATGTTATTTAATAATTTAACTTGTAGTATTTTAGTTAATTTAGATTTGAGAAATTTTATAAGTATTTATTTTTAGTATTTTATGGAGTTAGGAGTTAAGGGGTAAGTTTTAATTTTTAATTGGAAGTTTGGGGGTAAGTCTTGCCAAATGAGTGAAGCCTAGGGTTTGTTTGGTTATCTTATCTAAACCACACTCCACCACCTCCACATTCACTTCTCTAGGAGGAGGTGTCCTCATTTGGTTAAGCTAATATCAAAACAAAGTGTGTGTGTGTGTGTGTGTGTATGTTTTCGGTTGAGAGAGAGAGGAGAGAGATAGAACCGTAGAAGGGAAGGAAGAAGAAGAAGACAAGATTCAGCTGGGTTTTTAAGATTCACAGCAAGGCAACAAAGGTATTTAATCTATATAATCCTTACTTTTATGTGTATTAAGTTTTACATGAGTTTTAGAAGTGGGTTTTGATGATTTAAGGATGTTTTGGAAAATTTGAGCATATGGTTAGGTTATGTTAATAGTCTTAAACATATCTGCATAATTACAGCAACATGCATAGTTTAAAAGATTAAATTTTTGGGTTTTAGGATGAACAGTGGACTGAGACATTCATGTGAAGTCGCAACAGTGGATTGCGACATGGTCGAATATTGCGATCTTCATGAATGTCGCAACCTTTAGTTGCGACTTGCTCGTGAAGTCGCAATAGTGGGTTGCGACTTGGTGCTATGTCGCAACAGTTGGTTGCGACATGAGGGGGTTGTCGCAACAGTTGGTTGCGACATGAGGGAGAAGTCGCAGTAGTTGATTGCGACTTGGTACTATGTCGCAGTAGTTGATTGCGACTTGGTGTAGTGTATTGCGACATGGGGTATTTCAGTGGTTGATTGCGACTTGAGTCGAGGATTTCAGGATTTTAGAGATTTTTAGTCTTTAAAAGAAATATTTGTATTTGTGTGATACAGATTCTGTGAAACTGAACTGAAGAATTTGGAGTGCTTGGTAATAGCTTGGGAGGATTTTGGAAATAATTGAAACAAGTGAGTTTTTAGTTAAAATGTTTTCAAATGGAATACATATATGTGAATGAATGTAATATTGTGCATATGATGTTTATATGAGTATTACATTGCATGGGTGCTAGTTGGCCGGGCTTAGGACCGGTGAAAGTTGGCTGTACAGAGGGACAGTGGTGTTGGCTGTATAAATTAATTAATTGGCTTGCTACCAATTAATATGGCCAAGAGAAAGAGAAAGAGAAAGAGAAAGAGATGGATAGATACATGGTGCATGAGTCATATTTGGTATTTTCTTATGTGCATTATGTGTATTGAATGTTTGTAAAGATGGTTTTTAACTAACGGGGATTTTCTCACTAGACCTCAAGGTCTAACCCTCATTTTTGTTTTAAAATATGTATTCCAGGTCAAGGAGCAAATAAGGGATAGTGATAGGATATATCATGTTTAGCTTTTTGGAAGATGCATGATTATGAAGATTCAAGATGTGTTTTGTATATGTTATAATATTTTGTACTTTATTATAAAAGAAAAAGTTTGTACTGAAAGACCTATTTGGTTAAGATAAGGGACCGTAAATGAAATTTTGATGTATTATTTTGTGGTGAAATATATGTTATTGGTATGTTGGGAATCCGGGTTGTTACAGATGGTATCAGAGCCCTAGTTTAAGGGATTTAGGTATTAGTACCTGTACCTAGACTTAAACTGCATGTGAAGTAGGATGTCCCTATTATTGTAGAACCTTGGGATGTTAAATATAAAAAGGTAGAAGGAACATCATGTAAGGTAATTTCATATTACACCTGGCCAGTGTAATTATGATCTTACAGGTACATGTTTGGACTGGAATACCTTGTTATATAGAGTATGTGTTTATGTGTATATTAACCTTGTCTGAATCAATAGAATGGCAAGTGGTACGAGACAAATGAATCGGGAAGGGGGAGGAAATCCGAATAGAACCAATCCAACTGCTGGAGGAAGGGGAAGAGGGGGAGAAAGAGGCAGAGGCAGAGTTGGGGGCAGAGTTCAGGGGCGTGGTACGGAGTTTGTCACGAGAGACGACTTAGCGGCCGAAATGGGAAGATTACAGGCAAATATCCAGGCTATGTTTAGCCAAACTCATAATACCGAAACAGAAAGACCAGATCCTACACATGAAGAAGAGATGCCTATTACTCCTACGGTTGTACCAGTAATGAAAAAGTGTGATTATAAAATGTTTCTCAGTTGCAAGCCTCTGACCTATTCAGGAGACCGGGATCCAGTGAAAGCTATGCGATGGCTGAAGGAAATAGAAGCCATCTTCAAGACTAGTAAGTGCGCGGAAGAGGATAGGGTACTTTATGGAACAACAATGTTGAAGGGTGACGCTTTATACTGGTGGGAAGCTCATATTTCTTCGGGAGGTTCTGACATATATTCTACCTTCTCGTGGGAAGAGTTTGTGATAGCTTTCAAGAAGCAGTTCTGTCCTCATGCAGCGGTTAAACAACTAGAGGGGGAGTTTATGAATTTGCAGCAAGGAAACTCATCTGTCCGGGACTACACTGCTCGTTTTCTAGAAAAATCTCGTTTTGCGGAGTACTACGTTGCCACGGAGGCAATGAAAATGGAAAGGTTTATTTTTGGGTTGAATTCAGATGTCAGAAGGCTAGTAACTGCAAAGGGACCCAAAACTTTCTCAGCTGCAGTAGATGTCGCGGAAGATGTGGAGCGAGATAATAGGAGGGATGTTGGTGGTAAAAGTATAGGAAAGAGAAAATGGGAAGGACCATCACACGATCCGAAGAAGTCAAGGTTTCAGCGATTTGATAGCCGTCCACCTTTTCAACCAGTTGAAAGACCTTGCCCAAGGTGCCACCGTTTTCATCAAGGAAGTTGTCAAGTGGATCCTAGAAACTGTTATAAGTGTGGGAAGATCGGTCACATTGCTAAAGACTGTCGAGTTGTTAGATTTTGTTATTCGTGCAATTCTCCTGATCATCTTCAGTTCGATTGTCCACTGGGGAGAATACAATCGGGTGGTACGTTAGCAAGAGCAACGGGTGTCAAACCAGTAGTATCGAGACTAGAACCAGCAAAAACAAGAGGTCGTTCATTTCATATGACAGCAAAAGAAGCGGCGGAAACTCCGGACGTGGTTACATGTACATTCCTAATAAATTCTACACGTGCTAAGGTGTTATTTGATTCCGGTGCAAACCGATCGTTTGTGTCTTCTTCATTTGCTGCTTATATGCATTTAAAGCCTAAAGTGTTAGATCATGCTATAATGGTAGATACTGCAAATGATAATCAAGTGTCGGTTAAAGAAGTATTTGATAGCTGTGTGATAAATATAGAAGGGTGCAGAGTACCGATTCAGTTATTTCCAATAGCCCTGGTCGAGTTTGATGTAGTAGTGGGAATGGATTGGTTAGCCGAGAATCAAGCTAACATAGTTTGTGATAAGAAGTTATTAAATGTTGTGTTACCTGAGAAGGGGCCGGTAGTGATTTATGGTGATCGTAGAAATCATCAGTCTAGCCTTATATCTATGATAAAAGCCAGTAAGTGTGTTAATAAAGGTTGCCCGAGTTACTTAGCTTATGTGATAGATACTAAGCTAAAGAAGAGTAAGTTGGAAGATATTCCAATTGTTAGTGAATTTCCAGAAGTTTTCCCCGAAGACTTGAATAGTCTTCCGCCCGTTAGACAAGTAGAGTTTGGTATAGATCTGATTCCTGGAGCCACTCCTGTAGCTCGTGCTCCGTATCGTTTGGCACCTCCGGAGATGAAAGAAATGATGGTACAACTGCAAGAACTATCCGATAAAGGTTTCATTAGATCGAGTTCTTCGCCGTGGGGAGCACCAGTTTTGTTTGTGAAAAAGAAGGATGGTTCGATGAGAATGTATATCGACTACCGGGAATTGAATAAGCGTACGATCAAGAACAAGTATCCGCTACCCAGAATTGATGACCTCTTCGATCAGTTAGTTGGAGCTTGTTATTTCTCCAAGATTGATCTAAGGTCTGGTTATCACCAGTTGAGGGTCAAAGAAGAAGACGTTCTGAAAACTGCTTTTCGCACAAGGTATGGTCATTATGAATTCTTAGTGATGCCGTTTGGTTTGACGAATGCTCCAGCTGCCTTTATGGATCTAATGAATCGGGTATGTAAGCCGTATCTCGATAAATTTATAATTGTATTTATTGACGATATCCTTATATATTCCCGATCCAAAGAGGATCATGCACAACATCTTCGTTTGATTCTGGAATTGCTGAAGAAAGAAAAGTTGTATGCTAAATTTTTAAAATGTGAATTCTGGTTACGGGAAGTCCAGTTTCTGGGGCATGTAGTTTCTGAGAAAGGCATTCAAGTTGATCCGATGAAAGTGGAAGCGATTGAAAAGTGGGAACCGCCGAGAACGCCAACCGAAGTACGTAGTTTTCTAGGTCTAGCCGGTTACTATCGAAAGTTTATAAAAGACTTCTCTCGTATCGCGACGCCTTTGACTAAGCTGGCTCGGAAGAATCTAAAGTTTGAATGGAAAGCAGAACAGGATGAAGCATTCCGAATATTGAAAGAGAAACTTTGCAGCGCGCCGATTTTGTCATTACCTGAAGGTTCCGAAGACTTTGTTGTTTACAGTGATGCTTCCAAACTGGGATTGGGGTGTGTATTAATGCAGCGTGGAAAAGTTATAGCTTATGCTTCTCGTCGGTTGAAAGATCATGAAAGACAGTATCCTACGCATGACATGGAGCTTGTAGCAGTTGTATTCGCGTTGAAGATTTGGAGACATTATCTTTATGGTTCCAAATGTCAAATTTATACTGATCATAAGAGTCTCCAACATCTTTTCGATCAGAAGGAACTAAATATGAAGCAAAGAAGATGGCTAGAACTGGTGAATGATTATGACTGTGAAATTCTTTATCATCCGGGAAAGGCAAACATGGTAGCTGACGCACTGAGTCGTCAAGAAAGGAGTGGAATGAAAAAAGCCATTGCACTTCGAGCGGAGCTTTTACCAAACATTTTTGACGATTTGCTGAAGTGTCAAATAGAAGCCTATCAGGAAGAACAGTTGAAATCAGAACGGTTAGTGGGGTTATCAGCATTGCTAGTGAAAGATGATCGTGGGTTATTGTGTCTGGGAAACAGAATTTGGGTGCCTCGTTTGGGTGGTTTACGGGACCGGGTACTTCAAGAAGCTCATCAGTCTCGATTCTCTATACATCCAGGTACGAATAAGATGTATAAAGATCTGAAACAATTTTATTGGTGGCCGGGAATCAAAAGAAGCATTGCGCAGTATGTGGAAGATTGTACTACTTGTAAGAAGGTGAAGATTGAACATCAAAAGACGTTTGGTCAGTTACAACGTCTGTAAATACCGATGTGGAAATGGGAACAGATTACTACAGATTTCATCACAAAGCTACCAAGGACTCCGAAGGGATTTGATTCTATTTGGGTGATAGTCGACAGGTTAACGAAGTCTGCACACTTTCTACCGATAAAGGAAACTGATTCAATGGAACGATTAGCCAAGTTGTATATAGATGAAATAGTAACTCGACATGGAGTTCCAATCTCGATTATTTCTGATCGAGATAGTCGTTTTACTTCAAGATTTTGGAGGAGTTTTCAAAAAAAAATGGGGACACAGATAAAGTTAAGTACAGCATATCATCCTCAAACTGACGATCAGCGTGAAAGAACAATCCAGACTTTAGAAGATATGCTCCGAGCACGTATTGTTGATTTCGGGGGATCGTGGGATAAGCATTTACCGTTGATCGAATTTGCCTACAACAACAGTTATCATTCTAGCATACAAGCGACACCGTTTGAAGTTTTGTATGGTAGAAAATGTCGAACGCCTCTGTGTTGGAATGAAGTGGGAGAGAAACAGTTAGCAGGACCAGATATAGTACAGTTAACAGCGGATAAGGTTACTCAGATTCGGGAAAGATTGAAAGTGGCTCAAGACAGACAGAAAATCTATGCCGACCGACGTCGGAAACCGTTAGAGTTCCAAGTTGGAGATTTTGTAATGTTAAAAGTCTCACCTTGGAAAGGAGTCATTCGATTTGGAAAGCAAGGTAAACTTAGTCCAAGATATATTGGACCATTTGCAATTACTGAAAGAATTGGGGAAGTAGCTTACCGACTAGATTTACCACCAGAGTTAAGCAGAATTCATAACGCCTTTCATGTATCAAATTTTCGAAAGTGTTTGGTTACACCAGATCAGGTAGTGTCTCTACCAAATATACAAGTTAATGAAAAGTTGAATTATGTGGAGGAACCTGAAGCGATTGTTGACCGAAAAGTCAAAGTTCTGCGAAATAAAGAGATAAGACAAGTGAAAGTTCAGTGGCGACATCATAGGGGTCAAGATGCTACGTGGGAATCAGAGGCAGAAATGAGAGCCAAATACCCTCATCTATTCACTTAACTGAATTCCGGGACAGAATTCTTTTAAGGGGGAGATGTTGTAATAACCAAGTATGTTATTTAATAATTTAACTTGTAGTATTTTAGTTAATTTAGATTTGAGAAATTTTATAAGTATTTATTTTTAGTATTTTATGGAGTTAGGAGTTAAGGGGTAAGTTTTAATTTTTAATTGGAAGTTTGGGGGTAAGTCTTGCCAAATGAGTGAAGCCTAGGGTTTGTTTGGTTATCTTATCTAAACCACACTCCACCACCTCCACATTCACTTCTCTAGGAGGAGGTGTCCTCATTTGATTAAGCTAATATCAAAACAAAGTGTGTGTGTGTGTGTGTGTATGTGTTTTCGGTTGAGAGAGAGAGGAGAGAGATAGAACCGTAGAAGGGAAGGAAGAAGAAGAAGACAAGATTCAGCTGGGTTTTTAAGATTTACAGCAAGGCAACAAAGGTATTTAATCTATATAATCCTTACTTTTATGTGTATTAAGTTTTACATGAGTTTTAGAAGTGGGTTTTGATGATTTAAGGATGTTTGGGAAAATCTGAGCATATGGTTAGGTTATGTTAATAGTCTTAAACATATCTGCATAATTACAGCAACATGCATAGTTTAAAAGATTAAATTTCTGGGTTTTAGGATGAACAGTCGACTGAGACATTCATGTGAAGTCGCAACAGTGGATTGCGACATGGTTGAATATTGCGATCTTCATGAATGTCGCAACCTTGAGTTGCGACTTGCTCGTGAAGTCGCAATAGTGGGTTGCGACTTGGTGCTATGTCGCAACAGTTGGTTGCGACATGAGGGGGTTGTCGCAACAGTTGGTTGCGACATGAGGGAGAAGTCGCAGTAGTTGATTGCGACTTGGTACTGTGTCGCAGTAGTTGATTGCGACTTGGTGTAGTGTATTGCGACATGGGGTATTTCAGTGGTTGGTTGCGACTTGAGTCGAGGATTTCAGGATTTTAGAGATTTTTAGTCTTTAAAAGAAATATTTGTATTTGTGTGATACAGATTCTGTGAAACTGAACTGAAGAATTTGGAGTGCTTGGTAATAGCTTGGGAGGATTTTGGAAATACTTGAAACAAGTGAGTTTTTATTTAAAATGTTTTCAAATGGAATACATATATGTGAATGAATGTAATATTGTGCATATGATGTTTATATGAGTATTACATTGCATGGGTGCTAGTTGGCCGGGCTTAGGACCGGTGAAAGTTGGCTGTACAGAGGGACAGTGGTGTTGGCTGTATAAATTAATTAATTGGCTTGCTACCAATTAATATGGCCAAGAGAAAGAGAAAGAGAAAGAGATGGATAGATACATGGTGCATGAGTCATATTTGGTATTTTCTTATGTGCATTATGTGTATTGAATGTTTGTAAAGATGGTTTTTAACTAACGGGGATTTTCTCACTAGACCTCAAGGTCTAACCCTCATTTTTGTTTTAAAATATGTATTCCAGGTCAAGGAGCAAATAAGGGACAGTGATAGGATATATCATGTTTAGCTTTTTGGAAGATGCATGATTATGAAGATTCAAGATGTGTTTTGTATATGTTATAATATTTTGTACTTTATTATAAAAGAAAAAGTTTGTACTGAAAGACCTATTTGGTTAAGATAAGGGACCGTAAATGAAATTTTGATGTATTATTTTGTGGTGAAATATATGTTATTGGTATGTTGGGAATCCGGGTTGTTACAGCTTGTGATGTAAATTCTCCAGCATTATCAAGTCTTATAGACTTGATAGGATAATCAGGGTGGTGAGCCCTTAAACGTATAATTTGTGCTAGAAGTTTTGCAAATGCAGCGTTTCGTGTGGACAATAGTGCGACATGCGTCCATCTTGTCGAAGCGTTAACCAGAACCATAAAATACTTGAATGGCCCGCATTCTGGATGTATAGGTCCACAAATATCACCTTGTATACGTTGTAAGAATGGAATGTTTTGCTTTGTGTCTTTAGCATAGGATGGTCTCGATCCTGTTTTAGCTAAGGAGCAAGCTTTGCAAAAAATTGGGGCTTTCAAGGAGGCATATTGTGATGATGGTGTTGCTTCTTTTTCTTTAGAAGTCAGTGGTTGCAATTTTGTAGTTTCATGTAATCGCCCCATCTTACCTTTCATTCGAAAGAAAGGGTGTCCGTGTGTATTCTTCAGCACACGTATCATCATGTCACGGCCAGGGTGCCCCAGGCGGTCATGCCAAAGCCTATATATGTCACTATCCCAAAGTTCATTATTGGTGACAGAATATGATTCAATGACTCGAATCGTGGTAAGATATAACCCACTAGTTTGACATGTTAATTTCTCTAATATACGTTTCCTTCCGTATTCATTAGAGGTGATATACATATATTCATTTCCATTCTCACAATGTGTTTCAATATGATAGCCGTTAAAGCGTATATCTTTGAAACTTAACAAGGTTCGGTTAGCTTTTGGAGCATAAAGTGCTTATGTGACCATTATTTTAGTGCCATTAGGCAACAAGAAAGTGGCAGTTCCTCGACCAATTATTAAATTGGATGATCCAATCATTGTGGTCATTGAGGAATTATAAGCGGTTATTTCAGTAAATAATAGTGTATTTATTAGTATTGTGTGGGTGGTTCCACAGTCAACTAAGCACTCAAGTTCTCCTCGATACATTCCTACAAGGAACGGAGAATAATTTAGTTGCTTTGACGTGTTCCTTTACATCATGGGTTCGGATTGTGTATATATGAAAGTCAAAGTTTATTTAATAAACTTCAAAAGTAAATAAAAAAATCCATTAATCCAAACAGTAAAATAATAATCCATAGCAATAATATAATCTATTAATCCAAACAATGAAGTTGTAATCCACTAATCAAAGCAATAAATTGAGTTTACCAAACTATCAGATTTTTTTTTTTGAAAATTGTCTAAATAGCAACTGTCTTTGGGAAAAAGGTAAGGTAGATTAGTCAAAATCTAGGAGTGCTAGCGATGGATCATTGATGTTGATATTAGTGAAATCTCCAATTGTTAGGTTGACTTCTGGGTCATTGCTTGTTTCTTCAAGGTAGTGAGTTTCCTGTTCTTTGGACTCCTTATATCTCTTGTAGGCGGCAGCTACATTTTTGTTTGCACGGCAATTATTGTACCAGTGCCCAACGATGCCACACCTGTAGCAAGGTTCAGTTCCATCTCTTACTCTTTTGGTAGGTTCAGTCATTGGTGTTTTTCCTTTTGATTGCCCTTGGTTACTCGGTCCAGCAGTTGTATCTCTGCGCCATGTGTTGGAAAATCCACCACGACCATTGTCGCGACCCTGACCACGACCCCGTCCACGACCATGTCTACGACCCCGTCCACGTGATGAATAATTACCACGCGTGTGTGATTCAGTATGTCTGGCTCCCTGTACTTTGGAGTTCTTTCCACCTCTAACGCTTGCATGATTAGACTCGGGAATTTTCTTTGTCCCGACAGGTCTAGCGTTGTTATTCAAAAGAACCTCATTGTGTCTTTCAGCCACTTGCAGTAGGTTGATAAGTTTGTTAAAGGTTGTGATTCTTTTACTATCATACTCCAATCGATACTGATTCATTAGTATGATTGCAGATGTAGGAAAAGTGGAAAGTGTCTTTTGAATCATGTCGTCTTTCGTGAGTTCCTTACCACAGAAGTTTAAACGTGCTTTGAGACGCAACATTTCTTTGTTGAAATCATTTACCTTTTTGTAATCGAGTAAGCGGATTTCATTCCACTGTACGATCAGTTCAGGAAGTAAAGAGTCATGAATATTCCCGAATCTTCCTTTCAATGCATCCCACAGTTCTTTGGGGGTTTTCAGTTGAAGGTACTCCCACCGAAGGCTCGGATCGATATGTCGTCTCAAGAACATTAAGGCATTTGCTTGTATTTTCTCTGATGGTTTTTCTTTAGGGTCAGTAGTGGGGTTGATTGTATAGGTGTAGTCCTTTCCAATAAAGGTAGTCTCTACATCAGATACCCATCTGTGGTATTCAAGTCCTTCTGAATCCAGGATATCAAATTCGGGACGGGTTGGTTCGGCCATCTACATAAACAAGAGATAAGGTATATTATTTTATGAGGATAAAACTTATGAAAGTTCATTATCATGACAATATAGGATTTAAAATTTGGTATTTTTAAACATTTCTTATGCTAATAATTATATATTAGTGTTTCAATATCCGAAAATGAATCGCTAAACACTTTTGGATTTCCAGGTAGGAGGGGAACCACAAGGGTTACTTGAGTCCCTACAAACCTTTAAGGCTATTTACACCCGTTTTGACAAAATCTTTTGGTGTCATGCGATCACTTTGTTTATGAAATACACTAATAACATTAACAATTTTGTTGATTTTGGCATGAGGCCAAAAAGTGAGATTCAATTAAAACCATTACGGTATTTTTTGGGCTTTTGGCAAGAGGCTAAAAGATGTGTGTTTTAACTTTTAGAATGTAATTCTAATTTATGATAAACAATAAGAATTTCGATATGGTTTTTAGTATTATCAAACAGAACTTTTAACAATTTAAGTTTGATATTATGTGTTATATAATTTTAATAGGATTTTGGCATGAGGCCAAAATAAATCAGATATAATAAGGGAGTATAATTCCCAAAATTGATCTGAAAACTATAAATAAATTAATAATGACTTAGATAAAATATTTTGCTCCTAAAAACATGTTATAAATGTAAATTGAAATATCGAGAAAGGTAAGTATTAATCATTTAAAAAGGAATAAAACAATCTAAAATTGGCCTAGATAAGTAAATAGCCTTAACACAAATCAATTAACCAAGTAAACATGTTCAAGCATTTAAATATTGTGTTATGGAAAGAAATTCAATTTCATAAAAAAATAACTATCATTTAATTAACAATTAGATACTATATCTAAATTAAAACAATAGAACGTAAGGTAGTAATTATACTAACAATAAAGTAACTAGTTTACTTTATTCATAATTTTAATAATTAAACAAAACAATTTAACACCAAAACATCAAATGAGTTTTATTATAAACTTATAAACCTTATCAATCTGACAATGGTGATAGATGGAAACTTTCATAAAAGATGGTTTCTTGAAATTTTGAATAAATAACCCCCCTTTTTTTATTGTTTCGAAATCGATAATCATCTTTAATTAATTAACAATATAATTTTATTTTAATCACCATTATATAGATAAAATTCATATATTAAATAAAACCAAACGAACAAGTTTAAAAAAATAAATAACACACGGATACAAAATAAACCACTAATGATTCAAAACATAACACTAAATTCATTCAATGCAATTGAAAAGAATAATTATAAACTTAACTCATTTAAGTTTAAGATAAATTAACTAATTAAATTATGGTGGCACAATCAATATCAAATATTCAATTAAAATTAAGAAGGAAGATTCTATAACATACCAATAAATAAATTTGTTTTGTTTTGTTCACAACAAACGTACATGTTTTTTTTTCTTAACTATCATAGAAAAACCATTTTTCATTAACAATTCAAAACAAATATCATAAGCATTCATTCGTCAACAACAAAATTGTAATAACCCAAATTAAGTAAAATGATCTAAATAGAAGTTAGGGGTTGTAATGGTTTATTGCAACATAGTAGAGGGTAAAAAGCTGAAATTTGAAATTTAATTCATTTGTTGTACGTCACCTTTGGGCTGAAAGTGAAGGAAAAACATTTTTTGTCCTAGGGTTTGGGGTGTTGCGGCTGTACATCGAGAGGGAAGACAGAAAAGAAGAAAGGAAAGAAAATGCCATGAGAGGCCTGCGTGTTCTTCGTGAGGGAGAAAGAGGAGAGAAAGAAATGGTCTCGGGAATGTGTGGGTGTGTCCGGTGTGTGTGCGCTGTGGAATAATCGGCGAGAGAGAGAACGACGACAGAGAGAGCTGCGTGAGAGAGAGAGAGCTTCGTGAGAGGGAGGGAGCAGCGAGAGAAAGAGAACAGCTGCGAGAGAGAGAGAAAGAGAGCAGCTGCGAGAGAGAGAAAGAGGAGATGGTCTTGGGGGTGTCATGTGTGTGCAGCCGACGAGGAGAGAGACGACGGAGGAGGGAGAGAGTCGAAGGGAGAGAGAAGCGACGGGAGAAAGAAACTGGAGCAGTTTTGGTGGCCGCCGGCAGTGGTCGCCGGAGGTGGTGGTCGCCGGAGGTGGTGGTCGCCGGAGGTGGTGGTCGCCGGAGGTGGTGGTCGCCGGAGATGGTGGTTGAGTTGGGTTTTTTTTTCATGCGAATTGGGAGGAGGAGAAGAGAAGTCCTTAACAAAATTCAGGTATATAATCTAAGACTTTTTCCTTAGTTATTGTTCATGGTATTTAGGATTTAGTTGTGGGACTCTAAATGCTAATCAAAATGGGGTTGTTAATTTGATCGAAAGCACTGGTTTATTTAAACCTTGTTGGATTAAAAGGTAGTCGAAACGGGATTATGTAAGAATATGTGTTTAAGGCTTAAAACCTCATCAAATGAAATGTTTAGGAAGGATCGGTTATTAGAAACCTCTTATAAATCAAATGTTGTTGTGGGTTCTTGGTTAGGGAATTGTGTATCGGTTAATTAATAAAAGAAGAGGTTGACGCCAAAATTTGTGTAAATTTAGAATAATGGCGAAGAATGTGGGTTTTGTTTTGAACCGTGTGTACCGGAAGTCGGTATGTTCCGGGAGTTGAACCGTAACTCAAGTTCGGGCCGGGATTGGTTTATTGGGCCGAATTGAGTGTTGGGTCGGGAGAATTATTAAGTCCTTTTGGGCTTAGTTTTTAAAATTGGGCTTAGTTTATTAATAAAGTCTATAATTATAAATAAGGTCTAGTATGTAATTTGGTAGCCTATTTATTTATTTGGTTTGGGCCACATTATTAGTAACATGATCTAATATTGATATTTAGGATCCAGTGTTATTACCATTATGTTGAGAATCTAGAGTTGGGTAAATTAATGGATCCGGTATAGTATTTCACGTGGATGGGCAAGCAAAGACCAATAATATTGATCTTTGGACTAGAAGTGTAATCTGCCAACTTAGATAAGTTTGGGTTGAGTTCGGGATTTAACTCGAGTAACAAATGAACAAATTATGACGTACATTATTAATATAATAGGTGTTCCACCTAGAGATCGGAAGTGTAAGTGAGGAGCTTTGGAGCAAGCAAGCCAGGTGAGTTTTCTAAACTAAAATGTGTGGCTTTTAAAGTGTTTTCAAAATGTGTTTTGAATGTTGAGAATTGTCATGCTTTATTATTATGCTCTAATTGCATGAAAGTGGTTTAAAGTTTTATGTAGAATGTATGCATACGTTGTGATAGACGTAAACTGGCCAAGACGGGAGTGGAGACCCGCCAGTGCTCGTGCGGGAGTGGAGACCCTTTATGCCAGGGGAAGTGGCCCCAAAATAAGGCAGCATGAGACTGACTCGTCGTCACCTTGGGGTGGCTTCAGGGTGTCAGATTACGAGGAGCGGATTTATCCGTGGAAGTTTTATGAGAAACTTTTATGAAAAGTTATACGGAAGTTTTATGTGCAATATTTTGATATCAGCTATGCGAAAGTTAATTATTGAAAGTTTATATATGAATGATTTATGTTGAAAAGATAAACTGTTTTAAATGATTTTGAGAACTGTCAGGAGGGACTCACTAGACCTCATGGTCTAACCCTCACATTTCCATAATGAAACCTTTTCAGGTAAGCAGGCGATTAAGGACTCGAGCAAGTGAGTGGAGATTAGCAAGGAAGGTTGACAGCGTAGTGACACTATTATCCATTTAGTTATTTCTCAGTTGTGTAGGTTGTTTCCGCCAACCAAAAATTTGAATATTGTAAGGAAATTTTTGAGACGTGATTTTGGGATGTTCGATTTATTTATATGAATTGTTTTGAATTTTTTGGGTTGTTACAGTTGGTATCAGAGCCATAGTTTAAGGGATTTAGGTGTCCGGACGGGCCTAAACTTAAACTTGGGAGTAGAAATCACAACTGAGAAACAGGAATGCGTTAGGATGACACTATTATAGAGATAAGACTAATAGGGTACTGAGGACTGTCATGTAAGGTAAGTTTGAAATTCCATCTGGCCAGTGTAATTGCGAACTTACAGGTACATGTATGTGGTTAACCTACCTTATTACTCTGAAATTGTAGTCAGAAGCTAGTGTTTATGTCGTGTGTCAGTCCTGTAGAATGTCAGCAAGATTCCCGAGGGGTAGACTGAGACCCTGGTTGGGAAAGTTTCATGAGAAATCACTTATGATGTGATGTATGTATACATCATAGAGGAGAAATACTGCATAGAGTGTTATGAGTGGTCTAGAGGTAGCTCTTCGTAGGCTCGAAGGGGGTGAATGTTTGAGTTGAGTAAGACTCCTGTTTCGGGAGAGTCCCAGTTCTAGAAATCATGGGATAGGTCAGAAGGGATGGTAAGAAGGGTCAGTGTCGAAATCTTGAAAGTGTTATAGAACTTAAAAATCCTAATCAAGCTTTCCAATGGTAGGATAAATGAAATAAGATGCTTATAGTGAAATGAAACCATGTAGAAGTGGAAAAGGAGATAGTGCTTAAAACGAAATAGTATGAAAGGGGTTGAGTAAGTGAGATGTGGAAAGTGTGTTCAGCAAGTTGTTGAGTGACCGAGAGGGCGACCGTTGGTCGTAGGTAGAATGTCAAGGATAAAATAAGCGAGTAAAGCAGTTGACCTTGTTAGAGTGAGTAGCCTTCAAATGCAAGTAGAGTCTCATGCATGGTGTCTTTTTTTTATGTAACACGAAATTTTCACGATTTAAGTTAAATATGTAGAGATAAATTTTGATCGAAAATGAGTCAGAATGTGCACGCGTATGTTTAAAGAAAAAGGTGATTTCATTCACATGGCACCATGAAGTTTCGAGTTTTATGATTTGTAAAGCATTTTGCTCTTTTCATGATGAGTTAAATTATTGCAAAAGTCAAGAAAACGATTAAATGCAAAACTTTTATAACCAAAGTAAGTAATGACATGTTGGAGTTATTTATGAGTACGAAAACCGACTGGTTTACTTTGTGTCGGAAATTTCTTTCAGGACGTGGTCGTATGAAAAGATGTTCACTTATTATATTTCCGTCATAACGACATATTTTGGGTGGAGTAAGATTAGGTTTATGGAAAATTGCGTGCGAACGATTCTCAAGATTGTTGTGCAGGGTGTCAAATTTTTAAGAGTGATGGGGGCATGTGTACCCATTATGTTTTCAAGTGTTGCTTATTGAAAATGATGAAAGGTACGAAATGATTTATCTATTGCGTTGTCATGCATGAAGGCTATGAACTCACTAGGTCGTAGGATGTTGCATTTTAAAGCTAAGAAAGAACTCAGAGAGTGGAGAGTTGTTGGTCAGATCAAGAGAGAACGTGGTAGTATCGGGATATGTGTTCCGGCAGTAGTGGAGTATAGTAACGGTTGTATGAGGGTTTGTACCCTTGTTCGGTAACTGGAAGTACGGTTGCCAAGGTGATGTTTTTTTAGCGACTCGTTAAAGAGTAGTGTGGTAAGGAAGAATGAAATGTCCGTGACGTGGAAATGTGAGTCTTGAGGTGAGCTTGTAACGTTGATGTACAGGGGTAGGTTACGAAAGGAGGGAGACGGATCATGAAGTTGATTGTGATAAGTTGAGAGTATTAGGTCCCGTAAGGAACCCTTGTTAAAGAATAAGTTACGAAAGTAGTACAAGTTATCAGTTGATGTGGAAGTCGACAGTTGTGTAAGATAGTCGCGGCCGAAGACTTGAACCAAAAGGTTGAGAGTTGATAGAACACCTTGTAAGGGTGCTAAGGGGTTGGGAAGTTATTGTTTTGATTAAGCATTCTAATTACAGAGTATGGAGGGTTGTGGATTGATATGGTATGTACCGCGAGCAAAGCGAGTGTGTAGATTTTATCGTCCAGTGAGGGACTATGTCCAGCTTGTGTAAGGGCTCAGATTGTAAAGAGCGAGCAAGAACAATTACATTTGAGCTAATTGGGAGCAAGGGAGTTATAGTTCAGCTAGAGTGAAGAAGGGAAAAGTAGCGAGATAGACTCGAATGTAGTATACGGGAGAATATGAAGGAAAGTGCGAATTGGGTACGAATGACCGTGAGAGAATTGGTCCGCAGTGTGATGTTATGAGCAAGGAATGTACAGTTGTAAGGGCATTGATTGTAAATTTTAAACGTACCAACTAGTATCGTAGTGAGGTGATGTTAGAGAGAAAGGAAGCATCAGATATAAACTTTTGGGGTTACGGATGAGATGTGCGATCTATTAACCAGATTGTTGGAGCACATAGGGTGTAAGTTGACTTTTGATGAATATGGGTCGGAATGGTAGTATGATCGTTAGTCGATTTGAAGCGTCTTGATAGAGGTATAAGCCTTGGGTTGGTTGATTAAAATTTATGGAATTGATAAGTAATGACATTTATTAGTTATTACAGAATACGCTGCCATCCTACCGAGATTCTTACTAAGAATTGATAAGGGAGAATCAATATGTTAAGGTGAGAAGTTGTTGATAGTATGAGGGAATAAATAATTCTCAAATTATTTTGGAAATTTTGAATTTGTTGGGTTACTCAGTGGGAGTTGTTGGTTAAGAAATCAGTTTCGATTGATGAATTTGTGATTTCCAAAAATAGCGATATATTGTTATTAAGTTATTAAATATGATAATTTATGGTTGATAGGAAGAGGTAAGCTACATCTCAATTGGAGCTTACCATTTGACCTAAGTTGATAAATTATATTTGGAACGAGTTGGTCAAGTCATAGCTGCTTGTAGTAAAGAGAAGGAATTGTATTGTTGTGTGCGGTAAGGGTCGGTAGTTATAGGTTGCACTATTCGGGAAATGCAGTTGAGAGCGGAAACGGTTATTGTGGTCACGGGTCAGATAAGGACGATTAGGGATTTGTGAGTACTGAGATGCTTACAACCTCTTTGTGTTTGATGTGATTTGTAAGGTGGATTACGAAAATTCTTGACGAAGTGTCTTTGAGAATGACACACTGGTCATTAAAGAATTGGTTACGATGAATCTAAGTAAGAAAGTGGGCA
This sequence comes from Saussurea involucrata, assembly GCA_033807775.1. Classification (NCBI taxonomy): domain Eukaryota; kingdom Viridiplantae; phylum Streptophyta; class Magnoliopsida; order Asterales; family Asteraceae; genus Saussurea; species Saussurea involucrata. Next base: position 10,250,219 of record CM066322.1, on the reverse strand, counting down.
TGCCTCTTGTAGAGGTATCTTTTTTGGTCATTATGGTTAATCGATAGAATTTTAGAACCCGAGTTTCGTGGTGTTCCTGAAGTAATAGATTCGATTTGGAAGATGAAGGATGGGATGATTGTATGTTTCGGTTATAAGCAAAGATTGTGAGTTTAATCAGAGTTGCGCAGCTAAGGCGTGAAAGTATGTTGTTATTGTTTTGTTATTAGAAAGATTTATTTCGATAATTGAGATTCAAGTTTGTTAACCAAGGGCACCGGTTAGTGCTAGAGTGAATTCCGGGACGGAATTCCAATAAGGAGGGGAGATTGTAATAACCCAAATTAAGTAAAATGATCTAAATAGAAGTTAGGGGTTGTAATGGTTTATTGCAACATAGTAGAGGGTAAAAAGCTGAAATATGAAATTTAATTCATTTGTTGTACGTCACCTTTGGGCTGAAAGTGAAGGAAAAACATTTTTTGTCCTAGGGTTTGGGGTGTTGCGGCTGTACATCGAGAGGGAAGACAGAAAAGAAGAAAGGAAAGAAAATGCCATGAGAGGCCTGCGTGTTCTTCGTGAGGGAGAAAGAGGAGAGAAAGAAATGGTCTCGGGAATGTGTGGGTGTGTCCGGTGTGTGTGCGCTGTGGAATAACCGGCGAGAGAGAGAGAACGACGACAGAGAGAGCTGCGTGAGAGAGAGAGAGAGCTTCGTGAGAGGGAGGGAGCAGCGAGAGAAAGAGAACAGCTGCGAGAGAGAGAAAGAGAGCAGCTGCGAGAGAGAGAAAGAGAGAAAGAGGAGATGGTCTTGGGGGTGTCATGTGTGTGCAGCCGACGAGGAGAGAGGCGACGGAGGAGGGAGAGAGTCGAAGGGAGAGAGAAGCGACGAGAGAAAGAAACTCGAGCAGTTTTGGTGGCCGCCGGCAGTGGTCGCCGGAGGTGGTGGTCGCCGGAGGCAGTGGTCGCCGGAGGTGGTGGTCGCCGGAGATGGTGGTTGAGTTGGGTTTTTTTTCATGCGAATTGGGAGGAGGAGAAGAGAAGTCCTTAACAAAATTCAGGTATATAATCTAAGACTTTTTCCTTAGTTATTGTTCATGGTATTTAGGATTTAGTTGTGGGACTCTAAATGCTAATCAAAATGGGGTTGTTAATTTGATCGAAAGCACTGGTTTATTTAAACCTTGTTGGATTAAAAGGTAGTCGAAACGGGATTATGTAAGAATATGTGTTTAAGGCTTAAAACCTCATCAAATGAAATGTTTAGAAAGGATCGGTTATTAGAAACCTCTTATAAATCAAATGTTGTTGTGGGTTCTTGGTTAGGGAATTGTGTATCGGTTAATTAATAAAAGAAGAGGTTGACGCCAAAATTTGTGTAAATTTAGAATAATGGCGAAGAATGTGGGTTTTGTTTTGAACCGTATGTATCGGAAGTCGGTATGTTCCGGGAGTTGAACCGTAACTCAAGTTCGGGCCGGGATTGGTTTATTGGGCCGAATTGAGTGTTGGGTCGGGAGAATTATTAAGTCCTTTTGGGCTTAGTTTTTAAAATTGGGCTTAGTTTATTAATAAAGTCTATAATTATAAATAAGGTCTAGTATGTAATTTGGTAGCCTATTTATTTATTTGGTTTGGGCCACATTATTAGTAACATGATCTAATATTGATATTTAGGATCCAGTGTTATTACCATTATGTTGAGAATCTAGAGTTGGGTAAATTAATGGATCCGGTATAGTATTTCACGTGGATGGGCAAGCAAAGACCAATAATATTGATCTTTGGACTAGAAGTGTAATCTGCCAACTTAGATAAGTTTGGGTTGAGTTCGGGATTTAACTCGAGTAACAAATGAACAAATTATGACGTACATTATTAATATAATAGGTGTTTCACCTAGAGATCGGAAGTGTAAGTGGGGAGCTTTGGAGCAAGCAAGCCAGGTGAGTTTTCTAAACTAAAATGTGTGGCTTTTAAAGTGTTTTCAAAAAGTGTTTTGAATGTTGAGAATTGTCATGCTTTATTATTATGCTCTAATTGCATGAAAGTGGTTTAAAGTTTTATGTAGAATGTATGCATACGTTGTGATAGACGTAAACTGGCCAAGACGGGAGTGGAGACCCGCCAGTGCTCGTGCGGGAGTGGAGACCCTTTATGCCAGGGGAAGTGGCCCCAAAATAAGGCAGCATGAGACTGACTCGTCGTCACCTTAGGGTGGCTTCAGGGTGTCAGATTACGAGGAGCGGATTTATCCGTGGAAGTTTTATGAGAAACTTTTATGAGAAACTTTTATGAAAAGTTATACGGAAGTTTTATGTGCAATATTTTGATATCAGCTATGCGAAAGTTAATTATTGAAAGTTTATATATGAAAGATTTATGTTGAAAAGATAAACTGTTTTAAATGATTTTGAGAACTGTCAGGAGGGACTCACTAGACCTCATGGTCTAACCCTCGCATTTCCATAATGAAACCTTTTCAGGTAAGCAGGCGATTAAGGACTCGAGCAAGTGAGTGGAGATTAGCAAGGAAGGTTGACAGCGTAGTGACACTATTATCCATTTAGTTATTTCTCAGTTGTATAAGTTGTTTCCGCCAACCAAAAATTTGAATATTGTAAGGAAATTTTTGAGACGTGATTTTAGGATGTTCGATTTATTTATATGAATTGTTTTGAATTTGTTGGGTTGTTACAAAAATAACATTAGATCTTTGACAAATAAGAAATTAATTGTAACAAACTTAAAACAAATTTACACCAAAAAGGTGAAATCAACAAACAATATGATAATATCAACATGAATCATACTTGGAGTAATTATATCCGACCTTTGATTAAGCAATGGAGAAAAACTTATTCAACGTTGATTAGCTTTTTTGGAGAGCTCGTGCTGATAACGTGTAATAGAACAATTGATATAGAGAGAGCAAAAGTTATTCATTCTCATTAACAATGAACCCTTTAAATATGGATGAACTTACAAGGAAAAGGAAACATACAATATGGTAACTCTCAATATATGAAAATCATATTTTCAATCACTTCGATATGAAGGCACAATATTCTTCAACAAGTTTGTCTTAATTCTAATTTTGAGTAAGTGATTTTTTTCAACTTGTGAAACAAATATTTAATTATTTCTATTTTGAATTTTCGTACTCTTTATTCTTATAAACAGGATTTTCAAGTTACACTGCCTTAGGGGCTGTTTGTTTATCTCTTAATAGTTTCATTAAGAGGCAACATCTGAATCACTAAGAGGTAAATCCTGTTTGCAAAAAAAATGTCTACCTCTTAATGGTTCTAAAACCCCCTGAATGATTTAGCATCCTGGGTCTCCCTTAACCATTCAGCACCCTAATTTCATTCTAAACAATTAGCAAACAACCATATTTCATTTTGCATTATATCATAAAAGGCTCTTAATCATTCTGACCACTTAATCATTTTGCACCAAACCATTCAGCAACTGCCAAACAGCCCCTAGTTGATTTCAATTGTGTCATTTTTCCATGTAATAAATAATTAAAATATAACTTGAAAACCATTTTATCGAAAGTAATAAAATTTATAGATTAATGACTAATAGAAATAAAAATATTTAACGTTTAATTTTAGTTTTTTTAAATAATCATTAATCCTTGTGCCAATTGGCGAACTTCAGGTTGTACTCTACCCCCAAATTGCATTGATCACATGCACAAGACACAATATAGAAGCCCATGATCCGTATGCCCATAAGGCCATAAATATGACCCTACGTTAGAATTGAATTTGGCCCAATCCATCATAAGCCCATTTCCTTTCTTGTTAGTTGTTACTTGATTCAAGGTCGTGCCTGGGGAGGGCGGGCCGGGCACACGCCCAGGGTCCACAAGAAATATGGGTCCAAAATTTTTAAGTATATATTGTAGTAGTTCAAAAAATTAGTAAATAAAAGAGACATAAGTTTACTAATTTTTTTAGTAACTAATAGGACTAAATAAGAATTTGGTATTATATTAGGGGCCCTTACATTTATTAATTAATCAGAGAAGAAAAAATATGGTGAACGTTAATTGGTCGTTTATTTTATAATATTCCTTATTTTTTATCTAAGTTTTTTAATCTGGTATCAAAGTTTAAAACTATTTGCCTAGAAAACCTTAATATATTCTCTATCATTCATCTCCTACCAACTCTTTTGATTACTTCATCCACAAGAATTCTATTTTCTATTAGAATATAGTAAATTTCTTGTTATTAATATGATGACTTCTATTTTTTGAAAAAAAAATTATCGAGTATATGAGACGATTCAACTTATATCTATATTTAGAATTTCAATAACTAACCTTATATTTTGAGGATCACACCGATTTTGAGGATCACACCGATTTGTCATGGAGAAAATCGGTGAGACGACTTAGTTTGGGTTGAGAAGTTCATCTTCAATCTGCATTGGTAGATTTACTTCTTCGTGATTTCGGCTGATCTTTGACTTCACCGAACTTTGAAAACATGACTAAGCTATTACAAAGAACCTAAAATTTATCTAAGTGTAAAAGATGTTTTTCAAATAATGTAAGGAGATCAGGAGGTCATCTTCAAATCATTGATAACCCAACATAAGTACTCTTCTATTTGTAAAAAAACAATAACAATATCTCAAGGTATAACCAACATGGTATTTTAATTCAAAGATTGATGGTTTCGAAAAAGTGTTTCTTTTAAACATAAACGTTTAAAAAGGTGATGAAAAACATACACACGAGGTGAGATGAAAACTCAATTGATTTATATTGATGTACATAGAGTGTTACACCGAATAGGCAAGCTAGATTGTGACCCAAAATGATGTCAATGTATATATATTAAAGGTATATCATAAGATGTTTTTTTACGTTGGATCGAATTAACAATGCTATGTAAAAATGATATAGTAAATAATATTAATTTAGAAATAAATTACTTATTGATTTTGTTTCTGGACATACCCGAAACAATTTTATATAAATTATTAGTATTTCTTGAATTCAATATTATTTCTAATGATAAAAACAATATATTAAATATTTTTCATACATATCGATGGTCCTTTTTTACATCTCGTCCATGGTCTATAAAATATCAGGAACGGGTCTCACTAGATTTTTCCTTGAAAAAAATAAAATAATATTTAATTTGACATATCATTAATTAAAGTTTTTATGAATGACACGTGTACATAAGCTATTATTACGTCATTTTATTTTTATTTTTCATTATTCATTTCATAGGTTTTATTTTTAAATACTCTCATAGAATCTACAAGAACTCACCGTTAATTGTCCACAAAATCAAAAATGTTAGACGGGTAAATCTAACTTGAGAAAAGAACTAATTAAATAAATACCGTAGTCTTTAAACAAAAACATTTCATTTTAATTGTAATATTAATTAATAATTTACAAGGGAAGGAGGGATAGTTGGCTACATTATTCTAGTAAACATAGTAGTAGAGTTGCGGCCGAGGAACCATCATCCCCTCCGTTGGATCAAAGGCCATCGCCTATCGCCTATTCCTTGTGAAAATTGGACCTTAGTCTCTACTTCTGATGTTTGAGATCAGCTCCACTCTTCTCATAATGGTGGTACAGCGCCGCACCGGATAACACCGCCAACGTCAAAGCTTGTGCATGCATCCTAGAATTAACGCATACACAAGTATATTATAATTAAAATAACAACTACATGAGAAATATATATATATATATATATATATATATATGGCTTATTTTCATAATTATTTGGTATTAAATATGGTTATGAAAAAAAATACTATTTATATATTTTTCTATATAAACCAGTCTAAAAGTTTGTAAACATATGAATACACTAGACGTTAAAGCATCTTCAATTGTCACACTATATTTTACATCAAATTTAAAAAAATAATGTAAATTTTAGTATTAATAATAAATCTTTTTCAATGGGTAACACTATTTTTTAAAAGTGATGTGAAAAGTAGTGTAAATAAATAGTGTTACACCAAATAGTGTAATACTATTCATTACACTAAATTTAGTGTGAAAAATAGAGACGCCATTGAAGTTGTGAATAGTATTATTTACACTAAATTTAGTGTTTAGTGTAACATTTAGTGACCCCATTGGAGATGGTCTAAGCAGAGAAATTAAACCTGGCATGAATGAGCCTAAGGCTAGGCTTATATGGAACTCTCTTAGCACCCGTGTAAGCCATTGATGCTCCAACTGCTGTTGCCCATATTGTTCCTACACCCACATTAGAAAGAAAGAAAGAAAGAAAAAAATCAATTTTTTATGCTTATATATATATATATATATATATATATATATATGTTTTTTTATAATTGAAAATTCATTTAATCAGATAATTTAACCAGATGAATTCTGTTTCAGTTAGCATATAGTATAAAAGAAAAGAATGAAAAAGAGACTAACCAATGGTAGTGAGCTTGTGCTCTGAGACCCAAGATTGCAAGGCGTCCATTTGAATTAATCTGATACGAATTTGAATGGTTTTAGGTAATTGTGTTGGTTTGAGGATGAATGGAAATGTTGGAGTGGGTTGGTATATATATGTGTAGAACTCAGGCTCCTCAAGTATTATATATTATTTATTTATATTTTGGCCCCTTGTTTTTTATTAACTTATAGTTTCAAGGAAAAATGTTGGAAAAATTAATTTTATATATGACCCCTTTACTTTGATATATATTTCATCAAGTATTTAAACTTTCTGGTTGTTGTATTTAAAGAAAAAACAGTGGGTACTAGTTGAAAAGATCCCCTGGTTTTGATGTTTCCATATTTTGGGTCTGGGTCTAGACACTATAGATTCTTGGGATCCATTTATTCTACTTTTTACTTTTCACATGCTATGTATATTGGATCAATATTAAACTAAGGGAAATTAATTAAAATACCTTAAGTTTGATCATTTCTTACCAAAATACCTTAAATCTCGAAGAGTTTATCAAAATACCCTAATTTTCCGCGGTGGGCCCCACGATTGCGGGTCCACGCTCACGTGTCACAAAGTTTCGGCCTGGCCCGCGGTGGTTCCCCGCGATAGGCCAAAATCGTCACCGCAGGCAGGGACCAAACTTGTCACCGCGGCCATAGTTGGGGGCTCCGCGGGACATTTTGCCCAAACCTGGGTGACACGTGGGCTGGGCCCGCGATCGCGGGGCCCACCGCGGAAATTTAGGGCATTTTGGTAAACCGGTAGAGATTTAGGGTATTTTGGTAAGAAGGGGTCAAACTTAGGGTATTTTAATTAATTTCCCTTAAACTAAACTATATTTAAATCTAAACGGACTTACGGGGTATTTATAAAATGTTTATCGGATAAGCATTTATTGGATCATCTACTCTTACCTATTAAGTGAAGGACTCTTATTCGATTAGGATTTTATCGGGTAAAAGACGTTTAAAATGAAATAATTTTGATGGCCAATAATGTTACCCGACAAGGTAGAAAAGAATGATAACTCTTGTCGTTAAACGCTTAAGTAACCTGGTAAATATTTGGTAAACGACCCTCGAGTCTTTCATGGTATGCTTTAGAAAGGAGGGAGGGAGTGTCACTTTTACCGCTCTATTGTCTTGATGTTCTGGATTTTTTTTAAAAGTTTTTAAAGGTGCATCTACTTTAATTAAATTGGCGTTTGCTCCTTAAATTAGCAAAAGTAGTTGTGGTGCAAATTTAAATCCCTCACTTCTTTTAATAGATGGAATGAGCTTTTTTAATTGGTAGTGACAAGCTTAGAAAAAAAAAACTTGGTTTTCTATATAAAGTTTGTCTTAGTAGCTTACTAAATATGTCATTTTTTATATCATTAAGTCACTACCAAACAATTATTCATAGCTGACCTAATAAGCTACAAGTATCGTTACACTCGTTAAACTACTAACAAACAAATCGTATAACTTAAATAAACTAAAAAGCTTTATTATTTTTCATAGATATAGAAAAAATGGAGTAAACTTCCCTTTTGGTCCTTAACATTTGTCAATTTCAACAGATATCGTTCCTAAATTATCGAAACTCGGATTTGGTCCCTCACATTTGTCATTTCACTTTGGTTTTGGTCCCTCCTGCTAACATTCGTTAACCTATTACGTTAAATCCAATTAAAGGAAGGGTACTTTGGTCAATTTACTATTTTGTTGATTTTTTCCATCAAATATATAAAAGATACGTAAAACATGATGAAGATGCACAAGCCTAGACAAAAAAACACTCAAAAGCTAAATCAAACTTAAATACAAAACAAAAGCAAACCAAAAAAAGGCCACATCCAAATCTGCATCTAGTTCTAAATCAAACTTAAAATTAAAACCTAAAGCAAACTATAAAAAAATATCAGAAAGAGATTCTTATTCCACATCCAAGTTTGCATCTTGTTCTTGATCTAAGCATCGATATCTTTGTTGTAATAACCGAGATATTAATTGTCAAGATTTAAGTGTTGTGAAGAAAATTGTAAAATCAAAAGTTCAGGAGCCAAAGCTGTAAATGTTGAAAAGGTATAAAACCCCAATTTTGGGCTAAAAACCCTAGGAGCCTATCTTGTGTGTGTGTTTAGCGACTGGAGAGAAAGAGAAAGAGCAAGAGGAGAAATGGGTGTAAGAACAAATTGGAGAGAAGGAATCATCAATCAACAAAATTGGAAGAGAAAAGTAGATTGGGAGTCCGATTCTACAGTGATCCTATCAGGTAATCCCAAACTCCATTTCTTATTTTTAATGTTCAGCTTGATAATGGGTTTGTTTGAGGGTTTTAGCTAAAAGTTGAGGAAAAAGCCCTAATGGGAGATTGGACAATCATCCTTGTGTTTTAGCAACAAAAGTTAGTAAAGGAAAGGTCTAAGTATGTTTATTAATCTGTTTGTATCGCCTTATCGTTTGAATTAAGGGCGATTAGCAGAGATTTCATTCCCAGAATCGCCCAGCCATAGTATCCGGACACCTCCCTTGTGGCGATGGTTTCCGAAAGTGAGAAGAATCCGGTAGTTTTCGGAAGTGAGAAGAATCTGGTAGTTTCCAGAAGTGAGGAGTTCCGGTAAATAGGAGTTCCGGAAAGTAGAATGACCGGTAAGTTGATACCCGGTAAGTGGGTACCTGATAAGTTGGTATTCGGTAAGTTGGTATCCGGTATGTTGGTACCCGGTAAGTTGGTGTCCGATAGTTGGGCTAGTGTCCGTTAAGTGTCCAAATTGTTAGTATCCGAAAAGAGTTCCCGGATAGCCTATGCCCGGATAGTCAGTTTACGGATAGTTCAGAGTCCAGATAGTTCTGTATTCAGCTGATATGTATCCCACTTACTCAGGTATTCGAATTGAAGGACATAAGTAAAGAAAGGAAAGTTATTAAACGCGCCAGGTGAGTTTTTCTAACTAAAATACGTGATTTTATACGTGTTTTCTAAAGAAAGTGAATGAGTAGAAATGCCATGTTATTTTACATGATTTTATTTGTTTGAAAGCTATGTGAGATGTATGCATACATTGTGGTAGACGTAAACTGGCTAAGTCGGGGGGGTAGACCCGCCAGTGCTCATGCCGAGAGGGTGACCCGTTTATGCCATGTAAAGGAGTATCCAGTAAGGCATCGTGAGACTGACTCGTTGTCACTCTTGAGTGACTTCAGGGTGCCATTTACGGGAGCGGATTTATCCGTGAAAGTTTATGTAAAGTTATGTGATAGTTTTATGAAAAGTTATGTGAAAGTTTATGCAAAGATATTTGAAAGTTATAAACTGTTTTGAAATGATTTTTTGAGAACCGTCAGGAAGGAGCTCACTAGACCTCATGGTTTAACCCTCGCATTTTCCAAACTAAATCTTTTCAGGTAAGCAGATAGTAAGAGGCGCAGGTGAGTGAGAAAGAGCAGGATAGAGTACAGATGCAGGTAGAGACAGTGCCTTTGGCACTTATAGAAGCTAGTATGTTCTCAGTTGTGTATAGGTTGTTTCCGCCAACCTAAGTTTTTGAGTCAGATGTAATGAATCTTTGGAACCCGTAATGTAATTCTTTAAATTAAATGCTGTGTTTGCCTTATTTAGACTGGGTTGTTACAATTGGTATTAGAGCCATAGTTTAAGGGATTTAGGTGACCGGACGGGCCTAAACGTAAACTTTGGGAGTAGAAATCACAACTGAGAATCAGGAAATGCGTTAGGAAGACACTATTGTAGAGTTAGGACTAATAGGGTACCGAGGACAGTCATGTGAGGTAAGTTTGGGATTACACCTGGCCAGTGTAATTGCGAACTTACAGGTACATGTATGTGCTTAATCTGCCTTATTATTCCGAAGTTGTAGTCTTAAGCTAGCTTATATGTCGTATTCCAGTAATCTAGAATGTCAGCAAGATCCCTGAGGGGTAGATTGAGACCATTGTTGGGGAAGTATCGTGAGAGATCATGTATGATGTGATGTATGTATACATCGTAGAGAAGGAAATGTTGTTTGGAATGTTATGAGCCGTCTTGAGGTCGATCTTCGTGGGTTCGAAGAGGGTGAGTGATTGCTTTTGAGTAAGACTCCTGTTTTTTGAGAGTCCCAGCTCTAGAGATTGTGGGATAGATCAGTTGTGATGGTAAGGGGGAAAAGTGTCGAGATCTTGAAAGCTTCAATTCAAGAACGAGTGGAGGATTAGAGCCCCGACTCTTTAGTCGAGCTTTTCAGTGACAAGATCAATAAAGGGAAGATACCCGTGGTGGATTGAAATGTGTAGAGGTAGAATGTGAGATGGTTGATCAAGACGAAAATAGTATGAAATGGTTGAGTGAGTGGGCCGTGGAATGCATGTATAGCAAGTGTTGCAAGGCCGAGAGGGCGACCACTGGTCGAAAGTAAAGTGCCAATGATAAGTTGCGTGAGTAAAATGGTTGACCTTGTTTGAGTGAGTAGCCTTCATTTGCGAATAGAATTTCATGCATTGCGTCCTTGTGTGTGTTACATGAGTTTGTGATTAAAAGCAAATGCGTAAATAGCAATTTTTGGTCGGGATTGAGTCAGCGTGTGCAAGCGTATGTTTCAAGAAAAAGGCAATTCCATTTACGTCGCACAAAGAAACTTTTGAGCTTAACGATTTGCAAAATATCCCACTCTTTCATGATAAGTTAAATTGTTGCAAAAAGTCAAGAACACGTTTTCCTGCAAATCTTTTATAACCAGAATGAGTATTGACATGTTGATATCATATAAATGAGTGTGAGAACCGACTGGTTTACTTTGTGTCGGTAATTTCTTTCAGAATTTTGTCGTATGAAAAGATTTTCATTCAAGATAATAATGTCGTAACAATATCGTTTTGGTTGAATAAGATTGAGTTTTTCGGAGAGATGCATGCAAACGATTCTCGAAATCGTTGTGCAGGGCATTGAAGTTATGAGAATGTTGGGGTCGTGTGTACCCAAGTTGTTTCCAAGTGCTGTTTCTTTAAAATGATAAAAAGTGTGAAATGATTTATTTATCGCGTTGTCATGCATGAAGGCTATGAACTCACTGGGTCGTAGAGTGCTACATTTTAAGCTAAGGAATAACTCCTAGAGAGGAGAGGTGAGCAGTGGAAGAGTCGGAGGTGGACTTTAGTGTCGGTTGTATGAGGGTCTGTACCCTTGTGCGGTGACTGGAAATACAGTTGCCGAGGGACGGTTGTGTTCAGGGGAAGGACTAGAAGTCATCAAGGTGTTGGTATTAGCAACTCGTTATGAGTAGTGTGGTGAAGTAGGAATGAAATATCCTCGACGTCGAATAAGAGTTTTAAAGTGATCTTGTAATATTGACGTTGCACGAGTGAGATTGAAATGAGGACAATGAGATGTGAATTTGATTATGATATGTTGGAAGGATTAGGTTCAGTAAGGGACCCTTGTTGAAGAATAGGTTAAGGAAATATCAACAGGTCAACTATTGACGTTAAAGTCGGCAGTTGTGTAATGTGTATGAGGCCGAAGACTTGAATCAGAGGGTTGAAAGTTGAAGGACCACCTTGTAGGGGTGTTAAGATAGTGAAAGACTGTTGTTTTAGATAAGCGTTTTACTTACGAGGTGGATGGTTCGTAAAGGATGAAGTATTTAGCACCAACGAAGTGAGTGTATAGATTATGTCGATCTGTGAGGAAATGTGCCTTGTCTATGTAATGGTTTGGAATCGCAAAGAGCTAGTAAGAAACGAGTATGTTAGAGTTAATCAGAAACTCGTGAGTTGTGGTTCAACTAGAGCTGGGGAGAGACAAAGTAGCGAGATAGACTCGGTTATTTTTGCGAGAGATCATGAAGGTAAGTTTGAGTTGTGTACGAATGACCATGAGAGACCTGGTCTGCAGTAAGATGTTATGGGTGGAGGAATAAGGTGAATGAGATGTACACGATGCACGAGTCTGGATTGGTATTTAAATACGTGTGGTATGTTTATATTTTACGAAAGAATTACCAAAGGTTTATCTAAACTATTTTGATACAAAGGATTTACACGAAAGGTTTTATAATGATTTTGGAAAGGACCGGGATTAGCTCACTAGACCCGTTTGGTCTAACCCTCATTTTGTTTTCAAAAATATGTTTTCCAGGTTAAGGATCGGCAGGAGAGGATGAAGTGTAGGAAGCTTTTGATGAATTTTGATTAGGAAGCTTTTATATATTTTGTAATGTCAAGACTTTTGAGACCGTACTTGGTTTGTGATGTATCTTTTCTTATGAATGTAATGAAGTTATGCAATGTATGTTATTTGTTGTATATTTGGGAAACCGGGTTGTTACAAATGGTATCAGAGCCCTAGTTTAAGGGATTTAGGTATTTGGATTTATACCTAGACTTAAACTGTATGTGAAGTAGGATGTCCTTATTATTTTAGAACCTTGGGATGTTAAATATAAAAAGGTAGAAGGAACATCATGTAAGGTATTTTCAAATTACACCTGGCCAGTGTAATCATGAACTTACAAGTACATGTTGAACCAGAATATCTTGTTATATTGGGTATGTGCTTACGTGTATATTAACCTTGTTGAATCAACAAAGTGGCAAGTCGAACTCGACGTATGGATAGAGATGAAGACAGGTATATTTCTATAAACTTTATACGTGCTAAAGTGTTATCTGACTTCGGTGCAAACCGATTCTTTTGTGTTTTCAATTTTATTATTTGTGTTAGAAAAATATTTGATAATTGTGTTAGAGATATAGAAGGGTGTGTTTAATTACTGTTGTTCTAATTTGTTAGTGTGTGGAGTGTGATGGCTTGAGTGTAAAGAATAATAGCAATATGTAGAACGTGATGAATTGTGTGTGGAAGGTAACGATAGTGCGTGAAGTCTTGACCTAGTCATGAAGGCGACAATTTAGTATGTTGTGTAGATTATACTTAATATGATTGTTGACGCTATCAAGAAAGGTATTGTTTAAATGTGTGGGGTAATGTGGATAAGATGGTGGCAGTTTATAATTAGTGAATGTGCAAGGTGTAGTAGTAATGAATTTCGTGAGATTAAGTGGTGGATTTGTGATGATATGGGGTGAGTATAAGTGGAAACCTCTGCTCGGAATTTTGTTTGTAAGTTGTGTAGAGGTGCCAAAAGTTTGTGGGGAGAGGTATGGATGTCTAGGCGGTGTGTAGTAGTGTTATTCAAGAATAAGAGAATGGAGTGGCAGTAGATGGTTAGCTAAAGAATGGAGTATTACCGTTTGAGAAATGGAAAATGTGTAGTTGTTTTGAGCATTGAGTGTGATTTCGGATTGACTCGATTAAGTTTCTGATATGAGGTATGTTGAAGTTGTTAGTAAAGTATAGTAATTGTTGAAATTAGGTGCGTGCAATTGGTTGGAGGTGAAAGAAAGCTAGCTCATAGGATCCGTTAAGAGTGACTACCTCCTAGTGAGCTATCCTTGGAGAAAACGTGTTTTATGTTGAGAAGAGAGTGGGAGAAAGTAGTCGAATGTAATGATCAGAGTGAAGGACCATTGGATAGGACATGATAGTAGTTACCCTCGTTTATTGCTTAACCGAATTCCGGGACAAAATTCTTTTAAGGGGGAGATAATGTAATACCCCGGGTAAGTTCGTTAGTTAAAATCTCATTTCCGTTAAATAAAGTTAACTTTAAAGTTAGATGTTTAGGGTATGTTTGGATAAATTATAAGTTTAGGGGTGTTTGGGTCATTATTGAGAAGTTCAAGGTTTAAAATGAAAATAGGTTGATATTACCCCTTTAGGAGTTCAGATATGTCACAACTCAGAAATATCTAAACTAAGGTATGTGTGTGTTTGTTCTTGGAGCTAAGAAGAAGAAAGAAAGAGCTTTGTGGTTAAGACATCAATTGGTGAGCTTTGGAAGTGAATTAAGGTATGTTTCTTTGTATTTTGTGTTTGTAATTGCTTTTAGAAGGGTTCTATCGGAGTAGAATAGTTAGAATTACATCTGGTAATGAATCAGCCAATTTCTGGGTGAAAAATGGGTAAACCGACAGTGGTGTCCGGATAAAGAAGAAGGTGTCCGGGTAGATTCTTGGGTGGTGTCCGGGTAAGTTGTTGATAGAGTCCGGACGATTTGATTGATGGTTTCCGGATGATTTAGAGACCGGATGGCATCCAGATTCCTTTGTTGTCCGGATTAGTCTGTGGTGTCCGGATTCCTTGTGTTGTCCGGATAAATTGTGTTGTCCGGATTCTTTATGCTGTCCGGAAAAGTTGGGTTGTCCGGGTGGCTTTGGGCTGTCCGGAAACTATAGCTGTTTGGTTGTTTTGATGGCGAGAGTTAGGTAGATTTATCTAGAGTTCACGTGTTCAAATGGTAAGGGGATATTTGTATTTAATTTGTTTCAGATTCTGTGGATTTGGATTGAAAGACTGAATCTTTTGGAGAAAAGCTTGGAAGTGTTTATGGATAAGCGATCGAGGTGAGTTTTGCTTTAAAACGTTTTTGAACCGGGATACCTATATATGTGTATATATATATGAGATGATTATGTGTATATAAATGACAATATGATGTAATGATATATATATATATATATTGTATTTATATAAGCTTTGCACTACACGAGTGCACTTGTTGCCGGGTTCCGGTGAGCGGACCGGTGTGTAGCCGGGTTCCGGTGTGCGGACCGGTGAGTAGTCGGGTTCCGGTGAGCGGACCGACGGGTAGCCGGGTTCCGGTGAGCGGACCGGTTGTTGATTTATTAGTTGGCTTGCTACCAACTAATATGGCCATTTGTGGAGGAATAAGGTGAATGAGATGTACACGATGCACGAGTCTGGATTGGTATTTAAATACGTGTGGTGTGTTTATATTTTACGAAAGAATTACCAAAGGTTTATCTAAACTATTTTGATACAAAGGATTTACACGAAAGGTTTTATAATGATTTTGGAAAGGACCGGGATTAACTCACTAGACCCGTTTGGTCTAACCCTCATTTTGTTTTCGAAAATATGCTTTCCAGGTTAAGGATCGGCAGGAGAGGATGAAGTGTAGGAAGCTTTTGATGAATGTTGATTAGGAAGCTTTTATATATTTTGTAATGTCAAGACTTTTGAGACCGTACTTGGTTTGTGATGTATCTTTTCTTATGAATGTAATGAAGTTATGCAATGTATGTTATTTGTTGTATATTTGGGAAACCGGGTTGTTACAAATGGTATCAGAGCCCTAGTTTAAGGGATTTAGGTATTTGGATTTATACCTAGACTTAAACTGTATGTGAAGTAGGATGTCCTTATTATTTTAGAACCTTGGGATGTTAAATATAAAAAGGTAGAAGGAACATCATGTAAGGTATTTTCAAATTACACCTGGCCAGTGTAATCATGAACTTACAAGTACATGTTGAACCAGAATATCTTGTTATATTGGGTATGTGCTTACGTGTATATTAACCTTGTTGAATCAACAAAGTGGCAAGTCGAACTCGACGTATGGATAGAGATGAAGACAGGTATATTTCTATAAACTTTATACGTGCTAAAGTGTTATCTGACTTCGGTGCAAACCGATTCTTTTGTGTTTTCAATTCTTTTGTAGGGTATATTGATGAGCACCTTTAGAATGGTTAGAGCTTGAAATTTGAATCGGGGTGTATGGAATATCTAAGGTTGGGAGAACAACCGAAGTCGTTTGACTAGGAATGATTCCAGTCGTTAGAGTGTTCTTCCGATCGTAATCTCAGTGTTCTTGAAGGAGTTTTGTTGGTAAGAAAAGTATTCGAGAAATTTTAGACGGTGTGCGAAATTTAGATTCCAGTTAGTGAAAGTCCAGTGGCAACACCGAAAGGGACTTGGGAACCCGAAGTTGAGATGCGGGGGAGCTATCCAGAGCTATTCGCGGGCAGAGACTTCGAGGACGAAGTCTAATTCAAGCGGGGGAGAGTTGTAAAGTCCGTGTCCCGGTATGGGTTTTTATTGAATCATTTAGCTGTTTTAATATTTTCTCTTAGCGAATTTCATTAACGGGATTGTCAGCAATGACCATAAATGTTATAATTTTTGTAATAAAAGCTATGGAATAGACCTTAACTCCTTTTGGCAAGACTTTAGAACTTGAAGGGCTAAAGGTGACAATTTTTGGATGAGAGTTGCGTGGGAGTAGGTTTAAGAACCCAAACCCCCGCCCCTCCTCTTCTCGTCTTTCTTTCTTCCCATGCAAAGCAAACAAAGAACCCTAGCATCCCATACCCTTTCTCCTTCGTGCGATCCCCGCCGTCGACCAACCCAAAAACCAGCAGCCGCCGGCGGTGGCTGTTCTTCCCTGCCGGCGAGAGCGAGAAAGAGAGCGGCGAAGAGAGAGAGGGCAGCGAAGAGAGAGAGAGAGCGGCGAAGAGAGGGAGAACGGTGAAGAGAGAGAGAGATCGGCGAAGAGAGAGAGAGGAGTTTGGTCGTGGTTGCCGCGAGTCGTCATCGAGGTAAGGTTCTTCCCCCTTTCGTTATGGTTTCTTTTCGTTGGTTTCGTCGGGGTGCAGTCAAACCGCCACCGCCGGCGGCGGCTGCCGCCGCTGACCGCCACTGCTTGGGGTGGCCATGGGTGGTGTGGTGTGTTCTTTAGTCGAAAGCCCCCAAGCCAAGTGAGGAATTGCAGGTCTGTTTGGATTAAGTCTTGGCTTAATAGAAGGTTAAGCCAAGTTATCATTTTATGTGATCAATATCGCTTCTGTCCAGTTCGTATTTCGCCCGTAACTTTTCCGTCGTAGCTCGGATTGAGGCGAATCCAGTGCCCACGGTTCACATTCTGTGCCGGGCACACTTTTTGTGTTTTAGCGGAAGTCCGGTTCGGCCTCTAGCTAGGCGTAAATTGGCTGTTTATACAGCAGGTCCGGATGTGGCAGATCGCGTTCCGTTTTAAAAAGTCACAGTTTCTGCCACTATTTTGGGAAAGCCATAACTTCTGCTAGGAATGTCGTATTGGGATGAAACCAGTGCCAAAAGTTCCCATTCTGAGTCTAGTAAGTTTCTTATGTTTTGCGGAAAAACCAGTTCGGACCGTAGCTAGTGTCAAACTGCTGTTTTATAACGAAAGGTGCTGTTTTTCGCTGTGCAGTTAGCCAATTTTGTAAAATCTGTATTAAATTGTAGAGAAATCGTTAGGAGGTGTATAATATGTCCTTGGAACCCTAACTCAGAGCATTTTCTGGTTATGTAATTTAATTGAGGATTTTCTGGGTTTATGGAGGTCGGAACAGGTCCCGAACAGACCTGTTTGGTTAGACCGAAAAGTCGTTTTAGTGACGATTTAAGGGTGCGTCGTGTTTTAGGGTCCGGGTCTCGTGTTAATACATTTTAACGATTGTTTAGGTGTTGGGAAGTGATCTTGGATTTGTGAAGCTTGAATTATTGTTTGTGAGCTAGGCGCGCTTACGAGGTGAGTTCTCTCACTATAACTAATGTCGGTTATTTTTACATTACGATTTGTACGTGTGTGGTGGTTTTAATTGTTTGTGATGCGGGACTAAATAGTGGGGTGTCTAGTCGAACCTTTATTGTTATGACTACGCGGGTGGCGTAGGAGTTCGGTGGGGCCGAGGTTTATATACGCGGGTGGCGTAGTAACTCGGTGGGGCCGAGGTTTATATACGCGGGTGGCGTAGTAACTCGGTGGGACCGAAGGTTGTATACGTGGGTGGCGTAGGAACCCGGGGGAGCCGGGTAATGCTTGCACGGTTATCGTGTGGTCGGGTGGACCAGCTTATGCCTTTGGGTGGGATGGTGTAGGTATGCATGTTTATGATTTGTTCGTAGACTTGTATGCTGTTTATGTGCAATTATCTGTTTAGAGGTGGTGTGGGAATAACTGTGTTATTTATGGTGTCTGAATTCACTAAGCTTCGTGCTTACCCTTTCCCAATAAATTGTGGTTTCAGGTACGAGTGGCTCCAAGGCGTGACGAGTACACACTGGCGCGTGGGAAGAGTTGATTACTTTTATGATTTTAATTTTAGACATTTATTCCGCTGTTTATTGTTCGTGAGAATATTAATTATGAGTTTGCAAATGAAATGATTGAATTATTAAATGAGTTTTTATTAATGAAATGTTACTTTAAAAATTTTAAATTCCTTGTAATTTTTGGGACGTTACAACTTCGGTTGTCTCCCAACCTTAAACGTTCCATACTCCCGATTTCGGTTTCAGACTCTAAGCCAATCCAAGGTTTGTTCACTAACGAATCCAACAAGATCTTTAATTCCTATTGCTCCTACCATTAATTGCCATCTACATCCAACGAGTTCTAATAGACTCCGAGAATCCATCCCAACATCAATCATCAAACTGGCAGGTTCTGTAACCATACACGAAGGTTATTCCACCAAAACCACTCATCACAATTGAGCATCTTAAGGTTACTACTACCATTACCATCATTCTTTTAAAATCGGACTACAATCCCCTGATTACACCTAGGTGCTTGGCCTCAAGCCTAAAAGTCGACACCTAAATGTACCACCTACCTCAACATAGGTTACCGCGAATTAATTCTATTAATTACAAAGGGCATCATCCCCGCAACCGATACCATTCGGCCTACAGTACTATCACGCGTGGAATACCCAACCTTCCATCGTCGGAGTGCCACACACACTCACTCTTAACTGGGTTATTTACCCTTTCCAAGGTCCTAACGAGTTCAAGGTTTTCAAGTGCGTTATTTAACAAATATGCCATTCACAAAACTTTTTCATAGAAACTTTCAACATAAATATTTCATATTAAATTTAAACGTATGCATAAAACTACTATTATCAATTCGGTAGTTACGCAAAAATGGACACGCTCGTCCCACCTATGAAAATCATGTTGAAATTTATTTCATTGCAGTTCAGATTATCAACAAAACGCAAGAGCGCAATAAACAATTTTCTTTAAAATGAAGCGCCACGGTTCTAGTATGGATTGACTCACGACATGCACGTAAAGTAACTGCTCGACTTTAAACAGGGTGCAACAAAAGGTGTGCATGTATTTCAAAAAGAAGTTGTAACATCCTAAATTTCGTTATTTATTTTAATAAGATTTGGGATGTATTTGTATTTGGAGTAACCTTGAATTATATAGAGTATTATAATTCAATTAGGGTTAAAATACAAATGTTGAAAGTTTAAAGATTTCTTTTGAGAAATATTAAACTTAAGGGTTTATAATGTGTTTTATTGATGTATGAGGTGTGATATGTCATTTCTTTAAAGTTTGAGGTGTTTGGTGAAATTAGTTTATGACTCATCTAATTTTAGCATGAGGTGTCTTGATTTAATGAATCAAGAAGTTGTATGTGTGGGTTTTGTTTTCTGCAAACAGTAGAAAAGTCGAGAGTTAGAGAAAGAAATCGAAAGAAAAAGAAGAAACAGAAGAAAAGTATCTGATTTGGTGATCTTGTGTTGTTTCAATTTAGCCACTGAATCTGAAAAACAAAGTGATCAGAAGTGTTCAGATTGTTGCTAAGGATACTCATTAAGCTGCTGGAATGTGATCAGTGTTCAGAAAGCTGATAAGGTGAGTTTATTCACTCTTATTAAAATTGTTATGGATATGTTATACTTGTGTATAAACTCAGTGGTATGGTTTAATTAAGAAATGATAAGCTAAAGGAGTCAAATGGTGAACTGCATCTGATGAAAGTGACGATGAACAGTGACTTTGCGCAACAGTGGTTTGCGAAAAGTGAGGTTTTCGCAACCAAGGGTTGCGAGTTCTAGACTTTTCGCAATAGAGGGTTGCGAAAAGTAGAGGTTTTCGCAATAGAGGGTTGCGAAAAGTGGAGGTTTTCGCAGCTTTGGCTTGCGAAAAGTATAGCTTTTCGCTACAGTGGCTTGCGAAAAGTTTTGACTTTCAGTAGTAGTTTGAAGCTTTTATGTGGAATACAATCTAATAGTTATATGCTATCTGTTATATGTTTATAACTCTGTTGTTGATGTAAAAACCATGTTATGTTAAATTGTAAGGACTTATTGGTGAGTCCGGAGTTGTTGTTAATTGTTGAGATGTTGATTCCCGATGCTAAATGGCAAAGTGGGGATAATCGTTGAAATTAATATTCTGTACATAGAGATATAGAATATATGTTGAATTGTATAGCTTTAGCATACAATAGAAAGAGTGATGATACACAATTTATTGTGTGGCGTTGGCTAGAAATATGCATCTGGTCTAGTGGGCATAAAGTACGGTATAATGAGAACCGTTTACTAGCCAGGGACTGTTGGGATGCATTTCTAGTTGTTGGAGTGAATCTTGAATCATCTGTGAGGGTCTCTGGTGGTTGATGATCGCGATAAAATAAAATCTCATTTGAGGGACCAGTGATTCAAGGTGGGGAGGAAATACAATGAGGAATAGCAGACTTAGAGTTGCAATTCCCATTGTTAAATGGAAGATCGAAGATTTTCATTGTTAAAGGGAAGATCGGAGATTTCCCAATGGTGAAAGGAAGATTTGAGATAGGCATAAAGTAATTTGTAATCTCTACTTCCGGGTTAAGAAATAGGCAGGTTTTGACTTGTAATTTCTTGGTTAAGAGTTTGACTTCGAATCTGGGATGATTCATGGTAAATTCTTGGTAGTGTTATTATGACTAGATGAATAGTCATAAGTTGGGAATGGGGTAGATTCCCAGTGGTGAAAGGAGTTGTTGTATGGTAAGATGTTTGGAAATAGGTTTGATTTATCTGTTGAGATTTTGATTGTTGAATTTTAATTTGATTTGAATATTCTCACTAGGCGAAAGCCTAATGTTTCAAGTTGAATTTTCTTACCAGGTACAAGCTACCGGGAAGTAAGTGGGGATGAGAGACGAGAACTTTTGAAGGAATCAAACTTGGAGATAACAGGGGATCTATTTGTTCTTTTGGATATTTTGGGACAGATGATTAGATAACCTAGTTAATCTGATTATGATGTATGATTAGATTATAGGTTATTTGAATTAGACATTCGTTGTATATAGAAACCTGACTGATGATCCTCTTGTTATATAAGTTTGAAGTTTTATGATCATAACTTGTGGAGTTTTAAAGGTTTAAATTAGCCCTGTTTTTGGGTGTTACAGAAGTCCAACGACATTTGACTCCAAAATTTTCCTTTTTACCATAAAATGGCATGGAACAAGGTTTACCAACAAAATTTTGCGCGCGTCAGTTTATTATACAAAACGATGAAACGGTTTACAAATACACCTTAGTCAACACACAAAATGACTTGTGCAAGTTCCATATTTAAGACAAAACCAATATGTTTTCATCACTTTGAAAGTATCGGCTAAAACTTCATAAAACCTCACATTGAGGTAGGCATGCAAGCTGGTAACACTTCTTAGAAATTTATTGTAATGACACACATGCACTAAATAACCCACACCAAAATTTCAAGAGATGAAATTCTTTAAATTGATTTCCAAAATTTCCTCAAATGGTCACATAACGACACCCGAGCGAAATGTTTCTGACCAGATTGCACACAACAATGTATTCTCCAAAAACTAGGAGGAAACAAATGCTAGTAAATGGTTGACACCAAAAGGGTTCAAACCTATTTTCAAATCCCAAATTGCACCAACGGTGCGCATCAATGTTCAAAACGTAGGGTTTCCCATTTTCCCCAAGTTTAAGCAATTCATTTTTCCAAAATTCTCAACACGGAGTATTTTCATCAAACGTTTCGTACTAGTAACATAAAACGTCAGTATGTCAATGCTTAAAATGTATTTGTTAAAAGAAAATACTCAAAATGCACATTTCCCCCAAAATCAAAAGGCTTTCAATTTTCCAAAATATTCGACAATTCAAATTTGACCAATGTCATTGACTCATACATTCGTGTTTTTCAAACATCACGTATCGTAAGCTATCCGTGATCCCCACACCACTAAAACATACTTTGACCAAATGACCTTTCATTTAAACAAGGAATTAATAAAACATTTTCGTGCACGACTCGATTATCAAAGTATCGAGAAACAATGGTTACCAAGCTATGTATACCTCTAAGTCGATATAAAGCCTTTACATGAAGTGGTAATAAAATCTTTAACTGACCGAAAGCGCACCAAGCAAATTATTATGAAATGTCACTAAAATGTTCTTTCATGCATCACTTAAGCCATGTATAAATCAATCCATACACTGAACTATTTGCAACGAAAATACTTAACAACCCAAACTCTTGAAAGAAAAGTTACGCGACACTAGAGTCCCAAACTCATCTCTTCTTAGTCGCCTTATGGCATAAAAATAACTTTTCTCACCAAAACTCGAGTGGGACCAAATGCCCAACATAACTCGTAAACTTTTCACATAAGCAAATAGAGTATGCATATAGTAAAATTGTACCCACACGACACAAAACGTCGTAAAATAAAACTCCATGAACTTCAATGAACTCAATGACCTCAAGTCAATAAAACGGCACTAAACATCATGCTTCCAAAGCCAAATCGCTATAAGCAAAATCATGAATACGACGCCAAAATCCCAAAAATCCCCTTCTAGGGTAATATCATATAGACAACATTGTTTAACAACTCACATTAAACAAATTCCCAAAATAACTTTACATAGACATAATGGAAAATTACTTTCCGTCCAAACTCTAACATATGTGGAGAAGATCCAATGTTAAAGTCACATGCCGTAGTTATTGCCCAACATCTTAAACATCATAAAATATGATTATCATTATATCCAAAACAAATGTTGAACAATAATGAAATAAGGCAAAACGAATTCCGACGGAGTTTGCGACTCTCACAATAAAATGGTTTCATGCACGTTAAAACCACGATTCAAAATCTTGTGTGTGTGCCAAACATTTCCCAAAATTCATGACACAATCCATATAAGGATTGGAAACACAAGAAATAGTTGATGATTTTTTTTTTCAAAATAAACTTTGTGCATGACTTAGTCGGCATTCAACATCTCAACTCATACCCTTCCAAATCCCTCCGGTCCACTATTGTCATCCGGATGCTTTAACCTCTTAAGGCAAGTTGGGAATTACATCAATTTACTTTACGGTTTTTCCCCAAATCAAAGTCGGCTCAATCAGCCTATGGTTCTAGTCCAACCATCAATCTTGACCCGAAATGGTCTACTTAAAGCAAACATCATGCTTATCGTCACTCTAAGTGACTAATACTAAAAATCGTTCATCTATTCCAGCGACTACTAGCTTAGTACCTCCTTTACTACCCCAACGATCATCACATTAAAGTAATTCAAGTATGCACATGTACTAGTAGGTTCACCATGACACTGGCCAAGTGTCACTATGAACGCACCGTACATGATTATCCTTGTTACTCTCGATGTGATTCTCGTTTCTAATAACATCCATCAACTTCAAAACATCCTATCTTAAAAGTGCCTATAGGTGAATTTCACTCTCTTTTACTTAAACAAACACTAGTTTGAGTGTAACGTCCCAAAAATTACAAGCAAATTTAAATTTTTTAAAACATACATTTCATTAAAACAACCATGATTTAATAATTGACGTCTTAAATAAAATTAACGTCGTTACTTCAAACCATCAACAAAGTTTATGCAGCGGAAAATTTCATAACTAAATTCAAGGGTTCAAAAGTGAAAGTTTAATAATAATTGACACTCCGCGCTCCATGTGTGTACGGTCACGCCCGACTGCCGCCCGCACCTGAAATAACAACACATTGGGAAAGGGTAAGCTAAACGCTTAGTGAATCCATCCACACACGTAGGTAGCAACCCCACGCATATCGCCCCTACTCGCAAGTAGGCAACATCACCATCATCACGAATATCAAACCACATAATGATTATTATATAAGCACGAACCTCGGTCCCACCGAGTACACAAAATACATTAATACAAGCTCAGTCCCACCGAGCCCTCGGTCCCACCGAGTAATTAATACAAGCTCAGTCCCACCGAGTAAAAATTGTTGTACTAGCTTAGTCCCACCAAGCCCTCGGTCCCACCGAGCCCCTCAGTCCCACCGAGGTGTACACATGCATATATATATATATTCCACATACGAATCTAATAAATCACAACCAGTTATCACATCCCATCTAGTTCACGTAAGCACATAAATACACGTAATCACACGTAACACAAAATAACGACATACATGAAATTCCTAACTACGCGGTGAGAGAACTCACCTCAAGGCTAAGCAACGTGATCACGAAACGCAACACCAACACGGCAATCTTCTTCACTTTCTCCCACCTAAATACGTATAAAAAGTCAAAGGAAAGTCCCGACCCATAACACGTTTACTAGCTTTCAAACGACTAAATATTCCAGCTTTTTCTTAAAGGTTACGGGTCTGTTCGGGACCTGTTTTACCCCCTTAAAACTGATAAATACAGAAATTAAAAGTCATAACTACGAAGTTCTCAGTCTTACGATTTCAGGGACGTATCGCACGCGTCCTAACGACTTTTCTATAATTTACTATAGAATTTACAAAAATGCTTCGCAGAACAGCGAACACCCGGACCTTTCAGTACAACATGGCAACTTCGCCCTAGCTATGGTCCGAATTGGTCTTTCCACAAAACAGAGGAAACTTAATAGACTCCGAAGCGAAACTTTTGGCACCAGTCCCATCCCAAACCGACATTCCAAGCAACAGTTATGCGTAAAACAAAACAGGGACAGAAAGCTGGAAGTTTTTCGGACCAGGCTGTATAAACAGTCCCATACGGCCCAGCTACAGGCCTAAACGGACTTTCGGCAAAACACGAAAAACTTTCCTGACTCGATTAGTGAATTTTGGCCACCGATTTCATTTCAATCCGAGCTATGAGTAAAAAGTTACGGCCACGACAAAACAGTGGCAGAAAATCGACCTTCCCATAAAATGACAAATCACCAACTTGCGACCACTTTTTCACCTAGCTAGAGGCTGAACCAGTTTTCCGCTAAAACACGAAAAACGTGGTCGACCCCGTACTGGAATCGTGGGTACCAATTTCGGCTCAATCGGAGTTACGAGCAGAAAGTTATGAGCCACGCAAAACAGTGGCAGATTACAATGATTCACATGAA
Source organism: Saussurea involucrata (assembly GCA_033807775.1). Lineage (NCBI taxonomy): Eukaryota > Viridiplantae > Streptophyta > Magnoliopsida > Asterales > Asteraceae > Saussurea > Saussurea involucrata. The sequence continues at coordinate 10,224,708 of CM066322.1, read as the reverse complement.
ATGATAAAACGGTTTTAGATTAGGATTAACGGTTCAAGATTTAAGGTTACGGTCAGGGTGGTTTTAGGGTTACGCCACGGGCACCACCCACTGCCACCTCCGGCAGTGGGGCACGGCGGCGGCGGCGTTCCGGCGACACCCACACCCACACACACCTCGTCTCTCCGTACCACCCTCACCCTCTCGCTCCCCATCACGGCTGCCACAAGCGAATCCTACCAGCACACACACATATACCCACCTGCACACAGCCACCGCCGTCCACCCACGACCACCGTAGCGGCGGCGTGCGGCGGTGGTTGCCTCGCCGGAAAAACGCACAAAAACGAGATGGAGCGAGAGAATGACTTACCTTGCGATGTTGCTCCTCTCTCTCGACTTCTCCGGCGATTGGTGGCAGCGACCTCCGGCGACTGGAACGGTTCTCCGGCAACTGGAAGAAACTTCCGGCGACCCACTCTCTCTCTCTTTGCTCGGTTCTCTCTACTTGCGATCTCTCTCTCTCACTTTCTATCTCTCTCGGCAATTGAAACCCAAAAGAAAACCATCAAGAAAGAACAAATGGGGGCTGTTTGTTGCTGCCATTGGAAACCGACGAAGAGAAAAAGGGGGGGGGGTCGGTCCCCCTTCCTTGGCCGTTCACATGCACAAAAACCCATTGGCCACCTTTGACCCCTAGACACTAACCCTTTGACACTTTTGGTCCCTAAGTTTCCATAACATTGTAAAAAGGGAATGAGGTTTGCCACACATAACATTCGAGGTCCCCTTTGACAACTTCCGTTAACAAGACTCGCTTTAAAAAATAAAATAAAAATAAAATAAAATAAATAAATACATTAAGAATTTTAAAAAAACCAAATCGGGACACGGGCTTTACATTGAGTCTAGGTATCCAAAATCAACACCTAAATCTCTCAAACTTATGCTCTGATACCAACTTGTAACACCCTCAAATTTTGGACGAGCAACTAACTTTAAAATTCAATAAAATAACCAATTAAATGTAATTACTTCTACAATTCAATCCTTAAGTACCTCGGAAATTAAAACACCATAAATTCATAATAAAATAACTAAATCGGGTGCTACTTAACACCACACGAATTGCTAGTCCAAACTATTGCGGAAGACTTCACTAATTAAGTCACCTCTCGTGCACTCTACTAGCACTCGCCACTTCACAATGTAGCTAGAGTTACCCCAACCTGAGCCTGTTGCACATGCCGTCAAATAAAAAGGGGTAGGCTAACGCCTAGTGAGTTCAAGCATTTTATCATGACTATATAAAATCATAAATCGGAAGATAGTAGTTTTAGTCATGATTTGAATAAATCTTTAAACGAGATTTTGCGACAAAGATTATCATTAGCAAATCATTTGATAAATCGACAACTTCAACTTAAATAAATGATTTTCTAAAAGGGATTGTATAAAAGACATCGACAACCCATTTTCCAAACGCATACAGTTTCTGAGAGGAAAACTTCCAATGAAAATTGTTTCTCTGCAAAGGACTCAAATCCAAAACTCACATCAAGAGTTAATTAATAATAATTTCTCAAATAATCGCCACTGCGAATAAAACTTCAGCAGTTAAAACATTCAATAAGAATGTAACATAAATCCGTCCAACAATCATGGAAAACAATCCATATGCATGTAATATAACCTCAACAATGCGAATAGATAAAATACCCGAAATCAACACCCTTCGGTGACGGGGGAGACCCGATCTCATCGAATGTGGCAAACACATAAATTAAACAACGATTAAGTAAATGCAAGTAAGCTTCTTGGATTTGGAAAACAGATGACATCAATCATACTAGGTCTTTAGTCAATCCTCGGCATCAATCATACTAGATCTTTAGCCCATCTTAGACATCAACCATACTAGGTCTTTATTCTATCTTAGACATAAACCATACTAGGTCTTTAGTCAATTTTCGGCATCAACCATACTAGGTCTTTAGCCCTTCTTAGACATCAACCATACTAGGTCTTTAGTCCAAGCCATCAAGTTCAATCCTACTGGATCTTTACCTTGGGAAAACTCACCATCCGAAATAAGATTACTCGACTTAAATATAAATACATGACCCCAAAAGAATAACTAATGCGTTCAAATCATGTAAACCTCAAATATGATGCACTCATGCAATGCAAACCCCAAGCCCACATCGAGCCATTTAAACCGGACAATTGTCCCCAAGACTTACTCACAGTCAAAACCGAGCAAACGTGTTCCAAGCTTGCTAGACCCATAAATGTCGGTCATCATCGCATAAAATGCGTTTAAACATAGTTTAGGTAAGCAAGTACCACAAAACTATCATTAACCCCAAACTCAACATGGGTTAAACAAAAGGGTTTTCCCAAAGGACTCACACCCTTAATATTTTTAAAATGACTCATAACACTAAAAGTGAATTTTCCTAAATGGTTTATTAAAATCATTTACAATAACATGATTAAACCATCAAATAAACCTCATTTTGAGCAATTAACCTTTTAAAGACAATTATGGCTTCTAACCATCCAAATATTCAATAGCCCTAAATATGGGTGTTTTACACATTTATGAAGATAAACAATTCAAAAAGAGTTAAACCATTCAAATATCTCAACCACGTATATTTTCAAGTAAAACACACAAATATTTGGAAAATACTCATTTTGGCATGTACAAAGTTTTTGCAAAGTAACTTGAACTCACCTTTGCTAGATTTAGCTAAATCTAGAGTTTCTCCAACGTAAGCTCCTTTGATGAAGTTTGCATCCTCAAGCCAAAACTTCCAAAACCTAGATTTATGAGTTTCCAACCATCAATACCGAAGTCTAACCATAAGGAATCATCATCCATCCATAATATACCAAATACCCAACTTATACCAAACCCAAGTTTTTATAGATAAAGAAAACGAGATTTCTTTATCAAATCAACACCAAAATCGTCCCACAACAACACAAGGTAAAAAGAAGATGAAATCAACAACAATAACATCTTTGGGTAGGAATAGATTACCAACACTTGACTCCTCCAAAAGATGGCTCCTAAACTCCCAAAAAGCTTCAAACCTTCAAGTGTTCAACAATGGAGGAAATGGGTTATTTTGGGTAGAGAAGATGAAGAGGAGAGGAGTTCTAGGGTTTCTAGAGGGAGGGGACGATTTTAGAGTGAGAGAGAGAGAAGTCGATCTTGCTGCTGAAATAAGAGAAATGAAGCTGAACTCTCAAAAAACCGGTATTCAAACAGAACTCGTCACTTCTTTCGTGACTATGCCCTCGCGACTTTGCCCAGGGCATTGTCGCGGGGCAATGTCGCCCTCGGTTGCCCACTTTCTGCCTGATTTCGTTCAACACCCCCCCTTCTGCGCGACAATGCCACTGCGACTATGACCAGGGCATAGTCGCCGGTCATAGTCGCCGTAGGTGGTTCACCTGTTGTTCCGAGCGAGAACTGATCCAACCAAACCCTTTTTCGGTGTTTACTCTCGATCTAGAAACACATATGCGAAAATATAACGAAAGTCCAAATACAAGTCATTCGAATGCGGAAGTACTCATACGGTTGAGGCATGGTTCAACTTACTTAGAAATTTGGGTTGTTACACAGTGTGTAATGTGATGTTAGAAAGAGGAAGCATCAGATGAAAGTATTTTCGGGGTTTTCGGACGAGGTGTACGATTTGTTAATCAAGTCATTGGAGCACGTGGTTTGTAAGTTGGCATTGTGACACGACCATTATCGGATTAGAATGTCGGAGCGACCGTGGGTGGTTACCCAAAGGAGAAACCGAGTGTTTTTGGTTGCGTGAGTCACTAAGTAAGTATATTTTAGGATCTGGAAAGGGCTAAAGAGGATGTTGGATAAGTGAGTCTAAGAGGTGGTGTAGTAGATGCTAAATCTTTAAGGAATGTGAATTGTTTCCTTTTGTGCGAAAGGATTAGTCCGAGAAAGTAACAGATTAGAAATCAAGGAGTGTGTAGTGGCTTCGAGGACCGGTGTCATTTGGGATGACTGGGTTGGATGCCTCAAGTTAGATTATTGGCTATGTGTAATAACGAGAAAGTGTTATCAGCATGTGGAAAGATCGGAAGAGAGGGGCAAGTAACGTGGGAAGGCGAAGATAGTATGTCGGAACAAGTGAGTAGGATGGAAGCAGTAAGCTCGGCAGTAACACCGAAAAGGTGGAGTAGTGTGTGTAGATTGTCATCAGTAAGTGTGCGAACTCCTGGAAAGAGTATAGAGGAAGAGGATTTGTGCATGTCTTTGTACGGGAAAGAAGTGGAAAAAGGGCAGTTGAATGAGTTGAGTTGGTGATATTGTGAGAAACGTTCAAGCGAACTGATCGTTCAGTGTAAGCTATTGAGAGCAGTAGGGTGTGATCATGGTTACTCCTCCTAGTTGAGTGGGGGTAACCGAAGTTATGTTATATGACTGGACGCTTGTGGCAAGCAGTGAGAAATTGATGAGCCTTCAGGATAAGTCAATTCGGATAGGTGAACACTCCAATGAGGAATCATGGAAGTTTTCTGCTTTTGGTCACGTATAAGTTGGAGTGATAAAGGGGTGAGAACGTATGAATTAGTTGTCGAGCTGTAGCCGATGTGACTCGGGAAGGGAGTATAGTCGGCTCAGTCGTGTGTCGATTGGAAGAAGTAATCTAGAAAATTTATGAACCCCGAGGAGGGAACTCCTAGGTGTAAGTTCGTCGGGATGTACAAAGTTGGCTTTGCGCCAAGTTGTCAGTGAGTGAATTTTCCTAGTTAAAGATCCTCGTTGTTGTGGCGGGGAATTCCGCAAAGTTCTTTCTCTTAAGGAGATAAAGATGTATGAGAGACCTTAATTAGACATGTTTAAAACCGTGAGTCCCGGTGTATGGACGAAAGCGAGCAAATTGAGGTGCGACTGGCCTTGGAATTATCAGGTGGTATTTAAGCGAGTATAGTGATCAGAGATGTTACGAGTATATGGTGCAGGAGGGCACGTTATAGCAAAGTGGTGACTCATCGATGGCAGTTTCAAAGTTTAGAGTACGGATATGTTTTCCATCCGAACGGTTTGGGGTGGCCGAGTAGAACTGAGTTGGTTGGATTGAAAAACATAAGACTTTTCAACCTTGAAGTTTGAGAGAAAGGTTAGGTGGACTAAGTCTGTGGATCCGTCGAAGTTATGGAAGTTGAATAGATAGTGCGCGATCTTGAGGTACTCGATGAGATTTTGAGAAGAAATTCATAGTGTGAAGCACGTCTCTTTTATGGAGAGCCGATGTGGGAAGCGAGATGATGGCGACCTTGCAAGAAATACTGACGGTAAGGAGTTGACCTTCGCCATTATTGAACGAGTTGGAGCCGTGGCATACATGCTAGACTTGTCGGAAGAATTAAAGGGAGTTCATTCAACGTTTCGCGTCTCGGACATAAAGAAGTGTTTGACAGAAGCAGATGTGGCTGTTCCCTTGGTGGATATCAACGTTGATGAAAAGTTGACTAATGTCAAGGAACCGATAGAAATCGTGAGTAGTAAGGTTTGCAAAACGAAGAACCAAGAGGTCCGACTAGTAAAGATTCGGTGGATGTATCATAAGGGGCGAGAGACAACTTGGGAAATCGAAGGGGATATGAGGTCCAGATACCCTCATCTTTTCGATGATGGAATTCCGGGGACGGAATTCTTTTGAGGGGGGAGTGTTGTAATAACCGAGATATTAATCGTCAAGATTTAAGTGTTGTGAAGAAAATTGTAAAATCAAAAGTTTAGGGGCCAAAGCTGTAAATGTTGAAAAGGTATAAAAGCCCCAATTTTGGGCTAAAAACCCTAGGAGCCTATCTTGTGTGTGTGTTTAGCGGCTGGAGAGAAAGAGAAAGAGCAAGAGGAGAAATGGGTGCAAGAACAAATTGGAGAGAAGGAATCATCAATCAACAAGATTGGAAGAGAAAAGTGGATTGGGAGTCCGATTCTACAGTGATCCTATCAGGTAATCCCAAACTCCATTTCTTATTTTTAATGTTCATCTTGATAATGGGTTTGTTTGAGGGTTTTAGCTAAAAGTTGAGGAAAAAGCCCTAATGGGAGATTGGACAATCATCCGTGTGTTTTAGCAACAAAAGCTAGTAAAGGAAAGGTCTAAGTATGTTTATTAATCTGTTTGTATCGCCTTATCGTTTGAATTAAGGGCGATTAGCAGAGATTTCGTTCCCAGAATCGCTCAGCCGTAGTATCCGGACACCTCCCTTGTGGCGATGGTTTCCGAAAGTGAGAAGAATCCGGTAGTTTCCGGAAGTGAGAAGAATCCGGTAGTTTTCGGAAGTGAGGAGTTCCGGTAAATAGGAGTTTCGGAAAGTAGAATGACCAGTAAGTTGATACCCGGTAAGTGGGTACCCGGTAAGTTGGTATTCGGTAAGTTGGTATCCGCTATGTTGGTACCCAGTAAGTTGGTGTCCGATAGTTGGGCTAGTGTCCGGTAAGTGTCCAAATTGTTAGTATCCGGAAAGAGTTCCCGGATAGCCTATGCCCGGATAGTCAGTTTCCGGATAGTTCAGAGCCCAGATAGTTCTGTATTCAGCTGATATTTATCCCACTTACTCAGGTATTCGAATTGAAGGACAGAAGTAAAGAAAGGAAAGTTATTAAACGCGCCATGTGAGTTTTTCTAACTAAAATACGTGATTTTATACGTGTTTTCTAAAGAAAGTGAATGAGTAGAAATGCCATGTTATTTTACATGATTTTATTTGTTTGAAAGCTATGTGAGATGTATGCATACATTGTGGTAGACGTAAACTGGCTAAGTCGGGAGGTAGACCCGCCAGTGCTCATGCCGGGAGGGTGACCCGTTTATGCCATGCAAGGGAGTATCCAGTAAGGCAGCGTGAGACTGACTCGTTGTCACTTTTGAGTGACTTCAGGGTGCCATTTACGGGAGCGGATTTATCCATGAAAGTTTATGTAAAGTTATGTGATAGTTTTATGAAAAGTTATGTGAAAGTTTATGCAAAGATATTTGAAAGTTATAAACTGTTTTGAAATGATTTTTTGAGAACCGCCAGGAAGGAGCTCACTAGACCTCATGGTCTAACCCTCGCATTTTCCAAACTAAACCTTTTCCGGTAAGCAGATAGTAAGAGGCTCATGTGAGTGAGCAAGAGCAGGATAGAGTACAGATGCAGGTAGAGACAGTGTCTTTGGCACTTATAGAAGCTAGTATGTTCTCAGTTGTGTATAGGTTGTTTCCGCCAACCTAAGTTTTTGAGTCAGATGTAATGAATCTTTGGAACACGTATTGTAATTCTTTAAATTAAATGCTGTGTATGCCTTATTTAGACTGGGTTGTTACAATATCTTCATTAGGTTTTGAAGTTGGGAGAATCGAATATGGCCTTGACGTGGAACGGGGTGTGCGATAGGAAGATGGAGTTTAGACAGAATTGCTTGCATTCCCTGGACCAAAACTCCAGCAAAACCAAATGCAGGCAAACCTGGGCCAAATGTCGATAATTATTAGGAGAGAACCAAATGATGATAAATAGGTAAAGCTCAAAATGATGATCGATGATTTCAGATATGGATACGATGTTTATTAGTGGTATTCAATCTGCTCACAGTGACCATTTACTCTCACGATCTGCCCTAAACTGATCTGCTCCCTACTCTCACATCTCTATGACCAAATCATGATTTGTTGTCCTAAATCCTCTTTTTCCTCGTCGATGTCAAGAACTGGTCCCAAAACCTCCCCCCCTCGATGTTGCTTGTGGTTTTGATTAAGAACGACATGAGGTTTTAGAGCGAGATGATGAAGGATAAGTGATTTGAGATTTGGTCCGAGATACCGATCTGGTGACATTCATAGATATGGCACTGGTTGTGTTCATGGGTACATGTTTGAAGTTAAATGGAAAAATCAAGACAAGAGTAAACTGACCAAAATACGTTTCGTTAATTGGATTTAACGGAAAAAAATAACGGGCGTTAAAAGAAGAGACCAAAGCAAAAATAAAATGATAAACGCGAAGGACCAATCTGAGTTCAATAATTTAGAGACAATATCTATTAAAATTAACTAACGTTAGGGACCAAAAATAAAGTTTACTCAAATTTTTTGTCACCATTTAATTTGGTTGGATTTTGTGTGACTGTGTTTTTTTTATTAAAACCTAGGGCAAATGGTAAAATAGAACATAGAATTGAATTTAAAAAAAAACAAAAAAAAAACAAAAACTGGGAAATTAATTCTATCCGGACGTCACTGTACTTTTCAGGTTTGGGTATCATCCTCCTAGGAACTATAACCAGGTGCTACGTGGCAATTATTTTACCTTGCTTATTATTTTTTTCATTTTTAACGATCAAATATTAAATATAGATGCATTAAATAAGATGATGTAAATTTGCACAACACTAATTACTTCAAAAATAAAAAAATGTTACAAATTTTATTTTATAAGAACCAGTCACATTATAAATTCATGATTAAAAAATAGTCAAATTAAATAAATAAATAAAGTTATTAAAAAGTGCTTTAATTAGATCTTAATTTTTTTTTTGGATAAAATTGAAAGCAAAAAACTTGGGTAGGAGCCAATAGTTTTAGGGTAGAAAATTAGGTGGAGGCCCATTTTATCGAGAGCAGGAACCAATGGCCCCCCACTTATCTCCTTCACCAGCACCTACAATAGCCTATTTAAGACATAAATTAATTATTAAAAATTTACCAATTTACGCTAATTTAATATAACACTAATAGGGTATTAATTTTAATGGTCAACATTGCTCGTCATCGTCGCAACCACCTTTGGCTACCTCCACTATAACCACCACCACCATTGGTTACAACTATCACCGTCCGCCACCGCCTCTATCTCAATACGTCGACCATAATTGCTAGTGTGAGGTTTTTTGATATTTGACTTTCTATAAAGCCAATATAGAAATGTTATTGAAGATCTCTTAAACCTAAAGATGGCTAAATAGGACAGGAGACCGGCTTGGACTGCGACCAATGGGACTTATGTGAACCGTTTATGGTACAGTTGAGGACCGCTAAATTAGGACAGGAGACCGGCTTGGACTGCGACCGATGGGACTTATGTGAACCGTTTATGGTACAGTTCAGGACCTGTTATATGATTTGTGGATTCCAAGGCCCATTTGGGACCGATTATGTTGAAGCCTAGCTTTTATAGATTATATTACAGATTTAAAAAAATATTTACATGATATTCGATTTTTTATAATGTTTGTTAAGTCTTTTAAGTTTTTATCTACTTAAATATATTTTTAAAGTATATTGAAATTAAAAAATCGTAATTATAAACATGTAAAATATTTTTGTATAAAATAATTTTTTTCAAATATACTAGATACGTAACTGCGCGCGATGCGGCGCAAAATATCTCGAATCTAAAACCGAGAATTCGAAAAAATAATTTTGTTTCATTTCATATTTATTCGCTTTTAAATCGCATATCGGATGTATAAAATTAAAGGTCAATATGGTTAATTGGTCAAAAAAATTAAAAAATATTCGTTCGATAGTGGGGTCTTCAAACCCACAACATTTGTGCTCATTTTGAAGGTTTTGATGAACAGTTATATTGCTATAATTTATAAAAAAAGAAAAACATATTTGTTTAATGTATTTTAGTTTATGTATGTTGATATGATAAGGATGTAAAATGAAAAATGAAAAGAGAATGTATATAAAGTAAATTCAATAACTAATTATAATGGTATAATTTGTAATTTAAAAATAAAAAATAATTTTATTTTTAATTATCATGTTGAACGTCAGAAGTTTTAAAGCTTTTAAACTTGTACATGATGTATTGAGATTTGTATTTCTTAAAAATTCAATAATAACCGTAAATGAAATTATTTTTAAAAAAGTATAATAGATAAATATAGATAACTCAATGAAGGCTTCTAAGGTTGTACATGATGCTTCTTTTATTGTAATGTTAGAAAGTAGCCCAATGTTGAAAATAACTGTTATTCCCTTTTTTATAAAGTAGTATAGATATAGATATTCTTAAAAGCTGCCCCAGGCCCGAGACAGGATTTGGGATCGGTAAGCCGGTAACCGGGACCTAGATTAGTCATAAGATTTTGGGCAAAATGCGCGAAATAACAACCTACTTTCATTTATTTCTTTATCATAGCATTGTACTTTCATTTTTTCTTATTACAACAATGTACTTTCAATTTATTTTTTATTAGGGCATTGTAGTTTAAAGAATTTATCTATTATAGCATTGAATAACCTTTTAATATAAATTTACCCACTATACCAGATTTTCATGCCACCTCATTGTCCACATAGGCTGTCCACGTGTACTATAGTGCTGACGTGACATTTCTTATTACAGCATTGTATTTTCAAAATTATTTAGTTTTAATTTTTTATTATTTAACGTAATCAAACATGTTTACCAAAATTATAATTTCATAAAGATCGCTATTACGCGAATAAAAATGTTCTCAAATCGTATTCATCGTGAATTTAATGGCGTAGTTTGTAATGCCAAAAACTAAACAAGTAGAACATCTTTTCAAAAAATTACTCATCCTAATCACGTTTGTCTAATTACAATAAAATAACACTCAAGTTGAACCCCCTTTGATCACTTGGCCTCCTTTTCTTTGGTGATACTTGTAGATTTTCTTCCTTAATGTGATCCTTTCAAAGTATTATAGGTATCCTATTATGATGATCAGGTAAGTTGGATGGAATGCAAGGTAAGTTGGATAGAATGCATTGTGGTTGTTGCTGAAATTTTCAGTTTGTTAATATCCAGGAAGTATGCCTATATTCTTTTTCTTCTAATATATTAATGTATATTGAAAATTTATAGGACGCTCTAAAATCCTGTCTCCTTGTCAATGCTCCTTTGCTGTATAGATTAGCTTCTCGAGTACATTGAGGGGGTGTTTGGGAGTGTTTTTTGAGTCCAAAAGTGTTTTTGGCCAAAAGTGCTTATTGACTTATTGCTTTTGGAAAATGAGTTTTTAAAAAAGTGTTTGGATTAGCTTTTGTGGTAGAAAAAGTCAATAACTTATTTTTTAAAAAGTGTTTAGCTTAGCTTATACATGTAAAATGACCAAAAAGGACATGCCTATACATTTTTAGACAAAAAATATTTTTTTAGGTTAAAAAAAATTTTAGGTTACAAAAACTAGGTTAAAAAAAATATTTTGACAAAAAATATTTTTTTTAACAAATATGAGAATTTTAGGTTAAAAAAATTAGGTTAAAAAAATATGAGAATTTTAGGTTAAAAAAATTGAGGTTATTTTTGTAATTTTGGCGGCCAAAAGCTGTTTTTCAATCCAAAAGTCAGGAAGAGGTGACTTCTTCCAAATCGCGTTTGCAATGTAATCCAAATGGAGTTTCAAAAATGCTTTTGCATTTGCCAAACAAGCTTTTTAACTTATTGACTTCTTGAAAAGCCAATAAGTCAATAAGTTGTTTTAAAACACACTCCCAAACACCCCCTGAAAGTATAATGTCTTAATAAAAAATATATTGAAAGTACATTGCTGTAATAAAAAAAAATGAAAATACAATGCTATAATAAAGAAATAAATAAAAGTAGGTTGCTATTTTGCGCATTTTACCCTACGATTTTTAGTCAGGTTTGAAATAAGAATCGGCCCACCCTGTTTTTAAAGGAACCGACTTAAAACCCACCGGTCGGACGACGACCCATTCTTAAGCCTCACCGCCAAACTATTCCACCGACTGAGCCGGACCTAACCTAAACTAACCCAACCCAGCGAACCCATGCATCATACATCTGGTTTTCGGTTTCTTCTTGCTTCCCGCCAAAAATGGCTTCCCTAACAATTTACTCTCTTCGCTCGTCTCATTAATGATTTCTGTATAGAAAACAGAATCTGGAAGCAATGGAGGAAGCTGAACCAGAGAAGCAACTACGAATAATAACCGGATCATTAACTCAGAGGAAACCCTTGTCCAATCTCACAAACCTCATTCCTCAATCCCACCCTCACCAATTCAACAAAACTACATTCTCCGCCGCTGCCGCCATCTCCGATTCCATTACCGGATTCGCCCTAAATCGTAATCGTCTGAAACACCGGAGTATCGTTCCGGATGATCAACATTCTCTTCCGAATCCTCGTACTCCCACTTCTGGTACTTTTATCTCTCTCTCTCTCTCACTCACACACACACACAAATGCGGGTTTATGCTTTATTCTGTTACTAGTTCTGCATTTAGGGTTTTGATTTCAAATTAAGAGTAAGATGCGTGTTTCTGAGTTCAACTTGGTTTGTTCTTATACTTAACTGGATCCATTTTTTTTTTCTCAAGTCTCTAGCAGCATGGTTCGGTTGGATTCCCATGGTATTGTAAATTTGTAATTAGGTTTAATTGATTCGATCTAAATTTCCATTTGAAATCTAAATTGTAGAATATAGATCACTTTTGTTTGTAACCTAATCCCCTTGTCCACGCCCATAACTTGCATTTTGGTTTGTTTAAATTACAGTGGTAATACCATGATTAGGGCCATATCTTACACTTCTCTGGCTTAATTCCTCTGTTCATGTTTTACGTTCGTTTGGCTTTACCATCCTCGTAAATCTTATCGTCTGTGTAGTGTACAGTCAACTGTTACACGCTTCCAAATTGTGTAGGAATCTGTGAATCATGCCTGTTTCATCAATGGTTCTATGGATTACTATGATTGTATCCTTTTTGTAATATCGGGTAAGTAAATTGATATTTGCATCATGTAGATGATTGGATTGGTGATGGGAATCACATAGCTTATAGTCGAAGATCGACAATGCTGAAAACCAAGAAGAAGATAAAGGCTGCTGATGTTCAAATGCCACTTTCTGAGTTTCAAGACAATGGGAAGGTAGTTGCTAAACCTATCGAGTATGGTGTTCTAGAGAAGAAAGATAAAGGAAGTATTCATCATCCTCTATTGAGGACCAGAAGCAACAGGTTATTTGGTAACTTGATTATTTGCCATTTTTGATTCGGTATAGTGAACACCCCTAGAAAATAAAAAGATAAGCCACATCAGATGCCGTTAAATTATCACTGACGTTATTTGTGCTCCTTGCTGTTGGGTAGGAATGAAGTTGATGGAGCAGAAGATGCATTACTATCGAAGTCACCAACAGATCCTCTTCCGAATAATAAGGTGTGTTTATTTAACCCTTTTCTATACGAATCTTAGGGCCTGTTTGTTAGCAGCTTAATGAGTTAATGAGACTCGTAGCTTATTCGTTTAGATATACATGACTATTTGGTAGTGACTTAATGATATAAAAAGTGGCTCATTCGGTAACCTTCTAGGGGGGGTGCTTTATACAGAAAACCAAGTTTTCTCCAAACATGTCCCCCCCAAATCCCCCACCAAACACTTTGTTAGCAGCTTAATGAGCTTAATGAGTCTCACAGCTTATTCGGTCAGGTATACATGACTGTTTGGTAGAGACTTAATGATATAAAAAGTGGCTTATTTGGTAACCTTCTAGGGGGAGCTTTATACAAAAAGCCAAGTTTTTTTTCCAAATCTGTTCCTCCCAATTAAAAACACGCTCCTTCCATCTATGAAAAAACCCTCCAAAACAAAAACTTTCCCTATATATACAGACAGATTAATCCCATGACTTTATACTGTTTTGGGAATTGCATCTCTTGGATTATCTTTTGCAGTCTTTTCTCACTCTTCAACTTCTCTCCCAGAGTTTCATTTTAACATATATCACTTAACTCTTGGTCTAATTCAGTATCCATGCAACTGGGTTACTATTTTTTTCGGTGTCTAGCATCACATTTATTTGCAGAATTTAATGTACCATATAGAATGCTAAATATGGATTGGGTTCCGGTGAGAAGTTGTTGTTAACGTGAGAAACGTGAGAAGTGGTTATCAACCGTTGGATGAGAAATGGATGCACATTATGATGAGATGCACCGAGATTCACCAGATCAATTCCCTTCTAAGCCGCAATTCATGGGAGGGCATTTGATTAAAAGTGATCAACGGTTCAGATCCATTTCTAACGTTAACCTCAACTTCTCACACGATCCTTCGCCAGCTAAATAATATATTAAAGATAAAGAATACAACTCATGGTCATTGTTATGCAGAAGAGGAGATACTCATCAAAGAGAAGTTCCAAAGAATTTGTATTGCCACAAGATTTTATTGACCAACAAAGAGCTTACTTTAAAGAGGTTGATGAGTATGAACTAGAAGTGGAGGAAGTATCGGTCTAAAGAAGAAGAATGATCTAATCATTTAGGCAGGGCTGTCTCACCTAGTTTCAGTTTCTTATATAGTCACACTTACATATATCAAAATATCCTGAAAATATTCACCACAGTCCAAAAACTTATACACCCATGTTGCTGTATATTGGTCGCCTTGCCCTTTATAGTAGTTTAAGGTAGATTAATTGTAGATCAAACCGTAAAAACAACATCCTATAGTGATAGGATACGATTTAGCAGTTGTAAATCTGATGCTGTAAGTGAAACAACCGAATCCATATCTTTTGCAAATAGTATCCTGCTATCTTTCTGCACTTTTGTTTAGTGGGTTATCCCATTTTATTTGTTTAGTGGTTGTACCCCCTTCAGCACTTTGGTTTAGTGGGACGCCGCTCGTTGTTTTTTGTATGTTTTGCTATTTGAACCTTTTTTGGTGTTCATTGAGTGGCTAGATTCCTCTTAAGAGATAAATTCACCTAACACCCTGTGTCACTCGGTTTTTGTTGGTTTAAAACTTGAAGATAAATCAGAAAACTAAGTATTGGGAAATGTTACCCGAGGAACCAAGAATTCTTGATGTAGTGGGCATTTGAGCTTTAAGGGGCTGTTTGTTTCGCAGAATTCAAAGAAATTTGATGGAATTGGAATGACAAATTCCTTTGACCAAATTCCAAATCCTATGTTTGGTTCAGATAATGAAAATGTTGGAATCCTTTGAATTCCATTCCAATTCCTTCAACCAAACGCGTGGTCAAATTCCATTCCAATTCCTTCGATGGATTCTAATTCCATCAAATTCCATTCTGCGAACCAAACGCCCGTCTCCTATAGGCTAGTATTATACAACATACAGGCACACTTAGGAGGCGTTTGGTTCGTAAAATGGAATTTGATGGAATTGGAATCCATCAAAGGAATTTGACTTTGAAGGAATTGGAATGGAATTTGACCATGCGTTTGGTTGGTAGGAATTCAATTCCTTTACTTAAGCCAAAGAATTCAATGGAAAGGATTCCATCATTTTCATTATGTGAACCAAACATAGAATTTGGAAGTTAGTCAAAGAATTATCCATTCCAATTCCATTTTCCTTCTAAATCCATGAACCAAACACCCCTAAAGAAAGGAGGACAAATGGACAATGATATCAGAACATGATTTGATGCATGTTCTTTGGCCAATGTCAGCTGATTACATTTTTAGTTGAGTGCACAAAACTTGTCCAGTGAGATGCTTTGTAGGGTAGTTTTGGCACTTGGAATTGCAAAGAATTCAAAAGTAAGAATGATGTTGTAGTTTTGAAGAAAAATGTCCATGTACACTCGGTCTTTCTTAATAAAAACCATGATACCGTTTGTTGGACTAAAAAAATAGAGTTTAAATTCAACAGAGAAAAGAACCATTTGAGGTTGTTCTATCTCAAATTTGTCTTAATCGTTAGAGACGATCCCGTTTGCATACATATAGATGTATACAATAATGATTTATTTGAGGTTGTTCTATGTAACGTATGTAGGACGTAATACAGCAGGACCACAAAATAAGGGTTTTGTAGGTATTAATCTAATGTAGATGAGATATACACAAGTGGGGTGTTGATGATGAAGGGTATCTTGAATGGTCGCTAAAGATTTTGGAGTTTGGTCTTGCATAGGTTTTGTTTTCATTCTGGTTGATGCCTACAATTGCCCCTCAGTTATGGAAATCTCATTATCCATCATCTCTTAATCCCAAATTCTCCATCCATAACCATAATTGATGTTTACGGCTTCTTTATCTATTGGGTCACTTCTCTTAAGATATTGAAACCCTTTTTAGAGAGTAACTTAGGATTGTATATACGAGTTTGCGCGGTTTAATTTGTTGTTTTTCATGCACCGGGCCTTGGAACATAAATACACATCATCATCAGAGTGAGAATGTGAACTTGAATTAAAGAAATTTAAATATAGAGTCGGGGTCAAACGAGAAAGGTACCTACCTACCTATTTAAGAGAATAAGAAAACTGCCAGAGTGTCTTTATAATGAACCTTTTCAGTATGTTTTTCATGGTTTTAGGTGAATTATAAATTATTGGTAAGGGGTTGTTGAAAAAGATCAAGATCAAACATTAAATGTAGAATGGCGATGTGTCGAGTCCGGAATCTTTGCTTTCGGACCACAAGTGGGGGGTACCCAAAAACATAAACATGTTGAATTTAATTGGGAAATTATTAAAATTATGCTTAATGTTGTTCCAAATATGAAAAATATACTCCATACTACAAAAACCATGCTGGCCTGGTATATCTCACATGAGGTAGGATCTAGGGAGGATAAGATGTTTACAGACATAACCTCTACTCCTAAGCGGAAAGGAATACTCCATATTAACACCCTTGGAAATTAAAAGCTAGATCACATTAAGCATACTTTGGATTTAGCAATGAGGGTATTTTGGAAAGTATTTAATCGTCGAGTATATTTATTAAGGGTGTAAATATGAAATGTATATATATCTTTTATATTGGAGACAACATTAAACATAGGTTTTCAAATTTCAAATCAAGTTATCCCATCTATGATTGACTGGGTATATACCTTGGGGCAAAATAACATTTTCCCTTTCGGAAGGGGAATCCAATGGTCCCTTGCAGTTGCAGGCATATAAACTCTAATTCTTTTATCTAATGTTATTTGTTCTTTCCAGTTCTGTTTATCAAATGCTGAACAACTGTTATGTTCTGTTTTATTCTGTTTGCATACCAAACGCACCCTTATTCTCATTTGAACCTCCACTTATATACCCCCTCTCTCTCTCTCTCTCTCTCTCTCTATATATATATATATATATAAAACTGAAATGTGATTGGAAGAGAGAAGATATATGAATAGTGTGCTCCAATAGTTTTGGAAGCGATGAGCAGTAACATAATGTAACCTTGTACTCAGAATTGAAAACACAAGATAGTGAATTGGACTGTGTTTTTTACTTTTCAAAACAAAGTTTTCTACCTTTTCTTTTAATTATTTTGTCCAATCACATAAAAGAAACAACACCACCCTGATTTATAGGCAAAACTGGAATCTCTATATGGAGTTTTTTGGTTGATTATAGACTCAAGGTTCATGGTTTTTGTTATGTATTTAATTGTAGGTGGTCCTCTTTCACTCCTTTTGTAATAAATCTAACTTCAGAATTTTAGTCCGTTTGTATTTGTTAAGGTTTAAAAATTTAAGTACTGCAACGGTATCTTTGGATAATGTATTTTATGGTTCGGTTGGTTGGTTTATACAATATTATATATATATATATATATATATATATATATATATATATATATATATAGTTATGGGATTTTGCGAGAAGTGTTATTTTTGGTGAGAAGTGTGAGAAATACTTTTAAACCGTTGATCACTTTTAATCAAATACCTTCCCATGAATTGCGGCTTGAAAGGGAATTGATTAAGTGCATCTCGGTGCATCTCATTCTAATGTTCGTCTATTTCTCATCCAACGGTTGATAACCACTTCTCACCGTAACCCAACCCTATATATATATATATATATATATATATATATATATATATATATGAAGACGAAGGATCGTGTGAGAAGTTGAGTTAACAGTGAGAAGTGGATCCGAACCGTTGATCTCTTTTAATCTCAAGCCCTCCCATGAATTGCGGCTTAGAAGGAAATTGATTTGGTGTATCTTATCTTAGTGCATCTCATCCTATTATGTGTCTATTTCTCATCCAACGGTTGATAATCACTTATCACGCTTCTCACCTGAACTTATAACCTATATACGAATACGTATAAATCAGAACACCATCATTTTATAAAAACACGATAACACTTTATTACTACAGTCCATTAAATCACATGTGGTACTAGGTACTAAATCATACATGTGTATGATCTTTTGCATGACCTAGATTGCGGGTCAAGTAGTCTACACACCCTCAAGGCTATGTTTGACAAATTAGCTGATAGGCTAGCAGGTTGCTGATAAGTAGCTAGTGATTGATTACCTATCTGATGAAAATGTCACGTTTAGCAAAAATTAGCTTATACATTACCGAAAAGGATATCTTGAAAAATTAATCAATTACTACAATATTTAATATTATTAATTAATAGGGAAAAGTTCAGAAAAACCCAACAAACTATCCCATTTTGCATGATTAAGTCCCTAAACTATTTTTTTGAACGAAAAAACCATTAAACTTTCTCATTTTGAATGATTAAGTCCCTAAACTATTTTTGGATGAAAACCCCATTAAACTTTCTTATTTTGAATGATAAAGTCCCTGAACATTTTTCTTAAATATAGATCACCGAACTTTTAAAAATTGTCTGTAACTGACTAAAAATGTTTTTAAGTAAAAAAACTTAAATCAATTTTACCGTTCTCAAACCATACGTCATTCAAACCTCAAGCAAAACACCGAAGTCAACAACTTGATTGATGATATGGAGAACGAACAATGATGGGGCGACGGGGAGTGGCGAGGGCACTACACCAAATGTCACTTAGGCAACAATGGAAAAATGTTGCCTAAGAGGGGTTATGTGTTGCCTAAGACTTAGGCAACATGCCTATGTTGCCTAAGCAGTGTTGCCTTCTCAATGTTGCATAAGAACCTAGGCAACATAAGCAAACATCATATGTTGCCTTTGATAAGTTGCCTAAGATGTTTTATATAAAAAAAATATTACCGCTCCTTTTGTGCACCATGATGCAATTATATATTTGCATGTTTTCTACAAACTCTCATAAACAAACAAACTCGCGTGAATCGGCAAACAACTCCAATAACCAAACAAAACTAATAAATTCAATAATCGAAAGATAACGTTTTTCCTAAATAAATACAAAAGTAGTTAACAAGTTCGAAAACATAAATATAAAAAATTAACCTAAAGCATTGTTCTTTGGGGTTGTTGAGTTGGAGTTTGCATCACTAGCACAACCACACATATGCATCAAAGATAAAATCATCTTTCTTTGATCGGCGGCTTTTTTTTTGCCTCTTCTTGCCCCTCTTTTAGTAACCGAATCTCCTCGTCGCGCTCGACAAGTTGTCGCCGCAAATCATCCACATTAACCGTAGACACCGGCATAAAGGTTCCCTTCGCCAGACCTCTCATCCTCGGAGCTCGAACCGCCAAGCAACCCATACCTCGAAAAAAAACACATGACAAAGAACCAAATATTTAAGAGCTTTTGTATGATTTAGTGCAGAATAAAAATTAACTGTTTGCCAAATATTCTGAATGAGGTTCTGAATGTAAAAAAATTATCATTTTACCCTTTTATACCCACCAAATTACAGTGGGTTGCAAGATGCCATTACCAAAATATACCATTACCAAAATACCCACCAAATTACAAAGCCACAGTGTCAAGAACCAAAACAAACAGCCAAACACACAGTCCCCCCCCCCGGCTTTTTTCACTGCTAGCTGCAACCTTTCTCTCCTTCACCTCTTTTTTGTTTAATCATTCAATTATAATTTCCATTGTTCAACTCCACTGACGAGAGTTTAAAATAGCATTCCATATTATTTCATAATACATATTTACAAATAAAAATAAACTAACTTTTAAGTTGCAAAAGAATTGATTTTAATATATTAAATTAAAGTTTAAAGTATTAATATATGAGTATTAGCTTTCTTTTAATTTCGAAATTGACTAAGGTCTCACTTAGGTAACATAGAACTACACTTTGCCTGATAGAAAACTTAGGCAACATATATTAGTCTTTGTTGCCTAAGCTTATCTTAAGCAACATAGACAATTAACCTATGTTGTCTAAGGCAACATTTGGTGTAGTGGGGGGAGCGATATCGATCGTTGTTTGCGAGGGGTTTGAATGACGTAGGGTTTGGAAACGGTAAAATCGATTTATATTTTTTTTTACTTTAAAATCTTCCTAGTCGGTTATATGTGGTTTTTTTGTTAAATTAATGCACGTAACCAATTTTGAAAGTTCGATGATTTATTTATTAAAAAAAATATTCAAGGATTTAATCATTCAAAATGAGAGAGTTTATTGGTTTTTTCATTCAAAATAATAGTTTAGGGATTTAATCATTCAAAATAAAAAAATTTAATGGTTTTTTCGTTCATAAAAATAGTTTAGGGACTTAATCATTCAAAACGGAATAGTTCGTTGGGTTTTTTTAACTTTTCCCTTAATTAATATAAACAAGGTAGTAAATAATATAACATGTTAATTAAAAGAATTTGAAATTTATTATTACATATATTATAAATTTTGAATTTGTTAAAACAAATTTTAGAAAAAATCTATTTTTTTTATGATTGTAAATAACCGTTACATATAATATGAAAAAAAATCAAATAATAATCAAAATAATAATAATTGTAACTAAAAATATCGATTAATATTAGAAAAATTGATATGACTATCAATAATTCTAAATAATTAATTGGTAAACACGGTAGTCTTTTTTTACAATAAAAAACCAAGTTTGTTGATCATGTCTAAATCATATTGAACCGAGAAAGAATAAAATGAACAACCAAAAACTATTGACCTAAACTAGTTTGGTTCAGGTGTAAACTGGTTCAGTTTTAAACTAGTTTGATTCAGGTCTAAAATCGGTTCAGTTCCAAACTAGTTTGATTCTGGTTTAAAAACGCTTATGTACCAAACCAGATAAAAAAGGTAATACAAAGTTATGATTTTTTTAGTTTCACAAGTATAAACATAGAACAAAGTTTCAAGTTAAAAAAACATATTTGTATACCAAAAAAACTTTGTTCAATGTCAGTTTGAAACTTGACCGAACAAAATATATCGGTCTCAAATTGATTTAGTTTGGATTTTTGAATTTCATTCTTTATAATAATTTGTAAAATAAAGAGTAAATTACACGATTGGTCCTTGTGATTTACACAAATTGCACTGTGCGTCCCTAAATCAAAATAATTATGAAAAACACCCCTGTGGTTTACATTTTCATACGACTTTAGTCCTTTTTTGACGCAAAAACCAGAATTTTATTACGGCTAGCAAGAGACTAGCAAAAAGGACCAAAAGATCCGGAAATTACATGATACAATCAACAGGATGATATCTCCAAGTTATAGAGTTTTTATCGCTCCCCTTACATCTAGCTAACACCCAAATGAACGATTTTTCCACAATTTGATCAACGAGAGAGTCTTTACGAGGCGGAGTATTGTCAAAAACGCACCTGTTCCGAAAGCACCACATACAATAACAGCTGATGAATACGATTGCTTCAATTGCTTCCTTGACTTGTTTATCCTTATACGTTGCGTTAACCCTGTTAAGCATTGATTCCAACGATTTAACCGCGGGGAACGAAATCTACCACCATCTCTCGATAAATTTCCACACCTCTATCGCAGCCGGACATTCGAAAATCACATGGTTGATTGATTCTGAAGTGGAGCCGCACACCGGACATAACAGGGAGTCGAGGTCCAACATCATCTTGTTAAGATTGTCACGGGTAGGAACTCTATCAAGCATTACTCTCCACAAGAATATGTTTACTTTCGGGGGTGTCAAAGTATTCCATATTGTTTCTTTTTCACCCACGCCAAGGTATGAGTTTTCAATTACGCGTCTCATCGATCCGATGGAGAAAACGCCATTTGAAACTAAACTCCATGTCCAACATCTAGTTTATCGGTTAGCTCACAATCCTTCAATGTTTCCTTTAAATGGTATAGTTCCTCACCTTCACAACCGTCTCGAATAGGTCTACGCCAATCCCAAGAATTCCGGGGTCCGATCCTGTCTGCCATACACACCTCCTTCACATTTTCCAGCGCAAAAAGTCTAGGAAATCTGGATTTAAACGAGGTAAGACCCTTCCATCGATCCGTCCAAAAGGCCGTCTGCTCTCCGTTTCTGACCTGTTTCACACACAAATCGTGAAAATTTATGTTTAGCGTTCTCAAAACATGGACAGCGGCAATCACGCTTCCCCAAGGGTTGGAATTATTAAAGCGACACTGCTCTAAGTTAAGACCGCCATCTTTACCATACATCGACTTTATTACTTTCGCCCACGTAGAATTAGATTGACTCCTGAACCTCCAAGCCCATTTAACGATGTAACATCCCATATTTCATCTCTTGTGGTATTTAGTGCAGAAATAAGAATTCTGGGGCTCTTTTGTAAAAACCTGAAAGTTATGTGGCTGGAGTGTGATAGAGAGAAGTTTATTAAGACAAAACCCTTCAAAAACCCTATTTCCATTTCTTGTTTTCGGCTGGAACTTCTCTAGAGAGGAAAGGAGCTCAAGTTCCACCATTGAAGGTTTGGAGAAGGTGGATCAGCTAGAGATTGAAGAAGTTGCTGCTAAGGTATAACTCCACCCACCTTTCTTTAAGTTTTGTGTCTAGAATGGGGTTTAGATGCATGTTCTTGATCCCAATCTCTTCTCATTTTTGTATTTTGAGATGAAATCTTGTGGAAGGGTGTGTTGGATGAATCCCTTGAGGAGTTTGAGAACTCTTGGTGATAGTTCACCTTTTCAAGGGAGGTTTATAAGTTTTGTTCATCCATTTTGGGTGTTGATTCTAAAATATTGTTTTAGGAGAGCTGAATCTGATTTGGGGAAGTTTGGGGATGAGAAATCTTTGAGTTTTGGGAAGAAATCTCGTGCAGGAAAATCTGTCCAGGGGTCCGCGCAGGTGGCGGCGCCGTTGGACTGGCGCCAGCATCGGCGCCAATCGCTGTTTCTTGTTTTTCCGTTTTTGCTTCGTTGGTCGTTTGGGCTTGGGTTCGAGGCTTGGTTTAGGGGATTGTCTTAGGACATTATGGAAAGTGTTTTAGAGCATGATTGGGGAGTCTAATACCTCATTTGTTAACCCCAATTCAGGTGACCGTTTGGTGTTTAAGCGAGCTCCCAAGTAGTGAGTCGTTTAGCCGAGCATCAGGTGAGTTCCCTTATGCATTATTTCTATCTTTTAAAATGAAATGCGAAGAATTGATATGTCTGAAAATGAGTTACTTGTTTATCATGAATCTTATGTTTTCTTATGCATGAAAAGTGTTAGTTTGTAATGTGGAAGGAGGATATTCCTCGAGTAAGTTTAAAGCATGTTCTAAGTGTTTATGTTTGTGATAGAGTCGGGTTACACAGTGGAGGACCCCCGAGTTGCCGTCCCTGGCTTTGTAAGGTGATGAGTTGCCGTCCCTGGCTTTGTAAGGTGATGAGTTGCCGTGCCTGGCTTTGTAAGGTGTTATTGGTCCGTACCACTGTGTATACCCTTGTTTGAGCTCAAACTTGTCAAGTGTTATGTGTATGGAAAAGTGTTTTGTTTTTAATGTTTTGCAGTTACACTTTTAAGGAGGGAATTCACTAGACCTCATGGTCTAACCCTCGCTTTCAAAACTTAAAAACCATTTTCAGGAAAGGGTGACTTAGGTGCTTGTAGCAAGGGAAAGGAGAAGGCTTGAGACGGAGGTGCGAGATTAGAGACCGTCAAGTTCCAGTTTTTGTTTAGTTAGCATCTCGGTTGTATTTGCTTGAGGACCTTAATCAATGTAATTGATATTGGAGTTTATGATGTATTTGGGACCCTTATGGGCTTTTTGGCTAATGTTTTATGTTAAGCAGGCTTTGGGTTGTTACAAACGAGCAGCGAAATGTTTGAACCAACAATACTTCCTATACCGAGACCTCCGTTCTCTTTACTTCTAAGCAACGTCTTCCAATTCACCCAAGGGATTTTCTTAGCATGTTCTTCCGACCCCCAAAAAAGGTCTCTTCTAAGACTCTCCAAATAATCAGTAATCGTCTTAGGAGCTTTGAATATTGACAGGTAGTATGTAGCAATACTACCAAGAACAGCTTTCGTGAGAACACGTCGACCACCTACCGATAAGGTCTTAACTTTCCATCTAGACAACCTGTTCTTGAATTTTTCAATAATAGGCGTCCAAGCTTCGCTCCTTGCCATGTTTGCACCCAAAAGAACCCCGAGATACTTATTAGGAAACATTCCAGCTTTGCATTTGAGCTCCACCGCAACCCTCTGAACATCGTTTGCTCCCACGCCGACACCTAACAACTCGCTTTTTGACCTGTTTAAACGAAGCCCCGAAGTGAGATGAAAACACCTCAAAATCCGAAGGATATTCTTCCCCTTTTCCGCCGAACACTCGTTAATAAACATCGCATCATCTGCATAAAATAAATGGGTTAGCGAGATATTATCGTTACCAATCTTCAAACCGTTTATCAGTCTTTTATTTTTTGCCTCCAACATGAGAGTATGAAGGCCTTCCATAGCAATAATAAATAAGAACGGAGATAAAGGATCCCCTTGGCGAAGGCCTCTCCGGAGCCGAAACATCGATGTAGGAGACCCATTAACCAAAACCGAAGTTGTTGCCGAACATAGGCAAGCCTTAATCCACCTCCTCCATTTCCTCGAGAAACCCATGGCATCCATAATCTCATCCAAATAACACCAATCTACCGAGTCGTAAGCCTTTTCGAAATCAGCTTTGAAGAGCAACACCTTTTTCTTATTTTTCCTAGCCCGTTGAATAACTTCATTTACGATTATAGCTCCATCCAGAATATATTTGCCTTTCATGAATGCTGATTGAGATTCGCTAATTACCGATTTGATGACTCGACTCACTCTATCTGCAAGGATTTTGGCTATAACTTTGTAGATGCAACCAACAAGGCTAATAGGTCTGAAATCTTTACAAGTCAGAGGATTCAAGGACTTAGGTAACAAACATACGAAGGAATGATTGCACCCGTTTGGTATCCAACCGGAACTGAAAAATTCCCATTGAATAACTGCATACGCCTTTAGTCCTAAACCCTAACACCGTTAAAAAGATCTGTTAAAAAATTAATTGAGAGGGTATTTTAGTCATTTTACTCTTTTTTATATTTTAAATAAATTATTTAAAAACCCACAAGGACAATCATGTAATTTACTCATATGTATATTGCAAAACATAAATGTAAAAGGATCAACCAGTGTTGCCGTTGATCGAATTATATACCTGTTCTGTAACTTCTTCTGAAATCCCAATTTCTTTGAATGGGATTTCTTCCATTGCTTGATTCAATTTATCATAAACACTAATGAATCTGGTCACCATTGCATCGGTTTCCAATACCTAAACCAGAAACAATATTAGATCAAAGAACCCTAATTACATCTAATTTATGTTGAATTTGAATTTCCCGTTTTTGAAACCCTAAAATTATTGATTTGGACAATTTTTTAAAAAGTAATGAAAAGATTTCTGGTATTAGAGTTTTAGACTTGGAAGTTGTTTGGGCAAAAAATCACCAGTCTCGACCACGACCACGATGCTTAAAAACATTTGACACAATTCTTTCACAATAAAGTCAAAACCTAAACACTTTTGTCCTTTGACCGAATTTATGGTCGCAGGTATCCCTCGACCTCGAACGTCGTGACATAACCCTCGACTGTCGTCTGGAAACACACGACCTCGACCAAGATAACGTATGTTTTTTCTGTTATGATCTTATCATTTAATGCAGGTCAATGATATTTATGGCCAACGGGTGAAACCGACAGAGAAATTAACAGCATTTAACAACATTCAACTCGACGTCCGTTACGACAGTTACTCGAGGCATTTAAGAAATAAATTAATGCATCCGAAGACTATAAAAGCAAAGGCTCAATCATCATTTGAGGGGATCGGATATCATCAGATTATCATCTATCATCATCGAATTCCAGAAGCACACTGCGTACTCAAGAACATCCAAAACAAAGAACTATCTCTCATAGAAGATCGCTCTCGACGCAAGACAATCACGCACGACACATCATTTTTATACACGACGCACACTGTTTCATATAAAAAACACTTGTTACTTTACATTTAAAGAATTTTCTTTCATTTGTATTGTAATCTCTGTACGATCGACACCTGAAACACAAGGACATCGCCCCTGTTTGGCGACTATAGTGTAGCGACGACTTCCACAGTCGTCCGCGGGTTTTTTCCTCGTTGAGGTTTTTCCCGCGTCACCAAATCTCTGTCTCATTTACGTTTTTCTCCTTTGTCGTACGCTTTGTCGAAAGATTCTTTTCTTTAGTTGTTAAATTCCACAATCAACCTTAAGTTATCCTTCTGGACGATTTTTGGCATTAACAGTTTGGCGCCCACCGTGGGGCCCCATCTAGAGAAAATCTTCGGCAAATGTACGTGTTACTAATATTTTCTTAGAGTTTCCTCTTCTGTTTGTTTCAGGAAAATGACAGCTCACGAAAATCAAGAGCAGATCATTGCCCAGACAAATGAAGGGCTTGAGGACGCACATAATATTCCTGAAATAACCAACGACTATCAATTAGAGGAAGTCATCTTAGACCAGAGCAAGCCTGACCAAAAAGTTCTCGTAGGGTCATCCCTCGGGCCCTGCCTTAAGGAAAAACTCATATCTTTTTTTGCAGGAATATGTCGGCTGCTTCGCATGGGCGCATGAAGACATGGTCGTCATAGACCCTAATGTCATTTCCCACAAGCTCAACGTGGATCCATCATTCAAACCCATCAAGCAAAAGCGGCGAAAATTCGCTCCTGAAAGGAACAAAGTGATAAATGATGAAGTCGACAACCTCCTTAAGACAGGAAAAATTCGAGAAGTAAAGTACCCCGATTGGCTTGCCAATGTCGTGGTCGTGGCAAAGAAAAATGGTAAATGGAGGGTCTGTATTGATTTTACAGATCTCAACAAAGCTTGTCCAAAATATCCTTTCCCATTACCACATATCGACGCTATGGTCGATGTGACAGCAGGACATGAGCTTTTGACATTCATGGATGCTTATTCTGGATACAATCAGATCCTGATGCACGTCGAGGACCAGGAGAAAACTGCGTTCATGATAGATCGAGGTATTTACTGCTATAAAGTTATGCCATTTGGTCTAAAGAATGCAGGTTCCACCTACCAACGCCTGGTGAATAAAATGTTCAAAGATCATCTTGGCGACACGATGGAAGTTTATATCGACGACATGCTCGTTAAATCAAAGCGAGCGATCGATCATGTCGAACATCTGAGACAGTCGTTCGACATCCTTCGTAAGTATAGTATGAAGCTCAACCCGATGAAGTGTTCCTTTGGAGTCAGTGCAGGAAAATTCTTGGGTTACATGGTTACTCGACGGGGAATCGAAGCTAACCCCGATCAAATCAAGGCTATCATCGAGATTAAATCTCCTAGAAACTTTAAAGAAGTCCAAATGCTCACTGGTCGAGTGGCTGCCCTGAACAGGTTTATCTCTCGATCCTCAGATAGATGTCATTTATTCTATAACGTTCTCAGGAAAAATTAAGGCTTCGACTGGACCAACGAACATGAGCAAGCGTTGCAAAAATTGAAAGAATACATGACGTCGCCTCCTCTGCTATCAAAACCTGACGACCACGAGGTCTTGCAACTATATTTGGCTGTAAGTCCCAATGCGGTAAGTGCCGTCCTAACCCGGGAAGATGAAAAACTGCAACTGCCAATCTATTATGTAAGTAAATCCCTCTTGGATGCTGAAACCAGGTATTCCTCAATGGAAAAATTACTCTTGTCGCTTGTTACTGCCGCAACGAAATTACGATATTATTTCGAATCACATCCTATTACTGTCATAACTAACTTCCCTCTTAAGTCTGTCTTGAGAAAACCAGAATTGACAAGACGTTTAGCAAAATGGAGCATATACCTCAGCAGTTACGGCATCACATTTAAGCCTAGAACCGCTATCAAATCGCAAGCCTTGGCAGACTTCATTGCTGATTTCAGCCTAGAGTTGGGAAAAGAAGCAGAGCTCGAAGTATTAACGGTGGCGACTTACGACGACGTACCTTGGACTCTGTATGTCGACGGGTCATCTAATGTAAGAGGTTCAGGACTTGGCGTCGTCTTAAAGTCGCCACAGGGGGGCAAGATGGTATATTCAGTTCGATGCGACTTCAAAGCCACCAACAACGAAGCTGTGTACGAAGCCCTGATCGTAGGACTAAATATGGCCTATGACTCGGAGGCAACCTCGCTACACGTCAAAAGCGATTCTCTTCTGGTCGTAAATCAGATAAATGGAGAATTCGCGGCCAAAGACTCAAAAATGACAGCATATCTAAAGGTAGCGAAAGAAAAGTCAGAGAAATTCAAATCCTTTTCTATTGAGCAAACTCCAAGAGATCAGAATACTCAGGCCGACGCCCTAGCAAACCTTGGGTCTTCTCTAGTCGAACCAATATTCGACAGTATTCCCATGATCCATCTAGCGACACCCTCCATCGAGAATACCGACGTCGTTCAGATCGAAGACCAAGAAACCGATTGGTCGTGTGATGTCCGAAATTTTCTCATTCACGACCAACTCCCAGAAGACAAAATGGAAGCTCGAAAAGTCAGATTCAAGGCATCCAAGTATGTCATGATCGGAGGTGTACTATATCGACGATCATCGACAGGCTTGAACTTGAGATGTGTCGTCAGTAAGAATCAAGTCCAAAGGATCCTTCAAGAAATGCACGAGGGTGAATGTGGCAATCATTCAGGAGGTCGTAGTCTGGCTAATCGTATCTCTCGACAAGGTTACTTTTGGCCAACACTACGACAAGACGCCGTCAGGTACGTCCAAAACTGTGACCCTTGCCAACGACATTCAGGTACGGCCCATAAACCATCCGAACCTTTACACTCGACACTGATTCCATGGCCCTTCATGAGATGGGGTATGGATATTGTCGGCAAGTTACCACCCGCCCCTGGGCAAAAGGTATTTCTCCTCGTACTTATAGATTATTTTTCCAAATGGGTTGAAGCAGCTGCCTTCTCCCAAGTTCGGGACAAAGAAGTTGTGTCTTTTATCCAAACTAACATCATATGCAGGTTTGAGATTCCATCCGAAATTGTCTGTGACAATGGATCTCAATTCATAAGCGACAGAACTCAACAATTTTGTGAGGACCGCAACATCAGACTGGCGACCTCGACACCCAGGTATCCGCAGGCAAATGGACTTGCCGAATCGAGCAATAAGACTATCATTGCTTCAATTAAGAAAAGGTTGCAAGCCGCAAAGGGAAGATGGGTCGAAGATCTTCCTTCGGTCCTGTGGGCGAATCGCACGACGCCTCGCACGTCCACAGGACAAACCCCTTTCTCTTTGGTATATGGTTGCGAAGCAGTTTTGCCTGTCGAGGTCCAACTCCCGACCTCAAGGCATATCTCTGTCGATCATAACCTGGTTGATTTAAGTTATGACCTCGACGCCCTCGAAGAGCTCAGAGAATCAGCATTGATCAGAATGGCGTCGCATAAGCAAGTGGTCGAGCGACATTTCAACAAGAAAGTTAAAGTCAAAGTCTTCCAAATAGGCGACTACGTCCTCCGACGAGTGTTCCAAAACACAAGGACATCGCCCCTGTTTGGCGACTATAGTGTAGCGACGACTTCCACAGTCGTCCGCGGGTTTTTTCCTTGTTGAGGTTTTTCCCGCATCACCAAATCTCTGTCTCATTTACGTTTTTCTTCTTTGTCGTACACTTTGTCGAAAGATTCTTTTCTTTAGTTGTTAAATTCCACAATCAACCTTAAGTTATCCTTCTGGACGATTTTTGGTATTAACAGAAGTCAATTATTCAAACTTCACAAAAAAGGGGTATATTAGTTTATTTGTTGTATTTGTCATATATAAATATTATATATTTAAAAGGTTATGGTACTTAGACATTTTTTTGAGAAAGCAATCAATTTCTATAAAATATAATATATTTTCTTTTCTGTAAATTGGTAAACACGGTAGTCTTTTTTTACAATAAAAAACCAAGTTTGTTCATCATGTCTTGTAACACCTCGAATTTTTATTATATTATATTTTAATAAGAATGGGGTCGATTTGTAATTTAGTTTAATTTGTGGACTACTTGTAAATATAAACTCTAGGGTTGATTTTGTATTTTTGACCAAAGTTTAAAGTTAATTTTGAAATTAAAACTTGAAGGTCTAATTGGTCATTTCTTGAAAGTTGAGATTTCTTAAGAGTTGGGTTAAGCTGAATTGAGATATTATCTCAACTCATCTTGTTCTGGAGTCGGTCAAATACAGAGGGAGAAAGAAGAAGAAAAGAGAAAAAGAGGAGAAGGTTTGGAACTGGAGTTCTTGCGGTAAGGATTTTGAATCACCTTACTTATTTTCTTAATCAGTTAGTAATATCAAGTTGGAATCATCTTTTCAATAGATTGTTGAATCAGAAGAGAAGGATTTGGATTGCTGGGTTAAAACTTCATGCAGGTGAGTTCATCTCTTCATCTAAAACATTAAAGTTGAAATTGAATCAGATTTTGTATATAAACTGTCTGAATGATTTGGTATATTTGTATTGAAATAAAATCGACCAACAAACTGATTTTTTAGATGAGCTTATTGAGTAAATTTGACGTGAATTGAATACCCAGTATCGAAGTCCCGGAAATAGTGAGTTCCGGAATTGGGCTTTTGGGATCCGGTATTGGAATTCCGGAATTGGGCTTTTGGGATCCGGTAATGGAAGTTCCGGAAATGGGCTTTTAGGATCCGATATTGGAATTCCGGAATTTGGGCCTTGGATCCGGAATTGGGAGTTCTGGAATTGGCTTATGGGTTCCGAAAA
This sequence comes from Saussurea involucrata, assembly GCA_033807775.1. Taxonomy (NCBI): domain Eukaryota; kingdom Viridiplantae; phylum Streptophyta; class Magnoliopsida; order Asterales; family Asteraceae; genus Saussurea; species Saussurea involucrata. Next base: position 10,193,768 of record CM066322.1, on the reverse strand, counting down.
TTAAATAGGATCCGGATGGATCCGGAATTATGGTGAGATCCATAATTGATCCGGGAGTAGAAGTGATCCGGAATGGATCCGATTTCGGTGGGGATCCGGAATGAGATCTGATTTATGTTAGAATCCAGTTAGGGATCTGATTTTAATTTAGAATCCGGATTCGAATAGTTTCGGACTTTGAGTTCGGAATACTTTTCTGAATATAGTTCCGGATGCATTATCAGGTTAAGCGCCCGACCGACCCTGTGCTAAGTCGCCGAAGGGGGGGGGGGGACAATTGAGGATGAGGATACGATAGGTTATCTAGTATTCTTAGAGTTAAGAATATGATACGAGATGGGGTGGTATATGATGTTATGCATATACGCTAGTAGAGTGTAATGGATCCATAGACACTAGTGTTATGTAATCCGTGAATTGGATAAATGCGGAATAGGCCGAGCTCTAATGGTAGTTCCCATTTTGTGTTATGATGTGATAAACGTGGAATCGACCGGGCTATTAATGGTAATTCCCGTTGATTGAAATGAGGAATAGGCCGGGCGCTTAATGGCAAATCACATTTCATATTGTAATGTGGAATCGTGGAATAGACGGGGCGCTAATCATAATTCCCGGTTTATGTTGGAAGGTAAGGGGTCGGCTGGGCGCTTAATGGTAATTCCTACTTCCACTTCAAGAAATAGGCATGGCGCTAATTGTAATTTCTTGACATGAGCAACAATCTAGAATCTGTGGGATTCATAGTGATGCTCTGGAACATGAGACTATGACCTACTCAGTGTTTGTCGTTCTCATGGAATTGGGTATAATTCCCGTTTACGTGGAAATGGAGAATAGGCATAAAGTAAATTGTAATTCTCATTTCGTAGTGTAGAAATTGAGGAATAGGCATAAAGTAAATTGTAATCCTGATTTTTATAGGAAGGTAAGAGATATGCATAAAGTAAATTGTAATCTCTACTTCCACTCCAAGAAATAGGCATAAAGTAACTTGTAATTTCTTGGATATGAGCGATGATCTAGAATCTGCATTGATTCGTAGTAGGCTCACGAATATGATGATATGACTTTCTGAATGTTAGTCATACTCATGGGATCGAGTATGTTCCCGTCATTATGAGACGAGTACGAGTACGGTAAGAATGGTGGTAAACCAGGTTTGTTTATGCTTTGAATATCTGAGTTTTCAAAGCAGTTAATGTTTTAATTTGAAATTGGATGTTCTCCCTAGGCGTAAGCCTAATCGTTTCAAATTAAATTTTCTTACCAGGTACTAGCTCGGGGAAGTAAAGGGAAGAGGGACGAGTGCTTTTGAGTATTCAACTTATTGATATTAAGTGGAGAAGTTAACCGATACGAGGATTCTTTTGATGATTGACTTAGACAACCAGTTTAATCTTATCTTAGTTGACAATACTAGATTAATAGGTTGTTTTGGAGAATTCGAATTGTATATATGAATCATCATAGTTAATTCTCTACTTATGTATAAAAGTTGGATGATTTCATGATTACCCTTGTTAAACTTTAAGTTTTAAATTGACCCTGATTTTAGGGTGTTACATGTCTAAACCATATTGAACCGAGAAGGAATAAACTGAACAAACATAAAGGTCTATTGACCTAAACTAGTTTGGTTCAGATATAAAACTGGTTCAGTTTTAAACTAGTTTGATTCAGGTCTAAAACCGATTCAGTTCCAAACTAGTTTGATTCAGGTTTAAAAACGGTTTTGTACCAAACCAAATAGAAAAGGTAATAGAAAGTTGTCATTTGTTTTAGTTTCACAAGTATAAACATAGAACAAAGTTTCAAGTTAAAAAAAGCAGATCTATATGCCAAAAAAACTTTGTTCAATGCCAGTTTGAAACTTGACCGAACAGAATATAATCGGTCTCAAATTGGTTTAATTTGGTTATTTGATTTCGTGGGTCGGCGAATTTTAGACTGTAAATTAAACTTGTAGGGCATGTTTGATATGACGAAATGTTTTCGAAAGATTTGGATTTTTGAATTTCATTCTTTATAATAATTTATAAAATTAAATTACAAATAATTATAAAAAAATAAATTTTTTATTAATCGATTAATACGAAATTAACCTATAAATTCCATGAAATACCCGATTTGTAATGTTTGAGGGATTTCATTGAAATTCTGGAATTCCAATTCCAAACATTCTTTTAAAACAAATGCATAATTTGAATGTTTTTAATTCAATTTCAATTCCTACGAAATTCTGGAAACCAAATGAAAACAGAAATTGAATAGACTTGGCTTAGGCTATATTTGTCAAACTACTTGATAAGTTAGCTGATGATCGACAAGCTAAATGATAGTTGATAAGCTAGCTAATGCATAAGTCAAGTTTGACAAAAACTAGTTGATAAGCATGTAAAATAATAAAACATGTACTCACAAAATAATTGAAAAAAATCACAAAAAACTTCTTATAAACCACTCCAAGTAGCTTATCAATATGCTAGATTATAAGAGCATCTCCAATAGATTCCTTAAAATTTCTTCGAGAACCAAAAGTTAAAAACATTGATTATAATATTAAAATATTATATTTATTTATTAAAACATTATTTCTCTCTCTAATTATTTTTTTCAAAAAATTCTATTGGTTCTTTAATTTAGTAATCATTGTTAATGTTATCTTCATATTTGGAGAAAAACTCTTTCCCTCTCTTATTTTCTCCATTTTAGAGATACTTTTGGAAAAAGTGTTAGAGAAAAAAATAATTCAAAATCCTCGTATTATCCATTTTTCTAAAATGAAAAAGCTCTTGAAGATGCTCTAAGTTAATTTATATTTATTCAAATATATAATCAAAAAAATAAGTTATCTTATTTTTGCCAAATGATTCCAAACACCCCTGAATCGACAACTCATGCAGGCTATATTCGGAAAATCCTAAATAAAAACAAATGTCTATTTATAGCCATGCCTCCCAACCCTCTCCTTTAATAAATTTAAAGCTTCAAAAAGAATTAATGGAAGCAAAAGGATACACACAAGATGGCACAGTCAATCTTCGCAGGCAACCCGTCGTCTCTTCCAAAACTGGCAAATGGAAAGCTTGTGCTTTTCTAGTTGGTATATATAACTACACTTAATTTCCCTTTTCTTGATTTCATGCTTTCATTTCAAGATTCTATGTATCTTCAAGTTTCAACTTTAATTAAGATTAATTATGTACTGTGTTTTTAATTTGGGGTATTAATCGATCGGAACAAATTAAAGGGTATGAAGCGTTTGAGAGGATGGCGTTTTATGGGGTGGCGTCGAATCTTGTCGTATATTTAACGACACAATTGCACGAAGATACGGTTTCATCGGTGAGGAATGTGAATAACTGGTCAGGTGCTGTGTGGATGACTCCGATCTTTGGTGCCTATATTGCTGATTCTTATTTGGGTCGGTTTTGGACTTTCACCTTATCGTCTCTCGTCTATGCCTTGGTACGTACCTATATGCTTAATTAAATCGATCCTCCGGTTTATTTATTGATTTCCGGTTTATGAAAAGTTGAATAACACCTATGTAGCCGTTCATCTAGACGGTATGCACACCAGAGTGTTTCTTAGTTTTCTATTTTTCAAGATTTTCCCTTGAACCTCCCATCTCTCTCTATATATATTCGTGTTAAATTAAAAACAAAATCAAACCATACTTTTTTATTTCATGAGATAATGATTTTGCTTCAAAGTTGTTGCTTTTTTGTGTGTGTGATTTCGTCCATTAGTTTTTTCTTCAAATAGTGGACAAAAAGAAAGAGAAAAACCACTGGCTTGTATTTCTTTTGGCCATCTTGTCAGGATCGAATCTTAACAAGACAATAAACACTTAGAATTCAGAATTAAAGAATCTGCGGAAAAGAACTTTAATTCTCACAATCAAGAACAATATAACAGAAAATTCACCACTTTGTGTATTCACTAAATCGACTCACAAGATTACAACCAAACCTCAATCTTGATGAACAGGCTCAATCAAGACGACTTCTACTTCTCTAGAAATAGGGTTCTTAAACCTTGAGGTTAATTCTCTCTAAAATACAATCGAATTCTTTTTCACACGTATATTATAATAGCTATCTATTGAAGTCTATTTATACAAAAATAATTACAAGATAACTATCAAAAGTAACTTGATCTTCTAAATCTTCGTTAAACATATCTTGATCAATTCCTTCTTTGTCTCCAAAAGTATCGCATACCAAACTTAACGAACTCAGCAGTATTAACCTTCATTCTTCATGAGCAGTACTAACAATCTCCAGCAGTATTAAGTCACGAGCAGTACTAACATTTGTTCAGCAGCATTAATGATATTCCAGCAGTAGTAATATACCAGCAGTATTAACTTTGTTCAGCAGTATTAACCATGTACCAGCAGTAGTAACTTGTTCAGCAGTATTAACCATGTACCAGCAGTAGTAACTTGTCTAGCAGTACTAATCATGTTCTTGCAGCATTAATGACTCAGCAGTACTAACCTTGAACTAGCAGTAGTATCTTTGTTCTGGCAGCACTAACATTGAACTAGCAGTACTAACTTGATCTGGCAGTAGTAACTTTGTTCTGGCAGCACTAACATTGAACTAGCAGTACTAACTTGATCTGGCAGTAGTAATGTTGTTCTGGCAGTACTAACCATACTTAGCATATCTTCAGTTCCCAACACATCTATACTTACGTGTACAATAATTTGCATTAATTGTCAATCGACTTCAATCTTGGTTAATCTCTTCGAGTTTAAATACTAATCGTGATCAATGTGATTAGAAACGTTTGAAATCATGTGTATATTTTTTTTTTGAAACGGAAATCATGTGTATATATATATATATATATATGTATGTATGTATTTCTTGCAATTCAACTTTAGGGCATGCATGCAGTATAAGTATTTGAAAAACTGTTACTGAAAATTTATAGGATAATTGACGTGGCTAATGTTTATTGGTTAAAAATGGGGTTTTTCAGGGGATGGTTTTATTGAGTTTGGCAGTTTCCATCAAATTCTTGAAGCCAACATGCAGAAATGGAGTGTGCAACAAAGCAACCACTTCACAAATTGCATTTTTCTACTCATCTTTATATATCATAGCCATAGGTGCAGGTGGGACCAAGCCCAATATTTCAACTTTTGGTGCTGACCAATTTGACGATTTTGACCCTTATGAGAAAAGACTGAAAGCCTCTTTTTTCAACTGGTGGATGTTCAGCAGCTTCACTGGTGCACTTGTTGCCACCCTTGGTCTGGTTTATATTCAAGAAAACTTGGGTTGGGGTCTTGGTTATGGCATCCCAACAATTGGTCTCATTTTGTCACTTCTTATCTTCTACATTGGTACCCCTATTTATAGGCATAAAGTGAGAAAAACCAAGAGTCCCGCCTGCGAATTCTTTCGTGTTGTTAGGGCGGCATTCGCCAATCGCCACCGTGAACCACCACGTGAACCGTCGGAGCTTCATGAGTTTGATTTGCAGCATTATGTTGATTGCGGGAAACGACAAGTCTATCACACTCCTAATTTCAGGTATTCACTATATACTTTTTCTTTTATTGTATTTACACATCTTCTTGTCTTCTAAAACACCTTTTACAGTACTGCAAGAAAATTGAGATGCAAGACATGTCTAATTAATGTTATAATTAGATGTTATACTTTGATACTTTTGAAATAAAGTGTGTTAGATAGTTTTTTAGAATACTTTTGAGAAATCTTTTTTATAGGAAATTTGTTTTTATTACTTTTTTAAATAGTGTTATATAAAAGTACTAATAGGACATGTTATGTAAATTGTCCTAAAACTTGTTAGAAATTGTAATTAACATGTTGTACAACAAAATTGACTTTATAAGATACGTAGAATGTCTAAGCGTTCTAATAAAATATTTTATAGGACTTAAGTTTATCGGACCAAATTATAAAACGTCATATCTAAAAGTGTTACAATTGGTTTATAATACGTTTTAGACGTTTCAACCAGTTTAAACTTTTAGTCGTTTCGACAAGTTATTTCTATAGACTTTAGCTTTTATAAATCAATATATTAAAACACTAGACATTTTATACTTACTATAAGTGGAGATCGCTTCAAAACCTCCCTAATAATATTATTTATTTTATAAAAAAACAGTCTTTTAACAACAAATTAACGCTTTTACGTAAAACCAGGGTAGTACCTAGTGTGAGTGTCAACATCCAACTTGTTGATTGGAGCGACCCACACGACGAAAGATAGTACCATAGCTAGCCCTTATAAAGCGACCCACACGACGAAAGATAGACATGATGGGTATTCATATTCATTACCAAATATGACTTTATTATAATCATAAAGTGTATTAAAAACAAAAGGGTAGAAATGGAATTTCATTATATTAGTGCAAGATAAAGGTGATTCACATGTATATGACTCATTTGTAGTTTGTTACAACTGTTGGCAGAATTTAATTCAAGATTCATTGTGTCCATATGAACTTGTTATAACAAATTGGTCCATGACATTAAATATTAAGTGGGTCCATGGAACATCATGCACACATGCACCACCAATAAAATGAAATATGTGTTTTTATAATTGTAAATGTTGATGTGACTTGACTAATTAAGACCTCAGGTTCTGAATATAACAATCAGTAAAATCTTTATGGCGTTGAGTAAACTCAAACTAGCCACCTAGCTATAAGGATTGAGGAGTCCAAAGGGCTAGCTTTTGTTTGTCTATTGATATTGTTAACATGTGAAATGACAAATTTGCCCTTGATCAGATTCTTGGACAAAGGTGCACTTAAAGAAGAGAACCATGGCATACCACCATGCACAATTACTCAAGTGGAAGGAGCGAAGCTTGTTTTGGGGATGGGCATGATATGGCTTGTGACCTTGATTCCTAGCACCATTTGGGCACAAATCAACACCTTGTTTGTGAAACAAGGCACCACGTTGGACCGACATCTTGGATCAAGCTTCCAGTTACCAGCAGCATCGTTAGGGAGTTTCGTTACGCTATCTATGTTGATATCAGTTCCAATGTACGATAGATATTTTGTGCCTCTAATGCGCAAAAGAACAAAAAACCCTAGAGGAATTACCATGCTCCAAAGGCTCGGCATTGGGTTCACAATTCAAATTCTAGCCATAGTTATTGCTTATCTAGTTGAAGTTAGAAGAATGAAATCTATCAAATCCCATGATATTTTAAACCCTAAAGAAGACATCCCGATGACCATTTTTTGGTTAATGCCACAATACGTCCTATTAGGGGTTGCAGACGTGTTTAATGCCATTGGATTGTTGGAATTCTTCTACGATCAGTCCCCTGAAGATATGCAGAGCCTTGGAACGACGTTTTTCACAAGTGGAATTGGTGTTGGCAACTTCTTGAACAGTTTCTTGGTGACGATGGTAGACAAGGTAACGAGCAAGGGTGGAAAGAAGAGTTGGATCGGGAAAAACTTAAACGATTCGCATCTGGATTACTATTACGGGTTCCTTTTGGTCATTTCAATATTAAATTTGGGAGCCTTTTTGTGGGCATCAAAGAAATATGTTTATAAAAGAGAGTCAAATGTAGAAGCAAAAGATGAAATGTTAGAAATGGAATCCAAACCCTTGGAAGCAATTCCATTAGGGTAAGATTATAATTTGGAACAACTTTGATTGTTACCCAATTTGTAGTAACTGTATTAAAACCCAAGAATGCAATTGCATGGCTTATTGTACGATTTTAATAAAAGCCATTTTGTTATATATATATATATATTATTTTAATATTTGTTTTATTTAATATTATTTTTTATTTGATTAATTTTATTGGTTTATACGTAACAAAATCAGAAGACCAAAAGAATAATCCTACGGCATGATGTCATGTTCGGATGTCTTAATTTTAAGGAGAAATAATTTATTAAAAAACATGAATTACAAGATTTAGAAACTGAAATTTATATCAATTAAATTTCAAAAAGAATAAGATCAGAATAAATATAAAAAAAGTTTAAAGCCCAATATTTTTAAATAGCCCAAATCAAACCCAGGTCTACGTGGGCTAATAGATACCAAATAGCCCAAGCCCATAGGGATGTAATTACTTTATAATTTATTGGTTTTATACTAATGATTCGAACAAATTTTAGAATTAAACATTTAGTTGAGTTGATAAATTTTCAGACTAGATTTCTGGTGAGTCTCAATTTCGAGCCTTATAGATATCATTAATCCAATTAATATATTTTTTCTAGAGTGAATTACAGCAGTGGTCTATGTGGTTTACCTAAAATTTGGATTTGGTTTCTAAAGTACACTATCTATGATGGTGGTCCCTGACTTTTTAATTTACTTTCACTCACGTTCCTTCTATGTTAAGCATAGAAGAACCATGAGTGAAGATAAATAAAACATAGGAGGACCATGAATGAAAGTAAATAAATCATAGGAGGACCATGAGTGAAAGTAGATTAAAAACTTAGGGACCACCACCGTATATAGTGTACTTTAGGGACCAAATCCAAAAATTGGATAAACCGTAGGGACCACCGGTGTAATTCACTCCTTTTCTATTGAATTGTGTGATAAAAAATGTGAACATTGATAACTATATCCTAGGTTAAAATTCTTACGGTTATCAAAATACACGAAGTTGTTCTTGTTCATATAAGAAAACAAAATCAAAATAAGAGAATAAGAAACCGGACAAATCACTTGTTAATACGAAACACGGTCAATGCAGGTATGAGCGGGAGACCTGACCCGTGAGCTCAGGTCGTGGTGAAAGTTGTGTGAATATCATGTGATTCGGCCGTTTTCAAAGCGCATGTCAAGTAATGTGAATCTTATGTGATTTTATACGTGATTTTAGTTTAAAATTACATGTGATTCGACCAGTTTTTTGTTCTTTTATTTAATAATATTCTCGTATAAACTTGACATATATATATATATATATATATATATATATGAGAAAAAACGCTTAATACTTGAAAAATCGGAAAACTACAAAAAAATGGATGAAAAACAAAAACGTATGAATATGGATCTCAAATCAACGAAAAAATGTGACTTTTATGTTGGTGTAATTTATTTCATTCAAATTTTGATCATATTTTAATTATATTATTTTTTAAGAGTGAATTACACCGGTGGTCCCTGTGGTTTACCTAAATTTTGGATTTTATCCCTAAAGTACACTATCTACGTTCTACGGTGGTGGTCCCTAACTTTTTTATTTACTTTCACTCGTGGTCCTTCTATGTTAAATATAGGAGGGCCATTAGTAAAAGTAAATTAAGCATAGGAGAACCATGAGTGAAAGTAAATTAAAAAGTTATGGATCCCCACCGTAGATAGGATCCCCACCGTAGATAGTGTACTTTAGGGACCAAATCCAAAATTTGGGTAAACCACAGGAACCACCGGTGTAATTCACTCTTTTTTAATTATAAAATAAAGTTGTAAATGTTTCTTCACTAACATCCATTGGATCAATCAATCTAACGGTTGATGGGGTGTTTTCCCGGATTTTCATGTTTTTTGTGGGTTTTTTTTTTCGGAATCTCTCTCTCTCTCTCTTATTTTGGTTTGTATAGTTTGTACGAATAGTATGGTTTACAAATGAAACGCACCCTATATATATACATTGCAATTTAAGAAATACTAGATTAATTATCTTCTAAATTGCAATTCATGGGTGGGATTAAAGTGATCAACGGTTAAGATTTCTTCTTACGTTTTTCACTTTAACTTTCTTTTTCTCACACGAACCTTCATTTATATATATAGACAAAGGATCGTGTAATCACGTTTAATACATGAATTGATCCGACGCATTTTAGTGTATCTTATTCTAATGTACATGTAAATATAGAGATATTTTTTTATCATTTTCACCATAACTTTAATTCTTACTCAAACTCAACCCTATATATAGTAAATGAAACATATATATTAAAGTAGTAGTAGTAGTAATAATAATAATAATAATATTTTTATAATTAACGAGGCTCATGTGGGCATGCCATTAGATTTTATGGAGTCTTCAAACATCATTCCCCAGGTGTAGATTGACAAAGAAAGATTCTCTTTCTCTTAATCATAAGGCCATGAGTACCGCCTATCCACGAATCCACTGAACTCGAATGTCATCTCAGCGCCACATCAGCTTTTCTCTTTCCTACCCTCCTTACCCTAAAGTGGAGTACCGCCTACCCACCGAACCCACTCCTACCCGCTACCCACAAATCTGCAACAAAACCTCAACAAAAACCTTGAACCCGAATGCTTGAAATCTAGTTCACGAACCCGCTGGAACCCGCACACCCCAACCCGAATGGAACCCCCCCTACCGCCCTACCCTCCCTACCCGATCTACCCGACCACGAACCCGCCGTGGTACCCGCTGGGCGGTACGCACGGCCTAATAATATATATATTATTCTATTATCTTATTTGAATTTGAATAAGAAAATAATAGTAGGAAATTTGGAAATTGAAAGAGATCTTGAGTGAGGGAGAACTTTTGGTCTATGCTTTCATTATTATATTTCAGCATTTATAAATTTCAAGTAACAACTAATTAAAAATGTATACTTTGATAAAATATAATTTGCGACATATATATATATATATATATATATATATATATATATCCCTATATATATATCCATATATATATATATATATATATATATATATATATATATTAATTGTAGTTATGTCCCTTTTTCTATCCAAATTTCCTTCTTAAATTAAAAAGGATACAAATCAATATTTAAAATTTGAGAATCGTATAATAAAATTCCTCACACCACCCGAGTTTTTTAGATGTATTTAAAAGTACATTAATTTTAAGAGTGAATTGCATTTTTGGTCCTTATGGTTATACGATTTCTTTGAAAGAGGGACATGTACTTTAATATCTTAAGTTATGGTACATTAAGTTTGAATTTTGCTTTGAAAGTGGGACCTGATCACTAACTTCGTTAAAAAACTCAGTTAGAGTCAGGGGCATTTTCGTCCAACCAGGTTTTTGTCTCCTTTTTGTAATTTTTTTACTTTTCCTTATACTTGTGAAAATAATAAAACTTAGGGCATTTTCGTCCAACCGGCAAGAATCTGTATTCGATCGAAGATGTGAAGGAAACCAGACATGCATCCTATCTGCTTCTCAATCTGCTTGGTGGCGTATATGCGTTTTACGACGAGAATTTGTTAGCGATCGAAGAAAGGGATGGAGAAACCCTTATCTGCTTCTCAATCTGAAGTAAACCCTGAAGATGGCGGCACTTGGGTGAGGGAGGATGAAAGAAAGGGATTCTGAAACCCTAAATTGATGGAAGCGTGGGAGAGAGAGAGAGAGAGAGGGTTGATTTTGTTATACCCAATATACCCTCAAGGGTCTCTCGTTTTTATAAAATAAAATTAAAATTTACACTTAATTACATTGATGCCATCATTTTTTCCTTAACCGTAGATCAAATTATTTAATGGCTTAGATTGGGTTTGCAAAGTTTGTACAATCTGATTGGTTTGCAAATGATATTCAATATATATATATATATATATATATATCTTCTTCCCCAACCCAAACCCTTTCTTCACCCAACAGCCTCATTTCCTCTCTTCCAATCCTCCATGAACATGATTTGCTTCAATCCCATCTTTTATCTTTTCTGCCTTTTTGTTCTTCAAGATTTCTCAAGAATAATCCATGTTCATCCTCTGATTGCTAATTAATTTTGCTGATCCAAAAGTATTTATGTCGAGACGATGAAGTCTAAGTCTATGGGGAGGTATGTTGGAGGTGGTTTGATTACAAGTCCTTGTGTGTGATATCGTCCGTGTGTGTGACAATCGTCCCTGAGTTTCTGGTCGGTGATTACAAGTCCCCGTGTGTGATATATATTTCCCGTCTCATGACACAAATAAAAACCCACAAAAATTTGAACCAATTATGCAAATTGATCAGTATCAAAGAGACCACCAACATCACCATGAGACCATCATACCTTTCTTATGTAATCACCATGACCGCCACCATTATCACCACGAGCAGAAGGACCTTTCTTGTTGGTTCTCATTTTCTGTATGTATGGTGTAATAAGAACACACACAGGGACGAAGCCCCTATATAGGTGTACGACAGTGATGATACACAGGGACGATGAGTTACGGTTGTGATGGTGAGTCACGGTGGTGGTGGGTTAAGGGGATGCTGGAGTAACGATGATGGGCTAACAACTGAAATATATGGAGGCCGAAGATGGTGGCCGGTGGGTCACGATGGAGGTCGAAGATGATCAGTTAGTGACTACAACTTTCAAAGCAAAATCCAGAGAGATTTTTTGTTAGAAAAAAACCCATTACAACACCGGATCTAAACGCAATCATGAAAGCTTTCCCGACGCCTTTTCTTGCTTCTAATACAAACGCCGAAACTAGAAGCAAGTTCTTGCCACCCAACTTACCACTTCCCAGTTCCCAAACACACAACAGCAACATAAAAACTCAAAGATCAATGAACACACACACAACAACATAAAAACTCAAAGATCAATGAACACACACAACAACAACAACATAAAAACTCAATGATCATTGAACATCGATCATATATAATCTTTTCTCTTAGTCTCTCACTCATTATCACAGTAGATGATTCAAGACCATGATGAGCAAAAGCTTTGGAACTGCAAGACACACACCATGTGGTTTTGTAACACCCTAAAAATCAGGGTTAATTTAAACCTGAATTAAAAAGGTTTACATAACTAATATCCATAAATAAACATTCTTAACAAGTGAAAATAGCGACTAGAGTCAATTTACATCAAACTTGTCACCACTGTATATTCTCCACTCATCCCATTTCTTCCATAAGCTCGTACCTGGTAAGAAAATATAGTTTGAAACGATTAGGCTAACGCCTAGTGAGAACATTCAGTTTCAAAAAAATACTTTTAAAAACATTGTAAACAAGGCATAACAAACCTGGTTTACCCTCATTCTTACCATACTCGTTCTCATCTCAAAATAACGAAATTATACCCAATCCCCTGAGTATGACTACCATCAAAAAGTCATATCACCATATTTAATAGCCTACTATGAATCATCACGGATTCTAGTTTATCGATCAAACCTAAAGACCTACATTCAATCGCCATACCTTCTTCTTGAAATGAAAGCAGAAATAGCACTTATATATTGCCTATTTCTAATCCACCGAAAGCAAAGGAAAACAACACTTACTCTTCGTCTAATTCATGTTTCCATATCTCAAATATAAATAGCAACTACACTTTGCCTATTCCCTCATTTATACATGAATAGAAATTCTACTTTGCTTATTCAATCAATCAACATGAATAGTAATTCTATGTTACCTATTCATTCATTTCTAGTCAACGGGAATAAATATGACTAACACTAAGTAAATTATGATATCACTTTCAAGAGCCCACTACGAATCTCCACGGATTCTAGATCAATGCTCATATCAAGAAATTACAATTAGTGTCATGCCTATTTCTTGAAGTGGAAGTAGGAATTACCATTCAGTACCCGGCCTATCCCTTATCTTCCATAGAAATCGGGAATTACGATTAGCACCACGCCTATTCCACGATTTCACATCATAAAACGAAATGGGATTTACCATTAAGCGCCCGGTCTAATCCTCATTTCAACCAACGGAAATTACCATTAAGAGCCCGGTCTATTCCACGTTTATTACATCATAACACAAAATGGGAATTACCTTTAGAGCCCGGCCTACTCCACATTTATCCAAATCACGGAAATTACGATTAGCGCCACGTCTATTCCACGTGATTACAAAACACTGGTGCCTATGGATCCATTACACTTATTCGTACTCGTGCAGGTTGTTACTTAATATAGATTTCTCATAGCATTCAGTATGAGCAAATCATATTTATACCACATAGATTCCTCATATCATCTAGTATGAGCAAATCTCTTTTATAGATCTCTCATATCATTCAACATGAGCAAATCATATTTATTATGTCAATTTCTCATAACATAAGTCTAACAATTAATATCATCACTCACGGTCCTTGATATAAATATTATTGTAACACACTTGTCCATTAGAACCAATAGTTAAAACTCATATAATAGTCCATCCAAAATTCATTCAGGAAATATCTCTTTATAAAAATATACCTTATCGTAATTTAAATACGTAATAAAAGGGTAAGGTAAGAATGAACTCACCTGACAACAATAATGTCACTTTTACTTCACTTCTTAAAGTTTTAAGGATTTCTGTCACCAACTTCACTAAGATCTGAAATACCCAAATACATATTGTATTGGTATTAATCTGCTGTACAGGACCCTTAAAGACTAAGAATCCTAAATAACCAAAATCTCATCACTTATCGCAACCCACTAATTGCGATAACACTTGTCACAACCTACTACTTGCGACACAGTACTTGTCGCAACCCACTGTTGTGATATCTCTTACTTGTCGCAACCAACGTTACGATACACAATCTTGTCGCAACCCAAAGCTTGCGACATTCATAACTATCGCAACTATCAACAATATCGCAACTAACTGAGTTCATATTTGTCTCAACCAACTGAAAACGTATTTAAGCCAGAATCTATACTTTTAAACCATGTATGATCCTATAAATTTCCAGATATGTTTAAGACTACCAATAAAACACAATCATAAACCCAGATTTCTCTTAACATTCAAAAACATCAAAACCTATTTCTAAACCACTAGAAAGCTTAATACACATAAGAAGAACAATTTATATAGAAGCATACCTTTGATTCTCACAAGTTGTCCATAAATTTCCAGCTGAAATATTTCAGTTTTCTTCTTCTTCTTTGTCTTTCTTTCTTGGTTCTCTCTCTCTCTTTCTCTTTTCATACACAACACACACACTTAAGACACAAATAATGGGAGCAAGACACCTCACCCCTCTTTAGATAAAAGAGGCGGCGGTGTCAAGTGGTTTCACCACTTAACCAAATAGCCCCCCTCAACTTTCGTCAAATGACAATTTATACCCTCCAACTTATAAATTAAAATTAAAGTTTACCCCTTAACTTATAACTCCGTAAAACAAATAACGTAACTTATTCGGGGTTAAACTCTAAAATTAATCTATCACATAATAAATCATAAGTTTATCAATAAAACCCATCTTAACACTTTATACAAAAATCGAGATGTTACAGGTTTCGTTCCGGTGGTCGTGGGTTACGATGGCCATGGCAGCAATGGTCCTGTATATATATATATATATATATATATATATATATATATATATATATATATATATATATATATATATATATATATGTGTGTGTGTGTGTGTGTGTATTATAGTTTATTTTAAAAAAAAATTATATATTAGAGTTATTTACATATTTGGTCTGTTAATGCCAAAAATCGTCCAGAACGATAACTTAAGGTTGATTGTGGAGCTTAACAACTAAAGAATAGGAATCTCTCGACAAAGCGTGCGACAAAGACAGAAATAATGTAAATGAGACAAAGATTTTGGTGACGCGGGAAAAACCTCAACGAGGAAAAAACCCACGGACGACTTTGGGAGTCGTCGATGCACTATGATCGCCAAACAGGGGTGATATCCTTGTGTTTCAGGTGTCGATTGTACAGTGAGTACAATACAAATGAAAGGAAATACTTTGAATGTAAAGTAACAAGTGTTTCAAATGTAAAAACGAGTGCGTCGTGTGTAAAAACTGTATGTCGTGTGTAAAAATTATGCGTCGAGCGTGGGAGTCGTGCGTCGAGAGCGAACTGTTGAGAGATATTTCTTTGCTTCGAGTGATCTTCCGAAAGCCCCTCCCCCCAAATGAGACTGTGATCTTTGTATTTATAGTCTTCGAATGCTTTTAATGACTCCATAAAGTCCTCTGGTAACGGTCGCAACGGTCACTGTTGTTAATGTTCATAATTGCTTCTATCGGTTTCGTTCGTTGGCCATAAATAGCGTTGACCCTGCATTAAATGAGGAAAACATAACAGAAAAGGTCGCATGTTAGTCGATCGAAGTCGTGAGCTATGTCACGACGGTCGAGGTCGAGGGGTACTTTTGACTTCAGCTTTGGTTAAAGGATAAAGTGTCTATGATTTGACTTCGTTATGGAAAAGTGCATTTAAATGTTCTTAGTGTCTTGGTCGTGGTCGGGACTGGTGAAATTTTGCCCAAACAGTTTGCCCCCAAAATTTAAAAAGTGGAGTAGCAAATCCAAGTTTCAAAAGTTTTTAAATTTTGCTAGTCGAACGTCTAAGGTTGTGACATGTGTCGAAGATTTCCTTAGTTGCCTTGGAACTGGATCGGTCCAATTCTAACTAGAGAGGGAGTCGAAAAGGGGATAAGGTCGTGACGTCATGCTGACGCACGATCATACTTGACAGCTGTAAGCGCCAGCTGTCGACGATCTGTCGAGTATTCGAATAGGCGGGGTACGTGTCGACTATCGAGAAGCTCGATCTGACACGACCGTTTCCATAAATAGCGACCCTTGACGGATCTTTTCCCACTTACGATTTCAGAGAGTTTTTCAGAGAGATTTTTTCCGATTTCTTGGTGCTCTTCGTTCGATACTTTCCAAACCTGCAAGAATCTTCGATCAAGTTAGAAATTTCGAGGTTTTAGCGCGCCTATTTAAGGAACGATTTCTTGGTCTTGTCTTAGAACTTTGAGAAACTTTTAAGTTTAGAAATGTCGATGGAGCCTGTAAGTTCCATTCGAGATCAAAAGGATCTCGACGACCTTAGAAGTATAGCAAAAATCCTTGCGGGGGTTACACTAGGGATGGTAATTTGCCCCGACCCGACCGGGGCCAGGTATTTCCCGCTTTTGCGGGTCCGGGGAAACCCGGTAAGCTCAAACCGGGGCTGGGGCCGGGTAACACACCCCCCGACCCGCCCGGTACCCGGTATATATATATACATATATATATATATAAATTAAATATATTTAATTTAATACATTATAATTTATAAAATATACAATATACAGACCTAAATCCCTAAATGTGACTTTCCCCAAAATCAATCGACCTCCTAACCTCTATGGCTCTGTCGAACTCAACTCCTCCGTCGACCGGCGACGGCGACCAGCCTCTGTCGGCCTCTACTCACTGACCAGAGACTACCACCAGCGCACCATCTTGTACTCTTGTTGCACCACCAACGCAACGGCAGCGCTGCAGAAGTGCAGATTCACCACCGTCGACTTCATCCATATACTTCAGTAGGTCACTTTTTTTTTGAGATTCTGGTTCATTCACTTCATGGTTGTGAATCTTGTGATATTTGTTAAATATATATCATGTGTTGGATACTTGGATTCTTGGTGGATTGGTTGAGATATTCGGTTGATAACTTCATTTTCTTTCCTAGTTAGTAGTTTGTGATACTGTTGATTTTTTCATTAATGTAAGCTCAGGGAGGGGCGGGCAACCGAAGCCGGGTACCGTGATGTTGACCGGGTTTTTACCGGGTATTGACCGGGTGAATGGTCGGGGTCGGGTACCTAATCCTTGTACCCGCCGGGGACCGGGGCAGGGGACGGGTCTATCTACACGAAACCGGGGCCGGGGCCGGGTAAGGGGGTACCCGCCCCGTTACCATCCCTAGGTTACAGTGATTAGAGCAGGTCAGACTCGACCTGATGTATGTCCTGATAGGTTTGTCGTTATCTACGAATATCCCTTTAAGATAGGTTTTGAATGGCCTTACTCGCCTTTGGCCAAGGCTTTTATGACCGAGTTCGACTTAGCACCGGCCCAGTTAATGCCCCAATTCTGGAGGGTCATACATGTGATAGAGCGTCTTACCAAAAACTGGAAATCTCCCATGAATGTGCGCGACCTTCTCTTGGCCTATCAAGTCAAGAAGGACAAATGCCATCGCTATAGCCTGTTTTCTAGGTATAAGGGCGATCGTACCTTAGTCTTAAAGACCGCTGTAAACGCTCGTAAGTGGAAGACTAGGTATGCGTTTGTGCGTAATTCGACTCTTGACTCCGAGAGCGGCTAGATTAGGGCTGGTTGGAATACGTCAGGTGAGATTTTATAGTTTTTCTTGTCGTACGTCGTTCGTAATCTTCGACTGATTTCTAACCTGCTGTTTATGTGTCGACAGATATAAAATTTGACGACGTGAAGCCCTACGCTAACTCCCAAGCGAAAGTTGACGCGTTCTTGGAGTTTAGCATTATCGAGCGATCTTTCGTCACGCGACCATTAGTGGACGACGACAACGAAGACTTGGTGTATTTAGGAGAGAATCGGGGAGAGACACGTGTTGAGGAGGAAAAAGAGGAGACAGAGGGGGAAGAGTCGGGAGAAGAAGAGGAGATGACTGGTAAGTGTACCTTCTTATTCCTTTCTACTCGACTCTGGTCTTTTTCTCTTATGTCCATCTTGTAATGCTTCTTTTTATATGTTCTCTGAAGAATCGCAGACGAAGGTGCCGACCATCTTTGCTAAGAGAGTGGCACAACTCGAGCTTGCCCGTAAAGGCAAGGAAAAGAGACAGAAGACCTCGACCACTGAGTCGGGGGTTTTACCAAAGACGAGGATGACGATTCCAAGGGAACCGTCTTCGAAGGTTGATGACTCATCGAGAGTCATTACGCCTGATAAGACGAAGGTCGCATCGTTTATGAAGACGAAGACGTCTTCTGGTCCGATTGCTGCGACACCTGTCAGTTCTGCGCCACCGACGACGACAGCGAAGTCGGCGAAGTCCCCATCTACTACGTCGGTTCCTTCGTCGACCGAGAAGGGCAATGAGCACGCGACGGGAGGGGCTAAGGTCACGAAGGTTAACTTTACGTTGCCTTCGGACTTTATGGTCGATAACGTCCTATCCGGGACGGATTTATTTCCTCATCTGGGGAAATATCTGCTCTCTTCTTTCAGGGAACGTTTCGAGGGATTCCCAGTCGAGGAGACGGGATCCCATGTTGTCGGACTGGCGTTTCTGGTGAGTTTTTATTTCAAAACTTGTATTTCGATGTTTTTAATCTTTGTCGAACGTTTATTAACATGTTTCCTTGTAATTTTACAGGCGTTTCAATCTTCTCTTGCCCTGCGTGCTGAGACGGAGAAGATCAAGGGCTTGGTGTCTTCCGCCCATGAGAGGGGGAACGCAGCGCTGGACCGGGAAAAGGTCGCCTTGGAATGCGAAGAGGCTATGTCCAAGTGCCTCAACGATGCCCAAAAAGAGTTGGAGGTCGTCGGTCGTGCGAAGGGCGAGGCGAACCATCGTCTAAAGCAGTCCTTGTCCACGATTGCCGAACAAAGGGAAGAGCTGGATAGGATGAAAGAATCCTTGGCCACGAAGGAGAAGGAAGTTGAGGATTCCAAGGCTAAGGTAGCGGGTCTAGAGAAGGAGATAGGGGAGCTCAAAGAGGAGGCTGCGTCTACCTTTGCTTTGGCTCGACTGACCGTGTAACGTCCCAAAAATTACAAGCAAATTTAAATTTTTAAATAAACATTTCATTTATAACAACTCATTAAATGATCCCAACGTTTCGTTTGCAAACTCATAATTAATATCTTCATAATAAAGACCAGCGGAATTAAACGTTTAATTATTAAAAACCATAAAGCAACCAGCTCTCCTCGTGCGCCAGTGTGTACTCGTCACGCCTTGGAGCCGCCCGTACCTGAAACCACAATCTATTGGGAAAGGGTAAGCACGAAGCTTAGTGAATTCAACACCATAAGTAACACAGTTATTTCCACACCACCATAAACAGATAATTGCACATAAACAGCATACAAGTCTACGAACAAATCATAAACATGTATATCCACACCCACCCACCTAAAAGGCACAAGTCGGTCCCACCGACCACATGATAACATCTCCGGCCCCGCCGAATCCCCGGTCCCACCGAGTCTCTACGCCACCCGCGTATAAAATCTCCGGCTCCGCCGGATCCTCGGTCCCACCGAGTTAACATGACAACATAGTATCAACTAGACACCCCACTATCTAGTTCCACAACACAATCACATAAGGCTACCACACACGTACTACAGCAATGATAAAACAACCTTTATTAGATATCGTGCAAACGCAACCCGGCACCCCCGGGTTCATACGCCACCCGCGTATACAACCTTTGGTCCCACCGAATTACTACGCCACCCGCGTATGTGACCCTCGGCCCCGCCGAACTCCTACGCCACCCGCGTAGTCACAACAATAAGGTCCGACTAGACACCCCACTATTTAACCCCGCATCAAAAGCAAATAGAACTACCACATACATACACAACGTAATGTAAAAATAACCGACATTAGTTATAGTGAGAGAACTCACCTCGAATGCGCGCCTAGCTCAACAATACAAACTCAAGCTTCCCAATTACGGTCACTTCCCAGCACCTAAACGCACGTTAAAACGTATCAATACGAGACCCGGACCCTACGACACGACACCCGCTTAAACTGTCACTAAAACTACTTTCCGATCTCACCAAACAGGTCTGTTCGGGACCTGTTTCGACCTCCTTAAACCCAGTAAATCCTCAATATTATTACATGGTCAGAAAGTACTATGAGTTAGGGTTCCAAGGACATATTATACGCCTCCTAACGATTTTTCTACCATTTATTATGGATTTTACAAAAACAGTTCCCCGAACAGCGAAAATCAGCACCTTTCAGTATAAAATGACACTTTGACCAATGCTACGTCCCGAACTGGGTTTCGCACAAAACACAGAAACGTTTATAGACTCAAAAAGGGAACTTTTGGCGCTGGTCTCACCCAGATACGAGTTACGAGCAAAAAGTTATGGTTTTCCCAAGACAATGGCAGATTCCAGAATTTTTCACATGAAATGACGAATCACTGAACTTACGACCACTTTTCCACCTAGCTAGAGGCCGAACCAGTTTTCCGCTAAAACACGGAAAACGTGTCCGACCCCGAGCTTGAACCGTGGGCGCCAGTTTCGGCTCAATCGGAGTTACGACAGAAAAGTTATGGCCGCCGCAAAAACAGTGGCTGAACAATTACTCACAAGAAATGACGACTCTAAAAA
Organism: Saussurea involucrata; assembly: GCA_033807775.1. NCBI lineage: Eukaryota > Viridiplantae > Streptophyta > Magnoliopsida > Asterales > Asteraceae > Saussurea > Saussurea involucrata. The sequence goes on along the minus strand of CM066322.1, from coordinate 10,172,655 downwards.
CAACGGTTCGATCGGTTTGGCTTAAGCGATTAAGTTCTGGCTTAAAGGAGTCTACGGTGATTATTAGTAAGACATGGCCACGCACCACCCACTGCCCTCCGGCAGTGGTGGTCGCCGGTGGCGGCCGGCGGCGGCCGACGGCGGTTCATCGACGAAGTGATAAAAACAACCCGCAAACCACCGCGAGATCACTACCCTCTCGATCACCCTACCACACGCACCAACGACTGACACCACCACCGCCACCCGACACCCAGCCACCACAGTGGCGGCGCGGCAGCGGCGGCTGGCCGGCGGTGGTCCTCCGGTGACGAAAACGAAAAGAAAAGAAACGTCGAGTGAAACCTTACCTCGATGACGATACAACGACGAAACCCGACACCTTCACTCTCTCTCGCTACACCCTCCTCTTCGCCGGCAGAACCAGCAGCGCCGGCTGCTTGTGGGTGGCTCACGGCGGCAGCAGCGACTCCGGCGGCTTCAGCAACTCCGGAGACTTCCCTTCCTTCTTGTCTTCCTCTCTCCCCACCCTCGATCGCTCTCGCTCTCTCTACTCTCTCGGTTTCCACCTCCGGCCGTCAACCACCCCAAAACAATTCAAAAGGGCCGTAGGGTTCTTTGTTGTTTCTTTCTCTCTTTTTTTTTCTTTTTTTTGCTTGCAATTCACGCCATAGACCCACAAGTAACACATATGGAAATCGGTTTAAGAAAATCATGGGCCAAAATATGGTTTAAGTTTTGGCCTTTGACACAAATGGTCCCTCAACTTAACTTTCTCGCAACTAACCAAAATTCCGACCTTTTATTTCGATTAGGTCTAACTCGACTAACCCCGTTAACGGAAACCACATTAAATCAAACTTAAAAGAAAAGAATTAAAAAAAGAAATTACATACCGGGATACGGGCTTTACAGACCGCTCGTGCTGCTATAATGAGGCAACACTTGTCGAGCAAAAATCCTCTGGCCTTGGCGTCGAACGAGTTTGCTTACTTCCTGAGTGAGGTCGGGTCCGCAAGGGATCTCGACTCTGATGATGAGAAGGAAGTCGAGGAGGATGAAGCGGACGAAGGTTCCAAGGGCGAGGCCTCGGGTAAAGATGCGACCAACGCTCCTCCTCAGCCTTAAAAAAATTTCTTGTAGCGATTTTTGTTTTTCATGCTCGATCGATGGTAATCGAGTTATCTTAATGTAATAGTCGATTCGATGAATGGAATTTTATCTTGCATATCGCTAGATTTGATACGTCTAATAAGTAAACACAGCATTTAATCGCGAATTTCACTAGCCGTAGAATGAGCAAGGAAACATGCGACTTAGGCATCCATTGTAATATAACGACTAAGACACAAGTCATACATTTGAATCGTACTGGAAAACACAAGCACATGTGATCGAGGTGTTCATTCAGAACATGCACATTTTTCTAAGTTAAGAAACTCAGATCAAGGGATCGCACAACTAGTTTGTACGACGAAACTCGAATCATGTGTCCCTGTGATAGAATATTCAAGTCATAGACCTGAACACTTATGTCATGCGACCTTGCGGGATTAAAGTTATGCAATAGACTTAACGACCTTATGTCGTGCGATCTGCGATAAAACAATGTCAGGGGTTGGTCGTTGACTAACCAACGACCCTCCGATGCTTAAGTCAGTAATCGTCGTAATGAATAAGAATTGTGTGGGAAAATGAAAAAGACTTAGAAAAACCACCTTTTCAAATGTGTCGCATTCCAACTACGCGGGATATCTTAATTGTCGAGGGTTTGGAGCCGATAGGCACCTTTACCCACGACTTTTGAGATACGATAAGAACCTTCCCATTTAGTGGAAAGCTTACCAGCGTTGAGCTCTTGAGTGCTTTGGAACACTCGTCGAAGGACGCAGTCGCCTACTTGGAAGACTTTTACTTTGATATTTTTGTTGAAATGTCGCTCGACCACCTGTCTTTGTGACGCCATTCTGATCAATGTTGATTCTCTGAGCTCTTTGAGGGCATCGAGGTCATAACTTAGATCAACCAGATTATGGTCGACTGAAGTATGTCTTGAGGTCGAGAGTTGGACCTCGACCGGCAGAACTGCTTCATAACCATAGACTAAGGAGAAAGGGGTTTGTCCTGTGGATGTGCGAGGCGTCGTGCGATTCGCCCACAGGACCGAAGGGAGCTCTTCGACCCACCTTCCTTTCGCGGTTTGTAACCTCTTTTTAATTGAAGCAATGATAGTCTTATTGCTTGACTCAGCGAGTCCGTTTGCCTGGGGATACCTGGGCGTTGAGGTCGTCATCTTGATGCTGCGGTCTTCACAGAACTGTCGAGTCCTGTTGCTTATGAATTGGGATCCATTGTCACAGACAACTTCGGATGGAATCCCAAACCTGCATATAATGTTAGTCTGGATAAAAGACACGACTTCTTTGTCCCGAACTTGGGAGAAGGCAACTGCTTCTACCCATTTGGAGAAGTAATCTGTAAGTACGAGGAGAAATACCTTTTGCCCAGGGGCAGGTGGTAGCTTGCCGACAATATCCATACCCCATCTCATGAAGGGCCACGGGATTAGTGTCGAATGCAAAGGTTCGGATGGTTTATGGGACGTACCTGAATGTCGTTGGCAAGAATCACAGTTTTGGACGTACCGGATGGCGTCTTGTCGTAGTGTCGGCCAAAAGTAGCCTTGTCGAGAGATTCGATTAGCCAGACTGCGACCTCCGGAGTGATTACCACACTCCCCATCGTGCATTTCTTGGAGGATATTTTGAACTTGATTCTTACTGATGACGCATCTCAGGTTTAAGCCTGTCGATGATCGTCGATAGAGTCTATCTCCGATCACGACATACCTGGATGCCTTGAATCTAATCTTCCGAGCTTCCATCCTGTCTTCTGGGAGTTGGTCGTGCATAAGAAAATTTTGAATGTCGCACGACCAATCATCTTCTTGCTCTTCGATCTGGACGACATCGTCATTTTCGATGGACGACGTCGCTAGATGAATCAGAGGAATACTGTCGAATATTGGCTCGACTAGAGCGGACCCAAGGTTCGCTAGAGCGTCGGCTTGAGTATTCTGATCCCTCGGAATTTGTTCGAAAGAAAATGATTTGAATTTTTCTGATTTTTCTTTTGCCACCTTTAGGTATGCTGTCATTTTTGAATCTTTAGCTGCGAATTCTCCGTTCATCTGATTCACGACCAAAAGAGAATCGCTTTTGACATGCAACGAAGTTGCCCCCGAGTCGTAGGCCATATCCATCCCTACAATCAGGGCTTCGTATTCAGCTTCGTTGTTGGTGGTTTTGAAGTCGCATCGCACGGAATACACCATCTTGCCCCCTTGTGGCGACTTTAAGACGACACCAAGTCCTGAACCTCTAACGTTAGATGACCCATCGACGTGTAAGGTCTAAAGTACGTCGTCGTGAGTCGCCACAATAGACACTTCGAGCTCTGCTTCTTTCCCCAATTCAGGACTAAAGTCGGCGATGAAATCAGCTAGTGCTTGCGAATTGATTGTTGTCATGGGTTTGAAATCGATGTCGTAACTGCTGAGATATATGCTCCATTTCGCTAATCGACCTGTCAACTCAGGTTTTCTCAAGACAGACTTAAGAGGATAATTAGTAACGACAGTAATCGGATGTGATTCGAAATAATGTCGCAATTTCTTTGCGGCGGTAACAAGCGACAAGAGTAGTTTTTCCATCGAGGAATACCTGGTTTCAGCGTCAAATAGGGTTTTACTTACATAGTAAATCGACAGTTGTTGTTTTTCATTTTCTCGTGTCAGGACGGCACTTACTGCATTAGGACTAACAGCCAAATATAACTGCAAGACCTCATGGTCGTCAGGCTTTGATAACAAAGGAGGCGACGTCATGTACTTCTTTAACTTTTGCAGCGCTTGCTCATGCTCGTCAGTCCAGTCGAAGCCTTTATTTTTCCTGAGGACATTGTAAAACAAATGACATCTGTCTGAGGATCGAGAGATAAACCTGTACAGAGCCGCCACTCGACCAGTGAGCTTTTGAACCTCTTTGAAATTTCTCGGAGATTTGAACTCGACAATAGCTTTGATCTGGTCGGGGTTGGCCTCGATTCCTCGACGAGTGACCATGCAGCCCAGGAATTTCCCAGCACTAACACTGAAGGAACTTTTCGTCGGGTTGAGCTTCATGCGATATTTTCGAAGGATGTCGAACGACTGCCTCAGATGATCAACGTGGTCGACTGCCTACTTTGACTTGACGAGTGTTAATGCCAAAAATCGCACCAAAGGGACAACTTAAGGTCGATGTGGACTTTAACAACTAAAGAAAGGAATCTTTCGACAAAGGCGTGCGACAAAGACAAAAATGTAAATGAGACAAAGGATTTGATGACGCGGGAAAACCTCAATGAGGAAAAAACCTGCGGACGACAGTGGATGTCGTCGCTGCACTATGGTCGCCAATCAGGGGCGATGTCCTTGGTGTTCCGGGTGTCGATCGTACAGAGATTACAATACAAATGAAGGAAAGACTTCGAAATTTAAAGTACAAGTGTTTGGAATGTAAAAACAGTGTCCGTCGTGTGTGAAAACTATGTATTAACTGTTGGTCGAGAGTGAGAGTCTTGCGTCGAGAGTGATCTTCTATGAATGATCTCTTTGCTTAGAATGGATATTCTTCGAGTGTTTGCGTTTGCTTCTGTTGTTCGATGCTCTTGTTCTATCTCTCTCTCTGTGTTATTCGATTTGATCAGATGTCTTGAACTGATGATTGAGCTGGGATTTTATAGTCTTCGGATGACTTTAATTGAATCATTAAGATCTTTGATGATTGTTGTAACGGTCGTCGTCTTCAATGTGAGTTTAGATGCTCATAACTGATTTCGTCGGTTATAGCTGTTGTCCATAAATGACTTTGACTCCTGCATTAAACACTTAAACAAACATAACAGTTGTATAACGCGTTAGTCGGTCGAGGTCGCACGGTTTTATGCGACGGTCGTGCGGAACGGGCGACGTTGAGGTCGAGTGCCGTGAGGAACTCTCGACTTACCTTTTAGGAGGGACGACGGAGGTTCTTTGGGTTTTCGTCGGGACCTTATCTTAATACAAGGTATAGCTCATAACATGTGTCTTACCTTCTCTGGTCGTGGTCGAGACCTGTGAAATTTTTCCCAAACAGTTTGCCCCCAAAATTTGAAAATAGGATGGCAAATTCGAATTTTAAATTTTGTCTGTCGTGTGTTCAGGGTCTTGTGTTGGAAGATACCTTGGTTGTTTTGGAACCGGATTGGTTCAATTCTAACTGAACGAGAAGTCGAAGAGAAAACGAGGTTGTGACGTCATACTAGCGCGCGATTGTGCTTACCAGCTGTTTTTAGAAATGTCGACGGAGCCCAGGGGTACTATTAGAAATGAAAACGATCTAGATGACTTCAGAAGTCTATCGAATATTCCCATGGGGATTACTATAAGTAAGGTTGGCGGGGTTCGACCGGAGATGTGTCTCGAGGGGTATGTCGCGATATACGAGTACCTGTTTAAGATGGGCTTCCACTTGCCGTATTTGCCTCTGGCCAAGGCATTTCTGTGTGAGTTTGACCTGTCGCCAGGGCAACTGATGCCCCAGTTTTGGCGAGTCATTCTAGTCACCGAGCGACTTACTTCGCACTGGGAGTGGCGTATAAAGTCACGAGCGATCAATATCGTCATTATAGTTTACTTTCAAGGCTTAAAGGTGATCGTACCTTAGTTTTGAAAACTGCTGTTAATGATCGCAAATAGAGGACGAGGTATGTACTTGTGCGGGTGACGATGCTGGATATGGACAGTGATTGGATTAGATCCGTAGATACTGCACAACTGGCGACGATGTCTCATACTGCACAACCGGTGACGATGTCTCATACTGCGCAACCGGCGACGATGTCTCATATATCCTCGTCGACCCTTTCGTCAGCCGCCAGGGGCAAGGGTGTAAAGACGGGAGAGGATGAGGAGGAAGTCATGATGATCAACTTTACGTTGTCGACGATCCTCCTGATTGACTATGTCCTTGACGGGACGAAGTTATTTCCGTATCTGGGGAAATATCAGCTCTTATCTTTCAAGGAGCGTTTTCAAGGGACCTCTATCGAAGAGATGGGATTGCGAGGAGGAGGAGGAAGGTCTCCAGGGTGAGGCGTCAAGCAGGGACGCGACCGACGCTCCCCCTTTGCCTTAGGAAATGTCTTTGTCATTTGTCATTTCTTTTGCTGCTCGACTGTCAGTGGTCGAGTTTATTTTGAATGTAAATGACAAACTATTCAGGGAATGAAATTTAAATTTCCGTCGTACTCGTGTTTTGTATATTCAGTAAGTAAATAACATGTCAATTATGAAATTTACTGAGTATAATATAATAGAAATCATGCGACTTAGGCATCTATATTGCAACGCAATAGCTTAGAATGTAAGACATAACGCTTGTAATCAAGTCGTAGATGTGATCGTCTATGTCGGGCGACCTTGCGAATTTAAAGTCACATAGTAGACTTAATGATTATTGTCGTGCGTTTCTGCGATAAAATAATATTAGAGGTTGGTCGTTGACTAGCCAACAACCATCCGATGCTTAAGTCAGTAATCATTCGTGATGAGAAATCGTATGAAGGAAGAGAGAAGAGATTAGGATACGTACCTTCTCAGATTTATTTCTTTTATTTGACGGGGTATTTGCCCCCTGTCATTTATTATCCTATTCCTTTCAGGAGGAAAATAGGTTTTAAATGACAAATCGACACAGGGATCTTGGAAAATACCATTTATGTCTGCGTTGACTGTGTTTTTGTGCGACAAGGCAAGATAGTCGGCATACTCATGTAGAAAAGGCATGAGTTTGTCTTTAAGGATAGGAGGACGAACATGTCGAGACCTTTTGGTCGTGTTGTGCCTGCTAGACGATTTACTTTTGCGGCTTCAGAGTGGATTTATAGCAGTCACGAGCGACTTTCGGCTCACTCTTGATTTCCTGGATTCCCCACGGCGTAGGGAACTTCAGGGTCTGATGATACGTCGAGGGAACGGCTTTCATTTCGTGGATTCATGGTCGACCTAAGATGATGTTATAGGCCGACGCACAATCGATGACGTTGAACTTGGTCTGCTTGTTGATTCCTTCGGCGTAGACTGGCAAGATGATATCTCCATATGTGCTCGTCGCTTCTCCATTGAAACCGACCAAAGTTGTCGAACGTCGGGTGATTTCCGAGCGATCGATTCCCATGGCCTTGATGGTGTCAAGGAAGATGACGTTCGCTGAACTGCCCCCATCGACCAAGACTCGGCGAGTTAAACAATTGCCAACCGTGAGTAGAATGATCAACCCGTCGTGGTGTTTCTGGTACGAGTCGCCGAGGTCATCTTGGTCGAATACGATTTTCATGGCTTCCAATTCCAAATCTCCTTTAGGCCTTGATGAACGCGGGATAGGCCGATCGTCAGGCGCTTGACTGGCGTGACGTTTGGCTGCGGAATACGTTTGACCACATACGTCGGAACCACCAGTGATACAATTGACGACTTTCGCATGCTCGGGGGTTGACGGTCGAACGTCGTTAGCTGGGGTAACGACGTCGTCGATGATGTCTTTGAGATTGCCCTTCGGGACGTGATACGCCAGCTCCTTTTTTAGAGCTATGCAATCATCTGTCGCGTGACCATGGTCGACGTGAAAGTCACACCACTTAGCTTTATCTTTCTTAGCGTCGTCCTGTCCGGACTTCGTTGGCCATCGAATAGTCGCTTGGGCGATCTTCAGAGCTTCGACCAAATCTTTAGTGGACCCTTTGAATCCGTAAGAGGATATCTTGGGGTATTGAGGAAATTTAGTCGCGGTCTTAGCCTCTGCTTTTGTCTTGAACTCTGGCTTCTTTACGCCTAACGACCTCTTGTCGTCGGTATGCTTGCGACGAAAGGCAGCGTCGTCCTCTACTCTCATATACGCTAGGGTTCGAGCTCGGACGTCTTCGAAGTTCTCCGGAGGATACTTAGTCAGGCCAGTGTATAAACCTGAACTGTCGTCCAGACCACGCTTATAGGCTTCGATCGCGGTCTTGATGTCACAATTGCGAATGCTGATCATCTCCGCATTGAATCGATTGAAATAACTGCGGATAGACCCACTGGTCTTCTGCACGACGTAATACAGGTCACTGGTTTGCTTCTCCATCTTGCGACTGCTGGCGAATTGCTGGGAGAATTGATTGACCAATTCAGTGAACGACCCGATGGACTTGGGTTTGAGATTGATCAACCATTGGAGAGCAAGACCAGTGAGAGTTGCACCGAAGCTTTTGCACATACAGACTTCCTAATACATGTGTGGGATTGAGATCGTCCACATGATCTGCGTATACTGTGCGACGTGCTCTGTTGGGTCAGTCACTCCTGAATACTTGGGCGTGAATGCGGGGACATTGTACTTCTTCGGGACCTCGACAGTCGCGATTTCATCGACGAAGGGTGACGCCTGAAATCCTGATCGGGGCTCGACGTCGACGGGCACGGCTGCCTCAGGCAGCTTGGTGAGCAAAGATAGGACGCACTCGTTCTGATCTTCTAGCATTTTCAATCGCTGGGCGATGGGGTCATTGGGGTCGAGATTTGCCCCTGCTTGCGGATTGATTCCTGAGCTGGTGCCATTGACATGCGACGAGCCATTGGCATCTCCGTTGAAAGGAACAAAATACGGTTGCGACCCGTTCTGAAATGGATGCGACCCATTCTGAAATGGTTGCGATCCATTCTGAAACGGCTGCGACCCATTTTGCATGGGTGGTGGCCTTATATGCTGAGGAGGGACCGTCCCGAACTGGGGATTTGGATTGAACGGTCGCGGTTGCTGGTTCTGCATGGTCGGACCTGGATGCTGATTCTGAGCGAACGGACCTGATCCTGGACCTGGATTATGCGCGAATGGTCGAGGACCATTCTGACCGAACGATCCTTGGCCTGGATTCTGAACGAATGGCCTAGGACCATTCTGAGGTCCAAAGGGATTCCTTAACCGTGCGATCTCTTCAGCTGCTCTACGGCTTTGCTCCGCCATGGCGTTGATTTGATTTCGGGCGACTTCAAGCTCCTGGTACATCTGAGCAATGACATGCTGTTGATCTCCAGGGGCTGTCATTTTCTAGCAACAGAGAACAAAGAAAACTCCAAGAAACCGTTAGCAAGACGCACGTTTGTCGAAGATTTTCTCTAGATGGGGTCCCACGGATGGCGCCAAACTGTTAATGCCAAAAATCGCACCAAATGGACAACTTCAGGTCGATGTGGACTTTAACAACTAAATAAAGGAATCTTTCGACAAAGGCGTGCGACAAAGACAAAAATGTAAACGAGACAAAGGATTTGATGACGCAGGAAAAACCTCAACGAGGAAAAAACCTGCGGACGACAGTGGATGTCGTCGCTGCACTATGGTCGATGTCCTTGGTGTTCCGGGTGTCGATCGTACAGAGATTACAATACAAATGAAGGAAAGACTTCGAAATATAAAGTACAAGTGTTTGGAATGTAAAAACAGTGTGCGTCGTGTGTGAAAACTATGTATAAACTGTTGGTCGAGAGTGAGAGTCTTGCGTCGAGAGTGATCTTCTATGAATGATCTCTTTGCTTAGAATGAATATTCTTCGAGTGTTTGCATTTGCTTCTGTTGTTCGATGCTCTTGTTCTATCTCTCTCTGTGTTATTCGATGTTGATCAGATGTCTTGAACTGATGATTGAGCTAGGATTTTATAGTCTTCGGATGACTTTAATTGAATCATTAAGATCTTTGATGATTGTTGTAACGGTCGTCGTCTTCAATGTGAGTTTAGATGCTCATAACTGATTTTGTCGGTTATAGCCGTTGTCCATAAATGACTTTGACTCCTGCATTAAACACTTAAACAAATATAAAAGTTGTATAACGCGTTAGTCGGTCGAGGTCGCACGGTTTTATGCGACGGTCGTGCGGAACGGGCGACGTCGAGGTCGAGTGCCGTGCGGAACTCTCGACTTACCTTTTAGGAGGGACGACGGAGGTTCTTTGGGTTTTCGTCGGGACCTTATCTTAATACAAGGTATAGCTCATAACATGTGTATTACCTTCTCTGGTCGTGGTCGAGACCTGTGAAATTTTGCCCAAACAACGAGCATGTCGTCGATATAAACTTCCATCGTGTCGCCAAGATGATCCTTGAACATTTTATTCACCAGACGCTGGTAGGTAGAACCTGCATTTTTTAGACCGAACGACATAACTTTATAACAATAGATACCTCGATCTGTCATGAATGCAGTTTTCTCCTGGTCCTCGACGTGCATTAAAATTTGATTATATCCCGAATAAGCATCCATGAACGTCAATAGTTCATGTCCTGCTGTCGCGTCGACCATGGCATCGATATGTGGCAACGGAAATGGGTCTTTTGGACAAGATTTGTTGATGTCTGTGAAATCGATACAGACCCTCCATTTGCCATTTTTCTTTGCTACGACCACGACATTAGCGAACCAATAGAGGTACTTTACTTCTCGAATTTTCCCTGTCTTGAGGAGGTTGTCGACCTCGTCATTTATCACCTTATTGCTTTCAGGAGCAAATTTCCTGCGCTTTTGCTTGATAGGTTTGAACGACGGGTCGATGTTGAACTTGTGGGAAATGATACTAGGATCTATGCCGACCATGTCTTCGTGCGACCAGACAAAACAATCAGCATGTTCCTGGAAGAAAGATATTAGTTTGTCCTTTAGGCAAGGATCAAGGGACGATCCTATGAGGATTTTCTGATCGGGCTTGCTTGGATCTAGGACAACTTCTTCCAGGTGATACTCGTCAATTATCCCAGGAACACCTTGCGCATTCTCAAGCATCTGGGCAACGATTTGCTCTTGATCTCCGCGATTTGCCATTTTCCTCAAACAGGAAAAGAGGAAACTCCAAGAAACCGTTAGTAAAACGCACGTTTGTCGAAGATTTTCTCTAGATGGGGCCCCACGGTGGGCGTCAAACTGTTAATGCCAAAAATCGTTCAGAAGGATAACTTAAGGTTGATTGTGGAGCTTAACAACTAAAGAATAGGAATCTCTCGACAAAGCGTGCGACAAAGACAGAAAAATGTAAATGAGACAAAGATTTTGGTGACGCGGGAAAAACCTCAACGAGGAAAAAAACCCGCGGACGACTTTGGGAGTCGTCGATGCACTATGATCGCCAAACAGGGGCGATATCCTTGTGTTTCAGGTGTCGATCGTACAGTGATTACAATACAAATGAAAGGAAATACTTTGAATGTAAAGTAACAAGTGTTTCAAATGTAAAAACGAGTGAAACATGTGTAAAAATTATGCGTCGAGCGTGGGAGTCGTGCGTCGAGAGCGAACTGTTGAGAGAGATTTATTTGCTTCGAGTGATCTTCCGAAAGCCCCTCCCCCCAAATGAGACTGTGATCTTTGTATTTATAGTCTTCGAATGCTTTTAATGACTCCATAAAGTCCTCTGGTAACGGTCGCAATGGTCACTGTTGTTAATGTTTATAATTGCTTCTGTCGGTTTCGTCCGTTGGCCATAAATAGCGTTGACCCTGCATTAAATGAGGAAAATATAACAGAAAATGTCGCATGTTAGTCGATCGAAGTCGTGAGCTATGTCACGACGGTCGAGGTCGAGGGGTACTTTTAACTTCAGCTTTGGTTAAAGGATAAAGTGTCTATGATTTGACTTCGTTATGGAAAAGTGCATTTAAATGTTCTTAGTGTCTTGGTCGTGGTCGGGACTGGTGAAATTTTGCCCAAACATGGTCCCAAAACCTTGATGTTTTTTTAGAAATACAATAAAAAATAAAAAAATGCAAAAAAAGGACAAAACCTGGTTGGACGAAAATGCCCCTGACTCTAACTGGGTTTTTTAACGAAGTTAGTGGTCAGGTCCCACTTTCAAAGCAAAATTCAAACTTAAGGGACCACAACTTGAGATATTAAAGAATATGTCCCTCTTTCAAAGAAATCATATAACCACATGGACCAAAAATGCAATTCACTCTTAATTTTAATTTATCCCTGTTTTTAAATAATTTTATCGGTTTTAATACTAAATTAACCTAAGAAAGATGACTCTTAAGTGTTATTAAAAAGGTTTTTAAATATTATACAATTAAGAAGCTAATTATTGTTTTTACTGAATGTAAAAAAACATAATTTAGCCATGTTTCACCACAATTAAGACAATTTATAGAAGGTTTTTCAAGAAAACGTTCTTTAACAGGATGCTTTAGTTTATGTGTTTATATTGATATAATATGCTATTACATTAAATTAAATTATGTCCTAACAGACTTAAGGGTCATATTAAATAGTTTTTCAGGACGCTTATATAGATGTCCTAATAGATGTCGACCATTTGTTTGTCACCACGAGCTACCTTATATTTAACTTTATTGAAAAGAAAATCTGTTTTATTAGCTAGAATGTAAGTAGCTAGTGTTTTAATTTGCTACACAACTTTTTAATAATAATACATCTTATGTTTTTCTAATTAGTTGCTTATATATCAACTACTTTTTACCAGATATAACTAATTTATCAGTTAGTTTATTAGCAGGCGGTTAACTTTTTATCGAACATATTGTCTTTCAGCCCAACAAGTCTTAATTAATTTTTTTAGGGTAGATCGAAAAACCAGAAATGAATTATATTATTTAGTCATGAAATTGTTTTGAAGTAGAATACACTCTTCATAGTTCATGGAATGAAGAAAATACTAGTAAATGTTGTTATCAAGACGAAGTCGATGGTGATGCCATGCCAACCTCAACACAACCACTACAAGATAAAGGGGTTTTAGAGAAGGAACCTTCAGAGAAGGTTTTATAAGTGTATCTGAAGATATGTTTTAGGGAGGGAATTGGACGACAAAAATAATAAATGTAGCTGAAAGTAGGATGACTTTTAGAGAAGGTTTTCCAAACATATAATACTGTATGAAAAATGTTTCTAAAAACATTAGAGTCGCTTTTAAAAATAAAACCTCTCTAAAAATGGAAACAAAATTTAGTAACGCTTTTATAAGCGTCTCTAAAAGTAAATTTTTTCTTTTTTATAATTTTTAATATTAGATAAATATTTAGTTACGCTTTGAGAAACGTATCTAAAAGGTTTATTTTTTAAGAATAAAATCAAAATACAGGATATAGAAAGTCCGAGCCCTAGAATTCTCTTCCCGCTCGTTCGGAAAACCTCTCATCCTCTAGCCGTCGTGCAAATCCTCGTCCTCAAATCGCCATCGCTCACGTAGTTATTTTCTAGCCGGACTAATCACGTTGCCTCTCGCAACATGTTTGATTTTGATGGATGCTTGTTGGTTCGTGTTTATTTATTTATATACGTTTCAGCTATCGCTATATATTGCCATGCTCTGTTAATCTCCAATTTTATACTGGACTTATGTTTTTGCTTGTATCAGTTTTGTAGATTTCTTTTACATCTCACTTGTGTTCTTAGTTTATCTTATTTCACCTGTGTTTAACAATGCGATTGGGGCATTACAGGTGGTGCCTACTGATCCATACGTATTGGATTGACCGATTTGCCTTGATCCATTATGCACCCCTGTTTTCCAGGTATTAAATCCCTCTTTATATGTTGTAGAAATTTCTTAATTGAATTGTGTTCTTCAAATTCTAACATAGAAATGATGAAATTGCAATGTGTTTGATATGGATGATCTACTGGTGCATGTATGTAGGCTCAATTGATATGTGTTGTGGGTTAATTGTTAAAAGATTTATAGAGATTATGTGAAAGGAAGTCAGAAAGTGAGAGAAAGGATTTTTACTCTTTACATGTCGTGATGCCGATGATTAAACTTTCATTTTATGCCACAAATGGCCACCACAGGGAGTGCACGATTAGGGAATTGACATCCATTACTACACACTAAGAGGTTATAGGGAAGTTTGATTAGAATCAACTGGTTCATGAAATTGGATTTGGGTAATACTAGAGTGGTCATAAAGACACAAAATGTATCTGTATGTATCCATCAACCCAAAAAACCTTCATTGTTGATTTATTGTGACAACCACTAACACATAAAGCCTGCCAAAACATATAGTAAACCAAGTTAACATGTATCTCAATGATGACACATACTATAGAATTAAGCCTTATCCAAGACATTAAGGATGGAGCACTTTAGATATGGATGGTCTAACTATTGCATGCTTTTTCACTGCTTTAATATGGCTTAATAACTCTACATTTTGTACAAGTTTATATACTCTGGACTCTGGAGTGCCATCCAACAGCCATCACGTGGTAGTGGTAAAACGCCAGTTGAAAGAACAGGTATATATTCAATCATCCAAACCACCGTATCAGATCATTATGCTTATGGAGCCCTATGATTTGATTTGTGGCTGGGCTTGTTTTTCATGTCTTTAAGGGTTCATGTTCCCTTCCAGAGCATGTATCTTTGTTTGAATTTATGGGTGAATTGTAGTTTTCTCTCCATTAGATACACATATGTCTATTTGATTGTGATCTGCATGTTTGATAAAATCCAAGTAATGCCACATATACAATGTTGTGATGTTAACAGATAAGCTCCACCTTTTTTTGGAGATCTCCATAATGGCCACCAGGTAAGCTTCACTTTTTTTAATGGTTTTTTGCTTCTTTAGTTCATTTTAGTGTCCTAACATTCTTGGAGAAAAAACAGCCTCCACTAAATTTTATTGTATATAATTGAAGAAAAAACAGAAGGATGTATCGGTTTTATTATTAAAGTAACATGTCTAATAGTTAATTGTCATTAGGTGTTCTCTCAATCGTGCAGGTACATAAAATCTACAAAAGTGGGTCCATCGGAATACATGTTCAAATCGACAAAGGTTATGCTTAATGAATTGGTTGGGTTGGATCTGAAATCTTTTGAAATGCAGATGAATGTTTTTCTAAGAATAACCAGTAAGAGGCCAGACGGGTTTCATGATTTGGCATCTCTTTTCCATGTAAGTTCTACAATCTAGTGTTTATTGCATAAAACCGAGTTTACTTGGCATCTCTTTTCCATGTTTACTTGATTTACTATTTAAAGGTTTCTAATACTTATGATGTTTTCTCATGTGATGTTGAAAATTTGGATTATTTGTATCTCCAGGTGATAAGGTTAGGAGATAAGATGAAGTTCTCATTGTCACCGTCAAAATCTATAGATTGCTTGTAAAATTATCTGCCTGAAATTCCGCTTGATGAAAGGAATTTTGTAAATGAGTAATCTTTCTTTATTCTTTTGTGCTTATATTTTTTAAGGTACATATTATATCAAGTCTTTTGTGCATTCAGATAATAAAGGCCTTGAACCTGTATCGGAAGAAGATTGGAAGTGAGAAATTCTTTCGGGTAAGATCTGTAGTATTATGCAAAATCCGTAATCTTTAGCAGTTATATGGCATATAAAAGTTATAATATCTATAACAAGAGAGTGATGGATTTACAATCATGCGTACCAGTTTTTATTTTCCGAAGACCCTTCCTATGTTATTTACTGCGATATGAATGTAACATACTAAATCTGACATAATTTTACTAGTTATAATGGATTTTGGAGACTCATTTTCGTTCCTTTGTGTATAAAGAACCCCTAGCATGTAAACATGGTTATTCATTTAGTCTAATATTGTGGCAGGTTCATGTTGATAAAAGAATTCCGACTGGGGTTGGGCTTGGTGGTGGAAGTGGTAATGCTGCAACTGCTCTTTGGGTTGCAAACTAATTCAATGGTCACCTGGCCACTGAAAAGGAACTCCAAGACTGATTAAAAGAAGGGTTCTTGGCTTATCTAAATTATCCTGCATAACTCATGTTCAAATCGACAAAGGTATCTTAATAGTTTTTTTTTAAACTATTTAGTTGTTTGATCTTCAACCCCACTAATATAAAAATTGTTACTTTTAATCTTCAAATGAAATCTTTCACAGGTTTTACGTGATATGATCATGGGTGCCTTCATTTCTGGCTTGAGAAGGAAGTACCCCCCACGTGAATACCTTTCCGATGTCCTTCTAGTTGTTGGCTTGATACTCTTCACCTTAGCCGATGCCCCATTATTGGCGTTGTGATGGTTTCTAGAGCTCTAATCATGGTTTGGTAATATCTAATCTATACGTGTTTTATGATCTTCTTTGCATGTTCAATATATTTATTATTTTAGCTGTTGCACATTTTCAAGCAGTCAGAGTGCTTGTAAAATATAGTAATTGCTCATATATTTTATTTGGTTAACTAGCTAAAGGAAATAGGCCAGCTTTCCTTTATCATTATTTAGTGATGGAAACATTCTTGTTAATGTTTAATTAGCATGATGCAGGTGAGCATACAAATTGACAGCAGGGCTACCAAATCTGCAGGTATAAATTCATTCCCTACTTCAACGTCCTTGAAAGAAGACATGTCATGACTGTCATTCTGTGAACATCTACCCCAACTAGTGTTGTAAATTCCTAGTCACTTAATCGACTGAGTTGGCATTAAGATTAGCAACTAATCGCTGAATTAAGCATTTGAAAAGATTAAGCCGGCTAGAAAGGATTACCCCCTTGGAATTTTGATTAAGCCAAGTAGGAAGCGCTTTTGTTATCGCTGGTAAGATTCAGATCTGCTCGTTGCATCCGTTTTTCTGTCAATCTAATCGTTTTGCCATTTCAAATTTGATTATTTGATCCAAATCTGCATAATCAACAATGTGAAACATAGAACTTTATTCCTGAAATCTTGATTCTTGAATTGATTTGGTGAATAACGAATTCTTTTGCATGTTCATCGTTTTATTAGTGATGTTTTATAAATCACTAAGATGTATATATATAATTTTTCTTGTCCATAGGAGAATATGGGTAGAGATGAAGCACATACTGAATCAACTGAAAGTCCGCTGAAAATCCGTCGGGTGATCTAGAGATTATGCAACAAGTCCCGAGCAGTAGGAGTGACTCTACGAGTTCACGACAATGATTCTGACACCCGAGATCGTTAAATATTGCACTAGCTATGATTTTGTTTTCTTTTAATATATTTGGATGGATGTGAATTGATTGAACGTTGGGTTTTTTTAATAAAAATTATCGTTTTGGGATTTTCAAGAATTTGTTCTTGATTAATTTAATATTATTTATTTGTTATATTATAAAATACCTGAAATAGGGATGAAAATAAATAGAAAATCTAGTCTTTAGAGAAGGAATTGGATTATTAAAAGTGTAACAAAAGATGACTTTTAGAGAAGATTTGGAGTTTATGTATCTAAATAACATGTTTAGAGAAGGTTGTGTAAGTGTAACTAAAGGATACTTTTAGAGAAGGTTTTCAAAAAATGTTACTAAAAGCAACATCTTTAGAGAAGCTTTTCCATTTCCTTCTCTGAAAGTGTGCTTTTAGTTACTCTTTCAATCTGTCAATAAAGCTTGAAAACGTCACTAATAATGACTTTTAGAGAAGCTTTTTGAGAAAAATTGGATAGCCTTTAGAGAAGCTTTGAAAGTGTATCTAAAGCTCAACAAAAGCGTCTCTAAAAGCAACATCTTTAGACAAGCTTTAAAAGTGTATCTAAAACCTTTACCTACATTTACATAGAGAAGCTTTTTGACGGAAATGAAAAGCTTCTCTAAAGGCTTTAGAGAAGCTTTTAAGGCTTTTAAGTACAAAACAAAACCTTCTCTGAAGGTCATTTCTCTTGTAGTGAACCCTTTTTAAATTCTTCTACAACCATTTCCCATTTCTGCCCACCCATTTTAATTACTAATTAACTAATCATTAGCAAATCATAATTGCACATAAATGATCCATAAATTCATTACATTACTAATTCTTCAAATGTTCAACGACAATTAATTCCTTAACTTTCAGATTACAGCATGCATGATATATATATATATATATATATATATATATATTATCTATTAGCAAAGCTGCAAAAGTTTTTTTTTTCTTTTTCTTGTTGCATTCTTTCCGACCGCCTAAGATCTTATGTATATAAGTTTGGTTTTCGACCAAAGACAGCTTCTAAGGGGCTGTTTATTTTTCTTTTCTATGGCTTATGTTGTATGTCTGAATAAATTTAGCTATCTGAGAAACGAGAGACCAGTAGGTTCGAGGGATGCAAAAAGAGGTCTGGACTATTTTTTGAGGTGACTTAACGGAGATCAGTGATGGGTCTTGACTTATTTCATATATTCATTTTGACTTAATGGCTTAATAATTAATTAGCTCATAAAGAAACATTTTTGGAAAACTGATCAAATAATTAAGCCACCTATGATATTGTTAGGAGTTATCAATCATACAATAGAAATTGTGTAGAAGAGAATGAAAACATGCAGAAATTTACTTCTTTACATATATGTATATTGTCTATACAACATGAATACATACACCAAAATCAACAAATAACGTAAACCTTACTTGTATCCGTTAGATTGTAGTCGTTATCGAACCGATTGAGGCCTGCACTTCACGCAGTGTCCTAAGACAAAATTTCGCCGGTGGTACGGGCGTTGTCTAGAGGATACAACAATCGAATTCAAGTTTGTAACTTGAATCTAGCGAATCGCCATATGTTTGGTGATGAACGAGAGGGAGAGAAACCTAGAAATATTGCAGAGAATTTGTGTATTTCTGATACAAAACGAATGAAAGAGTTGTGGTATTTATAGATTCCTGTTGCCAACCGAAAGAAACCGCCAGACAGCGGCGCGTCCGCCGACGCGGGTCAAGACGCGTATTGTTGAATCTCGACCCCATCGAGACCCCAAGAGCCCCCCAAGGCCCAATCTTTGACATTAAATATGTATATTCATGTCAAAGAGAGCCCACCAAGAACACCACACTCCAAGCCAAGCAATTAAATGATTTATTTAATGCTCTCAAGTTTGGGTTTATTAAGTGTTCTAAGGATTGCTTTGGCTCCTATGTGGGACAAGGTTTCTCACATCTATACTAAGTTCCAACAATACCCCACGTTTTCTATTCAAACCCAAATAATACCCCACATTTGAATAGAAAATAAGCAATATTATGGAACTTATGTTTCTATCACCAAGCTAGTTATAATATGCATCGGAAAAGGTGTCTTTTGGACTTGAACCTTTCCTAGTGAATGTCTATCGGATCTACTTCGTGGATAGTGAACTAAAGTCTTGAACTACCACTTTTTGTAGTAAATCGAGACAATAGGCATCACACATATTATATCTATACATAATTTGATTCTTATCGTTGTGTTCATTTCGGTCGTGAACATATCCTTTCTTCATGAGAGTTTTAGAAGACGTAGCCATCTTCGTCTTCAAAGATGCGACCACACATCAGTCTCACATAGGTAATGCCGATCAAGAATATTCCGTTGTATTCCACTAAAAAGCTATCAGCATTATTAAGAATATAAAATTCAACCCTAAATCGTCAACGGAAATATACACATAAAAATCATCATAGGAGTAGGCATACCTATAAGCGTCTCTTGAGTGTTCCTCAACTAGTTTTCCTATTGAACCTAGACCATGGGATCTCCAATTTCGCTAGGTTAGGTTTCCGCCGAGGAAACTCATTGTATTGGCTTTAAGCCCATTCCCCTCGATGAAAAGGATACTTGCTCTCTACTTAGGCCTTTTGTCAAAGGATCAGCAATATTTTCCTTTGACTTTACGTAGTCAATGGAAATGATTCCATTTTTCAGCAAGTCCTTTATTGTATTGTGGCGTCGTCTTATATGTCGAGACTTGCCATTATATATTTGATTATTTGCTCTTGTGAGAGCAGCCATACTGTCACAATGGATACAAATGGCAGTCACGGGTTTTGGCCACAACGGAATACCTTCTAGGAAGCTCTTTAGCCATTCGGCTTCTTCAGCGGCTTTATCTAAAGCTACAAATTCTGCTTCCATAGTTGATCTTGTATTCACCGTTTGTTTGGATGATTTCCATGAGACCGATGCTCCACCAAGTGTACACACGTATCCACTTGTGGACTTACTCTCCGAATGGTTGGAAATCCAGTTGGCATCACAATACCCTTCTAGAACGGGAGGGTATTTCGTATAGTGTAACCCGTAATTCATTGTATACTTCAAATATCTAAGCACTCTTACTAGTGCATACCAATGATCCTTTTCGGGATTGTGTGAGTACCGACTTAGTCTACTCACACTATATGCTATATCCGGTCGTGTGCAATTCATGATATACATCAAGCTCCCAAGAACTTGTGTGTATTCTAATTGAGCCACACTATCTCCTTGATTCTTCTTCAATTGACTAGAAGGATCAAATGGAGTCACCGCCGGTTTGTCATCATAATGACCAAACTTTCGCAACACCTTCTCAACATAGTGAGATTGGGTAAGGATGTAACCATTTGTATTCCTTTGAATCTTTATACCAAGGATAACATCAGCAACTCCCAAATCTTTCATATCAAATGCGGAGTGCAACATCTTCTTGGTTTGATTGATTACATCCAAGTTCGATCCAAAGATGAGCATATCATCTACATACAAGCATATAATGACATATGCATTTTTGTATTGCTTCACATCGACACACTTATCACACTCATTTATTTGAAACCCGTTTGATATCAACGTATTATCAAACTTTTCATGCCATTGCTTTGGCGCTTGCTTAAGTCCATAGAGGGACTTGATCAACTTACAGACTTTGTTTTCTTGACCCTTGACAACAAACCCTTCTGGTTGTTGCATATATATTTCTTCGTCTAACTCTCCATTCAAGAAAGCAATTTTCACATGCATTTGGTGTATTTCCAAATTGTGAATTGCTGCTATGGCCATCAACATACGTATAGACGTTATTCTTGTGACCGGAGAGTAGGTATCAAAGAAGTCTTGACCTTCCTTTTGTCGATATCCTTTGGCAACTAGTCGAGCTTTGTATTTCTCTATAGTGTCATCGGGTCTCAACTTCCTCTTGAATATCCATGTATGACCTATTACTTTATGACCCGGAGGTAGGTCAACCAATCTCCAAGTATTGTTTTGTACTATGGAGTCTATCTCACTATGGATTGCCTCTTCCCAATAAGGTGCCTCGGATGATTCCATGGCGGCCTTATAAGATAGAGGTTCTCCTTCAACATTAAAGGTCATAAAATCAGGTCCAAATTCTTTGGCTACTCTACCACGTTTACTTCTCCTTGGTTCCAATTCTTCTTGAACCTTGGAGGTTTCACCTTCATGTGTTTGATCATTTGCATTTGTTTCAATTAAAGTGTGTGTGTCATCATGCAACCTTTTCCTAGAATTAGAGGTTTGATCCTCTTTTTCTTTGTAAGGAAAGGTAGTCTCAAAGAATTCTGCTTCCGCAGATTCTATGATGGTGTTATTGCTTATATCATTCACACAAGATTTAAATACTAAGAATCTATAAGCAGCACTATTTAGAGCTGGTCCAATATATACACAATCAACGGTTTTAGGTCCAAGTTTTGTCCTTTTCGGTAAAGGGACTTGAACCTTGGCAAAGCAACCCCACACTTTCATCCTTTTGTAGGACGGTAATCTCCCATTACATAATTGATAAGGGGATTTATCACTTTTCTTGTGGGGGATCCTGTTTAGGATCATATTCGCAGTAAGACACGCCTCACCCCATAAATGGTATGGAGCTTCGGACTTTATCAACATTGAATTTATCATATTCTTCAATGTTATATTCTTTCGCTCGGCCACTCCGTTTTGTTGAGGAGTGTATGGAGCGGTAGTTTGATGAACAATGCCATGTGTAGCACAAAATTCTGCAAATTCATGGGATTCATATTCTCCTCCCCGATCCGATCTTAGAATTTTGATTTTCTTGTCGAGTTGATTCTCGACTTCGGCCTTATAAGTTTTAAACATGTTTAAGGCCTCATCCTTTGTATGGATTAGATACACATAGCAATACTTACTGCATGCGTCAATGAAGGTAATGTAATAGTTTTTACCTCCTCGTGAAGGTGTTGCCTTGAAATCACATAAGTCAGTGTGAATCAACCCAAGTACTTCATTTGATTTTTCAACAGACTTGTGTGGATGGTTTGTGAATTTAGCTTCTACACAAACTTCACACTTAGTCGATTTATCAAAGGAACATTTAGGAATCATGTCAAGTTTGATCATTCTTTGAATTGATCTAAAGTTGACATGTCCTAATCTAGAATGCCAAAGATTAGAAGGAGCAATCATGTACATGGAACTAGCACCGCTAGGGCCTGCCTTATTATTATTAACATTGGCGGCATCAAAGCTATTTACAACGCTTAACTTGAAGAGCCCCTCGTGGAGGTATCCCTTCCCAACGTACACACCACCCTTGGTGATGACAACCTTATCAGATTCTATTACAATTTTGAACCCTTTCTTACTTAGAACAGGGCCAGAAATCAAGTTTTTAGTAATGCTAGGTACATGTACAACATCATTCAACATAAGATCTTTACCGGAAGTCAGCTTCAAGTTGACCTTCCCCTTCCTTCTATCCTTGCAATCGATGCGTTCCCCATGAACATCGGCTCCCCATCGCTCACTTTTTGGTAGGATGCAAACAAGCTTTCCGAATTGCAAATGTGCCGAGTAGCCCCGGTGTCGATCCACCAATCCATCATGTTTGTAACCATGTGGGCTTCAATTACACCAACGAATTCGTTCGGGGAGTGGGTGAGATTGGCATGACTTGTAGATGCCCCATTTCCTCCACCACCACTTCCTCCGGCACCACCATGATCACGCTTGAATCGACAATCTTTGGCTCGGTGTCCCGGCTTGCCACACACCCAACAACATGTCATCCTCTTGAATTGTTTCTTTTGTGGGGCCAAGGGGCCTTTTTCGGTGTTGAAAGGCCTCTTGGGTGCAATTCCCTTTCCCTTGAATTTCGGGAAATTCGTCTTGGATGAACTACCTTCGATCATGTTGGCGTGTGGTTCGATTTGAATGGCATCGGCTTTGTCATTGAGTCGGTTGTCTTCCTCAACACGGATTTTGAGGAGCAATTGTTCAAACGTTATTTCCTCCGTAAGATGCTTCAAGTATAACTTGAAGTTCTTCCACGACGGAGGAAGTTTGTCAATGATAGCACCAATCACAAAATTTATATTAAGCCCAATACCTTCAACATCGAGTTCGTGGACAAGAATTTGCAATTCTTCTACTTGTTTTACCACGGGCTTTGAGTCAATCATCCGGTAGTGCAAGAACTTTCCCACAGCGAACCTCTTGGAACATGCCACTTCAGTTTTGTATTTGGCATCCAAGGATTCCCAAATTTCCCTTGCCGTTGTGCAAGAGGAATATATGTCGTAGAGGGAATCGTCGAGAGCATTCAATATATAATTTCTGCAATTATACTCATTGGTTCTCCATGTCTCGACCGATCGTTCATGAGCGGACCCTTGTATTTGTGACGGTGCCGTCCCGTCCGCCCCTACCGGAAGATTTGCCGGTGGCTCTTCCTCAGTGAGTACGTTGGCAACGCGAAGAGTTGTCAAATAGAACAACATCTTTTGTTGCCATCGTCGGAAGTTCGAACCCTTGAATTTCTCGGGTTTCTCCACATGACTTTTCATCATAGATTGATCCATCGCTCCTTAACAGAAATTTTGTCTTAGATTGTTAGGAGTTATCAATCATACAATAGAAATTGTGTAGAAGAGAATGAAAACATGCAGAAATTTACTTCTTTACATATATGTATATTGTCTATACAACATGAATACATACACCAAAATCAACAAATAACGTAAACCTTACTTGTATCCGTTAGATTGTAGTCGTTATCGAACCGATTGAGGCCTGCACTTCACGCAGTGTCCTAAGACAAAATTTCGCCGGTGGTACGGGCGTTGTCTAGAGGATATAACAATCGAATTCAAGTTTGTAACTTGAATCTAGCGAATCACCATATGTTTGGTGATGAACGAGAGGGAGAGAAACCCAGAAATATTGCAGAGAATTCGTGTATTTTCTGATACAAAACGAATGAAAGAGTTGTGGTATTTATAGATTCCATGTCAAAGAGAGCCCACCAAGAACACCACACTCTAAGCCAAGCAATTAAATGATTTATTTAATGCTCTCAAGTTTGGGTTTATTAAGTGTTCTAAGGATTGCCTTGGCTCCTATGTGGGACAAGGTTTCTCACATCTATACTAAGTTCCAACAGATATTAACATAAGATCTCACATCGATTGGGAAGATGAACACAGGTTGCCTTGATTATAAGTGACCGGATACCTCATCTTTCAGACGTGTTTTAAAACCGTAAGTCCAAATGTGGACATAACGGACAAATTCTTGTATTGTTGGTCTGACATGTTACAAATGGTATCAGACCCGATCTTTGTACCATCAGGATGGTGTGGCAACCCTCATTGGACATAATGAGTCCTGGATCGGGGATTTTTTTTGTGACATCATAGGCGAATCGCGCATCTTTGATTAGAAGGACAAAGATTTTGGGCACGCCTTACAACGACGTCATGAGTTTAAGTGAGCGGCGAGTTTGTAACAACCTATCCCACATGGACAAAAAAGTAGAGATTTTTGAGCTCCGAAACCGAAAGTTTTGAAACCTATTGCTTTGGGCTTAGACGTTACAATTAAGCTCATAAAACTATAAGTAAACATCATATCTTGGAAATCTTCAAAGCAAACTGTCTAAGATTGTTAGACCTTAGATACACGAATTGAAATTTGTAACACACAATATTGAATCAAATGGAAATACTGAATTATTTATATGTATATATATATATCCGAAATTTACATATCAATGAAAATACATAATCAAAAGTTCAAGATAAAATACTAACTCAACTTTCTTGATCACGAAGTTGAAGAAGATCGTTATTTGGATTGAGGTCTGCCAAGCAGTGTCCTTAGACAGAAATTCGTCCCACGTACCGTATCGATTGGACGTATATCTAGAGGATACAATAACCCGTTCAAGAATCGAACTCTCGAACCCGACGAATCAAACTATGCTTCCATGATGAAGAACAATGAAGAACTTTGAGAGAATTTAAGAGAATTTGTGTTTTTGTCTATCATAATCTGTTACATATGCTTCCTATTTATACTAGATCAACCGGTGCCAATGAACCATTGTAACTGTTCGGTTATGGCGGTTGGAGGATGAAAAGTCACACATTTTCATATGAAAAGTCACACATTTTCATATGAAAAGTAACACCTTTTCATCTTTGCCCTATTTACATATCTAGTACTTGAGGTATGATTGAGATTATCCCAACAATACCCCACATTTTCTATTCAAACTCTAACAATACCCCACATTTGAATAGAAAATAAGATATTCTCAAAGTATTTATTGTTCTTATTCAGGAAATAAACATGAAATGCATCAGAAAAAGGTGTCTAGGTGACTTGAACCGTTCTTAGTGAGTATTCATCGGACCTACTTTGTGGGTAGTGACGAAGAGTCTTGAACTAACCACGTTTTGTAGTAAGTCAAGGCAATGAATATCACACATATCATGTTTATGCATAGTTTGACTCTTACCGTTGTGTTCAATTCGGTCGTGAACATATCCTTTCTTCATGAGAGTTTTAGAAGACGTAGCCATAACCGTCCTCAAAGATGCGACCCCACATCAGTCTCACATAGGTAATTCCGATCAAGAATATTCCGTTGTATTCTACTTTGAAGCTATCAGCATTATTAAGAATAAAATATTCATCCCTATATCATCAACGGAAAACACACAAAGGAAACATCATAGGAATAGGCATACCTTTGTTTGAATGCTGCTTGAGTTGACCCCGACTAGTTTGCCTATTGAACCTAGACCATGGGATCTCCAATTTCACTAGGTTAGGTTACCGCCGAGGAAACTCATTGTGTTGGCTTTAGACCCATTCCCCTCGATGTGTAGGATACTTGCTCTCTACTTAGGCCTTTTGTCAAAGGATCAGCGATATTCTCCTTTGACTTTACGTAGTCAATGGAAATAATTCCATTTTTCAGCAAGTCCTTTATAGTGTTGTGGCGCCTTCGTATGTGACGGGACTTTCCATTGTAAATCTGATTCTTCGCTCTTGTGAGAGCGGCCATACTGTCACAATGGATACCAATAGTAGTCACTGGTTTTGGCCACAACGGAATACCCTCTAGGAAGCTTTTTAGCCATTCGGCTTCTTCAGCGGCTTTGTCTAATGCGACAAATTCTGCTTCCATAGTTGATCTGGTATTCACCGTTTGCTTAGAAGATTTCCATGAAATCGCAGCACCACCAAGTGTGAATACATATCCACTTGTGGACTTACTTTCAGAATGATTGGAAATCCAGTTTGCATCACAATATCCTTCTAGTACGGGAGGATATTTGGTATAGTATAACCCATAGTTCATTGTGTATTTCAGATATCGAAGCACTCTTATAAGTGCATACCAATGATCCTTACTTGGGTTATGTGAGTATCGACTAAGTCTACTCACGGTATATGCTAGATCCGGTCTCGTACAATTCATAATGTACATCAAACTTCCAAGCACTTGAGTGTATTCCAATTGAGACACACTCTCTCCTTGATTCTTCTTAAGTTGGCTTGAAGGATCAAAAGGAGTGACTACAGGTCTATCATCATAGTGACCAAATTTCCTAAGAACTTTCTCAACATAGTGAGATTGAGTCAGAATGTAACTGTTAGGATCTCTTTGGATCTTTATCCCAAGAATTACATCTGCTACTCCAAGATCCTTCATATCAAACGAGGAGTGCAACATCTTCTTGGTTTGATTGATTACATCCAAGTTGGTCCCCATGATTAGCATATCATCTACATATAGACATATTTTGACACATGCATTCTTGCTTTGTTTCACATATACGCATTTGTCACATTCATTAATTTGGAAACCATTTGATAGAAGAGTGTTATCAAACTTCTCATGCCATTGCTTTGGGGCTTGTTTAAGTCCATATAAAGACTTCACAAGTTTGCATACTTTATTCTCTTGGCCTTTTACAACAAAACCTTCCGGTTGTAGCATATAAATTTCTTCATCTAATTCACCATTTAAGAAAGCAGTTTTCACATCCATTTGATGTATGTGTAGGTTGTGAATTGCTGCTATAGCCATCAATGTCCTAATGGACGTGATTCGTGTTACCGGTGAATAGGTGTCAAAGAAATCTTGACCTTCCTTTTGGCGGTAACCTTTGGCAACTAATCGAGCTTTATATTTCTCTATAGTACCATCAGGTCTTAGTTTCCGCTTGAAGATCCATTTATGACCAATTACCTTGTGTCCTGGTGGTAAATCTACCAATTTCCATGTGTTATTCTGAACAATGGAGTCTATCTCGCCTTGAATAGCCTCTTTCTAATAAGGTGCATCCGATGAATCCATGGCGGCTTTATAGGATTGAGGTTCTTCATCGATAACGAATGCCATGAAGTCGGGTCCAAAGTCTTTAGCAATCTTTCCCCTTTTACTTCTTCAAGGCTCCAAGTTTTCTTCTTGAGCCTTCGATGTATCTTCTTCATTTGGTTTCTCAACACTATCGGTGTTTTCTACTTCACATACTCTCTTCCTTGGATTAGATATTTCTTTCTCTTTATCCTTGAAAGGAAATATGTGTTCAAAGAATTCAGCCTCAATTGATTCCATAATTGTGTTATTGTGGATATCTTCGTTGTTTGACTTATAGACCAGAAATCTATAAGCAGCACTATTACTTGCAGGACCAAGATATATACAATCAATGGTCTTTGGTCCAAGTTTTGTCCTTTTGGGTAAAGGTGTAATACCCCGGGTAAGTCCGTTAGATAATTTACCTATCCGTCAGAATTATTTAACTCTATGAAGAAAGTTAGAGCAAGTTTGGATAAAATCATGGGTTAAAAAGGGTATGTTAGCCATTAGTTAATAATTGAGGGTTCAATTGGTAAATTAGGTAAAGATATTATCAATTCTAGGTATCAGATTATCATTATTCAGAAATAGAAAGAGTGTGTGTGTGCGGGAGTCCTGAAGGCGAAAGGGGAAACGTACGGCTATCGCATCAATCGTTTGGGTTAGAAGCAATTGGAGGAAAGTTCCTTTACAATTTGTGGTTATAATCAGTAGTATTAGACTTCTATCGGATTAGAATGTTTAAATTGAAGTTATATAGGTTTAATTTGAATCTGGGTATTTAGGGAAACCGACTGTGTTCTTGAGACTCCCGGTAGTATCAACTCCCGGTGATGTCAACTTCCGGTGGAGTCCCGGTAATATGGACTCCCGGTAGTGTGGAATCCCGGTAGTATGAATTCCCGGTAGAGTTGACTCCCGGTATAACAGACTTCCGGTAGTGTAGACTTCCGGTAATGTGAATCTCCCGGTATAGGAACTCCTGGTACCATGGAGTCCCGGTACTCGGGAAGTCCCGGTAGTGTTGTCTCCCGGTACTCTGGGTAGTCCCGGTACATTGTTATGTTTGGTTGCTAAGTCAGAAGGGCAAGAGTATAAGTGAAACATTGAAGGGCCGGAACTTAGTAGGTTTTATGTGTTTGGCTAGTAAAGCGAAATATGTATCTTAAATGGTTTCAGGTTCTGTGGAGTCAAAGTGACGGATAGGATCTTTTTGAAAGGAGCTTGCAAGTGTTTGTGATAAGCAATCGAGGTGAGTTTTACTTTAAATCGTTTTCAACTGGAATACATATATGTGTTTATATGTGTATGTGAGTATGTGAGTATGTGTGAAATATATATATTGTATTTATATGGCACGAAATGAGTATGAGGTGAGCCGAATTATTATTCGGCGGGGCTGCATGGAATTTCAGTGGAGCTGTAGGTAATTACAGCGGGGCTGTATGTAATTACAGTGGAGTCGACTGTATTGTACAGTGACGATAATTAGTTGGCTTGCTACCGACTAATGTGGCCAGGGGAAAGAAGATGAGATGAGGAGAGATACACGGTGTACGAGTCTAAATGTGGTATTTATATACGTGTGGTATATGCGTGCTTATACGAAAGGTTTTATGTAAACTATTTTGATACTAAGTATTATGTGAAAAGAGTTTTACATTGATTTTGGAAAAGAACAGGATTAACTCACTAGACCCGTTTGGTCTAACCCTCATTTTGTTTTCAAAAATATGTTTCCAGGTTAAGGATCGGCAGGAGAAGATAAAGTGTAGGAGGCTTTTGTTGGATGTTGATTAGGAAGTTTTTAATATGTTTATTTTGTAATTTATGAGACCGAAGGGACCGTACTTGGTTTGTTATGTAATTTTTGTTGTAAATCAATGAGATGTATGCATGTTATGTATTATGATGTGTGTTATGGGATTTGGGTTGTTATGGGTTTTTGGTTTGTTTCCTTTTCTTCATTGGTTCATTTGGCCGAGAGAGTGTGATCGTGAGTGTGAGAAGCCGAGAGAGGAAGAAAACGTGAGAGGGAGAAGTCGCCGAAGAAACGCCGCCACGGTCGCCGGAGAACCACCGGTGTCAACGTCCTTCGTTGGAGAGGTCGAGAAGAAGGGATTTCAGGCACGGTTGCAGGTCGTCGTTGTAAGGTATGGTTCTCGTTACATTCTGTTTTCGTTTTTGGTTTCCGGCGAAAGGGCAGCGGCAGCGCCGCCGCCGCGCGCCGCCACTGTGGTGGCTGGGTGTCAGGTGGTGGTGGTGTGAGTCATATATGTGCATGCGGTGAGGTGATCGAGAGGGTAGGGATTTCACGGTGGTTTGCGGCTCGTTTTATGTGTTTCGTCGAAGGACCGCCGCCGGCCGCCACCGGCGACCACCACTGCCGGAGGTGGCAGTGGGTGGTGCGTGGCTGTGACCTGTTAATAATCATAGAGCCCTTTAAGTCGTGACTTAATCGATTAAGCCGATTCGATAAAACCGTCGTTTTCTTTATAATCATCATTTCATGTGAATAATTGTTCAGTCACTGTTTTTGCGACGGCCATAACTTTTCCGTCATAACTCCGATTGAGCCGAAACTGGCACCCACGGTTCAAGTTCGGGGTCGGTCACGTTTTCCGTGTTCTAGCGGAAAACTGGTTCAGCCTCTAGCTAGGTGAAAAAGTGGTCGCAAGTTTGGTGAGTTGTCATTTTATGTGAATGACGATTTTCTGCCACTGTTTTGTCGTGGCCGTAACTCTTTACTCGTAGCTCGGATTGAAATGAAATCGGTGGCCGAAGTTCACTAATCGAGTCAGGAAAGTTTTTCGTGTTTTGCCGAAAATCTGTTTAAGCCTGTAGCTGGGCCGTATGGGGCTGTTTATACAGCCTGGTCCGAAAAACTTCCAGCTTTCTGTCCCTGTTTTGTTTTATGCATAACTTTTGCTTGGAATGTCGGTTTCGGATGGGACTGGTGTCGTTTCGGAGTCTATTAAGTTTCCTCTGTTTTGCGGAAAGACCAGTTCGGACCATAGCTAGGGCGAAGTTGTCATGTTGTACTGAAAGGTCCGGTTGTTCGCTGTTCTGCGAATCATTCTTGTAAAGTCCATAGTAAATTATAGAAAAATCGTTAGGACGCGTGCAATACGTCCCTGAAATCGTAAGACTTAGAACTTCGTAATTATGGATTTTGATTTCTGTATTTATCAGTTTTAAGGGGGTAAAACAGGTCCCGAACAGACCCGTATTTTTAAATAAAAAGCTGGAATATTTAGTCTTTTGAAAGCTAGTAAACGTGTTATGGGTCGGGACTTTCCTTTGACTTTTTATACGTATTTAGGTGGGAAAAAGTGAAGAAGATTGCCGTGTTGGTGTTGCGATTCGTGAGCACATTGCTTAGCCTTGAGGTGAGTTCTCTCACCACGTAGTTAGGAATTTCATGCATGTTGTTTTTGGGTGTTACGTGTTATTACGTGTATTTATGTGCTTACATGAATTAATTGGGATGTGATAATTGGTTACGATTTGTTGAATTCTTATGTGGAATATTTATGCCTGTGTACACCTCGGTGGGACTGAGGGGCTCGGTGGGACCGAGGGCTCGGTGGGACTGAGCTTGTATTAATATATTTGGTGTACTCGGTGGGACCGATGTCAGTATTTATGTAATAATTAATTGGTGGCTTGTATCTACGGTGTTAGCGATGTGCGTGGGGTTGCTACCTACGTGTGTGGTTGGATTCACTAAGCGTTATAGCTTACCCCTTCCCAATATATTGTGATTTCAGGTGCGGGCGGCAGTCGGGCGTGACCGTACACACATCAAGCGCAGAGTATCAAAGATTGTTAAATTTTCACTTTCGAACCCTTTGAATTTAATTATATAATTTTCCGCTGCATAAACTTTGTTGACGGTTTGGGTCAACGACGTTAATTTCATTTAAGACATGAGTTGAGTTACTAGATTATGGTTGTTTTATAATGAAATGGATGTTTTAAAAATTTTAAATTTCCATGTAATTTTTGGGACCTTACAACTTGGTATCAGAGCACGGCTTGAGTGAATCAAGCACATCTCGGTGTGTTTGGTCTCAAGTTGCAGCTAAGAGATCTTTAAATTCTTTTATCAAAATTTTTGTTTTTAAATAAAAATGGAAAACCCGTTTGGAAACGGTGATCGTGGGCGCAGTGTGTACAGTCAGCCGACGCCAACTGGGAAGGTAAGGAACTTAGTGTATTTATCGCTTTTCAGGTATAGTGTATGCATGCTAGATTGCTTATGTGAACTGTATGGTACCGTATGCTGGTTTTATCGCTTATAGGAACTCATGCTAGCTTTGATAGGTTGTTAAGCGAATGCACTCTAGGTTGTATGCAGTAGGAACTGAATAGCCTTAGAATATTAGATTTAGTTCTATTGCGCAGCTCTTGTTTGAGTCCAACCGTTCTAGGATAGTATCTCTTATTCGAACGTCTATCTGGTTTTACACTGTATACGACCGTGCATTCACGAGGCGACTCGTCAGGGTTAGTGGGGTTTCCGTGTTAGCAAGGGATAGTGGGTGATATGACCTTTCTAAGGAGTTAGGAAAGGTGTTTGTGCGGGCTGGATTGGCTATATGTGTTTATTTGTGGTAATCAACTACTTGAGTGTCCCGGGACAGGACTCGAAACGAGTAAGGATAGGTGTGAAGGGTAGTAGTAGAGCTCCTACTATCTGAAGCACAGGATCCATGCTTGAGTCGGGGAGAGTCACGAGGGAGTCAAGGAGTGGAGTATGAGCGTGGTAGGGTGAGTTATATGTGCTTATAGATCTCTGAAATTTCTCTTTCTAGAATGGTCAATACTAGAAGGAACAACGCGGCGGAGTCGCGAGCCGAGACGGGGATTACGGAGGAGCGTATTAGGGAACTGATTGCTACTGAGGTTTCCCACGCGATCGGGGAGGCGATCCCCGAGATCATCACCGCTATTCGGGAGGAGGTGGTGATCCTACTGGAGGAGCGTATTGCAGCTATTCCCCTGCCTGCGGAGGGTCATCTCCGTAACCGAGAGTTCCAGTACCGGGATCTCTCCGCCTGTTCCCCGCCAGAGTTTAAGGGAGACCCGGATCCGATTACCAGCATGCGATGGGTATCTGACATGGAGTTCGCCTTTTTGACCAGTGGCTGCCCGGACAACCTAAAGGTCCGTTTTGCAGTAAATCTACTTCGTGACGGCGCGAAGGATTGGTGCGCCACGGCATTGACGCCTGCCGAGCGCACTACTTTGACTTGGGACGAGTTTGTCACTCGTTTCCGTGCGGAGTATGTACCGCCAGTAGAGATGGAACGAATCGCTAAAGAATTCCTAGAGCTCACATAGACAACAGAGACGATAAAAGAGATGAACAGGAAATTTACCGAGATGGCATTATACTGTCCCCAGTATGCCGCCTCGGAAGAGATGAAGATGTCAAGGTATAAAGATATGTTACGCACGGAGATCCGAGAATTCGTTAGCACGGCACAGTATACTTCATTATCCGCCATGATGGACGCCGCTCGATGGAGGGAGCTTGAGCTGGAGACCCAAGCGAAGAAGCGGAAGGCGGCACAGCCAGTGACGCCAATCTCGGCAGTGCCGAAGCGTTCGAGGTTCACAGGTACGCGCACGGGTTCTAGGAGTGGCGGGTTTAAGCCCCGTGATACCGGAGCAAGGAGAATAGAGGGGTGTTTTAAATGTGGTCAACCCGGTCACCTTAGCCGGGATTGTAAGACGCCGTTAATGGTCTGTTTCAACTGTAACCAGACGGGCCACGTAAGGGCCAACTGTCCTAGAGCAGGGGTAGCTGCTGGGGGTGGAGCTCAGAGGGTGCCTGGGAATGCCCCGTTGCGTATTACTGATGGTCGAGCTGGTCAGCCAGGGGCGGGAGCGGCCCGAGGAAGAGTTCACCAGTTGACGGTGGATGAGGCACAGGCGACGCCTAAAGTGGTCACAGGTATATCCCTTACTTCTTTCCTTTTGTCTTTCCTTTCCATGTCATGTACTTATTTGTGGTCGAATTATATGTTAGGTACATTTCTAGTTAACTCGGTGCCTGCAGTTGTGATGTTTGATAGTGGGGCTACTCACTCTTTTGTGTCTCGCACTTTTAGCGAGGGTTTAGGCCGAGTTGTAGGACGCTTGAGTTATCCTCTGGTTGTTGAGGTGGCTGATGATAGGACCTTGACGGTCACAGACGTGTTTCGCGGGTGCACCTTAGAGATCTCAGGGGTGAGGTTTCCCATTGACCTGATCCCGATTGCTATGCGGGAGCTTTGTGTGATTGTGGGCAAGGATTGGATGGATAAGTTCGACGCGGAGATCGTTTGCCGTCACAAGCAAGTGCGAGTTCGAACCCCAAGCGGGGGAGAACTGTTAGTGCAGGGAGATACGTCTAGACGGTCTACGGCCATATGTTCGGCTGCGAGAGCTCGGAGGTACCTTCAGCATAGTGGGCAAGGATTTTTAGCATACGTGTTAGACACGAGGGTTGGGGAAGCGAAGAAGTCTGCGGAAGACGTACCTGTGGTACGGGAGTTCACCGACGTGTTTCCCGAGGAATTGCCGGGGATACCTCCCTAACGACAGGTAGAGTTTCGGATCGATCTGATCCCGGGTGCGGCTCCGGTGGCCAAGGCACCCTACCACCTGGCTCCACCGGAAATGAAAGAGCTGTACGCCCAGCTGCAAGAACTACTCGAAAAGGAGTTCATTAGACCGAGTTGTTCGCCGTGGGGAGCACCTATCTTATTCGTGAAGAAGAAGGATGGATCACAAAGGATGTGCATAGACTACCGAGAGCTGAATAAGCTTACGATAAAGAATCGTTATCCTTTGCCAAGGATTGACGATTTGTTCGACCAGCTTCAGGGGGCCTCATGGTTCTCCAAGATTGATCTACGGTCGGGGTACCACCAGATGCGGGTCAGGAGTGAGGACACGGAAAAGACGGCTTTCCGTACGCGATACGGTCATTACGAGTTTGTGGTGATGCCTTTTGGACTCACCAATGCACCTGCAGCGTTCATGGACCTCATGAACCGAGTGTGTAGTCCGATGTTGGACCGTTCGGTGATTGTGTTCATCGATGACATTCTGGTGTATTCGAAGACCAAGGAGGAGCACGAGATGCATCTTCGAGAAGTGTTGGAAGTATTGAGGCGAGAGAAGTTATACGCTAAGTTTTCCAAGTGCGAATTCTGGTTACGAGAGGTCCAGTTCCTAGGACATGTCGTGAATCAGGATGGTATTATGGTTGACCCAGCTAAGATTGCAGCTGTGATGCGGTGGGAGGTGCCGAAGACTCCTACTGAGGTGCGAAGCTTTCTGGGATTAGCGGGGTATTATCGAAGGTTTATTCAGGATTTCTCTAAGATCGCGTTACCCATGACGCGATTGACAAAGAAATCTGCAGCTTTCAGTTGGGGTGAGGAACAACAGAAGGCGTTCGAGGAGCTACGCAGGCGGTTGTGTGAGGCTCCTGTGTTAACCTTGCCCGAGGGCATAGAGGATTTGGTAGTATATTGTGACGCCTCACATCAGGGTTTGGGTGTCGTGCTTATGCAGCGCGGCAAGGTCATAGCCTACGCTTCTAGACAGCTGAAGCCTCACGAAGCAAATTACCCGACTCATGACCTGGAGTTGGGAGCGGTAGTGTTTGCCCTTAAAATTTGGAGGCACTATCTCTATGGTGTCAAGTGTACGATCTACACTGACCATAAGAGCCTCAAGTACTTGATGGATCAGCGGAACCTTAATATGCGTCAGCGAAGGTGGCTCGATGTGGTTAAGGATTATGACTGCGAGATACTTTACCACCCGGGTAAGGCGAACGTGGTCGCGGACGCACTCAGCCGACATCCGGTCGGTGAGCCACTGAGGGGTTATTGTCAGCGATTGACAGTGGTTACACCTATCCTGGAGTCGATAGGAAGCGCTCAAGAGGTGGCTGTCTTGGAGGAAAATGCAAAGCGGGAAAGAGTGTCGGGGGAAATCTCGAATTTTGTTCGTGATAGTCGGGGATTGTTAACTCGACATGGTAGGGTTTGGGTTCCATTCATCGGTGGGAACCGGCAGGTACTAATGGATGAGGCGCATAAGTCCAAGTTCTCGATTCACCCGGGGGCTACAAAGATGTACAGGGACTTGCGCGAAGGTTACTGGTGGCCCGGCATGAAGCGGGATGTTGCTAGATGTGTTGAGGTATGTATGACCTGTCGGAAGGTCAAAGCGGAACATCAACGACCTCATGGGAAATTGCAACCGTTGGAGGTCCCGGTTTGGAAATGGGAAGAGATTACCATGGACTTCATAACGAAACTCCCAAGGACTCCCCGTGGGAACGATGCCATTTGGGTGATCGTTGACCGTCTGACCAAGAGTACACACTTCTTGGCCATCAGGGAGAGCTCCTCGGCGGAGAAGCTTGCGAAGGTGTTTGTGCGTGAGATCGTGGCCAGGCACGGGGTGCCAGTTTCGATTGTCTCCGACAGGGATACTCGTTTTACCTCTCGGTTTTGGGAGAAGTTCCAGTCGGAGATGGGTACACGGTTACACTTTAGCACGGCCTTTCATCCACAGACGGACGGACAGAGCGAGCGAACCATTCAGACCCTTGAGGATATGCTTCGAGCTTGTGTCATCGATTTTGGAGGTAGTTGGGATCAGTACCTACCTTTGGCAGAATTTTCCTACAACAACAGCTACCACTCTAGTATTGGCATGCCGCCATACGAGTTGTTGTACGGTAGAAAATGCAGGACGCCCGTTTGTTGGGGCGAGGTTGGGCATCGGGTGTTAGGGAGTACTGACATCGTGTTGAAGACGACCGAGACAATTCAGATGGTACGGGACCGTTTGGTTACTGCACAGAGTCGGCAGAAGAGCTACGCCGACAAAAGGCGATCCGACTTGGAGTTTCAGGTGGGTGATTATGTATTGTTGAAGGTTTCACCCTGGAAAGGGGTGATCCGGTTTCGTAAGCGGGGGAAGCTAGGGCCTCGTTATATTGGGCCTTACCGGATCATCGCCCGCGTGGGGAAAGTGGCTTACCGGTTGGAGCTACCGGAGGAACTGAACTTGATTCACAACACCTTCCACGTTTCGCAATTGCGGAAGTGTGTGATGGATGAGTCTGCAGTAGTACCGCTCGAAGATATTCAGATCGACGAGCGGCTTAATTACGTGGAAAAGCCAGTTGCTATTCTTGACAGGAGGATGAGAACCTCGCGGAACAAGGTCGTTGGTTTGGTGAAGGTTCAATGGAGACACCGAAAGGGTTCCGAGTGTACTTGGGAACCTGAAGCGGAGATGCGAGAGAATTATCCGGAGCTGTTTGCGGGTGTAGACTTCGGGGACGAAGTCTAATTCAAGCGGGGGAGAGTTGTAAAGCCCGTGTCCCGGTATGGTTTTAAAAATTCTTAAGGTATTTATTTTATTATCGTTTAAAGTGTGATTAATTAACGGAAGTTGTCAAGGGAGGGACCTCGAATGTTACACGTGGCAACCTTGCTTATCTTTTTGTTTATGACGAAAAACCAGGGACCGGAAATGCCAAGGGCGGGAACAAGGAGGGGTTAATGGGAAAATGAGGGGTGTTTAGTGGGTTGAACGGCTAAGGAAAGGGGGACCGACCCCCCCCCCCTTCCTCTTCTCGTCGGTTTCCAAACGGCGTCGACAAACAGCCCCTTTTGGTTTTTGGTTTGTTTCCTTTTCTTCATTGGTTCATTTGGCCGAGAGAGTGTGATCGTGAGTGTGAGAAGCCGAGAGAGGAAGAAAACGTGAGAGGGAGAAGTCGCCGGAGAAACGCCGCCACGGTCGCCGGAGAACCACCGGTGTCAACGTCCTTCGTTGGAGAGGTCGAGAAGAAGGGATTTCAGGCACGGTTGCGGGTCGTCGTTGTAAGGTATGGTTCTCGTTACATTCTGTTTTCGTTTTTGGTTTCCGGCGAAAGGGCAGCGGCAGCGCCGCCACTGTGGTGTCTGGGTGTCGGGTGGTGGTGGTGTGAGTCATATATGTGCATGCGGTGAGGTGATCGAGAGGGTAGGGATTTCACGGTGGTTTGCGGCTCGTTTTATGTGTTTCGTCGAAGGACCGGCGACCACCACTGTCGGAGGTGGCAGTGGGTGGTGCGTGGCTGTGACCTGTTAATAATCATAGAGCCCTTTAAGTCGTGACTTAATCGATTAAGCCGATTCGATAAAACCGTCGTTTTCTTTATAATCATCATTTCATGTGAATAATTGTTCAGTCACTGTTTTTGCGACGGCCATAACTTTTCCGTCATAACTCCGATTGAGCCGAAACTGGCACCCACGGTTCAAGTTCGGGGTCGGTCACGTTTTCCGTGTTCTAGCGGAAAACTGGTTCAGCCTCTAGCTAGGTGAAAAAGTGGTCGCAAGTTTGGTGAGTTGTCATTTTATGTGAATGACGATTTTCTGCCACTGTTTTGTCGTGGCCGTAACTCTTTACTCGTAGCTCGGATTGAAATGAAATCGGTGGCCGAAGTTCACTAATCGAGTCAGGAAAGTTTTTCGTGTTTTGCCGAAAATCTGTTTAAGCCTGTAGCTGGGCCGTATGGGGCTGTTTATACAGCCTGGTCCGAAAAACTTCCAGCTTTCTGTCCCTGTTTTGTTTTATGCATAACTTTTGCTTGGAATGTCGGTTTCGGATGGGACTGGTGCCAAACGTTTCGTTTCGGAGTCTATTAAGTTTCCTCTGTTTTGCGGAAAGACCAGTTCGGACCATAGCTAGGGCGAAGTTGCCATGTTGTACTGAAAGGTCCGGTTGTTCGCTGTTCTGCGAATCATTCTTGTAAAGTCCATAGTAAATTATAGAAAAATCGTTAGGACGCGTGCAATACGTCCCTGAAATCGTAAGACTTAGAACTTCGTAATTATGGATTTTGATTTCTGTATTTATCAGTTTTAAGGGGGTAAAACAGGTCCCGAACAGACCCGTATTTTTAAATAAAAAGCTGGAATATTTAGTCTTTTGAAAGCTAGTAAACGTGTTATGGGTCGGGACTTTCCTTTGACTTTTTATACGTATTTAGGTGGGAAAAAGTGAAGAAGATTGCCGTGTTGGTGTTGCGATTCGTGAGCACATTGCTTAGCCTTGAGGTGAGTTCTCTCACCACGTAGTTAGGAATTTCATGCATGTTGTTTTTGGGTGTTACGTGTTATTACGTGTATTTATGTGCTTACATGAATTAATTGGGATGTGATAATTGGTTACGATTTGTTGAATTCTTATGTGGAATAATTATGTCTGTGTACACCTCGGTGGGACTGAGGGGCTCGGTGGGACCGAGGGCTCGGTGGGACTGAGCTAGTACAATTACCTTTACTCGGTGGGACCGAGGGCTCGGTGGGACTGAGCTTGTATTAATATATTTGGTGTACTCGGTGGGACCGAGGTCAGTATTTATGTAATAATTAATTGGTGGCTTGTATCTACGGTGTTAGCGATGTGCGTGGGGTTGCTACCTACGTGTGTGGTTGGATTCACTAAGCGTTATAGCTTACCCCTTCCCAATATATTGTGATTTCAGGTGCGGGCGGCAGTCGGGCGTGACCGTACACACATCAAGCGCAGAGTATCAAAGATTGTTAAATTTTCACTTTCGAACCCTATGAATTTAATTATATAATTTTCCGCTGCATAAACTTTGTTGACGGTTTGGGTCAACGACGTTAATTTCATTTAAGACATGAGTTACTAGATTATGGTTGTTTTATAATGAAATGGATGTTTAAAAATTTTTAAATTTCCTTGTAATTTTTGGGACGTTACAATAGTCGCTTACCTTTTATATCAAATGAAAGACTATGTCCAAAATGCAATCGTGTACATCAAGGAAATTGTTATGTTGATCCTAGAAGTTGTTACAGATGTGGAAGAGTTGGACACGTCGCTAAGAATTGTCGCGCAAACCGATTCTGTTTCGTTTGCAATTCCCCTGATCATATTCAGT
Source organism: Saussurea involucrata (assembly GCA_033807775.1). NCBI lineage: Eukaryota > Viridiplantae > Streptophyta > Magnoliopsida > Asterales > Asteraceae > Saussurea > Saussurea involucrata. Next base: position 10,133,224 of record CM066322.1, on the reverse strand, counting down.
CAGACTGTCCAGAAAGGAAAATACAACAGGGTAGTACGACGGGAAAACCAATAAGCGTCAGGGCAGGAGAGATACAAAGGTCTGAAGAACCGAAAGCAAAGGGACGAGTATTCCAAATGACAACGCAAGATGAGGAGGAAATTCCGGATGAGGATACAGGTACATTTCTAATAAACTCTATACGTGCTAAGGTGTTATCTGACTTCGGTACGAAGTGATTCTTGGTATTTCTGTGCTTATATTGCTGATCTGTGTTAGAGACATAGGTGGGTGTGGGGTGGCTATTCAGTTAGTTTCTATGGTTTTGATTGAGTTCGAGGTAGTAGTGATAAGTATTCGTATCTTTTCGCTTAACCGAATTCCGGGACGAAATTCTTTTAAGGGGGAGATGATGTAATACCCCGGGTAAGTCCGTTAGATAATTTACCTATCCGTCAGAATTATTTAACTCTATGAAGAAAGTTAGAGCAAGTTTGGATAAAATCATGGGTTAAAAAGGGTATGTTAGCCATTAGTTAATAATTGAGGGTTCAATTGGTAAATTAGGTAAAGATATTATCAATTCTAGGTATCAGATTATCATTATTCAGAAATAGAAAGAGTGTGTGTGTGCGGGAGTCCTGAAGGCGAAAGGGGAAACGTACGGCTATCGCATCAATCGTTTGGGTTAGAAGCAATTTGGAGGTAAGTTCCTTTACAATTTGTGGTTATAATCAGTAGTATTAGACTTCTATCGGATTAGAATGTTTAAATTGAAGTTATATAGGTTTAATTTGAATTTGGGTATTTTGGGAAACCGACTGTGTTCTTGAGACTCCCGGTAGTATCAACTCCCGGTGATGTCAACTTCCGGTGGAGTCCCGGTAATATGGACTCCCGGTAGTGTGGAATCCCGGTAGTATGAATTCCCGGTAGAGTTGACTCCCGGTATAACAGACTTCCGGTAGTGTAGACTTCCGGTAATGTGAATCTCCCGGTATAGGAACTCCCGGTACCATGGAGTCCCGGTACTCGGGAAGTCCCGGTAGTGTTGTCTCCCGGTACTCTGGGTAGTCCCGGTACATTGTTATGTTTGGTTGCTAAGTCAGAAAGGCAAGAGTATAAGTGAAACATTGAAGGGCCGGAACTTAGTTGGTTTTATGTGTTTGGCTAGTAAAGCGAAATATGTATCTTAAATGGTATCAGATTCTGTGGAGTCAAAGTGACGGATAGGATCTTTTTGAAAGGAGCTTGCAAGTGTTTGTGATAAGCAATCGAGGTGAGTTTTACTTTAAATCGTTTTCAACTGGAATACATATATGTGTTTATATGTGTATGTGAGTATGTGAGTATGTGTGAAATATATATATTGTATTTATATGGCACGAAATGAGTATGAGGTGAGCCGAATTATTATTCGGCGGGGCTGCATGGAATTTCAGTGGAGCTGTAGGTAATTACAGCGGGGCTGTATGTAATTACAGTGGAGTCGACTGTATTGTACAGTGACGATAATTAGTTGGCTTGCTACCGACTAATGTGGCCAGGGGAAAGAAGATGAGATGAGGAGAGATACACGGTGTACGAGTCTAAATGTGGTATTTATATACGTGTGGTATATGCGTGCTTATACGAAAGGTTTTATGTAAACTATTTTGATACTAAGTATTATGTGAAAAGAGTTTTACATTGATTTTGGAAAAGAACAGGATTAACTCACTAGACCCGTTTGGTCTAACCCTCATTTTGTTTTCAAAAATATGTTTCCAGGTTAAGGATCGGCAGGAGAAGATAAAGTGTAGGAGGCTTTTGTTGGATGTTGATTAGGAAGCTTTTAATATGTTTATTTTGTAATTTATGAGACCGAAGGGACCGTACTTGGTTTGTTATGTAATTTTTGTTGTAAATCAATGAGATGTATGCATGTTATGTATTATGATGTGTGTTATGGGATTTGGGTTGTTACAAATGGTATCAGAGCCCTAGTTTAAGGGATTTAGGTATTTGTACCCGTACCTAGACTTAAACTGCATGTGAAGTAGGATGTCCTTGATATATTAGAACCTTGGGATGCTAAGTATAAAAGGTAGAAGGAACATCATGTAAGGTAATTTCAGATTACACTTGGCCAGTGTAATTGTGATCTTACAGGTACATGTTTGAACTGGAATACCTTGTTATATGGGGTATGTGCTTATGTGTATGTTAACCTTGTTTAAATCTACAGAATGGCAAGCGGAACACGAAATTCGAATCGAGGAGGAGGAAGAAATCCAAATAGAACTAATCCGCCAATAGGAACAGGGGACAGGGGAGGTAGAACTGGGGGCAGAGTCGGAGGTAGAACTAGAGGTAGGACTGGAGGCCGAACTGGAGGCAGAACTCAGCAACAAGATACAGAGTTCGTTACGAGAGGTGATTTAATGGCAGAGATGGGAAGGCTACAAGCCAGTATTCAGGCAATGTTTGATCAGAATCGTCACGGTGAAGCTGAAACACCGGATCCTGAAACGGAAGCTGAAATGCCAATTACATCAACTGTTGTACAGGTGCCAAGGAGGTGCGACTACAAAATTTTCTTAAGCTGTAGACCTCCGACCTACTCTGGAGACAGGGATCCCGTGAATGCGATGAAATGGTTGAAAGAGATAGAAGTTATCTTTAAGACGAGCAAGTGCGCCGAAGAAGATAAAGTATTATATGGAGCAGCAATGTTAAAGGGGGATGCATTATACTAGTGGGAAGCTCATATTCATTCTGAATGATCTGATATATACTCCACTTTCTCTTGGAAGGAGTTCGTTATAGCATTTAAGAAACAGTTTTGTTCCCAAGCCGCAGTTAAACAATTGGAAGGAGAGTTTATGAATTTGAGGCAAGGAAATTTATTAGTTAGGGACTATACTGCCCGTTCTCTGGAAAAGTCACGTTTCGCGGAATACTATGTGGCCACAGAGGCAATGAAGACAGAAAGGTTTATTTTCGGGTTAAATTCGGAAGTCAGAAAGTTAGTGACTGCAACAGGACCTGATAACTTCTCAGCCGCAGTAAATGCCGCGGAAAATGTAGAACGAGATATTAAGAGAGATGCAAATGATAAGAGTGCTGGGAAAAGAAAATCGGAAGAGATGACGCATGATTCAACGGAGTACGAAATTCAGAGGCTCGATAGTCGCTTACCTTTTATATCAAATGAAAGACTATGTCCAAAATGCAATCGTGTACATCAAGGAAATTGTTATGTTGATCCTAGAAGTTGTTACAGATGCGGAAGAGCTGGACACGTCGCTAAGAATTGTCGCGCAAACCGATTCTGTTTCGTTTGCAATTCCCCTGATCATATTCAGTCAGACTGTCCAGAAAGGAAAATACAACAGGGTAGTACGACGGGAAAACCAATAAGCGTCAGGACGGGAGAGATACAAAGGTCTGAAGAACCGAAAGCAAAGGGACGAGTATTCCAAATGACAACGCAAGATGAGGAGGAAATTCCGGATGAGGATACAGGTACATTTCTAATAAACTCTATACGTGTTAAGGTGTTATCTGACTTCGGTACGAAGTGGTTCTTGGTATTTCTGTGCTTATATTGCTGATATGTGTTAGAGACATAGGTGGGTGTGGGTGGCTATTCAGTTAGTTTCTATGGTTTTGATTGAGTTCGAGGTAGTAGTGATAAGTATTCGTATCTTTTCGCTTAACCGAATTCCGGGACGGAATTCTTTTAAGGGGGAGATGATGTAATACCCCGGGTAAGTCCGTTAGATAATTTACCTATCCGTCAGAATTAACTCTATGAAGAAAGTTAGAGCAAGTTTGGATAAAATCATGGGTTAAAAAGGGTATGTTAGCCATTAGTTAATAATTGAGGGTTCAATTGGTAAATTAGGTAAAGATATTATCAATTCTAGGTATCAGGTTATCATTATTCAGAAATAGAAAGAGTGTGTGTGTGCGGGAGTCCTGAAGGCGAAAGGGGAAACGTACGGCTATCGCATCAATCGTTTGGGTTAGAAGCAATTTGGAGGTAAGTTCCTTTACAATTTGTGGTTATAATCAGAAGTATTAGACTTCTATCGGATTAGAATGTTTAAATTGAAGTTATATAGGTTTAATTTGAATCTAGGTATTTTGGGAAACCGACTGTGTTCTTGAGACTCCCGGTAGTATCAACTCCCGGTGATGTCAACTTCCGGTGGAGTCCCGGTAATATGGACTCCCGGTAGTGTGGAATCCCGGTATAACAGACTTCCGGTAGTGTAGACTTCCGGTAATGTGAATCTCCCGGTATAGGAAATCCCGGTACCATGGAGTCCCGGTACTCGGGAAGTCCCGGTAGTGTTGTCTCCCGGTACTCTGGGTAGTCCCGGTACATTGTTATGTTTGGTTGTTAAGTCAGAAGGGCAAGAGTATAAGTGAAACATTGAAGGGCCGGAACTTAGTAGGTTTTATGTGTTTGGCTAGTAAAGCGAAATATGTATCTTAAATGGTTTCAGATTCTGTGGAGTCAAAGTGACGGATAGGATCTTTTTGAAAGGAGCTTGCAAGTGTTTGTGATAAGCAATCGAGGTGAGTTTTACTTTAAATCGTTTTCAACTGGAATACATATATGTGTTTATATGTGTATGTGAGTATGTGTGAAATATATATATTGTATTTATATGGCACGAAATGAGTATGAGGTGAGCCGAATTATTATTCGGCGGGGCTGTATGGAATTACAGCGGGGCTGCATGGAATTTCAGTGGAGCTGTAGGTAATTACAGCGGGGCTGTATGTAATTATAGTGGAGTCGACTGTATTGTACAGTGACGATAATTAGTTGGCTTGCTACCGACTAATGTGGCCAGGGGAAAGAAGATGAGATGAGGAGAGATACACGGTGTACGAGTCTAAATGTGGTATTTATATACGTGTGGTATATGCGTGCTTATACGAAAGGTTTTATGTAAACTATTTTGATACTAAGTATTATGTGAAAAGAGTTTTACGTTGATTTTGGAAAAGAACAGGATTAACTCACTAGACCCGTTTGGTCTAACCCTCATTTTGTTTTCAAAAATATGTTTCCAGGTTAAGGATCGGCAGGAGAAGATAAAGTGTAGGAGGCTTTTGTTGGATGTTGATTAGGAAGCTTTTAATATGTTTATTTTGTAATTTATGAGACCGAAGGGACCGTACTTGGTTTGTTATGTAATTTTTGTTGTAAATCAATGAGATGTATGCATGTTATGTATTATGATGTGTGTTATGGGATTTGGGTTGTTACAAAAGGTACTTGAACCTTTGCAAGGCAACCCCACACTTTCATCCTTTTGTATGATGGAAGTTTTCCTTTCCATAGTTCATAAGGAGATTTATCGCTCTTTTTATGAGGAATTCTATTACGTATCGTATTTGCAGTTAAGCATGTTTCACCCCACAAACTATGTGGTGCTCCCGAAGTAATCAACATTGAATTAATCATGTTCTTCAATGTTCTGTTTTTCCTTTCGGCTACTCCATTTTCTTGTGGAGTATAGGGAGCTGTTGTTTGGTGAACTATGCCATGATGAGAACAAAATTTTGCAAAGTCCTTAGACTCGTATTCTCCTCCTCTATCGGATCTCAGAATTTTTATTCTTTTGTCAAGTTGGTTTTCAACTTCAGCCTTGTATGTCTTAAACATATTCAAAGCCTCATATTTGGTATGTATTAGGTATACATAACAATATTTACTGCAATCATCAATAAATGATACATAATAGTTCTTTCCTCCACGTGTGGGTGTGGCTTTGTAATCACATAAATCGCTGTGGATAAGTCCAAGTACTTGATTAGACTTTTCAACAGATTTGTGTGGATGGCAAACATGTTTTTGGAGTTGCAAATATGTTTGGTGGCACCGGTATCAACCCACCAATCGGTCACGTTTGTAACCATAAAATCCTCAATTACTCCAACGAATTGATTTGGAGCATTGACCACGTTGGCTTGATGGGGGTTTCCACCGGCACCTCCTCCTCCGGGACCACTATGGTCTCTTCTATGGCGGCAATCCTTGGCTCTATGCCCCGGCTTTCCGCATACCCAGCAACTCATCACACGCTTTTTGAAAGGCCTTCGTTGTACGGATAGTGGGTTTGAAGCATTGAGATTATGCTTGAAACCCGTCGCCTTTCCCTTTCCTTTTTTTGGAACTTCGTCTTTGATGAGTTATCGGTAACCATGTTTGTATTTGGTTCCAACGAGATAGCATCCACTTTCTCGTTCATCCGGTTGTCCTCCTCCACCCGCAATTTGAGTATCAATTGCTCAAAACTCATATCCTCGGACAAATGTTTAAGATAGAGTTTAAAATTTTTCCAGGATGGAGGTAACTTGTCAATAATTGAACCAATAACAAAATTAGAGTTGATGCCCATACCTTCGACTTCCAATTCATGGACCAAGATTTGCATTACTTCTACTTGTTTCACGACCGATTTGGAATCCGTCATCTTATAGTTTAGGAATTTGCCCACGATAAATTGTTTGGAACAAGCGACTTCCGTCTTGTACTTTGATTCCAACGACTCCCAAATTTCTCTTGCCGTATTGAAGGATGAATAAATGTCATAAAGACCATCATCCAAACCATTAAGGATAAAATTCCGGCAATTATATTCGTTTGCGTTCCAAATATCCAAGGATCGTTGGAACATAGCCAATTCAATTTGGGATGGGGCGTTTTCTCCCTCTCCAACCGGTGGTGTCGGTGCTTGATCGGTAAGCACGTTAGACATTTTCAACGTCGTCAAGTAGAAGAGCATCTTTTGTTGCCATCTTCTAAAATCGGAACCCTTAAATTTTTCGGGTTTCTCCACATTTGATTTCAACAAAGAAGAGTTTTCCATCGTCAATGGAATTTCTGTCTAAGAATGTTAGACCTTAGATACACGAATTGAAATTCGTAACACACAATATTGAATCAAATGGAAATACTGAATTATTTATATGTATATATATATATATATATCCGAAATTTACATATCAATGAAAATACATAATCAAAAGTTCAAGATAAAATACTAACTCGACTTTCTTGATCACGAAGTTGAAGAAGATCGTTATTTGGATTGAGGTCTGCCAAGCAGTGTCCTTAGACAGAAATTCGTCCCACGTACCGTATCGATTGGACGTCTATCTAGAGGATACAACAACCCGTTCAAGAATCGAACTCTCGAACCCGGCGAATCAAACTATGCTTCCATGATGAAGAACAATGAAGAACTTTGAGAGAATTTAAGAGAATTTGTGTTTTTGTCTATCATAATCTGTTACATATGCTTCCTATTTATACTAGATCAACCGGTGCCAATGAACCATTGTAACTGTTCGGTTATGGCGGTTGGAGGATGAAAAGTCACACCTTTTCATATGAAAAGTCACACCTTTTCATATGAAAAGTCACAATTTTTCATCTTTGCTCTATTTACATATCTAGTACTTGAGGTATGATTGAGATTATCCCAACAGTTTCTATAAGCTTAATGTGATGTATCAAATTAATATGGTTAATTTTAATGGTCCAATTGGGAGAGCTCGTGTCGTAGTCCCATAAACGTTATTGTAGTCCATTTGTAATCTCTAGCGCCTCGCTAGCGTTTTTCTTTAATATTACTCGTGCCGTTCAGAAAAAATTATTGGTCCAATTAGGGCTAGATATAACATGTAGTTTTGAACTAACCAAGATCTATAAAAAATAAACACTGATTTTCATGGTAAATTAAAGTTGAGATATTTTGGGGGTAGGAAAAGGTTCTATAAGTTGGCAATGGAATCTGCAATTAGTCCTTAAAGAAATCAGTAAAAAACAATTGAATATGGACAATTAAGTAAGATGCCACCATTTCAAGCAACCATGACCTTAGACCAAATCCATCACATCCTTTGAATGCTGCTGTATCAGAGATATAACACCATAAATTAAATAATCACCGAATTCGATACATCGCCATCGTTAGGGTTTTCTGAAAGAGAAGAGACAATGGTCTAATGAAGACAAAACAGAAGATAGAGTAGATGAAGAAGAAAGAATAAGAACAATTATTTAATTAATTAATCCTTTTTTCTTTTTTCTTTTTCTATTTTTAATTATAAGATATATATATTTTTTAATAAGAAATTATATATCAAGATTGTATTTTGACGATTTGGATTGAAGGGTACACGTTATGTTAATTATTAAGCATCCATATGTACAACTTGTACAGTTAAAGGTACAAATCATGTAAAGAAAACAATAAGGACAATTGAAATTAATTAAAGAAATGCAAATAAATTAATTAAGAATGCTGATATACACAGAAAGTCAGGCTTAATATTTGAAAAATGAGAAGTCATACATTAACAGAATCTTAAAGATGATACAGATGGATTAATTAATTTCTGTCATAAATATATGATAGTTAAATATACTCAACATCATCTCTCACCACTTCCATCACTAATCGAATCCCTATATTATTCATCGTGAATATCATATGTGTAAATGAAAAAAAAAACATAAAAATTTATATCTATTAACCGAAGTAGGAGACATTATCGTTGGTAACAGTGCTGTAATCTGTGGTGGTGGATGGTGGGTTGTACATGGAAGAAGAGGAGGAAGCCGGAGGCGGCGGTGGAGGAGGAGGCGGTGGTGGTGGTGGTGGTGTGATTGAGACAGCTCCGGTAGAAAACAAAGCTAAATGATGATTTGAAGGAATAATAATATTATGATGATCATGGTGGGTAGTTTGATCACTATATTTGTATCTTAGAATCTCAGCTCTTACTGCATTCAATTCAGCTTGTAGAGATTGTACTTGATGTTGCAAAGATGAAATCGCTCCCATGCACCCGTAAACTGGATCTCGTAGCCTTACATTTGCTTCGTAAACAAGACTATTCGCTGCATCGGCTCTTTGATTCTCGGGTACTTCCTAAATAATATTCACATGTGAATAGAATATAAAGAAACATAAAAAGATTAGATCTTTGTCATCAAGAATTGAAACTACTATTAGTAGCTTCAAACTAATTAACTAGATTTCACCAACTTCAAGATTCAAACTGATAAGAATCTTTAGATTATTTTGAGAAAACTCCAACAAGTTGAATTATATATATATATATAAAGGAATTAATCTAGAGTATAATATATATGAATCATATGTATATACCATGAGCAACTTGGAGACATTGCTAGCACCAAATACTTTGTGAACGGAGGCAAACTTTTGAGGTTCGTGAGGGGAGAAATAGGGTGAAAAGGGGCATTCTTGAGCACATCTACGGCGTAAAAGCTTACACGCAGCACAAGGTGTGATGGTGTTTAGGGTTCCAGTTAACATATGTCTCCTTCCCAATTGAAACGATGCATCGATGTCTCTCTTGATCTTCTTCCCTATCTCATCAAATCTCTCCCTACACAAACAAACAAACAAATTATTAACAAATCATCAAATTAATTTATCAACAAATACCCAGAAATAATATATGATTAATTAGGGTTTTCGTTCCCATAAAAAAAACTTTTGCAATAGAGGTTAATTTTTGAATCATTTTCTTGAATATGCCACGACTTTCAAGATCTTAGCACCGACGTGCTACATATAATGGATGTTTCAAGACTACCATTTTTTTTTAAACGGCAACCAGATTTATTCCAGAAAAACAGCTAACAAGAAACTAGCAAACAAAGTACAAAGGAATCAAGACTACCAATTAAGAGAGCTATGATTCATATAAGAGCTTGTGTAGAGAGAGAGAGAGAGATGAACCTTTCTCTGGACATTCAGGCATGCTATCTGCAGATGGAGCTAGAGAGAGATAGAGAGAGAGATTATGAAGGGGGGAAGGCTTGAAAGAAATACTAGTTTTTGAAGAGGGTGGGTTTAAAGGGGTGCTTAAAAGGCAAGAAAACCAGAAAAAGGGAAAATAATGGTGGCCTAAAACTATATATATAAAAGCCAAAAATAACTAGCTGTTATAAATGTATGTATGATGATCTGATTCGATCAGTCCTACATAGTATCATTCAAACCCTTCTGCACTGCAAGCATATATATCAAGCTTGATCAGTCTGAGCTATCTTCAAGAATCACTCATCAATGGCTACTGTTTTCAGTACTAATCAAGAAATTGCAGAGAGAGAAAGAGATAGAGTATGATGATATAATTAAGGTGATCAGATACTTTCATCACTGTCCAAATCAGTGCGAGCTGGCTTTCTCTCTCTCGATTGTTGCTCACGTGTGGATCGGAGCTTTTACTTAATTAACTGTTTTTTAACTTTATAATATAAAGACGATTTTGCTTATCTTAGCTTCATCGACATTTTCTTTTTTCTTTTCTCTTTTCATTTCAGATTTGCTTTCTTTGACCGATACGATTGAATGAATGACCATGACCTTATCTCGCGTAAACAATCCGTCTACATATTTGGATTTACAAAACATATAACATGTATGGTCGATAATGAGTTCGTCTGTATATCTTAAGTAATCGTTTATTTTATTATGTATGCACGGCTATTTGGTAACGGAATGAAATCCCGAGAATAAAGAGTTTTGTTTTTAGATGAATTATGACACCTAAATCTTACTCTTTTGGGTTAAAAGTGAGAATGAATAAAATGAGCTCGTGTTAGTTTCTTGTCAACTTCAAGAACACTTTCTTTAATAATGAGTACACATTTTTGGATCCAACCAAAATTAAATACTCCGTGTGGATTCCGCCATCATTTTCTACATCAAAAATTTCCTTTTCAAATATACAATCAAGTAATGTGTATGAAAAATCACTTAAATTTCATATTAATTAAACCGTTATACATTAGCAATTAGTCCCGGTTTTTTTTTCATAAAAACACTATTTACTAATATAAAAGGGAAAAAATATTTACAAATATTTTATCCTTCTCAAAACTTATTCATTGTGAGATTTACTAGCTAGGTTTTTCATAAAAAAAACACTCTACTAATATAAAAGGAAAAAAAATGCAAACCTTTTATCCTTCTCAAATCTTATTCATTCTTAGATTTAGAGTATCAACAGATTCTCTATAATTTTTCTAAAATAGGGATTTAAAAGTCAAAATCTCTAAAATGTATTACATTTAGCTCCAACAGATTTTCTATTTTAAAGAACCCAACATTCATTATATTATTAAAATATTATTTAAATTTATCATTTCAATACATTTTTTAAAAAGAATTTATTTAAAATAATAATAACTCAATCCTATTGGTGGGAACAAATAAAAAAGTAGTTTATCTCTCCATCTAGCAAGTTTTAGAGAATTCTATAAACTTTGAGCTTTCTCTATTTTAGAGAACAATATAGAGATTAGAGAAGCTGTTGAAGCAATATAAAAAACAAAAATGCAATTTTATCTATTTGTTGGAGATGCTCTTACTAGCTAGGTTTTTCTAACATAGTTTTAGTTAAATAGACGGTTATATTTTGTAATATATAGGATGATGATTGTTTTAAAGTCATCATAAACTAAATCTAAGATGGTAAATTCTTTATCATTAATCCAAAACATACCCATCGTGATTCATGATGGGATCTGAATATGATTTTTTTTTAACGGTAAAATTTATTAACGCGAAACTACTAAGACGCTAGACGCAAAAGGAAGCATTATGGAGCAGAAGCAGGATTACACGTTAGAAAAGGGAACCGGTTGGGATATGGTGGGCGTTGGGTTTACATAAATAATATGTATCTAAATATTAATATATTTATTTGTTTTTTAATTGAAAACAAAGAAATGTAGAAAAGACCACAATACCCTTGGAGTTAACAGACATATTTAACAGAAATTAGCCCGAGCGACCAAAAGTGAACAAAATGGCAACCACGATGAACAAAACTGTAATTAATTCAAAAGAGGGACGGTAATTGATAGGGTGGCAACTATAGGGACCAAAAGTGTAATTTACTCTAATTTAAATCTTCTTGTTAGATATAGGGATATGCATCGGTCGGGTAGAGTAGGGGCCCAAAACCCTAAACCCAATCGGTTTGAATGTTCGGCAGTCGCTGTGTCCCACAGAGGCCGTCTGCGTGAGAAGAAATGATCGCCGACGTGAGAAGAAACGGCCTGAATCGTCGGCGTGAGAGGATGTTACGGTGGAAGGGGAGGAAACGGTGTGAATCTGGAATCTGGAATAGGAATAGCCGATTAGGTTTACGAATCTGGAATTAGGAATAGCAGCTTAGGAAATAGAAATATGATATTTATATTTATTATTAATAATTTTTTTAAATAAATAAATTTTCGGATGTTCGGACGGGTCGGGTGAAAGCTATGAATACCCAACCCGATCCGTGATACATGTACTATTTCTCGGGTTCGGGTGATCGGGTAGCAAGTTTTTGAGTGGTTCGTATGGTTTGATCGAACGAGTTTTTTGGGTCGGTTGGATTTTGCTCAATATCATCTATTGAATTATCATAAATGAATGTATAGCAAAGAGCAACAATTATACATTTTTAATATTGTAAATTAAATCTGAGTAAAACTAATTTGTTTTATTCTTATTTTTGATGAATTAATTTTCAAAAACAAATAGATGTTTCCCAAAATAGGGAAGAAAACATAATTGGCTTTATTTTGATTTTTCAAAATGAAAAGTTCTAAATGATAGTTTTCCAAAATACGAATGTATATAAAGTTAATTTTATTCTAATGCAATTTAGTTTTATTGAATATGATATCTTTCAACAGATTTTCTAAAATTTATTCAAAATGAAGACCAATAGTCAAAATCTCCAAAAAGAATTACATCTATGAACAGCAGATTTTCCATTTTGAAAAAACAAACATTGATTATAATATTAAAATGTTACATTTATCTATTAAAATATTATTTTTCTCTATAAATGTTTATTTTCAAATATTTCTATTGGTGCTCTCATCTAGTAATCATTTTTTAGGTTATCTTCATATTTGGAGAAAAACTCTTTCCCTCTCACTACACCAAATCTCACTTAGGCAACAAATGAAAAATGTTGCCTAAGAGAGGTTTATATGTTGCCTAAGGCTTAGGCAACATGCCTATGTTGCCTAAGAAGTGTTGCCTTCTCAATGTTGCATAAGAACCTAGGCAACATAAGCAAACAGCATATGTTGCCTAAGCGGACTCCTTAAGCAACACACAATTGGTTATGTTGCCTATGATTAAAACATATGTTGCCTAAGATATCAACTTAAACAACATATACTATTTGCATATGTTGCCTAAGATATCAACTTAGACAACATATACTATTTGCATATGTTGCCTAAGATATCAACTTATACAACATATACTATTTGCATATGTTGCCTAAGATGTTTTATATAAAAAAAATATTATTGCACATTTTGTGCACCATGATGGTTTTTTTACTTGCATGTTTTCTACAAACTCCCATAAACAAACAAACTCGTGTGAATCGACAAACAACTCCAATAACCAAATAAAACAAATAAATTCTATAATTGAACGATAATGTTTTTCCTAAACAAGTCCAAAAGTCGGCAACAAATACGAAAACATAAAAATAAAAATTAACCTAAAGCCTTGCTTGTCGAGGTTGTTGAGTTGGAGTTTGCATCGCTAGCAACACCGCAAATTTGCATCAAAGATAATATCATCTTTTTTTTCGGCGGCTTCCTTTTTTGCTTCATCTTGTGCCTTTTTTAGTAAGTGAATCTCCTCGTCACGTTCGACAAGTTTTCGCCGCAAATCAACCATAATTTTTTATAGAACCCGTGATCTATGAAAATGAAACAAAAATATTATTGAGAAATGGAATTTGATTACAATATAAAAACCGACCTGCAAGAAATCAATCAAGACTTTGGAAACGCTCCTGAAGTAAGAGGAAAGGCCACATTAAAAATTGGTCAGCACAATGAAAATTGGAAATGCAGATTAATACCCAAAGTAAATTGAATGGAGGGCTTACAATTCCAATAATATTCTCTAGACAGAGGACGAGTGAGCTTTTAGTCACAGCTGAACATACAGCAAGTTTTTACCCTGTGGTCAAATAAAAGAAAAATAACAAGTTTGAAAGCCATGTTGCAAAGGATTGAATCCACCTAATTAAGTCAGTTGATGAAACCCAAATAAAAAAGATAATCTAAAAGCACAAATATGCATTTTTTTGTACCAGGACTATGCTAACAACATTACCTTTAAATTATGACATAACAAAGTAGTTACTTAATTCTATTTCACAAAGGGGAGAAAATGAGAAAAAAGGAAAAACAAAACATTTAACAGAAAGAATAAGAACCAGCAGTGCAGCCATGATGCTAACATTGTTACTTGACCTTTTAGATTGCTTTTCAGCAACTAAACTTTTGTTTAAGGATGATGGTTGGAATTCTGAGGACAACGGCATTGTTGTTCCCAAAAGGAACGGGTGGACAGTGTTATAGAGCTTGTGGATTCAGCTTCTGGCTCCAAAATCATTGATGCATCGGTTGGAGCCTCCATCGACATCAATTCAACACAATGGTCTCTAAGAACCTGACAAACAGAGTAAAAACAGATTTTAGATTTAAACCAAAACTGAGAAGAATATTGATCATTTAATTATTAATTAGAGGGTATGTTAGTTAAAAATAGAGGTCTTTTAATTGAAGTTGTGAACTAGGTATCTGAGTTGAAGCAATCAACAGCAAACTCGTTCTCTAGGAGACTTGTTTTTTAATTTAATTATAACAAAAAGATCAACAAGATTTACAATTCAATAACAATAACCACCAAAAGGATAAGAAAATAAGATTTCGATTTCCAAGTAAATGCCTAACCTTTATTTGCCAATTATTGATATGATCTAGAATTGTAACACCATGTTCTTTTAAAGTATGCAGTCAAAATACATCTTGTAAGCTATCATCACTGGAGTTACTATGTTCCTAAGAATATTAAACAAACCGATAAGGGACCATATGGTAACTGTAAGGAAAAATAAAGTCAATTTATGTTATTGGCATTTAATCGAACACCTGGTGGGTATGAAACACGATAGCATTAAACAGTTCAGCAGAGAATTAAAGAATGCCCCCAAGTAATTCCCCAATAACAATTTGTGGTAATCAAGTAGTTAGAGAATCCCAACTCAAATAGACACGAAATCTACGGAATTTAAGGTGAAAAACACGAACCAAATATAGGGCATAACATCTCAAGAACAGTTATTTGTGTAATCACGAACCGGACACCTAATCAATTCCAATCGATTCGAGACAAAGACCAAAACCTACGCAGTTCCAATCGAAGGGATTATCTTCTTCAAAGACCAAAAGTGCGTAGAAATAGGAAAGAAGACAAACCTGAAAATCAACACAAACCTGAGATATGCCAATAAGTTCTTCACGTTTGCTTGTGGTGTAGATGACTGTAAACAGAAATCACAATAGTGAGATACGTGCAAACATGAAAACCGATCTAGATGAGCCAACAGAAATCATAATAGTGAGATACGTGGCAAATATTTGGAAAAGTGGTGGTGGTGGCTTGTGGTGGTGACAACGGCCTGAATAGATGACCGTGAAGAGAGCAAAGTTCAAGGTTCCGACTGTTCATGAATCGTGAAGGCGAGGCTGAGAGAGAGGCGGCTGTTGGTGGCTCTCGATGGCTGTTGGAGGATGGTTGTTGGTATGGTCTCTATTCTGAATTTAACCTAAGTTGAGGAAAAAGTGGGAAGAATGGGAGGGAGATAAAAATTAGAGAGGAGAAAGATTGAAGGGTGGGCGGCAGAACCAAATTTTTTGGTTTTGTTGATTTGAAATTTTTTGGTTTTGCTAATTTGTTTTCAAATCAAATTCTTTAGTTTTTGTTTTATTAATTAAAAATTATTATAATTTCATTAATAATATACAATTTCATTAAACGAAAATTTTGTTTTATTAATTTGTTTTCAAATCAAATTTTTTGGTTTTGTTTTATTAATTAAAAATAATTACAATTTCATTAATAATATACAATTTTATGAAACAAAAATACAAATATATGATTGAACTAAATGATATGAAACACTTTCATTAAAATAAACAATTTCATTAAAAATAAACAATAGTTCGGGTCATGACGATAAAAATAAACAATTTCATTAAAAACAAATCAATAATCCGGGTCATGACGATATTCATCGTTAGTCTTATGAAACTCATTGACATCATTATATGAATCTGTATCATCGTTGATTCCAAGCACATCGTCCTCGTCCTCTTCCTCGTCATCAATGTCGTACTCGTCGTTCTCGCCCTCTTCCTCGTTGTAATCTTCATCGTTCTCATCATCATCATCATTTGGTATATCAATACGCGGTGTAGAACCAATAGCACTAATGTTGACTTATTACGTGTTTGTAATCAGGTCGGTACTCATATATGCATGTGGTGTATATTGCATTCGATAAGAACACCAAGACCCACTATAGCCTATTAAGAATCACCAAAAGCTTATTAAGAACCATTGTAGGCCAATAAGACACTCCTTGTCTTATTAAGGCCAAAAATACCAATGGTAGCTGATTACGTGTGTTTGTATGCATGTGGTATGTATTGGGCTCTATAAGATCACTAAGGCCCACCATAGTTTATTAAGAACCACTAAATCCTATTAAGAACCATTATAGGCCAACAATACCTTTTATGACTTATCAAGGCCCAATAATACTAATGTTGACTTATTACGTGTTTGTATCCAGGTCGGTACTCATATATGCATGTGGTGTATATTGCATTCGATAAGACCACCAAGACCCACTATAGCCTATTAAGAATCACCAAAAGCTTATTAAGAACCATTGTAGGCCAATAAGACACTCCTAGTCTTATTAAGGCCCAAAAATACCAATGGTAGCTGATTACATGTGTTTGTATGCATGTGGTATGCATTGGGCTCTATAAGATCACTAAGTCCCACAATAGTCTATTAAGAACCACTAAATCCTATTAAGAACCTTTATAGGCCAACAATACCTTTTATGACTTATCAAGGCCCAATAGCACTAATGTTGACTTATTACGTGCTTGTATCCAGGTCGGTACTCATATATGCATGTGGTGTATACTGCATTCGATAAGACCACTAAGACCTACTATAGCCTATTAAGAATCACCAAAAGCTTATTAAGAACCATTGTAGGCCAATAAGACACTCCTTGTATATTGCATGTGGTGTATACTGCATTCGATAAGGGTGTTTCTTAATTTTCCATTGTTTAGAGGTTTTTCCCTATATTTATTTATAATTTATTACCTTAGGCAACATAGAAACAAGAAAATATGTTGCCTAAGATAACTTTCATTGAATTAAAAAAAAAACATAACTTACGCAACAAATGCAAAAGATTATATACAAATAGGATTATAATTACCTAAGAAAATGTCTTTTGACGATGAAAGCGTTTGTTGGAAGCAAGAATCGCTCCAAATCACGTTCCAAATTTAAATGATATAAACGTGAAATAACTATAAATTAGACAAAATAAAATAATACTTACCTAATAATCTTTAAATGACATTTGATGATGAAAACAACGTTTGTTGGAAGCCAAAAGTCGTCAAAATCGCGTCCAAATTCTTTGGAAAAACGATTTTTTTGAAATGGAGAAAAATGTTGGAATGGAAGATGAAATGTTGGAAATGGGGGAACTATCAATATATATTAATAACTGTGATCTTAGGCAACATAGAAACAGAAAATATGTTGCCTAAGTGAGATCTTACGCAACAAATAAAATAGATTATATGTTGCCTAAGTAAACATATGTGCCAACCTTAAATCATCCGTACATGAGTTATTAAGTTTTCAACTACCTATATATTTATTTAATTTTTTACCTTAGGCAACATAGAAACAAAAAAATATGTTGCCTAAGCGAGATCTTACGCAACAAATACAACAAATTATATGTTGCCTAAGTAAACATATGTGTCAACCTTAAATCATCCGTACATGAGTTATTAAGTTTTCAACTATCTATATATTTATTTAATTTTTTACCTTAGGCAACATAGAAACAAGTAAATATGTTGCCTAAGCCAACTCTTACGCAACACATACAATAGATTATATGTTGCCTAAGTAAAAGTAGGTATCAATCATCCGTACACAACTTATTAAATTTTCAACTACCTATATTTATTTATAATTTTTTACCTTAGGCAACATAGAAACAAGAAAATATGTTGCCTAAGATTATACAACTAAGGCAACATAATGGAAGATGTTGCTTAAGATACTTGAGGCAACATATAATTATTCATATGTTGCATAAGGTCTCACTTAGGCAACATATAACGATATGTTGCCTAAGAGGAAACTTAGGCAACATATATTAGCCTTTGTTGCCTAAGCTTATCTTAAGCAACATAGGCAATTAGCCTATGTTGTCTAAGGCGACATTTGGTGTAGTGTCTCCAGCTCTCCTACTTTCTCAATTTTTAAGATAGTTTTGGTGAAGTTGCATGTTATTCCAAGAGATAAAGAAAATTACATAATCAATGTTCTTGATATATAATTAAGTGACTATTATCAAGCTACGACATGTCATCCTTTAATCATTTTTCCTCTTGTAATATTGGTTTTTGATTGTAACGTTTTGTCTTGTTATTTTAATTTTTTTTAATATATGGTATTGTAAAATATACACAATTGTTTATATAATTCTCATTGATACTGAACGAGTGAATGTACAAAATTTGGTTTTTTAACATTGTTTAAAATATAATATGCCATAATTGATTAATAGTTTAATAAATTTTATTAAGTTGTATAAACTGAATAATTCAAAGAGGTTTAGAATAGCATATGATAGCTTCACCTTGTAAATATGTACTTATGAGTTATGAATGTTTAAAAAAATACATCTCCCACTCTCACCTACTTATATCTTTCTCTCAACATCATGTACTCTTAATTTAATTCCTTTTATTTATTTAAAATAAATAAAATTCCTAATATTTGGTGTTAAATCTTGTGTGCTAAATTGTAGGAATTTATCTATATATATCCATACTATTTTAAAGAATTTGGGTTTTTTATTTCTAAAAACTCTTAATTTTAAAAAATGCAACTATTATTACTTAAGTAAAATTGCATAAATCAACAGTACGCAAGTTATTCTCCAGTTTTTATAATATTTATAATTTTATCCAATAGAATAAGGTACTCCATCATTATTCTAATCCAAATATAATTCATCATAAAATCATTTGGGTTGTGATCTATTGGTAAAACCTGGGATATAGAAAAAAATCTCAGCTATCCAGAGTTCAAATTCAAACGCTGACAAAACTATATTCTTGAGGTCATAGAGGTTCATCTACGATGACTCCAGGCCATTCATAGTCTTTCAAGAATTAATCGATACACGTAAACTGACCCGAAAACTCACAGTTACCAAAAAAATACATTTTAAACTTGTGGCGTGTTCTCGTAATTTTACCAAATAAATAGTACTTCCCCAATATAGCTTTTGAAAAATTTCCAAAATATGGATCGTTTTGATATTATTTAGCCTTTTTAGATCAACTCATCAATTGGTTTACTACAACAAATTAACTTTGTTTATATGATGCTTGTAACTTGTAAGATTCCACATTAGTTGAGGAGAGAATGGATGTTGCCTTTTAAAAGACTTGATATCTTTTAGATGTGTTTTAAAATATTGAGTCTAAGGTGGCGTTTGGTTCGCAGAATGTTTTTGGATGGAATGGAATCTGTCAAAGGAATTTGACTTTGAAGGAATTGGAATGGAATATTGTCAGGTTTGACCAGCTGTTTGGTTGACAGAATTGGAATGGAATTAATTAAAGGAATTGGAATCTGTCTGTTTGGTTCACAGAATGTAGCTTTGGAATTGGAATGAAATTTTGGTAAATGACCAAAATACCCTTTTGATAATTTTAATTGTTTTTTTCAAAAGCAATTGTTTTTTTGGAATGAAATTTTAATTGTTTTTTTTCAAAACCGCCGCCACCCGCCACCGCCACCACCACCGCCACCACCACCATCGGTGGCGGTGGTGGTGGTGGTGGTGGTGGCGGTGGCGACGGTGGTGGTGGTGGCGGTGGTGGTGGTGGTGGTGGCGGTGGCGGTGGTGGTGGTCGCGGTGGTGGTGGTGGCGGTGGCGGTGGCGACGGTGGTGGTGGTGGTGGTGGCGGTGGTGGTGGTGGTGGCGGTGTTGGTGGCGGTGGTGGTGGCGGTGTTGGTGGCGGTGGTGTTGGTGGTGGCGGTGGCGGTGGCGGTGGTGGCGGTGGCGGTGGTGGCGGTGGCGGTGGTGGTGGCAGTAATTATTTTGGCAAGGGTAGTTTTGGTATTATGAAAAAAAAGCAATTCCATTCCATTAAAATCCATGGTTTAAGGTGTGGAATGTTAAATGGCTAAATAATGGAATTCAATGGAATTGTAGGGATTCCATTTGCCCAAAAGATTGAACCAAACGTTGGAATGGAATCTGGTCAATGGAATGTCACATTCCAATTCCACCAGATTCTATCAATTTCCAGCGAACCAAACGCCCCCTAAGTGTGTAGACAAAGCGGACAATATCTGGTACGGTTGGTCTATGACTTTATAAATGGTATCAGGGTCGGGAACCAGACTGATGTGTTAGCGAGAACGCTGGGTTCCAAAGGGGGTGGATTTTAAGATCTCACATTAGTTTAGGAGGGGAACGAAGGTTGTCTTATAAGGCCATCCGTACCCATGGGTTCAAACCTTTTGAACCCTCAATGCCACATCAGCTCCACATCAGCTTTCCACTTTGAACCCTCTTCAACCTTTTGAACCCTCTAATCCCGTACCCCAACCTTTTGAACCTTTTGAACCCACATGCCACATCATCTAATTTTTTAATAAAAAATCATAACATTCATAAAAATAAAAATAAAATTACAAAATAAAAATAAAATTACAAAATAAAATTAAAAATTACAAAATAAAATTAAAAATTACAAAATAAAATTAAAAATTACAAAATAAAATTAAAATTGCCAATTATGTTTTTGTCGAATTCTCTCTTTTCTCGCCAAAGTAACCTGCAAAGCAGCTCCCGTAAGGTGATCGTGCGGGGCAAGGAAAAACTCGCAGTCTTTTTCATATTGCCTTTCTAACTCGATTTCATACTTTTTTTGTTCGATATCACACTTTTTTTGTTCGAGTTCAAGTTTTTTCATTTTGTAATCAAACGTATCTTCAAATTTATTTCGCAAGTCACTTATGTCGGAGTGATAGCGGTTGTCGTCCGTACTACTCGTTGCTGCCTTTTTTCCCTTGTTTCTCCCGATGGGTCGTTCGACTTCAGCGTCTTCATCGGAAGTGTGGGTACGTTTTGAACCCGGGATGTATTTGTCATAGTTGGAACCGTATTCCATTTTGGAGAAAATTTGAGGATATCCCAAACTTGTTGATGGTTGAAGGCCGCTTGATATTCATTTTCGTACCGGACGTGTGCCGCTTTTAAAATATCGGCTTCACTCGATCCGCTTGATCTACTATTATACAAGTTGTTGTAGATGGCGGCGAATTGTTGTACCTTTTTGTTTAAGTCTGAATATTTGGTGCTTAGTTGATGATGTGTTCTATATTTTTCACGACACATCAACGTATAAAACACATTCTCGATGCGACCCCAGAAGCTATCTATATTTATATAACAATAATAATAATTATGATAATAATAATAATAATAATAATAATAATAATAATAATAATAATAATAATAATAATAATAATAATAATAATATTAATAGTACCTCTGCTTTGTGCGTTACCGGTTTTTGGGTCCTCCGAAACGTCGATCCACGCCTTTGCTAAAGCCGTTTCCTCCTCTCTAGTCCACTGTTGTCGAGTGGCTCTTTTTTCAAACTTTTTCTTTTGTCGTGACGGGTTTGGGCTTGGTTGTCGATCCGGGGATGATTGTTGTGTGGAGATCGTATGTGGTGTTTCCGGAACAATCTCTTCAAGATTGATTCCGGTGTTGAAAGCGGGTTGAGGAAGTTCAAAATTTGGAGGCGCAAAACCTTGTAGGATCATGCCTTCACGAGACATTGGATGAATAGATTGTGGGAAACCAACGTTCGGGGCATATTGCGGATAATAAGGATTATATGGAGTTTGTTGCGGAAAATAAGGAGTTTGTTGAAATGGTTGGAAACCAACGTTTTGGGTTTCTTGCGGTGAACCCGAGCTCGTCGATCGGTTACTACGGGGTGTGGGTGGGGTGTTTGAATTCATGATGAGAGAATTTAGAGGATTGAGAGTGAAAAATGAATTGAGAGAATTTAAAGGATTGAGAGAATTGGTGTGAAAAATGAATGAGATTTGAGGTTAATTTATAGGGTTTGGAAATATAGAAAAAATGACCGTTTGGATTTTTGAATTATTACCGTTTGGAATTAAAAAAAATGAAAAAAAAAATAATTATATTCGGGTATGCGGGCTGGGGAACCCGAGCCTCGAGCCCGCGCCCCTTACCCGCTCGAACCCGCTTCATCCGTACCCGCTACCCGCCAACCCGCGTGGTGAACCCGAGCCCGAAGCCGCTCCGGTACGGAAGGCCTAAGAGAGTTGATACATTCGATCTTTATCAGACGCGTTTTAAAATCGTGAGTCCAATTGTGTGAACAAAGTGGATAATATCCCGTACGGTTGGCCTAAAAGGTTATAAAGAGTATCAGAGTCGGGAACCAGACTGATGTGCTAGCGAGAACGATGGGCTCCAAGAAGG
This sequence comes from Saussurea involucrata, assembly GCA_033807775.1. Lineage (NCBI taxonomy): Eukaryota > Viridiplantae > Streptophyta > Magnoliopsida > Asterales > Asteraceae > Saussurea > Saussurea involucrata. Next base: position 10,110,490 of record CM066322.1, on the reverse strand, counting down.
TGGATTATAAGATCCACATTGGTTGGGAGGGGAACGAACGTACGTTATAAGAGACTTGATACAACATTTATCAGACGCGTTTTAAACGTGAGTCCAAGTGTTTGGATAAAGCGGACAATGTCTAGTATGGTTGACTTGTATTGTTACAACGCTAAGGTTTTTCAAGTGTCTCGATAGACTATTTTATAGGACTTAAGTTATAATAGGACTATGGAATAAAACTATCTATCTAAAAGTGTTGAATAAGTTTAGACCACTTCTATACATTTTCGGAAGTTATAGGAGATTTTTAAATAAAGCATTGCATTAGTTGCTCAATAGAACACTACTTGAAGTTGGGCTATGGTACGATTGATGCTTGTTAAGAGAGACTAGCCACTAAGCCACGGCTGAAACAGTCGGGTCGAATCAATCAAACGAGCCACAGACTCTTCTGAGAAATGTTCTTCATTTTAGATAATGAAAGCTGCAAGTGTTAAAAATTATGCTAATACAACACTTTATTTTAAAAATAGCCGAAAAACTTATTAAGACATTCATAACCGTCCTATAAATTTATTACAACAATTCTAAATAAAATACTTGGTTCTATAAACTTAAGTTAAATCTATTAAAACACTTAAATATTGTCCGGTCTTATAAAAATGATTTTATTGTAGATATTGTTCTAAGAAGTAAAAAAGAAACATGTATATTTTGTCCACCTTAAAATAGTTTAAATATTGTTGACTTGTCTTTAGAAATCATGATTGTAGGTAAGTACTTCTCCACTAGTTTATTGTACTTCATCGTTTTTAGATCATGTCATAATATTAAATGCTTGAACATAGTATTAAAACTACAAACAACCTTTTGTGAAATTATTTTAGGGATGTCGAATGAACGAACCTTCACAACAAAATGTAGTACCTTCACAAAAATCTAAATGTTCACCTGATAAATGTATTTCATAAAAAAGGGTTATCTGATATGATCCCAATTAGTCTCTCTTCTCTCTCGTGTGTGTGTGTGTGTGTGTGTGTGTGTGTGTGTGTGTGTGTGTGATTAAGGCAAAAGATCGTGTGAGAAATTGAGGTTAACGTAAGAGCTAAAAAAGATTGAAGAGTTGGATACTAAGGAGCAAATGGATAACCTGCAGGTTCTGAAAGGCAAGTGGTGTGCTCTCGGTGACGAAAACTCCAGATTGTTTCATCCGATCTTGAGAAAATCGAGAAAAAAAGCTGATATAAGAGGTATCACAGCGGGAGGCAGATGGACAGAGGACCCAGCCCAGGTTAAAAACAAATTTCTCTCCTTCTTTAGCTCTCGTTTTTCGAAAAGATCTCCTTCTGTTCTGTCCCAGTCGGATAGGGGGTTCTGTAAACTATCTCAACAACAAAGGGCTCACCTCGAAAGACCTTTCGAAGAGAGCGAAATCAAATCGGCTGTTTGGGAGTGCGGGAATCTTAAATCCCCCGGCCCAGATGGATTTACTCTCGAGTTCTTCAAAAGGTTTTGGAATATAGTTGGCAAAGATGTGCTGGGGGCGGTTAAGCATTTTGAGTGCTCCGAAGATATCCCCAGGGGGTGTAATTCCAGCTTCATTGCTCTTATCCCTAAGTGCTCGGACCCTATTTCGGTAGGCGACTTTAGACCCATCAGCCTCATAAGCTCTTTCTATAAAATTTTGTCTAAGGTGTTGGCGAATAGATTAAAAGTATGTATCGGCTCGGTTATTAGCAACACCCAATCAACCTTCATTAAAGGGCGTCATATCCTCGACGGGCCCTTAATTGTGAATGAATTAGTCAGCTGGGGAAAAACGAAGAAAATGAAAATTATGATTTGTAAAGTTGATATCGAGAAGGCGTACGACTCAGTTGAATGGCGCTACTTGGACAAAATTATGGAAAACACGGGGTTTGGTGGTAAGTGGAGAAGATGGTCGGGGCCTGCCTCAATTCGGCCTCCATATCTATTCTTGTTAACGGTTCTCCAACCCCGGAGTTTACTCCTCAGCGCGGTTTTAGACAAGGAGATCCCATTGCTCCGTTCCTGTTTTTGTAAGCGATGGAAGGCCTTCATGTAATGACGAAGTTGGCGGTGGATAAAGAGCTCTTTAAAGGTGTTAAGATTAGGGATTTGGGCACCCAAATTTCTCACCTTCTCTATGCGGATGACGCTATTTTTATAGGGGAGTGGTCGCTAACTAACTGCCTCGTTATCTCGAGAATTATCCGTTGTTTCTCCCTTACGTCGGGCCTTTGGATGAACCACCTTAAAAGCTCGATTTATGGTCTTGGGGTGGGGCGTGAGGAGGTGGAGACGGTAGCCAAACATGTGAACTGCAAACCTGCTGAGTTTCCTATGACATACTTGGGGATACCAATTGGAAGGAATATGGCCAATTTGAATAGTTGGAGTACGATTGCTGAAAATTTCCAAAAAGGCTATCTTCCTGGAAAGCGACGACTATTTAAAGCGGTGGAAGACTCACCCTTATCAAATCTGTGTTGGGAAGTCTCGACCTCTATTTCTTTTCGTTATTTAAAGTCCCTAAAGGGGTGCTAAAGATCCTAGAAGCTGCCCGAAGGAATTTTTTCTAGGGAGGAGCCATCGGTGACAACCCCATTCCGTGGATCAGATGGGGCAAAGTGATGGCGGACAAAAATAAAGGAGGGCTTGGAGTTGGCAGCCTATATGCTTCTAATCGGTCCCTTTTGGCGAAATGGATATGGAGATTCCACTCGGAAGAAAATGCGCTGTGGCCTAAAGTGATTACGACAATCCATGGGAATGACGGGCTTCTAACAGACGACTCCTTTAAAAGAGCGCACGCCTGCTCTTGGAAGTCGATTATCGCTTCTTCTATCGAGCTAAAAAATATCAATATTGACATTTGTGCAGGTCTTTTCAAAAAGATTGGTGACGGGAAACAAACCAGCTTTTGGCGGGAGAAGTGGTGCGGCGAAGAGCAATTCAAAACTAGATTCCCGAGACTCTTTGCTATCGAATCCTGCAAAGATAAAGTGGTAGCTGATGTGATTAAGCCTGATGCATGCTACTGGAATTGGAGAAGACCAATTCGGGACGGCAGAGAGAGAAACGAGCTGGAAGGTCTGATTGGAGCTATCAAAAATACGGTCCTCACCGGAAATAGCGATCGCTGGGTGTGGAAAGACTCTAGTGATGGAAAATTCCACACGACGGATATTAGAGTCATAATTGATCATAAGACCCTTTGCAATAGCACGAACAAAACCCGATGGAGTAAATGAACCCCGATCAAGGTGAACGTTCTTTGCTGGAAAATAAGTTTCAGAAAAATCCCAACCCGATTAAACCTCGATAAGCTGGGTGTTGACGTGGAAACGACTATTTGTCCTTGTTGTGATGACGATACAGAATCGGTGGATCATCTGTTCTTGCAATGCGAAACGGCAAAAGAGATTTGGTTGAAAGTTGCAAGGTGGTGGAGTGTGGATTTGTCCTCCTGCAACACACACTGGAAGACTTTCTCATATTGACTGAGGGTTTAAGGGCGTCCAAATATGCAAAACGGGCACTAGACTGCGTAATCAGATGTGTTTTCTGGGTCATTTGGGGATTCCGAAATAGACTGGTGTTCGATGTTATAAAACCCCGCAAAGACGGTATCTTTGACTCGATAACTCTTAACTCCTTCAGTTGGATCTCGAACCGGTTGGGGAAAGGTAGGATTGATTGGGGAGATTGGCTGAAAAATCCTTTGATTGCCATCCGATAGACGGTAGTGGGCGTTGGCGATGTTTGTCTGTCTTTTCTTTTCTTGTGGACTGGTTGTGTTGTTCTGCCGGCTAGCTCATTGCTAGTCGGCCCCCTGTTTTGCTGGGTTTTTTTAATAAATTCCTTCCGTCGGTTCAAAAAAAAGCGTGATAAGTGGATCTGAACCGTTGATCACTTTTAGTTAAATGTTCTCTCATTAATTGCGGCTTAGAAATTAATTGATCTAACGCATCTCGGTGCATCTCATTCGAATGTGTGGTCATTTCTCATCAAACAGTTGATAACCAATTCTCACGTTTTTCATGTTAACTTCAACTTTTCAACTTCTCACTAGAAGTTAACCCTATTAGATAGACTTATCACTTGTATAGTAAATCAATCTGTTAAATACTTTTTTGTTAATTTACAACCAAGCTCTAAAAAGGTAATTTAAAGATTGTACAACCACATTTAAATTAAGTAATTAACAAGATATAATGGAATGAAAGTTATTGAGAAAGATGTATATATAGATCATCAAAGTGGGTGAATGGGGTAATGTGGAGGGAAAGCAAGGCAATGTTTCGTTTTTAATGTAATTGGTGGTGGCTTTCAATTTTAATTCCTTTTAATGGTTGTGATTTTTTTTCCTTATTTAACATCTAAAATCTCAGCTATGTTATCAAAACCCGAATTTTAGTTGGATTTACAACTCACATTATATTATAATTTGAGTGGACGTTTAAAATAATTAAGGAGCCGTTTACCAAATACTTATCCGGGTAAACGTTTACCAAGTCACATTACTTACCGGATTGATATGACGAGGACCAAAAATCTTACCCTGTAAGAGCGAATGAAAGGACCGCGAGTCTTACCCCGGTAAATGATGGCGACGACTCTTACTACAGTTAGCGCTTATCGGGTGAATTGTTGCATACGAAACCGATTTGGCGGATAAAATCTTACCCGATAAGTAAGTGATAGTGTTATATTTGACTGGTAAGCGCTTACCCGGGTAAGCATTTGGTAAACGACCCTTAAGTGTCTTAATAGAGTGTTTTATAGGATCTATGTTTATAACATCAAATAAAAAAATGTTCTATATAAAAGTGTTGCAATAAATTTTTAAGACACTTATGAGCGTCGTAACAAGTGTTTTAGCAGATTTTTGAAATAACGTGTCATATTAGCTTTTTTATATGACGTTTTTTTAGAGGTGTCTTATAAAGCCATCTTGTTATAGGACACTTGAGTTTATATGACGTTTTTCAAGTAGTGTCCTGATAGTTAATAGGACATTTTATTAGGAAAATGTACTAACAAAATTATTACGATGTCCAAAAGCATCTTATAAACTTATTGTAACACTTTTGATGTGACGTTTTTTGTTTGCTCCTGTAAATTATGTCATATAAAACACTCTATTAAGACACTTAGTTATTTTAGACGTCATATAAACTCAACTTTATTGTAGTATCATCCTGTAAAAACTTGTTCCTAAACAATTAAGATTTCACATTCTAAATATTGTAATATGTATTTTGATTTTAAAAAAATTGTGTTTTCTATCCCAAATGCGTTAAAAAGCCAAATATTCTTATGATGGTGTTTGGTTTTTTTTTTAATTTTCAAACTAAAATGATGTGTAAACTGTAGTTAATATATATGATAAAAAAATAAAAAATAATAATAAAGTTGCTTAACAAGAAAGGAAATGACAACACACAAATGGCGTCTTGTTTGACCCGTATCTTAAGGCAAATAAGTCGCCTCTTTGTTTTTTCTTTCCCAATCAAAGTGCCAATGTCACCATTCATCCAATAAATATACATACATACATACACATACACATACACATATACATATACATATACATACACTACTAAACAAACACAGATTTTCGGCGGATTTTTCCGACGGATTTTTCACCTGAAACTTTCCGGCGGATTTCCGACGGATTTTCGGCGGAAATTAAAAAAAGTCAAACCCCGTTGACTTCCGCCGAAAATCCCAAAAAATTAATTTTTTTATTTTTTTAAATGCTCGACATATTTTCGGTGGATTTTCGGCGGAATGTAATTAATTATTTTTAAAATTACGGCCCGTCGGAAATCCGCCAAAAATATTTTAATTAATTAAGAAACTAATTTTTTTAAGAATTCGCCGAAAATCCGCCGAAAATAATTCTTAAAAAAATCCGCCGAAAATAATTTTTAAAAAATAAAAAAATAATTTTTTTAAGAATCCGCCAAAATTAATTTTTAAAAAAAATAATTTTTAAAATCCGCCGAAAATATTTTTAAAAAAATAAAATTTTAAAATCGCCGAAATATTTTTTAGAATTACTTTTAATTTTATAAATAGTAAATAAAATTATATTTTAATGATAAATCAAACCTAATTTTTTTATCGTAGAACATATCGGTGAATACACAGTTTTATGGATCCTAGTTTGCTTTAATGGACCATATTGGCCTTTAATTGATCATGTGGGCTTCAATGTACCGTTGTGGGCTTAATAGATCGTTATGGGCTTTAATGGACCATTTTGGGCTTATGGAACAGTTTGGGCTTTAATGGATCGTATTGGGCCTATATGGATCCTAGTTTGCTTTAATGGACCATATTGGCTTTTAATTGATCATTTTGGGCTTCAATGGACCCTTGTTTTAATGGGATGTAGTGGGCTTTAATGGACTGTATTGGGCTTTAATAGACCGTATCGGGCTTTATGGATCCTAGTTTGCTTTAATGGACCATATTAGCCTTTAATTGATCATCTGGGCTTCAATGTACCGTTGTGGGCTTAATGGATCGTTATGGGCTTTAATGGACCATTTTGGGCTTATGGAACAGTTTGGGCTTTAATGGATCGTATTGGGCCTATATGGATCCTAGTTTGCTTTAATGGACCATATTGGCTTTTAATTGATCATTTTGGGCTTCAATGGACCCTTGTGGGCTTAATGTACCGTTATGGGCTTTAATGGACCGTATTGGGCTTTAATGGACCGTATCGGGCTTTATGGATCCTAGTTTGCTTTAATGGACCATATTGGCCTTTAATTGATCATCGGGGCTTCAATGTACCGTTATGGGCTTAATAGATATTTATGGGCTTTAATGGAACGTATTGTGCTTTAATGAATCGTATCGGGCTTTAATTGACCATTATGGCTTATGGAACGGTTTTACATATACATATACATATACAAGGTTGGATTCTGATGAGAAGTTGTAGTTAACATATATGAGAAATGTGAGTGGTGGTTATTAACCGTTGGATGAGAGATGAACGTACATTAGAATGAGATATACCGAGATAAAATGTATCGAGATGCACCAGATCAATTGCTTCTAAGATCCAATTCATAAGAGGGCATTTGATTAAAAATGATCCATAATTTCGATCTATTTCTCACGCTTCTCATGTTAAGCTCAATTTCTCACACCATCATTCGCCTAAACATACATACATATACATATAGAGGGAGGTTCTGAAAAAAAAACGAATAAACTAACTAATAATCATTCATTTGTATGTGTATATAAGTAATTGAAAATGCTTCTTGGTTTTATGCACATGTGCATATCATATTATCAAGGTGTTTCTTTGATTTTCAATCTTTTACAGTCTTCCTCTTAACCTGACCTTATACATAGAAGGCAAATTAAATGCAAAGCCAATAAATATTATAACTTTATAAACTAGTTTTAACGTGTTGTTATATAAAACAAGGTATGTGAAATATACATATTCATAGAATGTTTTCGTCGTTAATGAAGCGTTCAAAATTATTTTTCGTGTAGAAAAAACACGAATCAACACTCATAACCACAAATGAAAAACATATAAAATTATATAAACTGTAACTTAAAATAAATTTCAATGAACATTTTGACTTGGTTTTTAAGAGTTTCTAGTATTTATTAGGTTTCTATTTAATTATTAGTATATATATAGAGGAAGGTTCAAGGGAAAACCTCAAAAAAACGGAAACCTGAAGAACATCCTAGGATCCCTTTATCTGGGCGGTATGCACTTGTGCATACAGGTAAACATGTATGCACAAGTGCATACCGCCCAGATGAAGGGCTCCTAGGGTGTTCTTTAGTTTTCCGTTTTTTTTAGGTTTTCCTTTGAACCTCCCTATATATATATATATATATATATTATAATATTAACAATAACTATAAATTTTATTCTTTACTTCAAAAAAGTATAATTTTTTTGACCAAAATCGGTTAGTGTTTGGGCTGTATGAGGCCTGTTTGGAGTCCAAAAAACATTAGTTTAATACTACTTGGACTAGGCCACTTGTATGATTCTAGCCCAATTCACGAGTGTGTCTCACTACTGCACTAGTTAAAGAAGGTGATTACTTCATTTTTAAATTAGTGAAAGCATCTTCAAGAGTTATGTTATAATAAAATTTTTAATAATTTATAAGAGTTTTATGATCAAAACAATTATGCTATATCGTATGTAAAATAAATACTCTGCGGGTATAATCAAGATGGGTATCAGTTGCTTGCGGGTAGGCCCACTTAGAGGGGCATTGTCCCTCAATTCTTAGCAATCCCCCGATATTGAACAATAACGGATACTATGAAAATATGTTATTTATTGACATGCAATTATCTCATAAATATAACAAATATGAATATAAAAATTCTTATGTTATTTGTTAATCATTCGGTATATATGCTTAGATGTATACCTAAAACGCTTTTTAACAAATGTGTTAATAGCATTTTAATAAATAATAAGCATTTGAACACTAAACAAACACACAATGTTCTAAATGGTGTGACAATGAAGTCAAGGTTCAAGTTTCACGAGTCATGGCTAGGCTACAATGTTTTGCAAAACTTGGCTTACAACGACATACAATACACACACATATTTTCAACTACTACTCATGAGTCGATGGTATTAAACACTTTAAATTAGGTTCCATATAAAAGTTGATAAATGACACATCCAAAAGGTAAAGAATATATGTAATGGCTTACAAAAAATTTGCCTCCAGCCCGGAGTGCCAAAGGCTTAACGTGGTGTCAAAGACGGGTCTTGATTCACATTCCACCACAGTGACCACTCACCACCATGACCAGACTTTTTGAACATTGTAGACACACAACAAAGCATGACTTAAGGTTACTATAAATAATGTCGTCTCACATATTCAAACACTTATACGATACATGATCATATAGCAAATTAAACGAACAACAATATGGATATTAAGTACAATGATAAATCACTAATCATGTGTTATGACAATATCCAATGGATAATTGGTTAAAATTGGTTTTGATTATGACAGTGTATGATTATTCATAATCTGATATAAAAAACCAATAAAAAAATTAATAAAATCTTTATTAATATGATTATAAATTACCCAATTATTTGTAAGTTCTAATTAATGATCTTATTATTGTTATTAAAAAAATTTAGTGACAGATTATAATTGTGTCAATCTCTAATATTCACTTTGAAATTATATGTTTTAATACCCTAAACCTTATTTCAACTTGAAATAGAGTAAATTACATTTTCATTCTTGTAGTTTGTTAAAACTGCGGATCTCGTTCCAATGGTTTCGAAATTTCGGTTTTCGTCCATATGATTTATAATTCACCAATATATTTGTGTTTATGATTTAAACTTGATTGCTTTTTTTGTCACTATGGTTTGCAATTCATTTCTATCTTAATCCCTCATACTTAAAAATAATAATTAGGCCTGGGGACGAAAATAGAAATAAATTGCAAATTATAGAGACAAAAACCAAAAATTCGAAACTACAGGGACAAACTCTGTAACTTTTACACTATAAAGTATTTTGATTCAATTCAATTCAATCAATCAATATGTATCTATAAAGAAAAATGTCAACATGATGACATGGCACAATGAGAGGCCTCCATTGTCATTTTTCTAATTTATCATAATTTTGATTTTTTTAAAGATTAGTCTTAGTGAAGATGGAACAATAGTATTGTTTAGAATGTCCCACATTGGTAGGAAGATGGAAACTTAGGCAATAAAGATGTGTACATAAAGGGATTGTTTGATGTTGAAAAATGTGAAATGGTGTTTGGCTTAATATAGCAAAACCCAAGGATGATTAAGTTATATTTATATTATTTTTTTGATTATTTTAAAATAATTTCAACCCAAATTTAATATGGCTTTAACATCGATATATACAATAAACAATTAAATAATCAATATATAAATCTTATTTTTTTATTTTTTTTGGTACACTAACAATGTTTATAAATCTAAACGTTTATTAAATTATTTTTTTATTCTTTACTTTATTTATTTAGTAGGGTAATAATCAATATATATCTATAAAGGAAAATGTCAACATGATGACATGGCACAATGAGAGGCCTCCATTGTCATTTTTCTAATTAATCATAATTTTGATTTTTTAAAGATTAGTCTTAGTGAAGATGGAACAATAGTATTGTTTAGGATGTCCCACATTGGTAGGAAGATGGAAACTTAGGCAATGAAGATGTGTATATAAAGAGATTGTTTGATGTTGAAAAATGTGAAATGGTGTTTGGCTTAATATAGCAAAACCCAAGGATGATTAAGTTATATTTATATTATTTTTTTGATTATTTTAAAATACTTTCAACTCAAGTTTAATATGGCTTTAACATCAATATATACAGTAAACAATTAAATAATCAATATATAAATCTTATTTTTTTATTTTCTTTTGGTACACTAACAATCAATATATATCTATAAAGGAAAATGTCAACATGATGACATGGCACAATGAAAGGCCTCCATTGTCATTTTTCTAATTTATCATAATTTTGATTTTTTAAAGATTAGTCTTAGTGAAGATGAAACAATAATATTGTTTAGGATGTCCCACATTGGTAGGAAGATGAAAACTTAGGCAATGAAGATGTGTATATAAAGGGATTGTTTGATGTTGAAAAATATGAAATGGTGTTTGGCTTAATATAGCAAAACCCAAGAATGATTAAGTTATATTTATATTATTTTTTTGATTATTTTAAAATAATTTCAACCCAAGTTTAATATGGCTTTAACATCAATATATATACAATAAACAATTAAATAATCAATATATAAATCTTATTTTTTTATTTTCTTTTGGTACACTAACAATGCTTATAAATCTAAACGTTAATTAAATTATTTTTTTATTCTTTACTTTATTTATTTAGTAGGGTAATAAATGTTTATAAATCAATACTTCATATCTGTATTTAGTTTTATTTTACCATAATCAATAACTTACTCAATGATTATAGATAATTTAAATTGTTAATTGTTTGATAACAATGATTATAAATCAATAGTTTTATCACATGAATCAATCTTTTAATTTATTTTATTACGTTTTTTTATATTGTTTAGTTTTATTTTATTACGTTTTTTATGTACACAACATTATTATATATATATATATATCTTTATTTAACTTTTCATTTAATCTAAAATATCTATTTTTTCATTCAACTAGATCTCTATGTAAATATAGTTTAAAAAAATATTGTATTTTAAAAGCTCCCATTAATTGATAAAACCTCTCATTTTTATTCATGTAAAAAACTTATTACATTAATCTGTTTGTATATTTGAATTCATATGCAGTGTTAATGTTTTTGATTTTCAAATGCAACTCCTTAGTAATATTTCTATGTAATATATATTTTTTTCATGTAGATGTTGTAACGTGTTTTTTGCGACTTAGGTGAAACTGTAGTCATAATAGATGGTTGGAGAAAAACGGATGAGATAATTTTGACTACATTTTGGCCAAAATGTCAACAAGAAATGATGAGGTGGTTCCATATATATAAAGTCAAATACTGCTTCTTATTAGTTTAATATCTAATACGTAAAAAAATTTCAAGAAAAATATCTAATACGTAAATGATCAAACTATTTAACTTGCTACAAAAAATCAAAAAATATTTATCGTCACCGTGCAACGCGCGGTGCACAATACTAGTATATATATAAAGGAAAATATAAGAGAGAGAGAGAGAGAGTTAAGGAGAAGCCTCCATTTATAATTTTCTTAGAGTTTAGATTTTTTTTTAATCAAATATAGCATTAAATGGATTAATCTTTTCATTTTCTTTACTAATTTTTATTATTTTATATATTCAATATTAATATTTTTAACGAAGCAAAATATTATTTACATCACATTTTTAACAACAATATATATAATTATACCATGTATTCTTATTAAATTTTTATTATTATTTAACATATATTTTTATTTGAATTTTTTTTTCCTCACATAACCGAAACTTAGATGGAATACAACAATGATATATGGGCCGCATAGTTCTGATTTTAATTTGATATTTACACTTTCAACCCCTATACTTATTTACTAACTTTACTTTATATCTTTTAGTTTCATAATTTAATTTTACATTTAACACATATAATCGTTTATTAACTAAAATACGTTAAAAAAATACGTTTTAATTTTAACAAGTTACACCATTATAATCGTCTATTCGATACGTTCGAAATGAGCCCAATATTGAATTTTTTTGATTTATATATTTTAATATATCATATACACTACATAAAAAATAAGTTTTAAAAAATAGTTTTTAACAAATAATTTTAATAAAAAATATTTTAATATATATCATATATGATTATTATGTTAATGCGATAGCAGTGTAAAACAAAATTGAAAATACGTTAAAAATGAATTTTAAATATAAAAAATATTTTTTATTTAGTGTATATGATATATATTAAAATTTATAAATCAAAAAAAAAATTAATATTGGGCTCATTTCGAACGTATCGAAAAGACGATTACAATGGTGTAACTTGTTAAAATTAAAACGTATTTTTTTAACGTATTTTAGTTAATAAACGATTATATGTGTTAAATGTAAAATTAAATTATGAAACTAAAAGGTATAAAGTAAAGTAAGTAAATAAGTATAGGGGGTAAAAGTGTAAATTAGAAATTCAATTCACAATTTAGTCTGAGGTACGCATCCGCACTTGCTCACCACCAGGTCCGCACTTGCGGTGCCGGATCCGACAAAATCAAAAAACCCATTTTTATTCAAAACGACGTCGTTTTGGGTACGAGTGCGGTCCGCACTGGAATCGAGTGCGAACCCATGGCCATTTTCGTAATACGGGAGAGATTTTGGCTATTTTCTCAAGTTGGTTTGTTGGGATGGCTATTTGTGTCAATTTCCCGCAGTTTTGAGTTAGCAAACTTTGGTTCAAACAACTCCACATTGCACAATGTGTATATATATAACATATATAGAGAGAGAATAATTGGGTAATTTATGCAATATACGATAGTTTGATTTTATCTTTTACTTCTTAGACTACTATTTATTATGTAATATGTATTTGGAAATAAGACGTATTACATACCTTTTTATTTGTTTGAACTATGGTTATGCTATAGTTGATTTTTTATTGAATTAATCTTATAATTATTGGATTGTAGGGTTAAAGTGAATTAGATACAAACCACCTAAACAACATCGCATTTCGCGGTGTGGTTTCCTACGATTTGATGTATATGTTGTCCGGTTTGCAATTTGGTCCCACACTGCACCGCAAACATCCCTAACTTGAATGACCATTTTAAACCGAATCCAAAAATCCAATGAAACGTAAAATAATACATAGTGATATACAAGATCAATTTGGAAAATTATACTTTTACAATAACTATATTAACTAGTATTTGGTACCGCGCGATGCGCGGTGACAAAGTTTATGTTAGGAATGCGTAACCAATTTAAGATGAAACGTAATTTGATAATAAAATGTAATATAAGACAATGAATATATTAGAGTATTTTTTATGAAAATAAAGCAACATGTGCGGTGACGAAGTTATGTTAGGAAATACGTAACCAAATTAATATGAAACGCCATTCGTTAACTGACAAATAATAAAACGCAATCTCCTATAACCCGATGTGGTTCAAACAACTAACATTCTCTAGTCAAATAGCTATTGTGTTATTCTTTTTTCTCAATAAGAGATCTACTTTTGAACACAAATTATTTCTTATTTACAATTTAATTTATATTAACCACAAGGCTTATGGCGTACTGGTTAAGGCTTGTGGGGGATGTGGCTAGTAACCCATCTACCCCAAGTTCGAATCCAGACGCTTCCAACTTGTGGCCACTGAGGATTAACTCAGGGCTGCACGCTTTAGCAGCTGGGGCAATTGCCTCTCCTTGCCGGGATTAGTCGGGGCAATGTCCTCGGATACCCTTAAAAAAAATTAACTTATATTGTTTTGATTAACAAAGAGACCTTCATATATTCTTTTTTGTATTGTTACAATAATAATTCCGAAAAGATCCAACATAAGTAATAAGTCCTTAAGGAAAATGTCCATGAAGAACTTTAGGTACATGTTAATATGAAGACAATGGAGATAATGAAATACAACCAAAGTTCGTAACAATTGAGTTTAACCTGGAAAAAAAGCAACATAAAATAAATTACGATATATGGTTGTTTTAAATGGAATTTTCAAGAAATCCACAACAATACTGAAATATGTTTGACTACCAAATGTTTGAAAATCGAAAGAAAAAAATTTATTCAAACAAATATTGTTTTATCGTTAATTAGTTGTGAATTTTTGAGCAACCAATAGATAACCCATTAAGATTCCAACATTTAAAAAAACATATCATGAACATAAAAAGTAAAACCCGATAGAGAAAAAGAAGTTGAGAGATGGATAAAGCAAGAACTCTAGAGGAAATACCAAGAGAAGATGGATATGTTGTAGATTAACCATATACATATAAAATGTATGCAAAATTACCCAGAAAAAAACTCCACTAACTGTTACATGTAGATTTTTGTTTATGACAATAGTCCTCATAGCCACACTTGCAAAGGTTTATATATTAATCTATTTCTTTTGAAGAAAGTGGGCAGCAGACAATTGTTTTCTCCTTCGTCACTCATGATTTCCTTGCTAGGAAAATAACACAAAGTTTACCATAATACGCAGGGAAAATTGCAACAAAATGGAACCAACTTTCATCTAATTTCTATTTTGGGGAACAAACTTTTAAAGTTATCATTTTAGGGTCTAAACAAAACTTTACATATTTTCAAGGGTCTAATACACCTTAGGCCATCCGTAGCCCATTCGGGATGGGCAGCGGGATGGCATGCGGGATGGGCGGTATGGGCTACGGCCCTTGCGGTATCAGCGGGGCGGGATGGAATGCGGGATCCCCACCCCGTTTCATCCCGAAGCATTTATAAAAAAAAGGGTTTGGTCCAATAAGAAGTCAACACGTGGATTAGATAAATGAAATAAGAATTAAAATAAATGAGGTGGCAAAAGGGTTTGAGGGAATGGGGTACGGGTGTTTAGGGATCGTGAGGGATGGAGTGAGGGATGGAAGAAAAGCTGATGTGGCGCTGATGTGGAGTGGAATCTTTGAAAGATAGAAGGGATGGGGTACGGAAGGCCTTAGGCCTTCCGTACCCCAGCGGGGAAGGGGCTCGGGATGGGGGATGTGGCAGCGGGGTGAGGGCGGGGTTGGGCTACGGCCCGGGATGGAGTTGCGGGGCGGGATGGTGAGCGGGGTTGGGTTCCCGAGCCATCCCGAGGGTTTTATAAAAAAAAAAAATTTAATTAAATTTTTAAAAAAATAACCGTTGAACGGCTCTTTCTTAAAAAAAAAAAAAAATCTCAATTTAATCCCACTATATATTTAACCCTCAACCAAATCAGTGAGACACAACGCGCGGCAAATGTTCGAGAAGTCATAAACCGGGAAACTCATAATAACCTTCGGTCGGATTTGGTCGAACATATTTGGCGTATCCAAGTTCCCAACAATGACGACGAGTAGATTTTTAAATTTATTTTTTAATTTTTTATTTTTTAATGAATGATATGAATTTTAATTTTTATTATTTATCTTATTTTTATTTATTAAATATATATATATATATATATATTTATTTTGTTAAATAATTAAATGTATAAATAAAAGAATTAAAATAAATGAGGTGGCAAAGGGGTTTGAGGGAATGGGGTACGGATGTTTAGGGATCGTGAGGGATGGAGTGAGGGATGGAAGAAAAGCTGATGTGGCGATGATGTGGAGGGGAATCTTTCACAGATAGGAGGGATGAGGTACGGATGGCCTTATGACTTGCTAAAGGATGACATGGCTCAGGTTAATGACAACTAAGATGCCATGTCATATTTAATATTTAAATAATAAACTTAATATGTTGACGTGGCTACAAAAACTTTAAGATAACAGGTTAACTTGACAACTATAATTTGATGTCATATTATAAAATATTAAATAATTAAAATTTTATCCATTTACTCCGAACCTTTTAATTCATTTATGTAATGAAATTCGGAATTATATTACGGTAATTTTTCAATAACAAAAATTATTAATAGAAAAATTAAAACCAGACAAACAATAACAAAAAAACCCTAACCATCTACATTAGAGCCTCCCACATAAATAAAACCGCCGCCCTTTTCTACCTCCACACCTCCGGCAAGACTGTTAATCCGACTACTTTGCAACTCGGTCTTTGCATCTTCATCGTCTCCGATCCTCAACCAAATTTCCCTTAACATTTATCCGTCCACCCCCGTTTCATATATTTTTAATTAATAAGCAATTCTTTTTAATGTACAAGTTAATATACAAATATTTACATTATACAAAACCCTACAACAAAAAGCAGCGCCCACCGCCTAAGATCTAAAACCGTTTCCCAATTCCGACCTCTCCGGTAGCTCCTTCATCTTGTCTTAAAAATGAAACCAACCTTGAAGAAGCAACTGTTCAAAGACGACAATGAGGGAGAAACATTATGAGGACGGGAGTGGAGGAGGACGGAGAAACAAAGATGCGCCGACGGCATCATCGGGAAGAAGAGTGGGAGGGTGCTGGTGTTTTGTTTTTATTGTTTGATGACCTGTTCGTATGTATAATTTATTATTTAATTTGTTTTTTAATTTAAGTATGGATGACGTGGATTTTTATATTCCATGTAATATTTTTTTTTAATTTCTTATCACTTGAGGTAACCGGTTACCTGTTGAACCGGTTAAAGAGACCCTTAAAAAAATGAAAAGTTTGTTTCAGACCCCAAAATGATGATATTTAAAGTTGATTCCCTAAAACAGGAATTAAGTAAAAGTTGGTTCCATTTTGATGCAATTTTCCCTAATACGCATTTACCTATTACATTTCCAATCAAATATAAATGATAAAGAAATAAAAATAGAAATTAAAAATTAAAAACAATAATAAAAAGTTTTAAATTTATAAATTTTCAACGATTCCTCATTCAAGTTGTTGTCATCAGACACACTTTCAAGATAAGTAGAGACGGAGAGAAAACAAAGCAAGTATGATATACATCTTTAAAAAGTAAACCTGGATTGAGATGAATAGAGAAGATTTATAAGAGATGAGCGAAGTTGGACAGTTGGATGTTAAACATAGTCTTGCAATTAAATTACCAAGAAAACAACCAAATTATAATGGGATATATTATTTTAAAATGACTTTAAAAAGTAATAAAAAAATAAACCTTACAATTGCTTCATGTCCAATTTCACAAAAGAAAAACTCATATCCCAAGCAATCCTAAAGTGACAACACAATTCTTGTGCCCTATATATATTGATTGATATTGATTGTAACAATTATTCATTTGTATATATTAATGATTCATAATTGAAAAAAATGAAATGTTTGAATTCATAAGTGACTTTAATTGTTGAAAATAATCAATATATAATGTAATATTTTTTTAAAAATAAAATAATTGCTTTTATATATATATATATATATATATACTAGTTGTGTACCCGCGCAATGCGGCGGGTATCATAAATGTAACGATTTTGAAGCTTTGGTTGTAAAGGTGTGTAGAAAGGCAAGCAATCCAATTGGCACCGAGCAATCTAACAAGAACCAATCGACCATAATTGTATATCCAATGAAGAACGGAAGGTGTGGAAATTTTATCGTAAATGAAAAATAAAAAGCTCTCTAGTTTGACAAAGGGGTTGAGTGACTTTTATTTTCAAATACACAACTGGTTCAAGTTCGAATAATGCGAGAGATGGGCTTGAATCCTTCCGCTAGCCTCAGACGCTACGTCAACTCTGAAATGTTTCCTCAGTTGTGGTTCCTAGAGGTGGGTTCCATATGGCCCGAGCACGGTTGCCGATAATCAAAACCGTTCCAGACCGGTGGGTACCTAAAATTCAAAAGCGAACCAAACCGGTGAATACCCAAGTTTTTTTTTCGATTTTTCGATTTTTTGGTTTTCTTAATTCAGATCAAACGGTTTAATTAGGTCGGTATGTCGATTGTTTTTTTTTAACACCCCTCAATTTTCAGCCCAACTTCACCCACCTCGATTCCAATTCTTTTCCTTATGTAATATAAACCCTTTAATTTTCGACCGCTCCTTAAGGCCATGAGTATCGCCTACCCACGAACCCACTGAACTCGAATGTCACCTCAGCACCACATCAGCTTTTCTCTTTCCTACCCTTCTTACCCTAAAGTGGAGTACCGCTTACCCACCGAACCCACTCCTTAAAATTCCCGATGTGAACCCGCTACCCACTCCTTAAAACCCCCTACCCGAGAGAGATATGTCCGGGTTCGTGAACCCACTCGTACCCGCACCACCGAACCCGATGTGAAGCCGCGCCCCTCGTACCGCCCTACCCGCTAGATGAACCAGCTGTGGTACCCGATGGCGGTACGCACGGCCTAAAGGTTTTAATTTGAGAGACATCCACCAAATTTCGAACCCAAAATCATTTAAACTTCTCATAAAATCAATGGGACCTTCGTTTTAGCTTCCATATATTAAATTAAGATGCACAACTATTAGCACTAAAGGAATAAACCACCACGTCCAAAATTCTTTAGGAAACATCTACCAAATAAAGAGATTTAGTCGTGAACGAAGTCTTTCTAATGTTGCATGCAATGCCGTTTTAATGGACTAAAAATCTTACCCTGCAAGTCAAGTAAAAATGTTGAGTATTACCGGTAAGTGCTTACCGGATAAGCGTTGGGTAAATGGTCCCTTAAATAGAAAAATGGTCCATAATTAAAGTTGATCTTCTAATATTTGTGAAAATTGTGATCCAACAAACAAACTAAATATAAGTATAACCTTGGAGATAATAACTTTTTCGAGTGTGAATACTTAGTGGTGTGATGTTCAAAGCAATAGAGAAAAGTTGGTTTACAGTGTTGATGAATTTAATAGTTACTATTTGCCCAGTTGCACACTGAAGCCTCTGAAACCACTCCAACCGTAAAGGACTAAGCCCGATAACATAAAGAAACCTCTGATGGCATCACAACCACTGAGAACGACACTTCCATTGAGCACAATCGGGCACAGGTGCTGCTTCGGATGAATATAAAGCCCTCAGATCCACTGAACCCGATACCACACCACAAAATGCATTTAATTAACAACGGAATTAAATGCATGTTAGAAAACAGAAAGATAAACCCTCACCTATTGTTGCACACAGGTTCCTCAAAAATAAGATAAAAACCAACAAAAATCAACAAAAAAGTTCTCATCTTGATCTACCTACCCATTTTATTTAGGATTGATTGTGACAACAACAAGATCTGCTAATTTTTAGCTAATGCATTTAGATGATGGCTATAAGGAAAAATGAAATTCAAGGGAAAAAAAACAAAATCAATAAATGAGCAGTGAGCCATTTATGGACGTCTTTGCAGGTATTATTATGAATTAGTTGCAATCGTGGTTGTAACCGAATCAACCACGATTTCGTAATAAAAACTGCACTTACATCAAGATTATTCCTTCTACCTTAAAAGTAATTACGAGCTATGAAAATCCAAATCACCTTGTATATTTAGATCACTATGGTATCACAGCACTGTGATCAACATAAACCCGAAAAAAGCATGAAAGAGCTAAGAAACTGACCTTGGAGTTTTTCATACTCATCTAAACAGGAGGTTTATTTTGCTGTTGAAAGCTACCAATTACTACTGATTTCATAGTAGAATTAACATCAGAATGGCATCAATTTTGTAAATCCCTTAAACCACAATTCTTCCATGCGTACCCACCTTCACATGGCAATGGGTCAAATAAATAAAATTTAAATTTAAAACTAAAACTTCAATTTAGGTTACATTTTCTTCCATGGTTTGTGTTTCATCTTCAGTTACCTAATTTCTACCCATTTTTGTGAGCCCTTTACTCTCGCTTCTTGCAATCACTCTTATCGGATAAGATTTTTAATCCTTGCCATTTTCATCCGGTATAGCAAGTGACCCGGATAGCGCTTATCGGAGTTTATGTGTGTCTGTGTGTGATTTGGAGCTCGTAGAACTGTTTTTGTTACCTGACAACGCGATCAGCCAACTACTTGCTAGCCTTAACTGGACTTTAACGTCTGTGCATTTAACAAAGCCGTGTGTCAATTTATAGACATTGATCATATAGGAAGATCAATTAATATCAGGCAGAAATTTTGAAATCTGGATCAATTTGTGTTTGAAAAATGACTAATTAGTGGAAAACACTCATATCCAACAAAGAAATAATGTATATAGCACCTGCCAGTTGGCGCTGGGAACTCGACAGGGCATTTCAACTTGGAACTCAACAGAATGGCCTAAAAATCATTTGAAACACTAAGAATTTATCAGTCAACTAAGAACATTAAGAAATTTGGAACAAATAACACCAAGAAATCTGAAACAAATAGCACTAAGAAATCTGAAACAAATACATATAAATAGAATAATCACATACATCAAGAACAAACCTTTGTGGAATTAAATAAAGTAATTTAATTATTAAAAAAAAGAGTCCCAAATTATTAATGATGAGACAATCTATGAGATCTTCTCCCCTTGGGTTTGGATTTAGATGAGAGGCACACAAAGAAATACTAAAAAAAGAAGATGGACACGCTCCTATACAGATTAGTGACACCAAGTCATGGAAACCATACATACATAACGATTAGGTTTACATACCAATTCAAATTTCTTCTGGTTAGCAATTTGTCAACCGATATTCCTCCGATGGCAATGGATTTGACGCACACCACAACGATGAGTAGGTCAGATTTTAACTTTAAGTGTGTAATCATATCTCCACTTCTTCACTAACATGAACTTCAAAACATTAGAAACAGAACCTTCATAAGTAAACCCAAAATAAGGACAAAAACAGCACTGCCTTTATTTTGATGTTACATGGTTGAATACACAAAAACCACTATTATTAGCAACCCAAATAAACAAAAACTACGATTATCACCAGCAAAAGCAAATCCAAACTCACAAAAACAACGATTGGTCATTATTTTTTAAAAACCCTAAACATACTAACAACCCTTAAAACAGATGAACAGATTCAAAACAAAGCAAGACTTGACAAATTGAGATGTATAATACCTTCGACCAGCAGCAGTAGACGTCGACCAACATCAGCGAATGGTGACCGGTGACCGGCGACCAGCAGTACTCCGACAACAGAGGTTTCGTGGTAGTGACAGAGTCGTTGTTGTCCGTTGGAGTTGTGATTCACTCTTGATTTATATGCGAAGATTTGTTCCATTTATGCGTGCACCGAAGGTAACGTGACCAATCGTTGAAGGTACGGTGAATAGTGAATAGGTAGAAGGTATGGTGAATAGGTAAAAGAAGGACGATATGGAAGAAGGGGGGTATGGCTGTCCTGGGTAGAAGATAAAGGGTATGGGATTAGATGTACGGTGGTAATGGTATGGCTGATTTCTTCATTGTGTAGGAAGTAAAAGTAATTCAAGTTGTACATCATGCTTAGATATGTGTAATTAAGAGATTCTTCAATTTCATGCTTTAAAGTCTTGTACAATATGCTTAAGGAGTTGTCTTTAAGACATTTTGCTTAAATGCTTATATATGTAGTATAGATATATAGAGGAAAGTTCAAATGAAAACTCAAATTCAATTGTAAACATGAGGACAAATCTCGTCCATTGATCGCAGCCATATTTAAGTCATTCTTAAAATTCAGCTTTAGGGGTATTTTCGTCAAATTAGAATCAGCGCCTATTTTTGTTGAATTTTTATTTTCTTTTTTAATTAAAAAACTTTTACCCCCTTCAATTTTAAAATAAATTATCTCAAAAATTACTAACATTTTAATCAAACAAATTACATCAAAAAAACAAGAATTTCGTGCTCTTCGATATGACATCCATCATGATATAGTTTTTTTCGATTTAACCGTTTTTTACGTGAAATCGTGTATATGTGTTATATTCAGACTGAATATAACACATATACACGATTTCACGTTATAACACATATTCAGACTGAATATAACACATATTCAGTCTGAATATAACACATATTCAGACTGAATATAACACATATTCAGACTGAATATAACACATATTCAGACTGAATATAACACATATTCAGACTGAATATAACACATATTCAGTCTGAATATAACACATATTCAGTCTGAATATAACACATATTCAGTCTGAATATAACACATATTCAGACTGAATATAACACATAAAATCATGCGATAAACACGACCAATAATTGTGTGGTAAAACCTAATATGTGGTATATGATATCACGTGATGATCAAGTTCTTCAAATCGAGATGTAGCTGAAAAATATGAGGCTAGCGGTAGTTATATTCATGAAAAAAAAACAAGATCAAACTAATAAAATGTCTTCAATTAAACCATACACACACACACACATATTTCATAATTTTGTCAATTTTTTTCATTTTCTTTTTTGGTTTTTTTATCTGGTATCCATTAATTGTCTTAGATCCTCCAAACTCCAATCTCTTCTCATCCCACTACTTCTTGTTAGCCTTGGCTTGAAAGCATCGGTATTGACATCCTTTCATTTAGCGCTCTTGTCTTTATGTCGCAATACTTGTTTTGCAGGCAAACCAATTATCATACTTTGATCGTCTCTTAATTTATTGGATGTCGATGGTCCACGCACCAGTTTTGACGGAGAACTACGTTGACCCAGTAACAATGGGGTAGGGGGAGACTGATCAAGTTCACCCTGAATATGTGTTATATTCAGACTGAATATGTGTTATATTCAGACTGAATATGTGTTATATTCAGTCTGAATATGTGTTATATTCAGTCTGAATATAACTCAAATATGTGTTATATTCAGTCTGAATATGTGTTATATTCAGTCTGAATATGTGTTATATTCAGACTGAATATGTGTTATATTCAGTCTGAATATGTGTTATAATGTGAAATCGTGTATATGTGTTATATTCAGTCTGAATATAACACATATACACGATTTCACGTAAAAAACGGTTAAATCGAAAAAAAAAACTATATCATGATGGATGTCATATCGAAGAGCACGAAATTCTCGTTTTTTTGATGTAATTTGTTTGATTAAAATGTTAGTAATTTTTGAGATAATTTATTTTAAAATTTAAGGGGGTAAAAGTTTTTTAATTAAAAAAGAAAATAAAAATTCAACAAAAATAGGCGCTGATTCTCATCTTTCCAATTTTACCCCTGCGCGCTAAATATTCATTAAGTCATGGACAGAGTTTTCAACTTATTTACAAAATTGTCACCGTGTTTTTTTTCCATTGACCTCTTCACCAGATTATTAATCAACGGCTGTGGTTTGTCCTCACGTTTACAATTGAATTTGAGTTTTCATTTGAACCCACTCCTATATATATATATATATATATATATATATATATATATATATATATATATATATATATATATATATATATATATATACAATCGTAGTAACATTATTGTTTTACTAAAAAAGAAATTTAATAGAATTTTTAAGATATAAACATTGTTAGTTTGCAAAAAGATTATAAAATTAATCAGTTTAATAGAAATTTTGATTTATAACCATTGTTAGCTTATAAAAAATATAATAAATTAAATAAAAATAAATTCATTTAATAAAAGTATATTGATTTATAAGCATTGTTAGCTTACTAAAAAATTGTATCTTATTAATTAAACAAAAAAACAATATGTTTATAAATTTAAATAAAAATATTTGATTGTTAGCTTATAAAGAAATATAAAAAAATATATAAACATAAATTCATTTAATAAAAGTGTATTGATTTATAAACATGTTAGCTTATTAAAAAATTTGTATCTTATTAATTAAATAAAAATAATAATAAGTTTATACATTTAAATAAAAAAATTGATTTATAAGCATGGTTAGTTTACAAAGAAATATATAAAGTTAAATAAAAATAAATTCATTTAATAAAAGTATATATATATATATATATACCTTATTGATTAAATAAAAATAATAATAAGTTAATCAATTTAAATAAAAAATGTTGGATTCATTGTATAATTTAAAATGCAAGGTAAATAATATTTATATAATAATAAATATATATTGGTTAATAGTTTTTAATTTAAATTAAAAAAGAAAATGAAAAATTTAAAATTTTAATATGTTGAAATTAATTAAAAATAAATCAAAATTATAAAAAAAAAGGATAAAAGGCCATGGAGCCCTCTCCTTAACTCTCTCTTAAGCATTCTTCTTTATATATATATATTGATATATTGATGATTCTTGTCATTCAATTTTGGGAAAGTTTAATCGATAATATCTTGAATGTTTAATTGAAGTTCTTTTAGGATCGTTTATGTAATTGTTAACTTCAGACATTAAATTAATCAAGATGTACATAAACTGGATTGAACAACTACGGTTATTATATATAAACATGATTAACAGAATAGATTATCCATACAACATCCATCCATCCATATAGACACAAAACTTAAAACATTTATGGGAGTTAATCCGATCAAAACATAACCATTTATTTAATAACATAAATAGTTTTTATGAAAAAGGAAAAGCAATGATCACTGAATTTTTTTCATGCCTTCTCATACCGTACAAACGACAGAATCGCCGTCTTCACTTTCTTAACCCTATAACCTCTCCTATACCCGCCGC
The DNA here is from genome assembly GCA_033807775.1 of Saussurea involucrata. Lineage (NCBI taxonomy): Eukaryota > Viridiplantae > Streptophyta > Magnoliopsida > Asterales > Asteraceae > Saussurea > Saussurea involucrata. The sequence goes on along the minus strand of CM066322.1, from coordinate 10,085,652 downwards.
CAAAGCACAGCGTCGACGTCGGCGAACCACCATGCATTCCCTGTTCGCCGTAATCCTCATCCAACCCAAACTTCACCGCCGATCTCCTCCGCCACACCTCCGTCTTCCTAATCCTCATCGGAGTTGACTGCGACGACGAGGACGAAGATGAGGAGGAGGAGATGGAACAAGACGAAAATGACGACGGTGGCGCCGCCTCCACGTTGGCGGTTTTCCGGGAAGAAGCAAGAAAAACGGTCCGAAGAAAACCGGATTTTTTCGACGAATGCTTACTCAATAGCATTGACGACGAGATGTGGTTTTGGAAAGAAGGTGGAGGAGTTAGAGGAGGGAGAGATGATTCGGTGAGTGCGTGCTTAGGGGTACCTGGGTGGGACTCCCACATGAACGGCACAGATCCTGCTGATGCATCACCATAATACAATACTCTAAATGATGGTTCATGATGATCGACTCCATTGTTGGTACCTTCCTGCTGCAGATGGATTTGCAGTGCTTTAGATATTGTACCTTTCGCCTTATGCATTGTACCTTTGAAATGGTTCAAAATCAGTTGGAGTGGATTTAAAGAGATATCAGGGGTAGCTAGCGTTGGCTTGTGGTTATCGTCTTATTCATGAATATACAATTTGTATATATATGGTTCCCAATGTACAAGCTATAATGCAGATAGTACAAGTGTTTAGAAATCGTTTGTCTCTGACTATGTTTGACTTTAGGCACAACTTTTGTTGCAAAGAGTACAATCAAGAATTACTTAACCGAATTGTTTACATTACATTTGAATCAGAATTCAAATCTAAGGAGTATCTCCATGAATCAAGTATTTGGATATGTATTTAAATTCAAATATATTTGAACTAATATATAATTACAACTTTTTGAATTGATGTGTATTTAAAATAAGTGAAATTGAGATTTTTTATATAAATATTTAGAGTAAACTACAATTTTGGTCTATATGGCTTACACCCAACTACCACATGAATAACATTCCCAAACTTCATCAAGTAGAATAAGAGCATTCACATCCATCTTGCATAAGGTCTTGCAAGATGACATAACATGTCATGTGGATTACAAGGTGTTGCAAATTTAGAAAAATCTTTCAACTTTAGAAATGTCTTTCACATTGAAATATATATAAAACAAATACATTTTTGTTTAATTTAATTTATTTATTGTTGTAGGATAAGTATGTCATCGTCTAAAGGATATGACGATAGAGATAGATTAGAACTGAAATATCTCGTAGTTATCTACTTGTAACTCATCCCTATATAAAGGGCTTATGATTAATGAGAATTACGATCCATTCTCTCCATTCTGTTGTGTTCTATTTCTTCTTTTCTTTAACACGTTATCAGCACGAACGCTCAATCAGTTCATGGCTTCCAACTTCATCAATCAGTCTCGAATGCTTCTACAATCCAAGTAAGCATTCTTATAATTATGAACTTCAATACCATTAATATAATTGCATGAATGATGTTGCCCTAAAAAAATGTATGTATTTTTTTTTGGCATACACAAAACATGAGCATAAAAATTTTAAAGCTTGTTTTTGGATCTGATGTTTTTTTTTTAATAATGGATCTGATGTTATAAAAAAATTATTAATTATTGATTGGTTTTGATTTAGTTATTAAATATTTATCGATTTATTAAATAAGCTTTACATATTTATATGGTATGATGTTAATTAGTTTTCTTTTTCAAATGCTTATAGAATTCGCTTTTCTTAAATCCTCCATTAATCTGTAAATACTTATCTTAGTTATAATTCTTAATTTTATAATTAATTTTTGAAAGTTATATTTTAACCCTATATTTAGCATCTTGCTAAAAGCTATTCAAAATTTAAAACATAGAAGATTTATCCATTTTAAACTGTTATTATTATTTATTAATGCTTATGCAATTAGTTTACAATATTCATATATTCAGATGATTAATATAAATATTCATCTTAATATTTGTATATTTAGATGCTTATCCAATTATTTTGTAATATCTATTATTTATTTATTATTTATTTATGTTAATATTTAAATGTTCATAATTCATAATTTTATAATAATCTTATAATTAGTTTTTGGAAGTTACACTCCACCACCATAACTTTTGGTATTTGTCAAAAGCTCCAAAAATAGCATGAAAATATTAAAATATTTTCAAATGTTTATCTTGATTATGAGTTCCTACTCATTAATTTCAATCTTATAAATAACTATTGGAAGTTACACTTCTAACCCCTTATATTTAGTATTTTACCAAAAGATCCATAAATACTATTAAGATGTTAAAAGTTTGAATTTGACTTTATGTCAAAAATAAAAACTAATATTGATTTGTTTAATGACAAAATCTCTTAAAATAATATTAAGGTATTGAAACATTGAAATTGGCTTCATAAGCCAAACTCATATTCATTTTGGCCTCTTGCCAAAAGCTCTATAATTAACAATGTTATATTCAAATTAATTAAATCGCAAGATATCGATTTGGATTTTGTCGAACGGGTGTAAATAGCCCTAAGGTTTATAGGGACTTAAGAAATCCATGTGATTCCCCTACTATCTGGAGATCCAATAGATTGAGTGATTTTTATTCGCATATTGAAATATTGATGAAATATTATCAATAAAATGTAAGAATACAAAAATCCAATACTATTATGATAATGAAATTTCATGCATAACATAATAAGTATAAACCATAATTCACTATTTTAGAAAATAATATGTTCTCCATTTTCTACGACATCTTTGAATCAAAAGTACTTGATTACCATAAGATAGGTTCGGAAAAACACAAGAAAATACGCAAAAGTCATCGAACCATTTTGACCCTAAAGAAAAAAAAACACTAGATGTTAAGATACAAGTAAATATTTTAAAACTTTTGAGACGATAGATCAGTCACAACCTTCAGAGAGAATAACTAGAAACCCTCAAGAACCGTGGGTAGTCCCAAAAAGAAAATTCGGGAATATTCAGTACCATATATTTCTCAAACTAATCATACAGTGGAAAGAAACCTACTTACTTGATTACAAGAAGGTAACTGATTTTGACAAAGAAATGTCATGTCTCAAAATGCATCTCAATCTTTGTGGCAAGGAACTCACAAAAGATTATGCGAATCATAACATCTTTTCATCTTTCCTATATCACCAATCATACTAATGAAACAGTATAAGCTGCAATATAACCTTTAACAAACTCATTAACTTAATGCAAGTGGCTAAGAGTTGTAGCAATATTTTTTTTAACAACGCTAGACATACCCGGATAAAGAAAATTCTTGGGGTTAATAAGGCAAGCGTTGGAGGTGGAAAGTACTCCAAAGGATAGTGAGTTGAACATATCCACACATATATGCTAAATATGTACCATATGGACAAGGTTGTGGAAAGGGTCAAATTCATGGCAAGAGTCGGGAACGAACTCCTAATAGAAAATGGGACAAGTTATAAATGAACTATGTCATATCTAAGATTGGTTAAGTATAAGTTTATTTGAATACACCAAATTAATTGCATTTGCGTATATATACACCTGAGTAACCATTAGAGATGTAAATGATCACATCAAAAACAAATGCAAAACTCTTAACGTTCATCGTTCCATGTAGGAATGTATCGAGGAGAACTTGATTGTTTTTGTGGCATCTCATACAATCCTAAGAAATAGATTATTTTCATTTAATTAATTATTTCTCTAAACACTTAGACGATGGACTGTCACTTGTTGCTAGAGCACTATATCAATATGAACCTTGTTAAAATATTCGTACCAATCATATTATAAGAATGGAAATTGGTATATGTACATCAACTCTAATGATATGAAAGCAAAATATACTAGAGAAATTAATGTATCAGATTAATGGATTATCTATGTTAGTAAATCATATTTTGTCACCAATAAAGAACTTTGGAACAATGACACATATATGTTTCGGCATGACCACGTGGGATACCATGGTCATGACATAGTGATCTATGTATTGCAAAATACACTTAGATACATTCTCTTTCGAGTGAAAGATAAAACGAGGGAATTAACCAAATTGTAACTGTTGACTTCTACTACACAAGAAGCAACACCACCATCATAACATGCCCTCTCTAATACCTAGAACTTTTATATACCCTGATCCTTAGCCAAATCAGGAACGAGACCATCCTAAAGCTAAGGACATGATATAAAAATATTTCATTCTTACAACGAATACAAGGTGATATTTATGGACATAAACATCCAGAATGCGGGCCATTAAAGTACTTTATGGTTCTGGTTTTGACACGATGAACACGTGTCGTATTATAGTCCACATGAAATGTTGCACTCATACATTAAGGACTCACCACCCTGATTTTTTTCTCATCAAGTCTACATGACTTAGAATGCTGGAGAATTTACATCATAAGGATTTGATGATTATTGCATTTGTACCGCATGTGTATATATAAAATGGTCTCGTAAAATGATAAAAGTTGTCATCAAAAGAATATAGATGGTAGCTAGGGCATTGGTTATGCGCACCAATTTATTCACATCTGCATGGGGTAATGCAATATTACATGCAACTTTACTTATTCGTGTTTAGACCCACAACCAGCCAACCAATCTTGTGCGTACCCAGGGACGGAGCCAATGTAGGCCCAGAGAACTCACTTGCACCTCCTCACTTTCAAAATTTTATTAGAAAAAAATTAGCCCATATTTTATTATTATTAACAATACTTAAAAGGCCCACCCTTGACCCATGTAAATCCATAGCCACTATTGTGGACTTTTGTCAAAGTCCTTTTTTTCAAGTTTTATTGGTTGACTTTTTTTACATACAAATTTTACAACTAAAGAAGATTCTAGTGGCCATTTCTCTTGCTTCTTTATTTCTCGACCATCACTCTCGCTTTTTGCGTTTGTCGCATACGATAGAGAACCAGACTCAAATTCCTTCTATCTCGATCGCTACATACGGTATTTTCTTTGTGCTTTGGACCTTTTCCTTCAAGTTTGATTTTGATAATTTCTAGGGTTTACTTTAATTCTTGAATAGTTGAATTGTTGGGTTTACAATATGAGATTTATATTTGTTAGTGTTAAAATGCTAGAAATGTGGTTACATACATTGTTGAATCTATAAAGGTTAGCATTTTGATTTTGTAATGTGGTTACATGCATTGTTTTTTTTATTGAACGTTGTTATCAATATAGTGGTTTGTAATGTGGTTACATACGTTGTTTGCATATATATATATATATATATATATTTGTTTCATTTTATAATTTATAGGAACCCCCTTGGTAAAATTCCTGGCTCCGCCCCTGTGCGTACCAGTTGGTAACTGGATATAAGCTTGATGTTTTATATTTACATATGTTTGGTTGTGTTGTATATGTGCCAATTACGCCCCCACAGCGTACCAAAATGGGTCTTAAAGACGAGTCATCAAATGTTGCATATGAACCCCCAACAATTATCCGCTAATTAGAACCCTTGACGAGTGATCCCTTTACCGCTAGATTTGCGGGTTGTCACTTTGATGAGACAACCTTCCTGTCGTTAGGGGGAGATAGGAAAAAGGATTTTCCATGGGAACGACAGGACGTGCCATTGAATATTTCAATTGTGTCTCATTTTGATCCCTAAAAACTTCACAATGTAAAGTTGAAGTCAAACGAATCAGACTCGATACCTGATATGTTTAATATTATCTAGAGTGACAAGATCACATATACGAGCTGCAAACATACTCGCAAGGTCAAAAGTCCCCAAACAAGGGCACAACGTCGCTGGAAGTACGTTGCAATCACACATGGTGGAGGTGTGGTTGAGGTCGTAGCTCCCAAAAGGAAATGGGGGAAGCTACTTGGTTCGATAGATACTCATCTAAATGAAGAGAAGAGTAAGGCACAACCATATATCATCAATACATGAGATTATCTCTGATTAAATCTATGTCTATGAATCATTACTAGAGGACGCTCCGAAGTTATACTGATTCCAGAGATCAAAGAAATTTCAAATGAATATGAGTCGATGGACAGATCATAAATACTAAATGATGATATATTTGCATATATCGTTTCTTATGAGATAATAGAGCACGGTGTCATCGAACCATGCTCAGTTGAAGAATGTCAACAAAGAGCAAATTGGCCTAAATGAAAAGAAGCAATCCAGGATAATTATTTGACAAATGAACAAGTATTTGGTTCGGTAGTGCTAACCGACCAAGTGTAAATCATGTAGGACATAGATAAATTATTTGTCAGGGAAACGTAATGAGAATAATTAAGTCATACTATATAAGGCTCTCCTTTGGCGCAAGGTTTCTCACAACGCACTGGATTGACCACAATAAGACTTACTCTCTTGTGATGGACAACGTTCTGCTAATTAAATTAGCCAAGTAGTTTCCGAAGGACTGGAAATTGCAGCTCAACGATGTAGTTACTACATATCTCTATGGGGATCTAAATTCAGAGATATATAAAAGTGCTTGATGGCATTATACCAATATCAAGTAACTTTAAACTATGAAATGCGATTACAATAAATATGAAACACTCACTTTATAGATTAAAGCAATCTATGCGGATGTGGTATACCCGCCTGAGTGAATTCTTGATTGAGAAACGATAAATAAGAACGATGAATTGTGCCCTTGCGTATTTATATAAGAAAACAAGACCCAGATTTTCATAGTAGCTCTATATGTCGATGTTATGAACATAATAGACACTCTTGATGAAATAAGAGAAAACACAAGCTATTTGAAATCTGAATTTGAGATAAAAGATCTTGGGAAAACTTGGTTTTGTCTAGATACTTGAGCTACGACCCCAAGTTTGTGGAATATTGATCCACCGATCCGCATATGTCTAGAATATGATCAGGCGACCTAATATGGACAAAGCGCATCCGATTAGCACTCCCATGATCGGTCAAAGTGTTGGATATAAGGAAAGATCCATTACGTCTAAAGGATGAGGATGAAGAGGTGTTTGGAGCTGGAATTCCATACCTAAGTACAATAGGCGCATTATTGTACTCAACATAATACACTTGATCGCATATTGTACTTCTCACTGAACTTGTCAGCTAGATTTAGCTCAGCGCCAACGCAACGTCATTGGAATGATTTCAAAAATCTGTTGGCACCATTGATGTGGGCTTATAATTTCCCTACGGAGATAAATGGATTGATAATGAAACTTCAATACCTACTTAAATTGTGAGCGGCAAAAGTACTGGCTCTTATAGAAAAACACCAAACAATGTCTTGGTATATATTTACTGATATTAGGTATATGTTTGATTCATATAAAGATTGTTCCCAAACTGGATAAGGAATTATCATATGGAACATGTCGATTGCTTGGAAGTAAACTAAGCAAACCCTTAATAGCTATCTTCTTATCAACAATCTTACTCTCCATGAGACTATTCAAGAGTGTATATGGTTAAGAACTATCATTACACATATAAGAGGAGCTGGTAATTTTGAGTTTACCCACTATACAACTTGCATGTATGGAAATAATGCATCATGTATCGAAGAAATGAAAGTAAGATATATCAAGGGTTATAACACAAAGCATACTTTGCTTTAAGTTTTCATATAATCAGTTATCCTCAAGATTCAATTGAACTGAATAAGATGCGAGGAAAATGTGACATGTTTGTTTACCAAATCAATACATAAAACCATATTTGGGAAACATGTAGAAAATATTAAAATGGAAATGTTTTAAACCTCCTTTGATTAATGTACGAATCAGGGGGAGTGGTAGACAAAAGGGGGAGTCTAATATATATGTAATATTGGTATGTTGTGCTCTTTCCTTCAATCAAGGTTTTATTTTTCCCATTGAGTTTTGTTCCTTGGTGTAAGGTTTTAGTGAGGCAACAATTTATATACCATCATGTTTTCTTAACTCTCATGATTAATGTACGAATCTAAGAGAAAATTAGACTAAAGTAAAAGTCTACGTGTTGCAAAGAAACCGGTGCGTTGTACTCTTTCCTTCGTCATATTTTTATTTTTTTCCCACTGGGTTTTTATTTTGGCGTAAGGTTTTAACGAGGCAACAATTGTGCACCTTCACTCCTTTGACTCGGCACAAGGGGGAGTGTTGTAGGATAAGTGTGTCATCGTCTAAAGGATATGACGATAGAGATAGAGATAGAGATAGATTAGAACTGAAATATCTCGTAGTTATCTACTTGTAACTCATCGCTATATAAAGGGCTTATGATTAATGAGAATTACGATTCATTCTCTCCATTCTGTTGTGTTATATTTCTTCTTTCCTTTAACATTTATTAGTTTGTTTAAACATTAATTATTAATATGTTTATTAGTCTTTCAAAAAAAATGTTTATTAAATTTAATTCATTTGTTAATTTATTTGAACATGATTTTTTATTATTTTTATTAAAATTTCTACCCACAACTTACATTAAATAAATAATATTTTTAAGCGATGTTTTTTTATTAAACTACTAAAATAAAAATACATTAATATAAAAAAATTACGAAAATACAAATACTAATAGATACACGTACACAAGCATAAAAAAGAAGAAGTAAATACAACATAAATATTACATCATCATTCGTTTAAAAGACCATTTGGGGTACTACAGTCTCGGTTCGCTATCATTAGTGGCCCATCACGTATGTGGTGCAAGAAAGTGATTGGTGAAATAATGAGAGCATGTATAATTATGCACAACATGATTGTTGAAGATGAACGTGATTCATATATTCGTCAATTCGATTATATGGATGATGATCATAGTTTTAGTTTGTCTATGTCTGAAATTTCTCAAAGTCGCCTTCCTGAGTATGAGAATTATATTCGATGCCATACAAGAGTCCGCAATATGTCAACAAACCATCGATTGCAAACTGATTTAGGAGTCGATTTGGAGAAGAAGAAAATAATTAGTAATGTAATGATTATTGTGTATTTTATGTAATATTTGTATGTTAATAAACGTTGCAAGCTTTCAATATATCCATGTGTTTTATTTGTTAATTAAATTATATTTACACAAAATATAGTAAAAGAAAACAAAAAGTAAATTTTTTTTGAACCAAAAGTAAAATTTTAGTTATCTATATTTTGTAATTAATTTATTATTTATATTATAACTATCTATATTATTTATGTTATAATTTATTACTTTAGAAAGAAGTTTGGTCTTGCATGGATGTGTAAGGTGTTATTGCAAAACTGTTGTGGCATTTTTGAAAGAAGTTTGGTTTTGCATTGATGTGGATGGTCTAATGGTCATCGTGGTTTGTATTCTTGATTTGAAAATAGTTTGTCTACTTAACACCGTTTAAATTTTTAGTTAACTACATAATCGGTAACTGGTCTTTTGATTCGGGTATAAGATAAAACATAAATTGGGAAAATATCAGATAAACGAACGGAAGCCCCCCTTACTTAATTAACAATGTTAACTCAAAAAATCGTTTTCAAAGAAAAAAGATACAAACCACAATAACCATTGCTATAGTTTGGGGACCTTGTTCATAATTGGGTGTGAACAATAAGAATCAAGATTGTTGATTTGTAGTTTACTCAAATATTTATTTACACAATAATAAATAAAATAGAAGTATGATGTGTCAATGTCTAGCCATACATCGCTCGACAAGTGGCTGAATTTATGCTTCACAAGAAGCTTAAATCGCAATACCCACCAACCATTAATGGTTCTTTTTTTGAGTAAATTATAAAGTTATGGATACAAAAGGTACTTTTCAAATGCACGATGTACAGCAACGGATGCTTACAAAAACAGAAAACTAAAAAATGCCAACGTTGACGCCACGGTGTTTGAATTTGGATCATTTGTTCCCTACAATAGAAACCACAATCACCCATTTTCTCAACCGGATGTATGGTTTGGTTGAACCAATTAAACAGGCCTAGTAGTTTAGGGTACATGTGTTCATAGTTTAACGAGACTTCAATTTTTGAGTGTTTGATAGTGACTTAATAATATAAAAACTGGTTGATTATTTTGATAGATTTTTATGTAAAAAGTCAAGTTTCTTTCAAACTTGTCATTCTCAGTTAAAACCAATGTTCTAAATGACGTGAGACGTGGCGTGGCGGCGAGACCAAGTCTCAAGTCTTAGGAGCCACGGCGAAGCCATAGCGTTTTCAAGGCGTGACTTTTGGCGTCAAATTTCTAATTCATATATAATGTTATATATAAAAACATATGTTTTGTAGTGTCACTCAATAGTAATAAGCAAGTTAAATTAGGTTATATATATTATAAACTTGCAAGTAAGACATTAAAAACATAAAGAAAAATCAAATACTGCATTACAAAAACTGCACATTAGGCCATGGCGTGCCACGAGCTTAACGTGGCGTGAGACACAAACCTTGGTGTCATGGCGCGTCATGGCGGGTGTGCGGCGAGTGTTTTAGAACAATGGTTAAAACACACTCTTTCTATCTACGAAAAATCCTCCCTTCCCCCAAACAAACAAAAAAAAATCTATACAGACAAATTAATCACGCACGTAATTTTATTTGTACAACGCTTAATGAAAAGTCAATCAAACAACCCCTTAGTTGACTTGATCGGCTATTTTTTTTGCTTTAAATGTAGTTATTTAGTTTGGTGGCTAGTTTGAGTCGAGATAAGAATCAGACCTGTTTTATATTTCCGTCCAGACCATCAAACCGGTTGAACGATGATAATCAACTTTATAATTTTAATTATTGAGCATGACAACAAATATTTTGAAATACAACTTGAAAATTGGATATTAGTTATTAGTTATTGTTCTTATATTTATATAAAATAATTAAATCATTTGTATATGTGTTATTATAACAATTGTTCTAAAAAACTTGTCGCACAACCGCCATGTCGCGTCATGGCACCAAGGCTTGTGTCTCACGCCACGTTAAGCCGTATCACGCCATGGTCTAATGCGCAGTTTTCGTAACATGATATTTTGTTTTTCTTTATGTTTTTAATGCCTTGTTTGCATGTTTTTAATACATATAACCTAATTTAATCTGATTTTGGTGTCATGGCGCGCCATGGCGGCTGTGCGGCGAGTGTTTTAGAACAGTAGTTAAAACACACTCTTTCTATCTACGGAAAATCCTCCCTTCCCCCAAACAAACAAAAAAAATCTACACAGACAAATTAATCACACACATAATTTTATTTGTACAACACTTAATGAAAAGTCAATCAAACAACCCCTTAGTTGACTAGATCGGTTATTTTTTTTCCTTTAAATGTAGTTATTTAGTTTGGTGGCTAGTTTGAGTCGAGATAAGAATCAGACTTGTTTTATATTTCCGTCAAGACCATCAAACCGATTGAACGATGATAATCAACTTTATAATTTTAATTATTGAGCATGACAACAAATATTTTGAAATACAACTTGAAAATTGGATATTAGTTATTAGTTATTGTGCTTATATTTATATAAAATAATTAAATCATTTGTATATGTGTTATTATAACAATTGTTCTAAAAAACTCGTCGCACAACCGCCATGTCGCGTCATGGCAACAAGGCTTGTGTCTCACGCCATGGTCTAATGCGCAGTTTTCGTAACGTGATATTTGGTTTTTCTTTATGTTTTTTATGTCTTGTTTGCATGTTTTTAATACATATAACCTAATTTAATTTGCTCATTAATATTGATTCATTGAGTAACACTACAAAACATATATTCTGATATATAATATTATATATGAATTGGAAATTTGACGTCATAAATCACGTTTTAAAAACGCAATAGCTTCGTTGTGGCTCTTAAAGCTTGAGGTTTGTAACACCCCAAAATCTTAGTGAGTCTTGGAGTTTGGTGGTCAAAGTATGAAAAACGAAAGTTAAGTTAAGGGGCCATGTAACGACCCGGACCTTATTCGAAATGTTTTAAGTGTGGGATTGAGTTTTAAATAAAAGACGAAGTTGAGGGGCTAATTGGTATTTAAGGGTGGAGTATATAAAGGCACCAAAACCCTAGGTGAACCTTCTAATCCCTGATTGTTGTTGTTGTTTGGCGGCTGAGAATTGATACTAGAGAGAAAGAGGAAGTTTTCTTGGAGCTCAAGATCAAAGGGAAGGAGAAGGTTCCCAAGTAGCAATTTAGAAGAAAGGGTGTGTTGGGGATTCGATTTCTTCAAGGAAACTGTCAGGTAAATTCGAATCTACAATCCTTATTAAGCTAATCTGCTGATTGTTGGACCTTTGTATGGTTTTATGGCTAAAGTTAATGTTAAGACCCTTAGAGTAGATTTGTTCACCTTCAATCGCGTTTAATTGGTAAAGTTTGTGGAGAATTGGTTAAAGAACATTAGGGTAGCTATCTATCGCGTTATCTTGCTGTTTTCGGGGTGTTTAACAAGATTTCAGCCCATAAAGTTCTTCCAGCACTCGTCCGGAAACCTCCAAGTATGAAGGTGTCCGGGTGAGTGTCCGGGAAACTTCTTAGTCGAGTTGTAGAAGGTGTCCGGACATAGTGTTGTCCGGAAAGTTTGTGCCGTCCGGATAAGTTAGTCGTCCGGATAAGTTAGCCGTCCGGATAAGTTAGTCGTCCAGATAAGTTAGTCGTCCGGATAAGGGTTGTTGTCCGGGTACTTAGCGGTATCCGAAAAAGTGAGGTTATCCGGTAACCTGTCCGGAAAAGAGTAGAGTAGCAAGTAAGAAGTGTCCGGATAGTTTTAGTCAGCTTATGAATCTGTCCCTCGTTCAGGTAGACATTTTGAAGTAAAGAGCGGAGTAGGGAAAAGCAAACGAACGTACCAGGTGAGTTCCCTAAACCTCTTTTACGACGCAAATGTTAAATGATTCTTTTACTGATTATGGTTTTAACGAGCATGAAATATTTATGAAATGATATGCATGGAAGGAAAAGGAATGTTTGATATGTTGAAATGATGCACATGATTTATAAAGAGTCAAATGCTTTTATGAAACGTACGTGCATGCTATGTGATGTCGGTCTGTACTGTGGGATCAATGAGCCTCGGGATCTAATGATCCCTTGGATATGTTTGACGAGACGGTACGTTGGAATTCGTTTCCTCCTAGGCGGGTATCGGGGAGTCTGCTGGGGCCCCGATACGAGAGGGCGAAAGGGGAGTCTGCTGGGGCCCCGATCGCGAATGGTTAAGGGATCCATTACACAGTGCAGTACCATATGTGATGATTTATGATGCATTTTAACGAAAGGATTTCATATTGTTTATACATGTTCTTTTGCGGAGGGAATTCACTAGACCTTTTGGTCTAACCCTCGCTTTCAAAACTAAACCATTTTCAGGTAAGCATGTTAAGGGTTCTTCCAGTAAGAACTAGGAGGCGATAAGAAGTACTTGAAGCTTAGAGTAACTTCAAGTTTTGGCTATGATGACTATAGAATAGCTCTCGGCTGTGGATTTAGAGACTTCCGCTGTCAATTTTGTTTAGTATGAATTATTGATGATGTAAAGACAAGGTTTTATGTAATTCGAATGCTTATTTTTGGTTGGGTGCCTGCTATGAAATCTGGGACGTTACAAATGGTATCAGAGCCTTAGTTTAAGGGATTTAGGTGACCATTTGGGCCTAAACTTAAACTGTAAGATGAGGAACACTGCCGAGACATTGGATTGCCTCTAGGAACAATCACTATAAATGCGCTTAGGAATAAGGTGCCAAGGAAAAACGTGTAAGGTAAGTTTGGGATTACACCTGGCCAGTGTAATTACGAACTTACAGGTACATGTGCGTGCTTACAATACCTTACTTATAGCAAATTTGTTGTGTCACGTCTAGTAAGGATTAACTATCGGTTTCTTTCAGTTTAGCGCTATGGCTGGGAGAGCGTTGAGGAATAGGTCAGCAAGATCCCTGAGGGATAGACCGAACTCCATTGTTTGGGAAGCGTCATGTAAGAGTCATTATGATGTGATGTATGTAGACATCGTAGAGAAGAAACGTTGTAAAGAATGTTATGAGTCGTCTAGAGGTAGCTCTTCGTGGATTCGGAGAGGATGAATGTTTGAGTTCGAGTAAGACTCCAGTTTCGGGAGAGTCCTAGTTATGGAAACCATGGGATAGATCAGCTGGGAGGGTAAGATCGAATAGTGTCAAAACCTTGAAAGTATCAATGGAGCCCTGACTTTTTAGCCTAGCTTTTCATTGGCAGGATAAATGGAATAGGGTACTTATAGTGAATTGAAAGCATGTAGAAGTAGAAGGTGAGACAGTCGATCAAAGCGAAAATAGTGTGACATGGTTGAGTAAGTGAGATGTGGAACGCATGTACATCAAGTTAGTGCTTGATCGAGAGGGCGACCCTTGGTCGAAGGAAGAGTGTCAAGGATAAGTTGCGTGGGTGAAGCGGTTGACCTTGCTAGGGTGAGTAGCCTTCAATTGCAAGAAGAGTTTCATGCATAGCTTTCTTAAATATAACATGAAAATTTTAACGATTTAAATTAAATGTGTAAATATCAATTTTGATCGAAAAGGAGTCAGAATGTGCAAGCGTAGGTTTAAAGAAAAGGTGATTTCATTCACATTGCACGATGAAATTTTGAGCCTAACGATTGCAAAGTATTTCACACTTTTCATGATGAGTTAAATCATTATAAAAGGTCGAGAAGACGTGTGCCAGCAAAAATTTTACAATCAAATGAATTTTAACCGATTGATATCATATAAAAGAGTGTGAGAACCGACTAGTTTACTTGGTGTCAGTAATTTATTTCGAAATTGTGTCGTATGAAAGGATTTCCATTCAACGTATTACTGCCGTGATAACATCGTTCGAAATTGAGTAAGATTAAGGTTCACTGAAAGATGTATGCAAACGACTCTCGAATCGTTGTGCAGGGCGTTGTAGTTATAAGAGTGATGGGGTCATGTGTACCCAAGTGCTTTCCAAACGTTCTTTATTTAAAATGATGAAATGTGCGAAAAGATTTATTTACTGTATTGTCATGCATGAAGGCTATGAACCCACTAGGTCGTAGAGTATTACGTCTTAAGCTAAGGAAGAACTCTGAGAGCGGAGAGGCGTTGGTCAAGTCAGGGGAGAACGTATGTAGCTTTGGTATATGTGTTTAAGAGGAGAGTTGGACCTTGGAAGAGTCGGGAATGGATTTAGTGCCAGGTGTATGAGGGTCTGTACCTTTGCTCGATGACTGAG
Source organism: Saussurea involucrata (assembly GCA_033807775.1). NCBI lineage: Eukaryota > Viridiplantae > Streptophyta > Magnoliopsida > Asterales > Asteraceae > Saussurea > Saussurea involucrata. Next base: position 10,070,434 of record CM066322.1, on the reverse strand, counting down.
AACACAGTTGCCGAGGGGCGATGGTGCCCGGAGGAAGGACTAGGAGTCATCAAGTTTTTGGGTTTTTAGCAACTCTTTATGAGTAGTGCTGTGAGGCAGGAATGAAAGGTCCACGATGTGGGTCATGAGATTCGAAGGGAGCTTGTAATATTGATGTTACATGAGTAAGTTTCGAAATGGGGGGCGACGGATTATAAAGTTAACTATGATGTGTAGGGAGGAATAGGTCCCGTAAGGAATGCATGTTAAAGGATAGGTTAAGGAAGTAGTTAAGAGTTGCCTTTTGTTGTTGAAGTCGGCAACGGTGTATGTTGGCCGAGGCCGAATACTCGAACCAGATGAGTGTAAGTTGATAGAATATCTTGTAGAGGTGTTAAATTAGTAAGAGACTGTTGTTGTTGAGTAGGCGTTCTATTTACGAGGCGAGGAGGGTCCGTAGAAGGACAAAGTGTGTAACACAAGCGAAGTGAGTGTAGACTATACCAGTCTGTAAGAAAAGGTGCCGTGTCTAAGAAAGGACTCGGGTCATAAAAGAGTTAGTTAGGATGTTCGTGTTTGAGCTAAGTGTGAACTCGTGAGTCATAGTTCAACAAGTTGGGAGAGAACTAAGTAGCGAGACAGACTCGATTGTAGTATACGGGAGAATATGAAGGAAAGTGTGAATTGTGTACGAATGACCATGAGAGACTTGGTCGGTAGTGTGTTAATAGGAGTGGTGAATGTACGAATGAATAGTAGCGTCAATTGCCAAGATATCTGTGTCAGCCGGTGATGTAGTAAGGCGACGTTAGAAAGATGAAGGATTAGAAGGAAGTCCTTTTGGGATTTCGGATAGAGTGTACGTTTTGCAATCCCAGTTGTTGAAGTATGTGGGTTGTAAGTAGGTGTGTATTTTGACTGTTATCGGAATGGAATGTCGGGGTAGAATTGGGTGATTGCCCATTTGTGAGACCAAGCTTTGTGGTTACGTATGTTGTTAAGTATATTCTTGAGGGCAGAAGTAAGTTTAAAGAAGATGATGGATAGATTAGTCAAGCTGTAGTATAGTAGAGGAGACATCGTTAAAGAATGAAAATTGTTCCTTATACGTGAGGGAATGATCCTAGAATAAAATAGTTGGAAATTTTGGTTATGTTTAAGGGATGACGTGATGATGATTGTGGGTCGGAATAGTAGTATGATCGTTAGTTGATTTGAAATGTCATGATAGAGGTATAAGCCTTTGGTTGGTTGATTTAAATTTTATAGATTTGTTAAGGAATGACGTTCATTTGTTATTACAGGATGTGTTACCATTTTTGGGGAAGTGTTATTGAGACTAACACACTGATTGTTAAAGAATTATTTAAGGTAAATCTAAGTAAGAAAGCCGGGATGACGGTGTATATATATTTGTCTGATTTTATGATCATAGTGGTTAGTCGAAAGAATTGTGGAACCCGAGTTTCGGGGTGTTCTTGAATTAATAGATCCGTTTGTAATAGGGAATCCAAGGGGGTGGATTATTAGAGTGAATAGGGGACGTCACTAAGGAACACTTCGGGGTCATTGGAAGTTAAAGAGGATGAGGGTTGTGTTAGTCAGAATGTGGTGGGATTGATGTGAAATCCTTAAAGAATGTGAATTGTTGCTTATGTGTGAGAGAAATGTCTGAGAAGGTAAAAGTTGGAGATTAAGGAATGTGTAGTGACGTCGAACGCTGGTCTTGTTTCAAGACGGCTTGGTTGAATGCCTTAAGATAAGATCTTGGTGCAACTGTTTGGTTATGTAAGTAATGAGAAAGCGATAGCAACATGTGGAAAGGTCGGGAGAGAGGGGCAAGTAATGTGTGGTGAGCAGTGCTCCACGCTAACGTGGGGAAGGTGTAGATAGTATGTCGGAACAAATGAGTAAATTGGAAGTAGTACACTTGACAGTATTGTGTAGATTGTCTTTGATAGTGTGCGAACCGTTGGAAAGAATATTGAGGAAGGAAATTGTGTAAGATTTTGTGCAGGGGAGAAGTGGATGAGACAATTTGGTCGTATAGTGTTTAAGCTAGTGAGAATAGCATGGTGTGACCATGGTTATTTCTCCCAGTTGGGTGAGGGTAACCGGAGTTATGTTTTATGACCGAACGAACGTGGTAATCAGCGAGGATTTGATGTGTTTCAGGATAAGTTTAATTCTAGTAGGTGAACACTTCAACGTTAGGTTTGAAGGTTCCTACCCTGGGTTACGTACAAAGATGGAGTGATGAAGTGGTGAGGATGTAAGAAATGGTTGACGAGTTGTGGTCGTGGTGGTCCGAGAAAGGGAAATGTTTTCCGCATAGTCGATTGTTGATTAGGAGAAGTAATCTAGGATTGCTTGTATTTCGATGAAGGAACTCTGGGTTGTGAGTTGTCGGGACGTTCAGGTTTGGATTTGTGTCAAGCGGTCAAGTGTGTGTCCATCTCTTAGTAAATGAATCTCGTGTTGTGGCAGGGGATTTAGCCAAGTTCCTCCTTAAAGGAAGTGTTGATGCATGAGAAGCCTTAGTAAATCTTCTGTAGTCAAGATCGGCCGAGTAGGAACAGTAGCCTACGAGTTAGAGTACCGTAAGAACTGAAGGAAATGCACCCAAGGTTCCATGTTTCGAGTCTGATGAGATGGTTGACTGAGTCAGATATAGCTTTGCTTTGGGAAGTGTCGGTTTTGATGTGGGCAAGATACCCGCATCTTTTCCAATGAGGAATTCCGGGGACGGAATTCTTTTAAGGGGGGAGTGTTGTAACAACCCAAAATCTTAGTGAGTCTTGGAGTTTGGTGGTCAAAGTATGAAAAACGAAAGTTAAGTTAAGGGGCCATGTAACGACCCGGACCTTATTCGAAATGTTTTAAGTGTGGGATTGAGTTTTAAATAAAAGAAGAAGTTGAGGGGCTAATTGGTATTTAAGGTTGGAGTATATAAAGGCACCAAAACCCTAGGTGAACCTTCTAATCCCTGATTGTTGTTGTTGTTTGGCGGCTGAGAATTGATACTAGAGAGAAAGAGGAAGTTTTCTTGGAGCTCAAGATCAAAGGGAAGGAGAAGGTTCCCAAGTAGCAATTTAGAAGAAAGGGTGTGTTGGGGATTCGATTTCTTCAAGGAAACTGTCAGGTAAATTCGAATCTACAATCCTTATTAAGCTAATCTGCTGATTGTTGGACCTTTGTATGGTTTTATGGCTAAAGTTAATGTTAAGACCCTTAGAGTAGATTTGTTCACCTTCAATCGCGTTTAATTGGTAAAGTTTGTGGAGAATTGGTTAAAGAACATTAGGGTAGCTATCTATCGCGTTATCTTGCTGTTTTCGGGGTGTTTAACAAGATTTCAGCCCATAAAGTTCTTCCAGCACTCGTCCGGAAACCTCCAAGTATGAAGGTGTCCGGGTGAGTGTCCGTGAAACTTCTTAGTCGAGTTGTAGAAGGTGTCCGGACATAGTGTTGTCCGGAAAGTTTGTGCCGTCCGGATAAGTTAGTCGTCCGGATAAGTTAGCCGTCCGGATAAGTTAGTCGTCCGGATAAGGGTTGTTTTCCGGGTACTTAGCGGTATCCAGAAAAGTGAGGTTATCCGGTAACCTATCCAGAAAAGAGTAGAGTAGCAAGTAAGAAGTGTCCGGATAGTTTTAGTCAGCTTATGAATCTGTCCCTCGTTCAGGTAGACATTTTGAAGTAAAGAGCGGAGTAGGGAAAAGCAAACGAACGTACCAGGTGAGTTCCCTAAACCTCTTTTACGACGCAAATGTTAAATGATTCTTTTACTGATTATGGTTTTAACGAGCATGAAATATTTATGAAATGATATGCATGGAAGGAAAAGGAATGTTTGATATGTTGAAATGATGCACATGATTTATAAAGAGTCAAATGCTTTTATGAAACGTACGTGCATGCTATGTGATGTCGGTCTGTACTGTGGGATCAATGAGCCTCGGGATCTAATGATCCCTTGGATATGTTTGACGAGACGGTACGTTGGAATTCGTTTCCTCCTATGCGGGTATCGGGGAGTCTGCTGGGGCCCCGATACGAGAGGGCGAAAGGGGAGTCTGCTGGGGCCCCGATCGCGAATGGTTAAGGGATCCATTACACAGTGCAGTACCATATGTGATGATTTATGATGCATTTTAACGAAAGGATTTCATATTGTTTATACATGTTCTTTTGCGGAGGGAATTCACTAGACCTTTTGGTCTAACCCTCGCTTTCAAAACTAAACCATTTTCAGGTAAGCATGTCTTGCCGGAGTGGCTCTCCAAAACTCGGTAACATCCTGGGGGGAATGTGGATGGTATCCCATTCTACCCGGGTTCGAGCCTAGGGGAACGCTTTGGGCGGTGAGGAGCATCTGCTCATGGGCTTAGGTTCATGGTCCTGTCCTTAGGCAGTCCGGTCGAAGACTGGGCTCCGCCCCTTCCCTTAAGTAAAATGGTTGGGAATAGGTCCTGCGTAAGCTGGGCCGGGACAGCGGCGGATTAGGGGGTGGCGCCTTAAGTGGAAGCCCGATACCTCCGGGACGGTGTGCGTGCGTGCGTGTGTTCGGTAGTCGTTCGTGAGTTCGATGCCGCATTGCCGTTCAAAAAAAAATGTTAAGGGTTCTTCCAGTAAGAACTAGGAGGCGATAAGAAGTACTTGAAGCTTAGAGTAACTTCAAGTTTTGGCTATGATGACTATAGAATAGCTCTCGGCTGTGGATTTAGAGACTTCCGCTGTCAATTTTGTTTAGTATGAATTATTGATGATGTAAAGACAAGGTTTTATGTAATTCGAATGCTTATTTTTGGTTGGGTGCCTGCTATGAAATCTGGGACGTTACAAGGCTTGGCCTCACCACCACGCCACGTATCACGCCATTTAAAACCTTGATTATAACTATAAAAAACGTATTTTTTTATAGTCTAACTAAATATTCAATTAAGCTTGTTTTTTGATTAATTTTTAAAAGGGAAATTAATTAAAATATCCTATGTTTGACCCCTTCTTACCAAAATACCCTAAATCTCTACCGGTTTACCAAAATGCCCTAAATTTCCGTGGTAAGCCCCGCGATCGCGGGCCCAGCCCACGTGTCACCCAGGTTTGGGCAAAATGTCCCGCGGAACCCCCCAACTATGGACGCGGTGACAAGTTTGGTCCCTGCCCGAAGTGACAATTTGGCCTATCGCGGGCCCATCTCGGGGAACCACCACGGGCCACGCCGAAACTTTGTGACACGTGGGTGTGGGCCCACGATCGCGGGGCCCACTGCGAAAATTTGTGGCATTTTTACAAACTGAAAGAGATTTATAGTATTTTGGTAAAGCAAAGTTAAACTTGTGGCATTTTAATTAATTTACCTTTTTAAAATATATACTATCAGATCATAGTACTAGTATTAAACCACTATCTATATTAATCTGTTTTTATAACTTTTATAATATGTGAGATGTAATTATATATGCATTAATGTTCTTAAAACATTACACTTTTTGTATTTTTAAATATGTGTTAAAGTATAATATTACTTCCTCCATCCAAAATAAATGTTTTTTAAGGGTATCCGAGGACATTGCCCCAACTAATCCCGACAAGGTGAGGCATCTGTCCCAGCTGCTAAAGCGTGCAACCCTGAGTTTATCTCCAGTGGCCACAAGTTGGAAGCGCCTGGATTCGAACTTGGGGTAGATGGGTTACTAGCCACATCCCCCACAAGCCTTAACCAGTACGCCACAAGCCTTGTGGTTTCCAAAAATAAATGTTTATAATTGAAAAAGTCACACAGTTTTAGGAGTATGCAATTATTATACTTTTAAGTTAACCAAAGTACAATTTTATCATTAATTATAGAAAAATAAACTTTTCTTCATCACACAATTAAAGGTAAAATGAGAGAGTATATATTTTACTTTTGAAAGTAGACATTTATTTTAGGATATACAAAAATAGTAATAAAAACACTTATTTTGTGACGGATGAAGTAATAATTTATAGTTTAACGGTTTGTGATTTAAAATTAAAATTTATAGAAATACGTATATCTAATAATTATAGTTTTTTGTTAAATAATCAAAATTAAATTTATCTTTTAGGAACCCAGATATATTTTAATAAATGATTTTCATAATCTTTAATTATACTTATACGTCGTATTATCATCAAATATCCATGATTTTATACGTTTTTTTGTTACATACGTGACAAACAATTATTCTTGACCATCTCAGTACATTTCTTTGTTACATGTGTAAAAAAATGTTTGTCATAATTAACAATCGTAGACAACGTATATTTTACCAATAGTGAATGTAGAAAAACGATAAGCAAAACTTTAAATTGTCTAAAGAAAACATGTCATTTACAATTACTATTTTTTTATGAATAAAAAAAATTGAAGTTACCATACCATGCTTTTCATATGGTTCATGGAATGTATAAATTTAATGCAACAAGATAATAATAAAGACAACTACATATACAATAAAGATAACTATATATATATTTATATAAACAAGTTAGGATGGGACATATGTACCAACCATTTCCGTGTTAGATTTAACATGATTACATGAAAAATATAAAGCACTTTAAATTTAATTACAATGTATACATGTCGACTGTCATTTATGCTACTTTTTTTTTTAAAAACTTTTTTTTTATCGGAAAAATCATTTTTTTTTCTGCTTTTGTTAAGATAAAAAGTTCTAAAATAGAAAATCGAAAGTTAAAATATCTAAAGATAGTTACATTCATCTACAACAAATTTTCTATTTTAGAGATTTTAACACAAGTTATATTAATATAATATTATTTAATTTATCTTTCTAATATACTTTTTAAAAAATATTTAATATAAAATGATATAAGTTTAATGTCATTGGTGATATTTAATAAAATAATTATTTTCTCTCTCTTCTACCATCAAGTTTTAGAGATTCTCTAAACTTAGAAATTTTTTAAGTTTCTTCTCACGTGCCATTTTTAGGGGACGGGTTTTGTATGAGTTCAATCGAAATTGTCGATAATCAACTTTTTGTTTAAATATTATCAAATTTATCTAGATAGATACTTTGATTTTTATATGTTTAACATTAAATTAGAACCAATCCGGTTATGGGGTTTTGGAATGATGGTTCATGGGTCCATTGCTGGCGTGGCGCTATTGTATAATTTTCATATGAATTTAATTTACGATATAACATTAATATAATAATAAATATAGTTGAGAAAATGCATTTAGTGAGATCATTAATTGTGATGTGTACAAGTACATGGTCCAATGACCAGTACTTGTATTAATTGTTCGATTTATTTTCAATCAAATATCAATCGTTTTAAAATATATTTAGAGTAAACTACAAATTTCGTTCCTGGTGTTTATTAAAACCTTTGAAAGTGGTCCCTAAATTTCAAAAGTATAGTCCCTGATGTCTTGAAATCGCTTTGAAAGTGGTCCCTGCTCACTAACTCCGTTAAAAAAACTCAGTTAAGTGAAGGGTATTTTTGTCTCACTTCTTTTTGTCTTTTTCTGTTAAAATAAAATAAAAATAAAACAAAAATAATTTATATTATATTATATATAAATATATATATATATATATATATACACACACGTACGCATAGCACGACACCATCACCTCCGGCACTCTCCGACGATCTTCTCCGGCACCATCCTCCGGCGACCACACCACCACCTTAGGCATTCTCCAGCCTTCCCCATCCCCCTCCCCTTTCTCGTTTTCGACGCTGCAACTCCGGCCAACCCCCCCGACCCAAGTTCGACCGACACCATTTACCTTCGTCTTCTTCTCCCACCCTCCCTACCATCTACCTTCGTCTTCATCAGCACTAAAATTTGTAGTTTACTCATATATATATATATATATATAATATGGATATATTATACATGTATATGCATGTGTATGTGTCTACCATCTCCGACGACTACGACCATCTCCACAAACCATATATGTATATATATGTATACATATATACAGTGGCGGACCCAGGATTTTTTCTGAGCGGGTGCACCTTTAAATTGGACCAAATGCCCACAAATTCGCTCGATGTGTTTTTAGCCGAATTCCGCTTTCAAGGGATTTTTTTAGGTTTTTTGGTTGATTTTCGAGGGATTGTTTTGGGGGTTTTTGTTGATTTCAATGGAATTTTTCGATTTTTGGTTGATTTCAAGATTTTTTTCAAGATTTTTTTGTTGATATTGTAACGACCCGGATCAAAATCGAAGGATTTTAAGTCTTAGGGTGTAGTATTAATAATATTGGAAGTAGAAGGGCTGAGTGGTATTTTGAGAGGAGGTATAAAAGGGCACAAAACCCTAGGGAGCATTTCATTCTACTGATTTTAAGGGTGGTGTCGGCTGATTTTTGTGAGAGAAAGAAGAGGAGAGTTTTGAAGGTATTGGTGCTTTTGAAAGAAGAGGATCATCAACTTTGGATTTTGGAAGAAGGGTCAGCAGTTGGAATTCGTTCTCGCAAGCAATCAATCAGGTAACACTCTCGTACCATCGTTCAATCCTTGATTAGGTGAGCAGATTAGTTATGTTTGGGTTTTGTTTAAAAGTGGGGTTGAAGCCTAAATGAGAGAAATCGGGTCCTGTAGTGTGTTTCGATTGCTTAGAACTCAGTAATTGGGAGGTTTATTGATCTTGTTGCTATTGTTGATCTTTTCTTCGAGAAAACCGAACTAATCTTTAGAGTTCGATCCCAAAAAAAAGGCCAGGTGGTCGTCCGGGAACCTCCCTGGATGTCCGGGAACCTTTTTGGACGTCCGGGTTCCTTGGTGGTTAGAAGAGAATGTGAAGAGCGAAAGAGTCGTTGGAGTTACATCACTGTTCAGAGTCGACAGTGGTGGGTTGAGGTGTATGAAAGACCGGGTGTGGGTTCCCAAGCTGGGGGACTTAAGAGTAAGCGTTTTAGAAGAAGCGCATAAGTCACGGCTTTCCATGCACCCGGGAACGAATAAGATGTATCGAGACTTGAGACAGTTCTACTGGTGGCCGGGGATGAAGAAGGACATCGCTCATTTCGTGGAGCGGTGTGTGACTTGTTTGAAGGTTAAAGCAGAACATCAGCGACCTTATGGGGAACTTCAGTCTACGGTGATACCGGTCTGGAAATGGGACAATATCACCATGGACTTCGTCACTAAATTACCGAGAACTCCAAAGGGTAATGATGCGATTTGGGTGATCGTAGATATACTCACCAAATCAGCGCATTTCTTACCAATTAAGGAGTCGGATTCTTTGGAGAAGTTAGCCCGCCTGTACATTAATGAGATAGTGACTAGGCACGGGGTGCCGCGATTCATAGTGTCTGATCGTGATAGTCGATTCACGTCAGCATTCTGGAGGAGTCTACAACGGGAGTTGGGGTCGCAATTGAAGTTAAGCAAGGCTTATCATCCTCAAACGGATGGTCAGAGTGAGAGGACTATTCAAACGTTAGAAGATATGCTTCGGGCATGCGTGATTGATTTCAAGGGTTCGTGGGAAGTACATTTGCCTTTGATAGAATTCTCCTACAACAATAGCTACCACGCAAGCATCCAAACGGCACCATTTGAAGCCTTGTATGGACGAAAGTGCCGTACGCCGTTATGTTGGAATGAGGTAGGAGAAAGGCAGTTGACCGGACCGGAAATTGTGCAACAAACAACGGATAAGATTGAAGTAATCCGTGAAAGAATGAGAATCGCGCAAGATCGTCAGAAGAAGTATGCGAACAAAAGAAGGAAGCCTATTGAATTTCAAGTGGGAGACAAGGTCATGTTAAAGGTCTCACCTTGGAAAGGAGTAGCGCGTTTCGGGAAGAAAGGGAAGTTAAGACCGAGATATGTCGGGCCTTTTGTTATCGTTGAAAGGATAGGTGCGGTAGCCTACAAGTTAGATTTGCCAGAAGAATTAAGGAAGATTCACCCGACCTTCCATGTGTCGAACCTGAAAAAGTGTTTGGCCGAGGCCGATGTGGCCATTCCGTTGGAAGATGTCAGCATTGATGAGAAGCTGACGTTTGAAGAAGAGCCAATCGAGATCGTAGACAGTAAGGTGCGTAAGACACGGAATAAGGAAGTTCGATTAGTGAAAGTTCAGTGGAAGTATCACAAGGGACGAGAAGCAACGTGGGAAATGGAATCTGATATGAGGTCCAAGTACCCTCACCTTTTTGAAAACGGAATTCCGGGGACAGAATTCTTTTGAGGGGGGAGTGTTGTAACGACCCGGATCAAAATCGAAGGATTTTAAGTCTTAGGGTGTAGTATTAATAATATTGGAAGTAGAAGGGCTGAGTGGTATTTTGAGAGGAGGTATAAAAGGGCACAAAACCCTAGGGAACATTTCATTCTACTGATTTTAAGGGTGGTGTCGGCTGATTTTTGTGAGAGAAAGAAGAGGAGAGTTTTGAAGGTATTGGTGCTTTTGAAAGAAGAGGATCATCAACTTTGGATTTTGGAAGAAGGGTCAGCAGTTGGAATTCGTTCTCGCAAGCAATCAATCAGGTAACACTCTCGTACCATCGTTCAATCCTTGATTAGGTGAGCAGATTAGTTATGTTTGGGTTTTGTTTAAAAGTGGGGTTGAAGCCTAAATGAGAGAAATCGGGTCCTGTAGTGTGTTTCGATTGCTTAGAACTCAGTAATTGGGAGGTTTATTGATCTTGTTGCTATTGTTGATCTTTTCTTCGAGAAAACCGAACTAATCTTTAGAGTTCGATCCCAAAAAAAAAAGGCCAGGTGGTCGTCCGGGAACCTCCCTGGATGTCCGGGAACCTTCTTGGACGTCCGGGTTCCTTGGTGGTTAGAAGGTCTCCGGATGAGGGGTTTGTCCGGGTAGGAAAGTTGTCCGGGTAGGGATAATCGTCCGGATAAGTTAGTCGTCCGGATAAGCTGGTCGTCCGGATAAGGGTTGTTGTCCGGATACTTGGCGGTATCCGGAAAAGTGTGATAACCCGGTAACCTGTCCGGAAAAGAGTAGAGTAGCAAGCGAGAAGTGTCCGGATAGTTCTAGTCAGCTTATAAATCTGTCCCTTCGTTCAGGTAGACATTTTTGAAGTAAAGAGCAGAGTAGGGAAAAGCAAACGAAAGTACCAGGTGAGTTTTCTGAACTATAATGTGTGACTGTTAAAGTGTTTTCAAAATGTGTTGGAATGATGAGAATTGCCATGCTTTATTATTATGCTTAAATTGCATGAAAGATGTTTAAAGTTTTATATGGAATGTATGCATACAATGTGATAGACGTAAATTGGCCAAGACGGAAGAGTAGACCCGCCAGTGCTCGTGCGGGAGAGTAGACCCTTTATGCCAGGGGAAGTGGCCCCAATATAAGGCAGCATGAGACTGACTCGTTGTCACCTTAGGGTGGCTTCAGGGTGTCAGATTACGAGGGGCGGACCATATTCCGTGAAATCGTTTTTATATATATGAGAACAGTTTTATGAAAGATTTATGCTGAAAAGATAAACCGTTTTATACGCTTTATAACTGTTAGGAGGGACTCACTAGACCTCATGGTCTAACCCTCGCATTTCTTTCAAAATAAAACATTTTCAGGGAAGCAGGTGATTAAAGGCTCGAGCAAGTGAGCAAAGTAGGCAAGGAAGATCGTTAATATAGCAACACTATTATCCTTTTAGCATTTCTCAGTTGTGTAGGTTGTTTCCGCCAACCAAACTTTGATTATTGTAAGAAATTTTGAGACGCGATTTTGGGATGATTGATTTATATTTTGAAATGTGTGTTTAATTTTTGGGGTTGTTACAATTGGTATCAGAGCCATAGTTTAAGGGATTTAGGTGACCGGATGGGCCTAGACTTAAACTTTGGGTGTAGAGATCACAACTGAGAAACAGGAATGCGTTAGGAGAGCACTATTGTAGAAATAGGATTGATAAGGTACTAAGGACGGTCGTGTAAGATAAGTTTGGGGTTACACCTGGCCAGTGTAATTGTGAACTTACAGGTACATGAATGTGCTTAAACTGCCTTATTTCTCCATTGCTGTATTACTAATTGAGTATAGGGTAGTAAACGAGTCTTTCTTCGTTGTTGTGGTGTTTCAGTAAGCAAGAATGACGGCTAGATCCTTGAGAAGTAGGTCGATTCCACTGGTGGAGGAAGCTCAGACTAAGAGCCTTACACCGCAAGAGGAAGCAGTGCGAATTGAAGAATTGATGGAGGACGGACCCGTGGAACCTTCCCGGGCGAAGACCACTCGTGGAAGAGGCAGAGGCCGTGGGAGGGGTCGTGGAACGATGCCGAGGAAGGCGGTTACTGAGATAGGGGCGACGGCCATCAGAGGTAAGGGTAAGAAAAAGAAAGTACCGGTCAGGCGTAAGGCAAAGAGTGTGGAAGAACCGGACGTGCAAGAGATATCCGAGGAAGAGAGTTCGGCTCAGGCAAAGAAAGAGAAAGCTAAGAAAGGGCGTAAAACTGAAACCACACCGGCTTTTGTGACTGGGGATAAGTTCGCAGCAGAAATGGGTAAACTTCAAAAGACCTTACAGGCCGTGTTGGATAATCAGAATAAGACAACGTCAGGAGAAAGAACCAAGAGCAGTACGGGGAAAAGGACTGAGGAGGGTAGCACACCGCGAACTGAAATCGGGAACAATTCGGTAACAACTCCAGTTGTTGTTTCCAACCCAAAGGCGGAGAAAGGGTGTTCGTTCAAGACCTTCGTTTCGTGTAAACCTCCAACGTTCAACGGAGAGCGCAACCCTGTTCTAGCTTTGAAATGGGTTCGTGAAATGGAGTTAGCTTTCGATACTAATAAATGTGCTGAAGAAGATAAGGTACTGTTTTCAATGTCAATGATGAAGTCTGAGGCCATCTATTGGTGGGATGTTGAGACCGGTGGTAAGGGATCAGAAGTAGCGAAGAGTATGCCATGGGAATCTTTTGTTAAGAGGTTCCGAGCTCAGTTCTGCCCTTTGGCAGCAGTCAAGAAGTTAGAGGAGGAGTTTCTGGGTTTGGAGCAAGGGTCCATGTCGGTTCAGGAATATACGTCGAAGTTCATTGGGAAGGCCAGGTTTGCTGAATTGTATGTGCCTACTGAAGAAAGGCGGATCGAGAGATACATTTACGGACTGAAAAGTAGCATAAGGGAACCGGTGCAGGTGAAAGCTCCAACTACCTTTCAGGCTGCGGTAGATACAGCAGAACTGACTGAGAAGGATAAGAATAGACAGATGAACGAAAGAGTGGGAGATAAGCGTAAGTGGGAAGGACCAACCCGGGAGAGTAAGAGGCCAAACACAGCGAGACCCGAGCAGCGGGTGGGGCACAGGTCAGGTGAGGGGCCGTGTGGTAAGTGCAATCGGATGCACAAGGGGGAATGTTTGGCGATTAAGGGCGGTTGATACAAATGCGGAAAATCGGGGCACATGTCCAGGGATTGCCGCAGTCCGAAGACCTGTTATCATTGTGGGTTGTCGGGTCTTGTCAAGTGGGAATGCCCGCAACTAAGGAAGGGGGAAGGTGGTAGTAGCGGGGGAAGAGACACTGAGAAGAAAGTGGAGCCGGCTCGCGCCCGAGCAAGGGCTTTCCACACGTCGGCTGAGGAGGCGGAGAACACGCCTGATGTGGTGACAGGTACTTTTCCTATAGACTCGACTTTTGCTAAGGTATTGTTTGATTCGGGGGCCAACCGTTCATTTGTGTCGCCCAAGTTTATTCAAAAATTGCAAGTGAAACCCAAGAGGTTGAACTTTGGGTTCGAGGTAGAGATAGCTGATGATTGTCGGGTCTGGGTAAAGGAGGTCTATGAGGGTTGCAACATAGACGTGGATGGTCACTTGTTCCCATTGAGGTTGTATCCCATGGGGATGGGGGAGTTCGATGTGGTCCTAGGAATGGACTGGTTAGCGGATAATGACGCTAGCATAGTTTGCAATAAGAAGCTAATCCGTATTCCCTTATCCGATAAGAAGGAAGTAGTAATTTACGGGGATCAATGAAATAGGCAGTCATGTCTGATTTCGTTGATGAGAGCTAGACGATGTCTGGTAAAGGGGTGTTTGGGGTATCTAGCGTATGTGTTAGATGCTAAGAAGGAGAAGAGGGGTGTGGGGGATGTGCCTGTAGTGAGTGAATATCCGGAAGTGTTTCCGGATGACTTGACGAGTCTGCCTCCGGATCGCCAAGTGGAGTTCAGAATAGAATTGCTACCTGGGGCGGCACCGATTGCTCGTGCGCCCTATCGTTTAGCACCGGCAGAGATGAAGGAGATGATGGCGCAACTCCAGGAATTGCTCGACAAAGGCTTCATTCGTCCGAGCTCATCACCTTGGGGAGCACCGGTACTTTTCGTTAAGAAGAAAGATGGATCTATGCGGATGTGCATAGATTATCGTGAGCTCAATAAGGCAACTGTGAAGAATAAGTACCCGCTTCCGAGGATCGATGACCTCTTCGATCAGCTACAAGGTGCGAGCTACTTCTCAAAGATAGACTTGAGATCGGGCTACCACCAGTTGAAGGTGAGAGAAGAAGATGTGCCGAAGACAGCTTTTCGTACGAGGTATGGACACTATGAGTTTTTAGTCATGCCCTTCGGGTTGACTAACGCGCCGGCAGTGTTCATGGATCTGATGAACCGGGTGTGTAGCTCACTGTTGGACAAATGCGTGATCGTCTTCATTGACGACGTCTTGATCTATTCTCGTACCCGGGAAGACCACGAGAGGCACCTTCGAGCAGCGCTGGAGCTACTTAAGCGTGAGAAGTTGTATGCTAAATTCTCAAAATGCGAGTTTTGGTTAAGAGAGGTTCAATTCTTGGGGCATGTGGTGTCGGCGGACGGCATCAAGGTAGATCCTGCTAAGATTGAAGCCATTAAAGCTTGGGAGGCGCCAAGAACTCCATCGGAAGTGAGAAATTTTCTCGGTTTGGCGGGTTATTACCGGAAGTTTATCCAAGACTTCTCGCGGATAGCTTCGCCATTGACCTCCTTGACAAGGAAGAATGTCAAATTCGCATGGACTGAAGCGCAAGAATCTGCGTTTAGGAAGTTGAAGGAAAGTTTATGTAGTGCACCGATTCTGTCATTACCTGACGGATCGGAGGGTTTTGTGATATATAGCGACGCTTCCAAATTTGGGTTGGGGTGTGTGCTGATGCAGAACGGGAAGGTGATTGCCTACGCCTCCCGGCAGTTAAGAGAGCACGAAAAGAACTACCCCACTCATGATATGGAGTTAGCGGCCGTGGTGTTCGCGTTGAAAATCTGGCGGCATTATCTATACGGGGTAAAGTGCCAGATTTACACCGATCACAAAAGTCTGAAGCACCTATTTGATCAGAAGGAGTTAAATATGAGGCAGAGGAGATGGATGGAGCTGTTGTGCGACTATGATTGCGAGATTCTTTATCACCCGGGTAAAGCTAATGTGGTGGCCGACGCGTTGAGTCGAAAAGAACGCGGAGAACAGACCAAAGTTGTGGCTTTCAGAGTCGAGGCAACCTCGAACCTCCTTGGGGAAATTAAGAAATTTCAAGAGGAAGCGTTATTAGAAGAGAATGTGAAGAGCGAAAGAGTCGTTGGAGTTACATCACTGTTCAGAGTCGACAGTGGTGGGTTGAGGTGTATGAAAGACCGGGTGTGGGTTCCCAAGCTGGGGGACTTAAGAGTAAGCGTTTTAGAAGAAGCGCATAAGTCACGGCTTTCCATGCACCCGGGAACGAATAAGATGTATCGAGACTTGAGACAGTTCTACTGGTGGCCGGGGATGAAGAAGGACATCGCTCATTTCGTGGAGCGGTGTGTGACTTGTTTGAAGGTTAAAGCAGAACATCAGCGACCTTATGGGGAACTTCAGTCTACGGTGATACCGGTCTGGAAATGGGACAATATCACCATGGACTTCGTCACTAAATTACCGAGAACTCCAAAGGGTAATGATGCGATTTGGGTGATCGTAGATATACTCACCAAATCAGCGCATTTCTTACCAATTAAGGAGTCGGATTCTTTGGAGAAGTTAGCCCGCCTGTACATTAATGAGATAGTGACTAGGCACGGGGTGCCGCGATTCATAGTGTCTGATCGTGATAGTCGATTCACGTCAGCATTCTGGAGGAGTCTACAACGGGAGTTGGGGTCGCAATTGAAGTTAAGCAAGGCTTATCATCCTCAAACGGATGGTCAGAGTGAGAGGACTATTCAAACGTTAGAAGATATGCTTCGGGCATGCGTGATTGATTTCAAGGGTTCGTGGGAAGTACATTTGCCTTTGATAGAATTCTCCTACAACAATAGCTACCACGCAAGCATCCAAACGGCACCATTTGAAGCCTTGTATGGACGAAAGTGCCGTACGCCGTTATGTTGGAATGAGGTAGGAGAAAGGCAGTTGACCGGACCGGAAATTGTGCAACAAACAACGGATAAGATTGAAGTAATCCGTGAAAGAATGAGAATCGCGCAAGATCGTCAGAAGAAGTATGCGAACAAAAGAAGGAAGCCTATTGAATTTCAAGTGGGAGACAAGGTCATGTTAAAGGTCTCACCTTGGAAAGGAGTAGCGCGTTTCGGGAAGAAAGGGAAGTTAAGACCGAGATATGTCGGGCCTTTTGTTATCGTTGAAAGGATAGGTGCGGTAGCCTACAAGTTAGATTTGCCAGAAGAATTAAGGAAGATTCACCCGACCTTCCATGTGTCGAACCTGAAAAAGTGTTTGGCCGAGGCCGATGTGGCCATTCCGTTGGAAGATGTCAGCATTGATGAGAAGCTGACGTTTGAAGAAGAGCCAATCGAGATCGTAGACAGTAAGGTGCGTAAGACACGGAATAAGGAAGTTCGATTAGTGAAAGTTCAGTGGAAGTATCACAAGGGACGAGAAGCAACGTGGGAAATGGAATCTGATATGAGGTCCAAGTACCCTCACCTTTTTGAAAACGGAATTCCGGGGACGGAATTCTTTTGAGGGGGGAGTGTTGTAACGACCCGGATCAAAATCGAAGGATTTTAAGTCTTAGGGTGTAGTATTAATAATATTGGAAGTAGAAGGGCTGAGTGGTATTTTGAGAGGAGGTATAAAAGGGCACAAAACCCTAGGGAGCATTTCATTCTACTGATTTTAAGGGTGGTGTCGGCTGATTTTTGTGAGAGAAAGAAGAGGAGAGTTTTGAAGGTATTGGTGCTTTTGAAAGAAGAGGATCATCAACTTTGGATTTTGGAAGAAGGGTCAGCAGTTGGAATTCGTTCTCGCAAGCAATCAATCAGGTAACACTCTCGTACCATCGTTCAATCCTTGATTAGGTGAGCAGATTAGTTATGTTTGGGTTTTGTTTAAAAGTGGGGTTGAAGCCTAAATGAGAGAAATCGGGTCCTGTAGTGTGTTTCGATTGCTTAGAACTCAGTAATTGGGAGGTTTATTGATCTTGTTGCTATTGTTGATCTTTTCTTCGAGAAAACCGAACTAATCTTTAGAGTTCGATCCCAAAAAAAAAGGCCAGGTGGTCGTCCGGGAACCTCCCTGGATGTCCGGGAACCTTCTTGGACGTCCGGGTTCCTTGGTGGTTAGATGGTCTCCGGATGAGGGGTTTGTCCGGGTAGGGATAATCGTCCGGATAAGTTAGTCGTCCGGATAAGCTGGTCGTCCGGATAAGGGTTGTTGTCCGGATACTTGGCGGTATCCGGAAAAGTGTGATAACCCGGTAACCTGTCCGGAAAAGAGTAGAGTAGCAAGCGAGAAGTGTCCGGATAGTTCTAGTCAGCTTATAAATCTGTCCCTTCGTTCAGGTAGACATTTTTGAAGTAAAGAGCAGAGTAGGGAAAAGCAAACGAAAGTACCAGGTGAGTTTTCTGAACTATAATGTGTGACTGTTAAAGTGTTTTCAAAATGTGTTGGAATGATGAGAATTGCCATGCTTTATTATTATGCTTAAATTGCATGAAAGATGTTTAAAGTTTTATATGGAATGTATGCATACAATGTGATAGACTTAAATTGGCCAAGACGGGAGAGTAGACCCGCCAGTGCTCGTGCGGGAGAGTAGACCCTTTATGCCAGGGGAAGTGGCCCCAATATAAGGCAGCATGAGACTGACTCGTTGTCACCTTAGGGTGGCTTCAGGGTGTCAGATTACGAGGGGCGGACCATATTCCGTGAAATCGTTTTTATATATATGAGAACAGTTTTATGAAAGATTTATGCTGAAAAGATAAACCGTTTTATACGCTTTATAACTGTTAGGAGGGACTCACTAGACCTCATGGTCTAACCCTCGCATTTCTTTCAAAATAAAACATTTTCAGGGAAGCAGGTGATTAAAGGCTCGAGCAAGTGAGCAAAGTAGGCAAGGAAGATCGTTAATATAGCAACACTATTATCCTTTTAGCATTTCTCAGTTGTGTAGGTTGTTTCCGCCAACCAAACTTTGATTATTGTAAGAAATTTTGAGACGCGATTTTGGGATGATTGATTTATATTTTGAAATGTGTGTTTAATTTTTGGGGTTGTTACAGATATCAAGAGACTTTTTTTAGTTTTTTTGCTTGCTTTAGGACAAACAAATAAATCATATAACCAAATCAATAACATCATATACAGAGTAATAACAAATAATTTTTAAATATTATAAAACAAAGAAAACAAAAACTCAATGCAAAGTAATAATTGTTCACTTTGATTTTTTAAGGTATTTTTTAATAAAAACTCAATGCAAATTTAAGATTAATGGTTAAATTGAAAGAAAAAGAAAGAAAGAAATTTTGATAAGTTTTAATGAAAATTTCAGTTTAGTCCCTTAATTTCAAAATATAAGTTCCTTTTACTAAAAATTAAGTTTAGTCCCTTCGCTTCAAAGTATATCAAAACATTCTTGTATTTCTAAAAATTCCATAACACCACCATAAAAAGATTAAAAAAATATATAAAAGAACAATCATGCATGTGGGTCTCAAACTAGAGACCTGGTAGAAAGGAGACGATCTTCATGGAGTTACAACAACCATTTCGGCCAGAGCACCTTGTTGTGATAACTTTCGTATTCATTTATTTAAGAGCACACTTAGAATTAAGCGGGTGCACCACTTTAACGACTAATTTTTTCCCTCTTACTATAATAGATTGAGCGGGTGCACAGGACCCCTCCCAAGTGTGAGTAGGTCCGCCCCTGCATATATATATATATATATATATATATATATATATATATATATATATACTGACCGGTGGTCTTCTCCACCACCATCATCACCGGTGGTCTTCTCACCACCATCACCACCTTGCAAAACCCAGCAATATCCTGCTGTCATCCTTGGTCTGTGGTTTGTTTGCTTCCCTTTCATTTTCGTAAGTTCTGATGTATGTGTTTCGTTAGTGGCACATGGCTTAATCCCTTAAGTTAGCCACTGTGTTGCTGCTGCACTTGTTGTTCATGTGGATGGATGTTGGTGTATGCCTGGTGGTTTTCTTAATAATATGGTTGCCGACTTGCCGTTCAAAAAAAAGTTCAGTTGCCATTTATATGTAAAGGAACAAAAGAAAACAGAAATGTAAATATAAAAAAAGTTTAGTCCGTCGGAGGTGGTGGTGGTGCCCGGACCATCGCCGGAGATGGGTTTCATAAAAGAAAAGACGAATATATATATATATATATATATATATATACTAATGCAAATATAAATTAAAGTGAGTTACAATTAACTTGGTCCCTCTTGTTCAAACAACATTATAAAACTTGCCCTCATAAAAGAAATGACGAAAATAGCCCTGACTTTAACGGATAATTTTAACGGAGTTAGTGAACAGGGACCACTTTCAAAGCGATTTCAGGACACCAGGGACTATACTTGCAGTTTTTGAAGTTTATGGACCACTTTCAAAGGTTTTGGTAAACACCAGGGACGAAATTTGTAGTTTACTCATATATTTATGATTGATTTTTTAAATATATTGTTATATTAAAATAAATTGGATTTCAAATACATGTTAACTACTGACTGAATAATCGATTGGTGAACTTACTGAATAAAACTTTGTTAAATCTATGACTTTGCCGACATCTTACAAGTATTTATAAAATTGTAATGGGGACTATACATGTAAAAGATAATCTTATATGCAATATGATGATTAATGTCACGGTATTATCTTATTTACGGTACATAGGTACTTGCCATTAAATTTAATCTTATGCACGTGTTTGAAATGAAAGGACACTGAAACATATTGTACGACATGTATATCAATAAATTCTTCAAATGTTCACCAATTTTTTATCGAACTTTCGTTGCTATTTAATTTATGGATCATGGGTTGTCATCCCCCCTTGCCGTTAAACTTGGAGACAAAATATTACATGATTAGTAAATGACTAAAGTTTAAGAACATGCTTGTTTTTTTCTTAATCAACTTGGTAAACTTAGTGACTTATTCGTTCAACCATCAAGCAATGTTTGTGACTGCCTTTATTTTTCAGCACCAATTGTAAATAACTGAATTATATATTTTTATGCACTAACTCCAAGTAGTTGAATTACATATGTCACAATGTAGTTGTTGTAATTGTAACAACCGGGTTTTTATTTGGTAATTATGAAAGTTTAGTGCCTATAGTCCAATAAATGAAAGTTAACTTGAGGGGCTATTTTGGTCATCTTTGTAAGATATATATGTGCACAAACCCCTAGGGCAGCCACATCCTCTAATATCAGTATTGGTGTGGTGTGTGTTGGCGGCTCAAGGAAGAAAGGAGAAGAAGAAAAGAGAGAAGAAGGAAATTCTTGGAAAGGAATCAAGAAGTGAAAATCAAAGAAGAAGTCAACAAGGTAAACCTCTCTGAATTCGTTCTCCATTGTTGTTGTAGCATTCCTTTCTTTTTGATCTGCGATCCAGGTCTGAATGTGTAGATTCAAGGAGTTTTCACCTCTTTTCCTTCAAAATGAGTTTTATGGGTTTTGTCTTAATAAATCGATTTAAGGGGTTATAGATGGATTAAGTGGGTGTTTGGGGTTGGTGGATGAACCCTTATAGTTGTCTAATCAAACTAATGGCTTAAATTGGAGTTTAAATCGGTTTTAGAATTTCTAAATTCGAACAGCAGCGTTTTCCGGACACCAACATCTGAAGGTGTCCGGATATGTTGCATATGTCCGGGTAAGTGCCTCGTGAAGGTGTCCGGGTAGTGTTGCCCGGATAAGTGGTGTGTCCGGATAAGTGGTGTGTCCGGATAAGTGGTGTGTCCGGATAAGTGTAGTATCCGGAAAAGGGTGTCCGGACAGTGAGGGTGAGCTATTTACCTGATGTGGATCTTTTGCCTTAGGTGTTCGGTGGGTGTAGCTTGAAGGTGTTTAGGAAGTGCATTGTACGACAATCAAGGTGAGTTCCCTAAACCTCTTTTACGAAGTAAATGTTAAATGATTCTTTTACTGATTATGGTTTAACAAGCATGAAATATTTATGAAATGATATGCATGGAAAAAAAGGAATGTTTGATATGTTGAAATGATGCGCATGATTTATAAAGAGTCAAATGCTTTTATGAAACGTATGTGCATGCTATGTGATGTCGGTCTGTACTGTGGGATCAATGAGCCTAGGGATCTGATGATCCCTAGGATATGTTTGACGAGACGGTAGGTTGGCATTCGTTTCCTCCTAGGCGGGTATCGGGGAGTCTGCTTGGGCCCCGATACGAGAGGGCGAAAGGGGAGTCTGCTTGGGCCCCGATCGCGATTGGTTAAGGGATCCATTACACGGTGCAGTACCATATGTGATGATTTACGATGCATTTTAACGAAAGGATTTCATATTGTTTATACATGTTCTTTTACGGAGGGAATTCACTAGATCTTTTGGTCTAACCCTCGCTTTTCAAAACTAAACCATTTTCAGGTAAGCGTTCCGCAAGTTCCTCAGGGAGGAAATAGGAGGGGCATTGTTAGGAGTAATCAATCTTACATATGTATTATGTATACAATTGGACAGAAAATTGAAAAGAAGAAAAGAATTTCTTGTATAAACTTTGTTTTTACATCATAAACAAATAACAAACGAAGAACGTCAATGAAATCTTACTTGAATCGAAGATTCGTTGAAGATATCGGAATCGATTGAGGCCTGCACGAAGCAGTGTCCTAAGACAAAATTTCGCCGGTGGTACGGGCGTTGTCTAGAGGATACAACAATCGAATTCAAGTCAATACTTGAATCTATCGAATCATCATCATGTTTGGCGAAGAACGAGAAGGAGAGAAACCCAGAAATATGAGAGAAAAATCGTCTGAAAAACTTATGAAAAACGAAGGGAATGTGCAGGTATTTATACGTTGCTGCAACCAACCGACATAAACTGCCAGGGCATCCGCGCTAGTTGCGGCGCGGGTAAAGTCGCGCGGAAAGGCGCGCCGCCTTCTGTTCGTCGAAATCAACAGTGACCCGCGCGCCATGTGGCGCGGCTTAAGTAGCGCCGTTATGCGCGCCGAGCACAGTTCGATGTTGGTCCAGTGTCCCGCGCGGCTCGGGTCGCGCCGTTATCCGCGCCAGATCCTGCAAGCATACCACACACTCGTTCTTCAATCGTTGAATCTCGACCCCATCGAGACCCCAAGGCCCAAGGCCCAAGGCCCAATCTTTGACATTAAATATGTATATTCATGTCAAAGAGAGCCCACCAAGAACACCACACACCTAGCCCAAGCAATTAAATGATTCATTTAATGCTCTCAAGTTTGGGTTTATTAAGTGGTGTAAACTTTGCCTTGGCTCCTATGTGGGATTAGTTTTCTCACTTCTCAACTAAGTTCCAACAATACCCCACATTTTCTATTCAAACCCAAATAATACCCCACATTTGAATAGAAAATAAGCAATATTATGGAACTTATGTTTCTATCACCAAGCTAGTTATAATATGCATCGGAAAACGGTGTCTTTTGGACTTGAACCTTTCCTAGTGAATGCCTATCGGATCTACTTCGTGGATAGTGAACTAAAGTCTTGAACTAGCCACTTTTTGTAGTAAATCGAGACAATAGGCATCACACATATTATATCTATACATAATTTGATTCTTACCGTTGTGTTCATTTCGGTCGTGAACATATCCTTTCTTCATGAGAGTTTTAGAAGACGTAGCTATTTCCGTCTTCAAAGATGCGACCACACATCAGTCTCACATAGGTAATGCCGATCAAGAATATTCCGTTGTATTCCACTAAAAAGCTATCAGCATTATTAAGAATATAAAATTCAACCCTTAATCGTCAACGGAAATATACACATAAAAGTCATCATAGGAGTAGGCATACCTGTGTATAAGCGTCTCTTGAGTGTTCCTCAACTAGTTTTCCTATTGAACCTAGACCATGGGATCTCCAATTTCGCTAGGTTAGGTTTCCGCCGAGGAAACTCATTGTGTTGGCTTTAAGCCCATTCCCCTCGATGAAAAGGACATTTGCTCTCTACTTAGGCCTTTTGTCAAAGGATCAGCGATATTTTCCTTTGACTTTACGTAGTCTATGGAAATAATTCCATTTTTCAGCAAGTCCTTTATTGTATTATGGCGTCGTCTTATATGTCGAGACTTGCCATTATATATTTGATTCTTTGCTCTCGTGAGAGCAGCCATACTGTCACAATGGATACAAATGGCAGTCACGGGTTTTGGCCACAACGGAATACCTTCTAGGAAGCTCTTTAGCCATTCGGCTTCTTCAGCGGCTTTATCTAAAGCTACAAATTCTGCTTCCATAGTTGATCTTGTATTCACCGTTTGTTTGGATGATTTCCATGAGACCGATGCTCCACCAAGTGTAAACACATATCCACTTGTGGACTTACTCTCCGAATGGTTAGAGATCCAATTGGCATCACAATACCCTTCTAGAACGGGAGGGTATTTCGTATAGTGTAACCCGTAATTCATTGTATACTTTAAATATCTAAGCACTCTCACTAGTGCATACCAATGATCCTTTCCGGGATTATGTGAGTACCGACTTAGTCTACTCACACTATATGCTATATCCGGTCGTGTGCAATTCATGATATACATCAAGCTTCCAAGAACTTGTGTATATTTCAATTGAGCCACACTATCTCCTTGATTCTTCTTCAATTGCCTAGAAGGATCAAATGTAGTCACCACTGGTTTATCATCATAGTGACCGAACTTTCGAAGTATGTTCTCAACATAGTGAGATTGGGTAAGGATGTAACCATTTGGATTTCTTTGAATCTTTATACCAAGGATCACATCTGCTACTCCCAAATCCTTCATATCAAACGAGGAGTGCAACAACTTCTTGGTTTGATTGATTACATCCAAGTTCGATCCGAAGATGAGCATATCATCTACATACAAGCATATAATGACATATGCATTTTTGTATTGCTTCACATAGACACACTTATCACACTCATTTATTTGAAACCCGTTTGATATCAACGTATTATCAAACTTTTCATGCCATTGCTTTGGCGCTTGCTTAAGTCCATAAAGGGACTTGATCAACTTACAGACTTTGTTTTCTTGACCTTTGACAACAAATCCTTCCGGTTGTTGCATATATATTTCTTCGTCTAACTCTCCATTCAAGAAGGCAGTTTTCACATCCATTTGGTGTATTTCCAAATTGTGAATCGCTGCTATGGCCATCAACATACGTATAGACGTTATTCTTGTGACCGGAGAGTAGGTATCAAAGAAGTCTTGACCTTCCTTTTGTCGATAACCTTTGGCAACTAGTCGAGCTTTGTATTTCTCTATAGTGCCAACGGGTCTCAACTTCCTCTTGAATATCCATTTATGACCTATTACTTTATGACCCGGAGGTAGGTCAACCAATCTCCATGTATTGTTTTGTACTATGGAGTCTATCTCACTATGGATTGCCTCTTCCCAATAAGGTGCCTCGGATGATTCCATGGCAGCCTTATAAGATAAAGGTTCTCCTTCAACATTAAAGGTCATAAAATCAGGACCAAAGTCTTTGGCTACTCTACCACGTTTGCTTCTCCTTGGTTCCAATTCTTCTTGAACTTTGGAGGTTTCACCTTCACGTGGTTGATTACTTTCATTTGTTTCAATTGAAGTGTGTGTGTCATCATGCAACCTTTTCCTTGAATTAGAGGTTTGATCCTCTTTTTCTTTTTAAGGAAAGGTGGTCTCAAAGAATTCCGCTTCCGCAGATTCTATGATAGTGTTATTGCTTATGTCATTTACACAAGATTTAAATACTAAGAATCTATAGGCAGCACTATTAAGAGCTGGTCCAATATATACACAATCAACGGTTTTAGGTCCAAGTTTTGTCCTTTTCGGTAAATGGGCTTGAACCTTCGCAAGGTAACCCCACACTTTCATCCTTTTGTAGGACGGTAATCTCCCTTTCCATAATTGATAAGGGGATTTCTCACTCTTCTTGTGGGGGATCCTATTTAGGATCATATTCGCAGTAAGACACGCTTCACCCCATAAATGGTATGGAGCTCCGGACGTGATCAACATTGAATTTATCATGTTCTTCAATGTTCGGTTCTTCCGCTCGGCCACTCCGTTTTGTTGAGGAGTGTATGGAGCGGTAGTTTGATGAACAATGCCATGTGTAGCACAAAATTCTGCAAATTCATGGGATTCATATTCTACTCCCCGATCCGATCTTAGAATTTTGATTTTCTTGTCGAGTTGATTCTCGACTTCGGCCTTATAAGTTTTAAACATGTTTAAGGCCTCATCCTTTGTATGGATTAGATACACATAGCAAAACTTACTGCAATCATCAATGAAGGTAATGTAATAGTTTTTACCTCCTCGTGAAGGTGTTGCCTTGAAATCACATAAGTCAGTGTGAATCAACCCAAGTACTTCATTTGATTTTTCAACAGACTTGTGTGGATGGTTTGTGAATTTAGCTTCTACACAAACTTCACACTTAGTCAATTTATCAAAGGAACATTTAGGAATCATGTCAAGTTTGATCATTCTTTGAATTGATCTTAAGTTGACATGTCCTAATCTCGAATGCCAAAGATTAGAAGGAGCAATCATGTACATAGAACTAGCACCGCTAGGGCCTGCCTTATTATTATTAACATTGGCGGCATCAAAGCTATTTACAACGCTTAACTTGAAGAGCCCCTCATGGAGGTAGCCCTTCCCAACATACGCACCACCTTTGGTGATGACAACCTTATCAGATTCTATTACAATTTTGAACCCTTTCTTACTTAGAACAGGGCCAGAAATCAAGTTTTTGGTAATGCTAGGTACATGTACAACATCATTTAACAAAAGATCTTTACCGAAAGTCAACTTCAAGTTGACCTTCCCCCTTCCTTCTATCTTCGCAGTCGATGCGTTCCCCATGAACATCGGCTCCCCATCACTCACTTTTTGGTAGGATGCAAACAAGCTTTCCGAATTGCAAATGTGCCGAGTAGCCCCGGTGTCGATCCACCAATCCATCGTGTTGGTAACCATGTGGGCTTCAATTACACCAACGAACTCGTTCGGAGAGTGGGTGAGATTGGCATGACTAGTAGATGCCCCATTTCCTCCACCACCACTTCCTCCGGCACCACCATGATCACGCTTGTATCGACAATCCTTGGCTCGGTGTCCCGGCTTGCCACACACCCAACAACATGTCATCCTCTTGAATTGTTTCTTTTGTGGGGCCAAGGGGCCTTTTCCGGTGTTGAAAGGCCTCTTGGGTGCAATTCCCTTTCCCTTGAATTTTGGGAATTTCGACTTGGATGAACTACCTTCAATCATGTTGGCATGTGGTTCGATTTGAATGGCATCGGCTTTGTCATTGAGTCGGTTGTCTTCCTCAACACGGATTTTGAGGAGCAATTGTTCAAAAGTAATTTCCTCCGTAAGATGCTTCAAGTATAACTTGAAGTTATTCCACGACGGAGGAAGTTTGTCAATGATAGCACCGATCACAAAGTTTATATTAAGCCCCATACCTTCAACATCGAGTTCGTGGACAAGAATTTGCAATTCTTCTACTTGTTTTACCACGGGCTTCGAGTCAATCATCCGGTAGTGCAAGAACTTTCCCACTGCGAATCTCTTGGAACATGCCACTTCAGTTTTGTACTTGGCATCCAAAGATTCCCAAATTTCCCTTGCCGTTGTGCAAGTGGAATATATGTCGTAGAGGGAATCGTCGAGAGCATTCAATATATAATTTCTGCAATTATATTCGTTCGTTCTCCATGTCTCGACCGATCGTTCATGAGCGGATACTTGTATTTGTGACGGTGCCGCCCCGTCCGTCCCTACCAGAAGATTTGCCGGTGGCTCTTCCTCAGTGAGTACGTTGGCAACACGAAGAGTTGTCAAGTAGAACAACATCTTTTGTTGCCATCGTCGGAAGTCCGAACCCTTGAATTTCTCGGGTTTCTCCACATGACTTTTCATCATAGATTGATCCATCGCTCCTTAACAAAATTTTTGTCTTAGATTGTTAGGAGTAATCAATCTTACATATGTATTATGTATACAATTGGACAGAAAATTGAAAAGAAGAAAAGAATTTCTTGTATAAACTTTGTTTTTACATCATAAACAAATAAGAAACGAAGAACGTCAATGAAATCTTACTTGAATCGAAGATATCGGAATCGATTGAGGCCTGCACGAAGCAGTGTCCTAAGACAAAATTTCGCCGGTGGTACGGGCGTTGTCTAGAGGATACAACAATCGAATTCAAGTCAATACTTGAATCTATCGAATCATCATCATGTTTGGCGAAGAACGAGAAGGAGAGAAACCAGAAATATGAGAGAAAAATCGTCTGAAAAACTTATGAAAAACGAAGGGAATGTGCAGGTATTTATACGTTGCTGCAACCAACCGACATAAACTGCCAGGGCATCCGCGCTAGTTGCGGCGCGGGTAAAGTCGCGCGGAAAGGCGCGCCGTTATCCGCGCCAGATCCTGCAAGCATACCACACACTCGTTCTTCAATCGTTGAATCTCGACCCCATCGAGACCCCAAGGCCCAAATCTTTGACATTAAATATGTATATTCATGTCAAAGAGAGCCCACCAAGAACACCACACACCTAGCCCAAGCAATTAAATGATTCATTTAATGCTCTCAAGTTTGGGTTTATTAAGTGGTGTAAACTTTGCCTTGGCTCCTATGTGGGATTAGTTTTCTCACTTCTCAACTAAGTTCCAACAGGCATGGCATTCTTAGAGATTAGGGCGACTCCAAGACTTAGACTACTGACTTAGATAGAGCTCGGCTGTGGACTTTGTAGACTTCCGCTGTCATTTTGATTAAGCTCGTTATTGATGTATTGAACAAGTTAAACTTTTGTAATGTAAAACGCTTAGTTCTATGATTTAATGCCTAGTAAGTTTTTGGGACGTTACAGTAATGTTGTCTATATTAAACATTTTTTCAGACAAGTGACAATAGAAGCAAAAAAGTAATCCATAAATCTCATGTATGAACTTGAATCATCGATTTATTTTGCATTAAAAAGACCCTTCTGACCCTATTTAGATATTCCAAAACATTTCGAGCCAAGAAACAAGTAATATGATTAAGAGTGGCGTACAATCATGTAAAAGCATTTGGGAGGATACCAAACAAGATTTTAGTAGTTATTGTTAATTAAAGATGAAAACAAAATCTCTCTCATATTTAATGCCATTGTCGTTCCTATATCATGATAACATGAAGTAAAAGGGTACTTAATACATGAATTAACGGGTGTACCATGAGTTTAGCAATTAAGTACGCCAAATACTCATAATGTCATAGAATTGAATGCAAATGATAGACACAAAAGACATGAATTTGATAATTGAGGTGCCATGCTAGTTTTTGAGCACCTCGTAAAATTATGGGGTTTTAGAATTAACAATCAAACAAACGTTCTAATAGCCCTGAAGGAATGTGAACCGGTGACATATGGGAAGCAAGCCAAAGGCTTTGGCAATTAAGCTACCTCAAAAAGTCACTTATTGTTTAATACATTACATAAAAAAATACAGATTTATTTTAAGAATTTTGAGCCAAGGATATATAATGGAAGGGCATTGTAGTACAAGTCCCACACCGGTTCACAAACCATTCTTATGGCCTACTTGTTTTGATAAGATGTGCATTATTAATTGTGCATTATGTTTTATTGATTTAACCGAGAATGATGTTACGTTTTAATTTTCATAATCAAATTACTTTTTAGGGATTAAGGGGGTGTTTGGGATTGCTTATTTTTTAAAGTTTTTATCAATTTATGTCGTGCTAAAAAGGAGTTGGGGGTAAAAATGTAATTTAGACAAATAAGTTATAAGCAATTTTAAATAAGTTAGAATGAATTAACTTATCAAAAACAACTTATTTGTGGTGGGAAAAAGTTATAAACACTTTTCTTTTTTTTCAATCCAAACACTAAAAATAGTTTATTTACGGTGAGGAAAAACAATAAGCAAATAAGTTCAAAAAATAAGCAATCCCTAACACCCCCAAGGTTTTTTGCGTGCATATTTGTTGGATACAATTATCATTGGGCCACTAAGGGCCTGTTTGTTTTTGGCTTAATGAGCTTAATGGCCTGTATGGCTTATTCGGTCAGCCATACAGGGGTGTTTGGTAGTGACTTAATGATTTAGAAGAGAGCTTACCGAATAAGATTTTAGAGGGAACCCTTATGGACTCAGACATCACATTTCCATCCCTACCCCTTCTCCCATCTCTCTCGATCTTCTTCTCCCATCTCTCTCGATCGAAACCTAACTCTTTGCTTCAAGATTGAAACGTGATTCCCTGCTTCTCCCATCTCTCTCGATCTGCTTCTCCATCTCTCTCGATCGAAACCTAACTCCTGCTTCAAGATCGAAGGTTCAAAGGTCTCACTCGATCGTTCCGGTGTTAGAAGGGAAAAAAGCGTTACCAACCAGAAACGAAGAAGAAAACCACACAGATCTAAACTGATCTGAGGTAAAATCGACAGCAACAAAAGAAGATCTTCGACCAAACCGATTTAAACGACCTGAGATAAAAAACGATAGCAACAAAAAGTATCTTCGACCAGAGACAAGATATCATCAATTATATTAAAACCATCTGCAAGTTGCTGATTTTAGGGATTTGATATTTGGGTTTGATTTCTTGTAAGTTGCTGATTTTAGGGATGGTTTGTTCATAATTTTCAATGTGCAGATGGTTTGTTCATAATTTTCTTATGGTTTGTGCAGATGGTTTGTTCATAATTTTCGGATGGTTTGTATAGATGGTTTGTTCATAAAAAAATTATCAATTTTCTGATGGTTTGTGCAGATGGTTTGTTCATAATTTTGGAGATCAATTCATTCATCTTGGGTTTTGTTTTGCTTGCAATGTTGTCAAGAGATCAATAAAACAAGAAACAACCAGAAGGGTAAAATAGTCAATCTTGACATTCAGACCGTTTGTTCAGCATAACAAACAAACAGCAAGATATCATAATCTATACAGACATCTATATCCACACAAGACTTAATGAAAAACCAACCAAACATCCCCTAAATGTTTTTGTATATTTATTTATTAGATAGAATAATCAAGTTAAATTAACAATTGTAGTGAAATAAGGCACACAAGAAACTATAAAATAAATTGTCGTTTATTGGATAATATTTTTGGTCATCAATTTTTCTTGTTGATGAATGTTCATTGAATAAGAGTCGTCATTTTCAGTTACCATAAGATTTGGTTTTGGTCTTGTTTCCTAACATTTAATATAAAATTATTAATTCTTGTTATAATCATTTGACCTTGTAAAAGTTTTATTGGTGTATGGGCCACTAAATGTAGGTTGGGCCTAACGGGCCTTAGGTAGAAAATGAGATGGTTAATTAGGGTTCGAAAATATGTACCGTACGGAATCAAAATCATGGATAGCGAAGCCATAGACAAAACAGAGGAGTAGATCAAAATCATCTTCTTGTCCACGAGCTCTCGAAAATCAAAATTATGGAATCGGCTTTTAGTTTCAGACGGCTTCCAATCCAACTAGGCCATCTTCGTTTCGTCCACAGCAGTCCCCAATAAACTCAGATAATCGGTTCGTCTTTTAATTTCAGTTGGAATTATTTTTTGTTTGATAATTCGAGTATTTGAACGAGATTCCAAAGTTCTTGCTTCATACAACACAATTGTAATTGTAGAAACTTGGTAAGAATCTCTTGTGATCCAAATGAAGCAGTCCGGTGGACGGATTTCAGTTCAAATCCAACAAGGTTCTTTTTTTTTATGGAAGAGGTTGTTTTTGCATCCAGAATTTTCAACTCAATGTTTGCTTTCGTGTTATTTGTAAACGTGATTCATCGTGTTTTGTTCCGTTGTTCATACTTTTGATGTATGGTGGAGTTTTTGGTTGATTGTGAATTTAGGGTTTCTGGAATTCGTGATCTTAACTTTTAACATTGAGTAATGGTTATAATTATTGGTTAATTGTGGTGTTTTGGCAAGTTAATTTGAGTAATAATTGGGGAATTTGTAACAATTAAACTCGTGTTTATAGGCAACTGGAGCTGAGTATGGAGAGAAGGTTTTGGGACATTCATAGGAAGTGTAGTTAATTGGAATAATTATTATCAAATTCATTATTAACATCATCTTGTTTTCTTGGACTGTAGGCAATAGTAACAGAGGAAGATGGCATGGGTTCTATGGCTCATAGTCATAGGTTGCTCTCTGAAGCAGTAAAGGTTATTATTCTTCAAAATCCAAAATCTGCAATGGTTCTTACAGTTATTGAAACTACATGTTAATGTGATACATTGTTTTCACTTGTTTGGTAACGCATTCGACTATTTAGGCATTTCACTACAGACGAAGAATCGTGTGGCAAGTTGAGGTTAACGTGAGAAACGTGAGAAGTGGATCTGATCCATTGATCAATTTTAATCAAATGCATCTCCATGAATTGCGGCTTAGAAGATAATTGATCTGGTCTCAGTGCATCTCATCCTAATGTGCATCCATTTCTCCTCCAACGGTTCATAACCACTTCTCACATTCCTCATGTTAATCTTAACTTCTAACCGGAACACAACCCTACATAACTATTCATCCATATAAAATCAAGCATGGGATCACGTGAGAAGTGTCATATTTGGTGAGAAGTGTGAGAAGTGCTTTTAAACCATTGATCACTTTTAATCAAATACCCCCATGAATTGCAGCTTAAAAGGGAATTGATCCAGTACATCACGGTGTATCTTTTCTCGATGCATTTTATCCTAATGTTCGTTCATTTCTCACCCAACGTTTGATACCCATTTCAAATGCTTCTCACCAAATTGGGCACTTCTCACCGGAACCCAACCCTATAAAATCAAATCTAAGGGGGCGTTTGGTTCATTTTAAGGAATGAGAATGAAAATGAAAATGGGAATGCAGGAGAATGGGAATAGGAATGAGCATTCCATTGATGCTGTTTGGTTAAACCAATATAATTAATAAAAAATATTTTATATAAACTTTTTAATACAAATATGTGACTTCCAACGTGAAAATAAAAAATATTTTTCATTCAACATCGAGAAATGAAGGGGACCTATGAGAAAAAATGACTAAGCGGGAATAAAATTTTCATTCCCCCCAATTTGGTCAGGAATGGAAATTAATGGGTTTGGGGTAATGATTCCATTATGTTATATCAAACCAAACAACAGTTTTCATTATCATTCCTATTCCTTACCCCTCAATACCTCCAACCAAACACCCCTAAATGTGGTTGAGTACCTAACATTATATCCTCAATGTGGATGTCATGTTGTTAAGTTATATTGTAGTTTTTGATTACGTGAACAAGATATTACGTCAAAATCACCGATATCACGTAAACTAAAACCCTTTTTCTTCAGCAACTACCAAACCATTCTGACTTCTCAACCATTTTTGCGGTTTTCCCTTGAACCTGACCATCTATATATATAAAAGAAGCCTAATGCATTTTACTATTTTTCATGATTGCTGCTTAGGTAATGGAGTCTACAGAGAGATGCAATGGAGTCTCAACACGTTATCGGTTTTCTTATATGGCTGGAAAATGCAGGATATACTTCTCACAACCATTCCAAGTCCAAGACCATCACCTGTTTTGTTTTACGCAGCCTAGAAGTGGTGAATGAGACGGTACGATTTTTACAATTTTTGGCAAAAATGCCAATATCTGAACAGGCTGTGATCGAATTACCAGAACTCACGGAGTTTCTTGATCGAAGATTGATAATTTTGGAGGACTTCCGTCGTGACGGGGATGCAATTTTTTGAGCAGTTACTCTATCGCGTTTGATCTCTCGGATAAAGCCTTCCATGACATCATGGAAGACTATATCAGGCAGCGGCGTTCACTGATTCCACCAGACATTATTCCAATTCATCCTATTGTGCCACAAGAAAATAAGACCATCTTCCTCACCTTTTTGAGAAGCCGCCTCGTCTCTGAAATGGAGCTGATTTATTATTTCACGAGGTAAACATGGTACAATATTAACATCAAACATTATTATGGGGGTGTTTGGGATTGCTTATTTAAAACAACTTATGCTTTTTTATAAAATTGTTTATCAACTTATCTTGTGTCAAATTGGAGTTTTATATAAAAAGTAAATTAGGTTT
This sequence comes from Saussurea involucrata, assembly GCA_033807775.1. Classification (NCBI taxonomy): domain Eukaryota; kingdom Viridiplantae; phylum Streptophyta; class Magnoliopsida; order Asterales; family Asteraceae; genus Saussurea; species Saussurea involucrata. Next base: position 10,036,851 of record CM066322.1, on the reverse strand, counting down.
CAAGGCTAATAAGTTGTTTTCAATAAGTTAGAATCATTTGACTTATTAAAAAGTGCTTATCACCGGTATAAGCACTTTTCCCCCTCATCTAAACACTCAAAAGTGTTTATCACCTCATGGATCAATCCGGAATGGTGGTGTTCCGGATTGATCTATGGATACGGATTCAATAAAATTACCAAACTCGCTGATGAAGAAATTAAACATAAAATGTTAAAAACTAAAATAAAATTCATGATATATATTATTATTCATAATAGGGTTTTTGATAATATTGTACCATATATATCTCGTGAAATAATAAAGCAGCTCCATTTTAGAGACGTGGCGGCTTCCTAAAAGGTGAGGAAGATGGTTCTATTTTCTTGTGGCACAACAAGATGAATTGGACCAAGGTTGTAACACCCTACTTTTTAATCTTGTTAAAATTTGATGTTTTAAATTTTAAATATAAAAGTTTTAATTTTATTAAAAACATTAAATAGATTTTCAGCAGTAGCTATAGCCTTCATAGAATGCACATTTGACCACTAATAAGAAGCTTACAAGTGTCCTACAAACCTATGCATGAGGAAGCTAAGCTATTTGGGTGACAAAGCAAGCCTAGTAACATGATTCAGCACCCTAATGATGAGTTGTGAAGGCTAAATTTGTGAATTGGCAAAGCTACTTATTAACAAGTACAACCTAGAAGCTCGACAAAGCAACCTAGTGATAGGCGGGTTTACACCCTCCTTTGACTAACCGCAAGTGTACGGTGTCGTCTCAAGTAATATGTACGGAAGTACGAGTATCGAACCCAAAGGAACCAGGTGTTAAGTACCAAAATGACTGTATTAACTATTAACTGAGCGGTCGAAAATTGGTTTGGTTTGAATTTCTGAAAAACTAAACTATTTAAAGCATACGAAAACGTCGGAATAGTTGATTAAGTGGAATGTTAAGAGAGAAGGAGGGTTGGAGTCTAAATGGCTCAATTAATAAGAATTTAAAGTAGTTTATGATTGGTTCTAATGCTCAATGAATTGCAAAACCCAATCTCGTTGCACTTTTTCAAGCTACAAAGAAAATTAACTTAATTAGAGTTGCTTATCTCTCGATCTCACAATTAAATTAAGTTAATGAAAAAGGTTTAGAACACAACACCGAAGGAATTGGTATATCTCTATCCAATTCCTATCGGTGGCTATTGAATCCGACCTCAATCTCGAGGCTTCTCTCGAACGAACTTAAGAATTGTAAAATCATTTAACAAGTGATCAATTGGTTAAACGCAATAAGAACAATTTCAAAAGCTTTATCCATCTATTAAAACCAAAACACAAATCATCCAAAGTCTACATCTATGAACCAACCATCATCCAACCCCCAACATGTAGTTTAGCTCATGTTGGGGGTGTGTAAAAGAAACCGAAAGGTTACAAAAGATGTAAAAGAATTCATAGTTCGAAAAGTTCTAGAGAAGATGATAAATAACTCCTTGAGAAGAATCCCCTTCAATCTCACGTACTCGATCGTCTTTGATTTCTTGTCCCAATCTGTTTCCTTCGTGTCTTCCTCTTCAAAAATCTCTAATTTCCTTCCAAAAATCGCCCTTGGCCAGCCGTTTTCGTCTGAAAGTGAAAAGTGTCTCAACCCTAGCTGCAGGAAATGTTTTAGTAAACTGGACGTCGGGGCCAACACCGACGCGGATTGACTAAAAAAAGATGAATAAAAAAAGATTTTTTTTAAAAAAATAAAAAATAAAAAATAAAAATGAAGTCTCCAATCGGGAGCTGAAATACATCCTTGAGAAGACGGTGAACGCATCAAGGAAATAGTGGTCGTTGAGATTAGAGGACGCCTTATGGGCATATCGGACCGCCTTCAAGACTCCAATCGGAACCACTCCATACCGGTTGGTGTTCGGCAAATCTTGTCACCTACCAGTCGAGTGGGAGCACAAGGCATATTGGGCTGTACGGCGGTTGAACATGGATATGGGAAAAGCCGGGCATAAGCGTTTGTTACAATTGAACGAGCTGGACGAGATTCGACAAGATGCGTATGAGAATGCCGTTATTTACAAGGAGTGCACGAAGAAATTTCACGACCAACCCTTACGAACGAAGGTAATTCATCCAGGTATGCAAGTATTATTATTTAACTCTCGTTTGCGTTTGTTTCCAGGAAAATTGAAGACCAAGTGGTCGGGACCGTTCAAGGTAGTGGAAGTGTTCCCTTACGGATCGGTGGAGCTAGAAGGGACGGACGACCAACGATTCAAAGTGAATGGTCAGCGGATGAAACCATTATGGGAGGTGAAGTTACGGGAGTCTTGAGCGTCTACCTCGATGAGCATACAGAGTGATTGAGTGAGAAGTCGTGCCACAACATTAAATACGGGGTTTGGTGGGAGGCAACCCACCGTAGGTTAGTATTACGTTTTAATTTCTTGTATTTAGATTTGTTTTAATTATTTGTGTGTTTGTTTTGTTCCTGGGAAGTCCTTTCGATTGCTTCGGTAAGTGATGGTGAACGGAATAGGAAAATGGGGTGAAAATCAGCAAATACTGACCGGCGCCAGTCTCGACTGGCGCAGAATCAACGCGGGTGAAAATTGCAAAAACCAACAGAGGTCGGCGCCAGTCTTGGCGCAGCCCAACTGGCGCCACCATCGGCACGGGAAAAAAAGCAATACAAATAGTAGCCGGCGCGAGGGATGGCGCGGTTCCATCAGCGTCAACATCGGCGCGGACACAAAAAAATAGAAATCGAACAGTGCTTGGCGCAGGTCACCGCGCGACCCAATTGGCGCCAGTACCCGCGCGGAAGCCCTCTGACAGGTATAAAACCCCCTTTTTGCGATTTTCAGCCATTTTTCACAAACCCTAGCCTTGCATACGTCGTTTTGCTCCTAAAAACATATCCCTTCTCCGATTTCAACCTCCAATCTCAAGGACTTTTCAAGTTTTCATCATCTTCTCATCCACAAAGATCAAAGGAAACATGGTGCGTACAAGGCCGGATGCCCCCGGTAGGTGGTTCCGCTATTATCAAATGACCCCGCTGCACGAGCAACAATAACGCAGGAACCTCACATAAATTTCAATGATCGTATAGCGAAATTCGAGGAGAGGACAATCCACCCCGAGCGGAGGATGAAGATAGATGAGATCCCAAACCCACGGGTCCGAGAGATCGCGATTCAAAGGGGATGGACCGAGTATGTGAGGGCGCCCGAACCGTTTGACCCGGAACTCGTGCTGGAATTTTATGCGGCTATGGTGTCGCCCGCTTTCGGAGAACACCACACAGTCGTCGTACGGGGGAGGAGAGTGCAGATCACTATAGAGGACATTTGCAATCACTATCGGGTACCTCGTCACCAAGAACTGGACGCGACTTATGGCATACCACCCATCCCGGGCGTGGGCCAGAACGAGACACATAGTGCTGTTATCGCATCAGCGCTGCGATAGAGCGGACGTGACAGCTGGGTTGCAAATGTGGATGAGATTAAAAAAAGTGAACTCCGACCCGAGATCGGGGTATGGCTGCAGTTCAAAAGGGGAGCTTGGCCCCGTCCACACATTACACCAATGCCGATCCATACGTGGCCCGCATTCTATATTGCATCCAACACAACATGCCACTTAATGTTGGACACATCATTATCCTCCATATGATAGATGCCGCATCCGAGCGTAACACAAATATTCTTCCATTTATCTGCCTTATCACTAAACTATGCAGGGATGCAGGTGTGGAGATCAGGGATACTCTACCCCCTCCATTGCCATTTGATCGGGTTACACACCGCGCCCAAATGGCGCCCGCCCGGAAGTTAGATGGGTAAAAGGCAGCCGCACGGGAAGAGATGGGTATACCGAAGGATGTGGATGATGTTGACGTGGACGACGCCAACTACGACCCGGATATGGACGAGGGAGAAGCCCCCATACCGACAGACATCGAGGGTGTGGTCCGCCACTTAAATCGCCGCTTGGACTTGTTTCAGACAGAGATGCGGACCGGGCTCGAAGGCATCCGTCGGAGTATCGCGGGAGGTGCAGATGCAGACGCGGCGGGTCCTTCCAACCCGCAGGCGGCCCGTAGAGTGAGGAGGCAGCAACCGGGCGGACAACCATCTTCTAGACGACGAAATCGGGAGGAATGAAGACGGTTCGTTTTCATTTTTCTTTTTGTTATGATATTCTATATTTTGTTGAATGACTGTACTATAATTCGCACAAGTTATTTTGGATGATTGTAATAGACATTTTTACACATTGGGGACAATGTGTAGTTAGGTTTGGGGTGGTAGTTATGGTGTCATTTGATGATCTTTATCATATCTTAGGAAATTAACGAAATTGCGGTTATGATTGAATTCTTTTCTGACTTACCGTCGGTAATAAGTAGAACACCACATTTTGAGGATTGAATATGTGAGGGATAATATAGCATTGAAGGAGACCTGAACGATTGTATGAATTAGGGACATTAGTGGAGACCACCCAAAAGTGAGATTCGAGCCTAAATTGACTCGTTTCATTTCGAGGGATTTAAATACATAAGTCTTATACATTTTTTCGAATTCCTTGTCGTGATTATAGATTGATCTCGCTATAATTTTGCATTGAGTATCAAAGACGACGATCGGGATATTAGGTAAGGGTATAGTAACCGTATCGTGTGGGCCTTAAGAGATGATTCCAGGCATTGTGTGAAATTTGTAAACCTGTATTTATCTATCGGCCCCTTGAACCATTTTGTATGCACCCAAGCCCCTTTGCAGCCAAACACTCACCTAATTTTTCATTCCGGACCCACCATTTAACCCAAGCTAAGAGCCTTAGCCAACCCTCATCCAAAAATGTGTCAATCACAAAGCGGGGACGAACAATGGAAGGTGGAGCAAAAAGAGAAGTGCAGGCCAGTCATGAAGATAAATTGGGTCGTAGCAACCCAAGAAATAGAAAAGAGGGCCAATGATGCCCTACTAAAAAAAATAAAAATAGTTAGCTATCCGCAGCAGTGTAATTGTATCTGCGACAGTTAAATAAAAAGGGTCAAAGGGACTCCATAGATGGCAAAAAGGGCCAAATGACAGAGATGAAGCAACACGGTTCGAAACTGCTAAGGATTGACACATTTAGGAAGAGGGTTGGCTAAGGCTCTTGGCTTGGGTTAAATGGTGGGTCCGGAATGAAAAATTAGGTGAGTGTTTGGCTGCAAAGGGGCTTGGGTGCACACAAAATGGTTCAAGGGGCCGATAGATAAATACGGGTTTACAAATTTCACACAATGCCTGGAATCATCTCTTAAGGTCCATACGATACGGTTACTATACCCTTACCTAATATCCCGATGGTCGTCTTTGCCACTCAATGCAAAATTATAGCGAGATCAATCTATAATCACGACAAGGAATTCGAAAAAGTGTATAAGACTTATGTATTTAAATCCCTCGAAATGAAACGCGTCAATTTAGGCTCGAATCTCACTTTTGGGTGGTCTCCACTAATGTCCCTAATTCATACAATCGTTCGGGTCTCCTTCAATGCTATATTATCCTTCACAGATTCATTCCTCAAAATGTGGTGTTCTACTTACTACCGACGGTAAATCAGAAAAGAATTCAATCTTAACCGCAATTTCGTTAATTTCCTAAGACATGATAAAGATCATCAAATGACACCATAACTACCACCCCAAACCTAACTACACATTGTCCCCAATGTGTAAAAATGTCTATTACAATCATCCAAAATAACTTGTGCGAATTATAGTACAATCATCCAACAAAATATAGAATAACATAACTGTAATACCCCGGGTAAGTTCGTTAGTTAAAATCCCTTTCCGTTAAATAAAGTTAACTTTAAAATTTGAGGTTTAGGGTAAGTTTAGGTAAATTTACAAGTTAAGGGTGTTTGGGTCATTGTTGAATAGTTTAAGGGCTGAAATGGTAATTAAGTTTGATATTATCACATTATACTCCAGATATTTTCATAACCCAGCAAACAATCAGTGTGTGTGTGTGTGTTTGAGACAAAAGAAGAGGAAGAAGGAAAGAAAGGTTAGGGATTCAAATTGGTTGCTTGGAAGTGATTTCTAAGGTATGTTCCTTTACATTTTATGTTTGTAATTGATAGTAGAAGGTTTCTATCGGATTAGAATAGTTGATTTCAAGCCTGATAGTAATTCCAGTCGAATCTGGGTAAGAATTGCATAAACCGACAGAGGTTTCCGGACACTTTATGGTAGTGTCCGGTAGTCTTGTTGAAGGTGACCGGTAATTTCTATGGCTAGTGTCCGGACGAACACGTATCTGGTAAGTATCTCTTTTCTATAGTTTCCGGATGATTTATGTTACCGGGTAGTATCCGGGTTACTTCGGTTTTCGGATGGCGTCCGGATTATTGATGTTGTCCGGAAACTTATGCTGTCCGGATTGGTCTTGTTGTCCGGATAGTTCTGTAGTATCCGGTAACCTTAGCTGTTTGGTCACTTTTGGAGGATTTAAGTTATCTCGAGTTCTTAGCTTAGTATGTCTTATGTGTTTATTCAGTAAGGGGATATTTGTATTTAATCTGTTTCAGACTCAGTGGATTTGGATTGAAAGACTGGATCTTTGAAAAAGGCTTGGAAGAGTTGTAATAAAGCAATTAGGTGAGTTTTACTTTAAAAACGTTTTCAAACCGGGATACATATATATAAATATATATATGAGATGGATATGTGGTAGGAACGTGATGACGTGTTTATAAATGACAATATGATATATTGAGATATATATTGTATTTATATGTATATTGCACTACACGAGTATACGTTAGCCGAACTAATAGTCGGTGGAGTTTTGGCTGTAATTGTCGTACGACGGTGTTGGCTGTAATTGTCGTACGGTGGAGTAATTGATTAGTTGGCTTGCAACCAACTAATTTGGCCATGTGAACTTGTGAAGGATGAGTGGTACACGATGCACGAGTCTTATTTGGTATATAAGTATTTGTGATATATGTGTGTTTTTACAAAAAAGATTATTAAACTGACAAGGATTATCTCACTAGACCGTTTGGTCTAATCCTCATTTTGTTTTCAAAAATATGTATTCCAGGTTCAAGAAGGTATAAAGGAAATGATAAAGTGTAGGATGCGGTTGATAGCTGGCGAAGATTAGGAAAAGCTTATGTTTTGTATTGTATAGTTTTGAGACTATGAGACCGTATGTGAATTATTATGTTTCTTTTGTTATGAATGTAACGATGTTATGCAATATATATTATTTGTTGTATGTTTGGGAAACCGGGTCGTTACAGATGGTATCAGAGCCCTAGTTTAAGGGATTTAGGTATTCGTATCTGTACCTAGACTTAAACTGCATGTGAAGTAGGATGTCCCAGTTATTGTAGAACCTTGGGATGATTAAGTATAAAAGGCAGAAGGAACATAATGTAAGGTAATTTCATATTACACCTGGCCAGTGTAATTGTGATCTTACAGGTACATGTTTGAACTGGAATACCTTGTTATATGGGGTATGTGCTTACGTGTATATTAATCTTGTCTGAACCAACAGAATGGCAAGCGGTACTCGAAATACGAATAGAGAAGGAGGAGGAAATCCTAACAGAACGAATTCCACAGTCGGAACAAGGGGAAGAGGGGGAAAAAGAGGTAGGGGCAGAACTGGAGGTAGAGTTCAGGGGCGAGGTACCGAATTTGTTACACGAAATGATTTGACGGCGGAAATGGGAAGACTTCAAGCCAATATACAAGCTATGTTCGATGGAACTCGTCACACAGAAACTGGAATACCAGATTCTAGTCTGGAAGATGAGATGCCCATTACACATACTTCATACCGGTGCCAAGGAAGTGTGACTAAAATGTTTTTAAATTGCACACCCCCGGCATATTCAGGAGAAAGAGATCCAGTGAAGGCCATGAGGTGGCTGAAAGTAGGGGTGAGCAAACGGGCGGGTCGGGCGGTTCGGGCCGATTTTTGGCCAACCCGATCGGGTTCGGGTGGGGGGATCAGACCCCGAAACCCGCCCAAAGTATAATTCGGGTTTCGGGTGGAATCGGGTTCGGGTTGGGCGGGTTGGGCCAGATTCATTTTAAGCCCAATTCATTCCAATTCATTTTAAGCCCAATTTATAATTGATGATCTCGAGCAAATAAAAAAACCTACGGCTGCTATAATTAGTGTTAAACCAACCCCCAAACTTGCTATGATCCATCGAAATGGTACATAGGCCTTATGATCGTTCTGATTTACTGCATAAATAACAACATTAGTGAATTCCTCTCCTATAATCTCTAAGAAGAACACCATATGGTTGATGCAAGATATTTTTTTTTAAATAAGAAAATACAATATATATTTATATTTACAATTTATTAAATTAAAAAAATACATTTTTTTCGGGTTAATCGGGTTTCGGGCGGGTTCGGGTTCGGGAAAACCCAAACCGAACCGAACCGAAGTACCCGACATAAAAGATCGGGTTCGGGTGGAATCGGGTTCGGGTCCGTCGGGTGGCCAAAGTTCGGGTGGAATCGGGTTCGGGTCGGTCGGGTTAATCGGGTCGGTCGGGTTATGCTCACCCCTAGCTGAAAGAGATAGAAGCTGTCTTCAGGACCATCAAGTGTGCAGAAAAAGATAAAGTGCTATACGGAACCGCGATGTTGAAAGCAGATGCTCTATTTTGGTGGGAGGCTCTTATTACCTCTAGAGGATCTGATGTGTAGTCAGCTTTTACTTGGGACGAATTCACAACAACTTTCAAAGGACAGTTTTGTCCTCAAGTAACAGTTAGACAACTGGAAGAGGAATTCATGAACCTACATCAGAGAAGTTTATCGGTTAGGGATTACACTGTTTGTTTTCTGGAGAAGTCTCGCTTCGTGGAGTACTATGTTGCCACGGAGGCTCTGAAGATGGAAAGGTTTATTTTCGGGTTAAATTCAGAAATTAGAAATCTAGTGATTGCAAAAGGACCCGATACCTTCCCAGCCGCAGTAGATGCCGCGGAAAATGTGGAACGGAATAATAGGAGAGACGTTGGTGATAAGAGTACTGGAAAAAGAAAATTGGAAGAAATGACGTACGATTTGGAGGAATACGAATCCCCGAGGTTTGATAGTCATTCACCTTTCAGACCAGCTGAAAGACCATGTCCAAAATGCAACCGTGTTCATCAAGGAAACTGTTATGTGGATTCTCGAAGATGTTACAAGTGTGGGAAGACTGGTCACATTGCTAAGGACTGTCACGTAACTCGATTCTGTTTCGTTTGCAATTCCCCTGATCATATTCAGTCAGACTGTCCACGATGGAAAGTACAGCAGGGTAGTATGACGGTGAGACCAACGGGTGTTAGGTCGGGAGAGGTACAAGGGTCTGAGGTACCGAAAGCAAAAGGTCGTGTCTTCCAAATGAAAACACAAGAAGAGGAGGAAATTCCGGATGAAGTTACAGGTACATTTCTAATAAACTCTATACGTGCTAAGGTGTTATCTGACTTCGGTGCAAAATGGTTATTGGTATTTCCGTGCTTTTGTTGCTTATCTGTGTTAGAGATATAGGTGGGTGTGGGGTGTCTATTCAGTTAGTTTCTATGGTTTTGATTGAGTTCGAAGTAGTAGTGATAAGTATTCATACCTTTTCGCTTAACCGAATTTCGGGACGGAATTCTTTAAAGGGGGAGATAATGTAATACCTCGGGTAAGTTCATTAGTTAAAATCCCTTTCCGTTAAATAAAGTTAACTTTAAAATTTGAGGTTTAGGGTAAGTTTAGGTAAATTTACAAGTTAAGGGTGTTGGGGTCATTGTTGAATAGTTTAAGGGCTGAAATGGTAATTAAGTTTGATATTATCACATTATACTCCAGGTATTTTCATAACTCAGCAAACAATCAGTGTGTGTGTGTGTGTTTTTGAGACAAAAGAAGAGGAAGAAGGAAAGAAAGGTTAGGGATTCAAATTGGTTGCTTGGAAGTGATTTCTAAGGTATGTTCCTTTACATTTTATGTTTGTAATTGATAGTAGAAGGTTTCTATCGGATTAGAATAGTTGATTTCAAGCCTGGTAGTAATTCTAGTCGAATCTGGGTAAGAATTGCATAAACCGACAGAGGTTTTCGGACACTTTATGGTAGTGTCCGGTAGTCTTGTTGAAGGTGTCCGGTAATTTCTATGGCTAGTGTCCGGACGAACAAGTATCCGGTAAGTATATATTTTCTATAGTTTCCGGATGATTTATGTTACCGGGTAGTATCCGGGTTACTTCGGTTTCCGGATGGCGTCCGGATTATTGATGTTGTCCGAAAACTTATGCTGTCCGGATTGGTCTTGTTGTCCGGATAGTTATGTAGTATCCGGTAACCTTAGCTGTTTGGTCACTTTTGGAGGATTTAAGTTATCTCGAGTTCTTAGCCTAGTATGTCTTATGTGTTTATTTAGTAAGGGGATATTTGTATTTAATCTGTTTCAGACTCAGTGGATTTGGATTGAAAGACTGAATCTTTGGAAAAGGCTTGGAAGAGTTGTAATAAAGCAATCATGTGAGTTTTACTTTAAAAACGTTTTCAAACCGGGATACATATATATAAATATATATATGAGATGGATATGTGGTAGGAACGTGGTGACGTGTTTATAAATGACAATATGATATATTGAGATATATATTGTATTTATATGTATATTGCACTACACGAGTATACGTTAGCCGAACTAATAGTCGGTGGAGTTTTGGCTGTAATTGTCGTACGACGGTGTTGGCTGTAATTGTCGTACGGTGGAGTAATTGATTAGTTGCTTGCAACCAACTAATTTGGCCATGTGAAGGATGAGTGGTACATAATGCACGAGTCTTATTTGGTATATAAGTATTTGTGATATATGTGTGTTTTTACAAAAAAGATTATTAAACTGACAGGGATTATCTCACTAGACCGTTTGGTCTAACCCTCATTTTGTTTTCAAAAATATGTATTCCAGGTTCAAGAAGGTATAAAGGAAAGGATAAAGTGTAGGATGCGGTTGATAGCTGACGAAGATTAGGAAAGGCTTATGTTTTGTATTGTATAGTTTTGAGACTATGGGACCGTATGTGAATTATTATATTTCTTTTGTTATGAATGTAACGATGTTATGCGATATATATATATATATATATTATTTGTTGTATGTTTGGGAAACCGGGTCGTTACAATAAAAAAAGAAAAATGAAAACGAACAGTCTTCATTCCTCCCGATTTCGTCGTCTAGAAGATGGTTGCCCTCCCGGTTGCTGCCTCCTCACTCTACGGGCCGCCTGCGGGTTGGAAGGACCCGCCGCGTCTGCATCTGCACCTCCCGTGATACTCCGGCGGATGCCTTCGAGCCCGGTCCACACATCTGTCTGAAACAAGTCCAAACGGCGATTGAAGTGGCGAACCACACCCTCGATGTCTGTCGGTATGGGGGCTTCGCCCTCGTCCATATCCGGGTCGTAGTTGACGTCGTCCACGTCAACATAATCCACATCCTCCGGTATACCCATCTCTCGGCTGCCTCTTGCCCATCTAACTTCCGGGCGGCCGCCATTTGGGCACGGTGTGTAACCCGATCAAATGGTAATGGAGGGGGTAGAGTATCCCTGATCTCCACACCCGCATCCCTGCATAGTTTAGTGATAAGGTAGGGAAATGGAAGAATACATGTGTTCCGCTCGAATGCGACATCTATCATATGGAGGATAATGATGTGTCCAACATCAAGTGGCATGTTGTGCTGGATGCATATAGAATGCGGGCCACGTATGGATCGGCATTGGTGTAATGTGTGGACGGGGCCAAGCTCCCCTTTATTAACCGCAACCATACCCCGATCTCGGGTCAGAGATCACTTTTTTTATCTCATCCACCTTTGCAACCCAACTGTCACGTCCACTCCGTCGCAGCGCTGATGCGATAACAGGACTATGTGTCTCGTCCTGGCCCACGCCCGGGTTGGGTGGTATGCCATAAGTCGCGTCCCGTTCTTGGTGACGAGGTACCCGATAGTGATTGCAAATGTCCTCTATAGTGATCAGCACTCTCCTCCCCCGTACGACGATTGTGTGTTGTTCTCCGAAAGCGGGCGACACCAGAGCCGCATAAAATTCCAGCACGAGTTCCGGGTCAAATGGTTCGGGCGCCCTCACATACTCGGTCCATCCCCTTTGAATCGCGATCTCTCGGACCCGTGGGTTTGGGATCTCATCTATCTTCATTCCCTGCTCGGGGTGGATTGTCCTCTCCTCGAATTTCGCTATACGATCATTGAAATTTATGTGAGGTTCCTGCGCTATTGCTGCTCGTGCAGCGGGGGTCATTTGATAATAGCGGAACCACCTACCGGGGGCATCCGGCCTTGTACGCACCATGTTTCCTTTGATCTTTGTGGATGAGAAGATGATGAAAACTTGAAAGGTTCTTGAGATTGGAGGTTGAAATCGGAGAAGGGAGATGTTTTTGGGAGCAAAACGGTGTATGCAAGGCTAGGGTTTGTGAAAAATGGCCGAAAATCGCGAAAAGGGGGTTTTATACCTGTCAGGGCTTCCGTGCGGGTATCGGCGCCGATTGGGTCGCGCGGTGACCCGCGCCAAGCACTGTTCGATTTCTATTTTCTTTGGTCCGCGCCGATGTTGACGCTGATGGAACCGCGCCATCCCTCGAGCCGGCTACTGTTTGTATTGCTTTTTTTTTTCTCGCGCCGATGGTGGCGCTAGTTTGGATGCTCCAAGACTGGCGCCGACCTCTGTTGGTTTTTGCAATTTTCACCCGCGCTGATTCTGGCGCCAGTTGACTAGCGCCGAGACTGGCGTCGGTCATTGTTTGCTAATTTTCACCCCATTTTTCCTATTCCGTTCACCATCACTTACCGAAGCAATCGAAAGACGGACTTCCCAGGAACAAAACAAACACAAATAATTAAAACAAATCTAAATACAAGAAATTAAAACGTAATACTAACCTACGGTGGGTTGCCTCCCACCAAGCCTCGTATTTAATGTCGTGGCACGACTTCTCACTCTGTATGCTCATCGAGGTAGACGCTCGAGACTCCCATAACTTCACCTCCCAAATATGGTTTCATCCGCTGACTATTCACTTTGAATCGTTGGTCGTCCATCCCTTCTAGCTCCACCGATCCGTAAGGGAACACTTCCACTACCTTGAACGGTCCCGACCACTTGGTCTTCAATTTTCTTGGAAACAAACGCAAACGAGAGTTAAATAATAATACTTGCATACCTGGATGATTTACTTTCGTTCGTAAGCGTTGGTCGTGAAATTTCTTCGTGCACTCCTTGTAAATAACGGCATTCTCATACGTATCTTGTCGAATCTCGTCCAGCTCGTTCAATTGTAACAAACGCTTATGCCCGGCTTTTCCCATATCCATGTTCAACCGCCGTACAACCCAATATGCCTTGTGCTCCAACTTGACCGGTAGGTGACGAGATTTGCCGAACACCAACCGGTATGGAGTGGTTCCGATTGGAGTCTTGAAGGCGGTCCGATATGCCCATAAGGCGTCCTCTAATCTCAGCGACCAATCTTTCCTTGATGCGTTCACCGTCTTCTCAAGGATGTATTTCAGCTCCCGATTGGAGACTTCAGCCAATCCGTTGGCTTGTGGATGGTATGGAGTTGTTACTCGATGTTTGACTCATTATTTCTTCAGTAACGCTTCCAAGTAACGGTTGCAGAAATGACTCCCTCCATCACTGGTCAACGCTCTCGGCACCCCAAACCTTGTGAACACATGCTTCTTTAAGAACTGAATGACTGTCTTCGAGTCATTGGTTGGAGTAGCAACGGCTTCCACCCACTTCGATACATAGTCGACGGCGACTAGTATGTATTCATTACAGTATGATGGAGGGAAGGGGTCCATGAAGTCGATGCCCCATACGTTGAAAAGCTCAACTTCCACAAAGATTTGCATCGGCATCTCGTCCATCTTCGAAATGTTCCCACTCCGTTGGCATCGGTCACACTTGGAGATGAATTTCCTTGCGTCTTTGAACATCGTTGGCCAGAAAAATCCAGATTGCAAAATCTTTGCAACCGTACGGTCCGTGCTAAAATGACCTCCACATTCTAACGCGTGACAGAATGTGATGATATCATCTTTCTCCTCGTCCGGTACACAACGTCTGATCATTCCGTCTCCACACCTCTTGTATAAAAAGGGCTCATCCCAGTAGTACCGTTTAACATCCGCATAGAACTTTTTCCGTTGGTGTGAGTTCAATCCAAAAGGCTTCACATCACCTGCAAGATAGTTAACTAAGTCAGCGAACCATGGATCAACAGAACTTACCGCGAAAAGTTGCTCGTCAGGAAACGCGTCATTGATCGGCTTTGTATCAAGTGGCTTCGTTTCCTCTTCTCCAATTCTGGACAGGTAATCGGCTACCGTGTTTTTCGATCCTTTCTTGTCTCGGATTTCGATATCGAACTCTTGAAGCAAGAGAACCCATCTGATGAGTCGTGGTTTCGCGTCCTTCTTTGCCATCAAGTATTTCAAGGCCGAATGGTCGGTGTAAACGATGATTTTTGACCCCACCAAGTACGATATGAACTTTTCGCATGCGTACACGACTGCTAACAGCTCTTTCTCGGTAGTGGCATAGTTAACTTGGGCCTCATCTAGAGTGTTGCTCGCATAGTAGATGACATGTAACCTCTTGTCCCTCCTTTGGCCCAGAACAACCCCAACAACTATGTCACTTGCATCGCACATCAACTCGAAGGGAAGACTCCAATCGGGTGCGGTCAAAATGGGAGCTGAGATGAGTTCCTTCTTTAACCTGTCAAACGCAGCAACACAATCATTAGTAAACTCAAAATTAACATATTTCAAAAGTAAAGAGCTTAAGGGTTTAGAAATTTTGGAAAAATCCTTGATGAACCGCCGGTAGAACCCGACGTGACCCAAAAAAGCTCCGCACTCTCTTAACCGCCGTAGGGTACGAAAGGGTCTCTATCACGGCTATCTTTGCTTTATCGACCTCAATACCATCTTTAGAAATTTTGTGACCCAAAACAATCCCCTCGGTCACCATGAAGTGGCATTTCTCCCAATTCAGCACTAAGCTCGTCTCTTGGCACCTCTTCAAAACCGCCTCTAAATGATCAAGACATGCATCGAATGAATCCCCAAAAACTGAGAAATCGTCCATGAAAATCTCGATCGTTTTCTCCACCATATCGGAGAAGATGGCCATCATGCATCGCTGAAAAGTAGCTGGAGCATTGCACAACCCGAATGGCATCCTCCGATACGCAAATGTGTCATATGGACAAGTAAAACTCGTCTTGTCCCGATCTTCCGGGGCAATTGGGATCTGGTTATACCCCGAATATCCGTCGAGAAAACAACAATAAGCATGGCCCGAAAGTTGCTCCATCATCTGGTCAATAAACGGGAGCGGGAAGTGGTCTTTCTTGGTGGCATCGTTCAACTTTCGATAGTCGATGCATACACGCCACCCGGTTACTGTTCGCGACGAGATGAGCTCGTTGTTGTTATTCTTTATGACCGTGATGCCTCCTTTCTTGGGTACCACTTGTACCGGACTCACCCATGGACTGTCGGCTACATCGTATATGATTCCCGCATCAAGAAGTTTGAACACTTCTTTTTGAACCACTTCTTTCTTATTTGAGTTCAGCCGGCGTTGGTGCTGAACCATTGGCTTGTGTTCTTCTAAATTGGTTCGGTGCATGCAGAAAGTTGGACTCAACCCTTTCAAATCTGCTATAGTCCAACCAATGGCTGATTGGTGAGCCCTCAATACCCGGATCAATCTCTCTTTCTCTACCGTAGTGAGGTACGCAGCTATGATTATCGGTAATGTTGAATTGCTACCTAGATAAGCATATTCTAGATGTGTCGGTAACTGTTTGAGCTCTAACGTGGGTGGCACCTTTGAGGATGGCTGCGATTTGGCAATAGGTTCACCCAAATCCTCATTCATTGGTCTTCTCGGACCTCGGTATTCGGGTAATGCATTCAGTTGCATTACACATTCGTTTTCGCTATCGGTGCACTCGCCGGTCAATACATGCCCCAACTGGTCATCTTCATAATTTCCTTTGAAGGCTTCTTCAGAGGTCTCTTCTATTACATCGACCCGATAGCAAGTGCTTCTTTCCACCCCGTTCCTTGCTGTTTGAAACACATTGAAGACCGCTTTCTCCTCCGGTGGCCAAGAATGGTCGTCCCAAAATGAGAGGGACCTCCTTATCTTCGTCCATGTCCAAAATAACAAAATCTACTGGGAAGTAGAAATTGTCCACCTTTACCAAAACGTCTTCAATTACCCCGTACGGATATTTGATGGATCTATCCGCCAATAGAAGTGTCACGTTCATCGGCTGCACCTTTCCCAATCCGAGCTTCCTGAAAATGGACAAAGACATCAAGTTAATACTCGCACCTAAATCGCAAAGTGCCTTACCAAAATCAGAACCTCCTATTTGAACAGAAATCATAAAACTCCCTGGATCTTTCAAATTTTGGGGGAGTTTGTGCTGGATTATTGCACTGCACTCTTCAGTAAGTGCAACGGTGGCGTGCTCCTCGATCTTCCTCTTGTTTGAGAGTATATCCTTCAAGAACTTGACGTAGGAAGGCATCTGAGCTAATGCATCTGCAAAGGGAATGTTAATGTGTAACTTTTTAAAAACTTCTAAAAATTTAGAAAACTGAACCTCATCCCTTTGCGATTTCAAACTGTTCGGATATGGAACTCTAGGTGCCACCGGTGGTATGGTCGTCTTTAATGTAGATTTTGGAACCTCTTCTTTGGAAGCTCTCTTATCTTCCATTTCAATTTCCTCATCCATCTTCTCTTCGTCTTCCTCTTCCATTGTCGGATCATTGGTTTCCTTCTCCACCTCTATTGGCTCTAGACGTGGGTCCTTCACTAGCTCTTTCCCACTCCACAGCTGAACTGCCTTGCAATCCTCTCTTGTTTTCTTCTCGTGTTAGCTCGGGAATTGTCCCTGACTCTGAATACTCAACGCGTCCGCTATCTGCCCCATTTGTCCTTCGAGAATCCGGATCGATGCGGTATTCTGATCCGTCGCAGCTTTTATCGTCCCGACCGAACTTGCTAGTGTCCCAACGGACGATGTCAACTCTCCAACCGCGTTGTCCATCTTTGAAACCATCTTCATCATCATCTCCTATAATCCGGACTTCTTCTCCCCTCCTTGCCCCTCTTCTTGTCTTCTTTGGTTGTAACCTGGAGGACGATAAACATTATTAGACTGAGTAGGAGGGTTAGAATTATTACCGAATTGGTTTTGCTGCTATTGGAACATCGTCTCCTTCTGTGCATTCTGTGGTTGGCTCCACGAGAAGTTGGGATGTCGTTTCCATCCCTCGTTGTAAGTGTTAGAGAACGGGTCGTTCCTTGTTCGGTTATTCCGGTTTTGCAAGAACTGCACTTGCTCCGGTGGAGGTAGTTCTTGAGATGCCCCAAATGGCTTTTGACAGCCCATGTCGCCTTGTAAAGACGGCTTAATCATAGTTCCTTTCAGCTGGTTCGTGATGGCCGCCAATTGTGCTTTTATTGCCTTCAGTTCGTCTGTCTCTTGCACACTTGCCACCCTTCTAGTGTTGCCCGAGGTGTGGCATAACTATGGTCAACTAGATTCTCAATAAGCTCATAAGATTCCTCGAACGACTTATTCATCAATGCTCCACCCGCTGCGGCCGTGATGTCATTCTTGAACTGTGGATGCAATCCCCCAAAAAAAGTTTGGATGATCATCCAATCTTGCAACCCATGATGGGGGCACTTCTTGAGCATCCCCTTGTACCGTTCCCAAGCCTCATTGAGCGATTTTTGGTCCCACTGAGAGAAGTGGATGATATCCGAAAGCAGTTGGGCTGTTCGCCCCGGTGGAAAGAACTTGTTGAGAAAAACAGTCACCATATTATCCCAAGTTCGAATTTGCCCGACCGGCAAACTCTCCTCCCAAGTGGTTGCCCGATCACTCAGTGACAAAGGGAACAAACGCAACTTGATTGCATCCGGATGAACACCATTTACTTTGAAGGTGTTGCAGATCTTCTCGAATGTTCGCAAGTGGCTGTGTGGATCTTCCGCTGCTGAACCCCCGAACATGTTTGCTTGCACCAATTGAATGGCACCAGTCTTGATTTCAAAGTTATTTGCCGCTATCGGAGGGACATATGGTCCTCGTTGTGCGACCCCTATGTTCGGGTTGGCGAAAGCTCTCATAGGAACCCTTGGTGGTGGTACATTGTTGTTGGGATTCCGGATATTGTGGTTAACTGGAATCTCGTTGTTGCGATTGTTGTTGTTGAGATTCTGATTGATGGGAATTTCATTGTTGTTCACCGGAATCTCGAAATTAACAGGGATCTCATTGTTGATTGGCATTTCCTCGTTCACCGGGATCTCCTGATTGATGATGTTCTCCATTTCTTGCAGATGTCTGAGTCTAGCTTGTCTCTTTAATCGCCTCGTAGTCCTCTCGATCTCTGGATCAAATGGTTCTAGTTCACCAGAGGAGCTCCTTCTTAGCATAAACTAGAAGTGACCTGCAGTAAGTGATAAAGCACAAGTTAGATCTCGTACCAATGGAATAGCAAGAAAATTGGATCGAAATTGTGAATTAGAATAAAATAAAATAAAATTTGCAAAGAAAAGAAAAATGCTCAATGTAATAATTCCTACAGCTAGTAGTGATATTAACACAAAACAAGTTCCCCGACAACGACGCCAAAAACTTGATAGGCGGGTTTACACCCCCCTTTGACTAACCGCAAGTGTACAGTGTCGTCTCAAGTAATACGTACGGAAGTACGAGTATCGAACCCAAAGGAACCAGGTGTTAAGTACCACAATGACTGTATTAACTATTAACTGGGCGGTCGAAAATTGGTTTGGTTTGAATTTCTAAAAAACTAAACTATTTAAAGCATACGAAAACGTCAGAATAGTTGATTAAATGGAATGCTAAGAGAGAAGGAGGGTTGGAGTCTGAATGGCTCGATTAATAAGAATTTAAAGTAGTTTATCATTGGTTCTAATGCTCAATGAATTGCAAAACCCAAACTCGTTGCACCTTTTCAAGCTACAAAGAGAATTAACTTAATTAGAGTTGCTTATCTCTCGATCTCACAATTAAATTAAGTTAATGAGAAAGGTTTAGAACACAACACCGAAGGAATTGGTATATCTCTATCCAATTCCTACCGGTGGCTATTGAATCCGACCTCAATCTTGAGGCTTCTCTCGAACGAACTCAAGAATTGTAAAATCATTTAACAAGTGATCAATTGGTTAAACGCAATAAGAACAATTTCAAAAGCTTCATCCATCTATTAAAACCAAAACACAAATCATCCAAAGTCTACATCTATGAACCAACCATCATCCAACCCCCCAACATGTAGTTTAGCTCATGTTGGGAGTGTGTAAAAGAAACCGAAACGTTACAAAAGATGTAAAAGAATTCATAGTTCGAAAAGTTCTAGATATGATGATAAATAACTCCCTGAGAAGAATCCCCTTCAATCTCACGTACTCAACCGTCTTTGATTTCTTGTCCCAATCTGTTTCCCTCTTAAAAAATCTATGTTTTCCTTCCAAAAATCGCCCCTTGGCCAGCCGTCTTCGTCTGAAAGTGAAAAGTGTCTCAACCCTAGCTGCAGGAAATGTTTTAGTAAACTGGATATCAGGGCCAGCACCGGCGCGGATTGACTGGCGCCAGCTTCTGTTTGGCAAGTTGGCGCAGATACTGGCGCTAGTTGACTGGCACCAAGACTGGCGCCAGGTTCTGAAAAATTTCTCGGCGCGGATGTCGGCGCTAGTTCACTGGCGCGGAGATTGGCGTCAAGCATTGTGTCTCATCTTTCTTCGATTTTTCACGTTTTAAGCTCCGAGACCCGAATCTGCTACTCTTATGAATGAAATTGCTTGTACCTGTACTTTCTAACCAAAAACCCGTTAAACATTCCTATTTTACTTGAAGACACGCGTGAACCACCCAATTTGAGATTAAAAATAATGTCGAAAATCGACATTATCACCTAGAAGCATGATGTGTAATATTCTCTTATCTAATAAGCATGAGGTGTCAAAACCTTACAAGATTACAATCTTGAAAGCAAAGAAAACAAGTTAGTGATGGATTAGGTTTATCTATAAATAGAGGTAGCAACAACTTATTTGAATTCATACCAAATCTCTCTTTCTCTCATAAAATACTACATGTAGAAGACCAAGGAAGAAGTAAGCTTAATCAATGTAAGTATGTTATGAGATTTAATGAGATACATACATGCTATATGAAACTATTTTATGCACTATGATAGTTTTTTTTGAAAGACAATTGCATTTTGGGGGTATCCTGAACTATGTCCAGACTAATCCCCGTTCGATCCGACCATGATTCGGCCACGATTCGGCCCACGACCCTTGATATCCGCCGCGTGCTCACCCCTGGATTCGAACCCGGGTAGTAAGGGCTTCCACCACTTACCCCCCAGGCTGTTACCGACCAGTAGGCTACAACATCTTTGGATGCACTATGATAGTTTTGATAAAATATTTGTTATGATTATTGTACATGAGATCATGATAGATTTTTATCAAGACATATGATGGCATGTTATGATACAAGTATATGCATTTTTGCATTCAAGGCATGAAAAGTTTTTATACATGTTATGTATGACCATAATATCCAAAGTACCAGATATATGACAAGAAGGGACGTCTTGCAAACGGATCTTATGGGGCAGCCTTTTATGGACCCCGGGGTTATTGAACCTCAAGAAAAGTATGACATACTTACATGTGACAAGTGAGATCTCAAAATAATGTTTTATGCATGACAAGTGTTATTATGAAATATTATTCATAAAATTGATAAGATTTTGTAAATGAAAGTTGTTTATTCATGAAACCATGACTACTTACTAAGCTTAAAGCTTATATACCTCATGTATGCATCTCAGGTATGGAGTAAAGAAGGAGGTCATGAAATATTTCTAGAAAGTTCAATAAAGAATATCTTACTTTATTGTATTACAAGTCATGTTTTTAACTACGTTTCCACTATATTTTGACTCTTGATGTAATAATTGAAGTATGAAATAAATTGTAAGATTTGGTTTGGTTAAATAAAGTGACGTCGTGCAATTAAAGAAAATGGGGCGTTACAAAGGTCTGGTGGAATCAGTGAACGCCGCTGCCTGATATAGTATTCCATGATGTCTTGGAAGGCTTTAACCGAGAGATCAAACGCGATACGAGTAACCGCTCCAAAATTTGCATCCCCGTCACGACAGAAGTCCTCCAAAATTATCAATCTTTGATCAAGAAACTCCGTGAGTTCTGGTAATCCGACCACAGCCTGTTCGGATATTAACATTTTTGCCAAAAACTGTAAAAATAGTACTGTCTCATTCACCACTTGGTTGATTCTAGGCTGCTTAAAACATGTGATGGTCTTACCATGAATTTTGTGTGTTTTATTTTATTTTCTCGACTTTATAACTGATATAATATATTACATATATGTAATTATTAATTAAAAATCAATGGGACCCACAAAATGAGGTTCTTATAAGAAGTATCGTTGATGAGCTAGAGATGATGGGACAACAAAAAGTGAAAAAAGAGGTTCTTAAGACTGCTTCCAATCCAACTAGGCCATCTTCGTTTTTGTCCACAACATTCCCCAATAAACTCAGATCATCGGTTCGTCTTTTAATTTCAGTTGGAATTATTTCTTGTTTGATAATTCGAGTATTTGAACGAGATTACAAAGTTCTTGCTTCATAGAACACAATTGTAATTGTTGAAATTTGGAATCACCATTATCAAATTCATTAATAACATCATCTTGTTTTTTTGGACTGTAGGCAATAGTAACTGAGGAAGTTGGCATGGATTCCATGGCTCATACTCTCAGGTTGCTCTGCGCAGCAGTAAAGGTTATAATTCTTCATGTTAATGTGATCATTGTTTTCACTTGTTTGTTTGGTAACACATTCGACTATTTAGGCATTTCACTACAGACGAAGGATCGTGTGAGAAGCGTGAGAAGTGAATCTGATCCGGTGATCACTTTTAATCAAATGCTCTCCCATGAATTGCGGTTTAGAAGAGAATTGATCGGTGCATCTTATCCTAAAATGTGCATCAATTTCTCATCCAACGGTTGATAACCACTCCTCACATAACCTCAACTTTTCACCAGAACCCAACCCTATATAAAATCAAATTTAAATGTTGTTGAGTACCTAACATTATTTTCTTAACGTGGATGTCAAGTTGTTAAGTTAATATTGTAATTTTTGATTATGTGAACTAAATATTACATCAAAATCACCGATATCACGTAAACTAAAACCCTGTTTATCAAGTAAAATAAGTACAATTTGTTTTTTGAAATGTTCATCACGAGGAAAATAACCATTACTAGAGGTGTACAAAGAACGGGCTAATCGATATTGAACAGCTAAAAATCCGTTTCGAACTAGAGAATGATTATGGACCGTTAAAAAAACCCGATTAAAATCTGAATAACCAGTTATTTGGTTAATTGAAAACGGGTACAGTTGAAGCCTGAAAAGCCCTAAAAGGCCCAAGCCCAAAACATCCGGTTAGAGGCCTGTTTTATCATGTGCTTTCACTTACTTTGTATTCTCTAATCTAATGAAAAAAGAAATGAACATAAAAAAATGGAAAAGGAGAAAGAAAAGTAAAAAAGGAAAATAAATTTTTTATTTGTTTCTTCAAAAGGAAAGAAAAAAGAAGGAAAAAAAGATTGAAAAAAATAACTATTCATGTTTTTTTTTTGAAAAGAAATGATTGCATCACGATCGTGCTTCGGCCAAGCCATCACCCGATCGGGAGAACAATCCTATCATTAAACTTTTGACCGTTACAGAAAACATTAATACAAAGCGAAATGAAAGACGGAAAAACACCGTAACATTTTAGACAAGATAAACAACGAAAGTGTCTCGTAGTCAAATGAGCCGCTTCGTTAGCTTGTCTATCCACCGCAAGGATCGAGATAATCTCCCGACGAACCTGAACTTCCCGAGGAGAGGTAAGGCCCCTGCAGTTCCAACTGGAGGCGATCAATGAATTGATTCCTCTTCTTTTTTGCAAAATCACAGCCCGAAGGTAAGGAGAAACAGTGGGAAGGTGCCACCTTTCTTTGACGATTTCCACATTTTTGAAAGTGGGTATGGTCCACTTTACTTTCTTGATTTTTCCTATCTGCTGATCATGCCAAGTAACTGAAATGAAATTACTTTTCTTACTTTGGTTGTAGGGGTATCGGAATTTCCAACGTTTCCGGTATTTCCACATTTTTGCTACCCTTAACGTTACCAAGTACTCTCCAGAGGCTTTGACAATTTCACCATAGGCTTCGTCGTAAAAGTCGTGGAGTTTGGTGGCGATGGTCGGGAGATCTTCCATTGTATCACCGATAAACGTAGTTATGATCGTCGGAGTGTAGCCGAACGACTTCTTCTCAGATATGAGAGCCACAGAGGAATTTAAAGCCACAGGGGATTTAGAAGTTGAAACTTCTATAAACCGAAGCACGTTGATGACGGAGAACTTACCGGAGGTGGATTTAATTTTGAGATCTGAGAGAGACAAGGAGAGAGAGTCACAACGGCAGTCGGCGGCAGCAGCGGCAGTCTACGGCAGTCGGCGGCAGCGTAGCAGCAGCAACGACAGTCAGCGTAGCAACAGGCAGCGGCATCGGCGAACCCTTTCTGATGAAACAGGTCTAACCAAAAGAACATATCCAAGATGCTAACTGGTTGATCGATGAGAGGTCGTAGACAAGTCGTCGGAAAAGACGCCGGAGACAACACCGGCTACGAAGATCGTCTCTCTCCCTCTCTCTCTCTCTCTCTCCCTAAACCCTAGGGTTTTAGCAACTATTATTCATGTTTATAAACTTGAGAAAAAGTCATTTTTATAAATAGTCTTTTTAAAATATACCATTTAATATAAAAAGTTGGATAATTTTGTATTTAATAAAAAACTTAAAAGATTTTAATTTTTTCTTTGCCTTTCGAAAGTTTTACAAAGAAACTTGTTACCTCCGTCTCAAAATAAGTGTTACGTTGCTATTTTTGTTTGTTTCAAAATAAATGTCTATTTTTAAAAGTAAAATATCTAATTTCCCATTCTACCCTTAAATGTGTGATGAAGAAAATTTCTCTTACTATAATTAATGATAAAATTGTATTTTGATTAACTAAAAAGTATAATAATTACATACTCTTAACAATAGAAAATTTTGAGATTTTGAGAAGATAACATTAAATTTGGGGAAATTAATTAAAATACCCTAAGTTTGACCAAGTGTTACCAAAATACCCTAAATCTCTCCCACTTTGCAAAAATACCCTTTTTTCCGCGATGGGAGCCCGCGATCGCGGGCCAGGGACCATTTCTGACATTTTTTTAAACTTGCAGGGACCATTTTTGAAAAATGGAATCCCGCGATCGTGGGCTCATCCCGCAATGGGATACTTTTTGGGATTTTTCAATTGCAAGGGACCATTTTTGAAAAATTCCAGGGACCATTTTTGAAAATTTGACCCGCGTTTGACACTGTTCACCCCCGCTTTCACTGTTCACCCCCGCTTTCGTTCAATTTTATGAATTTAAAATGAAATGTTACACTTTCAACCCCTATACTTATTTACTAAATTTACTTTATACATTTTACTTTCATTATTTTAATTTTACATTTAATACATATAATCGTTTATTAACTAAAATACGTTAAAAAAATACGTTTTAATTTTAACAAATTACACCATTATAATCGTCTCTTCGATACGTTCGAAATGAGCCCAATCTTGAATTTTTTTGGATTTATATATTTTAATATATATCATATACAGTTATACACTACATAAAAAAATATTTTTTATATTTAAAATTCATAACCTTATAGTTAATTATTTAATTTATGGTACATCTCTTATTTTTTTTCCAATTTTGTTTTACACTTCTATCGCATTAACATAATAATCATATATTAACTAATTCATTAAATCGTTTTAAACTATTATTATTTGAATGTGTTTATAGATATCGTGAATGACAATAGGAGAAGGTTTCACGAGAAGAATATTAAATGGGGTTTTGACAAGTTGGTATCACTGGACTCATTTAAGAATTGTAAAAATGGGTATTTGGCGAATGATGATTCATGTAGTATGCGTACCAAACGCTACCTAAGAGTACCGTAAATTAAATAATTAACTATAAAGGTATAAACTGTAAATATTAAAAATATTTTGATGTAGTGTATATGATATATATTAAAATATATAAATCAAAAAAATTCAAGATTGGGCTCATTTCGAACGTATCGAAGAGACGATTACAATGGTGTAACTTGTTAAAATTAAAACGTATTTTTTAACGTATTTTAGTTAATAAACGATTATATGTGTTAAATATAAAATTAAAATTATGAAAGTAAAAGGTATAAAGTAAAGTTAGTAAATAAGTATAGGGGTTGAAAGTGTAAATTTCAATTCGAAATCACAATTTGGAATTGAAATTTACAATTTCACCCCCTATACTTATTTACTTATTTTACTTTATACCTTTTAATTTCATAATTTAAATTTACATTTAACACATATAATCGTTTATCAACTAAAATACGTTAAAAAAATACGTTTTAACTTTAACAAGTTACACCATTGTAATCGTCTCTTCGATACGTTCGAAATGAGCCAAATCTTGAATTTTTTTGAATTTATATATTTTAATATATATAATATACACTACATCAAAATATTTTTAATATTTACAATTTATACATTTATAATTAATTATTTAATTTACGGTACTCTTAGGTAGCGTTTGGTACGCATACTAGATGGGACGGGACGAAACTGGACGGGACTGAACTGGATGGGACGGGACGGGACTGAACTGAATGAGATAATTTTAATCTAAGTTACGTTGGAAATACATTGATCATTTTGTGCATACTCTGTAACTGCAAATATACTTCAGCTCCAAACACACATGAATCATCATTCGTCAAATACCCATTTTCACAATTCTTAAATGAGTCCAGTGATACCGACTTGTCAAAACCCCATTTAATATTCTTCTTGTGAAACCTTCTCCTATTGCCATTCACGATATCTATAAACACATTCAAATAATAATAGTTTAAAACGATTTAATGAATTAGTTAATATATGATTATTATGTTAATGCGATAGGAGTGTAAAACAAAATTGAAAAAAAAAGAGATGTACCATAAATTAAATAATTAACTATAAGGGTATGAATTTTAAATATAAAAAATATTTTTTTATGTAGTGTATAACTGTATATGATATATATTAAAATATATAAATCCAAAAAAGTTCAAGATTGGGCTCATTTCGAACGTATCGAAGAGACGATTATAATGGTGTAATTTGTTAAAATTAAAACGTATTTTTTTAACGTATTTTAGTTAATAAACGATTATATGTGTTAAATGTAAAATTAAAATAATGAAAGTAAAAGATATAAAGTAAATTTAATAAATAAGTATAGGGGTTGAAAGTGTAACATTTCATTTTAAATTCATAAAATTGAACGAAAGCGGGTGAACAGTGTCAAACGCGGGTCAAATTTTCAAAAATGGTCCCTGGAATTTTTCAAAAATGGTCCCTTGCAATTGAAAAGTCACAAAAAGTATCCCATCGCGGGATGAGCCCGCGATCGCGGGATTCCATTTTTCAAAAATGGTCCCTGCAAGTTTAAAAAAGTGTCAGAAATGGTCCCTGGCCCGCGATCGCGGGCTCCCATCGCGGAAAAAGGGTATTTTTGCAAAGTGGGAGAAATTTAGGGTATTTTGATAACACTTGGTTTGACTTACGGTATTTTAATTAATTTCCCTTAAATTTGATCACTTAAAAACTAAGAATAATATTTATGACGTAACGAAGAAAAACAGAGCTATTAAAAACTAATTAATTTTAAAAAAAAAACTAATTAAAAATAAATAAACAAAAGCATCGAATGTGGTTGTTGCGTTTGATTGGGCTATTGAATAATTTAACGGTTGAAATTCGAATCACTGTAACTGTATGAATTACAGGAGGTATCAGATCTGTCGTAGAAAGAAGACGATAGAGATGTGGATTTTCTCCTTATCTTTATTTTATCCAAACCCCTTTTAACCCTCTTCCTTCTTTACCGAACAAACTCCAACATGCCCTGAAAATTCAACAAATTTGTTCAGAAAAGCTTCACAACACCATGTCACTAATGTCCGTTCCATCGTTCTCCTCCATCTCCGTTTCCAATCTTACTCATCGTCGCCCAAATCAGATCATCTGCTCCGCCGGAGGTAATCTTTCTTTTCCGATCTATCTCTCGATTTGGAAGGCAAGTAAGGGGGAATCGATCAATTTCTTTACAAGTCCCAATCTTGTGACGTTAATTTAGGTTTACCAGTGTTGATTATGAACCAATTCACCATCAATTTTTTCTAATTCATATGTAATTGGTAACAGGGGTTGACTTTTTGAAACCCTAGAACTTTTGGTTGTGTTCTTCTTAAAGAAAATGTTACCAATTTTGAAAACTTAAATGATTTTGGACCAAAATTTTCAACAATCATGACCCCTTTTTGCTTTTATGTCTCCACAACTTGCCTGTTATTCCTGTTTTTGAGTTCCAAACACCATGATTGATCTGTAATGCACTCCATAATATGAATTGATTTGAGAAAAGGTGGAACAATTGATGTCCATGGACTCAAAACCTCCCAATCTTGCCAAAGTGGTTTTAGAAAAGTATCATCTGGGTGTTCTTTAAATACCATGTTTAAATCTGATATCCAGCAAGTGTTGCGGAACGAAAAGCAGTCAATGCAACCGAACCACTATTGCTTAATGCCGTTCGTGGTCAAGATGTAGAAAGACCCCCGGTTTGGCTTATGAGACAAGCAGGGAGGTACATGAAGGCAGGTCACAACCACATTTGCTTGTTTCAATGACACCACTTTCTGTCTAATTAATCAATAATTTATGATAATCTTTTTTTTTTCTGTGGGCCCAGAGTTATCAAAAAATTTGTGAGAAGCATCCTTCGTTTCGTGAAAGATCGGAGAATGTAGATCTTGTTGTGGAGATTTCTCTACAGCCATGGAAAGTCTTTCAGCCTGATGGGGTAAGCCACTAATTAGGGCCTGTTTGTTAGCAGCTTAATGAGCTTAATGGGATACATAGATTATTCAGTCAGCTATACATGACTTGTTTGGTAGTGGCTTAATGATATAGAAAGTGACTTATTTATTAAGCTTTTAGAAGGGAGCTTTATGCAGTTAGCCAAGTTTTGTCCAAACTAATCTCTCCCAATTAAAAAACATGGTCCTTCCATCTATAAAAACACCCTCCCAAACAAAAACCTTTCCAATCCATAGAGACAGATTAATCCACACAAACAACTTTATTCATACAGGACTTGATGGAAGACCAACCAAACAACCCCTAAGCCATAAGACTTGAAATGACTTGTATTTGCGTTAAAATATCGTTACCAAATAGTCTTCGTGCAATATTGACCATCTTTACAGGTTATTTTATTTTCAGATATTCTTACACCTCTAGCGGGAATGAACATACCCTTTGACATTATTAAAGGAAAAGGTCCCGTTATTTTTGATCCAGTGAGCACAGCCGCTGACGTTGATAAAGTGAGGGAATTCACTCCTCAAGAATGGGTTCCATATGTTGGGGAGGCATTGACAATTTTGAGAAAAGAGGTATTGCTTTCGTATAAAATACTGATATCATAAACCAAACCAAACAAACCCAGTATGTCCCACTCTGAAGCCCTTGAAGTAGAGGGGTTGTTTATGTGAATACACTATGGTATTAGTAGAAGTCCAAATATACACTTGGGTTTAATATAGCTACTTAAGAAACAAAATACCCCTTTTCTAGAAGGACATCTTCACATGTGAATATATCAACAAGTGTGCCTACAAATGAAAATACCCCTTTTCTATGAAGGACATCTTCACATGTGAATATATGAACAAGTCTGCCTACAAATGAAAATACCCCTTTTCTATGGACATCTTCACAAATGTGAAGGTATGAACAGGGGTGCCTACAAATGAAAATACCCCTTTTCTATGAAGGTCATCTTCACATGTGAAGCTATGAACAAATGTGCCTTCAAATGAAAATATTTTGGTTTCACTAGCATGTTTCCATCTACTTTCATCTTGCTGCCATACTAGTTATACATTGATGGGAAATCTTGACGATATAATCTTACACAGATTACACAGAAATCCGAGTTTCTTGATTTCTTGTTCCAAAAAGAGGATATATATACATACATACATATATATATATATATATATATATGTATAAGAAGTCTAATGCATTTTACTATTTTTCATGACTGGTACTTAGGTGAATAATGAAGCAGCAGTTCTTGGTTTTGTTGGAGCTCCTTTTACCCTTGCATCATATGTGGTTGAAGGCGGATCCTCGAAGCATTTTTCAAAAATAAAGAGGCTAGCTTTCTCACAACCCAAGGTAATTTAATTCATTTTTTCTTAAAGGTTTTTTAAATTCAAATATAACCGTAGCATATTCTTGTATCACGAATGGTCTTAGAATCACATACATGAGAAATCCATCATAGGTGGAACCCAGATTACCCTAAAAAACGAGCCATTGAGGATAGAATAGGTATTTCAACATATATTAAAAAAGAAATCGTCCATATCTAGCCGATGTGGAACTCTAACACGCCCCTTCCAACGGATGCTAGAAGGGCAAAGATATCTTTTGACTTTGATACCATGTGAGAATATCTGGTTACTCTCCAAAAGAGCGTTATAAGTGGACCCCATGATGCAATTTTTCGTTCCCATTTGCAGGTCCTCCATGCACTGCTTCAGAAATTCACAACCTCGATGGCCAAGTACATTCAATACCAAGCCGACAACGGCGCTCAAGCTGTTCAAATCTTCGACTCATGGGCAACGGAGCTCAGCCCGGCTGATTTCGAAGAATTCAGTCTCCCATACTTGAAGCAAATCGTCGACACAGTAAAACAAACTCATCCAAACCTCCCTTTGATACTTTACGCAAGTGGCTCAGGCGGGTTGCTCGAGAGGCTGCCCTTGACTGGGGTCGATGTGGTGAGCTTGGACTGGACCGTGGACATGGCTGAAGGCAGGAAGCGGTTAGGGTCTGATATAGCGGTCCAGGGGAACGTGGACCCCGGGGTGCTGTTTGGGTCGAAAGAGTTCATCACGAAACGTATAAAGGATACGGTGGAGAAAGCAGGGAGAGGTAAGCATATTCTGAATCTTGGGCATGGGATTGTTGTAGGTACACCAGAGGAAAATGTGGCTCATTTTTTTGAGGTTGCCAAAGGACTCAGGTACTGAAAACAGAGCTTTTTTTTAGTGTAGAAGAAGACTATAAATTCATTGCATCCTTATTCAGTATCTAATCACCTGTTTGCCATGAAAAGTCAAAGTCAATGCTAAAAAGTCAAAAGTCAAATTTTTTGAAAATATCAGAGTTCACTGCAACTTGATCGTGCAGAACAAGAAGCTACCAAATGAGAAGTTGATAAGAATTGAAATGGTCAATTCATATGGTTCATTCTTTGAGTTTTGTAATGAATACAAATCCACATAGTTGGAATGTAAATTTATTGGGTTCTAGAATTCCATTGTTCCATCTTTCAAAGAAAAACTATTATATTATTATATTTACTCCATTCAATTCCATCCCATCACGTGTCGCCACCGCCATCATTGCTGCTGCTGCTGCCACTATCGTCACCGTTGTTGCCGCCAACACAACACTGCCATCACCGTGTTACAACTGTTGCCTTCACCCCACAACCACCATTGTCGTCACTCACCATCGCCGGTAGGAAGAAATCTTGGATCCGCCACTTACCATCGCCACCATCGACACATACCAAACAGAAATATTCAAATTCTTTTGACATATTCTATTACAATTACTGTCAACCAATTACATAATCAAACATGATTAAATTTCTTTCCGATTTCGTCAATTGATTTCAGTTCCGACAAATTTCATTCCACGAATCAAACATCATCTAACTTATATTCATGTTACCTCTCACACGATATGAATTTTAAATATCTTCAATTTTTTTCTTCATATTTTGGGAAATATACATTTATACACTCGAATAACGAATTTTCTTGGAAACAAAACCACGCACCTAACCTCACATGGACCTCAGGGTGCGTTTGGTACGCAGACCGGATGGGATGGGACGGGACAAAAAAAATAGTCTCATGGTTGGTATGTCATGGGACAAAAATCAGATGGGACAATATGGGACAAAAACAAGTTTTTATGGGACAAAACTTAAGATTTTTTGTTCCACCAAAATAGGTGGAACAATATGGGACTAAAACATAAGATTACTAAAATACCCCTATTTTTCCAACGTAACCTAGATTAAAATTATCTCCTCCAGTCCAGTCCCGTCCTGTCCCATCTAGTCTGCGTACCAAACGCTACCTCGCGGAACAAACCACAGGACGCTCAAAACCCTAACATCTACATCTTCGCGATTCCTGCTAGGCGCGTTGAATCTTCGCTTCTACGAGGCGAGTTTATCTTCTAATCGTCTTTTTTTTGGATTTTATTATATAATTTCGTTGATTTGTTTAATAATCCAAATGTTTTGTTTTCTGTGATGAAGAAATTTTAGCTTCTTCCTTCATGTTTTCCACTGAAATCGATGATTTCTATGCATTTGATGGTTCTGGATTGAATTTGAAATATTATGATTGCTCGTTTAAGAAAACATGGGACACAAATCGTAGATCCTTATGTTTTTTAGAAATTATGTATGTATCTCGCAAGTAATCATGGCATTAAACTAGAATTACTTATATGTGTTTGTGTATATAGCTATATAAGTGAAGCAATAGATCGGGCTTGGGATCATGTAAGAAGTGCCATGTTTGGTGAGAAGTGTGAGAATTGCTTTTAAACCATCGATCACTTTTAAACAAATAGCCTCCAATGAATTGCGGCTTAAAAGGGAATTGATCCGGTGCATCTCGGTGTATCTTATCTCGGTGCATCTCATCCTAATGTTCGTTCATTTCTCTTCCAATGGTTGATAACCACTTCTTCTCACCATATTTAGCACTTCTCACCGGAACCCAATTCCAATCGATAGCCGGCATTGAAAATGCTTTCGATGCTTTTATCTGCAGAGGTGTCACATCTCTGTTTGATTAATTTCATCGAAAGTTAGAATTTTCTCGCAATATGCTATAAAAAGTCGGATTTGGAACCATTTGCTTTCTTTGTTACGACTAGGTGCAATGAGACTTTACTGTGTCTGTTCTTCATTATGTGTGAAGAAGCTTGTGCCTTAAAATCCAAGCTATTATTATGTATGTAGCAAATCTGCATATTGAATTGATATAGTTGGCATATAATTTAGCATGATGTGAGAATTTTCTTTTCCTCACAAAGAGTGTTTTAAAGGCTGCTTGTCAGTTTCTGAACGGGATTGTTAAGTGGTCGAGGCCTTTATGATACAGTGCAAAGAAATATGGTTGTTTGGTAATTGTTCAAAATTAAATTAGGGCGCTGAACGGTTAAGGGAGAACCAAGATACAAAATCATTGAGAGGGTTTTATAAGTTATAACCATTAAGAGGCGGACTTTTTTTTTGCCAAACAAGATTCACCTTTTAGTGATTCAGAGGTTAGTCTCTTAATGGAACTATTAAGAGGTAAACGGATAGTCCCTTGATTTTTCCGATGATGTGGCAGACGGTCAGTAAAATATATTCTATTTGATTTTGTTGTTGTTGATAATCCCTTGTTTTTTTTCCGTTTTCTTCATTAATCACTTATTGTAACCATCGACTTCCCGGGAATGTGGCATGCTGTGATTAAATAACTCGTTCACCCAAATCTGTAACGATATACATCAATCTGACCTCTCTTGCTCGACCATGAAGTAGTTGCATGCAACCGTAGGAACATGTTCATTTGTTACTATCAGATGGACCACAATTTTCAGGGTTCCTTTCAACACGACCTTGTTGGAGCTCCTAGCATAAGTTCCGAGCTGATTAAATGTTTAGATATCACTCATTTTATCATTTCTATCTTTGAATACACACACCGGCCATAGTTGTTATTCTACTCCTTCAAGAGCATTGTAATCTCCATCTTTCACTAGTGGATTTCTCTCTGTGGTCTCCTCCACCCGTGTTTTTTTTTTCTTTTCTGAGTTAGGTTTCCACATAAATCTTGGTGTTGTCTTCTAACTTTGTATCTTTACTTTGTCTTAGATGCATATTCAGTAATATTTGTATGTTTTGGGAATTTTGTCCTCTACACTAACAATACACTCGAGTGTTCAAGCTAGAGATTCATTGAGATCACTAACTTATCCCTTGTTTGACTTTGGTTAAACTTTCTAATATGGGATTAAGTTAGCATTATGACATTATCCTTTCTATTTTACACACAAGACCGAACTAAAGTTTATGGGACCTTTTCTTTCAACCTTAAGATCTTGTTCATACAAGTTGATCATTCCCTAGTGACTTGACAACTTTAGAACCAATGTTCAACTTTAGAGCTTTTTTGGAGCCAATAGATTTCCTCCCATTTTACACGAACAACACGATTGATGATGTGGGCCAATAGTTTGGGTATTTAAGCAGATTTGGGAAAAAAAATTTCTATGGGAATTGGCTTTTTCAACATAAAGGTTGAAACTTGAAAGTAAAAGTTATGCATATCCAAAAGAGACAGCTTATACTCTATTCCACTCATAAACTCACTCAGAGGGAATTAAAGGAGAGTTGGCCTAACTGCTTTTAGAAGAAATGCAAAAGAATTAGTAACAATAAAAGCAAATTTTATATAAAATTGTTATATCGAGTAGACTTGTACCATTTATCTGCTATATATGATAGAACTTCTATTCTCAACCACAAGGGTTGTGGCGTACTGGTTAAAGCCCTGGAGGATATGGTGGAATATCCCATCTGCCCACGGTTCTAATCCAGGCGTACACAACAATTGTAGCCACTGAGGTTTAATCAAGACTGATGCCTTACGGTCATAATTTGCCAAGGGATTAGTCTAGGCATAGCCTAGGACACCCTTCCCAAAAAAATAAATAAATTATATTCTCTCTTCAAGAGCTCTTTTGAGAATAAATATGTTTTAGGGTTTAGGGTTAATAACAATACTGTTTTCCGTTTGATCTACTAAGTAGAGAAGGTCAAATACACACTTTTGACTAGACAAGTTATACTATAAGTAATCGATGCAACTCCAAACATCAACTAGTTTGCACATGACACTTGCTAAAAGTATTCAAACTGTTTAGTTAAATTGTCTATGCATTAAGTTGATGGTAAACCTTCTAAGTGTTTTGCTGTGAAGGTTTGCTATTTTTTTTTACCTTCATAATAAATCAATGTGAATGTTTAGTGTTAATTTTTTCTTGGTTTCACGAAAACAGGTTGGTCTAACGTGAACCCAACTATATATATATATATATATATATATATATATATATATATATCAAATATAAAGTATAAAGTAAGATGTGGAAAAGGCAACAAGAAAAAGACATTTTGAGTGGTTCAGAAGCATACCCCCACCATTGAACCCCCACCCAATGTTCTAAAGCCATTTACTTACTTTACCTTTCTTGTCCAAGTTCTCACAGACAATCGTTTGATTAGGGATAAGAATGAGCCACTTAATTAATTTAACCACACAAATCATCTACCATTATTAACACTTAATTGCAATTACAAAGTGGATTAAACGCGCACTTTTATATATCCTTTTCATGTAATAATAATCCATATATAATAATATAAGTCGGTTCCTAATACGTGTTGACGTATGTATGTTTTAACCCACTGCACACTAATCTTTTAATATACTTTCTTAATTTTACAGTTTTCATATATAATTATTTCATTTTACAAAAAAAATATTTAACCTAGCTAACTGTGTCTGTGACTCTCTTCATATGTTCTAGAATGTTAATTGTAGTTCATATAATAATTCTTACGTCAGTTGATGTTTGGATATACTAGAAACATGATTATTAATTTGCATTGTTTGTTAATCGAATTGGGGTCAAATATAATACTAGCAATTTAAGGGGCTGTTTACAAAACGCTTACTCGGGTAAATGCTTACCAAGTCACATTGGCTTACCGGATGAATATAAGGGCAAAGACTAAGAATCTTATCCGATAAGAGCAAAAGCAATGATCGAGAGTCTTACCCGGTAAGTGAGTGCGATGGCTCAAGCCAATATGGCAAGGACTAAGAATCTTACTCCCCATTTTCTTCAACCACTTTTCACCTATGATGTTGCTATAGTTTACCCAATATGCATGCATATTACATTTTTATGGTTTAAAACGATAAAAATATCATTGTGTGGTTATCTATTATTTACGTAAAGTTTTTAAAATAACTTATTAAGAATAAGGTATTGTTTTAATAATCTCTAAATTTCAAGTTTACAAGTAATTACTTGATATGTACGATTCTTATAAGTTTTATGAACTCTTTATAATGAATTAATAACCAACTGATAAATATATTCAAATGTTAATCATTAAGCTCTACTAATGCATACTACAAAAATCAACCTTATGCTACAGACATTTCTGTCGTTGAAAACGATTTTCGTCGCTAATCCTCCGCTGATAGTCTATCGGTATATTTGTCGTGGGTGATACTATCAGCGGTACATCAACGACACGACATTTTCAGCAACGGATTAACGACGAAATATTTCAGCGACGGATTAGCGACAATGCTATTAGTGACGAATTAGCGATTGATGATTTAGCGACAGGGCGGACTCATTTCGACGGATCAGCGGATGGGCGCATTTAGCGGTGGGTTATAGCAACAAAAAAACCCAAGTAATAGCAACGGAATTCCATCGGTACTCCTTCGTTGATTTTTAAACCTAAATAAATAAAAAGTTGTATTTTCTGTATTTTATATAATAGTTGCCCATAATTTAAAAAATACAAATCAAAACAACCCAACAAGTTCAAAATAACAACATAACTACGAGTATGTAATATTTATATAAAGTAAATTAAACTTGAACACACTTTTCATGATTGATGAAACTTGAAACCCAAACCTTCATGATGGTGGGGTTACAACTTACAAGTATCGTTGGACCAATGATATTTCTATGTTAACTTATTACTAACTTTATTTTTCAATAATACAAGTAGTAAAACATATAAATATAAATTAATAATACTCAAAATATTTAAAAACATTTTGGTGTATGGCTTTAATTTCAAGAAAATATGTTAGGGTTTGATTAAAAAATAACAATATCTAAAATTCTAATAATAGTAATAATATAATTTCAAATATTCAAATACAAACTTATAAATCTAAGTATCTAACAACCTTAGATGTTGTTGTTCGGTGGACGATTGACCCCTGTAAAATCCATCCTTGGTAGCCTACCTTTGTATTTCCTTTCACTGTTCTGTAGCCCCGTTGAGCGTCCTAAATTCGTTTGAGAGAGTGAGGCGTCAATTTTTTTAGGGTGCGGGTTCGGGTGAGGGTCGATTGGCTTGAGTTAAGTGGTCGGTAGCTCTTTTCTCTCGTGATTCGGGGGGCTCGGTATAGGAAGTCTCAAGGCCATGAATTATGCCTTGTTAGCTAAATGGTGGTGGCGGTTCAAGATCGAGAAGAGTTCTTTGTGGGTCAAAGTCATTTCCAGCCTCTATGGTCTTGACATGGATTTTGGACTGAGGAGGAACGGTAGCTTCCGAGGTCTACGGGGTTATTGGAATAACATCACCACCTTGGGCTCGTTAGTTGATTCCCTTGGAGTAGATTTGTCACCATCCTTCATTCTGAAGCTTGGTGAGGGGTCGTCCATATCATTTTAGTTAGACAAATGGATGGGTAATGTAACATCACAGGCCAACTGTACCAGATATTGTCCGTTTTGTCCACACCTAGACTCACGGTTTTAAAACGCGTCTAATAGGGGATGAAAATAATACTCGTCACACCAAACTAAGTGGAGAGACATTGAATATATAGAAAGATAAATTACACTTTACATCCTTAAAGAATCAAGAGATATACATCTATACAATAACTAAATACACAAAATAAAATAATAACTAAGTGTGTCTAATATCCCCCCTCAAGCGAAACAGTGGCGGACCGATACGAAGCATTTCTCGAAAGAACTCGAACTGATGACGCGACAAGCTTTTGGTGAAGATGTCAGCCACTTGAAGCTTG
The DNA here is from genome assembly GCA_033807775.1 of Saussurea involucrata. NCBI lineage: Eukaryota > Viridiplantae > Streptophyta > Magnoliopsida > Asterales > Asteraceae > Saussurea > Saussurea involucrata. The sequence continues at coordinate 9,999,436 of CM066322.1, read as the reverse complement.
GTAGGAACGAACTCGGTGTGAAGCTTGCCGGATAACACAAGTTCGCGAATGAAGCTTGGCACGTTTGTGAGAGACCGGGTTTTGAGTAAGAAAGAGAGCACTTTGATTATCACATAGCAACGTCGGTCGATCAGGTGGTAACGCATGAAGTTCTCTCAACAAATGAGTGATCCAAATGATCTCCGCGGCGGTGTTGGCCGTTGCTCGATATTCAGACTCACAACTGGAACGAGAGACAGTTGGTTGTTTCTTGGCACTCCAGGATACAAGATTTCCCCCGAGGAAGATCGAGTAACCATAGGTAGACCGGTGGGTCTCAAGACAACGAGCCCAATCAGCATCAGAGTACCCCACAAGAGTGGTGTAGGCTGGCCTAGAAAAAGAAAGGCCAAAAGAGAGCGTACCCTTGACATATCGGAGAAGCCATTTAACTGCTCAATAATGGGAAACAGTAGGAGCTTGGAGAAATTGCCTGACTTGATTGACTGCATACGAAATATCCGGATGAGTGATCGTCAAATACTGAAGAGCACCGACAAGAGACCGATAGTGCGAGGGATCAGAGTACCGCTCACCACTGGTAAGAAAAGCCGTGTTAGAGGCAATAGGAGTAGTGACTGGTTTAGCATCAAGAAGACCTGCCCGAGAAAGAATGTCGTGAGCATACTTGGACTGACTAAGAAATAAACCAGTGGACGTGTAGGTAGCTTCAAGCCCAAGAAAGTAACTTAGATGGCCGAGATCTTTGATTGCAAACTCGTTGTGCAAACGGGTGATGATAGAGCGGATAACCGTGTCATCACTGCCAGTAAGAATTAAATCATCAACATAAACCAACAAATATAACACACACGAACCACGTGTGATAACGCCACTTTTTGGCGTTATTTTCAGTTCTCAAACCAATGAGATTGGCTTGTGTTCTAGCAAAAAGGCGAGATTTTACGCTTTATTTAGTGAAATGTGCAGGTTATCTAAAAGACAGCGTTCATCGAGAAAAGAAGCTAAAAAGAGCCCAAAAAGAGCCAAAACGAAGCCAACGGAAGCCCGAGATCCAAGCCCAAGACCCGCGCCCGAATCAGGAACCAGACCCGAACCAAACATGACCCGGAACAGCCTCAGAAAACCACGCGGGTTTGTGCGCGGTTTGCACAAACCGCGCAACCCTCTGTTTCACGTTTTTAAGCTGCCATTTTCCGGATTTTAGATTATTCTTGGCACGTCTCGCATACGACGAACGGCAGACGACTTGGGGCGATTTTGGGAGACATTTTACATCTTTTGGAGCCACGAGAGAGGATCAATCGAAGAGGAAGTCACGACGCGACGCGGATTAGAGCCGGGAGAAAGGAGTTTATCATTACATCTTTCGTATTCACGATTATCATGTTTACATACAGTTTTTCATCCCCTTTTCTTGCGTTTTTGTCCCCCAACATCATGAACTAATCTTTAGATGTTGGGGGTTGGAATGAATTTGGTTTGAACATATGAACGGATGATGAGTGACTTTTATCAGTTTTTCATATTTTAATGAAGCTTGTGATTTAGTTCTTAAGGCTTTTGTGAATTTGGCCAATTTACATATGATTTGTTTGTTTCAATTAAGTTCGAGAGAATTAATTGTTACTTAGAACTAGGAATTGCATGCCTAAGGTGAGAAAGGAGATAGAGATATTCCGAGTAAGCCTCAGTCCCATTAAAATCTCGCGCTTAATGTGTTTTGAATTACATAGGTTGAGATCGAGAGATAAAACTTATGTTTTCAAGATAAAAATTGTGGTTGCTTGAGAAAGAACCATGCTTTAAAATAAAACCCGATGTTGCTTGAGAAAGAACAGCGGTGATCTAAAGATTGGGTAATCATTAAAGAGAACGACTGGTAATTGTTGTGAGTCAGATATTTATATGTGATAACCATTGGATTTCCAACCCTCAACTGTTTTCTCTTTCAAAGTTTCTTAAGTTGTTTACTGTTTCCGTGTTTGATTTAGTTTTGTTTGCAATTAGTAGTTTAAAACCAACCAACTCAATTTGTGACCGTTCAGTTAATAGTTTTTATAGTAATTGTGATACTTAGTTCCTAGTTCCCCGTGATTCGATACTCGTACTTTCTAGTACTATTACTTGACTTCGACCCGTACACTTGCAGTAAGATTTAGGTGGGGTGATACCCGCCTATCAAGTTTTTGGCGCCGTTGCCGGGGACTAGTTGCAACTGATAGCACTACCATCTATAAGCGCTAATAGATTGAACATTTTTTTTTACTTTGTTCCATCACTTTCAGTTTCTGGATTACTAACTCTGTCTACTTTCTTTTCAGGTACTAATGGGTTTATGCCAAAGAAGACCCGAGGGAAGGAAATCGAGCCACTTGATCCGGAAATCGAGAGAACCGTCCGCCGAATACGCCAAGAGACCAAAGCCAAGAGACATCTAAAGATGGGTGACGAAATACCCGTCAATAGACCGCCTGGTAACAACCCACCTCCGCCTCCTCCGGCGAGAGTTCCGATACGGCCATTTGCCAATCCAAACGTGGCAACCGCACGGATAGGCATCCAACCGCCCGCTACTGCAGCAAACTACTTCGAGATTAAGCCGAGTACCATTGTCATGGTACAGCAGAATCAGTTCGGGGGAGCACCTATTGAAGATCCCCATGCCCACCTTCGTGCATTTGAACGGATTTGCAATACGTTCAAGATCAATGGGATGGAGGAAAATGCCATCAAGCTAAGACTGTTCAGCTTCTCACTCAAGGGTAGAGCTGAAATTTGGATAGAAGGTTTGCCAGCGGATCAGATCACTACATGGGCAGACCTGAAAGCCGCATTCCTCCAGAAATTCTTCCCACCGGGAAGAACCGCGCAGTTAATGGCTGATATTACACACTTCGCGCAATGGGACCAAGAGACCCTATATGAGGCATGGGAGCGATATAAAGACATGTTGAAGAAATGTCCACATCACGGATTACACGGCTTGGTAATTATCCAGACCTTCTTTGGAGGTCTTCACCCGCAATTCAAGAACGAAATCACTGTTGCCGCGGGTGGAGCTTTAATGAACAAAACGTATGAAGAAGCTGTCGACTTGATCGAGAATCTGGCCGAGCACAGTTTTTCTACTCTAAGATCAGCCGTAAGAAGAGTCGCGAGCGTTCAAGAAAATGATGAGCTAAAAGAACTAAAAGCTCAACTAGCTTTTATCACGAACCATCTGAAGGGAGGTAGTCCACAAGAGCCCGAGCAAGTTCAATTCCTACAAAACCGGAATCACCAGCCGAGGAACGACCCGTTCTCAAATACCTATAATGAGGGGTGGAAGAAGCACCCGAACCTTTCTTGGAGTCAACCTCAAGGGCAACCACAAGGTAATTCTTCTAACTTTGCTAATTCTTCTAATGCTAACAACGTTTACCGTCCTCCAGGTTATAACCAAAGGAATTTCAACGAGGGACCATCTATGGAGAAGAAGTCGGGGCTGGAAGATATGATGATGAAGTTCATGGCAAAGATGGACAGCACGGTTGGAGAGTTAGCGAGCACGGTGAGCACGGTCAAGGCGGCAACTGATCATAACACGGCATCCATCAAGATCCTCGAAAGACAAATGGGGCAAATTTCTGAAGCCCTACAAAACCGAGTTCCCGGAACATTCCCGAGCATGACTGAAAGGAAGAACCGAGAAGAATGTAATGCCATCTACCTAAGAAGTGGCAAGGAGCTGAATGGAGATCTTACAAGAGAGCCGTCATCAAAGGAAGTCGAGCCCGAAAGGCAAGATGTGGAGATTGTAGATGTGGATGAGATGGAAGTTGTAGAAGAGGTGGTGATTGAAGAGAGCTCAGAGAGTGAAGAGACCACGCCAAAGCAACCACCGGTCAAACCGGTGGTTCCGAAAGTGCCATATCCAAATAGGCTCAAAGCCCAAAGGGAGGATTTAAATTTTTCTAAATTTCTTGAGGTTTTTAAGAAATTACATATTAACATCCCTATTGCAGATGCGTTGGCACATATGCCCTCATACATGAAGTTCATGAAAGAGATCTTATCCAAGAAGAGGGCAATCGAGCACCAGTCCACCATTACACTTACTGAAGAGTGTAGTGCGATCATTCAGAACAAGCTTCCCCCGAAGCTCAAAGATCCAGGGAGTTTTACGATCCCTATTCAAATTGGGAAGCTTAATTTTGATAAGGTATTATGTGATTTAGGAGCTAGTATTAATCTAACGCCTTTATCTGTTTTCAAGAAACTCGGATTGGGAGAAGTGAAGCTGACATACATGACGCTTAAGCTCGCGGACAGATCGATAATATATCCGTATGGAGTGGTAGAGGACGTCTTGATCAAGGTTGGCAAGTTCTACTTCCCGGTGGACTTCGTGGTGATCGACATAGATGAAGACGAAGAAGTCCCGCTGATACTGGGAAGATCCTTCTTGGCTACGAGTAGAGCTCTGATAGACATGGAGGAAGGAGAGATGACACTGAGAGTCGGCAGTGAGAGAGCGGTATTCAAGATGTTCGAGAGTGGAAGGCGTAAAGACGGAGATGGTCATGGAAAGCAAGAGGTGGAAGAATCCGCGAAGAATCGCAAGTGTGGGCGAATCAATTCCGCGGATACCGAACCAAGTTGAGAGTCACACAGTCGTGCCACGACTTTAACTACGGCGCTGGGTGGGAGGCAACCCACCAAGGTTTGCGTTTCTTTATTTTATTTTCAGTTTTTGAATGATTTTATTTACAAATTTTTTTTTGAAAAATACAAAAATAGCTGAACAGTGGGGCCCGCGGCCTTCCACGCGGTTTACATACCGCGGCCTAAGCCGCGGGTGTCTCTGGTGGTTTTCGGAAACAAAGGGTTACGCGGTTTGTGCCGCGGTTTCCAAACCGTGCGCCAAACCGCGTGGCTCCCCTGTGTTTCTGGGTCCCTTGTTCTTTGCAGTTTTTATCCTTTCTTTCTTTGTGTTCCCTTTTTCTTTGCCTTCTTTCGTATTTTGTTTTTGTTAGTTTGTGTTTTTGCTTTCCCTTCTCCGCCTTCTCCGGTGTCTCGCAAATGATCGATCCAATTTTTCAAGGGAATCGTGTTCATCTGGGCAAACAGGTACGTTCTAACTCCGTAGGTAACGAGTGGTGTATGATGTTATGTTCCTTAGTAGTTAAACGAGATGCAACAAACCTAAGTTTCACTTAGGTTTGGGGTGCCTCACTTTTAACATCTACACACTCACTTTTAATCGTGTGCAAACCTCGGTTTCACCGAGGTTTGGGGTTGGCTTTGTTTGACAAACCTAGGCCACGGCCTAGGTTTGGGGTGTCCATATTGAAAATATTTAGGCTAGCTCTTTGATGTTTCTTGTTAATATTTTGCCTTGTCTGTCTGATAACTGCCATAACTGCACAATGAGTTGTGTCGCCTGAACCGACACTTGCACATTGGGGACAATGTGTGGGTAAGGTTTGGGGTTGCCCAATCGGGCCCACGTTATGCACGTAGATTTCCTGCACTTCTGAGTACCTAGATCACTTCAGCTAAAATTTTTGTTTTGAATGATTGAGACCAACCATTGTAGGAAGAATCTTATGATAGTGACGTGACCATTAGGGAAGGACCGGGAAAGGACAGGACTAGGGACATTAGTGGAGACCACCCAATAGCGAGATTTGAGCCTAAAAGACGTTTTTCATTTCGAGGGATTAAAACACGAAATTCATATACATTTTTTCGATTCCTTGTCGTGAATATAGAGTGATCTCGCTATATTATTGCATTGAGTAGCAAAGACAACCATCGGGATATATGTGAGGGTATAGTAGACCATATCGTGTGGACCTTAAGAGATGATTCCAGGCATTGTGTGTTTTGTTTAACCCTGTTTTTAGCTATCGTACCTTGTTACCCATTTTTGTGTATCCATAACCCTTTTTGAGCCAAACACTCACCTTATTCGTTTCCAAACCCACCTGTAAACCCGAGCCAAAAGCCTTAGCCAACCTTATCCGAAAGTGTGTCAATCCAAAGCAGTACAGGCCAGTTATGGAAATAGATAGAAAAGAGGGCCAATGCAGCCCCAATCGAATAAAGAGGACCATGGAAGTCCCAAAAAAAAGAGAAAATACAGTTAGTTAAATAGTATTTATAGCAGCTAAATAAGAGAGTCAAAGCGACTCCAGTAGTGATAAAGAGGGCCAAAAGATAGAATGTGAAGAAAGTTCATAACTGCTAACGTTTGACACACCGAGGATCTTTGTTCCCTTTTACCCTTCGTTTCTTAGCCGATACCTTAGCCCCGTTACAACCCTTGTAAAGACCTGGATGATCTTCTGGAAAATGTGATTAGGGTATACGACCACCTTTACTGATATTCCCTATCTTGCTACTTGATTCCACTCTGAGATCAATTTTTGGACATTTGTGCGTCTTTCTTTAGAGTTGTCATGAAATTGTTGAATGTTCTTGTACATAGCTTCCTACACATGACAACACGTGCGATAGCCTAGGTTCGAGCGAAATGAGAGAATCCTGTGAGGTAGGGTCGAGGCGAAATGTTTTCCCTAGTATGTCTGGACCTAGAACAACCTTAGTGTAATCGGAGCAGTCACGAGTTCAACTTACAATGGAGGATCATAGATTAAACAAAATAAGGATGAGGCGAGAGTGAGATATGCATTCACAGGTATGGGAAATCACCAGTGCATCATGTGGTACCAATTGGGAGTTGTGCAGTTATTATTTCACTGATATGTGCTTTTACTCTATTTTATCGCTAATTTGCTTGGGGACAAGCAACGCTCGGTTTGGGGTTGTTGATAACGCCACTTTTTGGCGTTATTTTCAGTTCTCAAACCAATGAGATTGGCTTGTGTTCTAGCAAAAAGGCGAGATTTTACGCTTTATTTAGTGAAATGTGCAGGTTATCTAAAAGACAGTGTTCATCGAGAAAAGAAGCTAAAAAGAGCCCAAAAATAGCCAAAACGAAGCCAACGGAAGCCCGAGATCCAAGCCCAAGACCCGCGCCCGAACCAGGAACCAGACCCGAACCAAACCTGACCCGAAACAGCCTCAGAAAATCGTGCAGTTTTGTGCGCGGTTTGCAAACCGCGCCACAAACCGCGCAACCCTCTGTTTCACGTTTTTAAGTTGCTATTTTTTGGATTTTAGGTCATTCTTGGCACGTCTCGCACACGACGAACGGCAGACGACTTGGGGCGATTTTGGGAGACATTTTACATCTTTTGGAGCCACGAGAGAGGATCAATCGAAGAGGAAGTCACGACGCGACGCGGATTAGAGCCGGGAGAAGGGAGTTTATCATTACATCTTTCGTATTCACGATTATCATGTTTACATACAGTTTTTCATCCCCTTTTCTTGCGTTTTTGTCCCCCAACATCATGAACTAATCTTTAGATGTTGGGGGTTGGAATGAATTTGGTTTGAACATATGAACGGATGATGAGTGACTTTTATCAGTTTTTCATATTTTAATGAAGCTTGTGATTTAGTTCTTAAGGATTTTGTGAATTTGGCCAATTTACATATGATTTGTTTGTTTCAATTAAGTTCGAGAGAATTAATTGTTACTTAGAACTAGGAATTGCATGCCTAAGGTGAGAAAGGAGATAGAGATATTCCGAGTAAGCCTTAGTCCCATTAAAATCTCGCGCTTAATGTGTTTTGAATTACATAGGTTGAGATCGAGAGATAAAACTTGGGTTTTCAAGATAAAAATTGTGGTTGCTTGAGAAAGAACCATGCTTTAAAATAAAACCCGATGTTGCTTGAGAAAGAACAGCGGTGATCTAAAGATTGGGTATTCATTAAAGAGAACGACTGGTAATTGTTGTGAGTCAGATATTTATATGTGATAACCATTGGATTTCCAACCCTCAACTGTTTTCTCTATCAAAGTTTCTTAAGTTGTTTACTGTTTCCGTGTTTGATTTAGTTTTGTTTGCAATTAGTAGTTTAAAACCAACCAACTCAATTTGTGATCGTTTAGTTCCTAGTTCCCCGTGATTCGATACTCGTACTTTCTAGTACTATTACTTGACGTCGACCCGTACACTTGCGGTAAGATTTAGGGGGGGTGATACCCGCCTATCAGCGTGTGAACACAAATAGTGACGGACCGGCCCGACTACATATAAACCTGGTGCAAGTCAAAAAGTTGCTCAAGCGATGAAACCAAGCCCATGGAGCCCGTTTGAGACCGTAGAGAGCTTTGTGGAGACGACAGACATGATCGGGATACCGAGGATCATGAAACCCCGGAGGTTGCTCCATGTAAACAGGTTCACGTAAGGTGCCTTGAAGGAAGGCATTATTAACATCAAACTGGTGGAGAGACCAACCATTGATGACAACTAGAGACAAAACAATGCGAACCGTGGATGCCAACCGGACTAAAAGTTTGAGAGTAATCGATACCCGGAATTTGACTGAAACCTTGAGCAACGAGACGGGCTTTGTAACGATCGATCGTGCCATCAGCATGATACTTAGTTCGAAACACCCACTTGCAACCAACCACATTGTGATCCACGGGTCTAGGCACTAACGTCCAAGTCCTATTGAGATGAAGAGCGGTCATTTCAGCATCCATGGCATTTAGCCAATGGGAATGAGAAGTCGCAGAGTCAAAGGTGGTCGGGTCACGATGAGCAAACAACGCAGCGTATAAACCATGTTGAGTAGTGTGAACAAGATCCGCTCGGTGCTTGGGTTTAAAAATCCCAGCTTTGGCCCGTGTTACCATGGGGTGACCAGGAGTGGGTGCGACTGAAGGAATAGGAGTGGGTGCGGCTGAATGAACAGGAGCCGCTGGTGGGATCGTGGCCGGCGAAGCAGAACCGGGTGAGGAGAAGGTGGGCGCAGTAACAGTAGCAGGATCGACAGGAGGCGGATCGCTTACGGGGGCCTGGACGGGTGGTTGGGCCACATCGACAGGGCTGGAGACGGGAGGCAATTGGTCCTCATCGCAAAGCCCACAGCTAATGGGTGGGGTAGGCGGCGGTGGAGACGGGGTTGGAGCGGGAACCGTCACGGGTGAAGAACACGGAACATCATCCAAAAAGGCAGCAACCGAAGATCATGAAGAGGGGCCCGAGACGAAGAGCCACTGAAAGGAAACGAAAGCTCATCAAACTTGGCATGCCTGGTAATATAAATACGAGAGGAGACAGGATCAATACATTGGTAGCCTTTGTATTGGGTACAATAACCAAGAAAGATGCATGGAAGACTTCGTGGGGACAATTTGTGCTCCGTATAGTCCCGTAAATAAGGATAAACTTGACATCCGAATGGGCGAAAGTGATCATAAGAAGGAGCCCGACAAAACAATGTTTCAAAGGGCGACTTATTGTCTAAGAGCTGCGTGGGTAGCCGATTGATGATATAAACAGCGGAGCAAAATGCATGAACCTAATAAGATGATGGAACGTGCCCATTAAATAACATGGCAAGGCCGGTTTCAACAATGTGACGGTGCTTGCGTTCCACCCGACCGTTTTGTTGCGGGGTGTACGGACAAGAGATACGATGAAAAGTACCATTCTCATCTAGTAAACTCCGAACATGGTTATTTAAAAATTCTGTGCCCCCGTCACTTTGAAATTTTTTAATTTTAGAGGAGAATTGTGTTTGAACAAATTTAATGAACGCTCCAAAAACCACATGGAAACTCGACTTGGTTTTGAGCGGATAGAACCATGTAAAGCGAGAGTAGTCATCCACAAAGATAGCATAATAACGATAACCATCAACCGAATCAACCGGTGATGGGCCCCATAAATCACAGTGAACCAAGTCCAATACATGTAAAGCACGTTTTTCATTAGGTTCAAAAGGTAAGCGATGCACCTTAGCAAGTTGACAAGCCGAACAGATAACAGGCGATGGTAATAAAGATGTTACCAAAACATAACCCAGTTTATTTAAAAGAGAAATAGTGGAAAAAGAAACATGACCCAAACGGGAATACCAAAGTTCATACGACGCTTTTAACTTCGAACACGTAACGGCCGTAAATGCTTGCGGCGTATTGGAGAGAACATATAGCCCGTGCTCACATCGGCCCTGCGCTAGAACTTGCTTCGTTGCTCGATCCTGAATATAAAAGTGCGGTTGGGAAAACAAAACATCCATGCTATTGTCAGTTGTTAATTTACTAATAGACAATAAATTTTTGGTGATCTTTGGAACGACCAAGACATCACGCAGTCGAATATTATTATTAAGAGTAGAGTGACCAATATGGGATATGGGGAGAACATTACCATCCCCAAAGGTGACCTTAGAGTTTCCGACATAAGCCTCGGGTTGAGTCACGGAACCCGTGGAGGATGCCATATGATCGGTAGCACCAGCATTGACAAACTAATCCGGGGCATTCGTCGTAACATGACACTGAGCATGAAATGCCTTAGCCAAATCCGTATCCGAACCAGGTTTATGAGTAGCATACGAAGAGAGATGCGGACACACACTAGCATAGTGACCATCTTTGTGACATAATTGACAATGCGGAGGGCGGCGGCCACGACCGCGACCACCCCGAAACGCACGACCACCACGACCCTGAGACAAAACAGGTGGCCCTGTGTGAGCCGAAAAAGCCACAGGTGGAGAAGCAGTCCCGTGTAGCGAGTGCAAAAACAATTCATGGGCTTCAGCTTGGGCAAGGAGACCCCGAAGGGTAGTCGGAGACCGAGAGGCCCGAATGGCCGTAGAGAACGTCTCGAAAGACGGACCAAGACCGCACAAAAACCAATGGACCTTGTCTGATTCCGCAACCGGATGGCCGACGGCCGAAAGTTGATCACAAATGTTTCGGAACCTGCGGCCAAACTCGGCAACGGTGGACGAACCGTTGGAAAACTGACGAAGTTGGTCACGTAAAGTTTGAATACGTTCGACGGAAGAGTGGCTATAGGCTTCCTCAAGAGCGACCCAAATTTTCCGGGCCATGGAAAGGCCAATAATCTCTGAAAAAGCTTCTTCGGACAAAGAGGCTTGGAGAAGAATAACGACCCGTTGATCGGCCGAGAGCCATGTCGCAAAAGCCAGATTCGGCGCGGATTTGTCATCGGAGGAAATCTCAGGTGCGGGTGCCGGGAGAGTGCCATCAACATGCCCCAAGAGATTTTGATAGGAAAGAAGAGGAAGCATCTGGTTCTTCCACAGGAGATAGTTGGAAGAAGATAAACGGTTGGTGATCAGATGAAGAATGGTGTTCATGGGGAGGGTGGTATCTTGAGAGGAGGAGGCTATGGTAGGATAAGAGTTTGAAGAAACCGAAAGGGGGAGGGAGGCGTATGAGAGGGGAAGAAGAAGAGAGAAAGGTGGTGGGATTAAATGGCTCTTGATACCATGAGAATAATACTCGTCACACCAAACTAAGTGGAGAGGCATTGAATATATAGAAAGATAAATTACACTTTACATCCTTAAAGAATCAAGAGAGATATATATCTATACAATAACTAAATACACAAAATAAAATAATAACTAAGTATGTCTAATAGGGGAGGTATCAAGTCCCTCTTATAAGGCAACATTTGTTCCCCCCAACCAATGTGGGATCTTACAATCCACCCCCCTTGGGAGCCCAGCGTCCTCGCTGGCACACCAGTCTGGGTCCCGGCTCTGATACCATATGTAAAATCGCAGGCCAACCGTACCAGATATTGTCCGCTTTGTCCACACCTGGACTCACGGTTTTAAAACGCGTCTAATAGGGGAGGTATCAAGTCCCTCTTATAAGGCAACATTTGTTCCCCTCCCCAACCAAAGTGGGATCTTACAGGTAACTATCGCCTTTGTGACCGGTTCTCGCGTCTTTTATAGCTTAGAGAGGGTAAAATATGTTAAAGTGGGTAAGCGGGGTGATTGGATTGATGACTGTTGGTCTTGGACTTGGGAGTGGAGTAGAGATCCTAGAGGTCGGTATATCAATGAATTTCGTGATTTGTCTACTTTTATTGCAAAATGTTTGTCTTGTTGGTAATCACAGGGCCAAAATGGTGGTGACTGTTAGACACCGACGGACAGTTCTCGGTCAACAAGCTAAAGGCGTTGATTGATGATGCAAACCTCACCGATGATGTCATCCATCCGAAAACCGATTGGAACAATCTTATACCATCAAAGGTCAACGTCTTTGTCTGGGGGGGGCTTCCAGTTCGGGCGGCTTTGGGTGAACAAGGAATCGACTTAGATTCGGTCCTTCGTCCGATTTGCAATGAATCGCAGAAAACTTTGGATCATTGTCTCGTGGGATGCAAATTCGCCTCGGATGTTTGGGAAGGGATTCAAAAATGGTGGGGGTTAATTTCATCTCGGGTAATTTGGTAAGTCTCCTCCCTAAAAACTTCGGCGAATCCGCTGCTTCCGGTTCGACCTTAAGGTTTTGGCAAGCAACGATTTGGGTCGCGCCTTACTTGATTTGGGATCATCGTAACAATCTGGTGTTCCGAAACAAGCGGACGTCTATAGAAGTTTTGCTCTACGATATCCAGGTTCGTGTTTATGAATGGTTCTCGAGACGTTCTCGAAAAGATTTTATTTCTTGGAATAGTTGGCTCATGGCTCCGCTCCAAAAGCCCGATTGAGACTTTTGTTGTTCGTGGGTCCTCTTTAGTTTTTTTTAATCGGTGTAGGGGTCGTTGGCTCGTTTAATTCATCTCTTAGCTACTTTGTATTTTCCTTGTTCGGTAGTCTTTTTGTGGCTGCATCTCGCTGCTCCTGACCCCCTAGCTGTGTATTTTTTACCGTTTCTTTTATTATAATTCGTTGGTTTTAAAAAATAACCTTATTTATTGTAGTGTGATTTATTAGAGCATATTCAACAGATATGCTAAAATAGAAAAAATAGGATATTAGCATTTTTGTTGGTCTAACAACTATGCTATCGTATGTGCTAAAATCAGTGTTCAAAAAGGCGCGTCATGGCGCGATATGGCGTAAGACGCGTCTCCGCAGTTACGAAATGGCCCATAACGTTTCTATATGTCGTGACTCATGCTATGGTGTCTTAAGGCGCGCCATGGCGCGCCGCGGCGCGAGTTTTTTCTAAGACGTGATATTTTCACAATTTTTTTATTATTTTCTTTTTTTTCTATTTTTTTATCTTTTTTGTTTTTACATTTTTAACTTTATATTTTCTACCTTTATGGATTTATCTAATCACGACACACATTGTTTCAAAATTTCATAAACATTATGGAATTACGATTAAAACGAACGTTGTAAATTTACCTTTATAAGTTCTATTTTAAATATTAAATATCAAAAACTTTTTTTATAATAATAATCTATATGTATGTTCTCCTTCTAATATGAATGTATTTTTTTAATATAATTATCTTACTAGAATAATACATGGATAACAAATATGTGTATATATAATTATATATTTGACATACAAATTTTCCGCCTTATCACGCCTTAAAAAACACCGCATCCTCGTCGTGGCGTGTAAGGCTTGAGGCTTGACCTCGGTGCCACGCCACGCCTTACGCTATTTTGAACCTTGGCTAAAATAGAGAAAAAAAATGAGAGATTATAAAAATCTTAAAATTTAGTGAAATCTATGTATAGATAGTTTTCCTCCAAAACTAATTATTACTCCCAAAAATCAATTTTTTTCTCTCCCAACTTTCTATATATTCAATACTAGGTAACAGCACCGTGCCTTGCGCGATGAATACAAATATTATTATAAAGATGAATATATTTTGCCAAAAAAAATTGATTTATAAGCATATCAATTATTTTTATATATATAAGTATTAGAAAGTTTTGTTAGCTTATTAAGAAAATAAAACAATTTAAAACAAAAAGTTAAATAAATAAACAATACATTTTATTAAATAAGACTTGATTTATAAGTATTGTTAGCTTATCCATAAAAATGTAAAAAAACATTATTAAAAATATTTTTGATTTATAAGCATTGTTAGCCTACTAAAAGAAGTATTTGATTTATAATGTTTTCTATCTTATAAAATTATAAAATGAAAAATGAAAAGTTTTATTAATTAATGAGAACATTTAATGTTTGGCTCTTTTTAAAAAATAAATCAAAATTCTATAAAAATAGATAAATAGTCATGGAAGTCTATCCTTAACTCTCTCTCCTACATTCTCCTTTATATATATATATATATATATATTGATTCTATCTTATAAAATTATAAAACGATAAATGAAAAGTTTTATTAATTAATTAGAACATTTAATGTATGGCTCTTTTTAAAAAATAAATCAAAATTCTATAAAAATAGATAAATAGTCATATAAGTCTATCAATTGTTAGTCTATTAAAAGAAGTATTTGATTTATAATGTTTTCTATCTTATAAAATTATAAAATGAAAAATTTTATTAATTAATGAGAACATTTAATGTATGACTCTTTTTAAAAAATAAATAAAAATTCTATAAAAATAGATAAATAGTCATGGAAGTTTATCATTAATTCTCTCTCCTACATTCTCTTTTATATATATATATATATATATATATATATATATATTGATTAGTCTACTAAAAGAAGTATTTGATTTATAATGTTTTCTATCTTATAAAATTATAAAATGAAAAATGAAAAGTTTTATTAATTAATGAGAACATTTAATGTATGGCTCTTTTTAAAAAATAAATCAAAATTCTATAAAAATAGATAAATAGTCATGGAAGTCTATCTTTAACTCTCTCTCCTACATTCTCCTTTATATATATATATATTGATGATTCTAATAAAATAATAAAATAAGTATTTTTTAAGATAATTAATACTAGAATTGATAAAATAGAATAGTTGTTGGAGTTAGATGTAATTTTTTATAGAGATTTTTTTACTCTATTTTAGAAAACTTCAGCATAGTTGTTGGATATGCTCTTTTGGAAATTGACTTAAATAGTTATTTTACACATACTGGTCTTCTATTCATTACTTTTCGGGATTGACCCAATGTCACACATCCGCAATATCTAAAAAAACGAATCTGATCGATTTTTCTTTAAAAAAATGTACAACCCAAATCGTAATTGTGGACCTATGTCCGTATTTTTTTAAGAAAAAATGATTATATTCGTTTTTTTGTGTTTTTTTTCTATTATGTGCGTAAGTCATGGAACTGTCTATTACGAAAGTAGTGTAGTAATATTTTAGTTAAAATGGAAAGAAAATGATTAAAAACCGATTTACTTGAATATTCAATTTCCCCTTAGGCATTGTTTGGCAAAAAAAAATCTAGCTTATAAGCTAGTTTTTTTTATACATGTTTGAATGACCATAGCTAGCTTTTTGAAACTACTTGGAGTAGCATTTCAGTAGTTTTTTATGAATATTCTAGTATTGCTCTCATTAATATTAATTATAATTTATTAACTATTATTATAAATAATATTAAATTTAAATTTCATCATTATTAATTAATAAATGTCAACTGAAAATTATTAAATTAAATTTTAATTATACATTGATATTAATATTTAATTATTTAAAGTTATTGTTAATTATATAAATTATTTTTAATATTAATCAATATATTTTAATTATCAATTACTATTATATTTTTAATTATTATTTGATTATTTTTTTCATATTGTATGTAACGACTATTTAAAATCATAAGTTATTATATTTTTTTTTCTAAAACTTGTTTTAACAAATCTAAAACTTATAGTATATATATATATATATATGTAATAATAAATTTTAAATTCTTTCAATTTTAAAACTTATTTAATTTTTATTTATTACATTGGTTGTATTAATTAACATAATATATTGCTACAAATTTGTTTTAATTATATAATTAAATATTGTAATTGATAATTTTTTAAAGATACCCTTTTTTGGTCATGTTACATGTTTATAAGCTATTTTTTTACCAAACATAACTTCTTCATCAGCTAGCTTATCAGCTACCAGCTAGTCTAAACCCTAAACCTTAAACTATATGGTGTTGGATAGAAGATAATTATATTATGGGGAAATCAAATATATTCATTGTTTTACTAAGTTTAAAAACTTATTTTTATTAAAACTAAATAGACATTAGTGGGATATAGCTTGAGATCTTTTTTTTTATATATATTTATTTGGAATTGTGATGATGATGATGATGATAATCTGAAGGAAAACGACACGTTAGAGAATTAATGTATATTATTTTTTCTAAGTTAATAAATCAGCTGGTGTTGGTTATTTCTCGCATATTTTATTCACCGATTGATAAAAGGCAAAAAATGATTAAAAGGATGTTATATTTTATGGATGATTTGAATGAACACACTCCACATGTTATTTAACATTAATATCTACTTTGTAATTAATGCTCATAATTCAAGCTCATTGGTAGCCCATAAATCTTACATCCATGTAAGACGAGTGATTAACTTAAGATGTTACGAAAATCCCTCTCAAGGACTCGTCAGTCGTCACATTCAATGAGGTTTACCCCACCATTCCGAATTCCCGATTGGTAAAAAGATCAACTATTTTACCATTGTAACTCCCCAATAACTTCAGATTCAATTCTAAATTATGGCGGAGATATATAAAGACTTCACAAATCTACTTGGAATGAGTTGTTACACGTTCCGAGTGAAACTGGAAATCATAGATACGTACATGTACGTATTTATCAAATATTGCAACATTCAAATCTTGAAGCGTAGTTTAAAATTTGTTGAATTCAGTGTCATGTGGTATCCTAGATTAAATAAAACTCTTATAGAATTATGCAATCCAATACATTGTTTGATTGGGGTAACACTAAAAGAAAAGAGAAAGTATGAGCAATCAGAATGGTTGATTTGGAATTGCATATTTTGACCTTATTACAATTATTGAGATAATATATTATGTTTTGTTGGTCATATATCCAATAGTTAGTTATAGATATATTTATACTCTTGCTTCTAATAACCACCGTTTTAATGTCCATAGTATTAGAGGCGGATGTTATACATCTTTAATGGGGCTCGTAACTATCGTTGGTTGGTTACAATTTATACTTCAAAGAGCGGATATATTTATACTTGCAATGAATATAATAAAAGTAACAAATATAGCTAATAATCAAATAATCAGTTGTCGTGGTAATGGGCAGTCATAGCTATCAAATATAGCTAACGCATTTCTTGATTCTCAGTTGTGATTTTCTACTCCAAAGTTTAAGTTTAGGCCCGTCCGGTCACCTAAATCCCTTAAACTATGGCTCTGATACCAACTATAACAACCCAAGCAAATTTTAAACATGCAATTCATATAAAATAGAATATCCCAAAAACGGGTCCCAAAATTTCTTACATCATATCAAAATCTGGTTGGCGGAATCAACCTACACAACTGAGAAATAAACTAAACTGAACTATAGTGTCACTACACTATCAAGCCTTCTTGCTACGCCCTGCTCACTTGCCAGAGCCTTTCATTACATGCTTTCCTGAAAAGGTTTTAAATTTGAAAAATGCGAGGGTTAGACCATAAGGTCTAGTGAGTCCCTCCTAACAGTTATCAAAGCATTTAAAACAGTTTGTCATTTTCAGCATAAAACATTCATAAATCTGCTCATTTAAAATCGTTCACGGAATAAGGTCCGCCCCTCGTAAATTGGCACCCTGAAGCCACCCTAAGGTGACAACGAGTCAGTCTCATGCTGCCTTACATTGGGGCCACACTACCCCTGGATTGGGGCCACACTACCCCTGGCATAAACGGGTCACACCTCCCGACACAAGCTGGCGGGCCACACCCCCCGACTTAGCCAATTTACATCTAAAACAATGCATACATACATCTCACAATAAATCTTTAAACAACATTCATGCATTTAAAGCATAAGTATAAACATAACATTTCTCATCATGCAATCGCTTTAGAAAACATATTAAAAGCCACACGTTTTAGTTTAGAAAACTCACCTGATGCTATTACTTCTCTTTTCTAAACTGTTCCTGACTCCTGATCAATTTTTCCTGTTTTAATGAACAAATATAAACTGATTACTAAACTTCCCGGACGCCAGACTTTCCGGACAACACAACTATCCGGACGACATAACATTCCGGACAACCGCCCTTTCCGGATACCTCCTAATTACCGGACTCTCAACTTACCGGTTACTTAACTCTCCGGACGCTCGACTCCCCGGACACTTAACCCACTGGATAGCTTTCTTACCCGGGCAGTTCCCACATCCGAAAACATTAATCCAGATCATACTGTCCGGACGTCCAGAGACTTTCCGGACGCCGACCTGTCCTCTAAATGGACCGAGAAATCACTGATACGAATTAAATCTACGGATTAAAGATTAGCAACAAAATTAGGACCACTATGTTCAACAAATATTGAAATCTTAGCTGCGAAAACACTATTTGATACCTAATCTCTCCCATTTAGCTTCAAACTCAACTTTTCAACAAAAAACCCAAAATAACTAAATCAACAGCAAGAATCAAGGATTAGAGATGAGGAGAAGAAATTACCTGCTTGGATCCAAATAAAGAACACCTTCTTTTCTTCTCCAATAAACTGGAATTGTTTCTTCTTACTTGATCTATCACTCTTTCTTCTTCCTCTAATCAGCCGCCAAACATCATTCACAATCAGGAAATAGAATGTTCACCTAGGGTTTTGTGCCCTTTTATACTCTATCCCATATTTACCAACTAGCCCCTCAACTTCCACTTTTATAAAAAAAAACTAACATAAGACATAAAACCTTTCAAAATGGTCTGGATCGTTACATGGATATTATCATAGTTAGTTGAAATTAGTGGATATATATATTTAGTTTCAAATTATTATCAAGCACAGGAATATTAAAAAAAACTGAAAGCAGGAATACGAAAAATCTATGTTAAAACATGTGAACATTAACATAACTTGAAAAACATTTATGAAAAACACTTAAAAACAACCCCTAAAGTTTCATGTACCGTTATTTAATGTTAATTACTTAAAATCTTGTAAAAACAACTAATGAAACTTTATATACCGCTTTTAATGCTAATTACTTGATTAATACTTATCTCTAACAATCTTCAAATCCTTAAATCGTGGACTCTTATTAATTAATTCTTATCTCTAACCACTTTTAAATCCTCAAATCATGAACTCTTTAAAAATCGTCATTCTTTAAACAAATTTATAAAAAAACATAACGTTTTCTCAAAACCACATATTAAAATAAACTAGAACATTAAAATTAAGATATATCGCCTTGTATTGCCCGAATAGACTTCTAGTCCTTCATAAACAAGTTATAATATTAAAAAATAGGGAAATTAATTAAAATACCCCAAGTTTGACCATCTCTTACCAAAATACCCCAAATCTCTCCAGTTTACAAAAATACCCAAAAAACCCGCGATGGGCCCCGCGATCGCGGGCCCAGGCCCACGTGGCAAACTGTTTCGGTCAAAAGCCCCGCGAAGCCCCCCAACTTTGCCCGCGTTGGCAAGTTTAGCCCTTGCCCGCGATCGCAGCCCGCGATAGGGCAAAAAAAAATTACTTTTTTGGTCCCTGTTTTTTGTGTCTTTGTTCAGTAAAAAAAAATACAAACTGTTCAAAAGAAATTTTAGCAAAACCGAGTTGCGTGAGCACGAGATTTGGGAGCTGCATTCGTGTCCGCAGGTCGCGCACAAGTTCGACGATTTTAGCTTACGAAATCGTCAATCAGCACCCCCCCCTGCGCGCGGGTAGGTGTTGGAGTAAAACCATGCAAGGAGCTTGTCAACTCCTCACACTTCTTTCCTTATAAACCAAATAAAGTTCCTTCCTCCTTCCTATGTGGGACACCTTCCCACACCCAAATTGGTTTTTGCTAATTTCATGGTTTTTACTCAACTTTGAGTATCGATATCTCATTCACACATATTCCGTTTTCGACGCATTATATATCGTTTTAAAGCTCTCATATAGGAGAACATAAACCCACTAAGAGTTAATTATACATACCACACATATATATATATTTAAATGTGTCTAAAGTTCCCTAAAAACCATTAAATATAAGAACTTTAGACACATTTAAATATATGTGTATTTAATTAGTTTTCTTTATTCTAGGGATACAATTTAAAGTTCTTATTTATATATATATATATATATATATATATGTGTGTGTGTGTGTGTGTGTGTGTGTGTGTGTGTTTTCAATTAGCTATCAGCTAGATTATTGTACATATGCTTACGATTGGTGCCTGATACCGAAGCATTATGGATTCTAGAAGCTTGTAACTTGCTCTCAATTATATTTAAAATTATTTTAACCAAGGCCTCGATTGCCATAATGCGTCTCAATGAGAATCCGTGAGCACCCTTTATTACTGTTGAATCTCTTTTGGCTTTTGGCACAATGTCCCTTGGTGTAATGTTTTTCATATATGATACCTATCTCAGTTGTATTGAAGAAGATTTCTGTATTTATGCTCCAAGTTGATTGCTGGAAGATTACACTGCATGGAGATAAGTTCACTTCCAGGAAAGTTGGCCAATGATTCCACAACTCAAGTAAGCTTCATATGAATACATCCACTACATCTTTAATTATTTTGTTGTGATAGTTGTGTTATGTATTCACATGTGATATTTATGTATACTTCTAACCAACATAGTTATTAGATTATGTAGCTGGTAAATTTTGTATTTTTTTAACGATGATAAAATCATATTTTGTTGTACAGGTGTCGGTGGAGTGGTCATTCGGTCCTAGGATCAAAAACATTTCTGAAACACCACCTCTAACAGAGCAGGTAATATCATTTCATTTAAATTGGTGGTTTGGAATTGTAAATTTAAATGTGTATCCCTAGAATAAAGAAAGCTAATTAAATACACATATATTTAAATGTGTCTAAAGTTCTTATATTTAATGGTTTTAGGGAACTTTAGACACATTTAAATATATATATATATGTGGTATATATAATTAACTCTTAGTGGGTTTATGTTCTCCTATATGAGAGCTTTAAAACGATATATAATGCGTCGAAAACGGAGTATGTGTGAATGAGATATCGATACTCAAAGTTGAGTAAAAACCATGAAATTAGCAAAAACCAATTTGGGTGTGGGAAGGTGTCCCACATAGGAAGGAGGAAGGAACTTTATTTGGTTTATAAGGAAAGAAGTGTGAGGAGTTGACAAGCTACTTGCATGGTTTTACTCCAACACCTACCCGCGCGCAGGGGGGGTGCCGATTGACGATTTCGTAAGCTAAAATCGTCGAACTTGTGTGCGAGCGCGACCTGCGGACACGAATGCAACTCCAAAATCTCGTGCTCGCGCAGCTCGGTTTTGCTAAAATTTCTTTTGAACAGTTTGTATTTTTTTTACTGAACAAAGACACAAAAAACAGGGATCAAAAAAGTAAATTGTTTTTGCCCTATCGCGGGCTGCGATCGCGGGCAGGGGCTAAACTTGCCAACGCGGGCAAAGTTGGGGGGCTTCGCGGGGCTTTTGACCGAAACAGTTTGCCACGTGGGCCTGGGCCCGCGATCGCGGGGCCCATCGCGGGGTTTTTGGGTATTTTTGTAAACTGGAAGAGATTTGGGGTATTTTGGTAACACGAAGTTGGACTTAGGGTATTTTAATTAATTTCCCTAAAAAATATGTATAATTAATGACTTCAGCAATTAAATTCAATTAAGTTGATTGAGGGGCGCAGTACATGCATTCCTTTTTACTTGGAATATTGATTTTTTAAAAGGGAAATTAATTAAAATACCCTAAAATGGAAGTTGACTTACCAAAATACCCAAAAAAATTCAAATTTTACCCAAATGCCCTAAATTTCCGCGGTGAGTGCCCGTGATCGCGGTCAGGGACTGAACGTGATAATTTTTGCAACATTATTTACACTTTTAGTCCCCACCGCGGGCCACCGCGGGCCATCGCGGGCCGCGATCGCGGGCCATCGCGGGCCGCGGCGGACCATCGCGGGCCATCGCGGACATCATCGCGGAAATTTAGGGCATTTAGGTAAACTTGAATTTTTTTGGGTATTTTGGTAACACAACTTCCATTTTGGGGTATTTTAATTAATTTCCCTTTTTAAAATGGGAAACAAATAACGTAGAAAATCAAACAAACATTTACGAAGATATAATTTGTCCTGTTTTTCATAAAAAAAATAAAAAAATATCTATATTAATCAATTAAAACTCGATACTTATCTAGTAAATATTTATCGATAAAATATGATAAGAGTTAAGAATTTTACTTGGGGGATGTTTGTTTACCTCTTAATGGTTCCATTAAGAGGCAGCCTATGAATCACTAAGAGGTAAAAAACATGGCTGCCTCTTAATGGTTTTAAAACTCTTTGAATGATTTAGCATCCTGGGCCTTCCTTAACCATTCAGCACCATGATTTCATTCTAAACAATTACCAAACAACCATATTTCATTTTGCACTATATCGTAAAAAAATCTCTTAATTATTCTGACCACTTAATCATTCAACACTAAAATATTCAGCAACTGCCAAACTGCCAAAAAATCTAGCTTATAAACTAGATTTTTTTCTTGGTACATGTTTGGATGACCATAAACCAGCTTTTTAAAACGCTACTTGAAGTAGCTTTTCAGTAGGTTTTTGTTTGCCCTCATTAATATCAATTATCATTTTATAACTATTATTATAAATAAATATTAATTTTTTAAATTTAATTATTATTAATTAATAAATAATAATTAATATTAACTGAAAATAATTAAATTAAACTTTAATTATACATTGATATTTATTTTTAATTATTTAGAGTTATTTTTAATCATATCAATTATTTATATATATATATATATTTTAATATTAATCAATATATTATAATTATCAATTACTATATCATTTTAATTATTATTTGATTATTTTTTTCATATTATATGTAACGGTTATTTAAAATCATAAGTTAATATATATTTTTTCAAAAACTTGTTTTAACAAATTTAAAATTTATAGTATATGTTATAATAAATTTTAAATTTTTTAATTAACATGTTATATTATTTAATTTTTCTTTACTACATTGGTTGTATTAATTAACAGATTATATTGTTATAAAATTGTTTTAATTATATAATTAAATATTATAATTGATAATTTTTTGAAAATATCTTTTTTGGTCATTTTGCATGTTATAAGCTAGTTTTTGTCAAACGTGATTTTTTTATCAGCTAGTTTATCAGCTACCAGCTAGCTTATTAATTAACAGCTAGCTTATCAGCTACCTGCTAGTTTGCCAAACATAGCCTTAATAAAAAAGAGTGATAATTCTTAAACTATAAACATTTACCAAATAAATTTTTACATACAATAATACTTTAATAAACCGGAATCTTACCAATCTATATCTATATATATATTAAAGGAAAATCAAGAAGAAGTGATGTGGCACACTCTAAAGTCTAAAGGCTAGAAACTCCTTTATCTTTTTCCTCATTTTTTCAATTTTTTAAAATACTAATAAGATAAAGACTTCTATGTCCTCATATGTAAATAATATTTTCATTAAAGGTATGGGGTATTTTTATATTTTTACATGCACATTGAAATTTATGTTAGTTAACTATTCATTTTGTCTTCTTTATGTTACTTAGCTATTCATTTTCCCTTCTTTATGTTAATTAATTAGTCATTTTCTCTTATTTATTCTACCTTGTGGTTCTTCATTTTTTAGTTGACTACTTAATGGTTTGGTTTGTTGTCAAACAACTTTTCTCTCAAACTTTCTCTCATTATCTAAGGTATGGACTTATGTTTATTGCCAAATTATATGGTGTTATGTGTACTTTATATGTTTTTTGTTGTTGTTTTTTTTGGTAGAAAGTGTCACAAACGAAAGAAAAAACAAACGAGATATTGTTTAAACGAGTCATGAAGATTGTTGAACATATCAAGAACATGAAAGTTTCATGGACAATATACACTTATATTATTAAATGTAAGTCATTTAGTCTACTACAATTTCAATCTCAATCTCAATTGATTTTTGTTTGTTTTGTAATCATCATTTATTATTACCCTAATTCTCATTTCTAATTTTTTTCTCGCAAGAGTCATCACAATGCTAATAGAACATTTGGATATTGTTTATTTTGATATGATGTTACTAGCAAACTACAATTTTAGTTTCGATTTTTAAGTTGTTGTTTAGTAAAAAAAATGTTGCATTTGAGAATTTAAGGTTTTAAGAAAGTATAAACAGTGGTTAATCGATTGATACTCTTCAGATTTTGTCTTTACGACCTTCAACTATTTTTAATGATGATTAAAATTAGATTAACTGATTTTAAGGAATTTAGTTCCTTGCTTTATACAATTTCACAATGCCAACGATGAATGTATGCAACACTCTAATGAGATGGATACTA
The DNA here is from genome assembly GCA_033807775.1 of Saussurea involucrata. Taxonomy (NCBI): domain Eukaryota; kingdom Viridiplantae; phylum Streptophyta; class Magnoliopsida; order Asterales; family Asteraceae; genus Saussurea; species Saussurea involucrata. The sequence goes on along the minus strand of CM066322.1, from coordinate 9,975,031 downwards.
TTTTCATCAATGTATAGAGAATAGGGTTGTAAATGATGTGATGAATGAAGATGTTAAATTTTATTTACTCAAGAAAAGTGAAAATATATAATATGTCCGATAATTCTTTGTAACGATGTCCAAGTGACATATGTATCAATGAAAAACTTAACTATGGTTTCATAATTTATGAAATTATTGAAAAAAGAAAAAAGAAAAGTATGGCGTCAAACTTATGTCATTTTTGTATTAATTTTTTTAATTAATTGTATGTTATATAATAGATATTTACACTATGGTTGTTATCAATAACTTTCATTACACATCTGATATACTTTATGTTGGGTCTTCACAGATTTGAAATTGACTCAATTAAACCCTCTTAGGTACTTAGAATATTTTTGGATTCTTTTGTGTAACTTGTACTATCATATCAATTGTTCGGTGAAGTCGAAGATCAACCGAAACCAAGTGCGAAGACTATCTCATTCCGGAAGTGAGAAAATCGGCATCAACTTTCTACAAGTTACACCACCACCGATATGCTTGTGCTATCGGTGGACAAGCATCACCGAATTGAAGAAATTCGGTGAGAAGCTCAAGAAGACTTTCACCGATATGCTTTCAGAAATCGGTGGAAGTTCAAGAAGATTTCCACCGATATATGTTCAGAGATCGGTGGGAATTTGAGAAGACTGCACCGAAATATTCTACACTTCGGTGAAGGATCTCTCTTCTCTAAAGAAGTGAGATTTCAAATTGGTGCAGTTTCCAATACAGGAGGTCGGTAGCCTTTTTCTCTGAAGACAAAAGAAAAGATCATTTATTATGAGACAATATCCTATTGTCAGATAAAAGTGGCAGTTTGTCATCTTATCTATTCTCAGATAAGGTCTTTTTCTGCTACGACTGTCCTCCTGGTTCTTTGGATAAGTTAAAAAGGAGATATCAGCTTTTCAGAAGTCAACCTCTACAATGAATGGAAGAGTGACAAGTGTTCCAAGCATTAAATGATGCATGGACTATAAATAGAGGTGAAGACTCTCCATGCAAATCACGCTTCTGAAGATTACTAAGTGCAAGCTCCTTTCTTACTGAAACTGCATCTTATGTCTAAGTGTCCAATTTGTTCTAAGTGTTCTTCAGTTTACTTTGTGCTAGATTGTTAGAATAGTTTAACTGTTCTTTTCCGCAACAATCTTTTGTTTTCTATGTGTAATTCTTATTGAAAGATTTTCAATATATTGAATTAAAACTTGTGAAAACTCTGAGTATTGTATTCAACCCCCCCCCCCCCCCCCCTTCTACAATACTTGTTGAGCCATTTTGGGACCAACAAGTGGTATCAGAGCGGAAAGTTTAATTCATAAACTTGATCCGCAATGGCTGCCTCATCTTCATCCCTAACTGTTGAAAACACTGGTCAAAACAATTTTGCTGAAAATGGTTCCATTTCAAAACCTCCCAAGTTTAATCCTAACAACTTTTCTCTATGGAAAAGCCGTATGATGCTATTTATGGAAGGAGTGGATACTAGATATCCAACCACTCTCAAGGAGGGACCTATCATCCCGAGAGTTTGGGCTCGCTATGAAAAGCATAGGCCGGGTAAGGAAACAGTTGATAAGTCAAGTGACTCTGATGATTCTGAACCTTCCGATACAGAGAAAGCAAAGACTACTGGTCGTTACATTCTCAAAAACCCAAAGGAATATACTGATGAGGAAAAACGATTGGTGTCTCTGGATTCTCGGCTTAGAGCAATCATTGCTCTCTCACTTCCTGATGAAGTCTATCACTCTCTTGTTAATTTCGATAATGCTAAAGAGATGTGGACTACTTTGTGTGTACTTTATGAGGGTACAGAGGAAGTAAAGAAAAGCAAAAAGATTGGCCTCATTCGAAAATATGAGCTCTTTGCCCATGAAAAGAGGGAATCTCTTCCAAGCTTTTATAACCGTTTCAACTCTCTTTTAAATGATTTAAAGTTACTAGGTAGAGTTTATGATAATGAGGAAGTTCTATGCAAGTTTATGGATTGTCTTCCTGACTTTTGGGAAAACATTTGCACTTGCATTAAAACTACCAAGGATTTGGGATACATGCCTTTAACTGTTTTGTATGGAACTCTGTTCAACTTTGAACAAACCAAGCTTCATAGGAAAACCATCTTCAAAGAGATAAAATGCTCTTCAATAGCTCTTATCTGTGAAAGTTCCAAGAAAAGTCAAAATGTTCCTTGTATCACATATCCCTCATCAGACTCTGACACCGAAAATCAGAACAACCGCTCTCACCAAACGGAGGCATATCTGAGTGATGCCGATGATGAAGGTGATGAAATTTCGGTAGACCGAATGTCTGATGAAATGGCTATGATGGACGGTTTTAAAAATAAATCTCAAAATTTCAACAAACCCAGAAGTTTCAGAAAACCATCCTTTACAAAAATGTCTTCTTCTGATAAGACAAATGAAGAATGTTTCAACTGTGGTAAGAAAGGACACTTTGCTGCTGAGTGCAGAAACAAGCGTGTGTCAAAAGTCAATTCTACGCCCTCTGACAAAAATCCTTCCAAATTTGCGAAATCCAAAGATAAATCATATTTCAAAAAGGATTCTCAATCCTCCTCACTCTCTCATCAGGAACGTGCTGAAAAGTACAAAGCTAAGTACAAGAAGGAAAAGGAAAGAAATGAAGGATCTCAAAGGAAAGGAAAAGGATTAATGGTTGAGGCTCATGACTGGGAAGAAGAAGAAACCTCTGACAGTGATTCTCAAAATATGTGCTTTATGGCCATATCAGAAGAGGTGAAAGAAGAAAAGGCAAAGTCTCCAATGGCATTAGTTTCAACTGAATGCTCATCATCATACTCTCAGGTACATCCCTTCAATGACATGACTGATATTGAAAAGATAAATGCTTATGAATCTTTAACTCAAGATTTTTACAATGTCAAAGAAAGCAAGAAAAGAAAATCTGCTCAAGTTAAAAATCTTAAATCTCAACTTGAAGCTTTCATGTGTCAACTTGGAAAGTTTGAGATAATCAAAACTGAGCTTGAAAATCTAAAAGTCATAAATCATGAAATTGAAAAGGAGAAGAATAAACTGTTCAAGAAGTTAAAGAAAGAACAGGAAATTGTCAGAAAATGGACAAATTCTTCAAGGAATCTTGAACAGATCTTTCAAGACCAAATCGGTGGTAATAACAAGTTTGGGTTATGTTAGTCCCAGATGGCTAACCAAGTATTGTAGAAGGGGGGGGGGGGGGGGGGTTGAATACAATACTCAAAATTTTCACAATTTTAATTCTTTATATTGAAAATCTTTCAACAAGAATTACACATAGAAAACTTAAGACTGTTGCGGAAAAGAACAGATAAACTATTCTAACAATCTTACACAAAGTATACTAACAAAATAACTAAGAACACTTAGAACAAAGCTATAAAGTTTTAAGGCTTAAAGGAAGATTTCTTGCACTGAGAGAATTCTTAAAGCCTGTGTTTTGCAAGGGGATGTCTTCTCCTTTTATAGTGCCAAGGAGTGCCCAAGCATTAAATGCTAAGGACACTTATCAACTTCACACTTGCAGAGGATGTTGACTTCTGGAGGGTTGAGAAGTCCTTGTCACTTTTCACTAGGTTTAGACAGAGTAGCTCATGCAGATAAAAGGGACTTTAACTGAAAGTGGATAAAGAGACAAACTGTCACTTTTATCTGCTAGAGGATATTGTCCCATAATAAATGATCTTCTGTCTTAGACTTTAGCACCGAAGGAGTTACCACCGAGATTAAGACTGACCACCGAAATTGCAAGAACATTTCGGTGGTGAGGAGGACCACCGAAAGTGTCCAGGTAATTCGGTGGAGCTTGAACACCGAAATTGGCAAGGCTCTTCGGTGGATGACGAGTCCACCGAAACTGTCCTGGTAATTCGGTGGTGAAGAGGCCACCGAATTTATCCAGGGAGTTCGGTGGTGATGACTTGTTTGAATGTTGCCAAGAGTCTTCTATTTTCCACAAGTAGAGAGTCTTCAAGCTTGGTTTCGGTTGATCTTCGACTTCACCGAACATTTGATATTTTGTACAAGTCATCTAAAGAACCATGCATCCAAAATTTCTCTAAGTATAAAATGTTTTTCAAAGTATAAAAGGAGATCATGAGGTCATCTTCAAATCTTGATGACCCAACAATCTCCCCCTATTTGATGATGACATCCATACTTAGAAAAACATGAGTAAGACAGTGAATAATGCATGTTGACCCTTCTTTACTCTTTTGGGTTCTTTTTCACACAGTCCATTTTTTTTTGTGTGTATGTATATATGATATTTACATATAAGATAAAATAAAAAGGTATAGTTGTACAAATGAATGAAAAAATGGAAAGAAGTATAAACAATATGAACAAAGCAGATGTTACTTGTATCATTGGAGAGGAGAGTTGAAACTTATGTCTGACTTGAGGATTCTTCATTTTGATCAGCAGCCTGTTGATTTGTTGGAGAACTTTATCTTTCAGGCACTTTTGCTTTTCTTCAGATGTTTCAAATCTTCAAGCCATTCACTTGCTCCAAAAGATTTCAGCCAAATGAGTCTGTGGTTTCTGGAAAGAGACAAACCCATTATGGTGAGAATCTTTGAGGGAGGTTTGAGATTAAGTGAATAAGCCTCAGGAAGCTTCTGCCAATCTGTAGCATTTTCTATCTTTTTCTTGGCATCTTTGGCATCATTATCATGTGTCTTTGATTTGCTCCCCCTCAGTTGGATCAGCCGGTCTTTGTGTTTCTCCCCCTCAGCAAAATCCGTCTGGACTGATATGCTCCCCCTTGACCGGTCCGCCCGATTTCCTCATTTTTTTTTTCAAGTTGGTCGCTGTATATGAGTACTGAGGGTTTATGTTGCTCCCCCTCAGATGAATTCTCCCCCTCAGCGTCCGACTTAGGAAAAACACCAAGAGAAAATGAAAAGATCGGCCAGAACCAAGACGATTTTTTTTTTTTTTTTTGCTTTTCCACCGAAAATGAAGGAGTATTCCCACCGAAAATTAAGGAGATTCCACCGAAAATTGGCAATTTTCGGTGGAAAATCAGAAGAAATTTTTTTTTTTTTTTTTAATATTCCCACCGAAAATTTGCAAGAGTTAGACAAAAATTCGGTGTAATTTCTTGAAGAGGTTGACGGAAAACTTCTAAGACATCTTCAGCAGAGTGTGGAGAAAGTCTTCTAAGGCATTATGGAGAAAATCTTCAAAGTGAAGAAAAGATTGGAATTTCATCTTCCAATTTTGATGACCCAAAAAGATTGAGTTTGAGGATTTGGGGTGACATCTGCAGAAGAGTTTGTGGTGGGTGGATTTTATGAAAGGAGAGATGGGTTGCAAACCAAGAGTGAAAAAGATGGAAAAAGGGATGGGATGAGGAGATGACACATAGGAAGTTGGGTTAGGTGAGAGGAAGAGTATATGAGAAGCTAGATAAAATTGGTGGGGAGAGAATCGGTAGAGGAAATGGTAGAGGTCTACAACTTTGGTGAGATGAGATCATGGTGATGACATCATTAAAAGAAAAAGGTGTCTACCATGCATGGGATGACATCATTTGGAGGGGTTCTTTCCTATGTTTCTAGATAGGAGAGGAGATTTGTGAGAGAAGAATAGTGTCCACCGATGAGAATTCGGTGGAAACTTAGGACACATAGTTATTGAAGATTACACATGCCAAGTTCATTTATGAGGAAATTAAACCTGGTTTCATCTAGAGGTTTGGTGAACAAGTCGGCAAGCTGAAGATCTGTAGGAATGAAGTGTAGCTCAATGTCACCTTTGGAGATGTGGTCCCTGATGAAATGATATCTGATAATGATATCTGATATCTATGTGCTTTGATCTGGAATGAAGAACTGGATTGTTTGCAATAGCTATTGTACTGGAATTATCACACAGAATTGGGATTTTAGAAAAGAATTGATTGTAGTCCCTGAGTTGGTTTCTCATCCATAGGATCTGAGCACAACAGCCTCCAGCAGCTACATATTCAGCCTCAGCAGTAGAGGTTGACACAGAGTTTTGTTTCTTGCTGGACCAACATACCAATTTGCCACCAAGAAGTTGGCAGCTTCCTGTAGTACTTTTTCTGTCACAAACTGGGAACCTGCATAATCTGAGGTTTCTTTGATGAAGAGAGTATTTTCAATTTTACCTCTGGAATATCCATGCTTGAGAAGAGAGTTGGCAAGAGTGTCATACCAAGCACGTGGAGCTTGCTTGAGACCATAGAGAGCTTTGTCAAGTCTGTACACATAGTCTGGATGATCCGGGTCTTCAAAGCCAGGAGGTTGTTTCACATAGGCTTCCTCTGCAAGTTCCCCATTGAGGAAGGCACTTTTGACATTCTTTTGAAAGACTCTGAAATTTCTGTAGGTAGCATGAGTCAAAAAGATTCTTATTGAGGAGGAGAGATCGGTGGGATTTGAGGTGGTGGATCGGTGGAGATTCAGTGGTGGATCGGTGGAGATTCAGTGTAGAATCGGTGTGGGTCGGTGTAGACTCGGTGGTGGATCGGTGTGAGGATGTCACCGAGGATTTGAAGTATCGGTGGTGGATCAAGCGTGAAGATTCCACCGAGGAGTTTGAAGGATTGTACCGAATTTAGAAGGGTTTCACCGAATTAGAGGGGTACCACCGAGCTTAGAGATCGGTGGAGATTCGGTGGTGGATCTGTGAATGGTTCCACCGAATTTGAAGGGTTCCACCGAATTTGAGGGGTACCACCGATCGAGGAGGCAAAACATATGATGGGAAGTAAAGTATGGTGGGATATGGTTTTGGTTTGTGTCGGCAGCAAGATAGAGAAATTGTGGAAGAAAATATAGAAAAGAGGAGGTGGTGATTGCATGGTTTGGGATTTCGGTGGAGATGGGTGTCATCACAAAAAGATGGATTGTTATTGTCTTGAAGTGATTGAAGGAGGAGAGAGAAAAGGTGGTGAAAAAGAATATTTGGTGGAAGATGATGAATTTTTGGTTCGGTGGTTAAGGAAAATTTCGGTGGTGAGGTTTAGAAAAGAAATGGAATTTTAAGAGATTGGAGATGGTGATGTCATGAGAATAAAGAATTCTAAGGTTTTGTCAACTTTCTCACTTGTTCACATAGATCCATCTGCCCAGCTCAAAATATGCAATCACAAAGAATTTGATTTCCAGGTACCCATTTTGAAGGTGGGTCCTTTTGGGTTAGAAGAAAGGGGTTGGGGTCACTTTAGATCAGTTCTTTCTTTCTGGCAGTCTTTGGCAAAATGAAAAGTAGCACCACAGATATAGATTTTTCTATGAGGAAAGATCCTTTTAGAAACTTGACATTTTTCCTTACTTTTGCTCAAGGAATTTGATGAGGTAACAAAGAATTGGGGTGCAACTCCTAAAATTCCTTTATCAAGATTTGGGAGGACAAAAATCTTTTCTTTTGAAATAGACAATTTGAGACACACAGAAGGAAAATCGGTAGGAGATGTCACACAGGTATTTTAAAAAAAAATTAAGGAATTTATTTTTCAGAAGGAATCAACACCCAAAAGCTTTCATTTTTCAGAGTTAGAAAATATTTTGCATGAGTTAGAAGAGAAGGATGCATCATCTAAAGACAATAGATACAGAATTAAATGCTTCAATCTTTTCAGCATCAGAAAGAGATAGAAATGGGTGAACCTGTGGAGAGGAGGAGAATCACTTAGCTGATACAAGAGCAGTTGAGGAGTCATTCGCTTTCAGATGTGGGTTCATCTGCCAAATCATAAGATTTAGCAGGCAAACCCTTTCCTCTCCTAACAAGTCTTTCATTTCTTTCCTTTTCTCTCTTGTATTTCTCCTTGTATCTTTCGGCCCTGTCAGAATCTGCAGAAGAGAAAGATTGGTTGAACTTTTGGGAATCATATTTGGATCTTCCCGATTTTGAGGAGAATCGGCCTGAGGAAGCAGTTCTGGGTCTTTCAAAATGTTTACTTTTACACTCAGGAGCAAAATGACCCTTTTTACCACAGTTAAAACATTCCTCATTAGATTTGTCCAAAGAAGAGTGTTTGGAGAGAGGCTTAGATTTTCTAGAAGGGTGGTAGGATTTGGATTTAGAATACCCATCCAACATGGCCATTTCATCAGATAATTTACCAATTGAAGTTTCCTCACATTCATCCTCAGCATCACTAAGATATGCCTCCGAATGATCATTGGGATCTTCTTGACTATCATGATCAGAGTCAGATGGGTAGGTGATTTTTGGAAAACACTTAGTCTTTTTGGAAGAGTCACTTAGGAGAGCTAGAGAAGAGTTCTTTGAAAACCTATGCAGTTTCGTCTGCTCATAGTTGAAAAGAGTTCCATAAAGAACAGTTAAAGGCATGAACTCAATGTCCTTGGTAGTTTTGATGCAAGTACATATATTTTCCCAAAAATATGGAAGACAATCCATGAACTTGCACAAGACTTCCTCATTATCATAGACTCTGCCCAACAACTTAAGATCATTTAAAAGAGAGTTGAAGCGATTATAGAAGCTAGGAAGAGGTTCTCCTTTTTCAAAAGCAAAGAGTTCATAATTTCTAACAAGAGCAATCTTTCTGCTCTTTTTAACTTCATTTGTACCTTCGTACAAAACACACAGAGTGGACCACATCTCTTTGGCAGTAGAGAGATTTACCAGAGAGTGGTACACTTCATCAGGAAGAGAGAGAGCAATGATAGTTCTAACTTTAGAATCAAGAGACACAAGCCGTTTTTCCTCATCAGTGTATTTCTTAGGATTTTTAAGAATGTAACGACCAGTAGCAGCAGATTTTTCTTCATCAGACGAATCATCAAAATTATCTTTTTCCATGGTTTCTTTACCAGACCTCTGCGTTTCATAGCGAGCCCAAACTCTGTGGATTAAGGGTCCCTCTTGGAGAATGGTTGGATATCTAGTATCCACTCCTTCCATGAACAGCATCATGCGGCTTTTCCACAAAGAGAAGTTGTTAGCATTGAACTTAGGAGGTTTTGAAATGGAGCCATTTTCAGAAAAGTTATTTTGAAAAGAGTTTTCAACAGTAGAGGAAGAGGAGGCAGCCATCGCAGATCAAGTTTATGGAATTAAACTTTCTGCTCTGATACCACTTGTTAGTCCCAGATGGCTAACCAAGTATTGTAGAAGGGGGGGGGGGGGGGGGGGGTTGAATACAATACTCAAAATTTTCACAATTTTAATTCTTTATATTGAAAATCTTTCAACAAGAATTACACATAGAAAACTTAAGACTGTTGCGGAAAAGAACAGATAAACTATTCTAACAATCTTACACAAAGTATACTAACAAAATAACTAAGAACACTTAGAACAAAGCTATAAAGTTTTAAGGCTTAAAGGAAGATTTCTTGCACTGAGAGAATTCTTAAAGCCTGTGTTTTGCAAGGGGATGTCTTCTCCTTTTATAGTGCCAAGGAGTGCCCAAGCATTAAATGCTAAGGACACTTATCAACTTCACACTTGCAGAGGATGTTGACTTCTGGAGGGTTGAGAAGTCCTTGTCACTTTTCACTAGGTTTAGACAGAGTAGCTCATGCAGATAAAAGGGACTTTAACTGAAAGTGGATAAAGAGACAAACTGTCACTTTTATCTGCTAGAGGATATTGTCCCATAATAAATAATCTTTTGTCTTAGACTTTAGCACCGAAGGAGTTACCACCGAGATTAAGACTGACCACCGAAATTGCAAGAACATTTCGGTGGTGAGGAGGACCACCGAAAGTGTCCAGGTAATTCGGTGGAGCTTGAACACCGAAATTGGCAAGGCTCTTCGGTGGATGACGAGTCCACCGAAACTGTCCTGGTAATTCGGTGGTGAAGAGGCCACCGAATTTATCCAGGGAGTTCGGTGGTGATGACTTGTTTGAATGTTGCCAATAGTCTTCTATTTTCCACAAGTAGAGAGTCTTCAAGCTTGGTTTCGGTTGATCTTCGACTTCACCGAACATTTGATATTTTGTACAAGTCATCTAAAGAACCATGCATCCAAAATTTCTCTAAGTATAAAATGTGTTTCAAAGTATAAAAGGAGATCATGAGGTCATCTTCAAATCTTGATGACCCAACAGGTTAGGATATGAAAAATCCATGCTTGAAAAATCTTCCCATGCACTTGTTCCCATCACCGATACATGGGATGATGACTCTGAGTCAAACTCTTGTGATTCCATTTCTTTAAATTCTGCTGATCTTAGTGAAGCCTTAAAATATGGAATGTTTTTTAAAAGCCAAAGAATCTTCATCTGATCAAACCCATAAAGTGCAAAATTTGAAGGATACTGTTAAACCCATTCATGATGTGTTCAAAGATTTAACCATTGATAACAACTCTTCAAATCTTTCAAAATCTCAAGCTTTCAAAGAAAAACACACCATGGAAAAATCCTTCACCGATTTTGTCCAAAAGGGAAAGACCGAAGTTTTCTCAAGAAAGACTCCTGACCATGCTTCAACCTCAAGAACCGAACTTTTTAGAGGTCCTCGCAATCCCCTTTTCGGTCCAAAGATTAAGATTGATATAATTGGAAAGGAAAAAGGAAAGGAACAAAAACCCAAAAGAACTTTCATCTACCGAAAATGTTATAATTGTGGTGATACCTTTCATCTTGCTAAGGACTGCCCAAGGGAAAGAATCGACAGATCCAAACCCAAGGTCTCTCACATCTCTAACCAAAAAGGACCCATTACCAAATGGGTACCTAAGAAATGACTTGATGTTGTCTGCAGGTTTTTGAGCACCAACAAGTTTGGTATTTAGATAGCGGGTGCTCACGTCACATGACTGGAAACAAACATCTTCTTGTAAACTATGTGTCAGAAAAGGGTCCTTCTGTAACCTTTGGGGACAACTCCAGAGGTCACACTAAAGGGTATGGAACTCTCACGAATGGAACCCTCACCTTCAATAAGGTGGCATTTGTTAAAGGTCTCATGCATAACCTCCTTAGTATTAGCCAACTGTGTGATCTTGGATACAAAGTCATCTTTGAACTGCGTATCTGTACTGTTGTTGACAAGAATATGAAGGTTGTCCTCTCTGGAAGAAGGCTATATAATGTGTATATCATTGATATGAGTCAAAACAACTCTTCAAATGTCTGCTTCGTGTCTGACGATACAGTCAAAAGAAACTGGCTGTGGCATAAACGTTTGTCTCATTTTAACTTCAAAACCCTTCATAAGTTATCAAACAAAGAGCTGGTGACTGGCATGCCTAAGTTGAACTTCGTCAAAGAAAAGCTGTGTGATGCATGTGAAAAAGGGAAGCTCACCAAATCTTCTTTCAAAACCAAGCAATGCTCTTCCATCAATCTCCCACTTCAGATGCTGCATATGGATCTATGTGGACCTGTCAGCACTCCCAGTCTAGGAGGAAGAAGGTACATTCTTGTTATTGTTGATGAATTCTCTAGATATACTTGGGTGTCTTTTCTCAGGTGCAAAAGTGATGCAACTGAAGAAATCATCAACTTTGTCAAAAAGAATGAAATTCTGAATGGTCAGCTGGTCAGATCTGTAAGAAGTGACAATGGCACCGAATTCAGAAACAGTGGTTTAGAAGACTTCTTCAATGAGAAAGGAATCTCTCAAAACTTCTCTGCTGTCAGAAGTCCACAACAAAATGGTGTTGTGGAAAGAAGAAACATAACTCTTTGTGAAGCAGCAATGTCTATGTTGTGTGAAGCAAATCTGCCAACCTATTTTTGGGCCGAAGCTGTCAACACTGCCTGTTTCACTCAAAACAGGTCGGTGATAACAAAAAGACATGAGAAAACCCCGTATGAAGTCTTTCATGGAAGAAAGCCAAACATTGGTTTCCTTCATGTCTTTGGCTGTGTGTGCTTTATGCTAAATGACAGGGAAAATCTTGGGAAATTTGATCCTAAGGCAGATGAAGGAATCTTTGTGGGATATTCCTTGACTTCTAAAGCCTACCGAGTTTACAATCTTCGGAGAGAATGCATTGATGAATCTATCCATGTAAAGTGTGATGATTCAAGATCATCTTCCTTGACAAATGATGATGAAGAGTTACATAGATGGATATCATCGTGCATTGGGAATTCTCCCATTTCAACCTCCACCGATACACCTTGTACTCCAAATATTTCCTCTGTTCCAAACAATCAAGTTGGGTCATCTTCTTTATCACCTGAAACCCTCTCTACCGAAATTGCCCCCACCGAACCTTACCCATCATCCACCGAAATTAACCCCATCACCGAAACTCTTCCTGCAAATAATCCCTCTGACGAGCCACCTTCATCACACCCTGCCAACACTCCAGCCCCGAACTTCCCTTCCACTTCAATTATTCCTTCACCGATGCCCCCTGCTCTTAAATGGACCAAATATCATCCCATTGATCAAATCATCGATGATCAGCAAGCTGGTGTTCAAACAAGGAGAGGTACCAGCAACATCTGTCTCTATGTGAATTTCCTATCTCTTGTTGAACCTAAAAAGATTGAAGAAGCCCTAAGTGACCCATGTTGGGTTTCGGCCATGCAAGAAGAACTCTCCCAATTTCAAAGAAACAAAGTCTGGAGACTTGTGCCTAGACCTTCAAGGAAAACAATCATCGGCACAAAATGGGTCTTCAGAAACAAAATGGATGAAGATGGTACTGTCATCAGAAACAAAGCCAGACTCGTAGCTCAAGGCTACCGACAGGAAGAGGGCATTGATTATGATGAAACATTTGCTCCTGTTGCCAGACTTGAAGCTATCAGGATCTTTCTTGCTCATGTTGCTCACAAGAACTTCAGGGTATTTCAAATGGATGTGAAAAGTGCTTTTCTGAATGGAGAACTAGCTGAGGAGGTCTATGTGAAGCAACCTCCGGGTTTTGAAGATTCTACACACCCAGACTATGTGTACCGACTTGACAAAGCTCTGTATGGACTCAAGCAGGCTCCTCGAGCCTGGTATGATACTCTTGCCATCTTTCTACTCAAGCATGGTTATACGAGAGGTACAATCGATAACACTCTCTTCCATAAGCAAACATCAGGTAATCTCATTCTTGTTCAAATCTATGTGGATGATATTATTTTCGGTGCCACCGATGAGTCTCTGTGTGATGATTTTGCTTCTCTCATGAAAAGTGAATATGAGATGAGCATGATGGGGGAGCTAACTTTTTTCTTAGGTCTTCAAGTGAAACAAATTTCAGAAGGAATTTTCATAAACCAAAGCAAGTACATTAAAGACCTTCTGAAGAAATTTGGCTTTGAAAACTCCTCCCCCATGAAAACTCCCATGGCACCACCTTTGAAACTTGACGCTGATTTAAATGGTGAATCTGTGGATGTTACTCATTATAGGGGTATGATTGGTTCTTTGCTTTATTTAACTGCTAGCAGACCAGATATCATGTTTGCTACTTGTCTCTGTGCCCGTTATCAAGCAAATCCAAAGAAATCTCATTTGGATGCTGTGAAACGGATTTTCAGGTATCTAAAGGGTACCATGCATCTAGGTCTTTGGTATCCCAAAGACTCAGGTTTTGAACTCATGGGGTATTCAGATTCTGACTTTGCAGGTTCTAAAATTGATAGAAAAAGCACAACAGGCAGTTGTCAACTTCTTGGTGGGAAATTGGTGAGCTGGTCCAGCAAAAAGCAAAATTCGGTCTCAACATCCACTGCCGAGGCTGAATATGTTGCTGCAGGAAGTTGCTGCGCACAGATTCTATGGATGAAAAACCAATTGAGAGATTACAATCAGTTCTACTCCAAGATACCCATCCTATGTGATAATTCAAGTGCAATTGCAATTGCAAACAATCCTGTTCTTCACTCAAAGTCCAAACACATCGATATCCGATATCATTTCATCAGGGACAATGTCTCCAAAGGTGACATTGAGCTGCATTTTATTCCAACTGATCTTCAACTTGCAGACTTGTTTACTAAACCTCTGGATGAGGCCAGATTCACCTTCCTCATCGGTGAACTTGGCATGTTATATTTAGAATAGGTAAAAAAAATTCGGTCTGATACTTTTCGGTGGATTCATCTCTCGGTGCTTCATCTTTTTCGGTGATTCATCTCTCGGTGCTTAATCTTGTCGGTGATTTACCCTAAGTGATATTTTCGGTGATTCATCCCTCGATGCGCACATCTGCCCTACTCGGTGTCGTAACGCCTCGGTGGATCTCTTCGGCCAGCAAACCCTCACCAACTCCATCTCAAATCCTCACCGACTCCATCACCGATGTCTACCGAAACCTCTGTGTGTTCCCCACCGATATCCACTTATGTCCACCGAATTCCTATCCTATCCATCTGTCACCCCTATAACCCTAGCCCTGTCAGACCTGTTCACCTCCCCGTTTCGTGAAACGGACTTCTGACCACGAATTCCAGCGTGGTCATGATTGTCTTTTTTATTTTATTTTTTCTTTTAATTTTTTTCATTCCCCCTTCTTTTCAAAACCCTATATATATGCCTTCCCTCTTTCATTTTTTTTTCTTTCCGTTCTTTCTCTCGTCTCCATTCTTTACTGAAACCTGCTTCCTCTTCAAGCTCGTTCATCCATGGCGTCCTCGAAGAACATCTTCCCTACGTGTTTTACTGATCTTAAGTTCAACCCATGCAATCACGTTGCCAGATTTGAACCCGATCCCTCCCATCCTGAATTTACCCATGTGATCAAGTTCCTCACTCTATCTCCCCTTCTTCATGCCTTCACTTGCAATCTCAAAATGAGCAAAATGCTCGTTGGGAAATTCTGGCTCACCTGTGTGTATGACCCCTCCAATGATGCAATTCATGCATCCATACTTTCTGAAGACGAGAATGATCACGACCTCACTTTTGGGGTCGATGATGTTCGCGCTGCCCTGAAAATCGATGCTTTCGATTCCTATGACGATTGGCATTCCGATACCGTTCTCGAAGATGTTCTTAGTGCCATAGGCTACGTGGTCGACGACAACTCCAAAAGCTCCAAAGGTCCTGGAACTCTTCTTCGGAGTCACATGGGTGGTATATGGAACTTTTTCTTTGCTCATGTGATCCACTGCCTCTCCCGAAAGACGAGCGGCCATGATCAATCCCCCTCATACATCACCAAACTTGCCCATGCCCTAATCTTTCAACGCAAGGTTGATTTCGCCCAGTATTTCTTCACCGAATTAGTGGAAGTAATCTCCCATCCAAAGAAGTGCCACGTTGCCTATCCCCGATTCATCTCTATGATCATCCATCACAAACTTGGAAAGCCCCTGGACGAAGATCGCAAGTCCCGCACTCCCCGATTCTCTTATGACTGGGCTCCACCGATCGTCGGCAGCAAAACTCTCAACGTCGGTGTTCTAGACACCGATCGTCCTTTACGCCGAGGTATGATCACTTTAGCCATCTCTCCAGAGCTTCAATGGGGTGATTCTGAAATTCCAGGGTTTCACCACCCCGATATCCCCGAAGTCCTTGCTGCTGCTGTGATCTCTTCCCCACGTTCCAGAGTAAAGTCGGTCGGCGCGAAGAAGAAATCGGCCGCCGACACCTCCGCCGCTGCTTCCAGGACCATGACACCGATTAACCCATCGGTGACTCCCCCGGTCCAAAAACCTTCTAAGCGGAGGCACTCTTCGTCCCCCCCGAAAAGTCGTTTAAAACGATCTCGGGGCCCTGTCCGTGAGTCATCCCCTTCCGCATCTTTTCTGTTCACCACCGATCACTTGGTTATCCCTAAGGCATCCCTCAATGTACCTCTTCCCACTCATTCTCTGAGTGAACATGCTGCTTCTCCCACCGAATCTCTAGACTCTCCCTCCGAAAGTCTGGACCTTGCACTGCACGCCCTTTCACCCATTCATTTCTTGATCGATGATGATGCACAACCCGATCAGGGTTCCCCCCATTAGATCCCCCCCATGACTTCTTTACAGGTCTCTTTGACGACACTGGTTCTCCCCGAACCTCCCCGTCTGACGGAGTGATCCTCATTGAGTCCGCTTCCCCCTCACCGAAGAAGTCTCCTGTGAACCAAACTTCTCCCCGAAGTTCCCCCCGGGTTCACTCTCCCCGAAGATCGCCTACGCCACGCCGATCACCCTCCCCGGTTCAGGAATCTCCCCGACGATCTCCCACTCTGCCACCGAGACCGCTATTCCCCGATGAAATGTTATATCCCAGCAACATTCCCATTTCGGCGGAGGATCCCCTTCGCATCCGCTACATCGTTCCTGGGGATATCGGGGGTCAAACAACTGTTCAAGCACCCTCTCTCATTGAAGACTTACAGGAAAGTGCTCGACAGTGTCGGCTTGTCGGCACCCAATTTGAATCCTTCAAACAGGCCACTCTTACAATGATCGCCATGATGAGCTCCCGAATGTCCACCATCGAGTCTCGGCTACCACAGATTATTTCAGATGCTATTACCGATGCTATCAGGCCTCTTACCACCGACATCTCCACTTTGGTTCCCAAGGTGGACTCCTTGTCCCGATCTCATGGGGACCTTGCCTTCTCCTTCGGTGCTTTCAAGGCGGCCTCCACTGTCAAGGATTCTGAACTTCAGAGGTTGCTTCAAGAAGCTAAGTCTCATCAAGACTTCGGCCAGGCCACTGCCAACTCTCTTCGTGATATCAATACCAAACTTCAGGAATTCGGTCACCTGGAGATGGATCTCGGTGACTTCACCATGGTCTCTGATGAGGTATCGAATCGTCTTTCCTTTCTTCATGAAGAATTCGACAACATTTTCCAACAGATGGGTTTGAAGATTCTGGCTGGTGCTGAGGGGGAGAAAAAGACAACCCATCCCAAGTTGCCATCCCTTAAACAATCGGTCATCCCCAAGCCTCCATCTTTCACCGATGACATCCATGTAACCACCGAAACCCACGCAGAAACCGCCGATATTGAGGGGGAGCAACTCTCTAAAGAAAAAGCGTTGAAAGACAAGTCAACTACTGAGGGGGAGAAGCTTTCTGCGGCCGAAGCTGACAAAGGAAAGAAACGTCTTACTGCCGAACAATTGGCCGAACAAGAAAGACTAGAGAAAGAAAAGATGAAGTATGGGATTCGTCCCACCGATGCAGACAAACTCAAGTTTAAACCTCCATCGCATCCGCAGGAACCCAATCTTGGTCTGACTCCTCAAGAAATTGAGGAAGCCAGATTAGCCCAAAAAGCCCTTGATGATACCAAGGCCCTCTCTCTAAAGGTTGCAGAGGAAGAAGCCAAGAAAGCCAAGTCCACTGATGCCGTGTCGGCACAGCAATCGGTGCTGAGTGAATTTGAACAAGAGAGAAATTAAGAAGTTAGATG
Organism: Saussurea involucrata; assembly: GCA_033807775.1. Taxonomy (NCBI): domain Eukaryota; kingdom Viridiplantae; phylum Streptophyta; class Magnoliopsida; order Asterales; family Asteraceae; genus Saussurea; species Saussurea involucrata. Next base: position 9,957,703 of record CM066322.1, on the reverse strand, counting down.
GTACAAGATGAAGATGCACCACCGATCAGACAGAACCCCGATCTCAGGTGTCAAGATCGCAACCTCCAGATCCAATCCAAAAGACATCAGGCTTATCATTGATCGGGAAGATGGCTCCTTAAAAAGTGTGAGAGACTACCAACTCAGAACCTTCGGTCTCCCCGAATGGTACGAAATCTCTCGACACTTGGCCAAAAATCCAAACCCAAAGAAGGACATCTTTGTCAAATATATTGATGATCTAATGGCAAAGATGAAGGAGATCAAAAAGAAGTATAGCATCGTGCTTACCACCGATGAAAGATCGAAACTGCAATCCTTGAAGGAAGAAGTGTGCCTTCCTAAAGTTCAGAATCCCCCCGACACTGTCTTCAAGGATATGGCAAAGGAAGGAAAGATACCGAATGTAAGTAACTTAAGTCTTTCCCTTCCCTCTTCGGCATCATATCCCACGACAACTCTGGGTCTTTCACCGATTCCTGGACTATACTTCAACGATGGTTTCGGCAAACGAGCCTTCTTCAGATTCTCTCAAATTCATGTTGCTGACACCATGTTTTTTGAAGGCCTCCACAACTTGTTCCCTCACATCCCCGAAGCTCAACCCTACTACCGAATCTTAATGGATGAGATCAAACGCCGACAATCGTCAAAGAAGTAGGTCTTTTCTTTTTACCTTTCGGTAGTTTTGATAATCTTTTGCCTACCAATGTATGAGAATGACTTATGCAATTCAAAGTGCTTCTCTTGTTTATATTTTGTACATACCTTTTATTTTCCTGCTTTATATATACTGTATAGATATACTCAAACAAACATAGATCAAAAAAAAAGAAAAAAAAAGAAAGGTCTATGTGAAAAAGAACCCAAAAGAGTAAAAAGGGTCAAAATGCACTTATTTTCATTTGCTCTTTAATATTCTAAGGATATAGATCAAATTCAAATAGGGGGAGATTGTTGGGTCTTCACAGATTTGAAATTGACTCAATTAAACCCTCTTAGGTACTTAGAATATTTTTGAATTCTTTTGTGTAACTTGTACTCTCATATCAATTGTTCGGTGAAGTCGAAGATCAACCGAAACCAAGTGCGAAGACTATCTCATTGCGGAAGTGAGAAAATCGGCATCAACTTTCTACAAGTTACACCACCACCGATATGCTTGTGCTATCGGTGGACAAGCATCACCGAATTGAAGAAATTCGGTGAGAAGCTCAAGAAGACTTTCACCGATATGCTTTCAGAAATCGGTGGAAGTTCAAGAAGATTTCCACCGATATATGTTCAGAGATCGGTGGGAATTTGAGAAGACTGCACCGAAATATTCTACACTTCGGTGAAGGATCTCTCTTCTCTAAAGAAGTGAGATTTCAAATTGGTGCAGTTTCCAATACAGGAGGTCGGTAGCCTTTTTCTCTGAAGACAAAAGAAAAGATCATTTATTATGAGACAATATCCTATTGTCAGATAAAAGTGGCAGTTTGTCATCTTATCTATTCTCAGATAAGGTCTTTTTCTGCTACGACTGTCCTCCTGGTTCTTTGGATAAGTTAAAAAGGAGATATCAGCTTTTCAGAAGTCAACCTCTACAATGAATGGAAGAGTGACAAGTGTTCCAAGCATTAAATGATGCATGGACTATAAATAGAGGTGAAGACTCTCCATGCAAATCACGCTTCTGAAGATTACTAAGTGCAAGCTCCTTTCTTACTGAAACTGCATCTTGTGTCTAAGTGTCCAATTTGTTCTAAGTGTTCTTCAGTTTACTTTGTACTAGATTGTTAGAATAGTTTAACTGTTCTTTTCCGCAACAATCTTTTGTTTTCTATGTGTAATTCTTATTGAAAGATTTTCAATATATTGAATTAAAACTTGTGAAAAATCTGAGTATTGTATTCAACCCTCCCTTCTACAATACTTGTTGAGCCATTTTGGGACCAACACTTTATAACCCTATTAATTAAAAGGCTCAGAACAATCTTTATATACTAAATTGAAAATAATAATGTTTATCTACACTCAATTTCATCGTCAAATATATTGTATATGGACTTGCAACATAGCCTAAATTTATAAAAATAATCAATTAAACTAACTTATGCATTTTTTTAACATGAATTTTGGCAATTTTTCCATATACCATGTACCAACCAATTATACTTGGTACCAACTAAATTGGTACCAACTTTTTTCTTTGGTACATGTTGGTACGGTTTTGTACCAACATCTCGAAAATTGAATTATGAATTAATTAGATTGACATTTTTACCAACAAGATCTAGATGGACTAAACACGTCGAGCATTAATAGCATGTTGATATGCGTTGTATCATTTATCATTACGTATACAAACATTCAAATAATCTTCATATAACACAAACATTCACTAATAGTCTAATACAAGCGACAATTAAGAAGCGAAAATGGACCATGAAGAATGGAGGTGTAGGCAAGTTATCAAAATTGTTAAAGATAAGCGAATGAATTCAATCAAGTTCTATATATCAATTTGTATTACAGTTTAACAAAATGTAACACAAGATGATTTAAAATTTTATAAATCACAATATGTTGTATTAATTATTAAACTTTAATTAATAAATAATTAAAAAATAAGTCGGTACGGTACGGTATTACTGTGGTACACGACTTCTCATACCATGTACCAACCAAGTTTAAATAGTTGATACGGTATACCAACCAATTAGATTGATACCATTTAAATTGGTACGGTTAATACGTGAATTGGTTGGTTTTTCTCGATACAAAATTGACAACCCTAAGTTTTATTACATTATATATTAAGATTCACCCGATAGAATCTCATACAAAAAAAACAATCTCTTCTACACAAACACATGTATACACAACAACACAACGTATTCAAGCCATGATCTCCTCGTAACGTACTCACTCATCGTACTTCCTCCCAAACTCAAATGGAGTCCGCCGTCCCGCCGCCGTCATCATTGACCCGTCTCAACACCTTCGTCGGAAAATCCCGCATCGGAAAACACTTCAAACTCAACGAAAGGAACACCACCTTCACCACCGAACTCCGTGCAGGCACCGCCACCTTCCTCACCATGGCCTACATCCTCGCCGTTAACGCCAGCATCCTCTCCGACTCCGGTGCCACGTGCTCGGTCAAAGACTGCATCCCTCTCTGCTCCGACCCCACCGCCCCCAATTGCACCGCCCCCATTCAACCCGACACCTCCTGCAAGTTCCCGCCGGTCAACCCCGGTTACACCGCCTGTTTAGAAAAGGTCAAAAAAGACCTCATCGTTGCCACCGTGGCATCGTCTCTTATCGGCTGCGTAATCATGGGAACTTTCGCTAATTTACCGTTGGCGTTGGCTCCGGGAATGGGAACTAACGCTTACTTCGCTTACACCGTCGTCGGATTTCACGGCTCCGGCAATATCTCATATGAAAACGCACTCGCCGCCGTTTTCATCGAAGGGATGATATTTCTTTTTGTCTCAGCCGTCGGCGTACGAGCTAAGCTGGCGAAGCTAGTTCCGAAGCCGGTAAGAATCTCTACCTCAGCCGGAATCGGCTTGTTTTTAGCGTTCATCGGCTTGCAGAACAACGAAGGCATCGGCTTAATCGGCTACAGTTCCTCCACTCTCGTAACATTAGGCGCGTGTCCAAGATCCTCACGCGCGTCACTCGCACCAGTCATAACTTTCCCAAACGGCACCGTTTCACTCCTCGCTAGCGGCTCAGTCTCCGGAGATATCCTGTGTGTGAATAACAGAATGGAGAGCCCAACGTTGTGGCTCGGCGTGGTCGGCTTCGTAATTATAGCTTATTGTTTGGTTAAAAACATAAAAGGAGCGATGATTTATGGGATTGTATTTGTGACGGCGGTTTCATGGTTCCGTAACACGCAAGTAACGGTGTTTCCACAAACTCCGGCGGGTGATTCCGCCTACGACTACTTTAAACAGATAGTCGACGTTCACAAAATCCAATCAACCGCCGGCGCATTAAGCTTTTCCACCATTAAAAAACCCAAATTCTGGGAAGCATTAGTGACATTTCTCTACGTCGACATTCTCGACACCACCGGAACCCTATATTCCATGGCGCGTTTCGCCGGATTCAGCGACGAAAAGGGCGACTTTGAAGGACAGTATTTCGCTTTCATGTCGGACGCATCGGCGATCGTTGTTGGATCGTTACTTGGAACATCGCCGGTGACGGCGTTTATTGAGTCGTCAACCGGAATAAGGGAAGGTGGGAGGACCGGAGTGACGGCGTTGACGGTGGCGGGGTATTTTATGTTGGCGTTCTTTTTTACGCCGTTGTTGGCATCGATTCCGGCGTGGGCGGTGGGGCCGCCGTTGATATTGGTGGGGGTGATGATGATGAGATCAGTGGTGGAGATTGATTGGGATGATATGAGGCAGGCGATACCGGCGTTTATGACGCTGATATTGATGCCATTGACGTACTCCATTGCGTATGGGTTGATCGCCGGGATTGGAACGTACATGGTACTGAATCTTTGGGATTGGGGTGTGGGTTTTTTGAGTAAATATGGAATTCTTAAGGGGGTTAAAAGTGAGGGGTCTGTTATTAATGGTAGTGTAGGGGGTAATGGTGTAATTAAGGAAAGTAGTGTAGATGGAAGTAGGAAAACACTTGAGGTTTAGCCGTTTAGGTTTAATTTTGGAATTAGTAAGAGTTTTTTGTTTTTTAATTTGTAACATGGATTATTTAATTATTATTATTATTATTATTATTATTTATATGAAAATAAGATCATGTATATATTATTTGGCATAATAGACTCATTTCAATTTTTAAATAAACTTACATGTAATTTGATTGTTCTCGTTAGGGGTGTACAAAAACCGTCAATCTGCGAAACTCGTCCAACTCAAACCGCTAACAACCCAATTAACCCTAAACCGCTAAACCACCAACCCACAAACCGCCAAACCGTCAATTAAAAGGGTTGAAATTGGGTTAGGCTTAACTCAACCCGTCCAACCCGCCGCTAGTATATAATTTTTATAAAGTTATATATATATAATATAAGAATAAAAATTGTAGTTTATTTTAGACAAATTTACAACCCAAAGTGTATATATATATATATATGTATGTATATATAATACATTTTACTTACTGTTTCGAATCGAGAATACAGTTTTTCGAGCCGAACATGTTAAAAGTTAAATAATTATAGACGTCGAGCCAATAAGCGAGCTAATCAAACTCAAGTTTGAGTTCATAAACGAGTATCGAGCTCGAACATTGAAAAAGTATTTGAGCTCGAGCTCGAGCCCTACTATGAGAAATTTATTTGAGCCCGAGTCGAGCACGAGCGCGGTGCTCTTTTTTCTAGTCGAGTTCGAATAACTTGCAAGTTGCAACTCGACTCGTCTCGGTTCATTAACACCCCACTAGCGGTCGTATTTTGGACTCATTTAGAAACTCATTGAGTCCAAAAATGGTGGAAGCCATTATATATTTTGATGATTGTAAATTTGTAATAATTAGTAACTTTGTTTTGTAGATTTTTAGTAGTATTTATTGTATTTTATTTCTTAATTTTATGTATACTACCAACCCGCTTAACCCGCCCAACTCGCCATAACCCGCTAGGGTTGGTCTTTAAATCGTATATCAACAACTCTTTTATTTAAACTAAGTGAGTTACAAACAATAGAACATAAACCCTAATTCTAGAACGATGAATGTCTATCTAGAGAAAGAGAGAGAATATCAGTAATGTAAAAGAAAAGTGAATTGCAATATGCCTAATACTACAAATCATGTCTAGCTCAGTTGGTCTACCTAAGGACGGTAACATCCTGGGGGGGCTGTGGATGGTATCCCAGTCTACCCGGGTTCGATTCAAAGGGGAGGCAATTGAAGGCATGAGGAGTACCCAGTCCTTGGGTGGTCCAGTCTTTGACTGGGCTTACCCCCCAGCCTGTGGTTGGGCCTTAGGTCCAGCGTAAGCTGGGCCGGGACAGCGGCGGATTAGTGGACTGTCCTCGGATGTCCGATACCGTCGGGGAGGCATGCGTGCGTGTGTGCGTTGTGTTCGTGGTAGTTGATCGACAGGGTCGATGCCGCTATGCCTTCTAATTTTTTTTGCCTAATACTGAATACGCAACCCACTATATAACATTGACTAATGTTCAACTTTGGTCCTCCAACTTTATCACCACTTGCTCCGCTACCCTCTGACTCTCACAAGAAGTGAGGCGCGATCCCTCATATCTCGAACTATCTACAGCTTGTCACTTTCAGTCCTTCGTTGTCACTTTCAGTCCTTCGAGTTACATTATTAGCTTTAGACTCCAATTATTCAACTTTCCTACAACACACACACACATAATAAATACACAATAAATAACTAAGTGAAAAGATTGACAAACATGTTAAGTGTTTTAACACCCTCCCTCAATCTTGACAATTGAATAAGTCCAACATGTGTAGCTTTTCACAAAGATAGTTATGTTGACTTATTCCTAAAGATTTTGTGAAAATATCAGCAGGATTTTCAGATGAAGCAACTTTAACAGTTTTAATCATTCCTGATGCAACCTTTTCCCTTACTTGATGAACGTCTATTTCAATATGTTTTGTACGTTCATGAAATACAGGATTATTTGCAATCTGAATTGCTGACTTATTATCACAATTAAAAATTACTGGTAGTAAATTTGTTATTTTTAAATCTTTTAACAGACTGAGAACCCAAATAATTTCGCATAGAGCAGCAGCCATTGCTCTATACTCGGATTCCGCAGAAGAACGAGAAACACATGTTTGTTTCTTGCTCTTCCATGAAATCATAGAATTTCCCAAGAAAACACAATAACCAGATACAGACCTTCTTGTAGACAAGCACTTACCCCAGTCTGCATCAGCAAATACATTCAAATTAAAATCTGATGATACAGAAAAGTTAACACCTTTTCCTGGAGATACCTTAAGATATCTTATTACTCTTAAAGCTAATTTCAAATGAGACTGTCTTGGTGAATGCATAAACTGACTAAGACAGTGAACTGTATATGCTATATCTGGTCTTGTGGCTAACAAGTAAATCAATTTACCAATTAATTTTTGAAAACCGGTGAAATCCTTTAATAAAGAGTCTTTTTGAATCAGAACCAAGGTAATCTGTCACAACCAAATTCATATCCATTGGTGTTCCTATAGGCTTTACACCCAAATATCCAAACTCATTTAAAAGCTCTAAACAGTACTTTCGTTGTGACATGCAAATTCCTTTTTCCGTTCTCAAAATGTACTGGACCTTCGACCAGGCATTCTACCTTTGTCGAATCGGAACCAATACCACAGCATCATGACTCGTCAATGAAGCCGACATGGGGCTAGAGTCATCACATCAAGTATTGGGCACGTGGGTGAGTGAACTCTAGTTGTGCTTGAGTTGCGATCCGCTCCGGTCAAGTCGAACCTTTCCAATTAGCTTCTGGAGATCGGGTTCTCACTACCAGTCCAAGTTTCTATCCCTAAAAAGAATTTTAGTTCACCCAAATCTTTTATCTTAAAATGTGATTGTAAGTGTTTCTTTACCTTATTAATTTCAACAAAACAGTTTCCAGTTAGTATTATATCATCTACATATACCAACAGAATAAGAAACACAGATCCTATCACTTTAGTAAACAAGGAGTAATCGCATGAACTTTGACAAAAACCATTTTCAACTAAACAAGATGAAAGCTTTTCATACCATTGCCTAGGTGCCTGTTTTAAACCATATAAAGACTTAACTAGTTTACAGACACGTTTTTCATTTTTAGAGAAATATCCAGGAGGTAATGACATGTAAACTTCCTCAGCTAAGTCACCGTATAAAAAAGCATTGTTTACATCTAACTGGCACAAGGCCCAATTATTTTGTACAGCAAGGGCAATAACAGATCGTACAGTAACCATTTTAACTACAGGTGAGAAAGTTTCCTCATAATCCAGTCCCTCCCTCTGTGAATACCCTTTTGCAACTAGTCTGGCCTTATATCGTTCTACCTCACCGGTGGATTTATACTTGATTTTATAAATCCATCTACAACCTATTGGTTTTCTACCTGGAGGTAATTCAGTCAACACCCAAGTTCTATTTCTATATAATGCTTCCATCTCATCGTTCATTGCAGTTACCCAGTTTTGGTCCTTAGATGCTTTAAAAAAGTTATTTGGTTCTACTGCTTTATTTAAGGTAGAAACAAAACAAAACAAATCTTTATTAAGAAAATAATAGTTTACTACTTTTTCAAGCCCATATTTTACTTTTCCTTCAATTACATAATCAGTAAAATGTTTAGGTAAATTTGAAGATCTACTAGATTTTCTAGTAGAAGTGATCAATTGAGTAGAAGTACCCTCAAAAGGGGACCTCAAAGATTCATCATGATTTTGAACTCTTAAGGGACTATATCCAGTATCACCTAGATCACCAGCAGCTACCTCAGTACCACCATGGATCTGAGATCCGGCAGAGTTATTTAGATTATTCAAATTTTCAGTTGTTTCACTGATAAATCTATCTGGGCTACTATCCAGGTGATCAGGGTTACTGTGAGTATTAGTATTACCAGAATTTGGTTTACTTTGAGTATTCGCCCTATTATCATCATAGGGTATTCCAGAAGCAAACTCATTAGACTGAACAAATATTGAATCAAAGAAATTTAAAGTATTTACGTCACCAGAATTGATATCTTGCTTGTCACTACTCATTTTAAAAGGGAATATAGTCTCGTAGAACTTAACATCACGTGAAACTAAAATTTGCTTTGATTCGAGACTATACAATCTATACCCCTTTTATGAATTTGAGTACCCAAGCAAGACACATTTCTCAGCCCGTGCAGAAAACTTATCAGTAGTATTTGGTTTCATTGCAAAACATAGACACCCAAAATTTCGAAGATGAGAAAGCACATGAGAGAAACCAAAAATCATTTCATAAGGAGATTTTCCATTCAAAACAGACGAATGTGTTCTGTTTATAAGGTATGTGGCAGTGAGAATACACTCACTCCACATATTTAATGGAACTTCCCCTTGGAACATTAGCGCTCTAGCAACATTAAGCAAATGTCTATGTTTACGCTCTACAACACCATTTTGTTGTGGAGTATAAACACAAGACGTTTGATGTGTAACACCCCGCTTACCACGACACAATATTGTCCGCTTTGCCCCACTGGCTCACGACTTTGTTCTTGGCGACCTGGCAAGGACTTCGCAAGGACTTCCCAGGAGGTCACCCATCCTGGTACTACTCCCACCCAAGCACGCTTAACCACAGAGTTCCCAAGGAACCCGCATGCTTGTGGCCCCAAAACGCGTTGTGTCTGGTAAGGCCAAGGTTTACTAATATACCCAGCATCTCTCTTGTCCACGACCGATGTGGGATATGCCTAAGGTGTTACACACACCCCCCTCCTTAGGGACTCATCGTCCTCGATGAGGTTTTCCCCACCATCCCGAACGGCACAGGAGTGGCTCTGATACCATTTGTAACACCATGCTTACCACGACACAATATTGTCCGCTTTGCCCCACTGGCTCACGACTTTGTTCTTGGCGACCTGGCAAGGACTTCGCAAGGACTTCCCAGGAGGTCACCCATCCTGGTACTACTCCCACCCAAGCACGCTTAACCATAGAGTTCCCAAGGAACCCGCATGCTTGTGGCCCCAAAACGCGTTGTGTCTGGTAAGGCCAAGGTTTACTAATATACCCAGCATCTCTCCTGTCCACGGCCGATGTGGGATATGCCTAAGGTGTTACACACACCCCCCTTAGGGACTCATCGTCCTCGATGAGGTTTGCCCCACCATCCCGAACGGCACAGGAGTGGCCCACATCGGCCGTGGACAGGAGAGATGCTGGGTATATTAGTAAACCTTGGCCTTACCAGACACAACGCATTTTGGGGCCACAAGCATGCGGGTTCCTTGGGAACTCTGTGGTTAAGCGTGCTTGGGTGGGAGTAGTACCAGGATGGGTGACCTCCTGGGAAGTCCTTGCGAAGTCCTTTCCAGGTCGCCAAGAACAAAGCCGTGAGCCAGTGGGGCAAAGCGAACAATATTGTGTCGTGGTAAGCGGGGTGTTACAAATGGTATCAGAGCCACTCCTGTGCCGTTCGGGATGGTGGGGCAAACCTCATCGAGGACGATGAGTCCCTAAGGGGGGGGGGGGGTGTAACACCTTAGGCATATCCCACATCGGTCGTGGACAGGAGAGATGCTGGGTATATTAGTAAACCTTGGCCTTACCAGACACAACGCGTTTTGGGGCCACAAGCATGCGGGTTCCTTGGGAACTCTGTGGTTAAGCGTGCTTGGGTGGGAGTAGTACCAGGATGGGTGACCTCCTGGGAAGTCCTTGCGAAGTCATTGCCAGGTCGCCAAGAACAAAGCCGTGAGCCAGTGGGGCAAAGCGGACAATATTGTGTCGTGGTAAGCGGGGTGTTACAGATGCCAAATACCATTCATCTTAAAAAAATTCACTTATTAACCTATTATTAAGAAATTCAGTCCCATTATCACTACGGAAAATCTTTATGGACTTCCCAAATTGAGTGACGAGTAAGATGTGAAAAGAAACAATGTTATCATAAACCTCATCCTTGTGTTTTAACAAATACACCCACACTGAACGAGTATAATCATCCACCACAGTTAAAAAATATCGATAGCCTTCTCTACTTTTCACACGATAAGGACCCCAAAGATCTATATGAATCAAGTCTCCTAAACTAGAAGTGTTATGATTACTTAATTTGAACTTGTCCCTAGCTTGTTTAGCTTTGTGACAGATTTCACAAGGAAGTAAACCATCGTTATTTTTCATTACTAGTTTATCTTTTAACACAGTTAAAACTTGATCTGTTGGATGTCCTAATCGTGTGTGCCAGAGATGACGAGATACATTACAAAAGATTGATATATTAGAGTTATTAACCCTATTATTGAATGTAACACCCTCAAATTTGGAACGAGCAACTAATTTAAAATTCAATAAGATACCCAAAATAAATATAATTACTTCTACAATTCATTCCTTAAAATACCTCGGAATTTAAAACATTATAATTCCCACCATAAATTACTTAAACGGGTGTTACTTAACACAACACAAGTTGCAAGCCCCAAATAAATGCGGAAGACTTCGCTATTCTAAATCACCTCTCGAGCACAATACTAGCACACGACCTTTCCCACATGTCACTAGAACTACTCCCAACCTGAGACCTGTTGCACACGCCGACAAATAAAAAGGGGTTAGGCTAACGCCTAGTGAGTTCAAGAGTTTATAGCATGATTAATATAATTCGTAGAAAGAAGGTTTGCGACATAAATCATGATTTTCAAAAGAGTTTATGAAAGGATGTAAACGACTCGTTTTCCAACGCACACAAAATCCATGAGAAATATTTCCCAAAAGGTATAAAGCGTTTTCTAAAATGAATTCCAAACCCAACTCACTCAAAACGTATTTGGACATAAATAACCCAAGGAATACAAACGTGGACAAAACTCCAATATTCCAAAACATCCAATAAGTATGAAGCATAGAACCCTGCCAATAACCATGAATACAGTTTGTATAAATACAGCACGTCACCGAACATATGGATAAAAACATATACCCAAAACCACACATTTCGGTGACGGGGGAGACCCGATTCCATCGAAAGTGACGGGCACACAAAGTTAAGTCACTCGTGATGTTACTGGATTACACCTCAAGCCCCGACCTTAGTTCCCATGCCATAAAGACATCACAACCTCAAGCCATAAATAGATTGCCTTTATTGCATACCCCGTAGAGTTACACCTCAAGGACTTACAGACGACCTTATTGCATATCCAGTCTAGACGAGTTACACCTCAAGGACTTCAATGTCCCTTATTGCCTACTCGCTAGTGGCCCCCACGGCCTACGCATATAACCATGCGTCCCCATAGTCTACTCCTCGTGCACAAAGAGATAGACCATCAAATAAAGACTGACTCATATGCCTATGGATCCAATGCAACACAATCTACAAAACATGCTTATCCCGAAATGACTAAAACACCCAAGCATGTAAACATCAATAGTGAGCAATAAAATGCAATATGGTGCAATAAAAGCAAACCATAAATAAGATTCCACATCGACCCATTAAAACCGGACAAATGTCCCCAACACATTTCTTAACTCCAAAACTCGACACGGTTTAAACAAAAGGGTTTCCCAAAAGGACTCACACCCTTATAATTTTCAAAATGGTTATTGACACTAAAACGTGCATTCTCCCAAATGGTTTATAAAATTATTTATACACATATGATTGAACCATCAAATAGACTCCATTTTGAGTAATAATTCTTTTAGGAGTATAATTGTGATTTCTACACATCAATTACTCCAAAATCCCAAATATGGGTGTTTTACACATTTATGAAGATAATTACTTCAAAAAGGTTAAATTAACCAAATACCTCAACAATTGATATTTTCAAATAAAACACACAAACATTTGGAAAATACTATTTTTGGCATGTACAAAGTTTTCACAAATCAACTTGAACTCACCTTGCTAGATTTAGGCTAAATCTAGAATTTCTCCAAACGTAAGCTCCCTTGACGAAGTTTGCATCCTCAAGCCAAAACCTCCAAAACCTAAATTCATAACTTCCAACCATGAATATTCATATTCATCACTTTAAAACCATTCCCCAACCATCTTATATCAAAATCTCCATTTTGACCAAAAACCCCAATATTAACCTAACTTCTCCAAAATCATCCAAACCGAAATTGGAGAAAGAAAACGTTAGGAGATCATCAATGGAACATTTATAACTCATATAAAAGTATAGAAGCTAGGAGGATGAACTCACCACTTAGGTTTTGATGAAAACCTAGAAAACCCCAAAATCTCTAGTGATGTGGATGAAACTTGTTCTTGCATCAATGAATGAAACCACTAGCATAAAATGGAGAAGGAACACATTAATCTCCATGAAAAAGCCCCAAAATCAGTTAGGGTTTGTGAGGAAGCAAGGGAAAACGATTTGGGAGAGAAAGGGAAGAGATTTGAGAGACTTACCACCACCAAACACCTTTGAATCTTCCTATGAACTTCAAAACTATTTCTAGATCCTTGAAGATCTCTCAAAATCGGAACCATAGCAACTTGAATCGCCAAAATCGGAGTTGAAACGAGAGAGATATGAAGAAATGAAGTTTGGGGTGTGAATTTCGTATTTGACAGCAACCAGGTACCCGACCGCGACAATGACACGCGACAATGACACAGTCATTGTCACTGGTGGTGTACCGTAGGCTGTACCCTTGGCGTGACATTGACACGCGACATTGACACGGTCATAGTCGCACAAAGTGTACCGTAACTGTTTTGGCCATAACCTCTTCGTTATAGCTCCGTTTTCGCTCCGGAAAGAACCGTTGGACTCGTATACAAATTCCTCATCCAACAAGACCATAATATCTAAGATTTAACCCAAAATCTTACCTTTCATATTTTCTTAAAAGACCGGTTTCTCACTGATTCGAAATTATGCTTATCCGAAAATCACGGGTGTTACAATCCTCCCAACCTTAGGATGATTTCGTCCTCAAAATCTAAAATCCTCTACAACCCAAGGCTAACCGACTCAACACCGACTATAATTTATCAGTTCCTAATTGGAATCTAAATCCTCTCCACACAGCTAATAAAGGCAAATCCTCGAACAATTGCTTATCAACAAAGCCCCTTCACGTACACTGTACTTACGTCCGGGAGAACACTCCAACCACTGGAACAACTCCTAGTCAGACGACTTAGGTTATCTCCCAACCTTAGATGTTCCATACATCCCGATTTCAGTTTCAGACTCTAAGCCAATCCAAGGTTTGTTCACTAACGAATCCAACAGAATCTCCAATTCCGATTGCTCCTACCATTAATTGTCGTTTATGTCCAACGAGTTCCAATAGACCCCAAGAATCCATCACGACATTAATCATCAAACCGACAGGTTCTTTAACCGTACACGAAGGTTATTCCACCAAAACTACTCATCACAAATGGGCATCTTAGGATTACTACAACCGTTATCATTATTTCTTTTAAAAAAATCGGACTACACTCTCCGAATACGCTAACGGTTTCCGGCCTCAAACCCACAACGGTTGACACCTAGTTATACCACCAAGCTTTGAACTCTAACCGGACTCCACACACAAGTTTCGTTTACCGAGTATTTCCACAAAACTATGGTTATCAATACGGTGTCTAAAGGGTCCTTCATACGATGATTGTCCAAGACCCAAAACTGGATTACTGACAAAACGGTTATACCAACCTCAAAATATGTTACTGCAAATTTAACCCTCCAATTACCACAAACACATCGACTTTGCTACCGATCTTATTCGGCCTATAGTCTATCACATGCCTACACGCCCGACTCTTCACAGTCGAGGTTCTATACAACTTACTTCTAACCGTGGTTACTTAACATTTCTAAAGTCCTAATGAGTTCAAGGTTTCAAGTGCATCATTCAATAAATATGTCAATCGACAAAACTTTTCATAGAAATTTTCAACACAAAGATTTTCATATCAAAATAATCGTACACACAAAACTACTATTATCAATTCGGTAGTTACGCAAAAATGGACACGCTCGTCCCACATATGAAAATCATGTTGAAAATTATTTCATTCCAGTTCAGTTTACCCACAAAACGCAAGAGCGTAATAAACAACTTCTTTAAAATGAATCGTCACGGTTCTAGTATGGATTGACTCATGACATGCACGTAAAGTAATTGTCCCCTTTAAAAGGGAGTGCAACAAAAGTTTTGCACATGCTTCAAAAGAAGCCCAAACGGCACTTGGCTCAAAATTACCTTTTTAATCATAAAATGGCATGGAACAAGGTTCACCAACAAATTTGCGCGCGTCAGTTTATTTTACAAGGACGATGAAACGATTTATGAATACACTTTAGTCAAAACATAAAATGACTAGTGTCAGTTTCAAATTTAAAGATAAAAATCAATCCGTTTCCATTATTTAAAAATATCGACTAAAACATCATGAGGAAATTTCAAATTGGGGTTAGACATGCAAACTTGTAACACTTATTAGAAAGTTCTTGTAATGACACACATGCACCAAATGACTCACATCAAATTTTCGAGAGATAAGATCCTTAACCTATCCTTTAACAAGGGTCCCTAACTGAACCTAATCCTTCCAACATATCATGATCCAATTCACATCCCATCGTCTTCATCTCCAATTTGTCCGTGCAACGATAATATCACAAGGTCACCATAAATTCTTATTTGACGTCGAGGGTATTTCCTTTCTATCTCACCACACAACTCATAGCGAGTTGCTAAATTCCATTACCTTGATGACTTCTAGCCCTTCCTCCGGATACAACCGTCCTCGGTAACTGTATTTCTAGTCACCGAGCAAGGGTACAGACCCTCAAACAACCAACACTAAAGTCCTCTTTCGACTCTCACACTGTTCACCCCTCATCTTGAACACAAAATTCCAAAACTACAAACATTCTCCCATGGTTTCTCCAACACCTCTCCACTCTCAGAGTTCTTTCTTAGCTTATAGTGTAATACTCTATGACCTAGTGAGTTCATAGCCTTTATGCATGACAACGCGATAGATAAATCATTTCGCACAATCTCTCATTTTAAAGAACAACACTTGGAACAATTTGGGTACACATGACCCCAACATTCACATGACTCCAAAGTACTGCACAACGATTCTGAGAATCTTTTGCATACCACTTTCCGTAAAACTTAATCTTTCTCAACCAAAACGATGTTGTTACGACAGTAATATATATTTACTGAAAACCTTTTCATACGACAAAAGTTTGAAAGAAATTACCGACACGAAGTAAGCTAGTCGGTTCTCACACTCTTTTATATGATATCATCAGGTCAATACTCTTGTTGGTTATAAAAGTTTTGCTGGCCAACGTCTTCTTGACCTTTTTGCTATAATTTAATTTCTCATGTAAAATACGAAGTATTTTGCAAATTACTAAGCTCAAAATTTCGTTGTGCGCCGTAAATGGAATTGCCTTTTTCTTTAAATACACGCTTGCACATGCTGGCTCAAACTCGACTAAAATTGCTATTTTTTGAAATCACGAAAAACTCATGTAACACACACTAGGACACCATACATAAACTCTACTCGCAAATGAAGATTACTCATCCAAACAAGGTCAATCGTTTCACTCACGCAACTTATCATTGACACTCTACTTCAGACCAGTGGTCTCTCCCTCAGCCTTGTAACGTTTGCTATACATGCATTCCACGACCCACTTACTCAATCATTTCATACTATTTATGTCTTGTTCAATCAACTCACATTCTATCTCTACACATTTCAATTCACCTATTTAAGGTTGCCTCGGCGGACGTTCATGAGTCCCGCCCGTTCCAGGTTGTCCTTCCAACCCTCAATCATTTACTGGTCTATCCTCCAAAGAATTGAAGGACTTTGGTGGCATTCTCACCCTCGTTCTGCTATAACACAAAGGGATAATCATAAGAAATGGTTATACGAATATAGACATACTAAACGTACTTTACCGATCATTAGTTACTGTAACACTTTAGAAACAAGTATGCTTGTGTAATCATATATTCATAATAACAGTAGCTAACTGGAATTGTGAACATATTATACATAAGTATCCTCGTTACCATCGTTACCGTACTAATTTCACGTATTTTCGTCGACTCTAAGACTATCCCGTCTTATTACTTCTACCCATATCTCACGAATCATAACTTAATTCATCTCAGCTTAAGTCTAGGTACCTCACCAGCATACCTAGTTCACTTAAACTAATTCTCTGATACCAACTTGTAACACCCTTAAAATTTAAGTATTTAAATATAGGAAAAAATCCGGAAAATGGGTAAATTTAAACCTCAAAACACAAGCCAACTAAAACTCTTAATACAAGGGGTAGCTTGGACAATGAACAAATAAAGAAGTGTTGAGATATAATACGCAACAACCTATTAATCTAAACTTATGATAATCTAGATTAATCCGGGTGTTTCTATATCTCCCAAAAGTCTCTCATCTCGATTTCCAAAAGCCCGTCCTTCCCAAGCTCCTAACCATGGACGGCAACGCCACGATCTAGACGCCACTAGGTGGAACCTGTAATCCACAACATACCCTCAAGTGTCAGACCAAAAGTATAGAGATTTAATATTCGAGCAATATTAATGGGATTATATCAATGCCAAAAATAAAGATACCGTCTCCACACATTCTCCACATTACCGAAATCCACAAGTTATTGTGATCCACACCTGTCATGAAAATAAAGAGACAAAGCTCCAAACGGGGGAGACCCGTACCCATCTTGGTGACAAGAACACGTGAGTGGAGTCACCGCGATGTTGATGGATTACAACTCAAGTCCCGGTCTTAGTTCCCATGCCATATAGACATCACAACCTCAAACCATAAATTGCCTTTATTGCATACTCCGTAGAGTTACACCTCAAGGACTTACGGGCACCATATTGCATATCCATCCTAGACGAGTTACACCTCAAGAACCCACGTCCTTTATTGCATACCCGCTAGTAGCCACCAATGGCTTAACCAATATATACACATTTTCCATAATGGTCTAAATCCTCGTGCACAAGGAAATAGACTATGACAATTCCAAACCATGATCATGTATGCATGCAGTTTCGTTACTACATTTAAGGTACAATAGTTGTTCCCACATAATATCGTGAATGAAATGTCATGTCCATACGTAATACATAAAGGCCATAACACTCCTCTTTCATCAAGACTAACTTACGGACCATGAAGTCTACCTAATTACTTATAATATCCATAAGTACATTCATACATGTATATTGCCAATTATTTATATAAATAGATGTATATATTTATACCCATGTTTGCATACCTTTATAATTCATGACACTTGCATATATATATATATATATATATATATATATATATATATGTATATATATATATATACATATACATATATATATATTCGTCATCCATGAGGAATACAATATACATATAAGATTATATATATATACTCATATTTATACATTTACAAGCAAATAAGCAGGTAATCCTAATTTAAGACCACAACTCTACCATCATTACAATTCTTTCATATGAATTTAACAAAAGAGTTAAATAAGACATGTATGTGAGAAAAACTCACCAATTAGGATTTGTGAAGCGAAAACCCCAAATCTTGAAGAACCCTAAATTTTCGAATAAGGATCTAGAGTTAGTGCTTGCCATAAGTGTGAATCTTAACTTAAAATATGAGGTAGATGTTAAGATAACTCACCTAAAGGTTTTTAGAGAAACCCCTAGAAATAAGAGACACTAGCTTGATGGATGGATGATCTTCTCTTGAGAGCTTGAGATGGAGGTTTAGAGCTTCTATATATGAAGGCAAACTAGCAACTAACAACCACCATTAACACCCATGGAATTCAAGGCTTCAAGAGAGGAGAGTGGTGAAGAGGGATGAGAAATCGCCAGAGGATAGAGAGAAAACGAGCAGTAGCCAAACATAAGAGAAAATACCCTAAAAACTCAGCTTTAAGAATCGACTCAGCTGCTACCCCGACCCTCGATCGCGACTATGCCACCCGCGACCATGACCTGGTCATTCTCGCGGGTCATAGTCGCTGCCCATGTCCATGATTCTGTTCGATTTCGGCTGTCAAAATGCAGGTCGCGACAATGCCATAGGCGACAATGCCCATGGTCAATCTCGCGAAGGCCTCCCCAGGTGCTGTCCCGACATCGATTTTTAACTGAAACCATCCTCTTTGGTTCACTAATGGTCATGATATGGAACTGTTTGGATGTGGGGTTTGCATGCAATGTAAAAGTAGGGTTCTCACAACTAACTACACAAATATACATGCTCACATACATATATATATATATACATATAATTGTTTAAGCCTATGATTACGGAAAATAAACGTAGCCGATAAAGTTCTACGGTTGGAATGATAGTTCTACTTACTTAGGAAAATCGGAGTGTTACATTAACTTATAACCTCACAACAAATAACGTAACTTATTCGGGGTTAAACTCTAGAATTAATTCTTCACATAATAAGCTATATCTTACCAAATAGTTTTACTCAAATCATTAAATAATCCCCAAACATCAACTGTTATAAAAATCGGGATGTTACATGTTGGGTAAAATCATGAGAAGCATTGCAAGTGCATGATGGTAATTTTATTAAAGCATCAAACTGTTTCCAAAGTGAATTTAACTTGTGATAATACTCAGAAACATGCAAACCGTTTTGACTAAGAGAATTAATTTTCTGATGCAAATTAAACGTAACAGAGCCATCAATCTTATCATATGTCTCCTTGAGTTCTTCCCATACTTCGGAAGCAACTCTGGAGAAAACTTGACTCACAAACAATTCATCAGAAATGGATCCTAGAATCCAGGATAGAACAACAGAATTACATCTATCCCACTGTCTTCCTAAAACTTCATTATCAGTTGGTCTAACAATTGTGCGATTTATAAAACCCAATTTATTCTTGGTTTCTAAAGCTAATATCATAGCACACGACCAGACTTTGTAATTCTCAGTACCACTTAATTTCATGCCCAAAATAGAAGCACTAGATGTATCACTTGGATGAAGATACAGGGGGTCCCCCAAAATCAAGTTTAGCAATAAGAGATTGCTCCACTTGATTTTTGGGATCATCTTCTCCAACAACCATAACAGCAGCAAAAAATAACACACAAGGTAGAGCCTAGGAGACTTAGACAGGATTCCTTGCCACTCGAGGTGGTAGGTCAAGCCAATCCCCTAGTTACCAGAAAGAAGATGAGAAAGGATCACACAGAGGGTAAGGCACAGAAGACTTACAGTGCTTGCAGCAACAACAACTCTGAATGAGAAATACTTACAGAAAGTATTCACGTGTAAAATACCAACAGCACAGCGGATCGTAAGAGAACCAGTCTCTGAAGAGGAGACTGTAGGTCACAATAAGTCTCTAAAATTGAGACAAGGAACCAAACCATAGAAAAGAGAAAGTTGATTTCGACGGATCGATCAGACACAGAGCTCTGATACCATCTTTAAATCGTATATCAACAACTCTTTTATTTAAACTAAGTGAGTTACAAACAATAGAACATAAACCCTAATTCTAGAACGATGAATGTATATCTAGAGAAAGAGAGAGAATATCAGTAATGTAAAAGAAAAGTGAATTGCAATATGCCTAATACTGAATACGCAACCCACTATATAACATTGACTAATGTTCAACTTTGGTCCTCCAACTTTATCACCACTTGCTCCGCTACCCTCTGACTCTCACAAGAAATGAGGCGCGATCCCTCATATCTCGAACTATCTACAGCTTGTCACTTTCAGTCCTTCGTTGTCACTTTCAGTCCTTCGAGTTACATTATTAGCTTTAGACTCCAATTATTCAACTTTCCTACAACACACACACACATAATAAATACACAATAAATAACTAAGTGAAAAGATTGACAAACATGTTAAGTGTTTTAACAGTTGGGTTGGGTTATACTTTTGAATGGGTTAGGTTGGGTTGAGATTGTTCCAAACTACCATAATTGAGTTGGGTTGTAAAAATGTTCTAAACCGCTCAACCCACCCCGTGTACACCCCTAATTCTCGTGTTCTTTTATTTTGGTCTTGTTTTCATTTAGATCTCCTTTTGTGTGTGTATATATATAGTGGTGGGTGCTTTTATTAACCTAATATCTGGTATTAACCATATCAATAAATAGTATCCTTTGATTCCTTAAATGAATGATTAAAATTAGACATTGTATTTATGTAATTAATTGCACACGTAAGCTAATTGTGAAAAAGATAACAAATATTTCATTTACACTTATAAAAAATATAATATAAAATAATATTTTACAATAAACACGTTAAAAAAAATAGAGATTGGACTATATTATGGGAAAAGTACACTAAAACCCAACGGACTTTCACATTAGGAATGATTCCTTGGACAATTTTTTGGAACAAAGAAACCATTGCACTTATTAAAACCTGTTAAATAAACCATTGGACTTTCATATTAGGAATGATTAAGTCCCTGAACAATTTTTTGAAACAAATAAACCATTGCACTTTTTAAAATCTGTTAAATAAACCATTGGACTTTCTAAAACCTGTTACATACATCCTTATCTTCAAGGTCTAAAGATAAACAATCGGACATATGTTCACTTGAATTATCGCTTAAATCATGGCTATGATCATCACTACAATCATCACTGCTGTCAGATGACATTCTGTAAACAAGAATTCAAAAAAATTAATTAAGTGGCTTGAACTTGGCCTAAATATACTCACTGTTTTTTAAGGCAGAAAAAATGAGAGCAAAACCCAAAATCATGTACACACTGTTTTTTAGGGCAGAAAAAGAGAGAGCAAAGTTCTATAACTTTTCAATCTGCTATAATCAATCAGTTATTAAATGCACATAATTAGCTAGTGCAATTCTATGTAATATACATGTATAAGTATAACCTAATTTCAAAACTGGAGAATGAACATACGAATCAGAGGAACAAACGGTGGGATGTGCAGCGGGGGAGTGGTGTGCGCCGGTGGTGTGCGCCGGTGGGATGTGCAGCGGGGGATGGTGTGCGCCGATGGGATGTGCAGCAGGGGCGGCGGTGATATGCAGCAGGGGAGACGACGAGTGGTGTGCAGCCGGAGATATGCAGCAGGGGCGGCGGCGGGGTGTGCGCCGGTGGGGTGTGGTGTGCAGGGGGTCGTGTAATTGGATGAGCAAAAAATGAAGGCTTTTTTAGGGTAGTGTAATTTAGGGTTTTTTTAAAATAAATTTCTAATTTACCTGTTTTGCAGGTTGCAGGTTACCATTAGGATGTATTTGATATGTTTTTAAAAGTGTAAGGATATATTTAGTATTTTTTTTAAATGTGCAATGGTTTCTTTGTTCCAAAAAATTGTCCAAGGATTTAATCATTCTTAATGTGAAAGTCCGTTGGGTTTAGTGTACTTTTCCCCTATATTATACCCCTTTATCCATCCAAAAATTTAATGTACATATCAGCTCCATTAAGTAATTAATGTTCTAGAGATTATTTGATTGATTTTCTATTAAGTTCCTTATGAATAAATTTGTTTATATAGATTAATTTGTATGTATAAATTTTGAATATTTTTTTTGAGATTATTTTCATAGATGGAATGAACATATTTTTTTAATTGGTAGAAAAACCTTGGTTTTTAGATAAAGCCGTCCTGAAAGCTTACTGAATAAGTCATTTTATATCATTAAACCACTATTAAATAGTCATGTATAGTTAGTTGATTGCATAAATACGAGTCTCATTAAACTTATTAAGCTACTAACAATCAAATTAACAAACATGTAGTCTGAAAAGAAAATATGAGATATCACTTGCAACATTTCTGTTGTTATAATCTCTATAGAAAAAACATCACAACAAACAAATATAAGAATCAATCAATGGACCTTTGACCTAGCGGTATCAGATCATTTGACCTCCTAAAAGGTCAGGGGTTCAAACATCACCGAATGTGAGAAGGTTGTGTAAGTTTATTTATTCATATAAATATTAAATATATACTTCAAAAAAAACAAATATAAGAATCACACAATAAAGAATATAATCTTTATATATATAAAAGGAAAAACCCAATAGGAATGAGGTGGCACCATGAGAATTGAGTATTCTCAAATGGTGGATTGTGGTTGAGTTATAGCTATCCCACATTGGTGAGGAGTTGAAATATTAGAACAAATATGTGTGTATAAAAAGGTTGGATGTAATGACTTTGTTTTCATTCTCATAGAGTTATCTTATTTTGGATAACCTTTATTTTGCATCATGAGATTATTCTCAAATGATAGATTGTGGTTGAGCTTTAGCTCTCCCACATTGGTGAAAAGTTGAAAATTTTGAATAAATAAGTGTATAAAAATGTGGATGTGATGCTTTTGTGTCCATTCTCATATGGTTGTCTTATTTTGGATGACCTTTTTTTTGCATCATGAAAATTGAGTATTCTCAAATGCTCAATTGTAGTTTACTTTTAGCTATTTCACATTGGTGACAAGTTGAAAAATAGTCTTTATATATATAAAAGGAAAACCCAATAGGAATGAGGTAGCACCATGAGAATTGAATATTCTCAAATTGTGGATTGTGGTTGAGTTATAGCTATCCCACATTGGTAAATAGTTGAAATATTAGAACAAATATGTGTGTATAAAAAAGTTGGATGTGATGACTTTGTTTTCATTCTCATAGAGTTCTCTTATTTTGGATAATCTTTATTTTGCATCATGTTAAATATTAGAACAAATATGTGAGTATCATAGAGTATTCTCAAATGCTCAATTGTAGTTTACTTTTAGATATTTCACATTGGTGACAAGTTGAAAAATAGTCTTTATATATATAAAAGAAAAACCCAATAGGAATGAGGTGGCACCATGAGAATTGAGTATTCTCAAATGGTGGATTGTGGTTGAGTTATAGCTATCCCACATTGGTAAGGAGTTGAAATATTAGAACAAATATGTGTGTATAAAAAAGTTGGATGTGATGACTTTGTTTTCATTCTAATAGAGTTATCTTATTTTGGATAACCTTTATTTTGCATCATGAGATTATTCTCAAATGATAGATTGTGGTTGAGCTTTAGCTCTCCCACATTGGTGAAAAGTTGAAAATTTTGAATAAAGAGGTGTATAAAAATGTGGATGTGATGCTTTTGTGTCCATTCTCATATGGTTGTCTTATTTTGGATGACCTTTTTTTGCATCATGAAAATTGAGTATTCTCAAATGCTCAATTGTAGTTTACTTTTAGCTATTTCACATTGGTGACAAATTGAAAAATAGAATAAAGATGTGTAAGAAAGGTGAGTGTAATGCATTTGTGTCTATTCGTCGGTTTTGACGCATAAGATTGTATTATTTTAGATGACATTTTTTACAAA
The DNA here is from genome assembly GCA_033807775.1 of Saussurea involucrata. NCBI lineage: Eukaryota > Viridiplantae > Streptophyta > Magnoliopsida > Asterales > Asteraceae > Saussurea > Saussurea involucrata. The sequence continues at coordinate 9,933,580 of CM066322.1, read as the reverse complement.
AAATATCATCAATTATCAATATTATATATATATATATATGTATATATTAAAAAAACCAAAAGGTTATGAGATGACACCATGAGATATGAGTATTCTCAAGTGGTGAATTGTGTGGTTGAGTTATTGTTTATCCCACATTGGTGAAAAGTTGAAAAGTTAGAATAAAGATGTGAATAGAAAATGTGAATGTGGTACCTTTGTGCCCATCCATGATCCATAGGAACATGATTCATAGATTGTTTTATTTTGGATGAATTTTTTGAAAAACAAATAAAAATTATTATTACATAAAAAATCAATCGATTAATATATTAATTAATAAAAATGTTAAAACCCCAATAATTGAACTAAAGGTCATGATGTGACACTATGAAATTTGAGTATTTTACAAATGGTGAGGTGGTTGATTTTTAGGCATCGTTTGGCAAACTAGCTGATAAGCTAGCTGGTAGAAATTGAAATAATTAAATTTATAGATTAAAGAAGAAATAATAATATATAATAGTGTGGCAGTCTGAGATCTGTGTATTTCAAAATCTAGCATTGTGGTGGTGTTTTACTCATCCCCCAATGATAAGTAATATAAGATTGGAGAATGAAAGTAACTATAATAAACAAAGAGACTTGGCTTTTGATTAATTAAAGGATTGTTTGGCTAGATATTCTTTATGGCCAACCTTATTTTTCTTTAAAAACTATTTATTTAAGTAAATAAATTGATAGATAAATGTATAGAAATCATTATATTTCATCAAATTATATAATATTATCAAATGTTGAACCGTGATATTTTTTTATTATCTCACAAGTCACAAGAAGATGTAAGTATTATCAAATCTTGAATTAAGATGATGTTATCCGCATTGATAGAAAGACGATAAATTTGGAAGAATTAGTGAGTATGTAAAGTAAATGAGAGTCTTATTTAATTATCCCACATCGACGGAAAGACAATAGATTTGAAAGAGGGTGTTAGTATATAAAAGCTAGAAGAGATGTCTTATTTGTTTATCCCACATCGGTGAAAACGATAGATTTGAAAGAAGAGATTAGTATATAAAAGGTGGATGAGATGTCTTATTTGGTAAGTCCACATCTACAGATTGGTAACAAATTTAGAACAATAGGCAAGCAAATGAAAATGTGGATAAGATGCCTTACAAGTTTAAAAGAATTTGTGATAACTTATTTGGTTGTCTTTTTTTAGTCGACCTATTTTGCTAAAAATCAGTTTTTATTAAATATTAACCTTTATATAACTTCATTTATATAAAAAGAACAACCATTATTATGAGTCACATTGTGAGATTTCAGTATTCTCAAAAGGCATAAGATTGGAGAATGAAGGTAATTATAAGAAATAAGGGATAATTTTGATAGTCAAAAGTTTAGTGAGCTAAATATGTTTTAGCTCACGATTTGAATCCATAATAAATTAGCAAGAATGAAGGATCTCGAAGAGAAGGTCGATACTATATGAAAATGTACCACTTATGAAAATACATTATATTTTTAAAATTGTATCTCATTAACTATTAATGGAGAAACTACGTTTTATCTTAACTCAACTCGATCAAGTACTTAAAATATTTATCGCTACCGCGCAACGCGCGGGATGGACACTAGTATATGTATAAGGGAAGAAGATCTATAACACATTGACACCCCATTATTCATTTAAAAAGGATATATCGTGGTCCATAAGTATTATATGTTAGTTTAACATGCAAAATAGAAAAATTGACATAAAAATCAAAATATCGAACCAAACCACTTCAAAACAAATATAAGAATCTTATATGTCGAATTAACACGGATTTATTATAAAATTTAAAACTGTGTTAAATATAATTTTATTAATTTGATATAAAATTGATTTTCATACAACAAATTCTTATGGTCTTAGACATGATAATTAATAATCATTTGAACTTAAATTGCTTTTAATAACAATTTATTAAAAAGTCACTTATCATGTTTTTTTGCCATTTTATATAAATTCTTTATAAACCAATGATTATTAAGTTCTAGAATAATACCATATAGAAAAACTTTGTTAAATAATAAATTACATGTGTAAATAACAATTAAACGGGTGCCCACTTACTCCAATGATCGCAGTCACATAAAATTTTCATTAAAAAATTCATATGTTTCTAATAATATTGTAAATAAAATTTTGTTGCAAATTACTGGTTTTTTTAACGGCGGAGATATTATAAGATTAAAAATTAGCAATGAGCTAGACACAAACCAAAATTTCCATTAAATCATGTATGGCAAATTTGTCTGTCTGGTTAAATTTATCTGTCTAGATAAATTGTTGTTGTTGTTTACTTTTTTATCTGAATCAACAGTCTGAATAATAGAAATGACCGATTTACCACTGAATATGAATTATAAGTCGTTTTATATATTCTGTTTATTTTTCTAAACCAAACTATATTTCTGAAACACAAAATTATTTAAACATCAAAATATATAATCAAAAAATCAAAACATAAATTTATATATATACTAAACAGCTGTGGAAAACCAAGCAAAAAATGGAAATAAAAGTATAATAAGCAAAAACATGAACCATTTCATAACAAGCAAAAAAGGTATTTCATAACTCAAATAAAGCAAAAAACATGAACCATTTCATAAACAAAGCATAATACGCAAACATCAAGCAAAATCAGGAACCATTTCGTAACAACCAAGAATTTCATAAAGAAAGCAACACAAGCAAAAACCAAGAACTTTTCTGTTACTTCTAATTACAGTGGAAGAGAGCAAAAAACAAAGCAAAGAAGATGAAGAGAGCAGTGGAAGAGAGCACAAACGAAGAAAAAAAGAAAAAGATAGTACCGAAGTTGCGTCGCCGGAGAAAGGTTGTTGTGTCGCCAGAGAAGAAGGTGTGTCGCCGACTGGAAGTGAGACGCGACGGGGAAGGGTGTGGGAGAGTGGTGATGGAAGGAGAGGCGTGAGAAGGTAGGGTTTTTAGTCAGTGTGTTTTTTTAAGGGTATAAATGTCCTATTTTCATCTTAATGTGGACAACACCTCTAACCCAACTGTGCGAATAAGCCCAAATCTGTGCGATTAAGTCGCAAGTAAACACCCAAAAATGTCTGCGCAAATAATCCGGTTTTCTCATTAAGTCAATTAAGCCACAAGTAAACACACCCTTAGACTTTCTACTCCTATTGTAACCTAAAAGTACGAAAGTCACAATGCTATCCCAAAATGTCACTTTCTTAGGGTTAGGAAGCCTAAAAAGAGTCTCATTCCGAAAAGACCAGATAGCCCATAAAGCCTAACAATACAACCACCTCAAAACAAGCCGACTCCATTTTCTTCAAACGAAGAGAGATTAACCAACGAATCCACTCCGAATTGGATCTAAAGTTTGGGATATCCAAACTCCACCATCGACCAATTTGCTTCCAAACATCCAACGCCATTTGACAAGTGAAACAAATGACCCACCGACTTCATTTCCACGTCGTAAACCGGAAATAGGCAGGAATGCACATCAATTCATCTTTTATCAAGGTTGTCTTGAGTTGGAATTTTGTTCAAACCCAACTTCCAAGCAAATACATTAATTTTAATAGGAATAAACCGATTTCATCTAGTAGGAGAAGAATCTACCACCAAAGTTTTAGAATCAATATAATTACAAGCAAAAACCACCGAAAGCTCACCTGAACCATCTAGAGACCAGAGCCATCTATCTCTTTGATTAGAGACGTTGACCGTAACTAGAATCTCCCATCAAGCTGGCATCAACGAATCGCTGAATCCTCCACACACACACACACACACACACACACACACATATATATATATATATATATATATAGAGAGAGAGAGAGAGAGAGACTTGAGATCATGTGAGACCAGACTATTTTCGTGAGACCCGTGAGACCAAAAAAAAATAACACTAAACTTTCACAGCATTTGCTGTGAAGGTACTGTGAAGATAAAACCTTCACAGTGTTTTTCCTGTGAAGGTTTGTTGTTTTCCGTAATTTCACAATGAATCGCTGTGAAGTTTTAGTATATATATATATTACTAGTCTTTGGCTCGCCCGTTGCACGACGATCAAATTTTTGTTTTAAGTTAATTATTTGATGTTTAATAGTTGTTGAATAATTTTATGGCACATACAATAATTGATAAAAAAGAAAACAAAAATTACACAAATAGGGTATATTATCTTGAAGATAAAAATATGTCTATTAAGTTTGATACCTATTATAAATATCGTTACTAAATGAATTTATCAAACGAATACACAATAATTGCATATTTATATTTTTGAAAAATGTTCGAACTCATAAGTCATAATCCAAAAGTCAGTTGATAAGTGATATCTTTTTTTTCTCCAAGTAATTAAATCTCTTATGATAATTCTAAGGGTGTTTCGTTGATAGAATGAAATTTGATAGAATTGTAATTCGTCGAAATAATTCGACTTTGAAGTAAAAATTGATATGAAATTCCAAAAAGAAAATCACGACAATTTAGAGATTATTTGTATCAAATCTCATACTAATCATGACATATTAATTCGTATATATTTATGATATTTAATAATATAATTAAATCCAAAAATATTCAGTATTAGGCTCATTTCGAAGGTATTGATAAAGCGATTACAATGGTATAATTTGTAAAAAATAGAAATGTTTTTAATGCATTTTAGTTCATATACATTATTTATGTTTATATGATAAGAGTCTAAAATGAAAAATAAAACAATAAGGGATTAAAAGTAAACTACATACCTAATTATAAGGGTAGTAAATGTAACGTACAAATTAAAAAAAATTGAATTAAGGAGGAGTGAATGTGGGTGTGCTAATTGAACTTATAATGTAAATTGTGTCCAGATACATGTTTAGGCGGGAAAATACTGAAGTCGGCTCACCAGAAAACGACACGTGGCATGCTAGTTACTCATTTATTATATGTATAGATTTTTGGGATTACTATACACGATGGAGATTTGTTTGAATTTATTATAAGTATGGATATGTACGTATGTATCAAAAAATATTCAATATTGGGCTTATTTCGAAGGTATTGACGAAACGATTACAATGGTATAATTTATAAAAAATAGAAATGTTTTTTTAATTCATTTTAGTTCATATACATTATTTATATTTATATGATAAGAGTCTAAAATGAAAAATAAAAAAAGTAATGGATTAAAAGTAAACTACATAGGTAATTATAAGGGTAGTAAATGTAAGGTATAAATATTAAAAATTTAATTAAGGAGAGATTTAAGGAGGAGTGAATGTGGGTGTGTTAATAGAACTTATAATGTAAAGGCGTCCAGATACATGTTTAGGCGGGAAAACAATAAAGCCGGCTCACCAGACGACGACACGTGTCAATGTAGTTACTTATTTATTATATGTATAGATATAGGCGATGATTAATAAATATGGAAATAATAATTAAAAAAAGAGGAAAACAAAATACACTTCAAATTAACTTTGTTTAACTTTTACATTCTTGGCATAATTATGTTACACAAAAATACATTTATTTCATATAAGTATATAAAATCGTATTTTTAATTAATAAAAATAATTAAATTAAAACCATTTTGAGCCACCTTCTCCACTCAAAGTAAATGGGGAGCCTTTATTATTCCACCAAACACCTGTCATATTTTATGCCTTTAACAACAATATTATAATTTTATGAGTAAATTACATTTTTAGTCCCTGTGGTTTGTTGAAAATTTCTATTTTCATCCTTAGGCTTTTAAAATTGCGATTTTCATCCCTATGTTTATAATTCATCACCTTTTTTGTCCTTATGGTTTAAATTTTATTCCTATTTTCATCCCTGTGGTTTGTAATACTTTTCTATTTTAGTCTTTCATACTTAGAAGTAGTATTTTGGACTTAGGGACCAAAATAGAAATGAATTGCAAACCATAGGGACGAAAAGCAAAATTTTCAAACCATAGGTATGAAATCCGCAATTTTTAGCAAACCACAGGGACGAAAAACGTAATTTACTCTAATTTTATTAAAAAAATCCAATTATTGATTGGTATACATATACACAAATATTTGTAACTAACACGTAACTTTTATCTAACATCCTAGGTGAAAAATTGTAAGTCCTCGTCGGGAGTTGCAAGCAAGCAGACAACAACATTGTGTGGGGCCTGGGTGTCACACTTTATATATTTCTTGTTATATGTAATCTGGTTAGAAATTATTATAAGTTTCATTTAGAGCATCCACACTTCCACACCCATCTTGCACGAGCCTTTGCAAGATGACATGTCATGTGGATTGCAAGGTATTGCAAGTTTAGTAAGACTTTTCATCTTTAGAAAGATCTTTCACAATGAAATATATATAAAACAAATACATTTTTGTTTAATTTAATTTATTTATTAGTTTGTTTAAACATTAATTATTAATATGTTTATTAAATTTAATTCATTTATTAATTTATTTAAACATTATTTTTTATTATTTTTATTAAAATTTCTTACCCACAATTTATTTTATATAAATGATATTTTTTATGCGATGTTTTTTATTTAAACTACTAAAATAAAAATACATTAATATAAAAAAATTACGTAAATACAAATACTAATAGATAACCGTATACATGCTTTCAATATATCCATGTATTTTATTTGTTAATTAAATTATGTTTACACAAAATATATTAAAAGAAAACAAAAGTAAAATTTTAGTTATCTATATTTTATTACTAATTTATTATTTATATTATAATTATCTATATTATTTATGTTATAATTTATTACTTTAGAAAGAAGTTTGGTCTTGCATGAATGTGAAATGTGTTATTGTAAAGCTGATTTGACACTTTAGGAGTTTGGTCTCTTTTTTTTTTTGAATCGGCGGACATTTTATTAAAAAACCAACCCACATCACCAAATCAAAACAACCAGCACAACTACAACAAAAAAAACAAGCAGCACAAAGGCTATTGATGGCAAGACCCTCTGGGTCGCACAGCTCCACCACGACAGGGCCAAAAGAGAACCAATACAGCTTCAAACACTTCACGTTGAACTCTTTTGTCGACGCTAGTTTCCATTCCATTTTATCCTTTAAGTTGACATCCGAACGCACATCACCAATTTTCCGCATTAAATCTTCCAATTCACCCGCTGCCCTCCCTCTCGGTTCTCGACACCACTCCCATTTCCATTGCCAAGTTCCATCGATCCATTCGCCTCTTTCCGCTACCGTAACATCTTTGTTCATTTCGAGCCGGTAAAGTCTTGGAAATTCTTCTTGAAGTGCCCCATTTCCAACCCATCTATCTTTCCACAATCTAGTCTCCATGTCGTCCCCAAGCCTTTTTACAAAAGACTTAGAGAATTCCATGCCTTTGCTGTCCAAAATCGTTCCAATCCGCACGATGCTACTCCATGTTGTACCTGCACAACGGCAAGCTTCCAAGTACCGATTTGACTAGAGTTAACCTCCCGCCAAAAGATAGAATTTTCGACTTCCACGATGCAAGACGCATCTTTACCTTTTCCAATGCCGGTTTCCAATGATCCAATCTCCTCATTGAGACACCTACCGGAAAACCCAAATATGTGAACGACAATACACCCCATCCACACCCGACACTACTTGCCCAAGTTTGAATTTCTCCCTCGCTTATCCCGACACCATAGATATGGCTTTTAGCCAAATTTATTGTTAACCCCGACATCATATAGAAGCATCTCAATATTTTTAAAAGATTTTGGAGATTTTATTTACCGAAAAAAATTACATCATCGGTGTATTGAAGGTGGGAAATTGGTACCTCATTTTTACCCACTTTGATGCCTTCAAAAACGCCTTTCTTGACCGCCTCCTCCATCAAGATGTGTAAGCTCTCGGCCGCTATAAGAAAAAGGTACGGGGCAAGTGGGTCACCTTGCCTCAATCCTCAACCCATCTCGAACTCTTTCGTGGGGCTCCCATTGATCAAAACCGACATTGTTACCGATGTTAGGCAAGCTTTAATCCACATAATCCACTTTCGGCCAAAACCCATTTTTTCCAAACTAACCAAAAAAAATGACCAACTTACATGATCATACGCCTTCTCGAAGTCAACTTTGAATATCAACCCGGATTTCTTCTTTTTCTTCATAAAGTCTACCACTTTATTCGCAATTAATACCCCATCAAGTATATAGCGGCCTTTAACGAAAGCACTTTGAGTCGTGCTAACAAGATTCCCCAACACGCCTTTCAACCTTTCGGCCAAGACCTTTCGTTAAAGACCCCGATAAGGCTAATCGGTCTATAATTCCCTAGACCCACCGGTGATTGTTTTTTGGGAATTAAAGTAAGGAAAAAGGAGTTACAACCCCAACTTATTTCCTCTTTTTCCCAAAACCATCGAATCGCCCTAACCAAATCCTCTTTAACCATCCCCCAAAATTTCTTAATAAAACCGAACGTAAGCCATCCAGACCGGGCGATTTATTTGCACCACACTCTTTGATCGCGTTCCAAATTTCATCTTCTTCAAAATGTCTCTCCAAAGCCACGCTCTCGCCACCGGACAATTTTTTGAAATTTCCTTCCTTGAGACTCGGGTCGTCTCCACCAACGGAAACAAATTTACTCTTAAAAAATTCAAAGGCAAAATTCTTTATCTCATCCGGGTCCTCCGACCAACCCGATCCAATATTCAAGCCCCTTAACAAATTCTTCCTTTCTCTATATTTTGATACCGCGTGAAACAACTTGGAATTTTCATCACCTTCCAATATCCATTTTACTTTGGCTCTTTGCCTTTCCACACCGATTTTTTTCCTCTAACTCGAGCCATTGTTTCCTCTCTTGTAACCAACTTGTTCTATCCTCTTCCTCCCAACCATTCTCCTCTGCCAACTTTTCTTTTTTCAAAACCTCCTTTTTTTATTCAAATTTTTTTCAAGAACACCAAATTTCTCTTTGCTCCATTCTTTTAAAACTTCTTTCACATTTTCAATTTATCACGAAAGATGCAATCCGGTCTATTAGAACTTACCCGTTTATTCCATGCTTCCATTGTAACACCCCAAATATATATTATAGAGGAGGTGGTTATGTGAATATTAAAAATTGATTTTGAGGCTAAGTGGTACATCACCCAAGTTTGAAGGACTAAATGGGGTGTATGGATCTCTTATTTGAAAAGCAAGTAAGGATTGCATTTGAGATAAAGTAGGAAAAGACGGTTACTCATGAGAGAGGCCAACGCCGGTTAAGTAGATAAATAGAGATGATGGTTGCAAAATCGCCATTTTTCATTAGAGTTGTTGCCGAAGAGAAACAAGGAGGTAGAGGAACGAGAGTCATGGAGAAGAGACAGTGGAAATCGAGACACGAAAATAGGATGTGTTCCGAATCAAGACCCGATTTCAGTTATGTTAAGGTAAGGGATTATCGTTCTTTCTCGATTTAATGTTACATTCTTTCGGTAGGTGGAATCTTCATCAAAATAAGTCGGGTTAAAGCATGTATGTAACCGAAAGTATAACATTATATCGAAAATACGGAAGGTTCATATTCGAAGTTAGACAAATGGTCTAACGTGGACGTCGGGTATGTTTCGATTAGAGACGTTCGAAGCAAAGCTTGAGTGTGGGTTAACGTCTTTTATGGTAATTAAACATGCTTACGGTTACGATGTGTGTTACCGTTTATTTTATGCATGAGATATCGATTTGGAAATGGTTAAATATTTGGAATCAAAAATATGTAACCCGAGAACGGAAACATAAAAAGGGCTGTGGCCTCGGTTAGAAACGAAAACGTCCGTGAAAAGGACCTTATGTGAAATCTTTTGAAGAGTTGGCGTGTGGCGAATATTGGGTTATCGTAGGTTTTATATATATATATATATATATGCAGTGTATGCCGATGCGTGGTATGTATGAATTATGCATTAGGGCTTATATGCATATATTGATATATAAAGCGTGTTAATGGATTCCATACATGCATATGTATATATGTATAAAAGTTGGAGGTGCCATGTAGCAAGGAAGAAAACCCAATAGAAGACATGGAGTTGGGTGTTGACTTTGGGTCAAATTAGGTTGACCATCGTTGACTTTATTTTTTGTAAAATAGGTTGTTGATGAGATATTGTACGTGATGGATATTGTATAGGTCACCAGTCAAGAGCTATCACTAGTTGATCCACACTATCAGGTGAGTTTTCAAGGCATTTATCTTGAGATGCATATATATATATATATATATATATATATATATATATATATATATATATATATATATACGTGACTCGTATATTATTTGGTGAAATTTTTATTGAAATGTATGCGATTTATAGCAGTTTATTACATGTTATTGTTTGATATTCATGACATGTATGTATGAGGTGTTTTGGTGTTTTGCATGCTATTTTAATTTATTTTAAAATTTATTTGCATGCAATATAAAGGAGTTGATGATTGGTATGAAACGAGTCTTAGTGTGCGTTTGGGATTACAACCGCTACGTCGGTAAGGCAGGCTTAGTCCGGTAAAGGAGAATGGCCAGATGTGGGTCGCGCCCACCGGAGCCAAATAAAGGAGAACATAAGGAGATATAGTAATCCCTACCATACTAAGATAAGTTATGGGATCTTAATGGCGTCAAACGTTTTCGAAAAATGAATGCATGACATTTTATTTGGTGTTTAAACATCTATTTACATGATAAGGTGTGATTTGGTGTACGAAAACCATGAACTCACTGAGCTTTTAACTGACGATTAGTATGCATCTCAGGAACTGGATGATCACGAGCGATAGGAGCAAAGGCAAGCGTAGATATGTTTTATTACTTTGATATGTACTTTTATGTTATGTATATAGTGGCAGGACTTTCTTTATGGTTATGTAACAGATTGTGTAATTTAGTTTGACACCGGACAAACTAATGTTGGAGACTTTATATTTCAGTTATTTTTAAGTTAAGACTTCCGCTGTGGTTGTGGTGTTGGTTATTTATAATCATCGGGTTTGGTGATATTAGAACTTCTTGGAGAGAATGATGTGACATTTCTCATGGTGAAAATGAGGGTGTTACAAGTTGGTATCAGAGCCGTTGTTTAAGAGAATTAGGTTATGATTATAGCCTAAGCTTAAACCAAATGGTGAAATACGAGTTGAGATTAGGAAAAGAGTAGGAGTACATGATTTAGTTATGAGTTAGTATTGTTTTGCTTTGGGATATAAGTTTTGAACTTTTAACTGATATGTAACCTGGATTAATTGGAGATAAGGTTAAGAAAGCTAATGAGTTAATATTGTTTAGGGTTTTAAAGTGTTAAAATATAAGGTAGAATGGCCAGTGCGTTTATAAGGCTATGAAGTGCTAGTTTACTGATTCAGATGTATGTATAACCAGAGATGTTGGAGGGTGAAAGTTATAGACTAATGATAGTTCTATCGAGGTGTAGTTTCATAGTACCATGGTCCGATAAGTGGAGCATTGTTATTAAAGAAGAAAGGTATTGTCATGGACCTCGAGACATCTCTTTGGGATTATACCACCATATAGCTGTGTGTAGACTCGTAGGTGGATTTTTATCACCTGTCGAGTCAATAAGGATTGTTAGCATGTTGTCAAAAGAGAAGTATATGCGGTAGTACATTCTGATGCATTTCCATATTTTTAAGAGTTTAGGTCGAGCCTCTGTAGCCGACCTAGTATGATATAGTCAATATGGTGGTTATGTTATCACAACTTGGTGTGTATATGTACATGATATGATATATAAATGACTTTTCTCTTGTCACAATATCAGAGTCCATTGGGAGATTGGAATATTTTCATTAAGAAAGTATGAAATGGGATTATTATGGAGTTATTATTATTAATTACATTGTTTCATTGCGTCTATATGGTGTTTCATAGATTCCCTATTGGAAGAATGTTAACGCAGTGGTGCAATAATGGAATTAGTGGGTCGAGGCCAAATTGTCAATGCAAGTGTAGTCCTATCTACACATGCTAGCTTCGTCGCCGCGTGACGACGCAGTAGACCTCCAGGCAGAAGAATGAGGAGGTAGATAAAATAGGGGAGAAATTTGAATTTGCGGTAGTGATTTTACCAGAGAGAGATATGGTGGTTACAAGGTTCTTTAGGCACACACCTGAAGGAATTCAAAAGGATCAAGAAATGACGTACATTGTGGTCAGACACAAGTCTGATATGAGGGGAGAGAATGGTATTGTTGCAATATCTATGGAATACATGGAGGATTTTACTGGTGGATAATTACGTATAACATGAAGACTGAGGTGAATAGTTGGGATCTAAGTTCTTGGGTTTGAACCGAGCTAATTTATCGTACATGATAATGTAATTGGTTTTTGGAGGTATCTGGATTTGCCACTTATAACAACCGATAGAAGGGAAATCACTTGTTCCATGGATGGTATGAGGTTGATAGCAAGCAATACGTAGATATGAAAATACCAACCACATTGTTCATGTTATCGAGATGATAACAATCAAGGGTTGATGTTGATAAGTAAGAAAGAAAAAAAAGATGGCAATAGGAAAATGAAGGTTATAACAAGAGTTAAGAAGCCAAAAGTGATTTCATCATCTATAAAGAGATAAGAGGAAGAAAAAAAATGTTATTATTTCTTCAAGATAGCAGATGCATTCATAGGCTCTAGGTGATTGTGGGCTGGGAATTTGACATGTTATAAGTGCCAAAATCTAGGACATACCATGCAATAGGGTTTTGAAAGAAATCTTGCTAGGAGGTAGAGGAAACAATGTCTATGATTTGAATGTGTCAAGGTTTATGGTGATTCGGAGGACAATGCGAAAGCATTATGTGAAAGTATAAGAAGGGGTTCTAAATAGAAAGGAGTTTCATAGGAAAGTGCTACAACTTGTAACATAACCATAGATGAGGCTAGGTATACTTTTGACATGGTATAAGGGATGTATGTGAAACTAGCTTGCGTAAGTCAAATTAAAGTAATGGAGATTTTTATTGTTATACAATCAATAAGGGTCGTAAGGAACCGCCTGCTAGGTTTGCGGCGATCAGTTAATGAGGTTTCGGCATGGTTTGGGAGAGGATTGGTCATCTGATAACCATGCCTGAATTTGTTTCCAGTTAGAAGATGATGATGGTTTTAGAGAGCAGAAGGAGAATTAATTCACGTATATGGATAAGAGGAGAAGAGCAATGTTGATGTGATTACGTCCTTAACGGAAAGTGCCTTCAAAAGAGATGCTTAACTTACTTGGCTAACGTAATTAATGCTATCTAGAAGAAATCGACACATGAAGTGGTGAAGGAGTACCTAGTACCTGAGTGTGCTCTTGGAGGAATTGCCGGGAGTACCTTGAAACGTCTAATATATTTCTAGATAGATTTGTTGCCAGTTGCATCACCCATTGAAGGGACAACGTATTAGCTGGATCTGAAGGAATTATCAGAGTTAGTGAAACATTCACAAGAGATGTTAAGTAAGGCGTTTATATGATCTAGGTTGTCTACAATGGGAGATCTGATATTGTTGTTAAGAAGGAAGGCGGTAAAATGCAGACGTGTTGATTAATTCGAGTTTGAATAAGATCACGATAAAGAATGGAGATATGTTCCCAATGATGGATCGATCTATTCGACCAACTTCTAGGAGCCAACCATTTCTCAAGGGCTGATTTGAGATCTAGTTATCATCAGATGAAGGTTTGAGAGGATGACGTGCCGAACTCGACATTTAGGATTCCGTTATGAGCATCGGGAGTTCTTGGGGATGACGTTCAGCTTAATGAATACGCCAACACATTCATGATTTAATACATCGGGTATGTGGAACATATTTCAATAAGTTTGTAATATTTTTGATTGATGACATTTTATTTATTGAAAGAGCAAAGTATTGCGAGCAGCTTTTGAGGACGATTTTGGAGCTATTAGCAAATGAGAGGTTATGGTGACGAATCCTCGAAACATAAATTATGGTTGTGGAAGGTGCAATTTCTAAGTCATGTGGGTAAGGTAGTAGGGATCAAAGCAGATGTGAAAAAATTATATATATGTGAGGCAAGTATGGACCCGAGGTTATTGAAAATCTTCGTCGGAGATTCATGGTCTTTGGGTTTGATGGGCTATTTTCTAAGATTCATTCAAGACTTCTCTGAAATAACAATGCCATTGGCAGCAATATTGACGAGGAAGTTAGTAAGTAGATTAGGGTGAGATACAAGGGGAGACGTTTCAGATGTTTAAGAAGATGTTAAATAGTATACTGCTATTATCCCCTGCCACAAGAAGCGAATGATTTTGTTGTAGGTATCGATGCTTCTATGATGGGTCTAGGATATATAGTGAAGCAATAAGGCAAGATTATTGGCTACGTGTAATGACGTTAAATGGACATGCAAAGAAGTAGCATACTCATGATATGAAATTAGTTGCATATATGTTTGCGCTGAAGGTTTGAAGATACTATTTATATATGGTGTGAAGTGTGCTAATATGCATCGTAAGTGCTTGAGGTTTTATTTCATTCTAGAGGAGTTAAATATGAGGCAGAGGTGAACGAAACTTCTAAAGGATTATGATTGTGAAATTCACTAGCATCCAGGTAAATCAAAGGTAATTACCGGTACTTGGAGTAGGAAGAAGAAAGTCGGACCAATTTGTGTTCATGCCATGTGGATGATCATCAAAATGGACCTTATATAGCAATTATACGATGTTTAGAAAGAATCATTTATTGAGAACCTGATTGCGAAAAAGTTAATGGTTGGGCCACTCAGACGGTTGACAACAAGTTCAAATGACATCTATGGATTTAGGAAGCGGGTTTGGATTCCTAGCATGGGTGAGATAAGGGACACGATGTTAGGTTGTCACATAAATTCCAATATGTTATGCACTCATGCAATGACAAAACACATAGGAATTTAAAGGAGAGCTACTAATGGCCTAGTCCGGAAAAGATGTAGCAATATATGATAATGGTAGATTTTGTTGCCAAG
Organism: Saussurea involucrata; assembly: GCA_033807775.1. Lineage (NCBI taxonomy): Eukaryota > Viridiplantae > Streptophyta > Magnoliopsida > Asterales > Asteraceae > Saussurea > Saussurea involucrata. Next base: position 9,918,554 of record CM066322.1, on the reverse strand, counting down.
GTACCTAGAATAGTGAAAGGGCACGTGCGATATGGGATATTTTTGATCGAATTACGAAGTTTGCTCTCTTCTTTCCGATAAATGAAAATTATAAGTTAGAGAGGTTAGTGCGACTATATGTCAACGAGATAAGTATCGAGGCATGGTGTGCCGATAACGACTAGCTCGGATAGAGATATGAGGTTTATGTTGAGGTCTTCGACAAGTTTTTGGCAAGTTTTTAGCAAGAAATGGAAAGTCGACTTAATATGAGTAATGCTTATGATTCCCAAACTAACGATCAAGGTGAGAGGACGATAAAAACTTTGGAGTTTCAAGTAAGAGATAAAGGATGCCAAATATAGCAACTTGGAAAGAAATCATAAGATTCATTATGAGAATCAAGCTAAGTCTAGATACGTTGAGAGGTTATCTCAAAACTAGGGACAATAGTATATTAACGAAACTACTGGATGCGCTAAATGTATACATGATGCTATTCATTGGTCAAAATTGAAGAATTGTGTAGCTACTGAATCGACTGTGGTGAATTTGAATGAGATTGAGGTGGATTATTGTTAAGAGGCCTACATGGAGGAACTGGTACGAGTCCACGTGTTGGACCGTAGAAAGAAAAATGTTAATCAACAAGAGTATACCTTTGGTATTATTGGTGAAGTTAAAATTCCATAGAATAAAAAATAAATGGCATGGGAGACAGAAGGGGAAAGAAAGACCAAGTATTCTCGGTTCATTCAAGATTATTCCGAGGACGGAATATCTTAAAGGAGGGGAGAGTTGTAACACCCCAAATATATTATAGAGGAGGTGGTTATGTGAATATTAAAAATTGATTTAGGGGCTAAGTGGTACATCACCCAAGTTTGAAGGACTAAATGGGGTGTATGGATCTCTTATTTGAAAAGCAAGTAAGGATTGCATTTGAGATAAAGTAGGAAAAGACGGTTACTCATGAGAGAGGCCAACGCCGGTTAAGTAGATAAATAGAGATGATGGTTGCAAAATCGCCATTTTTCATTAGGGTTGTTGCCGAAGAGAAACAAGGAGGTAGAGGAACGAGAGTCATGGAGAAGAGACAGTGGAAATCGAGACACGAAAATAGGATGTGTTCCGAATCAAGACCCGATTTCAGTTATGTTAAGGTAAGGGATTCTCGTTCTTTCTCGATTTAATGTTACATTCTTTCGGTAGGTGGAATCTTCATCAAAATAAGTCGGGTTAAAGCATGTATGTAACCAAAAGTATAACATTATATCGAAAATACGGAAGGTTCATATTCGAAGTTAGACAAATGGTCTAACGTGGGCGTCGGGTATGTTTTGATTAGAGACGTTCGAAGCAAAGCTTGAGTGTGGGTTAACGTCTTTTATGGTAATTAAACATGCTTACGGTTACGATGTGTGTTACCGTTTATTTTATGCATGAGATATTGATTTGGAAATGGTTAAACATTTGGAGTCAAAAATATGTAACCCGAGAACGGAAACATAAAAAGGGCTGTGGCCTCGGTTAGAAACGAAAACGTCCGTGAAAAGGACCTTATGTGAAATCTTTTGAAGAGTTGGCGTGTGGCGAATATTGGGTTATCGTAGGTTATATATATATATATAGAGAGAGAGAGAGAGTCCTACTAAATTGTAACCGCTAAATGTGTGTAACCGTTGTAACCCGTCGATTTCATAGGTTTTTTTGATGAATTTTTTTATGGAATTGTTTATTTTGATGACATTGTTTCATATCATTCATTTCTTGATGAAATGTTTTTATAAAATTTGTAGTTTCATAGGTTTTTTTCATTTTTATGAAACTTTTCATATATTTTCGTTTTCACCTATGAAACTACAAATTTCATAAAAAATTCATCAAGAAATGAATGATATGAAATAATTTCATCAAAATAAACAATTTCATAAAAAAAAATCATCAAAAAAACCTATGAAATCGACGGGTTACAACGGTTACACACATTTAGCGGTTACATTTTATTATCTGTCTATATATATATATATATATATATATATAGGGTCCCGTTCTTTTGTTAACCGTCTAATTAGTGTTAACCATGTTAACTTTTATGGACCAATAGGAATCAAGATAGGTTACTGGTTTGGTAGGGGTAGTTTAGGAATTTCAGAATTTTAATTATTTATGGGTTATTTACTTTCCTAATTTCATGCACAAGATATTTTTGGTAGTTATTAATGATAATCTTAATCTTCTAAAACCCATTTTCATTTTTGGTAATTATTAATGATAATCTTAATCATCTAAAACCCATTTTCAAACATAATCTTCATCTTCACGTTCCAGAGATTCTTTTCACGTTTTTTTTGCATAGATGCACGATTTCAAACTACATATATGCACATCATAGAAATGCATATATGCACATCATAGAATTGCATATATGCATACCTTAGAACTGCATATATACACATCATAGAATTGCATATATGCACATCAGTTGAATATATGAAGATAAAAAGTGCATATATGCACAAACATAAATCTATGTAAAATTGCATATATGCACAACCATAACTATGTGTAAACCATAATCTATGTAAAATTGCATACATGCACAACCATAAATCTGTGTAAACCATAAATATATGTAAAATTGCATACATGCACAACCATAAATCTGTGTAAACCATAATTCTATGTAAACTTGCATATATGCACAACCATACATTTGTGTAAACCTGCATATATGCACATATGCACATAAACAAAATAGCGTGTATCCATAAGAATAATCAAACCAACATGACAAATAATCATATTCACAGTGTATATGCATATATGCACATCAGTTACATATATGAAGATCAAAAAAGTGCATATATGCATTTAAAACTGCATATATGCATTTAAAACTGCGATTGCATCTTCTGGACGGGAAACCAAACCTCGATTTCTTTGAACTTCTTCATGTGCGCCATTTTCTTCCATTGATTCAGAGTTTTTTTTCTCAAAACCAGGTAGCGATTGCATCTTCTAGACGGGAAACCAAACCTCGATTTCTTTGAACTTCTTCATGTTGCGCCATTTTCTTCCATTGATTCAGAGTTTTTTTTCTCAAAACCAGGTAGCGATTGCATCTTCTGGACGGGAAACCAAACCTCGATTTCTTTGAACTTCTTCATGTTGCGCCATTTTCTTCCATTGATTCAGAGTTTTTTTGCCCACTGATTTGTTTGGTTGATTTTCTTTTGAATCGATAATGGAGAGAGAGTAGATATGAGTTATCAGGTCCTTAAATGTAGGGATTGGGTTAATTGTTTCCTTATTTAATAGTTATCCAGATTTGTTAAAATGACAATAATAACCCTATGCATATATGCTGCAAATGAAATCAGATGTGTGCTTATATTAATTATGAATTAAAAAATGCTTTTAATCTTAGCCATTGATTTTGATGATTAATGGTCCAGATTAGTTAACATGGTTAACACTAATTAGACGGTTAACAAAAGAAGGGCCTATATATATATATATATATATATATGTGTGTGTGTGTGTGTGTGTGTGTGTATGCCAATGCGTGGTATGTATGAATTATGCATTAGGGCTTATATGCATATATTGATATATAAAGCGTGTTAATGGATTCCATACATACATATGTATATATGTATAAAAGTTGGAGGTGCCATGTAGCAAGAAGAATACCCAAAAAGGGATTGAATTGAAAGTTAAATAATTTATCCTTTTAATTATTTATTTCATGATTAAAGTATTTTTCTAAGTAAATCATTTAAATATAACTAAAGGGTTTAATAATGAGTGTAAGGTGTCGTGAATTGTGTTAAAATCATACGAACATTTTAATTCGGAGCGGTAAACTTATATATTTATAAAAGGTTAAGTTCGTGTTATGGAATGCTACAAGTTTAGTGCTTGGAACTCAAGTTAATCGGGATTGACTTTTGACTTGTTTTACTCACATGGGTCTTAACGATGGAATCAAATTTTTTTAAGAACACCAAATTTCTCTTTGCTCCATTCTTTTAAAACTTCTTTCACATTTTCAATTTATCACGAAAGATGCAATCCGGTCTATTAGAACTTACCCGTTTATTCCATGCTTCCATTGTAACACCCCAAATATATATTATAGAGGAGGTGGTTATGTGAATATTAAAAATTGATTTAGAGGCTAAGTGGTACATCACCCAAGTTTGAAGGACTAAATGGGGTGTATGGATCTCTTATTTGAAAAGCAAGTAAGGATTGCATTTGAGATAAAGTAGGAAAAGACGGTTACTCATGAGAGAGGCCAACGCCGGTTAAGTAGATAAATAGAGATGATGGTTGCAAAATCGCCATTTTTCATTAGAGTTGTTGCCGAAGAGAAACAAGGAGGTAGAGGAACGAGAGTCATGGAGAAGAGACAGTGGAAATCGAGACACGAAAATAGGATGTGTTCCGAATCAAGACCCGATTTCAGTTATGTTAAGGTAAGGGATTCTCGTTCTTTCTCGATTTAATGTTACATTCTTTCGGTAGGTGGAATCTTCATCAAAATAAGTCGGGTTAAAGCATGTATGTAACCGAAAGTATAACATTATATCGAAAATACGGAAGGTTCATATTCGAAGTTAGACAAATGGTCTAACGTGGACGTCGGGTATGTTTCGATTAGAGACGTTCGAAGCAAAGCTTGAGTGTGGGTTAACGTCTTTTATGGTAATTAAACATGCTTACGGTTACGATGTGTGTTACCGTTTATTTTATGCATGAGATATCGATTTGGAAATGGTTAAATATTTGGAATCAAAAATATGTAACCCGAGAACGGAAACATAAAAAGGGTTGTGGCCTCGGTTAGAAACGAAAACGTCCGTGAAAAGGACCTTATGTGAAATCTTTTGAAGAGTTGGCGTGTGGCGAATATTGGGTTATCGTAGGTTTTATATATATATATATATATATATATATATATATATATATATATGCAGTGTATGCCGATGCGTGGTATGTATGAATTATGCATTAGGGCTTATATGCATATATTGATATATAAAGCGTGTTAATGGATTCCATACATGCATATGTATATATGTATAAAAGTTGGAGGTGCCATGTAGCAAGGAAGAAAACCCAATAGAAGACATGGAGTTGGGTGTTGACTTTGGGTCAAATTAGGTTGACCATCGTTGACTTTATTTTTGGTAAAATAGGTTGTTGATGAGATATTGTACGTGATGGATATTGTGTAGGTCACCGGTCAAGAGCTATCACTAGTTGATCCACACTATCAGGTGAGTTTTCAAGGCATTTATCTTGAGATGCATATATATATATATATATATATATATATATACATACACATACACGTGACTCGTATATTATTTGGAGCATGATTTATTTGGTGAAATTTTTATTGAAATGTATGCGATTTATAGGAGTTTATTACATGTTATTGTTTGATATTCATGACATGTATGTATGAGGTGTTTTGGTGTTTTGCATGCTATTTTAATTTATTTTAAAATTTATTTGCATGCAATATAAAGAAGTTGATGATTGGTATGAAACGAGTCTTAGTGTGCGTTTGGGATTACAACCGCTACGTCGGTAAGGCAGACAGGCTTAGTCCTATAAAGGAGAATGGCCAGATGTGGGTCGCGCCCACCGGAGCCAAATAAAGGAGAACATAAGGAGATATAGTAATCCCTACCATACTAAGATAAGTTATGGGATCTTAATGGCGTCAAACGTTTTCGAAAAATGAATGCATGACATTTTATTTGGTGTTTAAACATCTATTTACATGATAAGGTGTGATTTGGTGTACGAAAACCATGAACTCACTGAGCTTTTAGCTGACGATTAGTATGCATCTCAGGAACTGGATGATCACGAGCGATAGGAGCAAGGGCAAGCGTGGATAGGTGTTATTACTTTGATATGTACTTTTATGTTATGTATATAGTGGCAGGACTTTCTTTATGGTTATGTAACAGATTGTGTAATTTAGTTTGACATCGGACAAACTAATGTTGGAGACTTTATATTTCAGTTATTTTTAAGTTAAGACTTCCGCTGTGGTTGTGGTGTTGGTTATTTATAATCATCGGGTTTGGTGATATTAGAACTTCTTGGAGAGAATGATGTGACATTTCTCATGGTGAAAATGAGGGTGTTACATCCATCACCTTGTGATCGATGTCCTCCTCCTTAAGCCATGAGTCGTAGAATTTGAATGGTTTTGGGCCGAAGTCATTCCCATCCTCGTAGAGCAAAATAGGAAAGTGATCGGACCACTTCCTATCAATTGTTTTCGCCCCCAAGTTCCTCCATAGCAAACCGAATTCGTTAGAAACAAGAAACCTATCAAGTTTGCTAAACTTGACACCGTCGTCGCTAATTCTAATGAACTTCCTCCCGGTCATCGGCACTTCCAATAAATCACACTTCCTTATAAAATCATTAAAATCGTCTACTCCCCGACCGTTAGTGATCGAGTTTAGACGTTCATGACTCCCCTTTACCTCATTAAAGTCCCAAGTCCCCAAATATGCACCATTTTACCTCCTCCTAAGACACGAGATTTTCCAATTTTTCCCAAAGAAGCTTTCTTTCACTTGACTCCCTCGGCCCATAGATATTGACAATGCCAACCAAACCTTCCACTCCTTCCCAATTTCCGATTACCGCTAGGAATGCCTCATCCTCTACCACATACTCTCCCTTGAAAGTTTTCTTATCCCACATCGTTAAAATTCCCCCCGATCTTCCTTTGGCCAAAACTTATGCAAAATCCATATCATCGTCCCCCCATAACGTCCTAATCTGAAACTTGTTTCGTTTGGTGATTTCGTTTCCTGAATACCTATCACCGACGGTTTAAATTTTCTACTAATTTTCTTCACCCAATTCCTTTTTACCCCCCCCCCCCCCCCCAAACCTCTAATGTTCATGGAAATCACCTTCATTTAGAATTAGTTGAGGATCGAGACTTACCTGATGCACATGGTACCCGATTTCTTCTCTTTTGCTTTTCCCACGCCATTCCCAACATCTCACTGAAGTTCTGCAAATCGATTAGCGAGTCTTTACTTCTTAATTCGTTAGACAGCGAGCTTTGACTTGCTGCCCTACTCGAATCTTGTCCCGTCAATTTTTTCCTCGACGATTTCTCTCCCCCTTCTGATTTCACGTTCCTCTTTTGTGATCCTTTCTTGTTGCTCTGCCTTGCCATTTTTTTTATCAGGTGAAAACTAACCTTCCCTCTGTCGATTTCACTCAATTCTGCCTTTTTTCCTAATCGATTTGCAGAACTTCGGTGAGATGTTGGGAATGGAGTGGGAAAAGCAAAAGAGAAGAAATCGGTACCATGTGCATCAGGTAAGTCTCGATCCTCAACTGATTCTAAATGAAGGTGATTTCTATGAAAGGAGTTTGGTCTTGCAGGGGTGCAGATGATCTTATAGCCAATTAAACATAAACAGTGTATGAGTAAATACAAAGTTATCGTGCATCATTATATAACATTTATTAAGACTTTTTGTACATATTTTAATTGCCAACATTCAAAAAATTGATTTAAGGTAACGAAATTTTATTTTATTTTATTAAAGAAGTTTGATGATTCCTCAAAATAAGCTTAAAATTAAACTTTATTACACTTAGTTCTGCAAAATAAAATTTGGTTTATTAAAATAAGGAATGTAAAGTTGGCTTCATTTGATAAAATGTATTCATTATTTAATTCATAGGCATTGTTTGGCAAAAAAAAGCTAGCTTGTTTTTTTCTGGGTACATGTTTGGATGACCATAAACTAGCTTATAAGCTAGCTTTTTGAAACGCTACTTGGAGTAGCCTTTTGAAACGCTACTTGGAGTATCCTTTTGAAACGCTACTTGGAGTAGCTTTTCAGTAGTTTTTTGTGAATATTCCAATATTACCCTTATTAATATCAATTATTATTTATTAACTATTATTATAAATAAATATTAATTTTTTATATTTAATTATTATTAATTAATTAATATTAACTGTTAAGTGCATTTTATGCACCTAACTTTGTATATAATAGTTGCATTTTATTTATATTTTAGTGTTTAGTTTAGCCTTTTCATGCATTATTGTTCACTTCTTCTTATTTTTCTTAATCACGGATGGAAATTCTTTTGGGAATTGTTTTTATGCTTTTGGTATATGATTTGTGCAGATTGTGCGTGATTTGAAAGGCGAGATAGGCGGAGGCATGCTCATGAAGAAAAAAGAAAGAAAGAAAAGATGAAGTGCACGTGGGCAAGGAAGCGGAGAGTGAAGGAAAAAAGATGATTGGAAGCGAAGAAAACACTTGAATTGATGCTTGAAAGTTGTTGCCATACTTTCACGGGCGCAAAGGAAACTCCCCGGCCATGAAAGTCATTTGGACTTTTAATTTTCTGGGCTTTTTTCTTTTGGGTTTTTGGGCCTGTCTTTAAACTCTCTTAGGGCTTTATCTTTAGGAGTTTTTTTACACGACATTTTAGAATTGGGAGTTTCCTTTTAGAATTGGACAGACTTTTTTTTACACGACATTTCAGTTCTTGGGTGGTTTCTCTCTACCTTGAACGATTTCTTCAAGAATTTGGGGAAGAAGATGAAATTTCAACAAGCTTAGGCCATTGGAATCCGATTTGCTATCGGGTTTCATACTAGTATCTTCTTCCCTTTCTTCTTAACTTACTTTGTTGTTGAATTCTAGTTTTATTGGGTTGAATGTTATGGTTTGTTCATCAATTTGTCTTTGTTCTTAATTGAAGTGTTAGATTTAGTTTCTCTTCATCTCTTTCATGTTTATTGTATTTTCTCTACTCCTTTGCATCTCTATTTCTCATCTCTACCCTAATTTCTTCAACTCTATTTAAAATTCTGCACTTTATCAATTTTCTGCACTTTAATTTAGGTTAGTAAATTTTCTGCACCCTAATTTTCTGCATAAAAATAGGTTAGGTTAATTAAATTCCATCAATTCACTAGTTTTAGGCATTTAGAATAATTTCTGCACATGTTTATTTAATAGTTTAATGTTCATCTCTCAATTGTTAGTGTTAATTGTTGTTAGACTGAGTCTAATGTAGTTTCTTTGTTAGTCTAGGTTTAATTTTGGTTTTAATTTCGTTAGAGTCTAATTAAGTAACTTGTGTTTGGCCTCGTTTAAATAATTCGTTTAATTGGGTAATCATCGCCTTAGGATTGAAGTTTTGGGATTGATCAATTGTTCTTAAAACAGATGTTGAGTTTTAATCCATTTCGATTGTAACGAAAGTTGAATTGATTTAATTGGGTTTTAACAAAATGTCTAGTAATTCAATTAGTTGTTGATAAAAACGAAAGTTTAGTTTTCACTTGAGTCGAATTGATCAATGACAACGGTCATAACATGTGAATAGTTAGGGATGTTGATTGAGAAATACATTCATTTTAAATCTTAATGTTTCTTCCCAATGTATATGTGTTGCGAAAGTAAATACATATCTTGGTTAGAAAAGCTTTCTCACCTCGAGAGAGGGTTGAAGTAGCTTTGAAAAAAATGAATTCCCACCATTACCAAAATCCAAGGTTGATATTACTCAATGTTCTTAGTTTTAGTCGTCTTTTCTCTTATTTAATTTTAGTCTTAATTGCTTATTATTGTGTCTCTTTTCCTTAATCTCTTTTGTTTTAAGTTCAATTAGATAAAAATCAAACCAATTTATCTGATTCACATGACTAGTCATGATTATTAAGTAGTTAATATTTAGACCGTCACCTCCCCGTGATCGACCCGTATGCTACATAACCCGTACGCTTGCGGTATAAATTTAAAACACATCATTAACTGAAAATTATTAAATTAAATTTTAATTATACGTTAATATTAATTTCTATTTATTTAGAGTTATTGTTAATCATATAAATTAATTTTATTTATTTTTAATAACAATAAATATATTTAATTATCAATTACTATAAATCTTGTCAATTATTTTATGATTATTTTTTTCATATTATATGTGGCGGTTATTTAAAATCATAAATTAATAAATATTTCTTCTAAAGAACGTTTTAATAAATTCAAATTTTATAGTATATATGTAGTAATAAATTTTAAACTCTTTTAATTAACATGTTATGTTATTTAATTTTTTTTACTACATTGGTTGTATTAATTAATGTATTATATTGCTATAAATTTTTTTAATTATATAATTAAATATTGTAATTGATAATTTATTGAAGATGCTCTTTTTGGTTATTTTACATGTTTATAAGTTAGTTTTGCCAAACGTTAATTTTTCATCAGCTAGCTTATCAGCTACCAGCTAGCTTATGAATCAACAGCTAGCTTATCAGCTAGTTTGCCAAACAAAGCCTAGAATTAAACCATATGTTTTGAACATTTGTTAAACAAATTCAAGTAGTTGTGACTTGTTTCACATCTTCCTAAGGCCATGAGTACCGGTAGCGGGTACGGGAGCGGGTAAGGTGAGGTGGCACAGCGGGTAAGAAAGGGTCGGATCGGGTAGCCATACGGGGGGAGCGGGTAAGGGAGCGGGTTTGTGAACCCGGTGAACCCGAGGGGGGTGTGTGAGAGGAGGGTGGGTGTGGGGATAGGTAGCGGGTAAGGGTTTGTGTGTATTGGGTAGTATTGGGTTCGGTGGGTAGGCGGTACTCCACTTTTGGGTAAGGATTGGGTAAGGAGGGTAGGAAAGAGAAAAGTTGATGTGGCGTTGAAGTGGCAACTGGGTTCATTGGGTACCGGTACTCATGGCCTAACAAAGCACGTGCCACCAATATATATTACAAAAAATTATTTTCCAATAAATTAAGAGAAAATATGGAAATATCAAATAAATTAATAGTGAGGATGGGGTTTTTTTGTGTGTGATTCTATGATCAAAAGGGTGAACTTTTCACATGGTGTTTTTCTTTGTTTGTATGCACGTGTGCATATTACAAATTATCCAGATGAAGAGCTACCAGAGTGTTCCTTAGTTTTCCGTTTATTTGAGGTTTTCCCTTGAACCTGACCCTATATATATGAAGGTCTTTTGCTGTGAAGGTTTAGTGTTAATTTCTTGGTTTCACGATCTCACGAAAACATGTTGGTCTCACGTTAACCCAACCATATATATATATATAGGGGTTAAATCATGTAAGAACCAAAAAAAGATTAAGGACCATGAGAACCGATCTAAGCCATAATTTGGTTTGATCTCATGATTATAATTAATCTTTCGATCACATGGTTATAATTAATAGATTGAGAACCGTGAGAACTCATCTAAGCCATAATAGATTAAATCAATTAATGGTTTAGATCGGTTTTCATGGTTTTCAATCTTTTTACGGTTCTCATTTGATTACCGTCCTATATATATATATATATATATATATATATATATATATATATATCAAATAAGAACCACAAATATGTTACAAACCCGTGAGAACCAATATAAAAATATTTGTTTACATGACTTTTTCCATCAAACCCTATTATTTAAGATATTGTTACTCATATGTTCGTGTTCACCTTGTGAAAAGATTACATGTGAAAAACGAATTTGTTTCACCTATTTAAATGAAAAATACTCGTAAAAAATATTCATATAGTGAAACAAATCTATGTGAAACTATCATATTATGAAACAAATATATGTGAAGCAAAATATAATAAATCCTAGTATTTGATGAAAATGCATATGTACATCTCATATATATATATATAGGGGTGGGTTCAAATGAAAACTCATTTTTAATTGTGAACATGAGGACAAGTCACAACCATTGATCAAGATTTGGAAAATTAATCAATGGTTAAAACTTAATTAAACCAATTGAGAAGTGATTAGGGGCAAATCTGGAAATTTGAATCAACGCCTACCATGTTTGACTTTTTATTTTCTTTTTTAATTAAAAAACTTTTACCCCCTTAAAGTTTAAAATAATTTATCTAAAAAATTACTAATATTTTAATCAAACAAATTACATCAAAAAAACGAGAATTTCGTGCTCTTCGATATGACATCCATCTCGATATAGTTTTTTCTTCATTTTAACCGTTTTTACGTGAAATGCTATGTATGTGTTATATTCGGTATGAATATGTATGCACGTTTCCTGGTGTGCATATTCAGTATGAATAACAAAGAGGAACGTTCATTCACTATTCATGACGAACAACACAGTATTCAAAATGAATAATACAACATTCAGGATGAATAATACATGAATTCCTGATTCATGTATTATTAAACATGAATCGTGTATTATTCATCCTGAATAACACATTATTCACCCTGAATAACACATTATTCACCCTGAATAACACATTATTCACCCTGAATAACACATTATTCATGTTGAATAATATATGAATGACCCGTGAAGGTTGAACACATGACACACTCTCTTTGTTTTTCGATTCACAATCGAAACTTGGTTTTATTCTTTATGAATATGTATGCACTTCTTCAGGTGTCCACATTCAATATGAATAACAAAAGTGAACGTTCATTCACTATTCATGATGAATAATACAATATTCAGGATGAATAATACAGTATTCAGGATGAATAATACATGAATTCATGAATCGTGTATTATTCACCCTGAATGATGTATTATTCATACTGAATGATACATTATTCATGAAGAATAATACATGAGTGACTCGTGAAGGTGTGGAGACGTGACGCACTCTCTTTTGTTCATCGGTTCACAATCGAAACTCGATAGGTTCCCGATTCATCTCGATAGGTGTTGGGTTATGGTAATGAAGAACACGATACCTTAGGACGCTGAAGAAAGTGTTGTAGAAGGTGATGTCGAGTTACGGACTTATGGTGTCGAGATGTTGTACGCACTTGAACATACATAAATATTCATACCGAATATAACACGTATATGACATTCCACGTAAAAACGGATAAAACAACAAAAAAACTATATCGAGATGGATGTCATATCGAATAGTACGAAATTCTCGTTTTTTTGATGTAATTTGTTTGATTAAAATGTTAGTAATTTTTAAGTTAATTTATTTTAAACTTTAAGGGGGTAAAAAAATTTAATTAAAAAAGAAAATAAAAAGTCAAACATGGTAGGCATGGATTTTAATTATCTTCCTTTTTTACCCCTAATCACCTTAATTAATAATTTCAATTAAAAACTCTATTTAATATGAGTTATTGGATCAATATAGATGGAAGGGCCAAGATCCGTCCTCATGTTTACAATTGAAAATGAGTTTTTATTTGAACTTTCCTCTATATATATATATATAAGGTCAGGTTCAGTGAAAAACCCTAAATAAATGGAAAACCATAAAATCACGAAAAAACGGATAAAAAAGTATATCAATATGGATGTCAATTTAACGAGAAAAATATAGTCGTTTATTTGGTGTAATTTATTTCGTTAAAAATTTGTTTATTTTTCGTCATTTTTCGAATAAAAAATAGAGGGGTGAGGTTTTTTAATTTAATTAATATTGTTGTAACCGCCTGTTTAATCACATCCATCAGATCATCTATCTAACGGATATTTTTTAATTTTTCATTTATTTGAGGTTTTCTCCTGAATCTCTCTCTATAAATAAAAGAGTAAAGTTCACTTTTGGTGCTTAACGTTTGTCCATTTTAACATTTTTCGTCCCTAAACTTCAATAAGGTGCACATGGTCCCTGACGTATGCATTTTCACTTTGTTTTTTGGTCCCTCTCACTAACAGCCATTGCCTTTTTTTGTTAAATCCAATTAAAGGAGGGGTATTTTAGTCAATTTACTATTTCTTGATTTTTCCATAAAAAATAAAAAATTAAGCATCTTCATCATCTTTATGGCTATTATGAGCATCTTCATATACTATTATGAACATCTTTATCATCTTCCTATTGTCATATATTCATATCTTCTTCAAACCTCAAAATCAGAACCAAAATCAAAACCAAAATCAAAAAAAAATCAAGCATCTTCATCTGGCTATCATTCAACACAAGTCCAAATCTCAACCTCAAAATCAACCTCAAACATCAACCTCAACCTCAACCTCAACCTCAACCTCAAACGTCAACCTCAAAATCAAAATCAAACCTCAACCTGTTAAATCTGCTTTGTAAGAAAGGGAACATTTTCTGCTTTGTAAGAAAGGGCATGTTACCATTTTTAGAAGCAAAATCGAGTTCCATACCTAGTTATACAACGAAATCGATGATGAGGGGAAAGGTGTTCCAGATATGAGAACACAACGAAATCGATGATGAGGGGAAAGGTGTTCCAGATATGAGAACACAACGAAATCGATGATGGGGGGAAGGGGATTCTTGAATGCCATCGTTCCTGAAACCCTAAACCAATTGAATCCAGCAGATTCAAGAACCCTATTTCAAGCTCAAGAAAAGCTTGAAAACCTACCTGTTCTTCAAGAAAAGTCGATGATGAGGGGAAGGGGCTTCACGGTGCCATCTTCGACCATCAACAAACCCAGTTCGTCTTCTCCACCATCAACCTCCACTGCGGTACCATCTTCGACCACCACAAACCCAGTTCGTTTTCTTCCCATCTCCGACCACCATTTGCTCCACCAGACCCCACAAACCCAACTTGTCTTCTCCCCATCTCCGACCATCATTTGCTTCACCAGATCGTCTTCTTCCCTCTCAGAGCTCTCTTTAGAAAACATGTCTTCTCCAATGGTGGTGGTCGGCGGTGAGACATCAAGGTTGAAGTAGATTAGGGTTTTCTTTTTGTTTTCCTCTTTTTGTAGTTTATAATATTTGTAGTTTAATAATATGAAGAGTAAATTACTGTTTTGGTCCCTATGGTTTGTCAAAAAATACGGAATTGGTCCTTAAACTTCAGAAATTACCGTTTTGGTCCCTGTGGTATGCAGAATTTTACGGAATTGGTCCCTCGAGCTGACGGACGTCTATTTCCTCCGTTAAGCTCGAGGGTAAAATGGTCTTTTTACTCTTTTTCTTTTATTTTACCATTTTTTAATTAATTATACCTTTTTCTTTTATTTTTTCTTGTATTTGCTTGAATCTTCATCTTCTTCAAATCATCTCAAACCAAAAATAAGAACACAATACCAAAAATAGACAAATCATACCAAATCGAATCCAAAAACAGTTGAACTAATAAGAAACAACCACCATTTACTTGATCTGTTTTCTCCATCTATAATCCAAAAGAAGCAGATGAGAGAGAGAGAGATAGAGAGAGAAGTGATAAAGACATAGAGAGAGAGATACAAATAGAGAGAGATAGAGATCGAGAGATGAGAGATGAGAGAAGAAGAGATAGATAGAAGAAATCGAGAGGTGAGAGAAAGAAGAGATCGAGAGAAGAGAGAAAGAAGAGATAAAGAGAAGAGAGATCGAGGGCTTTGCTACTAAGCAGATTTTTGAAGTGAAGAACGAAAAACGAACAGCAAAAGATATGTAGCAAAGGAAGAAGAAAGGACCCAGATCGGAGATGAAGTCGAACCCAGATCGGTCGGCGGCTTCGTCTTCTCCGGCAACTTCGTCTTCTCCGGCGAGCTCCTCTTCTCCGTTCTCTTCCCTAGATCTCTTCTTTTTATCTCTTCTCTCGATCTCTTCTTTCTCTCACCTCTCAATTTCTTCTATCTATCTTTTCTTCTCTCATCTCTCATCTCTCGATCTCTATCTCTCTCTATCTGTATCTCTCTCTCTCTTTGTCTTTATCACTTATCTCTCTATCTCTCTCTCTCATCTGCTTCTTTTGGGTTTAAAATCTGGGTTTAAAATTTAGATTTGATTTAGGTTTTTAGATTTGATTTGATTTAGGTTTTAAAATCTGGGTTTAAATTTAGATTTGATTTAGGTTTTTAGATTTGATTTGATTTAGGTTTTTAAAATCTGGGTTTAATTTAGGATATTAAATATGAGTTTGATTTAAGTTTTTATGATTTTAATATGAGTTTGATAGCCATTTAGATGTTTAAATCTAAGTTATTCATGGTATTTTTATTCTTGGTATGGTGTTCATCATGGATCTTCTTGGAGAAGATGAACATTCATAAAAATAAAAGAAATATAAAAAGACAGAAATGCCCTCGAGCTTAACGGAGGAAATAGACGTCCGTCAGCTCGAGGGACCAATTCCGTAAAATTCTACATACCACATGGACCAAAACGGTAATTTCTGAAGTTTAGGGACCAATTCCGTATTTTTTGACAAACCACAGGAACCAAAACAGTAATTTACTCTAATATGAAATATGTTTCTTAATTTAAAAAAGAATTAAGAAAAAATAGTAAATTGACTAAAACACCCCTCCTTTAATTGGATTTAACGAAAAAAGTTAACGACTGTTAGTGAGAGGGACCAAAAACAACGCAAAAATGCATACGTCAAGGACCATATGCATCTTATTGAAGTTTAGGGACGAAAAATGTTAGAATGGACAAACGTTAAGGACCAAAAGTGAACTTTACTCTAAATAAAATATACATCTCAAATAAATAAATAAATAAATTACTTGAAATTAGACTGGAATGGGCTTAGGTTAAGGTTAAGGCTATCTTATGCCCACTACAACTTGGACCGCAATTCATACTCCCTTGGCATATCCAATACGGTCACGGGTCGTATCTCTACGTTTTGGGCTTATTTTTCGGTTTCAAATTCTTCGTTTTTGTGTTGTGTTTTCATTTATTTAACCGGGTGTTTATCTCAATCACAGTCACATGATCACATCCCATGTATATTATTATTATGTTATCAAGAATTCAAAATGCAACGTGAGGGTTTTGGAAAATTGGAAGCTTATTGAATCTGCCACCACCATAAAAAACTGGAGGAACACATGACAACGGAGAAGATAGCGGCAAAATGAAAGCTGTTGCTCCCTTTCCTTCTTCTTCATCTTTCATGTTTGCATCTTCACCACTCGAAATCAAAGTTTTCTTTAGCAACAAAAAACCCCAAATCACTCCAAATCACTTCAAACCAACCTCAATTTCATGTAAAGCAACACAAAATGGGACCGAGGGACCCGCCCAGATCACCAAACCTCAAACCCCAAACCCCAAAATGGAGGATTACAACACAGCCATGAAGAGAATGATGAGAAACCCTTATGAATATCACCATGATCTTGGTCCGTATCTCTCTTCTTTCCCCTTTCTTGCTATATATTGTTTTGATTTGGAATTTTGGATTTTGGATTTTGGATTTTGGATGGAATGTTCAGTTTCCAATCGAATTTATACACAATTTCAGATGGATTTGGATGAATTCATGTAACGTTGTGTGGGTTTAATGGATCTCTTCTTTTGATCTTGATTTAATTCAATAATCTGGTTAGACTTGTACTGAAATTTTGGTCCAATTTGATTGATACTTGTGATGAACACTCTGAATTACTATACTTGATGGATAAGATCTAAGAGTATTATACTTTTGGGGGTTCTTGTGGCTAGGGTTTCAAATCAATGGATAAGTTGTCCTGGTGTTTACTATTTTTGGGGTTTCTATAAATGAGTGTGCTCGCTTTTTGCAAAGGCTTTTTTTTTGCATCAGAAGAATAAAGTGAAATGGCTTTTAACATAAACCTTTGTTTCTTGACCTGCAAAAGTCATAGTCAATTACACAAATATGAAAAAGAAGGAACATAAAGGGCACATAAAATGCACTAAAGTGAGACTCGGTTGGCCACAAAATAACATTGAAACTTCACAACAAAACATTGTGAAGGTACAACAACCATCGGACCTTCACTGCAAAAACACTGTTTTCGTGTGAAGGTTTAGTGTTATTTTTGTAGTCTTACGGGTCTCACGAAAACAGTCTGGTCTCACATCTCACATGATCCTAAGGCCTTCCGTAGCGGAGGCGGGATGGGCTCGGGATGGGGCTCGGGATCAGCGGGGATGGGCTACGGCTCGGGGAAGGGATGGAATTCGGGGATGGGATCCCGATCCATCCCGAAGGTTTTTAAAAAAAAAAATTAATTAAATTTTTTAAAATTCATGTCGTTGAACGGCTATATTACTAAAAAAAAATTATTTTTCTCAATTTAATCCCACTATATATTTAACCCTCAACCTCTTATTTCTCACACCTCTCAAACTCTCTCAAATTCTCTCAACCTCTATATATTAAACAATATGGATTCGCCACAACCCGGTTCACCAACCGCATCATCATCATCCGTAGACACCGACGAGTTGTTTAATTTTTTAATTTTGTATTTTGTAATTTTTATTTTTAATGAATGATATGAATTTTAATTTTTATTATTTATCTTATTTTTATTTATTAAAAAATATATAAATATTTTTATTTTGTTAAATAATTAAATGTATAAATAAAAGAATTAAAATAAATGAGGTGGCAAAAGGGTTTGAGGGAATGGGGTACGGGTGTTTAGGGATCGTTAGGGATCGAGTGAGGGATGGGAGAAAAGCTGATGTGGCGCTGATGTGGACATGGAATCTTTGAAAGATGCCTTCCTGGGGTACTGATGGCCTAAGTCTAGCAGGTAAAGAGGTGGACATTCTTGCAGATATTTCTTTGAGAATGTTTTCATTACAATAAGTGAAAATACGTGGAACCCCATTAAATTACTGACCAAAAGAGCCTTTGAGAAGAGAAGGAAACTTCCAACAGATATTGAAAAGAAATGGTTTTCTCCTTGCTTTTTCAGGCATGAATTATAATCTGATAACGGAAAATCTGATCGTTGGCTCTCAGCCTCAAAAACCCGAAGATATCGACCATCTTAAAGAGGAACAAAATGTGGCATACATTCTCAACTTGCAGCAGGATGGAGACGTTGCTTATTGGGGGATAGATTTGGAGTCTATAGTCGAAAGATGTAAACAACTCGAAGTACGCCATATGAGAAGGCCTGTAAGCAAAATCTCTCTCTAATCTCAAATACCTTAATCTCAAATACCTAGGATCATTTATTTTGTTCTTTATTTCATTTCGTGGGTCCCGTTTCACAGTAACTGGAACGGGCCCACAAAATCAAGAAAACCGTTTTCTTTTGGGTTCCTGATGGATTATGAATTGGGCAGGCAAGAGATTTCGATCCGGATTCTTTAAGAAGCATGTTACCAAAAGCTGTTTCTTCGCTAGAATGGGCCATTTCAGAAGGAAAAGGAAGAGTTTATGTTCATTGCACAGCTGGTTTAGGCAGGGCTCCTGCTGTTGCCATTGCTTACATCTTCTGGTTCTGTGACATGGATGTAAGTTACCCTTTTACCTCTTATATTTCTTTGGGGTATATATCACATCCTACATCCAGATATTCAGATGGGATATACAGACCATTAACACTTTTTAAACCCATGTTGCGTAAAGTTGAATACGGCATACGACACGCTCACTGCAAAACGACCGTGTGGACCAAATAAAAAGGCGATAAGAGGTGCTACTTATGATTTGGCTAAAAATGATCCCGGGAAAGAGCCTTTTGAGAGCCTTCCTGAAAACGCTTTCGGAAATGTGGCGGATTGGGAGCGGAAACTGATTCAGGATCGTGTTCGCCATCTTCGTGGTGCTTGACAGAACACGTGAGGTTCGTATCAGGATTATTATCGTATTTGGTTTATGTAACGAATAAATGTCGTATGTCTGAATACACACTTTTAATACTAATGTTACGAATGCTGTATCGAAAATTTGATAAAATCGTTGACCGGGGGCGTACGGTCAACAAACTGATACACCGATTTATCTAAAAGAGACTCGAACTAACGATCTATGACATAATAATTTTGGAAACTCCATTTCTTTCATATTATGAACAGAAAACTCAGTTTTTTTATACAACATAAACCATGCCGACTTCCAACAGAGATGCCGGAGGAACCTTGAGTGCGACATCGGGTCCCCGACAATTTCTTCGTAAGAAGTTATACCCGAAATTAATTGCTAATCTCTTCAAAAAAGAAGACCCTTGTTTTGCTTTCACGTGTGAATGCCCGAGTATGAACGCGGTCCCACTTTGTTGAGCGCACCATAGATCTTCGAGTTCTTGTCTCATTTGCACGTCGGTTCGATTTTCGGGCTCTTCGTGGTCGTCGATGGCAAACCTCACTTGTCTCTCCTTGGGTGTACTCATCTCAATAATGTCCCCTACGGACTCGACCGTTTGGAACCCAAACGATACGCTTGCCTGCAGTGGTGGATCCGTAAACTTCAGAACTTACGGTGACCATAGAAGTGCAAATAAATGAGTTCATTGCTTATTTTTGAAGTATAATATATGGAAAAATTCAATTGCGCCTATGAACCAGGGGAAAAGGAGATTGTGACACATGTCCACAGAATACCGAAGGTGAACGTTCATGCACTATTCATTATGAATAATAAAATATTCAAGATGAATAATGAATAATACATGAATTCATGTATTATCAATCATGAATCGTATATTATTCGTCCTGAATAATACATGAACGACCCGTAAAGGTGTGGACACGTGACGTCTCTCGTTTGTCCTCATATTCACAATCAAAACTTGGTTTTCATTTGATTAACTGACAAATATTCTTGCACACCCCTTACTTTTGGTGTGGTTTGAACCCTCGACCTCCTGAAAGATTGGGTTCTACAAGTAACCCACCAATGACCCTTTGGTAAGTTCATTGCTCACCTGTTGCATATTTTCCTCTACCTCAAAAGCTGCGTTTCTCGAGAATTCCATGTCTCCTATCACCGCAAGTCTATGCTCGCCAGACGACCGATTCGAACCAGACACAAGACTCTCGTCACCTACATGAACCCACAACATAAGAGCACCATTCACCTTCGTATCTCACAAGGACCGTTACAACATTTACCTTCATCACTAGCCTTTTGTGGTCGACACCAATCGTAGAAGATGAAATCGGCAAGCCTCTTAACAAGATCGGACTCAAACGAGTCCACGTCCTGGTGCACATCACGATACCCGTAACGCACAATGCACCTATAAGATCGAAGAGAGGCGGGACCCACACGACCCACTAGATAGCGTTCATCCGGGGGGACAAAAGGCACGGGTACAGATTTCACACACACAAACACCAAGATACGGTGAAAAGCAGGAAGGTTGGTAACGAACCGCGAAAAGTTAGCTGGAATGCCCGAGGTTAGGTCGGTGAACACGAGCCCAATCCCTGGGACTCGGCAAATGCCCAAAGTGGGACCCAAGGCTAGTAGCCATTCTAAAGAGACCTTATTGTGAAGGTCGTATTCGTATTTTTTGATGGTGGCATAGTGCCAAACGAACATTATGGTAACGAGAAAGAGTGCCAAAAGGATCGGAAGCCACGCACCTTCACGGAACTTGACTAAGGAAGCCGAGAAATAGAGTAACTCGATGGAACCGAAGAAAAATAGGAAAAAAAGTGCGACAATTGGCGGTTTATGCCAACAAAGAATTATTACTAAAGAGGTGAGGCAAGTGGTCACTAGCATTACAGCCATTACAGCCAAACCTGTGATGAAAATGATCATAAAGATTTATAGAATTCAAATGGAGTTCGATAACAGAATTTAAGTGGCGTTTGGTTCACAGATTGTGAAGAAATTTGATGGAATTAGAATGTTGAATTTTTTTGACCAAATTCCATTCCTTCATTTGATTCATTCTTTCTTAAAGAAGGAATTATTCAAATTCCATCAAATATGGGATTTCAACGTTCCTGCACAATATTTTGGGATTTTGATGGAATGAAAATTATATTTTCATAATCTCAAATATGTCTTTCAACCAAAATATAATATGATTAATTAATTAAATTAAATTTTTTTGTTTTTAGTTAATTTTTTTTTAATTTTTAATTTTTTGATTTTATTTTATTTACTTTTTTTTAAATATATTATATATATTTATTTTATTTTTCAGAGTATTTTCAGTTTTAAAAATTATAAAATTTTCAAAAAGGGGTATTTTGGTCATTTATCAATATTTCATTCCATTCCAAAGCTAGATTATGTGAACCAAATAGACATGTTGCAATTCCTTAATAGATTTCATTCCAATGTTTGCCAACCATGGTCAAACCTAACAACATTCCATTCCAATTTCTTCAAAATCAAATTTCTTTGACAGATTCCATTTCATCCAAAAACATTATACGAACCAAACGCCACCTTAAGGTTTAGGGTTTGTGACACGTACCTGATGCATTTCCCAAGTGTTTGATGTCTCTGAAACCGATGGTGACGGCAATACATAGGATCATGAGTATCCAGTTGATTTCCGGTATGTAGATTTGACCATGAATCTTGTCGGAGGTATGCACAACTTTGACTCGCGGAAAACAACCAAGTGATAGACTTTGGTTAATGATCGAGAATGTTCCACTAATGATTGCTTGGCTTCCGACAACGGAAGCAAGAATGGCTATTGCAAGCACCGGCCACCTCAAAGCTTCTGCAGTCATACGGAATCACGTAAGAACCACTGGCTAATTTACATTTTTACCCTGTAATTCACTAATGAATACCTGGTACTGAGACGTAATAGCCGATTTGGTCATCAATCTCGTGATGCCTTGATAAGTAAGCCGCTTGACCCATGTAAGCAAGTATGAGTGCCGGATAAACCAGAAAGGTGAAAGCGATCTGCAAGGGCAGAATTGGAATAATACCCATAGAAACATCAAACACCAAGTGTCAAAATACCGATATAAAATCTATCTGTTTCAAAGTCCAAATGTACCTGAATTGCAGCATACGAGAAATGGCCGAGATCGGCAAACATTGCTTCCGAGCCTGCAAGTGCAGTTGATCAGTCGTTCTACACATGTCACGTAGAAATAGAAGAAAAATAAAGGCCCAAAAAAGAAAAAGATCCAAACTTTGACTTCTCGGGTCAAAACCGAAAAAAATATTTCAATAAATGATACCAAATGGTAAAAGACTTGAACTTTTTTACCTGTTATGCACAGTAAAATTCCTCCCAAAGACATCCACCCTTGTTTTTTGGTCTTCTTGAAGAATTTTAACATGTAATAAGGGGAAAGAGCTTGATAAACTTGTGGATTCCAGTAAATAATGTTGTATACACCAAGTGCACTGATGCAAATCAGCCACAATAACACGATGGGCGCGAAAAAGAACCCAACTCGATGCGTGCCGTAGTGTTGCAAAGCAAATAGGCACACTAATATGAAGCAAGTAATCGGAATCACCGCATCTGTAGGTTAGAAAATTCTTAGAACACAACTCTAGGGCCAGAACTGTAATAATTTTTAATTTGAATAAAATACTGGCGGGTTTGTCAGAGTTTGTCTGACTGTTAACTTCAGGGTTGGGATAAGTTAAAGGTGTGCACAAGCGGGACCAAACACCCACAGTTACTAAAAAAATGATTTTTGAAAAACCAAAACCCATTTTCCAGCCCACAGATTCGACAAAATGACCGGTCCCCTCCCCCCAAATCAATAATTCGGAAAAGCTGCATTTCTAATAATTTTCATTTTGAAAAAAGTCAAATTGTTCAAGAACTACTTAAAACAAATAAAGGCATTAACTTTAAAAGATGAAGCTTTAAAACTCACATTGATGATGCTCTTTAGACATGGATAACTCGAGACCAGAAACTGCGGAAAAAACTGCAAAACGGAGAACGATGATTACGTTATGCAATCATCAATAAATTCAAATAATTTCATCAAAAAGAAAGTTAACGAGATAATATGTTTTTTTACCAGATATAGCGGGAGTAAGTAATCCGTCTCCAATTACCATACAAGTGCCAAGAAGAACCAATATTAGTAAAGCCGTATGCAAATATTTGTACTTTTCAAGCAACATTTTCACTCGAGAACTATTCTCTCTCACGGGAGATTGATCGAGCTTATATGTAGATAACGACTCATCAGCAATTTGACGATTCGGTAATAGGCTTACTTTAGCATGCCGACATATGGACGAATATAACGCAAAAGTACCACCTAAAGATTTAATCAAATTAAAGGTTTTAATTAAATAGGGTTAACAAAAAAGAACTCCAGAATTTGAAATTTGAGGCAAAGCTTACCTTCACCATTGTCATCTGCTCGAAGAACTATGAACACGTATTTGAAAAGTGGGACGAGAGTTAAAGTCCAGAAAACAAAGGAAAGAACCCCAAAAATCTCTTCGTTTGTTTCCGAGTGATGGATATCTTCGGCAAATGTGCTCCTGTAAACGTAAAGCGGAGAAATGCTGAGGTCTCCATAGACTACACCAAGACTTTGATAAGCCAACAGCAAAGTTGTCCTCCAAGAATCCTTCTAAATACATTTAACAAAACCGAAAAGTTTTCTTTAATGGTTCGATTGACAATTATGAAGAAGAAAGTCGAAAACTTTAGCAGCAAACCTTCGATTTCGCCCACCATTTTCCATGGTCAAGATCCATGGTTGACCCGTTCGCAAGATTCCCTTTGAATTGGTTACAAGAAGCAGCTAAGTGCAGATTCTAGCTGAAACAAAGCAAAAAAACATGTAAAAATCTCAACTTTTTCTTGAATCCCAGAAAATCTCAAACAAGAAACATCAAATAAAAGCAACTTCAACTTCACACTCACAAATTAAGAATCAAGAAAGTGTGGGTCCCACTTGCTAAATAGACCCCTAATGGCACCCCATACCTTTGTTTATGGAATCAAGAAACCAAAAGCTATCATACCCACTCATTTGAAAGTGAAAGGCCAAAAGGCTAAGGATATGAACTAAAAGCACCATGGATTTTGCAAGATAGATGACAAGTATGAAGCAAAAAAGATCAATTTTTTTTTGTTTAACCCAAGAAAATATCTTTAAAATGTGGGAAATGGAACCCATACCTCACTCAATCCCAATGTGCCCCTAATTTTAGCAACACCCTTTACAGCAACAACAACCAAACTGAATTGAAATAAATGAATGAAATATGAATGGATGAAAAGATTAGATTTCAAGCTGGAAAAAAGGCTTAAAATTTAACTACTTTCACTTTACCCACAGTTACTCTCAAGTGTAATTTCCATGAAAGGCCAAGAAACCCACATGATTTTAGGGGAATAAATAAATAAATAAACAAAGAAAGAAAGAAAGAGATGATAATCACATGACTCAACGACAATCGTATTATCATCATATCAATCACACCAAAATTGAGCCCACAAGATTCAAGGCTGTTTTTTGGACCACTTTTACTCACTCAGAAGCATGCTTAAAATTCATGATGGACTGGATACCAAACTTCCACCAACCTATCTAAAGCACACAATCAAGATTTCAAATTGGAATCGTTAAGAATTAGGCAGAAAAAGTTCTTTCAAAATCCTAAAGTTACATAAACCAAAATCATTGCTAAAATTGAAACCTTGAAAGATTCTTTTTCATAAAAGATGAAAAGGGAAATCCCCAACAATACATATGATCAAGTAATTACCTTAAAGTAATAACCTTTATTAGGCTTACCCAAATCAAGATTGAAGAAAGTACCCCATTTTATATATCTAAATAAAGAATATGGGGTGGAAGTTATGGTTTGTGGGGGAAGTGAAGCAGGACCACGTGACAAGAACATGGACCCCTTTTTTCTAAAATTGTGAGTTAATTAATTTTCAGTTTTCCACAAAATTGTTTGGTATTCACAGCTTCATTATGATCTTTTTTTCTAATTTCGAAAAACCCAATTTTGTGTCAAAATGAATGAATCAATTCATTTGAGTAGAATCAAAACCGACACATCAAAAAAGAAAAAAAGCACAAGTCTTTATCAATTAGGTATGAAAAAAGATGAATTGCTAGCCAACAGAAACAGAAAACAGAAAGAAAAAAAAAAGATTTCAACTTAACAACTTACTCTGGATATATGTTTCTTTGAACCCAAATCCCAGAAGAGATTTGCCATTTTTCAAGCCATGAATGCACTCAGAAATCTCTGAAGTCCCTCCAAATTCATTCATTAAACACCAAAATCAGTTGCTTTACTTTCTTGATTTTTTCCAAACACCATGAATATAGATCTTGAGAAACAGAAAGAAAAAGGGAAACTTGGAGTAGAAATGGTTGTGTATGAGTGTATCTGGATAAACAATTTAGATGGGGCGGAAATACTGAAGTGGGGATTTTAGGTGAAATTTATACGTGGGAAGCTGAGTGATATTATCAGAAAGGTTTTGAATGGGTGTTGTTGTTCGATTATTGTAATGGGGGATTAGGTTAGATTAAGATTTAAGATTAAAATAGCGAAATCAGATGGGAATATTTTAGTGTCGGAAGTCGGAACCAGAGATTGGAATGTCCAAGTGAGAGTATCGTCTTTATGCAGATGGGTGGATGTAGACGATGGGTTCACGATGCCTATATCTTTAATTTTCTGTATAAAATAATAATGTAAGTAATACATTAACACAAGAGGGTAAATTAGAAACCCTAGAGGTGCGTTCATACGCGGATCCAGGAATTTTTTCTTGCGGTGACATCTTTGATGAATCTAGAAATTTTTCACATCGTCCGATGTTGTTTTAGCCTAATTCCACTGTTTTGAGATTTTTTTTTCTCGATTTCGAGAGAACTTTTCGGGTTTTTTTGGTTGATTTTAAGAGTTTTTTGGAATTTTTGGTTGATTTTAAGAGTTTTTTATACGGTTGCACTCTTCACACGACTAAAAAATTTTACCCTTCGTCGGACGAACGATACGATGGCACGTGTCACCGTATGCCCAAGGCTAGGTCCCGCCAATGGGTGCGTTTGGTACGCAGACTGGATGGGACGGGACGGGACAAAAAAATAGTCTCATGTTTGGTCTGCCATGGGACAAAAATCAGATGGGACAAAACTTAAGATTTTTTGTTCCACCAAAATAGGTGGAACAACATGGAACTAAAACATAAGATTACTAAAATACCCATTTTTTCAACGTAACCTAGATTAAAATTATGTCAGTCCAGTCTCGTCCCGTCCAGTTCCGTCCCGTCCGGTCCCATCTAGTCTGCGTACCAAACGCTACCTAGATGTCTTGATTATTAGTAAAAGTTAATAAAAGATGAAAGTATTTTACCTAAGATTTGGATTTTAAATAAAATTCTTTAGAAATTAAAACAAATATTAAACTTTAATATACATACAACATTCATGTATGTATATATGGGGTTGTTTGCTTGTTTCTTTTTATTATACTATGTATGAATATAGTTGATTGTATGTATTAAGTTAAACTGTTGTTTGGATAATTGTGTTTAATAAATAATTTAAATGATTTGCTTGTTTAAGAGGTTGTCTTTTGTTTTCTAAGGAGTGTGTCTTTTGATTTAGTTTTTTTTTTCTTCCAAGGGTGTTGTGGGAGAAGTGTTCACTTAATGAATATGACTCTTTTTTATGGGCATGCCGGATAAGGCACAATTGAACAATCATGTATTATTTATCAAATTAGTTACATTTCATATAGGTATTAGGCCGTTAATGAACACCTCATATGTCCACTAAACATGTATAATGTCTAAATGTTATACTTTACTAGTGTGTGGCACCGCACGTTGTGCGGTGATGAATTTTTTTTGTTTTAAAATATATAAGTCCATTAATATTAATTGTTTGTTACTTGACACATCATGAAATACAATGTTAAAAAATGAACTTGTCTGAATTTAACTCTTTTTTACGCCAAAGCCATTTTAGGTTTTGTGATTTGCATCTATATTCACGTTTAGTTGCAAATGCGCCTACAATGGTGACTCAACAAATAAATGTGTTTTCTTTGTGAAATATACAACGTTGCAAGTTTATATGCAATAATATTTATAAGTACATATCGAGACTCATTGTGTTTTGGGTTTTGTCATGTATGAATGTTTATATAATAACTAAGCAAATTATTTATTTGCTTTGTTTATAATTGACTTCATAGTTGACGAAATGTGAAATTTAGTTGATGGTTGTTTTAATAGTTGCTTTAATGAAGTAAGAACACTGAATTTTGAAATTTAGTTGATGCTTATGTCAAATTCATAATTAAGTGATGCTTTGTGTTTGTTGTTTGGAGAGCAGTGAATTTTGTAATGGAATGATGGTAGATAATGTAGTAATCAAACAACCTCCTTAGAAGTTGTATGCAATTGTCTTCATCTTGTTTTTTTTCTTTTTTTTTTATCGAGCAATTAACTTTTGCAACCGATATTTATGTTCTTCATCAATTGGTTTATTGATGCAATATTCAATAACATTCGTCAGTGAAGAACAACAAACAACCTTCATACTCTCATATTCGTAAAGATATAATTACACAAACACAAAAACCTTTCCAGAATCCTCTTCATAGTTATTAAATCAAACTGAGCTGAAAACATCCGTCATTCGATCAAATTATGCAGTTTGAAGTAGTCGAAATCTAGCACAATGTAAAGATTTGGAGTCAAATACAGAAGATGTTTTGTTTGTGGGTCTAAGATTGTTTAATTACCTCATACAAGTGCCACAAAGAAACATGGTAAATCGTTTCATGTATTTATCTCTCCCAACGCTCCGTTCATACTTGTAACAAATAACTCATCCAATAGTTAAATAACCTAATTTGAATCCGTAGAGATAAAGATAGAGAAAGACGTTTGCTTACCGCCATGCCAAAACGTAGAGCAAATGTACCAAAAATTTCAGCATAAGAAAACTCTTCATCTTGTAAGATCATTTACTTTTCCCAAACGATATAATTTTATGATTTTGATTATAGGTACAAAATCAACATATAATTGCATACCTCCATTTGCCATAACATAGGTAATAAACAACCATGGGTTCGTATCAAAGGCGCCAAAAATTGCAATTTCAATAACAAATTTATTGTCATGTCCGTTGATAACGAATCATATTCCTTGAAGAAGATAATGCTTACGCACCTTTTTGGGATGTTTGCGATCGAAGGTTTTGTTCTTTCCAAATGAGAATTCTTTGATCAACCAAATTTTCTTTCATGTGTGTCTCAACTCCCTATTTCTTTTATTCAGAATTTAAGACTTTAATAGAGAAATAAAAAAAAAGTAAAGGAATGAGCAAACGAAGAGTTGGAGGTTAAAATTGGTATGAAAAAGAAAATGAAATAAAGGAAAGAGCAAATGAAGAGTTAGAGGTTAAACTCGGTTGGTAAAATTACAGAAAAAACGACAAATAATGAAACACACAATTTTCATATAAGGGTAAAAAAGTCATTTAATATATTATACTTCTAAAAACATTCAAAAACTATGAAAATTTGTAGCCTCACTTCCTACTCCTCAAATGTGCCACCTCATTGCCTTTGGATCTTACTTTTATAGATATAAAGATTTAATTCTTGAGAACAATTTTTATAATCAACATGTTGGGGAATCTAAGTTTTGGGTTTGTAAAGACTTGGATAAACTATTGGATCGTGAATTTGGAATAACTTTTCAAATACTATATTTTATCTTTAGATTGCATTAGGTTAACATGAAATTAGTATTGGGATAATCCCGAAATTTTATACACAAATTAAGGGACAAACTCGTGTATTCTTTTCACCAGATCACTCGTTTATGTATTTATAATAGAGATCGACGGTTGCAGGCGGTTGAGTGGTTAATATGTAACTGTATAAAAGTTACAATCGCTAACTAATAAAATTTAGCAACAATTACACGTGGCTAAGAGACTCTAAGTCAGAAGCCCCGTGCCAAGAGGCGAAACCATGATCAGAGGCTCTAAGTAGAAGGCCAAGAGGCTCTAATCACCAACCTAATAAACTACTCAATGTTCAAAAGCTTTGGACCACGACTTAGGTTGAGTGAAGACTCAAACCCTCTTGTCAGAAGGATTAGAGGCTCCGAATCCATAGGCTCTTGACAATACTTAGGCATATTTTAGCTAAGTTAAGCAACAAATTCAAGAAGATTACCAACCTTTTGAAATTCATCCTCTAGAACCCCACAAGGGGGCACAACCCCCTTGAACCCCGTCTTATCGTGATTTAAGGTGATAGAGACCAAATTAATTAGTGCAGTATGCACCTCTTAACTTACATTGTTTGCAATGCACATTATCAATCTCAAGTGAATCACAATTACACTATAATTGATCAGTGGCATTAAAATCACCAACATGACATACACAAAATCCATATTTTTTGAATCTACTACTTGGCTAAGTAAATCAACCGATGTTGAGCTTTGATTTGGTTGCAGTATATCTTCTCACGAGCATCAAATCGTTTTAGCAGTTTGATTCTAACACCAACATTGATAATATATGAAAATAAAGTTAAAAGTCAAAATGTTAAAAGATATGGAAGAACTAGAGTAAATTATCAAACTTGCTATATTTATTATTAAAAAATACAAATTAATCAGAATAAAGATTTTGTAATATATAGGGTGCGTTTCATTTGCAAACCAAACAGTTTGTACAAACTTTGTAAACCACTATATTAGGAAACAATAAATATATTTATGGAAAATTATCATAATTCATTAATTAGGATTGGGATATATATGGAATATCCTAGGTTCATTAATTACGATAATGACTTTATATTATGAAACATAATAAAATCAAATATTTATTAGACTTGATGAACGACTAAGATTGGTTTGCAAAGTTTGTACAAACTGTTTGGTTTACAATTGAAACGTTCAAACGAGAACGCTAACTATTTACGAGAATACGAGAATGGCCGCCCACGTACAAAATCACTGGTGATTCGCGATCTGGTAGCGGGCGACATGGGACGCGACTTGCAAGTCGCGTGGCAAGTCTCGAGAATCACCGGTGATTTTGTACGTGAATCACCAGTGATTTTGTACATGGGCGGGCGTTCTCGTATTCTCGTAAATAGTTAGCGTTCTCGTTTGAACCCACCTCTCTCTCTATATATATATATAGAGAGAGAGAGAGAGAGGGGGGTTCAAGGGAAACCTTAAAAAACGGAAAACTGAAGAAAACCCTAGGAGCCCTTCATCTGGACGGTATGCACTTGTGCATACAGATAAATAGTTGACTTTTTGGTTTTATGCACAAGTGCATTATGCATTTGTGCATATATGCACAAATGCATGTTACAAATAACCTGTATGCACAAGTGCATACCGCTCAGATGAAGGGCTCCTAGGGTGTTCTTCAGTTTTTCGTTTTTTTGAGGTTTTCCCTTGAACCAGACCCCTTTCTCTCTCTCTCTCTCTCTCTCTCTCTCTATATATATATATATATATATATATATATATATATATATATATAGTCAAGCAAGTACACCCAACCACTCGTAGAAGAATGATCTTCCAAATTGGTAATCCAACTTGCATCCGAATATCCCTCCAAAACCGAAGGAAATCCGACATATGACAAACCATAATCAATGGTTTTCTTCAAGTATTTAAATACTCGTCTTATCGCTTGCCAATGATGAATACTAGGATTACTAGTATATCTACTCAACTTTCCTATGGCAAATGCGATATCCGGCCTAGTGATTGTCATGGCATACATCAAGCATCCTATAGCCTTTGAGTACTCGAGTTGTGACACTGCTTCACCCGAATTGGGCATAAGCTTCACACTCGGATCCCATGGGGTACTCACCGGAGAACAATCAAAGATATTAAATTTCTTTAATACTTTCTCAATGTAATGAGATTGCGTAATTGCAATCCCTTTGATCTCACGCTTGATCCTTATACCAAGAATCACCTCCGCCTCTCCCATGTCTTTCATGGAGAAACTTAACGACAAAAACTCTTTGGTTTTCCCAACTTGATCTTGGTTGGTGCCAAAGATCAACATGTCGTCAACATATAGGCAAATGATTACACCGTTACCGGATGAATCAAATTTGTTATATACGCACTTGTCCGCTTGGTTTATCATAAAGCCATTGGACAAGATAACCTCATCAAATTTCTGATGCCATTGTTTGGGTACTTGTTTCAGCCCATACAACGATTTTACAAGTTTACACACCTTATGCTCCATTCCGGGCATAACAAAACCTTCCGGTTGTTTCATGTAAACTTCCTCCTCCAAGTCACCATTCAAGAATGCCGTTTTGACATCCATTTGGTGAATCACCAAATTGTGAATAGCGGCTGTAACATCCTGAATTTTCAGAAATAGTAATTTAATGAGAATTGGGATCTACTTGTATTTTGGTTTAAAACCTTGAATTATGTTGTAATTGATAATTCAATAAGGTTAAAATACAAGGGTTTGATGTTTGGTGTGATTGTGAAAATAATGGAACTAGAGGGTGTGTTTGGTCAATTCCTATTTGTATGTGTGTGGATATAGACCGAGAGATGAAAAGAATATCTCATTTGTCTTGTGTGAGTCGGTGTAGAGAACCAGAAGAAGAGAAAAGAGGAAGAAAGCAAGGATTTGTTCATCGTTTGGTTTCCTGAAATCAGTAACAACATATTGGAATCGAATTCGTACAGAAAAGTGGGCTTTTGCAAATAAGGTGAGTTCATTCGATTCATTGTACAAATCAGTGTTTTTAAGTTATACTGATCTTGATATAGCTGTATAAATTGACTAAGGACTGAATGGAATACATAGATTGAACTAATTTCACAAGTTAAGTCGATTTGTGGACTTGTTAGAAATGAACTGTACGTAGTCCCGGTACTAAAATGTCCCGGTACTAGTTTGTCCCGGTACAATCCCGATATGATCAAAAGTACCGGAAGTTGAATGTCCCGGTACAATAGAGTCCCGGTACAATAGAGTCCTGGTACAATAGAGTCCCGGTACTTATGAGTTCCGGTGAAGTCCCGGTACTGTTGACTACCGGGAGTTGGGGGTTACCGGGAGATGGGGATACCGGGAGTTGGGAATACCGGGAGTTGGATAAAAAGAGTCAGTTTACAGATTTTGGTAAGCAGATTCTAGCAGAACCCCCGTGCTAAGTCGCCGAAGGGGGGACATTTGAGGATGAAGATACGATAGGTTATCTAGTATTCTTAGATTTGAGAATATGATGTGAGTTGGATTATGCTGTTATGCATATACATTAGTAAAGTGTAATGGATCCATAGGCACTAAAGTTTGGCAATCACATGGAATAGGCGTGTGGTATTACTCGTTTAATCGTTATTCCAGTGTGTGTGGGAAATCACATGGAATAGGCGTGTGGTATTTCTCGTTTAATCGTTATTCCAGTGTGTGTGGGAAATCAAGGAATAGGCGTGTGGTATTTCTCGTTTAATCGTTATTCCTGATTTCTAAGGAAGAGAGTGAGGTTGACATAAGTACCTGTAATCTCCGCTTCCTTACCAATAAATGGGCGTGTGTAATTGCGATTTATTGGTGGAGAGCATTGATCTAGAATCTGAGAAGATTCATAGTGTGGCTCTGGGGGTATGATATACTGATGGAATTGTGGTCAGTCATAGTCATGGGAGTGGATAAAATTGTGTAAAGGAATAGAGTTCTATGTACAGTAAGAAAAGGAGTAACCAGGTTTGGTATAACTTGTTTACATTGATTTTTTGCAAATGTTATTATTGAAACGAATGTTCTCACTAGGCGTTGGCCTAATCGTTTCATGTGATGTTTTCTTACCAGGTTCAGGCTCAGGCAGATAAAGGGTTGTGGGACGAGTGACTTTGAAATAGCAGAAGTGGTAATTATCCAAGAGGAGATTTTTGAAGGATAGCTTAGATAACTCAATTAATCTGATTAGTATGACATGATTAGATTGATAGGTTATTTGAAGTATCCTGTAATGTAAATATACTCTTGATGGTTAATTCCTTTGCTATTTATATAAGTTGAAGTTTATGTTGTCATAACATGTTGTAACTCGAGGTTTAAATTGGCTCAGAAATTGGGGTGTTACAGCGGCTAAGGCTATCAACAATCTAATCGTGGAGATTCTTGCAACCGAGGCATAAGTATCAAAATAATCGATGCCTTCCCGTTGCCTAAAGCCTTGGATCACTAATCGAGCTTTGAACTTGTCGATTGACCCATCCGCTTTCATCTTCCTTTTGAAGATCCACTTGCAACCCAAAGGTTTGCAACTCGGTGGCAAGTCCGATAATACCCAAGTATTATTCACCATGATGGAGTCCATTTCATCATGTATTGCTTCTTTCCAGAAAGCAATTTCTTGAGACTTCATAGCCTCATCAAATGATTTTGGATCCTCCTCAACACTATAACAGTAAAGGAATTGGGATCCAATCTCATCTCTTGATCCCTCTACCAAGTACACTTGGAAATCGGAACCAAAGGATTTTTCAATCCTTCCTCTTTTGCTCATTCAAAGCACCGGAGATTCGGTTGGAACAATTGCTTGTTCTTCAACCTCACTAGTTTCACTAGTACTTGGAACTATGTCCTTTGGCCTCGGCATTGATAGAATCTAGTCTCATCAAATATCACATCTCTCGATTCTATAACGGTGTGAATCGCTATAGAATCATTAGGTTCAATAACATAGAACCTATATGCTTTGGAATGCTCGGCATATCCAACAAAGATGCAGTCAATGCCTTTCTCACCCAAAGTCTTTCTTTTGGGTTCGGGTAGTCGAACAACCGCTCGACAACCCCAAACTCGAATATAACTCAAGTTCGCCCTTTTCTTGAACCAAAGTTCATATGGGGTAATCTTGTTCCTTTTATTGGGAACTCGATTCAGCAAATAACAAGCCGTTAGCATGGCTTCACCCCAAAATCCATCACTCAAACCCAAGTAGGATAACATAGAGTTCACCATTTCTTTGAGAACACTATTTTTCCGTTCCGCCACACCATTTTGTTGTGGTGTATAAGGCGCCGTAGTCTCATGAATGATTCCTATGGATTGGAAAAACATGGGGTCGTAATACTCCCCACCACGATCGGTACGTAAACACTTTATTAAGCCATTCATTTGCAATTCAACCTCCGTTTTAAAAACTTTAAATTTAACCAACGCTTCATCTTTTGAATGTAATATATAAACATAGCAAAAACGTGAAGCGTCGTCAATAAAAGTAACAACATACTTTTTATTACCAAAAGACGGAGTCGAATGCAAATCACAAAGATCACTATGAGTTAATTCAAGTACCGAAGAGTCCCTTTTCACGTTAGGAAAAGGTTGTCTAGTGATCTTTGTTAACATGCAAGTTTTACACTTATCAGTCTTAATATCAAAAGCCGGAATAAGACCATCTTTTTGACATTTCAACCATCCGTTTAAAATTAACGTGACCAAGTCTTGCATGCCATAATTTAGAATCAACACAAACGTTATTTGCAATAAAAACAGAATTTGAAACAACATTCATTTTATTCAAATTCAACATAAACATATTATTAAGCAAATAGCCAAATCCTACAAAAGAGCCACCATTTGACAAAATAAATTTGTCCGACTCATAAACTTGCCTATACCCTAACTTACTCAAAATACTACCGGAAACCAAATTCTTTCGAATTCGTGGTACAAACAAAACATTAAAAAGTTCAACAACTTTGCCAGAACTAAATTCTAGCCTAACTAAGCCTCTTCCAAGAATGGGAGCCATCGACTCGTTCCCCATGCGAAGCATTGATCCGTCTTCAACCGGTTCCAAAGAAGTGAACCAACGGCTATCTTTGCACACATGACTTGTAGCACCCGAGTCAATCCACCAAGCAATATCATCATCCTGCACATAAAATGATTCAGATATTAGTGGAACATAATTCAGATTTGAATTAAAACCAAAGTCAAGAAACTGACCTTGCCGTGGGTTTTGATCCTTGGATCCTTGGATCCTTGCCCACTTCCACTCGTGCTTGCTCCACCCTTATTCTTGACAACCCGACAATTCCGCTTGAGATGGTCGGTCATCCCACAGGTCCAACGGGTTAAAGTAACCTTTTTATTGGGCCCTTTCTTAGCATCATTGAACTTCCGTTTTCCTTTGAACTTGTTAGTATTTCCCTCTTCCACCATGTTTACCGAAGGTGCAGAAACCTCCTTTACTTTAGGTTTCTCAGCCTCTTGCGCCCGAAGAGATTCCTCTATGCGTAAGTGACTACCGAGTTGTACAAGAGACAACTCTTCCTTCTTGTGTTTCAACATGTGTTTAAAGTCTTTCCAAGAGGGAGGCAATTTATCAATTACGCTCGATACGGAGATGGATTCGTCCATCTTCATATTATGTTGAGCATATTGGCCTAAAATGCGAAGGAGCTCATTGTATTGCTCCATCACCGGCCTTGAGTCCACCATTTTGTAATTGTTAAAATTGCTAACGAGGAACTTCTTACTAGAAGCATCCTCGGCCATGTATTTGGACTCGAGAGAGTCCCATAGCTCTTTGGAGGATTCAACATTTTGATAGATGTCGAAGAGGGAGTCACACATACCGTTCAAGATGTGACCACGACAGATGTAGTCGTCATTCTCCCACTTGCCGCGACGCCGGGTAACTTCCAACGTCTCGTTCTCCATTATCTCCGGTATCGAGGTGCTTAGCACATACACCACCTTCAACGTTGTCAACAAGAAGTGCATTCTTTTGCCATCTACGGAAGTCCACGCCTTCAAACTTCTCAAGTTTTGTGAATCTTGGAAGTCATGTCTCTTACAGTTTGATCACCCGCCATTTCTTTTCAAGAAACGAAAATATCTCTTACGATTGTTGGAGTTGGGTTTGATTCGTGAAAGAGATGAGAAAGATGTGATTGTAAGAACTAGGATAGAACCAGAGATCGCGTAGAGGTCGCTTTCCGTAAGAGATATTTCGACCCTATTCTGCCCGGGTATCACGAAATTCTCTCGAGGATAATCTCTGATTTTTCAGGGTATCGATTAAGGCAGAAATCGATCCATATAAATACACTCTAGAAAACGTAACCTACACTGTATTGTATCAGGGAAATAATATCTCATTTAATGAAATTGATTGTGGACTTAATGACGGGAGTTACAAATGAGAAAAGCTTCCCTGACGCCGGCGCTACTTTCCGCGCTTGATAAGTAGCGCCGAAATGAGCGCCAAACATAAAGTAGACCACGGCGCCAGTTTTGGCGCTAGACAACTGGCGCCGATATGCGCGCCATGCACAAATCCGTGCACAATCCAGAGCCTGGCGCCAGTTTGGCGCTAGCCAACTAGCGCCAGTACTGGCGCCATTTCTCATTTCCTAATCCCACTTTGTAACGTGCCATTCTCAACCGTCCAACAATCCCGGGTTCTAGTTAGCTTACACGAGTGTGCACTCCACACCTCCTAACTCATGTTATAGCTTAGCTAACAACCCCATTATTACCTTTGTGAATCCAATTACACAAAATGACCGATGATTTCACTAAAATCACCAACATTTTGATCAAGTCTTAATATAATATTTCATATTAATCTCAAAATAACCATAAATTACATGAGAAGGATAATTAGAATTGATCGGTGGAGATCCATTTTGAATCACTAATTTAGATAATTAGATAATAAGATTATTAAAAAGACAACCATCCTTATTTATCAAATAAAATTTAAACAAAGAAATTTCATACATCTCTCTCTCTCATGCACAATATAAATTGAATTCAAGCATAAGATTTTTTTTACTAATATATTTATAAGTGGAAGATTTAGATTCAATTGATGTTCATAATATGTTAACAATATATCTAAATCTCATTGATTTAGAATCTGTTCATATACTATAATAATATTTCTAAAAATGTTATAATTTATTCACATTATATGCATATATATAGGGGTGGATTTAAATGAAAACTCAAATTTAATTGTGAACATGAGGACAAGTTACAACCATTGATCTTGTAACATCTCGATTTTTGCTATATAAGAATTATATTTGGTTTATTAAATAATTGAGAATAATTATTTGATGAATTATGGTTGGCGATTTTGATAAATTAATTATATAGTTTATCTCCGATTGAGTTTATTAATCATAATATGGAGTCATAAGTTAAGGGGTAAACCTTAATTTTAATTTATAAGTTGGAGGTATAAAAATGTCATTGAACGATACTTGAAGGACTAATTCGGTAAATGATGAATGATGTGTCACAACCTCCTCATTTCTCTTTTGAAATTGGATAAGTGGCAATTAGAGAGGAAAAGGAAGTATTTTGTGTGTGTGTGTGTGTGGCTGTTTAGTACAGCGAGAGAGAGAGAGATAAAACAAAAAAAAAAAGAAAAAGGAAGAAGAAAGGGAGGTGATTCTAGCTGGAAATTAAGAAACAAGCTAAGGAAAATAAAGGTAATCATCTTATACAAGTCTTCTTCTTATGTAAACTTAAGTTTCTATGGATTGTTAGAAATGGGTTTTTGTTGATTTTGGATGATTTGTTAAATCTGGGTTGAAAGATATGTTAGATTAGTAGTGCTGAACATATCTGCAAGTTTATGAAATCAAACATGCATGGCTTAAAATGGTTAAATTAGAATGAGCTTCAAAAGTTATGTTGCATATTAAGTGTTTGATAAAATGTTTGAGAGACATTTGTAACTTTAAACTTCTGTCCTGTTTTTAGAAAATTCATAGAAAATCAACCGTTTGTCCAAATAAGATGTGTAATATATCGTTGGAAAGCTGTAAGAGTGTAGACCATTTTTGTAGTTTACAGTAAGAGCTGATTCGGAGTCTAATTGGCTCAAAACCTTGATTTTCCAGACCTGATCGTATGAAACTCGGGATTGGAAGACTGTTTTTGTAAAATTCATATAAAATTGGTCATTGATCCAAATAAGGTGAATCCTGTGCGATTAGTTTCCTAAGAGATAGTAGTACGTTTTTCATTTAGATGTCAAAGCCTAATTTGTTCTCTAAGTAAGAATAAAGCGTCCAAACCTTTGAAGGACATAAGCTGTTTTGTGCAGTAACTTGAACTGCAGTTATGCTTGTACATGATGCATTTCAGGGTTGTGTAATTTGTTAAAGCTTATGTAAATCAAATGTGAACTTATCTAGGACTATTCTAGGGGTAATAAGAAGTATAAAGTTTGGCCTATGTCTCGTTTATCGGAATAAGTGTGTTGATTACTATATGATAGTAATCGGTTATGGTTTTAGGTAAAGGCGTTTTGGGTGTGACTTGTATCAACGTCTTGGCATCCGATTGTAGTATTCCATCATCTACAACTCAGGTGAGTTCATTCTTACCTTACTTTTTTATAAATGTTTTAAATTGTGTTAAGGTGTATATTATAAATGAATTGTTTTGGGTGGATTTTGGAAGAAAGATTTTATAAAGGAGATTCGCTTAATGTGATTTTAAGATTCGCTTAATGTGATTTTTGGAAGAAAGATTTTATAAAGATATTATCCGTAAGTGATAATATGGATGGTTAGACTTCTATTATAAGAAATTGACGTATTTAATGTGATTTGCTTATAATAAATGATATAAAGGATTTATAAAGGAGATTCGCTCATACGGTTGCTATGAGGAATCTGGGTGATATAAATAATTCGCTTATACGATTGCTATAAGGAATTTATGAGGTATAAATATAATATTCGCTTATACGATTGCTATAAGGAATTTATATTAAATAAATACTTGTTCGAGTACAAGTAGGTGGTATGGATCCATAGGCCTAGTGTTTGGAAAATCGTGGAATAGACGTAGCTTTATTCGAAATTCCCGATTTCTAAGGAAGAACAAGGGATTGACAAGAGTGATTGTAATCTCCTTCATTTTTAATAAATGGGCATGTGTATATTGCGATTTATTGGATAAGAGCATTAATATAGAATCTGTAAAGATTTATAGTGTGACTCTGGATCATGAGAAATGACTGACTTAGGGTCAGGTCATAGTCATGGAATCGGGTTTAACCTGTTATCAAAGGATAGTTACGCGTGTGGTAAGAAAAAGAGTAATCAGGTTTGTTATAACTTGTTTACATAGATTTTATAAATATTATTTTGAAATTGAATGTTCTCACTAGGCATTAGCCTAATCGTTTCAAATAATGTTTTCTTACCAGGTACTAGCTCGGGAAAATAAAGGGATGTAGGACGAGAACTTTTGGATTAATGGAGAAGTTAATTGATGCCAAGGTTTTGATAGATTGCTTAGATAATCTAGTTAATCTGATTATAGTAACATAATTAGATTAATAGGTTATTTGAAGAATTCTATGTTTGTAAATATGATCTCATGGTTAATTCTCCACTTATGTATAAAGTTTAGAAAGTTTATGTTTAAATCTTATTATAATTTGAGGTTTAAATTAGCCCTGTTTTTAGGGTGTTACAATATGGTATCAGAGCATTAGTTTAAGTGAACTAAGTATGATGAGGAGGTACTTAGACTTAAGCTGGGATGAATTAAGATATGATTCGTGAGATTGGGTAGAAGCACTAAGACAGGATAGTCTTAGAGTCGACGGAAATACGTGAAATTAGTACCGTAGTGATGGTAACGAGAATTCTCAGGTATGATATATTCACAATCTCAATTAGCTACTGTTATTATGAATATATTAATACACGGGTATACTTGTTTATAAATTGTTACAGTGACTAACGATCGGTATTATATGTTTCGTATGTTTAAATAGATGTAACCATTTCTTATGGGTATGCTTTGGTGTTATAACAGAACAATGGTGAATACACCACCAAGGTCCTCTAATTCTTTTGAGGACAGAGCAGTAAATGATTTGGGTTGGAAGGACAACCTGGAATTGGCGGGACCCATGAGAGTCCGTCGAGGCAACCTGTAATAGGTGGATTGGAAAGTCAAAAGTATAACGCGAGCAATGGTGCTTCTGATTCGGTAATGACGGAATCTTCTATGGAGTCCCGTATAATGGAAAATGTAATGCGAGTTATGAATGATGCACTGACTCAACAACAAGAGATGTTTATAAACATGTTGAATGATCATACCGTTAGGTTGCATAGGCCAGAGGTGAGTACCGGTATAATAACTCTACCTGTTAATCCAGCATTGAATACCAATGATAGAATAGAAGAAGTGTATACTGGAAGTAGAGTTGAAATAACTCAAGTGGGAGAGAAAATAAAGTGGAAGGATAGATCAGAACCTTGCCAGAAGTCGGAAACTTTTATTAAGAGTCATTGCATTGAATTCCGTCAAGAAACCGAATCGTGTGTGAAATGCTTTAAGTGCGGAGAAGTTAGTCACAAGATTGAAAACTGTTATATTTAAGAGTCAACTTGATATGAATGCAAGAAACCTGTTCATTATTGGAGGGATTGTCCAAAGTTGAAAAATAGCGGAAATCAGAAGAAGAAATTCAACATTTCAAGATAAACAGGATCAACGTTTTATAGAACGATTGAGAATGTTAAGGAATGAGTGGGTGTAGTTTATGATACATTCCTGGTTAATAATATATATAAGTGTGTATGTTATGTAATGGTAGTACTAACTGGTCTTTTGCACTACAATCGTTTGTTAAAAGTTAGCTATACCAGTTACTATGTTCGAAAGATATTTTGTAAGTTGACCTAGTAAATGGAAGTTTACAAACTTTGGAGATTCCTGAGTGAAAGTAGGATAACTTAATCATTATTTACTTATTCCGATAGTTGAACGTGTACCAATTGGTAAGACTATTTTGACATTAATTATTTCCTGAACCTAAGAGCCAAAAGACATTAGGCGATTGGAAAGTATGCAAGAAAGATTCAAGAAGAGAAAAAAAGAAAGAATAGAAGTCGTCAATGCGTTGGTATT
The DNA here is from genome assembly GCA_033807775.1 of Saussurea involucrata. Taxonomy (NCBI): domain Eukaryota; kingdom Viridiplantae; phylum Streptophyta; class Magnoliopsida; order Asterales; family Asteraceae; genus Saussurea; species Saussurea involucrata. Next base: position 9,876,951 of record CM066322.1, on the reverse strand, counting down.
AGTAATTTGTTTTGAGTAGTATAGTGAAGTAGGAATGAAATATCCTCGACGTCAAATAAGAATTTTAAGGTGATCTGGTGATATTAACGTTGCACGAGTATGTTTGAGATGAAGACGATGGGAGGAGAATTGGATTATGTTATGTTGGAAGAATTAGGTTCACTTAGAGACTCTTGTTGAAGAATAGATTAAGGAAGTATCGACAGGTCGACTATTGACGTTGAAGTCGGCAGTTGTGTAATGTGTATGAGGCCTTTTGCCTGTCACAGGGTGCGGTCTGGGTGCGTCCTGCGTATGCCTGTGCGGGCAGGAACAAAATCGTGAGCGGTACCGGTATGCTGTTATGCAGAGGGTATGCGCAAAGCGGACAATATCGTGTACGGTGAATAAATCTTGAGAAAAGGGGTTTTGGTTAATTTATTGCATAAGTGAAAGCTATGTGGTCAAAATACGCTTTTAGAATTTGTTGTGGTTGTGCAATAATTATGATGTGTTATGTGCTAAATTGCATTCTATTTAAATAAGTGCCGGTTTAAGTATTGGTCTTATATGTGAGGACCGTTTGATGATCTTGTATTCTTAGTACCTTTAGGATTATTGATCTTTGGCAATATATATATATATATATATATATATATATATATATATTGTTGAGTATATAAGAGTTGCATATGCGTGTACATATAGATACAAATATGAATTGACTTCATGGAGAAGGTAGCAATGAAGGGGTCGTGAGATTATTACGCCTCGGAGCGTGTGATTGCATGATGTGGGTTAGATGCATTTTAATTGCGTGAGTTGATATTGATAATTGATCATTAAATTCTTTGAGTAGATGGCTCGGTTTTGGACTCGGTTGAATCTCGAGGGCGTTCGCCCGGTTTAATAAGCTCGGTGTAGGCTTAGGGTTGGAATTACATGAATTATATTATAATTGAAGCTTATATGATGTGAATGCATTGGTTATTCTTTTGAGGTCATGTATGAATGTTAAATTTTGAATCAGAAGATTAAAAGTTGAAGGACCACCTTGTAGGGGTGTTAGGATAGTGAAAGACTATTGTTTTAAGATAAGCGTTCTATTTACGATGTGGATAGTTTATAAAGGATAAAGTATTAGACACGAACAAAGTGAGTGTATAGACTATGTCGATCTGTGAGGGATTGTGCCCTATCCATGTAATAGTTTGGAATCACAAAGAACTAGCAAGAAACGAGTAAGTTTGAGTTAATTAGAAGCTCGTGAGTTGTGGTTCAACTAAAGTTGGGGAGGGATACAGTAGTGAGATAGACTCGGTTAATTATGCGGGAAAACATGAAGGTAGGTTTGAATGGTGTACGAATGACCATAAGAGACCTAGTCTGTTGTGAGATGTTATGGGTGGAAACATTACTCTTAACATGCAACCCTTTAGTGCTTGGTTGCAATATGGTCGCGTGGTGCGATAGTGAAGTGAAGAAATGGTAACATTTTGTACCGAAGAAACGTACAAGTCATGGATGTAACAATGGTTGCCGAAATTATTGAAGTATTCAAAAGTGATAAGTATGCTTGATTTAAAGTATGTGGATTTTCAGGTAGTATACATTAATGTTATTTTGAGACCTGGAGATTGAGTGGTGATGATGATGGGGTGAAAGGAGAACTCTTGTTCTTCTCGATCCCATTGGATTTTAGGTGAGTTTTTATACTTCATTTTTTTATCGAAGAGAATACTGTAACCGTTAAGCTGTAGTACTTCGTTATGAAGTTTAGTCAAGAGTGTTGGAGTATTCCGTGGATGTAAAGAAATGCATTGAATGTAGTTCTCGATGTTATGAGGACTTGGCTAAAGGTCTTAGCTGATGATTCTAGAGAAACTGTCCTTTTGGACTGTAGCTATGTGTGGTGGATGTTCCATGTAAGCATGAGAGAAATGATAACGGTATGGTAGACCAAGAAATAGTCGGATAAGGATTTGATGATAACAGTTACTCTAAGGAGGTTTGTAAATCTAAGTTGGGGAGTGGGTAATGATGAAAGAGGTAAGGTTAAGAAAATATGAAAAGGTGAATCCTTGTTATTTCTGGTCTTTCATTTGTGAATTAAGTATGTAAGACTTAAAGTGAAGAGAAGTACAAAGTATTTCATGTTGGTAGGATGTGATTTCACTTACTAAAGTAAGAATGGATGGTAAGAGTAGTTGTTTGGAGGAACTGTAAGGGGTTATAGAACGATTAGTTAAGAAGTTGTGACCTAAGGGTGTGGTATTACATCATTGAGGTGTTAATATGACCTTAGAGTTGCAAGAGGATATGAAGAATAAATATCCTCATTTGTTTACCTAACTTTGATTTCGAGGACGAAATCATTTTCAAGTTGGGGAGTATTGTAACATCTCGATTTTTGCTATATAAGAATTATATTTGGTTTATTAAATAATTGAGAATAATTATTTGATGAATTATAGTTGGTGATTTTGATAAATTAATTATATAGTTTATCTCCGATTGAGTTTATTAATCATAATATGGAGTCATAAGTTAAGGGGTAAACCTTAATTTTAATTTATAAGTTGGAGGTATAAAAATGTCATTGAACGATACTTGAAGGACTAATTCGGTAAATGATGAATGAGGTGTCACAACCTCCTCATTTCTCTTTTGAAATTGGATAAGTGGCAATTAGAAAGGAAAAGGAAGTATTTTGTGTGTGTGTGGCTGTTTAGTACAGCGAGAGAGAGAGAGATAAAACAAAAAAAAAGAGAAAAAGGAAGAAGAAAGGGAGGTGATTCTAGCTGGAAATTAAGAAACAAGCTAAGGAAAATAAAGGTAATCATCTTATACAAGTCTTCTTCTTATGTAAACTTAAGTTTCTATGGATTGTTAGAAATGGGTTTTTGTTGATTTTGGATGATTTGTTAAATCTGGGTTGAAAGATATGTTAGATTAGTAGTGCTGAACATATCTGCAAGTTTATGAAATCAAACATGCATGGCTTAAAATGGTTAAATTAGATTGAGCTTCAAAAGTTATGTTGCATATTAAGTGTTTGATAAAATGTTTGAGAGACATTTGTAACTTTAAACTTCTGTCCTGTTTTTAGAAAATTCATAGAAAATCAACCGTTTGTCCAAATAAGATGTGTAATATACCGTTGGAAAGCTTTAAGAGTGTAGAACATTTTTGTAGTTTACAGTAAGAGCTGATTCGGAGTCTAATTGGCTCAAAACCTTGATTTTCCAGACCTGATCGTATGAAACTCGGGATTTGAAGATTGTTTTTGTAAAATTCATATAAAATTGGTCATTGATCCAAATAAGGTGAATCTTGTGCGATTAGTTTCCTAAGAGATAGTAGTACGTTTTTCATTTAGATGTCAAAGCCTACTTTGTTCTCTAAGTAAGAGTAAAGCGTCCAAACTTTTGAAGGACAGAAGCTGTTTTGTGCAGTAACTTGAACTGCAGTTATGCTTGTACATGATGCATTTCAGGGTTGTGTAATTTGTTAAAGCTTATGTAAATCAGCTGTGAACTTATCTAGGACTATTCTAGGGGTAATAAGAAGTATAAAGTTTGGTCTATGTCTCGTTTATCGGAATAAGTGTGTTGATTACTATATGATAGTAATCGGTTATGGTTTTAGGTAAAGGCGTTTTGGGTGTGACTTGTATCAACGTCTTGGCATCTGATTGTAGTATTCCATCATCTACAACTCAGGTGAGTTCATTCTTACCTTACCTTTTTATAAATGTTTTAAATTGTGGTAAGGTGTATATTATAAATGAATTGTTTTGGGTGGATTTTGGAAGAAAGATTTTATAAAGGTTTTATAAAATAAAGTTTGTTATTCCAAATTGATGGTTGTGCTTAAAATCATTAAAGATATTGGAAAATGACTTACGACAAGAATATATACGAGTTGTAATAATTTCATTTAATGGACAAGTGAATTACAACAATATTTATATCAAAGACCGTAAGTGATAATATGGATGGTTAGACTTCTATTATAAGAAATTGACGTATTTAATGTGATTTGCTTATAATAAATGATATAAAGGATTTATAAAGGAGATCCGCTCATACGGTTGCTATGAGGAATCTGGGTGATATAAATAATTCGCTTATACGATTGCTATAAGGAATTTATGAGGTATAAATATAATATTCGCTTATACGATTGCTATAAGGAATTTATATTAAATAAATATTTGTTCGAGTACAAGTAGGTGGTATGGATCCATAGGCCTAGTGTTTGGGAAATCGTGGAATAGACGTAGCTTTATTCGGAATTCCCGATTTCTAAGGAAGAACAAGAGATTGACAAGAGTGATCGTAATCTCCTTCCTTTTTAATAAATGGGCATGTGTATATTGCGATTTATTGGATAAGAGCATTAATCTAGAATCTGTAAAGATTTATAGTGTGGCTCTGGATCATGAGAAATGACTGACTTAGGGTCAGGTCATAGTCATGGAACCGGGTTTAACCTGTTATCAAAGGATAGTTACGCGTGTGGTAAGAAAAAGTGTAATCGGGTTTGTTATAACTTGTTTACATAGATTTTATAAATATTATTTTGAAACTGAATGTTCTCCCTAGGCATTAGCCTAATCGTTTCAAATAATGTTTTCTTATCAGGTACTAGCTCGGGAAAATAAAGGGATGTAGGACGAGAACTTTTGGATTAATGGAGAAGTTAATTGATGCCAAGGTTTTGATAGATTGCTTAGATAATCTAGTTAATCTGATTATAGTAACATAATTAGATTAATAGGTTATTTGAAGAATTCTATGTTTGTAAATATGATCTCATGGTTAATTCTCCACTTATGTATAAAGTTTAGAAAGTTTATGTTTAAATCTTATTATAATTTGAGGTTTAAATTAGCCCTGTTTTTAGGGTGTTACAGATCAAGATTTGGAAAACTAATCAATGGTTAAAACTTAATGAAACCAATTGAGAAGTGATTAGGGACAAATACGGAAATTTGAATCAGCGTCTACCATCTTTGACTTTTTATTTTCTTTTTTAATTAAAAAACTTTTACCCGCTTAAAGTTTAAAATAAATTATCTTAAAAATTACTAATATTTTAATCAAACAAATTACATCAAAAAACGAGAATTTCGTGCTCTTCGATATGACATCCATCTCGATATAGTTTTTTCTTCTTTTTAACCGTTTTTACGTGAAATGCTATGTATGTGTTATATTCAGTATGAATATGTATGCACGTTTTCTGCTGTCCATATTCAGTATGAATAACAAAGGGGAACGTTCATTCACTATTCATAACGAATAACACAGTATTCAAAATGAATAATACAACATTCAGGATGAATAATACACGAATTCCTGATTAATGTATTATTAAACATGAATCATATATTATTCACCTTGAATGTTGTATTATTCATCCCGAATGATACATTGTTCATGATGAATAATATATGAATGACCCGTGAAGGTGTGAACACATGACGCACTCTCTTTCGTTTATTGGTTCACAATCGAAACTCGATAGGTTCCCGATTCATCTCGATGGGTGTTGGGTTACGATAATGAAGAACACGATGCCTTAGGACGTTGAAGAATGCGTTGTAGAAGGTGATGTCGAGTTACGGACTTACGGTGTCGAGATGTTGTAAACACTTGAACGTACATAAATATTCATAATGAATATAACACATATATGACATTTCACGTAAAAACGATTAAAACAACAAATAAACTATATCGAGATGGATGTCATATCGAAGAACACGGAATTCTCGTTTTTTTCATGTAATTTGTGTGATTAAAATATTAGTAATTTTTAAGATAATTTATTTTAAACTTTAAGGGGGTAAAAGTTTTTAATTAAAAAATAAAATAAAAAGTCAAATATGGTAAGCGTGAGTTTAAATTGTCTTACATTTTTACCCCTGATCACTTTAATTAATAATTTCAATTAAAAACTTTATTTAATATGAGTAATTGGATCAATAGAGATGGAAGGACCAAGATTCGTCCTCACGTTCACAATTGAATTTGAGTTTTCATTTGAACTTTCCTCTCTCTCTCTCTCTCTATATATATATATATATATATATATATATATATTTAATTATATAGAACGATAATCAAATGAGAACCATAAATATGTTACAAATTCGTGAGAACCAATGTAAAAATATTTTTACATGATTTTTTTTTCAAAACCTATGATTTAAAATATTGTTTCACATATGTTCGTGTTCACCTTGTGAAAATAATATATATGGAAAAAGTTTTTTGATTCACCTAGTGAAATGAAAAATATACGTACAAATATTCAAATGGTGAAACAAATTCATGTGAAACTATCATATTATGAAACATGTATATGTAAAACAAAATATATTAAATTCTAACATTTAATGAAAAAATATCATATAAAAATTATTTTTATATCGATTATCACATATTTGTGGTTCTCATTTAATTTAACCCCTAATTATATATGGTACATGTATGTTAAGAAGATAAGAGAGATATAAGTTTATATATAAATTTTATTTTTCAATTAATTTTTTATAATCTAAATTAGATTTTACGAGTTTCACAAATAATAAATTTCTCAAAAAAAGTATAGTTTCACAAATAATAAACTGCTCAAAAGAGATACAGTTAACGGCATCTTCGATAAAATATCAATTTACTGCTAAATCTATTTTAAAACATAAGGGCATCTCCAATCGTACTCCCAAAAAAACATCAAAAACACCAATTATGGTGGGTCCAACACAAAAAAAAACCTCAATTCCAACTAGGGGTGCTCAAATTTTCGACCAACCCGACCAACCCGGCCAATCCAACCCAACCCGAGGCAAAAAAACTCAAACCGAGCCAACCCGATATATAATCGATACTATTTTTTACCAACCCGCATATATTGGGTTGATAACGGGTTAGACCCAAAACAAACCGACCCAACCCAACAACCCGTGAAAAACATTTAAATCTAATTTTAAATTCTCGTTATTGTCATTTTTGTTACTGTCAAAGCAATCTTGTTACTATTAAACATTCATAAACAAATAATTGTTGGTCACTTGTTACTTTAGTAATATTGTTATTGATTCTTGATGCCACATTTATAAATAAACATTTATAAGCAATCTTTTATTAGACGATTAATATGTTGAACATTTAAATATTTAGAAACATTTAGTAATTTGTTTAGATACAATAACTTAGTTAAATGGTGAAATGATCGATAATAGTTTCAACCCGATCAAACCGACCAACCAAACCCAATCTGAATGGTTTGGGTTGGGTTGGGTTGGGTTGGGTTGCACTTTTGATTGTGTTGGGTTGGGTTGAGATTTTTCAAACCGTAATGATTGGGTTGGGTTGTTAAAGTGCCTTTAACCCGGCCAACCCAACCCGTGAGCACCCCTAATTCCAACCATTCTCCAAAAAAAACACCAAATTTGTGGATCTCACATTAAAATAACATATTTTATCTACTATTAATTATTTATATATATATATATATATGTTGATTATATAATACTTAAAAGTTAAATAAATATTATAAAAAAGTGAATAGTGGTGGGCCCAAAGTTTTTGGAGTGTGAAAACCATACTCCATATTTGAAGTACCAATTTCTTGAACTCCAATTTTTTTTTGAGTTTGGCGTACGATTGAATGATGAATCAACACCATATTTGATAATTGGAGTACGATTGGAGATGCTCTAAGATCGTCTCCAATGTAATATTAAAATAATGTATTCAACAATAAAACATCGAACGATAATTCTGTCAAATTATGACTGCAAGAAATTAATCTGGCCATAATTGTTGTGTATGACTGAAATTGAACCCTAAATAGATGAGAGATTCCACCACATCTCCCAAGACTTCAACCAATAATGTCACAACCCTTGTGGCTTTGAGTTAATACTGTTTATTGGTTTATATTTTTGTTAAGGAGGGTTATATCCACATTGTGATAAGTTCTTTATTTAACAATATTTATTTACAATAAATTTTTACGTGTAAAAAATAAGAGAGATATTATTTGATATTGAAAAGGATGTTCTACCGAAAATACATTATTTTCTACAAGAAAATTATATAATATATCTAAGATCCTACATTATTTGGGAAGGGGAATAAATGTTGCTTTATAAGAGAAAGTTGGTACCTTTCCTATCAGACGTGTTTTAAAGACCGTGAGTCCAGGTGTGCGGACAATATCTAGTACGGTTGGTCTGGAATGTTACAGATGGTATCAGAGCCGGGAACCGGACTGGTGTGCCAGCGAGGACGTTGGGCTCCCAAGGGGGGTGGATTGTAAGATCCCACATGTGTTGGGGAGGGGAACAAAAGTTGCCTTATAAGAGGACCTTGATACCTCCCATATCAGACGCGTTTTAAAAACCGTGAGTCCAGATGTACGGACAAAACGGACAATATCTGGTACGGTTGGACTGAGATGTTACAATATATTAAAGGAAAAAAATGATTTTCAAGCTATAATTTAAAATTTACGTATGTTAACCATTTTTGTTAAACGATTTCTATAAATGTTATGGTTTATTATTGTTAAATTATTAGAAACAACATAACCGACATTTTATGTGATTATGATGCAGTGATACATTCATGGATCGCCTGCCACGCAACCTATAATCATGAGGTGGGGCCCACTTCCCAATTATTGAATACGTATAAATGTTCATTTTCAAGTATCATACTTCTGATTTGATAATTTATATGATAGCATTTGCTATAATTTTTCTAAAATAGAGAATAAAAAGTTAAAATCTCTAAAAAAAATTGCATTAATTTCCAACAACTTTGTTGTTTTAAAGATTTTAACACAAATTATATTAATATAATATTCTCTAATTTATATTCCCAATATACTTTAAAATAAAAACTTAATATAAAATGATAAAAGAATTATGTTATTTGTGAGTTGAATAAAATAATCATTTCTCTCTCCTATTTATATAATTTAGAAAATTCTCTATATTTAGAGATTTCTCTATAAATCTCTATTTTAGCAAACAAGATAACAATGTTGTTGGAGAAGAATAGCAAACAAAAACCCATTTTTTTTCTATTTTAGCAATGCTGTTGGAGATGCTCTGAACATCTCAACCATTTTTTCGACATAAAAAGGTAAAAAGTTAAAATTTCCAAAAAGAAAAAAATCATTTCATTTTTAACAGATTTTCAATTTATATTACACAATTAACGATATTATTAAAATATTTAATATAACTTATAAAATATTAATTATTTCTCATAAACATTTAAATTAAATCAATTTCATTGACAAGAATGAATAAAAAATAACTTTTATATGTAATCATTTTTAAAGATGTCTTCAAATTTAATTTTTTTCCAAAACATCTTTGTTTGGATAACCATAAGAGTATCTCCAACGGTTTTTTCATTTTAGAAAAAATGAAGAATATGAGAATTTGGAGCTATATTTTTGCTCCAACGGTTTCTATAAAATTATCTTAGAAATGAAGAAAGTAGGAGAGGGAAGAGGTTTTTCTCCAAATATGAAGATAACCCAAAAAAATGATTACTAGATGAGAGCACCAATAGAAATGTTTGAAAATAAATACTTAGAGAGAGAAATAGTATTTCAATAGAAGAAATGTAATATTTTAATATTATAATCAATGTTTGTTTTAAGATGAATGTAATTTTTTTAGAGATTTTAATTTTTGATTCTTCATTTTGAATAAATTTTGAAGAACCTGCTGGAAATGCTCTAAGATAGTTAATTGAGACGTTAGAATAATATCTTCAAATTTGGAGATAACTTATAGTTATCAAATAATATCTTAATTGCATTTTCTTTAGCTTCTATAAATAATAAAGCTGGTAAAAGTTTTAATATAGTACCAATGATTTTTGTCTTTTCTATTTATATATGTTTTAAAACACGATTCCATTATTCGTTAGGGCTTTATTAAAATTACAAGAAATAAAGAATAATCAGTCAAAAATAAATAAATAAACAAATAAAAGTGAGAGAGCCCACAAGGCCACAATGAACAATAACATGGGCCTAATTTAACGTAGCGGCCCAACTGCCCAAGTCGTTTTTGCATTCAAAATAACACAAGTCTATATGACTCTTTATTGTTTCAATTATTTTGTTTTTAACGATCGTAAAATTAAATCACGTTAATTAACACTATTTAATTATGTTTTTAATGATCATCAAATTGAGGTACGTTTCAGATATTTTGTATTTTAACAAGATAAAATAATATACAATTTTGTCTACAGTTATTTAAAGTCTTTTTAAGCAGAAAAAAAACTAAATAAAACTCACTTCTCCCTTGTCTTTATTAACCGACCCCGCCCCATTCCATATCTCCATCCGTTTTTTTTATAACTAAAGTGTGACTGAGAAACGTTAACAATGGATTCACTTTTTTTTTTATGGTAATTGGGGGATGAGTGATAAGTACCAATTTGAAGATATTGTTGAAATATTAAGGGAGCGTTTGGTACACTGAACAGGGCAGAACAAAACAGAACAGGGTTCACTGTCTCATGTTTGGCATAACTTTTATGTGGAACAGACAGGAACAGAATGGAGCAGGCTTGTTCCACCCTCACCCCATGGAACAAGCTGGGACAAGATGACAGACTTATGTTTTACTGATATAACCTCAAACTGAAATCTAATTCTCTTCTAATACATTAAAAACACGTTATATTTTATATTTTAATCATTTTTTAAATTTTATTTATTGTATTCTATCTAATGTTATTTGTTCTGTTCTGTCCAGTTTTGTCTACCAAATGCTGAACAGTTGTTCTGTCTTGTCCCGTCATGACATGTTCTATCCTGTCTACGTACCAAACGCACCCTAAACGGATTAAATCTTTGGCAACAACGGTGGGTTCGTATTTTGGAGTTGAGAAATATGGGTGCCTTCAAACGCAACCCATAATATGGACAAAGGAGTTGAAGAGGTTAAAGAAATATTTGTATTGAATGAATAAGAAAACTATACTAAACATATTTATATACAAGGTACCAACTATAATTGACTTGGGGCCTTTTATTAAAGACTTATTTTGGAAACGTTTACCCGTTCAATTACCTTAGTAGGTGAATATAACAAGGATCGAGAATCTTACCCAGTAAAAGAAAAGGCAAAGATCAATAATTTTACCTGGTTAGTGAGGGTGATGACTTTTATCGAGAAAGATGGAGGCGTGAGTTTTATTTTGTTATTTAAAAATAAAAAGAGTATACTACCATTTATATCTATTTGGTTTGTTGCTTATAACTATTTTCGTCCTTGATATTTGAAAATTGTTTTTTATCCCTATAGTTTCTATTTCATTTTTTTATTTTTTTATTTTTTTAATCAGAGTTTATTCTAAATAACTAAAATTAACCAACAATAACAGTAGTTGAAGGTACTTGGAAGATGCATAATGCTAGGGTGTTGATGGTAACTGTTTATTTTCCCCAGGAGCTTGAGAAAAAGAAGGAGGTGTGGGTTTTGCTCCTTAGGCTGTTCCTTAACTTTGATGGGGTCATCATTGTTTTAGGAGTTTTTAATGAGGTCCGAGATAGCTCAGAGCGCGTTGGCTCTGTTTTCTATTCAGCAGCGGCCCAGTCTTTTAATCAATTTATCTTTGAATCGGATTTGGTGGATGTCCCTTTTGACGGTGTCAATCTAACTTGGTCGAACAAATGGGGTACAAAACGCAGCAAGTTAGACCGTTTTCTGGTTTCGGAGGGGGTGTTTGATTTTGCACCAAATCTCACATGCAAGATCCTTGAGAAAGGTATCCCGGACCACTCTCCTATTCTCCTGCATGAGGTTTGGCATGACTATGGTCCCACCCCCTTCCGTTTTTTTCACTCTTGGCTTGATTCAGACGGATTCGATCTGGTGGTCCGGGATTCTTGGAATGTCACTTTTGAAGGGGATCCAAATGCTATGGTTGTTTTTAAGAAAAAGTTGCAGCTTCTTAAGACTAACCTGAGGGCTTGGAGTACTAAGAGAAGGCGTCTTGCAGAGACGAGAAAACTTCAAATTATTAAGGAGATCTTGGAGTTGGAGTCGAAAATTGCTAACAATACAGCTTCTGAAGATGTTTTGCATCTCCGCATTACTCTTTTGAAAGAGTCCCGAAATATTGCTCACGTGGAAAACCGTGACTTTGCTCAAAAGGCTAAGATCAAATGGGGCATCGAGGGGGATGAGAATAGTAAATATTTCCATGCTTCGGTTAATAGGCGGAGACGGCATTTGACGGTCAGGGGGGTTATGGTAGATGGCGAATGGAAGGTGGAACCGAGTGTCGTGAAACAGGAGTTTCAGCGTCATTATGCCTCTCGCTTTTCTAATAGAAGGGGCGGTCGTCGTTCTTCCTTATTGTCGTCTAACTTCAAGTGCTTGTCTGGAGACCAAGTTTCTTTTCTAGACGACCGTTTCTCTCGTGAGGAGATTAAGATTGCGGTTTGGGATTGTGGTAATGACAAGGCGCCTGGCCCTGATGGCTTCTCTTTTAGTTTTTTAAAGAGATATTGGGATCTCATAAAAGAGGATGTTTTTAATCTGGTTTGGTTCTTCCAAGATGCCGCGACTATCCCTAAAGGATGTAATCCGTCTTTCATTGCCTTAATCCCTAAAGTTAAGGATCCTAAGTTCACGTCTGATTTCAGACCTATCAGTCTTATCGGGTGCCAATACAAGATCATTGGAAAATTACTAGCGAATCGTCTATCTTCGGTTATTGGATCCATTGTGAGTAGGGAGCAATCAACGTTCATTAAAGGGAGGCAAATCCTTGATGGTCCGTTTATGTTGAATGAAATTATTGGGTATTATAAGACACTTAAACGGAATCTTATGGTCTTCAAGGTGGATTTTGAGAAAACATTTGATTCTGTGGATTGGGACTACATTATGGAGGTTATGAGAAAGATGGGGTTTAGCTCAAGGTGGTGTAATTGGATCAGTGCGACTCTCTCTTCGGCTAGGGCATCTGTTCTTGTTAATGGGGCGCCATCTATGGAATTTGACATCGAGCGGGGACTTCGCCAAGGTGATCCTCTTTCGCCTTTTCTGTTTCCGCTGGCTATGGAGGGATTCCACGTCGGGACCACGGAGGCCGCTAGGGCGGGAATGTTTAGTGGGGCATCGATTGGTAGTGGAGGGTTGAAGATCTCGCATCTTCTTTACGCAGACGATGCTATTATGCTTTGTGACTGGAATCTGGAAAATGCCCGACGAATTGTCCGTATGCTTAAGGTTTTTCAGTTGGCGTCTGGACTTACAATTAACCTTAATAAAAGTAAGCTTATCGGAGTGGGAGTTGAGTTTGAGGTGGTTCAGCAATGTGCCCAAGTGATAGGTTGTAATGCTACCCGGATCCCATTCATTTATTTGGGGGTGCCAGTTGGTAGTAATATGAATCGGGTCGCTGCTTGGAAACCGGTTATTGATAAATATTTATCTAAATTATCAACTTGGAAGGCAAAGGTACTTTCGATTGGAGGGAGGCCTACCTTACTCAAGTCCTTGTTGGGTAGCCTTGGAATATACTTCATGTCCGTTTTTAAGGTCCCTGTTGCGGTCTTGAAATCTTTGGAGTCGATTCGGGCTAGATTTTTCTGGGGTGCTGACCAGGGGGAGCGAAAAATATGTTGGGTGGCCTGGAAAAAAATCATGGCTAGTAAGGACTCCGGTGGTTTGGGGGTTGGAAGCCTTTTTTCTCTTAATAGAGCCTTAATTTTTAAATGGTGGTGGCGTTTCTTTGATGATCCGGATAGTCTTTGGGCGCGGGTTTTAATAGCGTGCATGGGGGAGGCTCTCGGATTTGTACCGGTATGGGCGGCCATAGTATCTGGATTTCTATTGTACGGGCTCTGGATAATCTTGAGGGGCGAGGAGTCGACTTAAAAAGCTTCTGTAATCGGAAGGTGGGTAATGGCCACAATACTAGATTCTGGATGGATAAGTGGATGGGAGATTGTCCGTTAAAGGAGAGGTTTCACAGAATTTTCGCTTTAGACACAAACTCCCAGGCCATGGTGGTGGACCGCAACTCCGAGGAGAAATTATGCTTTTTACGTCCCTTGAGGGCGACAGCTGGAATTCGGTCTTCTCAATGGGAGGGTCTCCTTAGCGAGTTGCAGCGGTTCCCTTTTTCGGAGTCGAGAGACAAAATGGTGTGGGATTTAGATATCTCGGGGACTTATGTGGTGGCTTCCGCGAGACATTTCATGGACTCCTTTTTTCTGCATTCACAGACACTCAGACGAGATGGAATAACATGGTCCCTATTAAGCTCAACATCCTTATCTGGCGAATTGGGTGGGATAAAATCCCTACTAGGCTTAATCTTAGGGACAAAGGAATGGATTTGGATTCAGTTCTGTGCCCTGTTTGCTCTGACATCGGTGAGTCTACAGAACACTTGTTTGTTGGTTGCCCGCTCCTTGCTCCTCTGTGGCGTCGGATTTCATTGTGGTGGGAGATTGATCTTCCTCCGTTGTTGTCAGTTCATAACCTGATCACTTGGGCTGACGGAGCGCCTTGGAAACCTGTCTACAGACAACTTTTTGATGCGGTTGTTATCTCCACGTTTTGGACCGTCTGGGGCTACAGGAACAACCTTATCTTTAGAAAGGAAAAACCTAAGAGAGACGCCATTTTTGATGACATCGTTTCAAACTCTTTCTTTTGGATTAGCAATAGGAAGAAAAACTGTAACTTTTGTTGGGATAGATGGTTATGTTGCCCTAAATTAGCTATTTTGTAATTCTCTCTAGCCCCTTGCTAGTGTTTTAATAAATCCCGCCGTTCTAAAAAAAACAAATACTAAGGCCACCTCCTATCCCTCCCATAATCGTCTCCGGCCAAAACCCTTTTCATAGTCTCCGGCAACTAAGGGGCTGTTACTAAACGCTTACCCAGATAAGCCTTATCAAGTCACATTACCTACCGGATTAAAATGGCAAGTACCAAAATCTTACCCGGTAAGAGGGAATGCAAGGACCAAGAGTTTTACCCGGCAAGTGGGGGTGACGATTCTTACCACGATTAGCCTTTACCGGGTGAATTGTTGCATAAGAAACCGATTTGGTGGACTAAAATCTTATCCAGTAAGTAAGTGATAATGTTAAATTTTATTGGTAAGAGCTTACTCAGCTAAGCGTTTGGTAAACGATCCCTAATTCTTATTTGATGACCCCATTTTGAGCAACATGAGATTGAATTTAACAACCCCACTTTTTACTTCAATATGATATTTTTATTTGTTTAAATCTTGGTCATATGATAGTGAAATTCAAGAAAGCTTGACCAACTTTATCCCAAAAAGGAAAACCATCCAATCAAAAGTTAAAGAAAATTCAATAACATTCATCCTAAAATTTAGTCCTTCTGATTTCTTAGGGTGCGTTTGGTACGTAGACAGGACAGGACATGACAGGACAGGACGAGACAAGACAGAATAGAACAAGACAGGTGTTCAACGTTTGGAAGGACATAACATGACTTGGACAGAACAGAACAAGACTGGTTAAATGACCAATTTACCCCTGATGAACTGTTTAGTGTTTTTTAATTAAATAATCAATCTAGATTACCATTACAATTACCAACTAATGATTCATTTCTACAAAAAACAAAACAACAACCATATTCCATGTCTAAAATCATGTATTATCCATGTTTACAAAGTTTGCAAGTAAAATCGATTGTACAGTTTTTTTTTGAAAGTGCAGCACAATACAAGAAGAAAGCAACAGAACAATAGCATACACCAATAATCGAAACGAAACAGAAAGTTTGTACAAAAATTAATGAAACTGAAATCGATTGTAGAGAAATCGATTGTATAGAAATCTGAAATCGATTGTATAGAAATCTGAAATCGATTGTATAGAAATCAATTAACACACTGTTCCATCTAACAAGTTTTTTAACAAAAAAAGTTAAAAGCTTAAACTACACAAACATTCAACAAATCAAAGATTAACACACTGTTCCATCTAAAAGTTTTAAACAAGTTTTTTAAAGTACATGTGGAAGTGGTTGTGTAACATCCCAAATTTTCAATAATGTTATTTTAATGAGGATTGGGATCTATGTGTATTTTGGCTAAAACCTTGAATTATATTGTAAATTTATAATTCAATAGGGTTAAAATACGAGGGATTAAAGTTTGGTGTTATTTTGAAAGTTTGGAAACTAGGAGGGTAAGTTTGGTAATTAATGGAAAGTGTGTAAGGATAAGTAACTAAAATCAGATATTTTTATCTGATTTCTTGTGATTGGGTCGGTTTGGTGAATCAAGGAGAGAAAGAGAGAAAGCAAAGAGAAAAGAGAAAGAAGAGAAGAAAAGCAAGATTTTGTCTTAAAATTGGTAAGAATTGCCATGAATCCTGATTAAATCTGTTGTAGATGTATGGTGATAAACGAATTTGTTTATCAATTTGGTTTTTAGAATCCATAGCATCAGATTGGAAGCAGATTTGTGCAACAAAGTGGGTTTTCTTCAAAAAGGTGAGTTCATTTGTGGTTTGTGCAAATCAGTGTTTATATGTTAAATTAAACCTTGAAATAGCTGTATAAATTGGTTATGAACTGTATGGAATGGTCTGGAATAAGCTTAACCGAACAGACATGTATCTATGTCAAATTTTAAGCTGCAGGTCGAAGGTTTCCGGATAAAACCATGTATCCGGAAACCGTGGTGATGAATGTCTCCAGACGCAGCAAAGTATCCGGTAAGTATTGTTTTCTTGTAAGTTTCCGGATGAATATAGTTACCGGATGGTATCCGGATTACCTTGGTTTCCGGGTGTCATCCGGATTAGTGAAATACCCGGTAAGTTGATGTATCCGGAAAGATGAGGGTATCCGGAAAATTGGTGTATCCGGTAAGTCTTGGGTATCCGAAAAACTTGTGTTGTCCGGATAGTTAAAGGTGTCCGGAAACTGGTACTGTCCGGTCACTTTTAGAGTACTCAATAACTTTAGGACTTGCTGACTTCTAAACAGGTACGGTTTCGGAATTGAAATGCAATTCTAGTGGCCTGAACACACTTACAGCTGAATGGTAGGTGGTTAGGCTTAATGAATGTTCTAGTTTGATACTAGGCAGGTGTGTAGTAAGTGTAATGGATCCATAGGCATTGTTTGTAACGTGGAATAGGCATAAAGCAATTTGTAATTCCCGTTGGCCTATAATGTGGATTTTAATCCCATTTCGAGAGGCGATAACCTATAATGTGGAATAGGCATAAAGTAAATTGTAATTCCCATTTTGAGAGATGATTATTAACGTGGATTATTCCCGTTGACCTGAAATGTGGAATAGGCATAAAGTAATTTGTAATTCCCATTTCGTAAAGGTGTTATGAAATAAGAAATAGACATAAAGGAACTTGTAATTTCTATTTCATAGTATGAGGTGAAATGAGGAATAGGCATAAAGCAACTTGTAATTCCCTTTCACATGGGAAAGAGAGATAGGCATAAAGTATCTTGTAATCTCTAATTCCGGTCCAAGAATTAGGCATAAAGGAACTTGTAATTTCTTAGGTGGGAGCATTAATCTAGAATCTGAGAAAGATTCGTAGTGCGGCTCTGGGATATGATATGAATGGAAATGGGCATGTGTATATTGCGATTTCCGGAATAAGAATATTAATCTAGAATCAGTGAAGATTCGTAGTGTGGCTCTAAGACATGATATGATGATAGAATGTGTGTCAGTCATATTCATGGGATGAGATGAAATTCGTGTTGATGGAATAGAGTTACACGTATGGTAAGAAAGGGGTAATCAGGTTTGATATAACTTGTTCACATTGATTTTGCAAATGTTATTATGGAAACAAATGTTCTCTCTAGGCGTTGGCCTAATCGTTTCAAAATGATGTTTTCTTACCAGGTACTAGCTCGGGAAGGTAAAAGGGATGAGGGACGAGCATTTTGGAATAGCAGAAAAGTCAATTAACAGAAGGAGTTTTTGAAGGATTGCTTAGATAACTTAGCTAATCTGATTATAGTGGTATAATTAGATTAATAGGTTATTTGGAGAATTCTATATTTGTAATTGTACTCCTAGTAGTTAATTCACTTGCTATATAATATGAAAGTTGAAGTTTATGTTATCCTAACTTGTTGAAATTTAAGGTTCAAATTAGCCCGGATTTTGGGGCGTTACAATATGGTATCAGAGCATTAGTTTAAGTGAACTAGGTATGCTAGAGAGATACCTAGACTTAAGCTGAGATGAATTAAGTTATGATATGTGAGGAACGGGTAGAAATACTAAGATGGGATAGTCTTAGAGTTGACGGAAATACGTGAAATTAGTACTGTAACGATGGTAACGAGGATTCTCCTGTATGATATATTCACAATTTCAATTAGCTACTGTTATTTATGAATATATTTTTACATAAGCATGCTTGTTTCTAAATTGTTACAGTGACTAATGATCGTTAAAGTACATTTCGTATGTCTAGTTATGTGTAACTATTTCTTATGGTTAATTATCGTACTTATCAGAATACGATGATCAATACACCATTTGAGCCTTCTACTTCTTTGGAGGGTTGTGTGGCAAATGAAATTGTGGAAGGTCAACCTGAAAGGGATGAAGTTAATGAAAATCCATCAAAGTTTCTTATTAAGGGAAGAGAAGGAAGTCAAACTTATCGACTTAATATCGGTATTCCTGATTCAGTGACAACAGAATCTAATATGGAGTCCCGTATAATGGAAAACGTGATGCGAGTCATGAATGTTGCATTGACTCAACAACAGGAGATGTTTACAAAAATGTTGAATGATCGTATCTATGAGTT
Source organism: Saussurea involucrata (assembly GCA_033807775.1). NCBI lineage: Eukaryota > Viridiplantae > Streptophyta > Magnoliopsida > Asterales > Asteraceae > Saussurea > Saussurea involucrata. The sequence continues at coordinate 9,858,105 of CM066322.1, read as the reverse complement.
ACAACGACCAGAGGTGAGTACCGGTGTTGTAATTCCACTTGTTAATCCAGTGTCGAATACTGATGATAGAATAGAAGAAGTGTATTCTGGAAATAGGGTTGAAATAACTCAAGTGGGAGAGAAAAGAAAGTGGAAGGATAGACTAGAACCTTGCCGGAAGTCGGAAAATGTTGCTAAGAGTTATGGTATTGAATCCCGTCAAGAAACCAAATTGTTTGTGAAATGCTTTAAGTGCGGGGAAGTTGGCCACAAGATTGAAAACTGTCATATTCAAGGGTCAACTTGCTATGAATGCAAGAAACCTGGTCATTATCGAAGGGATTGTCCAAAGTGGAAAAATAGCGGAAATCAAAAGAAGAAATCCAACGTTTTAAGATAATCAGGATAAACATGTTACGGTTGAGAATGCTAAGGAATGAGTGGGTGTAGTTTATGTTATATTTCTGGTTAATAATATATAAGTGTGTATGTTATGTAATGGTAGCACTAACTGGTCTTTTGGACTACAATCTTTTGTTAAAAGTTAATTATATCAGTTATTATGTTTGGGAAGATGCTTTGTAAATCGATCTAACAAGTGGAAATTTTTTATCTTTGTAGATTTCCGAGTGAAAGTAGGATAAATTAAATATTATCTACTTATTTTGTAAGTTGAACGTATACCGATTGGTAAGACTATTTGAATATTGTTTATTTCCTGAACCTGAGAGTCAGGAGACTTTAGAGGATTGGAAAGTATACAAGAGAGTTCAAGAAGAGAAAAGGGAGGAATAGAAGTCATCAATGTGTTGGTATTAGAAACTTGTGTTAAGTAGTATGGTGAAGTAGGGATGAAACATCATTGACGTCAAATAAGAAACTATGGTGATCTTGTGATATTAATGTTGCACGAATAAATTGAAGATGAAGACGATGGGATGTGAATTAGATTATGATATGTTGGAAGGATTAGGTTCAGTTAGGGACCTTGTTGAAGAATAAGTTAAGGAAGTATCGACAGGTCGACTATTGACTTTGAAGTCGGCAGTTGTGTAAGGTGTATGAGGCATTTTGCCTGTCACAGGGTGCGGTCTGGGTGCGTCTCGCATATGCCTGTGCTTGCAGGATCAAAACCGTGAGCGGTACCGGCATGCTGTTATGCAGAGGGTATGCGCAAAGCAGACTTATCGTGTACGGTAGACTGGGGATGTTACAGAATGGTTTATAGTTTGTGAAACACCCACTTTTGGGAAATTTGAGTGATTGGCGAATAAAGCGCGAGTGAAAGAAATTTTGATTAATTTATCGCATAAGAGAAAGTTATGTGGTCAAATTTCGCTTTTAGAGTTATTGTGGTTGTACAATAATTATGATGTGATATGTGCTTAATTGCATTTTATTTAAATGAGTGTCGTTTTAAATATTGGTCTTATGTGTGAGGACCGTTTGATGATCTTGTATCCTTAGTACCTTTGGGACTAATGGACCTTGGTGAGCTATATACTTTGTTGAGTATAAAAGAGTTGCATATACGTGTACATATAGATACATATATGAATTAACTTCATTAGGAAGGTAGCAATGAAGGGAGTGTGAGATTATCACGCCTCGGAGTGTGCGTTGCACGATTTGAATTAGATGTATTTTAATTGCATAAGTTGATATTGATAAATGATCATTAGATCCTTTGAGCAGATGGCTCGGTTTTGGACTTGGTTGAGTCTTGAGGGCATTCGCCCGGTTTAATAAGCTCGATGTAGGTTGGGGTTGGAATTGCATGAATTGTATTATAATTGAAGTTTACATGAAGTGATTGCAGTGATTATTTTGAGGTCATGTATGAATGTTAAGTTTTGACTCAGAAGAATTAAAAGTTGAAGGATCACCTTGTAGGGGTGTTTGGATAGTGAAGGAATATTGTTTTAAGATAAGTGTTCTACTTACGATGTGGATGGGTTATAAGGAAGCATTAGATGGAAGTCTTTTTGGAGGTTTCGGATGAAGTGTACTATTTTGTCAATAAAGTTGTTAGAGCATGTAGTTTGGAAGATGGCGTGGTAATATGACTAATATTAGTATAGAATGTCGGAGCGGTAGTGGGAGTTTATCCAAAGAGATATTGATTGTGTGAGTCGCTAGGTAAGTTTATGTTCTTGAATCATTGGAAGTAAACGAAGGTGATGAATATGTTAGTCAAAATGTGATGTAAAAGATGCAAAATCCTTAAGGAAGATGAGTTGCTTCTTATGTGTGAAAGAATTGTCCGAGGAAGTATTAGTTGCAAATTAAAGAATGTGTAGTAACTTGGGACGGTATGTCGTTTCAAGACAACTTAGTTGATTGCCTTAAGTTAGAATTTTGGTACAACTGTGTGGTTATGTATAGTAATGAGAAAATGTTATCAGTATGTGGAAAAGTTGGGAGAAAGAGACAAGTAATGTTTGGAGGATAGTACTCCATGCTAACGTGGGGAAGCAATGATAGAAAGATCAGACCTAAGAATGTAGTCATGCTACAGGTTCAATAGAAATATCACCTTTGATATACAACACTTTAGCATTTGGTTGCAATACGGTCGCATAGTGCGATAGTGGTGTGAGGAATGGTAACACTTTATACTGAAGAAACGTGTGAGTCATGGATGTAACAAAGGTTTGTCGTAATTATTGAAGTATTCAATAATGGTGAGTATGCTCAATTTAAGGTGAGTGTAGATTTTCAAGCAGTAAATGGTAATGTTCTTTTGAGACCCGGAGATCGAGTTACGGTTAATGACGGTATGGTAGATCAATTAATAGTCGGATAAAGATTTGATGATAACAGTTACTCTAAGGAGATTTGTAAATCTAAGTTGGGGAGCGGGTAATGTTGAAGGATGTAAGATCCAGAAGATGTGGAAAATTGAGTCCTTGTTCTTTATGGACTTTTAACTGTGATTACGTATATACGACTAGAAATTTGAAAGGAATCCATAATACCTACAATGTTTGTTACCTTCGGAAATGTCTAGCCGAAGAGGAAGATGTGATTCCACTTACTGATGTAAGAGTGGATGAGAAGAGTCGTTGTGTAGAAGAACCGGAGGCAATTTTGGAAAGATCGGTTAGAAAGTTGCGTAGTGGCAAGGAAGTAGCTATGTTGAAAGTACATTGGAAACACCATCGAGGTGCCAATGTGACTTTAGAGTCGGAAGAGAGTATGAAGGATAGATATCCCCATCTGCTTACCTGATCTTGATTTCGAGGACGAAATCATTTTCAAGTTGGGGAGTATTGTAACATCCCAAATTTTCAATAATTTTATTTTAATGAGGATTGGGATCTATGTTATTTTGGCTAAAACCTTGAATTATATTGTAAATTTATAATTCAATAGGGTTAAAATACGAGGAATTAAAGTTTGGTGTTATTTTGAAAGTGTGGAAACTAGGAGGGTAAGTTTGGTAATTAATGGAAAGTGTGTAAGGATAAGTAACTAAAATCAGATATTTTTATCTGATTTCTTGTGATTGGGTCGGTTTGGTGAATCAAGGAGAGAAAGAGAGAAAGCAAAGAGAAAAGAGAAAGAAGAGAAGAAAAGCAAGATTTTGTCTTAAAATTGGTAAGAATTGCCATGGTTCCTGATTAAATCTGTTGTAGATGTATGGTGATAAACGAATTTGTTTATCAATTTGGTTTTTAGAATCCATAGCATCAGATTGGAAGCAGATTTGTGCAACAAAGTGGGTTTTCTTCAAAAAGGTGAGTTCATTTGTGGTTTGTGCAAATCAGTGTTTATATGTTAAATTAAACCTTGAAATAGCTGTATAAATTGGTTATGAACTGTATAGAATGGTCTGGAATAAGCTTAATCGAACAGACATGTATCTAGGTCAAATTTTAAGCTGCAGGTCGAAGGTTTCCGGATAAAACCATGTATCCGGAAACCGTGGTGATGAATGTCTCCGGACGCAGCAAAGTATCCGGTAAGTATTGTGTTAGACAACCTAGGGGGGGTAAGGTTGTATTTAAATCTTTTACTTTCAAAAATTCTTTTATAAATAAATACAGTACAGAAACAGTATAAATAAATCAGAGTATACAAATAATAAATATACAACAATTATATAAACAGATATAATTAAAATTGCAGCGGAATAAATATAGAGATAAGGGATAGAGATACTTGACACAGAGATTTACTGATTTACCACCAACTGTGATAAACCAGCAGCCGAGACACTTCTCGACACGATCCAATAAATGTATTCTTTACGGTAGAACACAAACCAAATACAAAGGAATTTGTAATAGTTTCTCAAGCCTCTGCTATGAGATAAACAGGATCACACACCCGTTATTCAAATACTTACAAGAGGAGTATAACTCACAATGGGTAATCACTCTTGTATAATAATCACACTTGGATATTTTATAAAAAGGTTTTATAAAATATATATATTATAAATGAGAGAGATCAGATGAGCAGTGATGGTGTTGGTTGTATCTGTATTGTCTGTCTTTTCTTCTCCACCATCGCATGCATTATATAGCAACACTTCCAACGGAAACAAGCATCCGCGGTATACCGCCAAATGCACGCGGTATACCGTGCAGTACAAAGTATGCTGACACTTCAACGGCTCTCATGCAAAGTTGACTTCTGGAATACGTACCCGCGGTATACCGGCTAGGACTCGCGGTATACCGCCGTCAGAAAAAGTACTTCCAACCAATCAGAAACAAACACCACGCCTGCCGCGGTATACCGGCTGAACACCCGCGGTATACCGGCCGTACCACCGCGGAATACCGGCCCTACCTTCGCGGTATACCTGCGTCAGAAAGTGGTTGCAGAAACAGTACGCAGGGCAGATACTTCTAGAACCAAAATTTCTTATAAAATTATTTAAAAGGTTTTTAGAAATATCCAAGTGGTATATTATTTTAGGGTGTTTATCATTATTAGTTATAAACACTAATGATAACGTAAATCTTCCGTCTTGAACTCTTCAGATAAAATCTTCGTGTTCTTCAAGAACTGTACACTTGGATAGAATTGTTAGATAAACAATAATACGGTGTGTTTGTAATCATCAAAATAAATATATATAAATATATAGAGATGTGGTACACTTGCACCAACAATCTCCCCCTTTTTGATGATGACAAACACAACCGCTAAGCAAGAGCATGTGCGGTTTCTCTCCCCCGTTTGTCGAAACAAAAAGGGTCAAGAAAGACGGTATGCTTCCCCTCGAGAGATGATCCCCCTCAAAATATGCATATATTTGAGAGAGCATAATCTCATGGGTAAAAGATAAAAAAACTCCCCCTCAAATTAATAACAAATTATAAAATTTGAGGGACAATAAAATATGCATAAAAAAAACATATAATAGACATAAAACAAAATAACCTAAAAGAAACACTTGCACCAAAAAAAAAGATCTTAAGGCTTCGATTTTTCGGTTAATTTTATGTGAGCAAAAAATTACCACGTATTATGACCTCGTCAGGGAACACGTATTATATCCTCGTCAGGAAACACGTATTATATCCTCGCCAGGAAACCACGTATTATAACCTCGGCAGGTAACCACGTATTATAACCTCGGCAGGTAACCACGTATTATAACCTCGGCAGGTAACCACGTATTATAACCTCGGCAGGTAACCACGTATTATAACCTCGGCAGGTAACAACGTATTATAACCTCGGCAGGTAACACGTATTATAACCTCGGCAGGTAACACGTATTATATCCTCGCCAGGAAACCACGTATTATATCCTCGTCAGGAAACACCTACAAAAGGCAAAGAAAATTTTTCGTGGTACCCTTTTCTTATGGGTCCTTTTAACAGTTAGTATAAAACATAAACTGCAAAAAAAAATTAAAATATGTTGTCGACATAAAATAAAACATGACAACATACAATCAAAAAAAAAATTGTTTAAAACCACAAACGCATCCCACCGGGATTGTCAACATTAAACATTCCTTTCGGAATCCATTTTCTAACCATTTTAATTTTACGATCGTATTCATCATAGACGTAAAAAGAAGTATGCGGATTAACATTTTTCTTAGGATTCGCAAACTTATTATTATACATAAACGCATGTGATTTTCTCGACATATAATTCACATAATTCATTTTAGGAACATACGGAGGTTTTTGCGTTTTATTTTTAACAACAAATTTAGGTTTTTCAAAAACCTTTTTAATTGGCATACAATCACATTTTTCAATACACGTATTTGAACCAATGCCTTTTCGGCAATTTATACGATTTGATATATTAAGCATTTTAAGCACTTTATCATTGCTACTATTAAAAGCATTTGCTAATAAGTCATTTTTCTCATGCGATTTACATTTAGCATTTAAACATGCAATTTCATTTTCAAGAATCTCGCATTTTGTACATACAACATTTTCATGTGTCTTTTTATTTAAGCATGCAATTTTATTTTTTAAAATATCACAAGATTTGCAAATATCTTTTTCACTTAATTTATTTTCTAATTTAGTGATAATATCTAAATCATAAGCAGATTTTTGTTTACCGTCATCTATTTCCTTTTTATATGCGGATACGGTTTCTTTTAAATTAGAGATTTCATCTTTATACCTATTTGCAAGAGCGGCCATATCATGAAATGATTTATATAATTCGTCAAGATTATTTTCATCGTCACTATAATAATTATCACTATAATTACTATCACAATTATTTTTAGAAGAATATGATGAAGATACCTCATTATCATGGTCGGCCATGAAACAAAAATTTTTGGCCTCATTTATGCTTGCGCTCAACGCGCCTCCAACGAGAGCTTTTGGTGTGTTGATTTGTTTTGCTCGTTTTGGACACACACTTGCATAGTGATCCTTATCACCACACACATAGCAAAAGCCTTTCTTTTTATTGGCTTTTTCATCGTCGCTAGATTCGTCATATTTGTCTTCACTTTTATGGACGTTGCGACTTTGGTTTTTACCACCACGACGGTAGTCTCCATTTTCTTGAAACCTATCATTATTAGCAAACTTTTTGTTAGATAAAAGTTTAGAAAGTTTTCTTACCAACTTGACTAAATCGTCAAGATTTTCGGGTTCGTCATCGGATGAGCTAGCTTCTTCCTCCTCTTCCTTTTCCTCTTCTTTTGAGGCAATGACTTTTAAAGCTATGGATTTCTTTTTGACTTGCTCCCGGACTTGATTTCTTCTTAGTGCAATTTCGTGCACTTTAAGATTGCCGATGAGATCATCGAGCTTCATAGTTGCGAGATCTCGGGAGTCTTCCAAGGATGTGATTTTTGCCATCCACTCCGAAGGAAGTGCTCGAAGAATTTTCCTTACATAATCCTCATTAGGATAAGTACGACCTAATCCCTTCAAAGTAGTCATAATGAGGTTAAAACGTTTAAACATTGAGTCGATTGACTCATCTTTTGACATTTCAAATAATTCATAATCATGAACAAGAATATTTATTTTAGAGCTTTTAACTTGAGTATTTCCACGATGAGTGTCGCTCAAGCTTTGCCAGATTTGATTAGCAGTTTTATAAGTATAAACTCTTTCAATTTCATCAGAGGTTAAAGCAGCATATAATATATTCTTAGCTTCAAAATTTAAACAGACATGAGATTCTTCAGCGGGAGTCCATTCTTTTAAAGGTTTATCAACAATAAGATCATCTTTTACAATAGTAGGATTAAAATTCCCATTTTCTATAATATCCCAAATCTTTTGATTTTTGCCACGCACGTGACATTCAAATAGCTCGGCCCAAATGCCAAACTTTTCAGTATCTATCAAAGGGGGTTTTGAAAACACAAAATTAGTTTGTTGAGCCATTTAAAAGAATTAAAGAAATAATTTTAAAAATTTAAACAGATAATTTTTGAAAGCCCTGCTCTGATACCAAATGTTAGACAACCTAGGGGGGGTAAGGTTGTATTTAAATCTTTTACTTTCAAAAATTCTTTTATAAATAAATACAGTACAGAAACAGTATAAATAAATCAGAGTATACAAATAATAAATATACAACAATTATATAAACAGATATAATTAAAATTGCAGCGGAATAAATAAAGAGATAAGGGATAGAGATACTTGACACAGAGATTTACTGATTTACCACCAACTGTGATAAACCAGCAGCCGAGACACTTCTCGACACGATCCAATAAATGTATTCTTTACGGTAGAACACAAACCAAATACAAAGGAATTTGTAATAGTTTCTCAAGCCTCTGCTATGAGATAAACGGGATCACACACCCGTTATTCAAATACTTACAAGAGGAGTATAACTCACAATGGGTAATCACTCTTGTATAATAATCACACTTGGATATTTTATAAAAAGGTTTTATAAAATATATATATTATAAATGAGAGAGATCAGATGAGCAGTGATGGTGTTGGTTGTATCTGTATTGTCTGTCTTTTCTTCTCCACCATCGCATGCATTATATAGCAACACTTCCAACGGAAACAAGCATCCGCGGTATACCGCCAAATGCACGCGGTATACCGTGCAGTACAAAGTATGCTGACACTTCAACGGCTCTCATGCAAAGTTGACTTCTGGAATACGTACCCGCGGTATACCGGCTAGGACTCGCGGTATACCGCCGTCAGAAAAAGTACTTCCAACCAATCAGAAACAAACACCACGCCTGCCGCGGTATACCGGCTGAACACCCGCGGTATACCGGCCGTACCACCGCGGAATACCGGCCCTACCTTCGCGGTATACCTGCGTCAGAAAGTGGTTGCAGAAACAGTACGCAGGGCAGATACTTCTAGAACCAAAATTTCTTATAAAATTATTTAAAAGGTTTTTAGAAATATCCAAGTGGTATATTATTTTAGGGTGTTTATCATTATTAGTTATAAACACTAATGATAACGTAAATCTTCCGTCTTGAACTCTTCAGATAAAATCTTCGTGTTCTTCAAGAACTGTACACTTGGATAGAATTGTTAGATAAACAATAATACGGTGTGTTTGTAATCATCAAAATAAATATATATAAATATATAGAGATGTGGTACACTTGCACCAACATATTGTTTTCTTGTAAGTTTCCGGATGGATATAGTTACCGGATGGTATCCGGATTACCTTGGTTTCCGGGTGTCATCCGGATTAGTGAAATACCCGGTAAGTTGATGTATCCGGAAAGATGAGGGTATCCGGAAAATTGGTGTATTCGGTAAGTCTTGGGTATCCGGAAAACTTGTGTTGTCCGGATTGTTAAAGGTGTCCGGAAACTGGTACTGTCCGGTCACTTTTGGAGTACTCAATAACTTTAGGACTTGCTGACTTCTAAACAGGTACGGTTTCGAAATTGAAATGCAGTTCTAGTGGCCTGAACACACTTACAGCTGAATGGTAGGTGGTTAGGCTTAATGACTGTTCTAGTTTGATACTAGGCAGGTGTGTAGTAAGTGTAATGGATCCATAGGCATTGTTTGTAACGTGGAATAGGCATAAAGCAATTTGTAATTCCCGTTGGCCTATAATGTGGATTTTAATCCCATTTCGAGAGGCGATAACCTATAATGTGGAATAGGCATAAAGTAAATTGTAATTCCCATTTTGAGAGGTGATTATTAACGTGGATTATTCCCGTTGACCTGAAATGTGGAATAGGCATAAAGTAATTTGTAATTCCCATTTCGTAAAGGTGTTATGAAATAAGAAATAGACATAAAGGAACTTGTAATTTCTATTTCATAGTGTGAGGTGAAATGAGGAATAGGCATAAAGCAACTTGTAATTCCCTTTCACATGGGAAAGAGAGATAGGCATAAAGTATCATGTAATCTCTAATTCCGGTCCAAGAATTAGGCATAAAGGAACTTGTAATTTCTTAGGTGGGAGCATTAATCTAGAATCTAAGAAAGATTCGTAGTGCGGCTCTGGGATAGGATATGAATGGAAATGGGCATGTGTATATTGCGATTTCCGGAATAAGAATATTAATCTAGAATCAGTGAAGATTCGTAGTGTGGCTCTAAGACATGATATGATGATAGAATGTGTGTCAGTCATATTCATGGGATGAGATGAAATTCGTGTTGATGGAATAGAGTTACACGTATGGTAAGAAAGGGGTAATCGGGTTTGATATAACTTGTTCACATTGATTTTGCAAATGTTATTATGGAAACAAATGTTCTCTCTAGGCGTTGGCCTAATCGTTTCAAAATGATGTTTTCTTACCAGGTACTAGCTCGGGAAGGTAAAAGGGATGAGGGACGAGCATTTTGGAATAGCAGAAAAGTCAATTAACAGAAGGAGTTTTTGAAGGATTGCTTAGATAACTTAGCTAATCTGATTATAGTGGTATAATTAGATTAATAGGTTATTTGGAGAATTCTATATTTGTAATTGTACTACTAGTGGTTAATTCACTTGCTATATAATATGAAAGTTGAAGTTTATGTTATCCTAACTTGTTGAAATTTAAGGTTCAAATTAGCCCGGATTTTGGGACGTTACAGGTTGAAATTGTGGTACATGTGGAAAAAAAGAAACAACACAGTGAGTAAACATATGGAAAAAAAGAAACAACACAGTGAGTAAACATATGGAAAAAAAAATCGAAGAAAAAGAATAAAGTTCAACCAATAAATCGAAGCAGAAGAAGAATAATCTGTGGAAAAAATCGAAAAAAGAAGAAGAAAGTTGTGGAAGAAAATCGAAGAAGAAGAAGAAGAAGAAGAAGAATTTGTGGAAAACAAATCGAAGAAGAAGAAAGTTGTGGAAAAATCGAAGAAGAAGAATCTGTGGCAAAAAATCGAAGAAGAAGAAGAGGAAAGTTGTGGAAAATATCGAAGAAGAAGAAAAGAAATTTATGCAAAAAAAAAGGAAGAAGAAGATGTACCTGGATGAAGCTCACGTTGGGGATGGAGGACTTGGAAAATATCGAAGAAGAAGAAGATGTACCTGGACTTATGTTAGATTGCTCATTTCCTTTGACCATTTAATTCCCCACTTTATGCAATAATATTTTTATTAAGAAATCATTTCCATATTTTTATACATAGTTATTGTATGATACGATATATCCAAGTTATCAAGGATGGATCTACTGTATAAGATACGGTGTGGTATAGATGACGATTTCGTTTTTTTTGTCATAAGGACATAAGGTAAAGAAACAGTATCGTGAAAGATGTCACCGTATTATAATGTTGCATGTCATCGTATAGATTTTGAAACTACAACAATAACACAAGTCTATCTAAGCAGAGTTAGTTTGGACGGCTTTTTTCTCATCCCATACGCAGTTTCAGATCTTGTTTCAACTATTTTTTTTAAGTTTTTAGTTGTTAATTTCAACTTTATTATGTTTATGAAAAAAAATCAATAAAAGGTAGAATGTAATACGTCACATACAAAAAAAAACCAACCAACAGACCAATTATGATTATTTGAAAAATATTCATATTTTCGTTTCTTATATTCACATAATGTCATCACTCAAAAAAAATCTAGGTCCACCTCGGCAAGTTAAGACTTGGAAAATTTTCATTAACAATTTAAGTATTAAATGTCATATTATGTTGAATTGTCTATACTATATTATAAAGCATTTATAAAAAAACTCTTATGTGGCGTTTGGTTTGCAGAATGTTTTTGGATGGAATGAAATCTGTCAAATGAATTTGACTTGAATGAATTGGAATGAAATGTTGTCAGGTTTGATCACCTGTTTGGTTGACAGAATTGGAATGAAATCTGTTAAAAAATTAGAATTTGTCTGTTTGGTTCACAGAATGTAGCTTTGGAATTGAAATGAATTTATTATAAATGACCAAAATAACCTTTTTGATAAGTTTTAATTTTTTAAAACAAAAAATTCTTTAATAAAATAATCATTACATATATTTTTTTTACTAAAAATACTTTAATGCTCAAAAAAATATAATATACAACCCAGATAAAATATATTGTCAAACAAACAAAATTATATTTTGAAAAAATAAAATATATTTCGAGAAAATAAAAAAAATGTATTAAATTATATTATATAAAATTAAAATTAAAATAAAAAATATAAAAATAAAATATGAATATAAAAATAAAATCAAAATATAAAATATAAAATATAAAATAAAAACCTTAAGTATTAAATTAAATTATGTTATATTTAAGTTAAAGGGTATATTTGGAATTATGAAAATACAACATTCCATCAATTCCAATTCCATCAAAATCCTTCAAGATGGCTAAGGAATGTCAAATTCACTTATTTATGGAATCTGATGGAATTGAACATTCCTTTCCGTAAAAAAGAATGAACCAAACGAATGAATGAAATTCGGTCAATGGAATTCGACATTCCAATTCCATCAGATTCCATCAGAATCCGTGAACCAAACGCCCCCTTAAAAACAACCCCTAAAGTTTCATGTACCGCTATTTAATGTTAAATACTTAAAATCTCTTAAAAACAACTAATGAAACTTTATGTACCGTTTTTAATGTTAATTACTTGATTAATACTTATCTCTAACAACCTTCAAATCCTTAAATCGTGAAACTTCTTAAAAAACGTCATTTTTTACACAAATTTATAAAAAAATGACTGTTTTCTTAAAATCACACATTAAAATAAATTAGAACATTAAAATCGAGATATATCGCGTTGCATTGTGCGAGTAGACTTCTAGTAAACTATAAATAAACGATATGTATTGATTGTTTATCAGTTTTGTATCGTATCGGATCAGTAAAAAACTAATTTGAAATATATGATGGAATTCCATTTAATCGGAAATATTGAGACGTAAATGAAATCGGAAATTTGGTTTGAATATTCCACCCGTGGCGTGTAGAGGCCATTGTCATATGGTGGTTGGTGAAATTTGTTGCAAGTGGAAGCAATGAAGAGTTTATTTCATTAGGTATGTTTAACTCAGAAATTATGTCGTTCCACACTTACTTTACTTATTTGCTTATTACTTTTTCTCACTGTAAATAAACTATTTTTAGTGTTTGGATTTGATGAAAAAAATGCTTATGACTTTTTCCCACCACAAATAAGTTGTTTTTGATAAGTTAATCCATTTTAACTTATTTGAAATTGCTTATAACTTATTTGTTTAAATTACATTTTTACCCTAAACTTCTTTTTATCACAAAATAATAGGATAAACACTTTTAAAAATAAGCATAAGTTGTTTTAAATAAGCAATCCCAAACACCCTCTATATACTATCATCAATAATTTGGTCCACTTCTTCATAATGTTTGAATTGCATGTACAAATCACATTGTTTATAATCTTTTTTCGGTTCAAATAAAATTATAAGCATACCAAATGGAACTAAGACAAACAAAATTGGTCGGTTTTGATTAGTTTTGGTTAAGATCTACAACTTATAGGACATCTGGTATTTGAAGTACTATGCGAATGAACTTTAGAAAAAATACGAGTCAACATACGAATACTGAAAATAGACCATTTTGTTTTTTCAAATGGATCGGAATGCATGTACTTGCCCAATTTACTTTCTTAATCTATGTGATATTTTAGACATTTTGAATTTAAATATTTATTTAAATCGCTATCATAAAAAAAACTATAAATGTTTAGTTAAATCGTTATTACGATTTAACTAAAAACCAGTTAAACTTAAAATAGAAGCAACTTGACAAGTTTGACACTATTAAACCGATATATGATCCAAGTTTTACATCCCCAAAGAACCATGGACACCCCAAAGCGGCTAACCCCACTTCATCTTTCCCCAAAAATATGGTAGTCTCTCTTAATTTAACGCTCTTTAAAATTGTCTACTAAGTATGAAAGCATACGATCAATGTTGCTTATAAAGGTCGGGATAACAATTGTGTTCTTAATTTTTAGATATTGAGATTTAGCTTCAACAATGTCGAGGGTGTTGGGGTTTGCTTGTCGGACATTGTAACACCCCGAGTTTTCCAAGTAAGTAACCAACCTTATTCGTATATTCATGATTTCAGTATTTATCGGTTTCGTACGTAGGGTACAACGTCTTGCATGCATGTTATCATGATTTGAGACCAACCTCGAGAAAAAGGGAGAATCGGGGCCGAATTGGATTTTGGGCAGCAGCGGGACAGAGGTTCGCGACTATGCCTGGCGACATTGCCCAGGGCATAGTCGCGGTAGTCGCGGTCGGGGTGCTGAAATCCAATTAAAACCCCTTTCAACCCCAAATCACTTCTCACTTCTCCCATTTTACCTCTTTCTCTTCCAAACCGAAACCCTAAGCCTCCAAAGCCGATTTCAAGCTTTTGAACCCCAAGATTTGATGTTTCAAGTGAGTTTCTTCATCTTTCATGGCTATGAGAAGCTAAAGCAAGAACCCTCTCCACTTCATCTTTTTCACCAAGTTTTCTAGGGTTTTACCCAACCCTCACCTAAACCCTTCCCTTTGATAAAGTGGATAATGAAGTTCATATTGGTAACCTAGAAGTGTTTGGTTGGTGGATTCTTGATGGTTGAGGTAATCTTATCTTCTCTTCATTTTGGAAATTAGGGTTTCGATCTATTGGTGATTTTGGGTGTAATATGTTGGGGAAAATGATTCTAAGTGTTTGAGGATAAATATTCATGGTTGGAAATTGTGGATCTAGGTTTTTTGGAAGATTTGGAGCTTGAGGATCCGTGTTTCTTCAAAAGAGCTTACGTTTGGGAAAAACCTATATTTAGCCTAAATCTAGCAAGGTGAGTTCAAGTTACTTTGTGAAAACTTTGTACATGCCAAAATGTTATTTTTCCAAATACTTATGTGCTTTACAGGAAAATTATCTATGGTTGAATTATTTGGCGGGTTTTAACTCTTTGAAGTATTTATGGTTGTAAATATGGTTAAACACTTACATTTGGTGTTTTTGGGAAAATGTGATGGTGTGAGTCCTTTGGAAAAGAGGGTTTCCCAACCTAAGGTTTTATTTCGGGTTTTTATGGATTTTAATGTATTCATTGGCAAGGGTGTGTGTTGTTACGTTTAATGTCATTTTATGAACTATCTTTTGAGTCAGTTGAACTTGTGGCTCGGTATTAGATTTTGTGAAGTCTTGAGGTCAATTGTTCAGTTTTGATAGCTCAAATTTAGTATTATAAAAGGAAAATTTCAGATTGGTTATTTGATTGGGAAGATTGTGAACTTCTTGCAATTCATTTTATTCTAATTTTTGTGTCACAAATTTCTGTTACGGATATCTAAGTTCTAACATAGGGAAAGGGTGATGGTCCATGACGGATTGGTTTCGAGGTTTTGTTATTTGATTGGGAAGATTTTGAAAGTACATCAGAAACTATTTTTAATGTTCTCGATTTAACTGGAAAAAAATTCAGAAAATATATAACTAAGTTAAATCCTTTTACATTTTTTATCTAAAAAAATAGAAACCTCTCTCACAAAAAGTATAAAATCCTATCAAAAAATTATATTTATTTACGTAAATAATATATTGCCTTCAGCATGTAACTCAGTTGATAAATTAAGTAACGCTTGAAGCGACTTTGACTAAATACAAGACATGCTATTGTATTTCATATATGAGATATGTGTTCAAGTTTTTTATGAATCTTTTTATCAAAAATATACTAAATCTGAAATTAAAACGAATTGATGACACATGCCACCACAAAAAACCCCTTGGATCCATCCCTCATAATCTTTTTAAGTAACCATAAATTCTGAAACATCTTACATGGATCAACTAATCTTTCAAACAATACAAATAACTTGGTAAATAACTCTTTCCCCAAACTTCACGAATAATACAATGAAAATGATCTAACAATATTTAGATTTTTTTTGGAAAATTAATTAAAATACCCAAAGTTCATAGTTAGTTTTGCAAAAATACCCAAAATCTCTTTGGTTTTGCAAAAATACTTATTTTTTCGCGGTAGATCCGCGATCGCAGACCCAAAAAGATGCCCCACGAGCTTCAATTTATTGATTTTGATTTGAATTTTACATTTTATACCCATATAATTATTTACTTAGTTTACTTTATACCTTTTACTTTCCTAATTTTAATTTTACACCTTCATCATATTAACACATATAATCGTTTAATAACTAAAATACGTTAAAAAAACACGTTTTAAATTTAACAAGTTACACCATTGTACTCGTCTCTTCGATACCTTCGAAATGAGCCCAATATTGAATATTTTTTGATTTAATTATTTTATTATATATCATATATACTACATAAAAATATTTTTAATATTTACAATTCACACTCTTATAGTTAATTATTTAATTTATGGTACATTTCGAAGGTATCGAAGAGACGAGTACAATGGTGTAACTTGTTAAAATTAAAACGTGTTTTTTAACGTATTTTAGTTAATAAACGATTATATGTGTTAATATGATGAATGTATAAAAATAAAATTAGGAAAATAAAAGTTATAAAGTAAACTAAGTAAATAATTATATGGATATAAAGTGTAAAATTCAAATCAAAATCACCAAATTGAAGGAATTGAGTGTCCATCGCGGGACTTGGAGCTCCAAATCGTGGGGCATCTTTTTTAGGTCCGTGATCATGGGTTTTATCGCAGAAAAAATGAGTTTTTTTTGCAAAACAACGGTTATTTTAATTAATTTCACTTTTTTTTTTCACGATGGCCGCCAGTGACCGCCACCGTACGAGCGCGACAGCGTATGAAAGAGCGCGTAGTTCCCTCTCCGTTGACCTTTCACTTATCTGACTTTTTCAAACTTTTCTTTCTAACAACTGCCTCTCTCTACATATATATCTCCTTTGCCGCTTCCCTCTCTCTACTTACTCCATTTATTCTTCTCTCAACTCCTTGCAGCGCAATCCACCGAAAAATAACCATTCCGCCGCTCGCCGATGCCGAAATCCGTCCACCTTTCCATTCTTCTCTTCATTTGCTTCCTGATCTCGCCATCTATTCTCACCGCCAGACCGCTATTGGTGGAGCCGGAGCTTAACCTAGCACTTCCAGGAGCTCTGTTGGAGAAAATTAGCTCAGATTCCGATGGCGCTGTAGTCAATAAGCAAACCGTTCCATGTGAAATGAGTTCTGCTAACGATTTGAAGAGATACGGATCAGGAAATTATGGAAGTTTGTTCCTGAGCGCTCTTCCGAAAGGGAAGACCGTGCCGCCGTCTGGACCAAGCCGGAGAACCAACGCCGTGAACAACTAATTAACAGGTTGTTAATCACCATAAATTTATTTGCTTACAAAAAAATATATACAAGCAAGAAATATTTATAGAATTATAGATACAAATGCACTTGATCATCAAGTTACTTTGATTCGTTAAGTCTGTTTAGATCTCCCGAATTTGTTTGTTCGGTGTTCCTTGACATTCGTAGTTTTCAGATGTACATAATTTTTCTCCCAATACAATAATCCTGCGTGCTTAATTAATCACTGATTGATGCAACAGAATCGATGATGATTTACTCCAGTTTATATCTTCATGATCGCAGTTTAGATTTTCATTTATCCTTCATTTCAGAATTGACACCTTTGTATTTGATCAATAATCATGTCAGACATGATTAATCCAAATCGAATAACTGAAAATCATAATTACGAGATCAAATCTATCATAAATTTGATCAGTTTGTTGCGTCACGAAAACAAAATTCAAATTCTGGTCTCAAAAATAGGAGTCTAGTGTCTAAATTGCTCTGCCATTTCCATTCTTTATGTTTCATGAACTTGCAGCATAAGCATAGATCAGGAGTGGTTCGTTATCATCTATAATTGCTGGATAATTTAGTTAGAGCATGTTTAGCGTGTTTGAATTTTGGAACGCATAATGTAGTTAAAGCTGTTTAGCGTGTTTGAATTTTGGAACACATATAACTAAATAATTAAGAAGCTGGCTTGCTTATATTATATTTTTAGTTCATCGAATGTCACAGTCCACATCACAGAATTTGATTCTGGTGTTGATGCGTCGTTGTTTAACTTTCGTTGAAAAGTTGATGTAAATTTTCCACAGGATGATGTACGCAAACAGCAAACTGGTCACCCTTCAAACCCATAATTTTTTAAAAGGGCAAAAAGAAAATATATTAAATAAAAGACAACTGTATATTAAAACAATATAAAGTATTCAACAGATGAGTTTAAACCCATATGTGTACTCTTTTTTATTTTAAAATGAGTTTAAATCATAGGAAAAGAAAATGCACTTTACCCATCCATTTAAAAATAATATTTTCAAAAGAGCCAACGTTTTGATTTTACTTTTTTGATCTGGAAAAGGATTGATTACCACATTTAGCAAAAAAAGGAAATGACATTTTATGGATAACTTTAAAAAAGCGTAGCAATTGAGGGTAACCGCTTTTTTTAAATAGTTTTATTGCATTATCTTTCACAAAAATTAATATAAATTATTTATGTTTATAAAAATTTGTGGTTTAGCTTTCAACATCTATAAATTTATACCAAATTTTCTAACATTTTTTCATATAAAATTTTATCATTTGGTAGATATTTCCGACTAATTTCATTTACAAATATGAAATGCTATTTGTATCATTTGGTAGATATTTCCTTAAGACATGTCACATGTCTTACCTATAAATAGTGATAAAATCTTTTTTTTTTGCCTGTAAGCTCTAACAACTTATTGGATTGTTCAGAGATCTGATGAGTTAAGGAAGATTTGACATTATTGTGTGAATTTTACATAAATATTAAACAGTCAAAAGATAGCACTACCAAAATATGCGATTTATAAAAATTCAATATTTTTATGTTTCTGATAAAAAGTTTCATGCGACTTTCTATGTGACTTAACCTCCCAGAAAACATAGGGTTTGTTGGCAATTCAAACTCTTGCAATCCAATTTGTTTTGATATGCAATCCAATTAGTTACAAAAAGCAGGGTTGGACAAAGAATAATTTAGTTATTTTAGGTGTTGTTCGGTTCATTTTTTGTTAAGACCTTAATCCATATGACTGTCTGAGTGGATATGGTTGTCTGGCTGTTAACAAATAAGTTGGTGTTCGGTTGTTGTGCTGAATAAACAGTCTGAATGTCAGAAATGACCATTTTTACCCAGGGGCGGAGCCAGAAATTTACAAGAGGAGGAACACCAATTGAACTTGAACTCTTTTTTTCTTCCGAAAAGAATTCTCTTTGACAAACCTAATTTTTTTCCATATCGCCGATGTTGTTTTAGTCTAATGCTACCTCTTCGAGGGATTTTTAAAGATCTTTTTTCTTGATTTCAAGGGATTTTAAGTTCTTTTTATCGATTTCGAGATTTTTTCGGTTTTTTGGTATATACTCAAGAGTTGTTTTTGGTTTTTTTCTGTTGATTTCAAGAGTGTTTGAGTTTTTCGGTTGATTATGAGGTACGGTTGCATCTTTCACAAACCTAATTTGTTTACTTTACGGCTTAGAATAATAATACGATAGATATTATGGATAAAAGCTTTAGAAGACCCATTATCCAATACATAAAAAATAATAGCTTGGACTTTTAATAGATAAAAAATAATAGTTTAGGAAACACCTTTTATATATTTTTTTATTTTTTTTAAACATAATATATGTATCAAATTTTTTTCTTTAAAACCCAGGAGGCTCGAGGGCCCCTTCTGGTCCTGGAGTGGCTCCGCCAGTGATTTTACCCCGTCTTTATTTTTGTCTAATAAAACAACTGTTTGATGTAAGTAATAAATAAATGACTTATAACTATGACAAAATATCAATTTAATTGTTTTCTAAATAAAAACAACTTGATTTAACATGATAATTAAAATTAAAATAATATTATTTAATAGTTTAATACTAATAATAATTAATTTAAACCTTCTTTACATTTAACCTTTTGTAAATCAATTTTTTATAAAAAATATACGGCCACAAATGGGTTTTCCAAATCAATTACGCAACACACCCACTTTCCCTTTCTTCATCTTAAACCACAATTACGACCACAAATTTTACGAAGATGAGGATGAATATTTATGGGGTTTTAGTTAAGATTTGTTTTTTGGATTTGCAGAAAGATGGTGAATTGATTTTTGATTTTGGGATGGTGGAGAGGATGGAGTTTTTGATACATGGTGCTCTACAATGGCGAATGCGTTCCATTACTCCCTTTGCTTTCATCAGATTCTTCCTCTCTTTCTTCAAACTCAAACCGACATCCCTCCATGTCCATGCCAATGATGCTGAGCATCATCATCATCATCAAGTTCTTAAAGATAGAGCTACACAAATCATTTTTAAAGCTCAGATTGGTACACAAATTAAATGAATCTTTCTCACCCGTTTCGAGTTTACTTTCATTAAAATCAAATTCTTGGATTAATCGATGTTCTTCAAATGTTTGCATAAAGCTCAGATTTTTTTTCTGCAGGATGATTTTTCAAAGTGTTACAGTGTGATTCAAGAGCTCGTGTTGGATGGTTATGAATCAATGTTATGCTGCAAAACCCCCATTAATGTTCTTGATTTGGACTATTCAAGCTCAGTGGATACTCACAACAAAACTGCTCCTTCTGATGAAGAAAAGAGAGGATTAAAGAGGCTGAATATAAGCACTTTATAACGTGCACAATGCTTATTCAGAGGCTTGAAGAAGTCAACGGTGGTGACTCGACGGTGGTGAGGTCGCCTGTGGTGAGGACGTGATGGTAGGCTGTGAGAGAGAGAGAGAGAGAGAGAGAGGGTTTATTTTTTCTAATTAATGGGGTAGTTGGGAGAGGGGTAATGAAGGAAAAAGGGGAGCTGAACGTAAAGGACTCTATTTTACCAGGTCAGCTTCTTTTTTTTCCCATTAAGCCGCTACTAAACGGTTAGATATGGTTGTGCGAATCAGTCATATCTCCCAGACAGCCCATTAAGCCGCTACTAAACGGTTAGATATGGTTGTGCGAATCAGTCATATCTTCCAGACAGCCCATTAAGCCGCTGTCGAACATGCCCTTACTTTATATATGACAAAATAGAAAAAATAGGAGGATCTTTGATCTCTCAAATTAGACACCAAGCATCCATAATCAGTGTTGTATTTTTCTTTCGATGATAAATGTGATAAATCTACAAAAGGTATCCTTACCAATTATATGCGTTTCTAGTATAAAAACCATCATTTTTAGTCACATAAATTGTATTGTTTGCCTCTTTAAACAGGATCGTAAAAAAAAGCGACATGTGTATCAGTGTTACCAAAAAAATATAATTTTTCATTTTTGTAGTAAAAAAATTTACTACAAATTCATGTGTTTATCAATACAGGATATTTGTTACAGTGCTTTTGGTCCCCATTAGTTTTCTTTCAAATTTATGTTTTAAACAACAATTTAGGCATATACTTTTTGTAAAAGAACTTAAATGTCATGCGTTTTATTTTCCTTCCCATTTGATATAAATCACAAATGGGATAACGTTTGGGCCTTTTGAAGTCTCAAACTTAAAAGTATAATGGGCCTCAGCCGAAAACATCACTTACCCTGTTACCCATACAAACCAACACTTAAAATAGCATAATGTTGGGCTACTTTTGGCACCATTGTGATGTTTGTGTAAGGGCATGTTTGTTAGCAGCTTAATGAGCTTAATGGGACTGATAGCTTATTCAGTGCGACTGTTTGGTAGTGGCTTAATGATATAGAAAGTGACTTATTTATTAAGCTTTTAGGAGGGAGCTTTATGCAGAAAGCCAAGTTTTGTCCAAATCAGTCTCTTCCGGTTAAAAAACATGATCCTTCCATTTATGAAAACGTCCTCCCAAACAAAAATCTTTCCAATCTATACAGACAGATTAATCCACACAGGACATAATAAAAAACCAACCAAACAGCCCCTAAGACATATTGTATGGGTTTTAAATACAATATTTAGGATGCATTTGGTATAATTGGTAAGCAGAAGATAATTTGTTTATCAAGCTTACCTAAAGTTATCATTTGATAAGCTATTTTTATAATGGTCATATCGTTATATAACCCAATAAAAATATATATAAAAAAGGAATTAACCAAACAAAGAGCATTGTTTGTCTACTTTGTAAATACTCAGCCATCCCTGGAGAAAACTCTGCCAGAAGGTCGAGCTTTAGTTGTTGATCCCAAAACAGCCTGAGCAAAAAGAACCTCCCAGATGAGAATTGAGATGAAATACGAGGTTAAATAGTTGGGCGTCAACCACACAAAGTTGATAGATTCATTCTGGGTTTAAAACATAAGTTTATATATATACATATATTATATATATATATATATTAGTCGAAAAAGTAGTTTTGGACATACGTCAATCTATTTATGTTGCTTTACAAATGACAAAATAGAAAGATTATGAGATCTTTTATCTCTCAAATCATGCACCAAGAATCCGTCACCAGTGTTGTCTTGTTGCCATAAACAGTGTGCATACAATTAGGCTAGCAACGGGTAGGGAATGGTGATAACCTTCAAAATTTAGAGTTATTTGTTCACCTTTTTAAACCCATTTTTACCAAACTAGCACCTATTTGATCTTTTTCTCACTTTTTTGGTCTAAATTGTTCCTTAAGAGAGATATAACTCAAAGTTCGGATTTGGTAAGAAAACTTGTCAAAGTGGCCACAAAGCCCACCACTATGGCAACCAGAGCCTTTGAGGATATTGCAAATATTTTGTTGTTGATTTAGTGAAATGGGAAAAGGTAGGAGCTTTAGTCAACTATGAGGTATTCATGAATCTAGAGGAGATATGACAAAGAGAATGAATACAAAGTGTATGGTGTATTTTCTATCTTCTTCTATGTCTTTTCTATAAGTATGAGCTAAACCTCTTTTGGGTACACATGTGTAAGTCCAACCGGAGAGGTTAAAATGTAATCACTTGTATGTGTTAATATTATATATTTGACCTCAAGAGGGACGAATTCGAAATACGGCTTGAATGATACAAGTAGGTTTGAGAAAATCTGCAAGAAGACGCAGATTCGAAACATGACACTGCTCACATGATCCCATGTCTATATATATATATATATATTTATATTATTTTATTATTCCTTATCATCAATGACACCGCTCACATGATTATATATATATATATATATATATATATATATATATATATATATATATATATATAGAGAGAGAGAGAGAGAGAGACGGGTTCAAACGAGGAGCGTAACAATTTAAGAAAACGCTCAGAGCACCGCCCATGTACTGAATCACATGTGATTCACGTACAAAATCACGTGTGATTCACACCTGATCGGGGGGCTTCCGCCCATGTAGTGGATCACATGTGATTCACGCCTAAAATCACATGTGATCCGGGCGACTTCCACGCGACTCGCGAACCAGGTCGTCCGCTACCCGATTTTTTCGGGAGTAGTGGATCACATGTGATCCAGTACATGGAAGGCACTCCTCGTGTTTCTCGTAAATAGGTACGCTTCTCGTTTGAACATTCCTCTCTTTCTCTCTTTCTCTCTCTCTCTCTCTCTCTATATATATATATATGGTCTCCTTCTTTTGTTAACTTTTTCATGATGTGCATATATGCACATCGGGCATTGCATATATGCACATATTACAATTGCCTGATGTGCATATATGCACTGGTTAACAAAAGAAGGAGCCCCTATATATATATATATATATATATATATATATATATTGAGGTCATTTCTTTTGTTAACCAAAGTTTTAGTGTTAACCTTGTTAACCAATATGGACCAATCATATTCCAGCGTTTTATTTGGTTTAATATCCTAGTTGTCAAATTAAAAAAAAGGTAGGATTGGTATTTGACTCTTGAATTAATTGTGAGGTATATCATTTCCTTAGTTTTCGTATGGATAAACATGATATGTTTTCAAAATTTCTATCTTATTGTTTTATTTTTATTTACAATAAATTTTATTTGAAGATTTCTAGTTGTCTTCAAATTTCCGATTATTGGTGTGTTATGAATTGTTGTTAATTCTTTTTTTTTTGTAATTACTTTTTGTTAAAAAATTGAAGAACATATCATATTTTTCTTCGTTTGACTCCATTGGTCTGGTATATGCACGAGAATTAAAATGGAATTGATGGGTTTTAAATTTATAACCGCAAGCGTACGGGTTATGTAGCTTACGAGTCGGTCACGGGGATGTGACGGTCTATACACTAACTACTTAATAATCATGGCTAGTTATGCGAATAAGGTAAATTGATTTGATTTTTTTTATCTAACTGAACTTAAAGTATAAGAGATTAAGTGAAAGAGACACAATAAGATGCAATTAGAAGTGAAATTAAATAAGATAAAAGATGACTAAAACTAACAAACACCGGGTAATATCACCCCGACTTTTGGTAATGGTGGAAATTTATTTTTCCAAAAATACTTCAACCCTCTATCGAGGCGGGGAAGCTTTTCTAAACAAGATACGTATTTACTTTCGCAATACATATACATTGGGAAGAAACATTAATATTTAAAATGAATATATTTCCCGATCAACTTTCCTAACTATTTACATGTTAGGAACGTTGTCATCGATCAATTCAACCCAAGTAAAAGACCAAACTTTCGTTTTCGCCAAAAACCCATCAAATTAACTAGATGCTTTGTTAAAATCCAATTAAATCAATTCAACTTTCGTAAAATCAAAATGAATTAAAACTCAACATCAGTTTTAGAAACAATTGATCAATACCAAAACTTCAATCCTAATGCGACGATTACCCAATAACACAAACTATTTGAATGAGACCAAACACAAGTTACTTAATTAGGCTCTAACAAAATCAAAACCAAAATTAAACCTAGACTAACAAAGAAATTACATTAGACTCAATCGATAATAATTAAACATTAACAAACGAAAGATGAATAATAAGTTACTAAATAAACATGTGCATAAATTACCCTAAATGCATAAAACTAGTCAAATGATGAAATTTAAATAACCTAACCTATTTTTGTGCAGAAAATTAAAATGCATAAAATTGATCAACCTAAAATTAAAGTGCAGAAAATTAGGGTAGAGAGAAAGAATGGAGATGCAAGAAAGTGAAAAGAAAACACAACAAATATAAGAGAGATGAAGGAAAAATAAACCTAATACATTATTTAAGAACATAAACGATTGATGAACAAAACATTGTTTTCAAACAAGGGAAAAACTAGAATTCAACAAAGTAAACTAAGAAGATAGGGAAGAAGATACTAGTGTATGAAAACCGGTAGCAAGTCGGATTCCAATGGCCTAGACTCTTTGCAATTTCATCTTCTTCCCCCAATTTCTTGAAGAAATCGTTCAAAGAAATAAACCACACCAAGAAAACTAGAAACTGTCGTTTTTGTCTAGTCTCCCTAAAAAAACGACCTAAAGCATATAAGGGAAATAAAAGAAATATAAAAGGCTAAGCCCAATAGTTTTAAAAAAAGCCCAGTAAAATTTCAGAAGTTTCACGCCCGCGAAGAAATTCTTCACAAATCCTTCACTGGCGCGAAAGCAAACAGAATGTAATTAAGAGTTATGGGGATTTTTCTTCACGCCCGCGAAGCATGGCAGAATCTTCAACACTTCAAATTTGATTTTTCGCTCTATATCTTCATCAACACGGCTACTCGTATTTGCTTTATTTACTTCATTCTCCACGTTACTCTTCATTCCTTCCGAGCTATCCATCTTGTTGCCCTCAACGCCTCGTATAATCTGCACAAAATATACCGAAAGCGTAAAAACTATCCCAAAACCATTTCGACCATGATTATAGAGAAAAATGCAAAAGAACAATAAAAAATGCATGAAATGACTAAAAAGCATGAAATGTTCAACTAAAAATGCATAAAGTTATGTGCATAAAATGCACTTAACAGGAATCAATGTGCATGTATGCACATTCTCTATTGGGCATATGTGTACAGACTTAAAATTGAAACAATGTACAATTATGAACAACTATATTGTGCATATGTGCACATGACTTAAAATGGATCAATTTGCAATTATGCACACAGTATGTATTGTGCAGATGTGCACAATACTTCAAATGAAATAAATGAACACTTATGCACAATATGTATTGTGCATATCTGCACAACATGTATTGTGCATATGTGCACAACACTTAAAATAGAATTCATTCACAATTATGCACAATATGTATTGTGCATATGTGCACAACACTTAAAAATGAAATTAATTCACAAATATGCATAGTCTGGACGCTTGATGATCAGGGTCGAAGAAGATTGTGGTCGCTTTCTTTATTTATCTCTTATCTCGTTTTTAAGTATTTTATTCCACTTTCCTTATTTATCTCATATTTTCTTCTTTAACTATTTTATTCATTTACTATTGTGCCCCTCTTCATGTATGCACAACTTAGGTAGCGTGTGAGTTTTTTAATTCATTGTCTTAATTAAGTATATAAAATCCTAGCCACTGATCTAACAAATGAATGATTGTGATTGGGTAACACGGTAACACTAATGGTTTGGTTACTAAAAGAAGGGGACCCTATATATATATATATATATATATATATATATATATATATATATATATATAGAGAGAGAGAGAGAGAGAGACTTGAGATCATGTGAGACCAGACTATTTTCGTGAGACCGTGAGACAAAAAAATTAACACTAAGCATTCACAGCAAAAAACTGTGAAGGTACTGTGATGGTAAACCTTCACAGTGTTTTTGCTTTGAAGGTTTTTTGTTTAGTGTTAATTTTATGGTCTCACGGTCTCATGAAAATAGGTTGGTCTCACGTGAACCCAACCCTATATATATATATATAGAGAGAGAGAGAGAGAGAGAGAGAGAAAGAGAGAGAGGGAGAGAGAGAGAGGGATAATAAATTGTAAACCATCATTTTCGTGTAAACCCTCGATTTCATAGGTTTTTTTGATAATTTTTTTTTTATGGAATTGTTTATTTTCATGAAGTTATTTCATATCATTCATTTGTTGATGAATTTTTTTTTATGAAATTTGTAGTTTCATAGGCGAAAACGAAAATATATGAAACCGTTTCATAAAAATGAAAAAAAACCTATGAAACTACAAATTTCATAAAAAAAATTCATCAAGAAATGAATGATATGAAACAATTTCATCAAAATAAACAATTCAATAAAAAAAAATCATCAAAAAAACCTATGAAATCAACGGTTTACACCGTTTACACGAAAATGATAGTTTACAATTTAGTAGGACTCTATATATTTATATTATTTTTCATTGATTATCATCTATGCATATAATTGAAAGGAAATGACGTTTCCAGTTGTGTTTTGTTAGCTGGGTCCCTTTCATAATAAAATGACATACTATTCATTCTTGTGTTTCGTATACCAACAAAATATTTTTGGACCGTTTTGACCGGATGCCAATTTTATTCTTTCTGTTTCAATCTTACATGTTTTCTTTATTATGCTTAAAAGATGGTATAAATATGATATATGGGTCAGGTTTAGAGAAAACCATTAAATAAATGAAAACCAGAAAACCACAAAAAAATGGATGAAAAAGTATCTCAATATGGATGTCAAATTAACGAGAAAAATATAGTCGTTTATTTGGTGTAATTTATTTTGTTCAAAATTTGTTTATTTTTCGACTTTTTTTGAATGAAAAATAGAGGGGTGAGGTTTTTAAATTTAATTAATATTATTGTAACCGTCTTTTTAATTACATCCATCAGATCATCTAATCTAACGGTCGATAAGGTGTTTTTTAGTTTTTCATTTATTTGAAGTTTTCTATTGAACCTCCCTCTATGATATATATATATATATAGGGGTGGTATCAGGTACAAACCAAATTGATTGTACAAACTGTACAAACTCATCTCCATCAATTACGTAACTTCTTTTTTTTATATCCATAAGGGTATTTTAGGGCTTTTAGCATACTTTTAAATTTATTTATTTTAAATATATTATTTTACCCTTTGTAACTGTGAGATGAAAAACTAAATTCATCGTCCGGCACCGACGACCGGAAAATATAGATTCATGAAGCCAAATTATAGATTCATGAAGCCAAAATATAGATTCATGAAGCCAAATTATATATTCATGAAGCCAGATTACAGATTTATGAAGCTAGATTGAGTTTGTACAGTTTGTACAATCCATTTGGTTTGTATTTGATACTCATCCTATATATATATATATATATATATATATATATATATATATATATATATATATATATATATAAGGGAGAGTTCAATAGAGAAGTCCAAATATTTAGAGAAATAGAGAAGTGATCTTGGCCATTTATTCGGTTAAGATCGGCGGCTTTGACCGAGAAGCAGTGGATAATTACTCGCGTGGTCTGCACAAGATAGAGGGGTAGTTTCGTAAAAAATACACGGGCTGAGTTCGTATAAGAATCTGTGTGATTCACATATGAACTATACGTTCATATATGAACATTTGTAATTCACATATAAACTCTTTTTAACTAATTCATATATGAACCTTTGTGATTCATATATGAACCTTTGTGATTCATATATGAACCTTTGTGATTCATATATGAATCAGTTAATTTGTTCATATGAGAAGTAGTTAAAAAAAATTCATATATGAACACAAAGGTTCATATATGAATTAGTTAAAAAAATTCATATATGAATCACAAAGGTTCATATATGAACACAAAGATTTGAATCAATTAATTGGTTCAACTGATTCATATATGAATCACAAGATTCATATATGAATTAGTTATAAAGACTTCATATGTGAATTACAAAGGTTCATATATGAACGTATAGTTCATATGTGAATCACACAGATTCATAAATGAACTCAGCCCGTGTTTTTTGTAAAAGTTACAAAATTGCCCTTCTATTTTTGGAACAGCCGCAACTTTTGACCAGTCAAAGCCGCAATTTTTGACCAGTCAAAGCCGCAACTTTTGACCAATTATAACCGATCTTGACCGAATAAATGGCCAAGATCACTTCTCTATTTCTCTAAATATTTGGACTTCTCTATTGAACCTAAGGCTATATATATATATATACAATATGGTTGGATTTCGGTGAGAAGAGAAGTTATGGTGAGAAGCATAATAAAGGACCTTAATCCTTGAATACACATGATGAGGAGATGCACCGTGATACATCAGATCAAAGATGGGTTTAAGATTAAAAGTAATAAAAAATCTAGATCTCTTCTTTGGCTTCTCACTTTAACTCTTTTTCTCGCACGACCTTTCACACACACACACAAACACACACACACACACACACACACACACATATATATATATATATATATAGAAATGTTCAAACAAGGAGCGTAGCAATTTACGAGAAACGCGAGGAGCACCTCCCATGTACAAAATCACATGTGATTCACAACAAAATCATATGTGATTAAAAAATGCAAAGCGCGCGGTTTGTCCCGCGGTTTGCAAAGCGCGCGGGTTGTCCCCCGGTTTATACTGTGAATCACATGTGATTTTGTACATGGGCGGTGTTCCTCGCGTTTTCTTAAATTGTTACGCTCCTCGTTTGAATCCGTCTCTCTCTATATATATATATATATATATGTGTGTGTTTGTGTTCCTATAGTGAAAAAGTTACATGTAAAACTTTCTCTTTGGTTCATATGGTTAAACAAAAAATACATGTAAAAATGTTTTACATGATGAAACAAATATATGTGAAAGGATTATATTATAAAACAAATATATGAAACAATGTCTTAAATTCTAACATTTGCTAAAAACAATGTAAAAATAATTTTATTATCACTTTTTATAGCTTTGTAATATTTTTATGTTTCTCATTGGATTTACCCATATATGATAGTATCATACAATAGTCATTTTTAGTGAGATTATGAGACTAAGGGGCCGTTTATATAACGCTTATCCGTGTAAGTGTTTACCAAGTCATATTAGCTTACCGGATGAATATGGCAAGGACCAAGAATCTTACCCGGTAAGAGCGGAGGCAAGGACCGAGAGTCGAAAGCAAGAACCGAGAGTCTTACCCGGTAAGTGAGTGCGACGACTCTTACCACGGTTAGCACTTACCAGCTAAATTGTTGCATACGATGCCACTTTGGTGGACTAAAATATTATCCGGGAAGTAGATGATAGTGTTGAATTTTACCGGTAAGCACTTACCCAGGTAAGTGATTAGGTAAACGACACCTAAGTTGTGAAGATTTTGATTTTTCTTTATGTAAAGCTTCTGTTTGTTTTCACTTTTTCCTACATGTAAATATTTGGTGTTTTGTTGTGGAGTTCGACTATTGTTTATAGCAAACTTTTAAATATAAAAATGCTTAAAACTTGTCATGTTCACAATTATTGTATGATAAATATTTCGAGTTAAATTATATAAATATTTACACATTCTATTGAAAGGTTTTGAGAAAACTTACAACCACATGATATAGGCAACGGAAACATATTTAAAATATCATCTATGGCAATACAAACTAACAACCTATAAGGATACATATGTTCTATATAATTAACTACAAAAGAATGAACCAAGAATACTTACTTATTTATTGTGATTGTCGAAAACCACAATGATGAATCAAACCTTTGATCTCGCTTCTTGGATGTCAAGGACCAATAGTATGAATCCCTCTAGTGGCTCACATTTAAGAACACCAAATGCCAACAATTAAGAAGAGGCTTAAACCCTAAACCCTTATTAGGGTTTACGATTTAGGAGATAGAGAGAGAGAGTGAGAGGGGAGGTCGACGGCCACCCGAGAGAGATAGAAAAAAACCAACTAGGGTTTGACCCTTAGCAATTTATTTATAACCCCTCTTCTGCTTCTCGACCAAGTTATCTCTATTTTACAACAAGCCCCCTTGAACCGATAAACTTGTTAAAACTATTTTAACCAATTATCATTTAGTCCCTGTACTTTATATAATTAATCTAATTAATTATATTGTAGCTTATAATTAATTTATCATCAAATGAAAAATTAATAAACTAATTGCTTTAACTCCCTTTTATTCTTCTGATTGTTTATTTGGGTCTTAAGGGCAACCCAAAAGGACTCTGCTATTATTAGAAATATTACCAATAGTTAATGACTCTGGACACTATATCCAACCGTCTCCCACTTGGACAAGTTATTAACTCTATTTGGTTCAACACTTTCAAATAATCAGCAGAGAGCAAGTCATCCAATACAGCTGCCGAACTTTGATAAAGATTCGGTCCTAAAATAAGTGATTTAATGTTCCTTTGTTCTACAAGATATCATATGAACCTGAGACATGGATAAATGTCTATCTCATGGATCAAGATTATGTTTCCCGATTTCCGATATGCGTTGAATTCATCAGACTACTCAATTGGACACATCAATTCTAGTCAGGGTTTGGCCAAACACTTAATGTCAACACCAAATCATCGAGGGGCCTATGGATATCGCTTCTCCTGTTTAGGCAGAAGGAACAAATAAACTTTGACTACACAGTTCATTTCTACTCATCATATTATACATGGACATACCCTGTATAGCTGCCAGTTACGGTCAGCGTTGGAACACACCAAAGCATAACAGAATCCTAGAGCAAAACTCTATGTATCTCCGTTTGAAGAACATAAAATATTATCATCTCAAAATTACTCTGACTTAATCCATGAAGTAAACTTTTGAGTGCGAGTTGTTCCAATACCCAAATCACCATTAAGTACTCATGAGTGTTAGTTGCATTCTCTATGCTTCTAACACTCCATGACAGTCTTGAATCACTACTTACTTCCAGGAGTATGACTGACTGTGGAGGTTTAAGTAAATTAATACTCAGGAAGTTGGTTCTAAACATGCAAAACGAAACACGATAATAAATTAAATGTAAATGGACGCAATCCATCATATATTATAATCTCCATATAATAATCTCCAAATCAAATACAATTTATTACGTTTTTAATACATCAAACTAACAACTAAAACATTCAAGGTATATTGATAATTCTAACACCTATGGCTTCAGTATGATACTCATGTTTGGGTTGAGTTAATGCTTTCGTGAAAGGATCTGCCGGATTCTCTTCAGTCGGCACTCTACTCACCACGATCTGGTTTTCCTCAACCTTGTGTTGCACAAAGTGATACTTCCTCTCTATGTGCTTTGACTTCCCATGGTCTTTAGGTTCTTTAGTCAATGCGACTGCACCTTCGTTATAATAGAAGATTTCAATGGGTTCACTGATGCTTGGTACAACGCCCAGATCACCTATGAAATTCTTCAACCATGCAGCCTCTTTCGCTGCTTCACTAGCTGCGATATATTTTGATTCACACATGGAGTCAGCCACGGTGTCCTGTTTGGAACTTTTCCAAGTCATGGCCCCACCATTCAACAAGAACACCCATCCTGACTGCGAGCGGGAATCATCCCGATCTGTCTGGAAACTCGCATCAGTATAACCTGTTACTCGTAATTCATCTTTTCCACCATAGACTAAGAACACATCTTTAGTCCTCCGAAGATACTTAAGAATGTTCTTTACAGCGGTCCAATGACTTTCGCCTGGGTTCCCTTGATATCTACTCACCATGCTTAAAGAAAATGAGACATCAGGTCTAGTACATGTCATGGCATACATGATCGATCCTATAGCAGATGCATATGGAATTCGACTCATTCTGTCCAGTTCTTTACTAGTGCTGGGACATTGATCTTTACTCAATCTTATGCCATTTTGCATGGGCAGAAACCCATTCTTGGATTCACTCATATTGAATTTCTTCAATATCTTATCTAAGTATGTACTTTGGCTAAGTCCAATTAAACGTTTGGTTCTATCTCGATAAATTCTTATTCCAAGTATGTATGCTGCATTTCCCAAATCTTTCATAGCGAAACATTTCCCGAGCCAGACCTTTACATCTTGCAACATCGGAATATCGTTTCCTATGAGTAGTATGTCATCAACATACAAGACTAGAAATACAAGATTACTTCCACTAGCCTTAACATATACGCAGGACTTATCTTCGCTTTGAGAAAATCCAAACTCCTTGACCTTTTCATGAAAACAAAGATTCCAGCTACGAGACGCTTGTTTAAGTCCATAAATGGATCTTTCAAGCTTACACACCTTATCTGGATACTCGGTATGTACAAAACCTTCAGGTTGTGCCATATACACATCCTCATCAAGTTTCCCATTGAGGAAAGCGGTTTTTACATCCATTTGCCATACTTCATAGTCATGAAATGCAGCTATGGCAAGCAATATCCTGATAGACTTAATCTTTGCCACTGGTGATAAGGTTTCATCATAATCAATCCCTTGAGTTTGAGTGTAACCTTTCGCAACCAGTCTAGCCTTGAATGTGTGCACATTCCCATCCATGTCGGTCTTCTTTTTGAAGATCCACTTACACCCAACTGTCTTGCGACCTGGTGTATGATCAACCAATTTCCAAACTTGGTTATCGTACATAGATTGAATCTCGCTCTCCATAGCCTCTTTCCACTTGGCAGCCTCAGGGCCTGCCATCGCTTCCTTGTAGTTGGATGGCTCATCCGCACTATCAAATGTTTTATCATTGACTAGTGTATCTCCTTCCTTTGTAATATGAAAACCATAATAAAACTCAGGAGGTCGATTAACTCTACTAACTCTACTAGTTCTGCGAAGAGGTGGTTGAGGTATGTTAGTTTCCTTAACAGGTGGTTCAACCTCATGTTGAGGGCTAGTGTCAACTATAGGTTCATCATTGGTTGTTTCTTGAATTTCTTCAAGATCAATACTGCTCCCACTATCCTCTTTGGAAATGAGCTCCCTTTCTTGGAAGACTCCCCTTCTAGCTACAAACACTTTGTTCTGAGAAGGTTTGTAAAATATATATCCAAAGGATTTGTAGGGATAACCAATGAACCGACACTTCTCTGCTCTAGGTTCTAGCTTGTCGTTAGTTTTGCGCCGAACGAAGACTTCACAACCCCAGACCTTTATATGTGTTAACGAGGGAAGAGTCTCAGTCCACATTTCAGAGGGTGTCTTTGCAACCTTCTTAGTTGGAACGAGGTTTAAGATATGAGCTGCAGTTTCTAAGGCATAGCCCCAGAACGATATTGGAAGTGTAGCACGACTCATCATGGACCGAACCATATCAAGTAGCGTTCGATTTCTTCTCTCAGCAACACCATTGAGTTGTGGTGTTCTGGGAGGAGATAATTGCGAAACTATTCCACAATCCCTTAGATAGTCGTAGAATTCATGACTCAAGTATTCTCCACCCCTGTCGGACCGGAGCATCTTGATCTTCTTGCCCAGTTGGTTTTCTACTTTGTTTTTGAATCCTTTGAACACTTCAAAGGTGTCCGATTTGTTTTTCATCAAATAGATAAATCCATATCTACTGAAATCGTCAGTAAAGGTAACAAAGTATCTCTCACCGTTTCTCGTGGCAGATCTGAATGGTCCACATACATCTGTGTGGATTAAGTCCAACAGATCCTTACCCCTTTCCATTTTTCCTTTGAAAGGTGCTTTTGTCATCTTGCCTAGTAAGCAAGATTCGCATTCTTCATCAGACTTTAAGCCAAATGGTTCCAAGATCCCGTCCGATTGGAGCTTGGCGATGCGTTTCTTGTTTATGTGGCCAAGACGATGATGCCATAACGACGATTTATCCAATTCACTATTGGAGGAACCAACATTTAGAGTTAAGTTATTATTATTTCTACCAACACAAATCACGCTTTCATACACGCCATTACAAGGAGAGGCTTTAAAATAAAAACAACCATGTTTATAAACCAAAATGAAACCATTATTATTATCAAATTGAAATTCAAAACCATCCTTGTACATTGCATGAAAATAAATAATGTTTCGAGCCATTTCCGGCGAGTAGCAACAATCTAATAACTTTATTGAAAAACCACTACTAAGCACAAGCTCAAAATCTCCAATCTTGGTAACAACGGCAGTCATCCTGTTTCCCATGATCAGATTCAGCTCCCCATGCTTCATCGTCCTACTTCCCTTTAGTCCCTGGAAATTAGAGCAAATGTGAGTACTACATCCCGTATCAAGGACCCAAGAGTTAGAAATCGAAGTACTATGAAGTTCAATTGTAAAAATACCTGAGGTGCCACACCCTTTGACCTTGTTCATTTTCAAGTCCTCCAAATATTTTGGGCAGCTTCTCTTCCAATGGCCCCTTTCTTGACAGTAAAAACATATGGCCTCTTTAGGGTCACTTATGGGCGGTATGTCAGAAGAATCGGTTTTTCTCTTAAGGCCTTTGTTGCGAGGAACAACTTTAGCCTTTCCCTTCCCTTTGGGATGAGAAACTTTCTTCTTCTTACAACCACCTTCCCTAATGGCCAGGACGGGAGCAGTTGAGTGAGCACTTTGGGTCTTACCCATACTTGCTTCAGCAGATCTCAACATGCCATGGAGCTCCATCAAGGTCTTGTCCATATTGTTCATATTGAAGTTCACTATGAACTGTTTATATGCCCCACTAAGAGAGTTTAGCACCATGTCAATGGCAAGCTCTCTTGGGAAATCGACACCTAGATTGCCTAACCTGTCAATGTACGCTTTCATCTTTTGCACATGCGCACATACAGGGGCACCGTCCTGTTGCTTACATTCCACAAGCGATTTTACGACTTGGAACCTTTCTTGCCTCGCTTGCTCCTGAAACATTTCACGAAGCTGCTCATTTAGTTCAAACGCCCCCATGTTCTCGAAACTCTTTTGAAGTTCCGAGGACATGGACGCCAACATGAGACACGCGACTTTTGTGGATTCCGCGAATTGCTTGTTATATTCAGTTACTGCTTCAGGGCTTGCATCATCATTAAGTATAGGAAGATCCTCGTCGAGCAAATATTCTTTGTCTTCGTACCTCAAGGCAATTCTCAAGGCACGAATCCAATCCAAGTAGTTTGGCCCAGTCAGCTTATCTTTACTTAGGATAGAGAGTAACGTAAGGTTGGATGTTGAGTGAGTAGGAGGAGGAGGAGGAATATTTTCAGCCATCTGTAGATATAGTTTTTTTTAGTTAGTTTGATATTTAACCCTTAAAAAATAATTATCCAAAAATATTTAACAAGGCTAGGATCCATATTTTACTCTATGATGCGAAAAGGGATGTTGTAATCACATCACAAGGTTATTTAGGTAAACAAATGCCATTTGTTAATTTCTGTTGGTCCCAAAATGGCTCAACAAGTATTGTAGAAGGGGGGTTGAATACAATACTCAAATTTTTCACAAGTTTTAATTCAATATATTGAAAATCTTTCAATAAGAATTACACATAGAAAACAAAAGATTGTTGCGGAAAAGAACAGTTAAACTATTCTAACAATCTAACACAAAGTAAACTGAAAAACACTTAGAACAAATTGGACACTTAGACACAAGATGCAGTTTCAGTAAGAAAGGAGCTTGCACTTAGTAATCTTCAGAAGCGTGATTTGCATGGAGAGTCTTCACCTCTATTTATAGTCCATGCATCATTTAATGCTTGGAACACTTGTCACTCTTCCATTCATTGTAGAGGTTGACTTCTGAAAAGCTGATATCTCCTTTTTAACTTATCCAAAGAACCAGGAGGACAGTCGTACCAGAAAAAGACCTTATCTGAGAATAGATAAGATGACAAACTGCCACTTTTATCTGACAATAGGATATTGTCTCATAATAAATGATCTTTTCTTTTGTCTTCAGAGAATAAGGCTACCGACCTCCTGTATTGGAAACTGCACCAATTTGAAATCTCACTTCTTTAGAGAAGAGAGATCCTTCACCGAAGTGTAGAATATTTCGGTGCAGTCTTCTCAAATTCCCACCGATCTCTGAACATATATCGGTGGAAATCTTCTTGAACTTCCACCGATTTCTGAAAGCATATCGGTGAAAGTCTTCTTGAGCTTCTCACCGAATTTCTTCAATTCGGTGATGCTTGTCCACCGATAGCACAAGCATATCGGTGGTGGTGTAACTTGTAGAAAGTTGCTGCCGATTTTCTCACTTCCGCAATGAGATAGTCTTCGCACTTGGTTTTGGTTGATCTTCGACTTCACCGAACAATTGATATGAGAGTACAAGTTACACAAAAGAATCCAAAAATATTCTAAGTACCTAAGAGGGTTTAATTGAGTCAATTTCAAATCTGTGAAGACCCAACAATCTCCCCCTATTTGAATTTGATCTCTATTCTTAGAATATTAAAGAGCAAATGAAAATAAGTGCATTTTGACCCTTTTTACTCTTTTGGGTTCTTTTTCACATAGACCTTTCTTTTTCTTTTTTGTTTTTTTTATTTATGTTTGTTTGAGTATATCTATACAGTATATATAAAGCAGGGAAATAAAAGGTATGTACAAAATATAAACAAGAGAAGCACTTTGAATTGCATAAGTCATTCTCATACATTGGTAGGCAAAAGATTATCAAAACTACCGAAAGGTAAAAAGAAAAGACTTACTTCTTTGACGATTGTCGGCGTTTGATCTCATCCATTAAGATTCGGTAGTAGGGTTGAGCTTCGGGGATATGAGGGAACAAGTTGTGGAGGCCTTCAAGAAACATGGTGTCAGCAACAGGAATTTGAGAGAATCTGAAGAAGGCTCGTTTGCCGAAACCATCGTTGAAGTATAGTCCAGGAATCGGTGAAAGACCCAGAGTTGTCGTGGGATATGATGCCGAAGAGGGAAGGGAAAGACTTAAGTTACTTACATTCGGTATCTTTCCTTCCTTTGCCATATCCTTGAAGACAGTGTCGGGGGGATTCTGAACTTTAGGAAGGCACACTTCTTCCTTCAAGGATTGCAGTTTCGATCTTTCATCGGTGGTAAGCACGATGCTATACTTATTTTTGATCTCCTTCATCTTTGCCATTAGATCATCAATATATTTGACAAAGATGTCCTTCTTTGGGTTTGGATTTTTGGCCAAGTGTCGAGAGATTTCGTACCATTCGGGGAGACCGAAGGTTCTGAGTTGGTAGTCTCTCACACTTTTTAAGGAGCCATCTTCCCGATCAATGATAAGCCTGATGTCTTTTGGATTGGATCTGGAGGTTGCGATCTTGACACCTGAGATCGGGGTTCTGTCTGATCGGTGGTGCATCTTCATCTTGTACCATCTAACTTTTTCATTTCTCTCTTGTTCAAATTCACTCAGCACCGATTGCTGTGCCGACACGGCATCGGTGGACTTGGCTTTCTTGGCTTATTCCTCTGCAACCTTTAGAGAGAGGGCCTTGGTATCATCAAGGGATTTTTGGGCTAATCTGGCTTCCTCAATTTCTTGAGGAGTCAGACCAAGATTGGGTTCCTGCGGATGCGATGGAGGTTTAAGCTTGAGTTTGTCTGCATCGGTGGGACGAATCCCATACTTCATCTTTTCTTTCTCTAGTCTTTCTTGTTCGGCCATTTGTTCGGCAGTAAGACGTTTCTTTCCTTTGTCAGCTTCGGCCGCAGAAAGCTTCTCCCCCTCAGTAGTTGACTTGTCTTTCAACTCTTTTTCTTTAGAGAGTTGCTCCCCCTCAATATCGGCGGTTTCTGCGTGGGTTTCGGTGGTTACATGGATGTCATCGGTGAAAGATGGAGGCTTGGGGATGACCGATTGTTTAAGGGATGGTAACTTGGGATGGGTTGTCATTTTCTCCCCCTCAGCACCAGCCATAATCTTCAAACCCATCTGTCGGAAAATGTAGTCGAATTTTTCATGAAGAAAGGAAAGACGATTCGGTACCTCATCAGAGACCATGGTGAAGTCACCGAGATCCATCTCCAGGTGACCGAATTCCAGAAGTTTGGTATTGATATCACGAAGAGAGTTGGCAGTGGCCTGGCCGAAGTCTTGATGAGACTTAGCTTCTTGAAGCAACCTCTGAAGTTCAGAATCCTTGACAGTGGAGGCCGCCTTGAAAGCACCGAAGGAGAAGGCAAGGTCCCCATGAGATCGGGACAAGGAGTCCACCTTGGGAACCAAAGTGGAGATGTCGGTGGTAAGAGGCCTGATAGCATTGGTAATAGCATCTGAAATAATCTATGGCAGCCGAGACTCGATGGTGGACATTCGGGAGCTCGTCATGGCGATCATTGTAAGAGTGGCCTGTTTGAAGGATTCAAATTGGGTGCCGACAAGCCGACACTGTCGAGCACTTTCCTGTAAGTCTTCAATGAGAGAGGGTGCTTGAACAGTTGTTTGACCCCCGATATCCCCAGGAACGATGTAGCGGATGCGAAGGGGATCCTCCGCCGAAATGGGAATGTTGCTGAGATATAACATTTCATCGGGGAATAGCGGTCTCGGTGGCGGAGTGGGAGATCGTCGGGGAGATTCCTGAACCGGGGAGGGTGATCGGCGTGGCGTAGGCGATCTTCGGGGAGAGTGAACCCGGGGGGAACTTCGGGGAGAAGTTTGGTTCACAGGAGACTTCTTCGGTGAGGGGGAAGCGGACTCAATGAGGATCGCTTCGTCAGACGGGGAGGTTCGGGGAGAACCAGTGTCGTCAAAGAGACCTGCAAAGAAGTCATGGGGGGATCTAATGGGGGGAACCCTGATCGGGTTGTGCATCATCATCGATCAAGAAATGACCGGGTGAAAGGGCGTGCAGTGCAAGGTCCAGACTTTCGGAGGGAGGGTCTAGAGATTCGGTGGGAGAAGCAGCATGTTCAGTCAGAGAATGAGTGGGAAGAGGTACATTGAGGGATGCCTTAGGGATAACCAAGTGATCGGTGGTGAACAGAAAAGATGCGGAAGGGGATGACTCACGGACAGGGCCCCGAGATCGTTTTAAACGACTTTTCGGGGGGGACGAAGAGTGCCTCCGCTTAGAAGGTTTTTGGACCGGGGGAGTCACCGATGGGTTAATCGGTGTCATGGTCCTGGAAGCAGCGGCGGAGGTGTCGGCGGCCGATTTCTTCTTCACGCCGACCGACTTTACTCTGGAACGTGGGGAAGAGGTCACAGCAGCAGCAATGACTTCGGGGATATCGGGGTGGTGAAACCCTGGAATTTCAGAATCACCCCATTGAAGCTCTGGAGAGATGGCTAAAGTGATCATACCTCGGCGTAAAGGACGATCGGTGTCTAAAACACCGACGTTGAGAGTTTTGCTGCCGACGATCGGTGGAGCCCAGTCATAAGAGAATCGGGGAGTGCGGGACTTGCGATCTTCGTCCAGGGGCTTTCCAAGTTTGTGATGGATGATCATAGAGATGAATCGGGGATAGGCAACGTGGCACTTATTTGGATGGGAGATTACTTCCACTAATTCGGTGAAGAAATAGTGGGTGAAATCAACCTTGCGTTGAAAGATTAGGGCATGGGCAAGTTTGGTGATGTATGAGGGGGATTGATCATGGCCGCTCGTCTTTCGGGAGAGGCAGTGGATCACATGAGCAAAGAAAAAGTTCCATATACCACCCATGTGACTCCGAAGAAGAGTTCCAGGACCTTTGGAGCTTTTGGAGTTGTCGTCGACCACGTAGCCTATGGCACTAAGAACATCTTCGAGAACGGTATCGGAATGCCAATCGTCATAGGAATCGAAAGCATCGATTTTCAGGGCAGCGCGAACATCATCGACCCCAAAAGTGAGGTCGTGATCATTCTCGTCTTCAGAAAGTATGGATGCATGAATTGCATCATTGGAGGGTCATACACACAGGTGAGCCAGAATTTCCCAACGAGCATTTTGCTCATTTTGAGATTGCAAGTGAAGGCATGAAGAAGGGGAGATCGAGTGAGGAACTTGATCACATGGGTAAATTCAGGATGGGAGGGATCAGGTTCAAATCTGGCAACGTGATTGCATGGGTTGAACTTAAGATCAGTAAAACACGTAGGGAAGATGTTCTTCGAGGACGCCATGGATGAACGAGCTTGAAGAGGAAGCAGGTTTAAGTAAAGAATGGAGACGAGAGAAAGAACGGAAAGAAAAAAAATGAAAGAGGGAAGGCATATATATAAGGTTTTGAAAAGAAGGGGGAATGAAAAAAAATTAAAAGAAAAAATAAAATAAAAAAGGCAATCATGACCACGTTGGAATTCGTGGTCAGAAGTCCGTTTCACGAAACGGGGAGGTGAACAGGTCTGACAGGGCTAGGGTTATAGGGGTGACATATGGATAGGATAGGAATTCGGTGGACATCGGTGAGGAATGTGAGGAGACACTCGGTGGATATCGGTGGGGACCACACAGAGGTATCGGTGATGGAGTCGGTGAGGATTTGAGATGGAGTTGGTGAGGGTTTGCTGGCCGAAGAGATCCACCGAGGCGTTACGACACCGAGAAGGGCAGATGTGCGCATCGAGGGATGAATCACCGAAAAGATCACTTAGGGTAAATCACCGACAAGATTAAGCACCGAGAGATGAATCACCGAAAAGATGACTTAGGGTAAATCACCGACAAGATTAAGCACCGAGAGATGAATCACCGAAAAGATGAAGCACCGAGAGATGAATCCACCGAAAAGTATCAGACTGGTTTTTTTTACCTATTCTAAATATAACATGCCAAGTTCACCGATGAGGAAGGTGAATCTGGCCTCATCCAGAGGTTTAGTAAACAAGTCTGCAAGTTGAAGATCAGTTGGAATAAAATGCAGCTCAATGTCACCTTTGGAGACATGGTCCCTGATGAAATGATATCGGATATCGATGTGTTTGGACCTCGAGTGAAGAACAGGATTGTTTGCAATTGCAATTGCACTTGAATTATCACATAGGATGGGTATCTTGGAGTAGAACTGATTGTAATCTCTCAACTGGTTTTTCATCCATAGAATCTGTGCGCAGCAACTTCCTGCAGCAATATATTCAGCCTCGGCAGTGGATGTTGAGACCGAATTTTGCTTTTTGCTGGACCAGCTCACCAATTTCCCACCAAGAAGTTGACAACTGCATGTTGTGCTTTTTCTATCAATTTTAGAACCTGCAAAGTCAGAATCTGAATACCCCATGAGTTCAAAACCTGAGTCTTTGGGATACCAAAGACCCAGATGCATGGTACCCTTTAGATACCTGAAAATCCGTTTCACAGCATCCAAATGAGATTTCTTTGGATTTTCTTGATAACGGGCACAGAGACAAGTAGCAAACATGATATCTGGTCTGCTAGCAGTTAAATAAAGCAAAGAACCAATCATACCCCTATAATGAGTAACATCCACAGATTCACCATTTAAATCAGCGTCAAGTTTCAAAGGTGGTGCCATGGGAGTTTTCATGGGGGAGGAGTTTTCAAAGCCAAATTTCTTCAGAAGGTCTTTAATGTACTTGCTTTGGTTTATGAAAATTCCTTCTGAAATTTGTTTCACTTGAAGACCTAAGAAAAAAGTTAGCTCCCCCATCATGCTCATCTCATATTCACTTTTCATGAGAGAAGCAAAATCATCACACAGAGACTCATCGGTGGCACCGAAAATAATATCATCCACATAGATTTGAACAAGAATGAGATTACCTGATGTTTGCTTATGGAAGAGAGTGTTATCGATTGTACCTCTCGTATAACCATGCTTGAGTAGAAAGATGGCAAGAGTATCATACCAGGCTCGAGGAGCCTGCTTGAGTCCATACAGAGCTTTGTCAAGTCGGTACACATAGTCTGGGTGTGTAGAATCTTCAAAACCCGGAGGTTGCTTCACATAGACCTCCTCAACTAGTTCTCCATTCAGAAAAGCACTTTTCACATCCATTTGAAATACCCTGAAGTTCTTGTGAGCAGCATGAGCAAGAAAGATCCTGATAGCTTCAAGTCTGGCAACAGGAGCAAATGTTTCATCATAATCAATGCCCTCTTCCTGTCGGTAGCCTTGAGCTACGAGTCTGGCTTTGTTTCTGATGACAGTACCATCTTCATCCATTTTGTTTCTGAAGACCCATTTTGTGCCGATGATTGTTTTCCTTGAAGGTCTAGGCACAAGTCTCCAGACTTTGTTTCTTTGAAATTGGGAGAGTTCTTCTTGCATGGCCGAAACCCAACATGGGTCACTTAGGGCTTCGTCAATCTTTTTAGGTTCAACAAGAGATAGGAAATTCACATAGAGACAGATGTTGCTGGTACCTCTCCTTGTTTGAACACCAGCTTGCTGATCACCGATGATTTGATCAATGGGATGATCTTTGGTCCATTTAAGAGCAGGGGGCATCAGTGAAGGAATAATTGAAGTGGAAGGGAAGTTCGGGGCTGGAGTGTTGGCAGGGTGTAATGAAGGTGGCTCGTCAGAGGGATTATTTGCAGGAAGAGTTTCGGTGATGGGGTTAATTTCGGTGGATGATGGGTAAGGTTCGGTGGGGGCAATTTCGGCAGAGAGGGTTTCAGGTGAAAAAGAAGATGACCCAACTTGATTGTTTGGAACAGAGGAAATATTTGGAGTACAAGGTGTATCGGTGGAGGTTGAAATGGGAGAATTCCCAATGCATGATGATATCCATCTATGTAACTCTTCATCATCATTTGTCAAGGAAGATGATCTTGAATCATCACACTTTACATGGATAGATTCATCAATGCATTCTCTCCGAAGATTGTAAACTCGGTAGGCTTTGGAAGTCAAGGAATATCCCACAAAGATTCCTTCATCTGCCTTAGGATCAAATTTCCCAAGATTTTCCCTGTCATTTAGGATAAAGCACACACAGCCAAAGACATGAAGGAAACCAATGTTTGGATTTCTTCCATGAAAGACTTCATACGGGGTTTTCTCATGTCTTTTTGTTAATACCGACCTGTTTTGAGTGAAACAGGCAGTGTTGACAGCTTCGGCCCAAAAATAGGTTGGCATATTTGCTTCACACAACATAGACCTTGCTGCTTCACAAAGAGTTCTGTTTCTTCTTTCCACAACACCATTTTGTTGTGGAGTTCTGACAGCAGAGAAGTTTTGAGAGATTCCTTTCTCATTGAAGAAGTCTTCTAAACCACTATTTCTGAATTCGGTGCCATTGTCACTTCTTACAGATCTGACCAGCTGACCATTCAGAATTTCATTCTTTTTGACAAAGTTGATGATTTCTTCAGTTGCATCACTTTTGTACCTGAGAAAAGACACCCAAGTATATCTAGAGAATTCATCAACAATAACAAGAATGTACCTTCTTCCTCCTAGACTGGGAGTGCTGACTGGTCCACATAGATCCATATGCAGCATCTGAAGTGGGAGATTAATGGAAGAGCATTGCTTGGTTTTGAAAGAAGATTTGGTGAGCTTCCCTTTTTCACATGCATCACACAGCTTTTCTTTGACGAAGTTCAACTTAGGCATGCCAGTCACCAGCTCTTTGTTTGATAACTTATGAAGGGTTTTGAAGTTAA
This sequence comes from Saussurea involucrata, assembly GCA_033807775.1. Classification (NCBI taxonomy): domain Eukaryota; kingdom Viridiplantae; phylum Streptophyta; class Magnoliopsida; order Asterales; family Asteraceae; genus Saussurea; species Saussurea involucrata. The sequence continues at coordinate 9,813,826 of CM066322.1, read as the reverse complement.
GATGAGACAAACGTTTATGCCACAGCCAGTTTCTTTTGACTGTATCGTCTGACACGAAGCAGACATTTGAAGAGTTGTTTTGACTCATATCAATGATATACACATTATCTAGCCTTCTTCCAGAGAGGACAACCTTCATATTCTTGTCAACAACAGTACATATACGCAGTTCAAAGATGACTTTGTATCCAAGATCACACAGTTGGCTAATACTAAGGAGGTTATGCATGAGACCTTCAACAAATGCCACTTTATTGAAGGTGAGGGTTCCATTCGTGAGAGTTCCATACCCTTTAGTGTGACCTCTGGAGTTGTCCCCAAAGGTTACAGAAAGACTGTTTTCTGACACATAGTTTACAAGAAGATGTTTGTTTCCAGTCATGTGACGTGAGCACCCGCTATCTAAATACCAAACTTGTTGGTGCTCAAAAACCTGCAGACAACATCAAGTCATTTCTTAGGTACCCATTTGGTAATGGGTCCTTTTGGGTTAGAGATGTGAGAGACCTTGGGTTTGGATCTGTCGATTCTTTCCCTTGGGCAGTCCTTAGCAAGATGAAAGGTATCACCACAATTATAACATTTTCGGTAGATGAAAGTTCTTTTGGGTTTTTGTTCCTTTCCTTTTTCCTTTCCAGTTATATCAATCTTAATCTTTGGACCGAAAAGGGGATTGCGAGGACCTCTAAAAAGTTCGGTTCTTGAGGTTGAAGCATGGTCAGGAGTCTTTCTTGAGAAAACTTCGGTCTTTCCCTTTTGGACAAAATCGGTGAAGGATTTTTCCATGGTGTGTTTTTCTTTGAAAGCTTGAGATTTTGAAAGATATGAAGAGTTGTTATCAATGGTTAAATCTTTGAACACATCATGAATGGGTTTAACAGTATCCTTCAAATTTTGCACTTTATGGGTTTGATCAGATGAAGATTCTTTGGCTTTTAAAAACATTCCATATTTTAAGGCTTCACTAAGATCAGCAGAATTTAAAGAAATGGAATCACAAGAGTTTGACTCAGAGTCATCATCCCATGTATCGGTGATGGGAACAAGTGCATGGGAAGATTTTTCAAGCATGGATTTTTCATATCCTAACCCAAACTTGTTATTACCACCGATTTGGTCTTGAAAGATCTGTTCAAGATTCCTTGAAGAATTTGTCCATTTTCTGACAATTTCCTGTTCTTTCTTTAACTTCTTGAACAGTTTATTCTTCTCCTTTTCAATTTCATGATTTATGACTTTTAGATTTTCAAGCTCAGTTTTGATTATCTCAAACTTTCCAAGTTGACACATGAAAGCTTCAAGTTGAGATTTAAGATTTTTAACTTGAGCAGATTTTCTTTTCTTGCTTTCTTTGACATTGTAAAAATCTTGAGTTAAAGATTCATAAGCATTTATCTTTTCAATATCAGTCATGTCATTGAAGGGATGTACCTGAGAGTATGATGATGAGCATTCAGATGAAACTAATGCCATTGGAGACTTTGCCTTTTCTTCTTTCACCTCTTCTGATATGGCCATAAAGCACATATTTTGAGAATCACTGTCAGAGGTTTATTCTTCTTCCCAGTCATGAGCCTCAGCCATTAATCCTTTTCCTTTCCTTTGAGATCCTTCATTTCTTTCCTTTTCCTTCTTGTACTTAGCTTTGTACTTTTCAGCACGTTCCTGATGGGAGAGTGAGGAGGATTGAGAATCCTTTTTGAAATATGATTTATCTTTGGATTTCTCAAATTTGGAAGGATATTTGTCAGAGGACGTAGAATTGACTTTTGACACACGCTTGTTTCTGCACTCAGCAGCAAAGTGTCCTTTCTTACCACAGTTGAAACATTCTTCATTTGTCTTATCAGAAGAAGACATTTTTGTAAGGGATGGTTTTCTGAAACTTCTGGGTTTGTTGAAATTTCGAGATTTATTTTTAAAACCGGCCATCATAGCCATTTCATCAGACATTCGGTCTACCGAAATTTCATCACCTTCATCATCGGCATCACTCAGATATGCCTCCGTTTGGTGAGAGCGGTTGTTCTGATTTTCGGTGTCAGAGTCTGATGAGGGATATGTGATACAAGGAACATTTTGACTTTTCTTGGAACTTTCACAGATAAGAGCTATTGAAGAGCTTTTTATCTCTTTGAAGATGGTTTTCCTATGAAGCTTGGTTTGTTCAAAGTTGAACAGGGTTCCATACAAAACAGTTAAAGGCATGTATTCCAAATCCTTGGTAGTTTTAATGCAAGTGCAAATGTTTTCCCAAAAGTCAGGAAGACAATCCATAAACTTGCATAGAACTTCCTCATTATCATAAACTCTACCTAGTAACTTTAAAATCATTTAAGAGAGAGTTGAAACGGTTATAAAAGCTTGGAAGAGATTCTCCCTTTTCATGGGCAAAGAGCTCATATTTTCGAATGAGGCCAATCTTTTTGCTTTTCTTTACTTCCTCTGTACCCTCATAAAGTACACACAAAGTATTCCACATCTCTTTAGCAGTACCGAAATTAACAAGAGAGTGATAGACTTCATCAGGAAGTGAGAGAGCAATGATTGCTCTAAGCCGAGAATCCAGAGACACCAATCGTTTTTCCTCATCAGTATATTCCTTTGGGTTTTTGAGAATGTAACGACCAGTAGTCTTTGCTTTCTCTGTATCGGAAGGTTCAGAATCATCAGAGTCACTTGACTTATCGACTGTTTCCTTACCCGACCTCTGCTTTTCATAGCGAGCCCAAACTCTCGGGATGATAGGTCCCTCCTTGAGAATGGTTGGATATCTAGTATCCACTCCTTCCATAAATAGCATCATACGGCTTTTCCATAGAGAAAAGTTGTTAGGATTAAACTTGGGAGGTTTTGAAATGGAACCATTTTCAGCAAAATTGTTTTGACCAGTGTTTTCAACAGTTAGGGATGAAGATGAGGCAGCCATTGCGGATCAAGTTTATGAATTAAACTTTCCGCTCTGATACCACTTGTTGGTCCCAAAATGGCTCAACAAGTATTGTAGAAGGGGGGGTTGAATACAATACTCAGATTTTTCACAAGTTTTAATTCAATATATTGAAAATCTTTCAATAAGAATTTTCAATAAGAATTACACATAGAAAACAAAAGATTGTTGCGGAAAAGAACAGTTAAACTATTCTAACAATCTAACACAAAGTAAACTGAAAAACACTTAGAACAAATTGGACACTTAGACACAAGATGCAGTTTCAGTAAGAAAGGAGCTTGCACTTAGTAATCTTCAGAAGCGTGATTTGCATGGAGAGTCTTCACCTCTATTTATAGTCCATGCATCATTTAATGCTTGGAACACTTGTCACTCTTCCATTCATTGTAGAGGTTGACTTTTTGAAAAGCTGATATCTCCTTTTTAACTTATCCAAAGAACCAGGAGGACAGTCGTACCAGAAAAAGACCTTATCTGAGAATAGATAAGATGACAAACTGCCACTTTTATCTGACAATAGGATATTGTCTCATAATAAATGATCTTTTCTTTTGTCTTCAGAGAATAAGGCTACCGACCTCCTGTATTGGAAACTGCACCAATTTGAAATCTCACTTCTTTAGAGAAGAGAGATCCTTCACCGAAGTGTAGAATATTTCGGTGCAGTCTTCTCAAATTCCCACCGATCTCTGAACATATATCGGTGGAAATCTTCTTGAACTTCCACCGATTTCTGAAAGCATATCGGTGAAAGTCTTCTTGAGCTTCTCACCGAATTTCTTCAATTCGGTGATGCTTGTCCACCGATAGCACAAGCATATCGGTGGTGGTGTAACTTGTAGAAAGTTGCTGCCGATTTTCTCACTTCCGCAATGAGATAGTCTTCTCACTTGGTTTCGGTTGATCTTAGACTTCACCGAACAATTGATATGAGAGTACAAGTTACACAAAAGAATCCAAAAATATTCTAAGTACCTAAGAGGGTTTAATTGAGTCAATTTCAAATCTGTGAAGACCCAACAATTTCATTCACTATGAAACTCCTAGGTCTTTTGAGATTCATTGACTTATGTCAATGGCATGTTAATCTCGATTATGCTTATCTTCTATTTGTGACTGGGATTCCGAGGATCACAAACTAGATGGTGAATCGACCATGCAAAAACACATGGACCCCTCGGCTCAAGTACGCTTGAGAATCACGAGCGCCACATCATTTTCGACTATAGTTTCATATTAACGTGCCGGCAAACCGCACACGCTCCGTTAACAAACTATAAGAATATGTGTGTTCTTCTCATGGGTAGCATAAGACTTTCACATTTCTTAGTATATCTAAAACGGGATTTTGGTTTTATACTTCATAGTTAATACTTTTAACTTGTCACATTGACCTATCAAACCTTTTCGGTAATTCCACTAGTCCACACAAGAGGCGGTGAGTATGGTAACGCAGGGCGTTTTAAAAACCATTGACTCATTCGGCAACCATATTATAGGTAATCTCCTTAAACCCCTTTAGAGTGCTTATAGTGAGTACGCCTAATCTCGGTTTGACTATCAATGTATAATTTAATTTTATATATATAACTAAGGTCTAATATATATATAAATTGAATGAAATTTTAAACAATTTAAAATTATGATTATCTAATTAATTCTAATTAACCATGTGAGGACACATTTAATAATTAATATAATCGTTTCCATAATTAATTCCAATTAAACATGTAAAGACACATGCTAATAATTAATATAAATATTTGACATACAATTTATATTCACTATATAAATAATGTTAATATTTATCTTACAATATTATTCAAACTTTAAATGTATCTATATAAGGTAAGAGAATATGTAAGATTATCTATTCAATATTTGCCAAAACTAAATATTTTGTGTTTTTTTTAGGAAAGTTAGGAAACTAGCCAAAAACAATTAGGGTGTAACATTGCATAAAAAAAACGACTACCCTATACCCTTTAGGGATTTCGATAAAACTTAATCGCTAATAATACAAAACATTTTATGCAAGTAAAAAATTTTAGTTTCCAAAAAAATTAGGTTTTGAGGTTATGACCATGAAACCCTAACTTAGGGATTAAGCAATCCAATGGCCGCAAAAATTTTTGAAATCGATTTTTTAACCTGTAACGTCCCAAAACATAACGTAGAATAATTCATAGAGTAAGCATCCGAATACATCAATAGTTTGTCTTTAAATCATCATAAAGCTATACTAAACAAAATTTGCTAGCGGAAGTCTTTAATTCCACGGCCGAGAGCTCTAACTATGGGTAGTGATCAAAAGTTCTGGAGTTACTCTAGCCTCCAAGCATTCTTGTGTCCTCTTATCTAGTTCTTATTAGAAGAACCTGTAGCCCGCTTACCTGAAAATGGTTTAGTTTTGAAAAGCGAGGGTTAGACCAAAAGGTCTAGTGAATTCCCTCCGTAAAACAACATGTATAAACAGTGTCAAATCGTTTCATTGAAAAACATCGTAAATCATCACATAAGGTACTGCACTGTGTAATGGATCACATAACCATCCGCGATCGGGGCCCAAGCAGACTCCCATTTCGCCCTTAAAGGTATCGGGGCCCAAGCAGACTCCCCTCTACCCGCCTAGGAGGGAAACAAATTCCAACCCGTAGGCTCTTCATACATATCCAAGGGATCATCAAAACCCGAGGATCTATCTCTGATCCCACAGTGCAGACCGACATCACGTAACATGCACATACGTTTCATAAAAGCATGTAAAATAAACTCTTACAAAGCATGCCTTACATTCCATCATGTCAAACTTTCTTTTAGCTAAAGGTAAATACATTCATGAGAAATATGCACCTTAGTTTACAAACATTTTATACTTGTTAAGTACCATGATCAGTAAGAAAACATTTAACATTTTTGCGCCGTAAAAAGGGTTAGGGAACTCACCTTGATTGACGTACAACACACTTTTTAAACACCTCCAAGCTACACCAAAAGAACACCTAAGGCAATAGATCCATATCAGATTAACAGATCAGCCCTACTGTCCGGATAACTCTTTCCGGACACAGCTACTTTCCGGACACAACACTGTCCGGACACCTGGACTTTCCAGGTATAACCTAATCGGACGGCCTTAACCGGACACCACCCTTTCCCGGACACGCTATCCGGAGAGTTACGCATCCGGTAACCCCCATAAACTCCTACCCGGACACTTGCAACACGTCCGGGCACCACCGAACATTGGTGTCCGGAAAATACGGCTGTTCGAACTTAAAACGTCTAAAAGTGATCATTAATCCGTTTTTAGCCATTACTTCGATTAGATTAACACAAGGGTCCATCCACCAACCTCAAATACCCCCTTAATCCATTTATAAACTCTTAAATCGGTTTAACAAGACGAAAACCCTTAAAACACATTTCCAAGGAAAAGAGGTGAAAACTCAAAGAAATCCTCATGATCAGTCTTAAGAATTCAAGCCGATTAAAAGGAAGCACTACAACAATTAGAAATACGAATTTAGAATGTATTACCTTGCTAATTCTTCTTGATTCTCCTCTTTCTTGATTTCTTCCCAAGAGCCCTTCTCTTTTTCCTTTTCTCTCTTAGCCGCCAACCCCAAACACCCAAAACTGATTTCTAAGTGAGAATGGAGGCTGCCCTAGGAGTTTGTGCACTTAAATATCTTCACAAATCGACATAAATGGTCCCTTAACTTATCTTTCGTTTCTTCCATTTTGACCACTAAACTCCAAGACTTACTAGAATTTGGGTTGTTACAACACTTCCCCCTTAAAAGAATTTCGTCCCCGGAATTCCTCATTGGAAGAGCTGCGGGTACCTCGACCTCATTTCCGATTCCAACTCCCACGTAGCCTCCGGGCCCTTGTGGTGCCGCCATTGTACCTTTACCAGCTTAGTCTCTTTGTTCCGTGACTTCCTCACCTTAAAATATGTGATGGCTTCGGGTTCTTCCACAAAGTTCAACTTTTCGTCCACCTTAATGTCATTTAACGGAACCATTTTAGTCACGTCGGCTAGACATTTTCTTAGATTAGACACGTGAAACGCATTATGAATACCTTGTAACTCCTCCGGTAGATCCAACCTATACGCCACCTCCCCAATTCGTTCGATAATTTCGAATGGTCCGATGTAACGTGGCCTTAGCTTCCCCCGTTTCCCAAATCGTACCACTCCCTTCCACGGGGACACCTTTAACAACACAAAATCCCCGACCTGGAATTCTATGTCTTTTCTCCTTTTATTCGCATAACTCTTTTGGCGGTCGCGAGCGACCTTCAGTCTCTCACGTACTTGGACTATCTTGTCCGAAGTCAGCTGTACCAATTCTGGTCTGGCTAACTGTCTTTCGCCCACCTCGTTCCAACACAACGGTGTCCGACATTTTCTACCATAGAGTGCCTCAAACGGCGCGGCCTTGATGCTCGAGTGATAGCTATTGTTGTATGCGAACTCGATCAACGGTAGATGCTTCTCCCACGAGCCTTGAAAATCTAAAGCACACGCCCTTAGCATATCTTCCAATGTTTGGATCGTCCTTTCACTCTGACCATCGGTCTGAGGATGATACGCGGTACTCATCTTAATCTGCGAACCCATTTCTCTTTGGAAGCTCCTCCAAAACTTGGAGGTAAATCTGTTATCTCGGTTGGACACTATCGACGATGGCACCCCATGGCGGGTTACGACCTCGTCGATGTACAGCTTTGCTAACTGCTCCAACGAGTAAGATTCTCGTATGGGCAAGAAGTGGGCCGACTTCGTGAGTCGATCCACGATCACCCATAAAGCGTCATAACCCTTTGGAGTCCTAGGCAAATGGGTCACGAAGTCCATCGTGATCTGGTCCCACTTCCACATTGGTATCTCCAACGACTGAAGCTTCCCATACGGTCGTTGATGCTCAATCTTTACTCGCGAACACGTCATACATGTTTCTACAAGATGAGCTACGTCCTTTTTCATTCCCGGCCACCAATAGTCTCGTCGTAGATCTCCGTACATCTTGTTAGTTCCGGGGTGAATCGTGTACTTTGATTTGTGAGCTTCTTCCAGAATTAGCTTTTGGAGTTCTCCGAATTTCGGAACCCAGATCCTCCCATTAAGACATTTAACCCCTTGACCATCTTCCACTAGCGAAGACACTTGCCCTACCATTCTTTCCTTCTTGAGATTTTCGGCTTCGAGCGCTTCAACTTGACATTTCTTTATCTCCGCTAACAAGTTGAATGTCACCTCAGCCCTCATGGCCACAATACTGGGGGTTTCACTTCGTTCCTTACGACTCAAAGCGTCCGCCACTACGTTTGCCTTCCCTGGATGATATTCGATCTTACAATCGTAGTCGGTCAACAATTCAATCCATCTCCTTTGGCGCATATTCAACTCTTTTTGGTCAAAGAGATGACATAAGCTTTTGTGGTCCGTGAAGATCTGGCACTTCGTTCCATACAGGTAATGTCGCCAAATCTTCAAGGCAAAACCACTGCAGCCAATTCTAGATCATCCGTGGGATAACGAGCCTCGTGATCCTTTAACTGCCGGGAGGCATAAGCGATCACCTTACCTCATTGCATAAGTACACAACCCAAACCGAGCTTCGATGCGTCATTGAATACCACGAAATCCTCAGTACTGTCTGGTAACGACAACACCGGAGCGCTGCTCAACATATCTTTTAGCTCTTGAAAGGCCTCCTCTTGCTTCTCCAACCAGGAGAATTTGACATTTTTCGTGGTTAAAGAAGTTAATGGCGTGACAATATGCGAAAAGTCCTTTATGAACTTCCGGTAATAGCCTGCCAGTCCGAGGAAACTTCGGACTTCTGACGGATTCTTAGGTTGCTCCCAGTCTCGGATGGCTTCAATCTTAGCCGGATCAACCATGATCCCTTTCTCAGACACAACGTGCCCGAGAAACTGCACTTCTCTCAGCCAAAATTCGCATTTGGAAAACTTCGCATAAAGCTTCTCTTGCTTTAATAACTCAAGAATCGTCCGAAGGTGACTTTCGTGTTCCCCCTCCGATCTTGAAAAGATCAGGATATCGTCTATGAACACTATCACAAACTGGTCTAAATAGGGTTGGCATACCCTATTCATTAAGTCCATGAATGCTGCCGGGGCGTTGGTTAGCCCGAACGGCATCACCAAGAATTCGTAGTGTCCATACCTGGTCCTGAATGTAGTCTTCAGCACACCCTCCTCCCTCACCTTGAGTTGATGATACCCTGATCTCAGATCAATCTTGGAGAAATAACTGGCTCCTTGTAGCTGATCAAACAGGTCGTCGATTCTCGGTATCAGATACTTGTTCTTGATCGTGACCTTGTTGAGTTCTCGGTAATCTATGCACATTCACATAGTACCGTCCTTCTTCTTCACGAAGAGCACAGGTGCTCCCCACGGAGACGTACTTGGTCTAACAAACCCTTTGTCTAATAACTCCTGCAACTGAGTCATCATCTCTTTCATTTCGGACGACGCCAAACGATAAGGTGCGCGGGCAATTGGTGCAGCTCCGGGCGTCAAATCAATTCTGAACTCGATCTGACGATCCGGAGGTAGACTTGTTAAGTCATCCGGAAATACTTCCGGGTACTCGTTTACTACTCGCACATCACCCACCCCATGCTTCTCTTTCTTGGCGTCCAACACGTACGCCAAGAATCCTTGACACCCTTTCCTCAAACACTTAGTAGCCCTAATCATAGAGATAAGGCTATTCTTTCTATTACGGCGGTCCCCATAAATCACTATGGGATCCCCATTCGGTGATTGGATCCTGATAAGCTTTTTGTTGCAAACGATATTCGCATCATTCGCGGCCAACCAGTCCATACCCAGCACCACATCAAATTCCCCCATTGCCATGGGGTATAACTTCATAGGCACTAACCTCCCTTCTATCTCTATGACACAATCCTCTACCACCTCCTTAACGTACACCAGACTATCATTGGCAGTTTCCACCTCTAGTGCCCTCTCCAAACGTTTAGGCCTCACCCCCAAACATTTCATAAAAACATGCGATACAAAAGAGCGGTTTGCTCCTGAATCAAATAACACCTTGGCACACAGAGAGTTCACTAGAAACGTACCTGCCACAACATCCGAAACTTCCTCCGCCTCATCCGCCGTCATGCGGAATGCTCGTCCCTTCGGACGCGCCAGTTCTGCTCCTTTATCATTTCCTTTCCCACCTTGACACTCTCCATACTGAGTCGATCCACCCTTTTTCAATTGTGGACAGTCATACCGTGTGTGACCAGTAGCTCCACATTGGAAACATGATTTCCCTTTGGGACAGTCCCTTGACATGTGACCGGGCAATCCACACCGGTAACACGAATTGGAACCTATCATGCATTCTCCCCGATGCATCTTGTTACACTTACTACACGGCTTGCCAGTTGAATCTTTGCTAGCACGAGCTTCTGGTCGGAATACCCTTCCCTTCTTAGAGTCATTACTCGGCCCATCCCATTTACGTTTCTCGCCACCCTTCTCAGTCGTCTGGCGGTTCTTTTCCTTTTCAATCAGCTCGGCCGTATTGATTGCCGCCTGAAAGGTAGTGGGGTTTCTCGTCAGAACCAATTCCCGAATACTACTCTTCAACCCATGAATGAATCGTTCCACCCGCCGTTCCTCTGTTGGTACATACAAATCAACTCGGCCGTATTGATTGCCGCCTGAAAGGAAGTATATTCCCGCACCGTCATTCCACCCTGATCCAGACCCAAAAATTCTTCTTCCAACTTTTTCACTGCCGCGAGTGGGCAAAATTGAGTTTTAACCCTGTCCACGAACGATTCCCACAACATCCCCTTAGCCATCGTCGAACCCTTTCCCCCAGTTTCGGCATCCCACCAGTAGACTGCATCAGATTTCAACATTGATAAGGCATACATCACCCTATCCCCATTAGCACACTTACAAGTATCGAACACCAGCTCCATCTCTTTTACCAATTTCATTGCCATAACCGGATCACACTCGCCCTTGAAAGTAGGGGGCTTGCATGAGGCAAAGGCCTTGTAACTACATCCCTTAGCTGCTGACTCATTCACCACCAGAGAAACTGCTTTCGAGTGCCTCCCAGTACCAGTCTCTACCGGGCTTGACAGTTCCAGACTTTCCCTGTTCTCACTCGCCTCTTTGCTCCCCGAGGCTGACTCATTTTGCTTAGTAAAGAGGGTTTGTAGAGTCTCCTGGATTTTACCAAGCTCAGCAGCCAAATTCTCTCGAGTGACAAATGTGGATCCCCGGCCTCGACCACGTCCCCTTGTCACGTTTCCTCTTCTTACAGTAGCCGAACTCTCTTGGACAGAGTCTTCTTGGTTGACGAAGATTTCCACACTCCTGGTCCTTCCACGACCCCTTCCGCAGCCTCTTCCGCGACCCCTTCCGCGGTTAACCGGTCCATTCTCTAGGACCTCTTCCTCCTGATTCCTTGGTACTGCAGGTACCGACTTACTCCTCAAATTCCTTCCAGCCATTTCGCAAATACTGAAAGAAAAATAACCATTAACCCTTGTCGGACATGACATCACAAATTGCTATGTAAGGTAATCTTAAGCACGCACATGTACCTGTAAGTTCGTAATTACACTGGCCAGGTGTAATCCCAAACTTACCTTACACGTTTGTCCTTGGCACCTTATTCCTAAGCGCATTAATAGTGATCGTTCCTAGAGGCAATCCTATGTCTCGGCTGTGTTCCTCATCCTACAGTTTAAGTTTAGGACCCATTGGTCACCTAAGTCCCTTAAACTAAGGCTCTGATACCATTTGTAACATCCCAAAACATAACGTAAATTCATAGAGTAAGCATCCGAATACATCAATAGTTTGTCTTTAAATCATCATAAAGCTATACTAAACAAAATTTGCTAGCGGAAGTCTTTAATTCCACGGCCGAGAGCTCTAACTATGGGTAGTGATCAAAAGTTCTGGAGTTACTCTAGCCTCCAAGCATTCTTCTGTCCTCTTACCTAGTTCTTATTAAAAGAACCTGTAGCCCGATTACCTGAAAATGGTTTAGTTTTGAAAAGCGAGGGTTAGACCAAAAGGTCTAGTGAATTCCCTCCGTAAAACAACATGTATAAACAGTGTGAAATCGTTTCATTGGAAAACATCGTAAATCATCACATAAGGTACTGCACTGTGTAATGGATCACATAACCATCCGCGATCGGGGCCCAAGCAGACTCCCCTTTCGCCCTTAAAGGTATCGGGGCCCAAGCAGACTCCCCTCTACCCGCCTAAGAAGGAAACAAATTCCAACCCGTAGGCTCTTCATACATATCCAAGGGATCATCAAAACCCGAGGATCTATCTCTGATCCCACAGTGCAGACCGACATCACGTAGCATGCACATACGTTGCATAAAAGCATGTAAAATAAACTCTTACAAAGCATGCATTACATTCCGTCATGTCAAACTTTCTTTTAGCTATAGGTAAATACATTCATGAGAAATATGCACCTTAGTTTACAAACATTTTATACTTGTTAAGTACCGTGATCAGTAAGAAAACATTTGACATTTTTGCGCCGTAAAAAGGGTTAGGGAACTCACCTTGATTGACGTACAACGCACTTTTTAAACACCTCCAAGCTAGACCAAAAGAACACCTAAGGCAATAGATCCATATCAGATTAACAGATCAGCCCTACTGTCCGGATAACTCTTTCCGGACACAACTACTTTCCGGACACAACACTGTCCGGACACCAATCCGGACACCTGGACTTTCTGGGTATAACCTAATCGGACGGCCTTAACCGGACACCACCCTTTCCCGGACACGCTATCCCGAGAGTTACGCATCCGGTAACCCCCATAAACTCCTACTCGGACACTTGCAACACGTCCGGGCACCACCGAACATTGGTGTCCGGAAACTACGGTTGTTCGAACTTAAAACGTCTAAAAGTGATCATTAATCCGTTTTTAGCTATTACTTCGATTAGATTAACACAAGGGTCCATCCACCAACCTCAAATACCCCCCTAATCCATTTATAAACTCTTAAATCGGTTTAACAAGACGAAAACCCTTAAAACACATTTCCAAGGAAAAGAGGTGAAAACTCAAAGAAATCCTCATGACCAGTCTTAAGAATTCAAGCCGATTAAAAGGAAGCACTACAACAATTAGAAATACGAATTTAGAATGTATTACCTTGCTAATTCTTCTTGATTCTCCTCTTTCTTGATTTCTTCCCAAGAACCCTTCTCTTCTTCCTTTTCTCTCTTAGCCGCCAACCCCAAACACCCAAAACTGATTTCTAAGTGAGAATGGAGGCTGCCCTAGGAGTTTGTGCACTTAAATATCTTCACAAATCGACAGAAATGGTCCCTTAACTTATCTTTCGTTTCTTCCATTTTGACCACTAAACTCCAAGACTTACTAGAATTTGGGTTGTTACATAACCTCAAACCCTAAATTTCGAAAACCCTAAACCAACACAAACAGTTTTGCAAATCAAATTGAAACTACTTTTGAGCTAATATCTAAGAACTATGGCTCTGATACCACTGAAAGGTTTTGAGCAAACTTACAACCACATGATATAGGCAAAGGAAGCATATTTAAAATATCATCTATGGCAATACAAACTAACAACCTATAAGGATACATATGTTCTAGATAATTAACTACAAAAGAATGAACCAAGAATACTTACTTGTTTATTGTGATTGTCGAAAACCACAATGATGAATCAAACATTTGATCTCGCTTATTGGATGTCAAGGACCAATAGTATGAATCCCTCTAGTGGCTCACACTTAAGAACACCAAATACCAACAATCAAGAAGAGGCTTAAACCCTAAACCCTTATTAGGGTTTACGATTTGGGAGAGAGAGAGAGAGAGAGGGGAGGTCGACGGCCACCCGAGAGAGATAGAAAAAAACCAACTAGGGTTTGACCCTTAGCAGTTTATTTATAACCCCTCTTCTGCTTCTCGACCAAGTTATCTCTATTTTACAACTAGCCCCCTTGAACCGATAAGCTTGTTAAAACTATTTTAACCAATTATCATTTAGTCCCTGTACTTTATATAATTAATCTAATTAATTATATTGTAGCTTATAATTAATTTATCATCAAATGAAAAATTAATAAACTAAATGCTTTAACTCCCTTTTATTCTTCTGATTGTTTATTTGGGTCTTAAGGGCAATCCAAAAGGACCCTGCTATTATTAGAAATATTACTAATAGTTAATGACTCTGGACACTATATCCAACATCTATAATGTTAGTCATATCAAATATTATAGACAACCGATATTGTTAAGTCAAAATGGTTATAATTTCGTTTCCCAAGTCCAATTCACATGAAAAACGTTGTTATGGTTAGGAGTGTTTAAAAATCTGACCAACCTGGTCAACTTAGCCTAGACAGAAACCATTTGATATCTAATCGAGTTGTAAAAAAGTTTTTAAAAATATAAAATATAAAAAAGAAAAGTCTTCTCTATAGATCAATTCAAAATATAAAAAACAAATTATTCAATTTAATATGGATCAGCGAAGTATAAGCAGATCAACACTTCTTTCTTATCCTTAGCTAAGCAAGACCCTTCATTTTCAACGACTACACTATTTTAAAAACTTTTGGAGATTTGGAAGACTTTACTCCAATAATTGTTACTAAACTCTCCGTTATAATAAATGAAAATTCTATAAATCTAATAGAATAAAGAGAAGATTGCTTGAAATTTTTACTTAAAAAATAATCAATATATCAATATATATATATATATATTAAAAGAGAAAACCACCATGTATGATGTGGCATAATGTGGTTTGAGTATTCATCAAAACTTGAAATATGGTGTGTTTTGGCTATCCCACATTGGTGAGAAAAAGAAAGTTTTAAAGAGTGAAATGTGTATAAAAATTGAGGAGATCATTCTTTTGTAGCAAATGATAGTTATGGCCCACCTTAGTAAACCTTTTGTTGGCAAAAAAAACTTTGTTTGCAAAAAAAGCTTTGTTTATATATATCAAATCTTGAAATGTGGTGTGTTTTGGCTATCCCACATTGGTGAGAAAAAAATGTTTAAAATAGTGAAATGTGCATAAGAAATGAGGAGATCATTCCTTTGTAGCAAGTGATAGTGTTGGCCTACATTAGTAAACCTTTTGTTGGCAAAAAGCTTTGTTTGCAAAAAAAAGTTTTTTTTATATACATCAAATCTTGAAATGTGGTGTGTTTTGGCTATCCCACATTGGTAAGAAAAAGAAAGTTTGAAAGAATGAAATGTGTATAAGAAATGTGGAGCTCATTCTTTTGTAGTAAGTCATAGTCTTGGCCCACATTAGTAAACTTTTTTTTGGCAAAAAAAAAAAGTTGTCTTTATGTAATAAATTGTTAAAACAATGTCTTTTTGGTAAATAAATTCTATATACACAAAAATTTGTTAAAAAAACAACCAAGAATGATTGTATAAAAATACAACTAAAATTGACATTATAAAGTTTGTGTATTTCTTAAATCTTGAAATGTGGTTGAGTTTCCATATCCCACATTGGTGGGAATAAGATAATCAAGCACTAAATATATATATATATATATATATATATATATATATATATATATATATATAGGGTTGGGTTCAAATGAGGAGCGCATCAAAACGTGAGAACGTGAGGAGCACCGCCCATGTACAAAATCACATGTGATTCACAACACAAACCGCGCGTGTCCGCAAACCGCGGGACAAACCGCGCGTGTCCCAAATGTTAATCACATATGATTTTTAGTCCTTGTGTTGTGAATCACATGTGATTTTGTACATGGGCGGTGCTCCTCACGCTTCTCACATTTTGATGCGCTCCTCACGTGAACCTTCCTCTCTCTCTCTCTCTATATATATATATATATATATATATATGATAAAAGAAAACTAAGGGGTATTGAGGTGGCATCATGAAAATAGAGTATTGGGGTATATATTGGTGAATTTTGGTTGGGTTTGAGATATCCCACATTGGTGAGAGATAGAAAGATTGGAGTATAGTATGTATAAAAAAGAATGATAGAATGTCATTGTGTCAATTCATGGGGTTTGCGTCATGGGTTATCTTATTTAGATGACCCTATTTATGCAAAACAAAACATCATCAATATATATATACTAAAAGAAGAACCAAGAGGTACTGACGTGACATCAAGATAATAGAATATTGGGGTATTGGTGAATTTTGGTTGAGTTTGAGATATCCCACATTGGTGAGAGATAGAAAGATTGAAATATAGTGGTATGTATAAAAAAAATGATAGGATGCTATTGTGTCAATTCATGAGGTTTGTGTCATGAGTTATCTTATTTAGATGACCCTATTTATGCAAAACAAATCTTATTATAAAAATCGATATATATATATATATATATATGGAGAGGTTCAAATGAGAAATGCAAATATTTTGGCCATTTATTCGGTCAAGATCGACGGCTTTGACCGAGAAGTAGCGGATAATTCCTCGTGTGGTCTGCGCGTGGTCTACACAAGATAGAGGGGTAGTTTCGTAAAAAATACGCGGGACGAGTTCATATATGAACCTTTGTGTTCATATATGAACCTTTGTAATTCACGTATAAACTCTTTTTAACTAATTCATATATGAACCTTTGTGATTCATATATGAATCAGTTAATTTGTTCATATAAGAAGTGGTTAAAAAAAATTCATATATGAATCACAAAGGTTCATATATGAACACAAAGATTCATATATGAATCAGTTAATTGGTTCAACTGATTCATATATGAACCTACAGTTAATTAGTTTCATATATGAAATACAAAGGTTCATATATGAATCACAAGATTCATATATGAATTAGTTATAAAGAGTTCATATGTGAATTACAAAGGTTCATATGTGAATCACACAGGTTCATAAATGAACTCATCCCGTATTTTTTGTAAAAGTTACGAAATTGTCCTTCTATTTTTGGAACAGCCACAACTTTTGACCAGTCAAAGCCGCAACTTTTGACCAATTATAACCGATCTTGATCGAATAAATGGCTAAGACCACTTCTCTATTTCTCAAAATATTTGCACTTCTCATTTGAACCTAAGGCTATATATATATATATATATATATATATATATATATATATTAAAGGAAAATCCACTAAGAATGATGTGGCACATTGTTAGAGTAGGATTTGCCTAAAGAAATTTTCTCATTGTTTTGAATTTTTTAAATATTGAATAAGTTAAAGACTATACTACCCCTAACTGAAAAACGTGTATTTCATTATAAGAATGTTTTTTGGTAATTTCATTTCCACTTTAATTAACTTTAACTTTCAAACTACACAACTTCCTAGAGATATTCATTATAGTCTTTTCATATTTCCATCATCTAATTAAGAAAAAACCTACAATAAATGATGTGACATATTGTTACAAGATGATTCTTTATAAATATAATTAAGTTAAAGAAGTTATAAATGTTAGTTAAGTTAACGATTTTTCTACCCGTGAATAAAAAATGTGTATTTCATTATTCTCTCCAAAATGATAACAAAATTTCGAAACCAAAGACGTCTTCAATTGAGAAACTCGCATTAATAGTTCACATATATCTAAACATAAAATATGAAGTTTCTTAGATGACATTTTGTGGAAGAGTTATTTCATAATTCATTTTTCTGAAAATTTTAGATTTTTTAACTTATTTTTATGGTTATATTA
Organism: Saussurea involucrata; assembly: GCA_033807775.1. Taxonomy (NCBI): domain Eukaryota; kingdom Viridiplantae; phylum Streptophyta; class Magnoliopsida; order Asterales; family Asteraceae; genus Saussurea; species Saussurea involucrata. Next base: position 9,796,117 of record CM066322.1, on the reverse strand, counting down.
ATTGTCTTTTATTAACTCATAAATGCCCTAGACTTTTCGGTTTTCTATTCCATTTTTATCCCGTCTATATATTATATCTCATTTAACATTTTATCTTTTGTTTTACTGAATCATCCATCATATTGCAAACTATACAATCGAATGTATAATGAAGATAGAAGGATTTTTTCATTTATTTTACCGAATTCTCCATCATATTGCAAACTACACAACCGAATGTCTCATCAAGATGGAAGCAACATTTTATGGTTTATTTGATGTTTTTATGTGAGTTATTTGATGTTATTGATGTGTTTTGTTTTTTTTGTAGAATTTTTATCGTGAAACATTTATTCTTCCTCTATAAAATCCATGTAAGAGTTGTTATATTTTATTTTATGATTTGTCCCGGTTATATATTGTTGATAAATGTTTTTATTCCATGTTATTATATTTGTTAATTATTGTTACGTCTATTGTTCTGTGTGATATGTCGTATTTATGTGTCTCTAAATAGTTTTTTTATTGTTCATACTGAATGTTATATAACCATAAGTTTTTTCTGGTAACAAATAATACATTATATTTTATGATTTGTGTGAGTTGTTATTGATGAATGTTTTTTTTCAAAATTTCTTCTTTATTATTATATTTTATTCAGTATGGTTTTTCATCCCTCATTTTTCGAAAGTTATTTATGTTATATGTGTATTACTTTTTATGTACCATTTTATTTTGCATAACTTTGTTTTACTAATATTGTTGTAGTTATTCAAGTTTTATTTTTTTGTTTCTTGACAACAATTGTAATTATTATGTGAAAACCTCTTCATAATATGTTAATAATTAAGTTGTAAAACAAACATTATTAGCTAAATTGGAAGACTAATTTTGTGTACACTCAGCGTAACAGTTAATATTCCACATATGATTGAAACTAACCACCTTCGTACAAATTTTAACTTTAATGTCAAATCATTATTTTGCAACAAATAAAAGTGTATGACATTCTATTTGTTACAAGAAACAATATCAATGCAAATATATAATTTACATCTAAACAACCCACTAAATTTATTGTCTTATACTACATCTAATTAGTTGCCATTTATCAAATTGCATTTTATCTTAACTTAATACGGGCTTTCTAACAATATTTTTTTGCCGCCGTCCAACATGAATATATAAATGAAGGTTATAAGGTATTAACATGACATAATGAAAACTTATTATCCTCAAATCAATATTGTAAATAAGCTTGGGTTATCCCACGTTGATAAGAAATAGAAATATTAGAAAATGTAGTTGTGTATATGAAAGGAGAACGATAGCTTGAAAATCAGTATCGGATTCTTCACAAATAATCAGAAATATTAATTTATTTAATAACTACCACTTTTCTTATACAACTGCAATTACAATAAAAAAAATGGAAATAACTATTTACTAGAGTTCTTAACACACTAATAGTTGTCATGTTATTTTTTGGTTAAGAAATTACTTTTGGTAAAACAACACTTCTTACATAGTACTTTTATGTATGGAGAATAAGCTGAAGAATCACTATTATGCACGTGCTAATTTGGTTAGAGTTTAGAGTTTAGAGTTATACTTACGATGAGTAGACACACCTATCATGTTGGACTCAACTTTACATATTGAGTTTTATCTAAAATACTCATCCTTTTCATGTTTTTTTTGAAACGAATCACAATATTCATTGCTACTTTTTGTCGTGTTTAACATCTAATGTCATAGACTCTAAAATTGGATAAAATATACAACTAAAAGAATTATAATTTCACACCATAACCAACTTATATATGTAATTTTGATCATAAGATTTCGTTACCGTGCAACGTGCGGTGTCACACCTAGTATATATATTAATAGAAAAACCAAGTGGTATTGAGTTGGCAGTATGAGAATAGAGTATTGGGGTAATGGTGAATTTTGGTTGAGTTTGAGATCTCACATTGGTGGGAGATAGAAAGATAAAGAATGATAGGATGTCATTGGGTCAACTCATGGGGTTTGCGTCATGGGTAATCTTATTTAGATGACACTATTTATGCAAAACAAATCTTATTATAAAAACGTTAAAAAATTGTTGTGCTTGAAAATTTTGAATTATGAAGTGACAATAAGAAATGAAAGATGGATGTTTTATGTAAACTATGTGGTTGACTCAATTTAGTTTACCCTATTTTGCATAATCTCATATTGGTTTGCAGATACAAGTTTTGAAAGATGAAGTGATTATAAGAAAGGAGGGGTGGATGTATTTGTGTCAACTCATGTGCTTGACCCAATTTAGCTTACCTTATTTTGCAAATGCATTTTGAGATGACACTATGAGAATTAAGTATTCTCAAATGGTGGATTGTGGTTGAATTTAAGTTGTCTCACATTGGTAAAAAAATTGAAAGACTGGAACAAATAAGTGGGTATAAGAAAAGAAGATGAGAGGTTTTTGTGTCAAGACATTGAGTTGTCATAATTTAGTGATTTTTTTGAAAAATATGTAAAAATCAAAACCGAGGATGAGGATTTGGCAACATCAAATTTGAGTAATCCTCAAATCTTGAAATGTGGTTTAGTTTCATCATCCCACATTGGTGAGAAGATCAAAGTTTTGAAGTAGAAAATGACTATATATATAAAAAAAATTAAAAAAATGTTTTTGTGTTAACTAATAAAGTTATCTCATTTTTATTTAATGCAACTCATAGGCTTGACTAATTTTAGTCAAACCATTTTTTGGAAGAAAAATAAAATTTTCAAACCCTTCGTAACAACAATAATGATAGGGTTGTGTGACATGTCGTTTGAGTTGAAAATAGCATAACAAAGTTGTTACCGATACATATGAAACTCTTCCCACCAACACATTTTATCAATATATAAAAATGAAGCACTTATGGAAATAAATTCTTCATTTTAAAGTGTATCTTATTAATAAACAAATAAAGAATTACGTTTTATGCTAACTACGACAATTATTTATTTAAAATACTTATCACTATCGCACAACGCGCGAGACCCATACTAGTGGTGATATTGTAACACCCCATATTTTCATCTCTTGTGATTTTAGAATAAAATGGGTTGTCTGGTGGCCAAAGTGTGAAAACTTAAAACTTAAGTGTTCTAAGTGTGAAATCAAGAGTTTGAATATGTTAAAAACCCCTAAAGCCCTTTTCATTTTGTTCATCGACGGCTGGAGTATGGAGAGGAGGTGAAGTGAAGAGCAAATCCAAAGTAGAGGGTGAGGAAGAAGAATGGCATCAAGAACCTTGAAGACTTCATCTTCTAGGTATGGTTTCTACTCCATTTCCTCATCTTCTTGCTTGATTTTGGTGAGAGTTGTGTTTGGTATCCTTTGAGTAAATCTCTGAGAAGTCTTAAGCTTGTTCTTTGATGATTGATGAGTTTCTTAATGATTTACAAACTTTTCTTTGGGAATCATCCATCATTTCAATGGTAGAGTTGGGTTTTGTCAAGAATATGATTTTGGGGTTTAAAGGATGAATCATTAGTTGGGTTTTGGTTAGATCTTATTAGATAAATGATGTTTGGTAATTGTGGGGAAAGGTTTAGAACATTCATTATTTCATTTTGGAGGCTTAAAATCGATTTGGGATGAGTTGGGGTTGAGAAAGAGAGAGATTTCGGACTGAAATTGTTGTGCAAAGTTTGGGAAAAACGAACAGGAAGTTACGCGGTTTTCCACGCGGTTTGCAAACCACGTGGAAAGTGGCGTAAGTCCCTGATTTGTGTACCTTCTTCGGTTCGCTTCGGGTTTCGGGTCTAGAATCGAGGCACCGTTTGGGGGTTTGTTTTAGGGGCTTAGTGGGGATGTTTTGGGATGTAATTAGGTGGTTTAACACCATTCTTATGACGTCCAATTCAGGTGTTTGGTTTAAACTAAAGTGGGTTTCGGAGCGTGTGTCGATGTGCGAATGCTAAGGTGAGTTCCCTTAACCCCTTTTTTGATGCAAATGCAATTTTTTGCTAAAGATTTCGTATCTGGATTTGGTTTGAGCATGATGACATGATTAAACGTTTTAGTAAAGGTTTCTTAACTGATTATGGTTACGAGCATGATGACATGTTTAAACGTTTTGAAAGGTTTTATTGTACATAACATGGGAATGTTTACAAATACATGCAAGTTATTTATACGTTCATTCATGCGTAAATGTTGATAGCATATGCTTGTGATGAGGTTGTAAATGTGGGGAGTCGGGTTTGCACAGTGTGTCGGCACGGATGTTTGCCGTACCCGGCTTTGTAGGGTGTTTGCCGTACCCGGCTTTGTAGGGTGAATGCCGTACCCGACTTTGTAGGGTGAATGTCGTACCCGGCTTTGTAGGGTGAATGCCGTACCTGGCTTAGTAAGGTGATGAAAGTTGCGACCACTGTGCAATACCCTTATGTGGAGTCGAGCATTTAAACTGAATTTTCGTTTATTGTTATAATGGTTAAATGTTTTATACTACTGTGTATATGGAGCTGTTTTAAAGAGGGAATTCACTAGACCTCATGGTCTAACCCTCACTTTTCAAAAACTAAAACCATTTTCAGGTGATAGTCGTGTTTGGGATTTCATCTGGCGATGATGGAAGGGTGTGGCGTTGTTGAAGAGCTAGAGTCTAGCGAAGACTGTAGATTTCGACAGGCTTCCTGTAGCATCTCAGTTGTGGGTGTGTTATCCGCTGCGAACTTAGAGTATAAGTAGCATTATATGTATACTTTGGGACCAATTTTGGTTGAAATGTTACAAGTTTTATTTTAGTGAAATTGGGTTGTTACAAATGGTATCAGAGCCATAGTTTAAGGGATTTAGGTGACCGGATGGGCCTAAACTTAAACTGTGGAGTAGAGTGGGACACAACTGAGATATAGGAAGCCATTAGGGAAGATCTTAATCATAGGATATCTTGACAATGGTAGTGAGAACTCTCATGTAAGGTAAATTCAAATAGCATCTAGCCAATGCTATTGTGGTTTTACAGGTGCATGGGTGTAATCAATCTCTATTGTCGGGATGAGTGGTGAGTGTGGCAGTATGTAGAAGGTTCTAACCTTGTAATTGATAGCAAAGAGTTGATGTGTCGGGGGGATCCCTCGTGATGTGATGGTTGTAACTCCTAGAAGAAGCGTTGCCTGGAATGTTAATGAGCTGTCTAAAGGTAAACTCTCTGGGATAGGAAGTGAGAAGTATGTTGGCATCTTGAAAACCTTCAATTCAAGATCGAGTGAGGGAATCTAATCTTGGATTCCTTAGTCAAACGGTTTAGTGGCAAGGTTAACGAAGGAAAGAGATCAGTGTTGTTTTGAGGTACGTATGAGAATAGAAGGTGAGCTAAGTGGTCGATTGAAAAACCATGTTGAGGGGTCGATCAGGTGGGTTGTGAAGCTCTTGTACTCGAGTTGAAGTAAAAGTAAGAAAGCGGATGTTGGTCATAGTATGGTGTCAGTGAAGAGTTGAAGTGAGCGCAACGGTTGACTTGGTTAGAGTAAATAGCCTTCAATTGCATGTTGAGTTCTTGTATTATGTCATTAAACGTATTATACAAGTCCTTTCATGTTGAAAGCATGTACGGGCATGACAGGTTTTCTTGTTTTGGGAAATGAGTTGACGCTCGCAAGTGTGTATATTTTTTTAAAAAAAAAAGGTAAAGGACAAATTTGTTTTTACTATACGATAAAGCTTTGAACTTAGAGATCTACGAATTATTTCACGCTTTTATTTGTGGAAGAAAACCTTCGTTACGAAAATATTGAAAACATTTTATTGCAAGGTTTGCTTTACAAACAAAAAGAAGTATTGACTCGTTATTATTATATGAACGAGTGTTGGAGTTGACAAACCCACTTTGGGTAAGTGTTTTCATTTGAAAATTTTCTAGTCGTATGTGAAAGGGTCTCATTGGAGACAACCGTGGGGTCGGCATCGATTTGGATGGACAAGGTTATGAATTATCGTAAGAGTGCCTACGAACGATTCTTACGATCGTTGTGTTTTACTATTCGTCTTGAGTGGTGTTGTTTCATGAATACTCAAGCTTGTTTTATGATTTTGTACCTATTGTGTTTTAAAAGAGTGTGAAATGATTTCAATCGTTGTGTCATTGTGCATGAAGGCTATGAACTCGCTAGGTCGGGAAGGGTATTACGATTGTGGTTGAGGAAAGGCTTTGGGAGTGGAATTGTTAGTTGAATAATATGTGGTCGAGTTATGACCTTAGTGTTGCCGTTAGAAGAGGTGGGTGAATACCGGGAGTCTCGGGCAGTGAAATTGGGAATGTCGGTATGATTGTAGTTTGAGCTATTGCTTGGTTATGTGAGAATAGTTTTAATTGCGGTGAAAGTTGAAATGGTTAGAGTGTTTCTGTTGGTGTAATGGTAATAAGTAGCGTTACGTTACTTGAGGTAATGTTATCGGTTTTGAGTTGGAGTACTGAGATGGTTTGATAATTAGATCTTGCGTTAAGAAAGATCTTGTGTTTGTTTTCTCTCAAGTGGGAACGGTGGGGTATAAGTTGGTTATAATGCGTAGGACGAAGTGGGTTCTGTTAGGAATCCTAGATTGGAAGGAAGGAATGGAATCATCATCATGTAGTCCATTGATGGGGGGGGGGGGGGGGGGTTTCGACTGTTTGGCATGTCTCAAGTTGGAGGTTTTGTCAGGAAATTGAAACGTGAGAAATGAACCATTGTGTGTGAACGAATGAGGTCATCCAAGAATGTGTAAATGATATGGTGTAGGAACACCTAGTGAGGGCATTAGGAGAACGGAAGATCACCAATGTGGATGTGATGTCCATTGAGGTTTTGATGATTCGATTGTGCGTAAGATGTCTAGCACAGCTGAAACACCCTAGAAACAGGGTCAATTTAAACCTTAAAATTTCCACAAGTTATGATCAAAAACTTTCAAACTTATATAACCTGAGGATCAAATGTAAGGTTTCTATATACAATAACATTACTTAAATAACCTATTAATCTAATCATAATACAACGATCAGATTAATCCAGTTATCTAAACAACCGTCCCAAAAGCATCAAAGAATATCTAGATCCTCCGGTATCTCTAAGTCTGAATCTTCCCAAAAGTTCTCGTCTCTCATTCCCGTTACTTCCCGGAGCTTGTACCTGGTAAGAAGATTCAACTTGAAACATTAGGCTTTCGCCTAGTGAGAATACTCAAATCAAAATAAAATTTAATAATTAAAACATGAACAGATAACTCAAACCTGTTCTCACCCATCTTACCGTACGACAACTCCTTTCCAAATCGGGGAATCTACCCCACTCCCATTCCTATGACTAACTCATTTAATCGTAACAACAGAATAAGAGTTAACTCTGAATCATTCTAGATTCACAATCAATATCCACACACAAGAAATTACAAGTCAAAACTTGCCTATTTCTTAATCAGGAAGTAGAGATTACAAATTTCTTTATGCCTACCTCTAATCTTCCTCTCATCACAGGGAAATCTCCGATCTTCCCGAAAACAATGGAAATCTCTGATCTTCCATAAATCGAAATGGGAATTACAAATCAAAATCTGCCTATTCCACATTCCACCTCTGCATCAATGGTCCCAATGGGATTATAATATCGCGATACTCAATCGGGACTCACGATGGTTCGAGGTTCACCCAATTACCAAAATTACACCCCTTTGGTCTATGGCGAGTAATCGGTTCCCATTATACCGTACTCAAGTGCCCCCGAAGACCGGGTGCCTATTTTAGTAAAAGCACATAATATAATATAATCGATACTACTATATGCGGCCAGCATAGAATGTATCATTTCTCTGAACATATACTATATATAAAATAAAGAATATTATTATCTCCTCATCTCAATCTCTTTATTATCCCTTCTCTGAAATCTAAATACGGGGATCACCATCTCAATTGTTATCTATATTTTTGAACTCATAGATAGGCCTTTATAATATATCTTAATTTGGCTTCTCAATCACATTTAGAGTTTAAAATCATCTAACATATTGCATATAGCATATAATCATGCTCATTATAAGGAATATGAATAATTCCTGTTCATCAACTTCTTAACTATCCCCTCATAGTAATTTAACACGAGAGTTAATATATATATCAGTTGTTAATCTATATTTTTGAACTCATGGATGGATCTTTATAGTTTATCTCAATAAAGCTTCAAATCATATTTAGAGTTCATAACCACATAGTAATTTCATGTAGTAGATAATCAAACTTAGCATGCAAGATTAATAATAAATACTAGTTCATCAATTTCATATATAACTCATCTTGGAAACTTTAACATGGTAACCAACATAACACAACTTTTAATCGCCCTCTTGGCTTATCTCTAATTTAATCAAATCCACATAACATATTCATGCATACATATAAAACATCTAATTCGAGATTAATTACTGAATTTTAAAGAGAGTTGAATAAACTCACCTGATGCGTTATCACTCCTTTTAGTCCTTTTTAACTCGTAAGGCTCATTTCTTCACAAAACAGAACCCTCTACAACTGAAAATCCTTAATTTCTAAAAATTACATCTCAAGTCGCAATGGACTGAAGTCGTAGTCAACTATTGCGATTCCAATTCCAGATCGCAACCAACTGTTGCGATTCCACCCCAAGTCGCAACTCATCATTGCGATTCCACCTCAAGTCGCAATCCACGGTTGCGACTACAGTACCAAGTCGCAATCAACGGTTGCGACTCCAACTCCAAGTCGCAACTGCCCACTGCGACAACGATGAATGTCGCAACTCAAGGTTGCGACTTCGATGATGTTCATCCAAGTCTCAATCCACTCTGTTCAATCTTAAACCCAGAATTTGCAGTTTTACTCTATGTTTGATTATGACAATTTGCAGATATGTTTAATACACTTATCTTAACATATCCTAAAACTCAGATTCTCATTATTATCAAATTTTACCAAAACCCAAACTAAAACTCCATAGAACATTCTAACTAAGAAGATGAAGAATTCTATGAGATAATTACCTTTTTGATGTCTTCAATTACTTCTAAGATTCAACTGAAAGTCTTTGTTTTCCCTTTTGCTTCTTCTTCTCCTCAACGCCTTTCTCTCTCTCGGCTTCTCTTTCTTTCCTTTCTCAATACCGAAAACACAACACACTCACACACTCACTTAGTCTATATCATTAACTTAATGACACCTCATCCTTAAATTGTATGAGTCATAATGCATAATATCAAATGAACCCCCAACTTTAAGAAAATGACACTTCAAACCCTCAATCTTTAAAGAAATAACATAACATACCAAGTAAATAAAATCATCATAATAACCCTTAAGTTGATATTCTCAAAAATCTTTAAACTTTCAACATTTGTATTTTAACCTTAATTGAATTATAATACTCTATATAATTCAAGGTCACTCCAAATACAAATACATTCTAAATCTTATTAAAATAATACTAACAAAATTTAGGATGTTACAATACTCCCCAACTTGAAAATGATTTCGTCCCCGAAATCAAGTCAGGTAAACAAATGAGGATATCTAACCCTCATACTATCTTCTGACTCTAAAGTTACATTAGTACCTCTATGGTGTTTCCACTGTACTTTCAACATAGCTATCTCATTACTACTACGTAGCTTTCTAACCGATCTTTCCAAACTTACCTCTGGTTCTTCCACACCGCAATTCTCTTCATTAACTCTCACATCAGTGAGTTCAATCACATCTTTCCTCTTTAGCCAAAATAGTTCCGAAGATAACATACTTGGAAGGTATTATGAACCCCTTCCAATTCTGGCGGAAGATCCAAATGATATACTTGTAACCAATCTTCTTAGAGTAATTGTTATCATCAAATCCATGTTTGACTACTTTTTAGTCTAGCATACTGTTATCATTTCTCTCTTGTTTACACGGAATATCCACCTCACAACTACAGTTCAAAAGGACAGTTCTATTTCTCCCAACTTTTCACATACCGATAGTATTTTCTCCTTACGAAACATAATTAAACAGTTTCACCAAGATCTCTAACTTAAAACATTCAACCAAGTTATCTTGAAACGACATTTTCGTTCGAAGTTATTACCTTTCTTAGATCTTCAACTAATAATTTCTCGTACATTTCTTTCACATATAAGGAGCAACTTATATTCCTTAACAATCTTGCCTTCGCTACACCACTTTGATCTACATACTCATCATCTTTATTAAACTTCCAGTGATTCAAAATACAACTTAATTTGGCAACTCATACCATCAAAATTTCTTTGGATAAACACTCACCACTGCTCCGACATTCTATTTCGATATAAGCCATATTACCAAGTTATCTTACAAACCACATGTTTTATCAACTTTATTAACAAATAATACTTTCCAACCGGAATTCCCAAAACTTCTATTCGGATACTTCCTATTTCTAACATCACGTCTCATACTAGATGACACATGCATCCTGGCAATTAATGCCACTACTCGTTCATACATTCTCCACTCATAACATTTATCACAGACCATGCCCCTCATAGTCATTCGTACATATTTAATTTTATAATCCTGTTTTCTCGTCCAAATACCCGAGTCTATATCACTAAATATCTCCTCCCCAACTTTAGTTGAACTACCACTCACGATTTTCTAATTAATCTTGAACTTATTCGTTCTTACTAACTCTTTGTGATTCCAATATGTAGTATAGACAGGGTACAATTCCTCACAGATCAACACAATCTATACACCCCCTTTGTTCATTTCTAGTATTTCATCTTTTATAAATCTTCCACATCGCAAGTAAACACTTGTCTAAAAGCAACAGTCCTTCACTGTTCTAACAATCCCACAAGGTGATCCTTCAACTTTTAAGCTTCTGATTTAAACTTAACATTCATACATGATCTCAAAAGGATAACCAATGCATTCACGTTATATAAACTTAAATTTTCAATACCGATTATGCAAGTTAAACCCCAAGCCTACGCCAAGCTTATCCAATCGGGTCAAAGTTCTTAAGACTTAACTGAATCCAAAACCGAGTCATCTACTCAAAGGATTTAAAGATTATTTATCAATATCAACTCATGAAAATAAATACATCTAACTCACATTATGCAACATACGCTCCGAGACGTGATAATCTTACGACCCCTTCATTGCTACTTTCCCAATGAAGTCAAATCATTTGCAAGTACACGCAACTCTTTTCATACTCCACAATGTATATAATCTGCCCAGGTTCATTAGTTCCAAAGATACTAAGTAAAATATCAAACAATCTTTACACCTAAGACCAACACTTAAACTGTCACCGGTTCAAATACAATGTAGTTAAGCATATAACACATCCAATACTCCATCTCGAATCATTAAACTGACAATTATTCAAAAGACTCATTTGTATGTTAATCAGGCCTTTAAGGTCAAAACAAACGTTTGGTTAAACACGTGTCACTCACACGGTTACATAAACCCAAAAAATGCCTCTTTACTTAAAATCTTTACCTTATTAATCCCTTAATTGGCCATCGACCCCAAAATAAAAGTTTATCACTCTCAAAACATTCACAATTCCCCAATTGTGTCGCACACACTAATATTCACTTTGCGCATACCCTCCGCATAACAGCATACCGGTATCGCTCACGGTTTTGTTCCTACTCGCACGGGCATACGCGGGACGCATCCAGACCGCACCCAGTGACAGACAATAGGCCTCGTACACCTTACACAACTCTCGCCTTCAAAGTCAAAACTTGACATCTCAATCCTTCCTTAACCCTGAACCTAATTCTTCCTCCAGACACGGCCAACCCTCAGCAATTGTATTACTAATCACTGAACAAAGGTACAGACCCTCGTATTATTATTACTAAAGTTCACTTTCGACTCTCCCACTGTTCATCTCTCATTTGAATACAATTACCAAAACCACAAACTTTCTCCCAAGGTTTATCCAACACCTCTCCACTCTTGGAGTTCATTCTTAGCTTATAGCGTAATACTCTACGACCTAGCGAGTTCATAGCCTTCATGCATGACCCTATAATAAATAACTCATTCCACACTTTTCTCATTTAAATAAACAACATTCGAAACAACGTGAGCACACTTGCCCCAATCATTTTCATAACTCCCATGTACTACACAACGATCTCAAAACCGTTTGTCTACAAATTTCCGTAAAACTCGATCTTTCTCATCAAAAAATGTTGTTACAACAGTAATATTTTAAATGAAAATCTCTTCATACGACAAAAGTTTAGAATTTACTGACATAGAGTAAACTAGTCGTTTCTCACACTCATTTATATGATATTATCAAATCAATACCTTTGTTGGTTATATAAAAAAATTTACTGATCAACACTTTCTTGACCTATTTGCTATCATACAACTTTTTATATAAAATATAAAATATTTTGCAAGTTGCTAAGCCCCAAAAATTTCGTTAGGTAGCGTAATTGAAATTACCTTCTTTTTTTTAAAAAATACATACTTACACATACTAACTCATCCTCGAATAAAACTGTTATTTATGCATTTGGTTTGAAATCAAGCAAACTAATGTAACACACACTAAAACATCATGCACGAAATTTACTCGCAATGAAGGCTATTAACTCAAACAAGGTCAAACGTTTTACTCACATGACTTATCATTGACACTTTACTTCCGACCCGAAGTCGCCCTCTCGGCCTTACAATAATTGCTATATCTGCGTTCCATGGCTCCCATACTCAACCATATCATACTAATTCTGTCTTAATCAATCATCTCGTACTCTATCTCTGCATATATCAAATCACCTATTAAAGGTTGCCTTGGCAGTCTTTCATGAGTCCCACCAATTCCAGGTTGTCTTTCAAACCCCCAATCATATACTGCTCGGTCCTCTAAAGGACCTTGGTGACGAATTCACCATCACTTTACTATAACTTATAGAGATAACCACGAGAAAATGGTTATGCACTTATATACCTACAAAACGTATTTTACCGATCGTTAGTCACTGTAACAATTCAGAAATAGACATGCTCGTGTAACAATATATTCATAATAACAGTAGCTAATTGAAATTGTGAACATATCATACAGGAGAATCCCCGTTATCATTGTCATAGCACTAATTTCACATATTTCCGTTAACTCTAAGACTATCCCGTCTTAACACTTCTACCCATATCTCACATATCATAACCTACTACGTCTCAGCTTAAGTCTAAGTATCTCATCGGCATACTTAGTTCGCTTAAACTAGTGCTCTGATACCATACTGAAACACCCTAGAAACAGAGTCAATTTAAACCTTAAAATTTCCACAAGTTATGATCAAAAACTTTCAAACTTATATAACCTGAGGATCAAATGTAAGGTTTCTATATACAATAACATTACTTAAATAACCTATTAATCTAATCATAATACAACGATCAGATTAATCCAGTTATCTAAACAACCGTCCCAAAAGCATCAAAGAATATCTAGATCCTCCGGTATCTCTAAGTCTGAATCTTCCCAAAAGTTCTCGTCTCTCATTCCCGTTACTTCCCGGAGCTTGTACCTGGTAAGAAGATTCAACTTGAAACATTAGGCTTTCGCCTAGTGAGAATACTCAAATCAAAATAAAATTTAATAATTAAAACATGAACAGATAACTCAAACCTGTTCTCACCCATCTTACCGTACGACAACTCCTTTCCAAATCGGGGAATCTACCCCACTCCCATTCCTATGACTAACTCATTTAATCGTAACAACAGAATAAGAGTTAACTCTGAATCATTCTAGATTCACAATCAATATCCACACACAAGAAATTACAAGTCAAAACTTGCCTATTTCTTAATCAGGAAGTAGAGATTACAAATTTCTTTATGCCTACCTCTAATCTTCCTCTCATCACAGGGAAATCTCCGATCTTCCCGAAAACAATGGAAATCTCTGATCTTCCATAAATCGAAATGGGAATTACAAATCAAAATCTGCCTATTCCACATTCCACCTCTGCATCAATGGTCCCAATGGGATTATAATATCGCGATACTCAATCGGGACTCACGATGGTTCGAGGTTCACCCAATTACCAAAATTACACCCCTTTGGTCTATGGCGAGTAATCGGTTCCCATTATACCGTACTCAAGTGCCCCCGAAGACCGGGTGCCTATTTTAGTAAAAGCACATAATATAATATAATCGATACTACTATATGCGGCCAGCATAGAATGTATCATTTCTCTGAACATATACTATATATAAAATAAAGAATATTATTATCTCCTCATCTCAATCTCTTTATTATCCCTTCTCTGAAATCTAAATACGGGGATCACCATCTCAATTGTTATCTATATTTTTGAACTCATAGATAGGCCTTTATAATATATCTTAATTTGGCTTCTCAATCACATTTAGAGTTTAAAATCATCTAACATATTGCATATAGCATATAATCATGCTCATTATAAGGAATATGAATAATTCCTGTTCATCAACTTCTTAACTATCCCCTCATAGTAATTTAACACGAGAGTTAATATATATATCAGTTGTTAATCTATATTTTTGAACTCATGGATGGATCTTTATAGTTTATCTCAATAAAGCTTCAAATCATATTTAGAGTTCATAACCACATAGTAATTTCATGTAGTAGATAATCAAACTTAGCATGCAAGATTAATAATAAATACTAGTTCATCAATTTCATATATAACTCATCTTGGAAACTTTAACATGGTAACCAACATAACACAACTTTTAATCGCCCTCTTGGCTTATCTCTAATTTAATCAAATCCACATAACATATTCATGCATACATATAAAACATCTAATTCGAGATTAATTACTGAATTTTAAAGAGAGTTGAATAAACTCACCTGATGCGTTATCACTCCTTTTAGTCCTTTTTAACTCGTAAGGCTCATTTCTTCACAAAACAGAACCCTCTACAACTGAAAATCCTTAATTTCTAAAAATTACATCTCAAGTCGCAATGGACTGAAGTCGTAGTCAACTATTGCGATTCCAATTCCATATCGCAACCAACTGTTGCGATTCCACCCCAAGTCGCAACTCATCATTGTGATTCCACCTCAAGTCGCAATCCACGGTTGCGACTACAGTACCAAGTCGCAATCAACGGTTGCGACTCCAACTCCAAGTCGCAACTGCCCACTGCGACAACGATGAATGTCGCAACTCAAGGTTGCGACTTCGATGATGTTCATCCAAGTCTCAGTCCACTCTGTTCAATCTTAAACCCAGAATTTGCAGTTTTACTCTATGTTTGATTATGACAATTTGCAGATATGTTTAATACACTTATCTTAACATATCCTAAAACTCAGATTCTCATTATTATCAAATTTTACCAAAACCCAAACTAAAACTCCATAGAACATTCTAACTAAGAAGATGAAGAATTCTATGAGATAATTACCTTTTTGATGTCTTCAATTACTTCTAAGATTCAACTGAAAGTCTTTGTTTTCCCTTTTGCTTCTTCTTCTCCTCAACGCCTTTCTCTCTCTCGGCTTCTCTTTCTTTCCTTTCTCAATACCGAAAACACAACACACTCACACACTCACTTAGTCTATATCATTAACTTAATGACACCTCATCCTTAAATTGTATGAGTCATAATGCATAATATCAAATGAACCCCCAACTTTAAGAAAATGACACTTCAAACCCTCAATCTTTAAAGAAATAACATAACATACCAAGTAAATAAAATCATCATAATAACCCTTAAGTTGATATTCTCAAAAATCTTTAAACTTTCAACATTTGTATTTTAACCTTAATTGAATTATAATACTCTATATAATTCAAGGTCACTCCAAATACAAATACATTCTAAATCTTATTAAAATAATACTAACAAAATTTAGGATGTTACAACAGCAGAGATAGATCGCGAGGAGTTGGCGAGAAATGAGAACTTGTTCGAGGAGTTAAGAGAAGTAGAATCCTTCGGGAGTCCTTGCCCGTTGTGTGGTGGCTGAACAATTGTATGTAGATTGTCGATGTTCAAATCAATGACCGTTCGGTTGGATGGTTGTCAGGAGGTTGGTATTGGAGAAGTAACTATGGTGTGGTTATCTTGTGAGTTTCGTGTAAGGATGTGAGAAGTTGTTCGGAGAAAGGTGTGTATTCGGCATGACGCTGGACCACCTTGTGTGAGTGTTTCAGAAGTGAAAGACTGTGGTAGCATAAGCGATTTCTTATGGGGCTTGATGAGCCATATAAGAACTAAATGAGTAGTGTAATTGGAGCGGGTATGCTTTAATTAGATGATCTTGGCATGTGATTAGTCGAGACCCGGGGAAGGCAAAGTCGGGAAACGATTTTTCTTCACATGGAATTGTGTTGTGGGTGGCATGAGAGTAGTAATATCGTTTGGGTGTGAAAAGGCATCTTGATAGCTTGTTTGCAATGTGGTCGCGTGGTGCGATAGTGGTGTGAGGAAGTGGTAGAACATGGTACTGAAGGAACGTGTAAGTCATAGATGTAATGACAGATTGCCGTGATAATGAGGTATTCAAAGGCGGCGGATATGCTCGATTGAAGTGTATGGATTTTCAGGCAGTGTACGTTAATGCTATTTTAAGGCCAGGAGATTGAGCTACGACTAGTGACTGGATGAAAGGAGAATCCTTGTGCTTCTCGACCCCATTGAATTTTTGGGTGAGTTTTCATACTTCACTTGATTGTCGAGGAGGATACTGTAAGCTATGGTGCTTCGTTACGAAGTTTAGTCAGGAGTGTTGGAGTATTCCGTGGATGTAAAGAAATGCGATGAGTGGGTCGACTGTGTTGGAAAGTTAGGAACTCGTGGTAGTTCTTGATGCTAAGTACTTTATGAGGACTGGGCTAAAGGTCTCGACTAATGATTTTGGATAAACCGTTCTTTTGGACTGTAGCGGTGTGTGTTGGGCGTTCCGAGTAGGCACGAGAGAAAGTGATGACGGTATGGTAGATCAAGCATAGACAGACTTGCGGTGAGAAAATGTCAGGAGACACTGGAAAGACGGATTGTAATTAAGGAACTTTTTGAAGGGCATAAGATAAGGGATTGATGTGTATGTCGTGGCTAAAGAGTTGAGAAAGCTAAATTCGCGCGGCCGGTCTAAAAGCTGACTCATGTTAGCGAGTCATTCTTTTGAGGCATCTTTAGTGTATCAAGTTAGAAAGGAAACAAGTGGTCGGATGTAGTGCCCTAGTTGAGAGACCTTTGGATTAGATTCGGTATTGTCGAGGAGAATGTTTCACTTGAGTGTGTTGTTCAGTGTTCGATTAAGTGAGATAGTTTGAGTGAGCTTGGTCACTCCTCTTCGTGGAGGGCAAGTGAATTTTGGTGGTAGTTCCCATTTAGTGGAACCATTCGGTGGATTTAGCGAGGAATATAATTGTGTATGGATTTGGATTATGGCTTAGTGATTGTTGTGAGTTTGGACCGTTGATTTGTAACTGTTGGGGGCACGTGCGATCAGTGTGATTTTGAGGAAACGCAAATTGTGCCAGGCGAACGTTATATTAGTGGGAGATCGTAATATCGATGAAGGGAGTGATTAGTCTCCGTTTAGAGATCCAGGTTGTTACGGTGTTGACTCCGGTAGGGTAGCTTTCTTTTAAAGATAGTAATTCGGTGGGAGTGGTGTGATTGATCGAAGAGATTGCAAGTGTGTATGGTTCGGCACGTTACCGACCTGAGGATGTGGTAGTTGGCCGAGGAGCGTTGTCTAAGGATGTTGTGCATTGTCAATTATGATCAGAAAGGGATGGCTAAGTGAATGGGACTAGAACGATTGGATTGAAAGCTATGAGTAATTGCAACCTCAAGTCGAGGAAAACATTCCCAGGGAATTGGAGTATTGTGCTTCAAGAAGAATGTGAGTTGGGTCACATGGTGATGAAGTAATAGCAGATATAGAAAGAATTGGGGAGGTAATGGATGAGTAAATTGCACTCGGTGAAGTTATGGAACGTTCATGGTGTGTTACAATCCTCATTGTAGCGAGTGTGGGATGGAAAGCAGTATGATGTATCTTCGCAGACAATGTGAACAATTGAGGAGTCAGATTTTGTCGTATCGTTGGAAGCAAAATTTTGGAGCAAGGTGAAGTCAGAAGTTAACTCCTTTTTGCAGCATGGGTCCGGCAATGGAATTCCGAGGACGGAATTCTAATAAGGGGGAGGTGATGTAACACCCCATATTTTCATCTCTTGTGATTTTAGAATAAAATGGGTTGTCTGGTGGCCAAAGTGTGAAAACTTAAAACTTAAGTGTTCTAAGTGTGAAATCAAGAGTTTGAATATGTTAAAAACCCCTAAATCCCTTTTCATTTTGTTCATCGACGGCTGGAGTATGGAGAGGATGTGAAGTGAAGAGCAAATCCAAAGTAGAGGGTGAGGAAGAAGAATGGCATCAAGAACCTTGAATACTTCATCTTCTAGGTATGGTTTCTACTCCATTTCCTCATCTTCTTGCTTGATTTTGGTGAGAGTTGTGTTTGGTATCCTTTGAGTAAATCTCTGAGAAGTCTTAAGCTTGTTCTTTGATGATTGATGAGTTTCTTAATGATTTACAAACTTTTCTTTGGGAATCATCCATCATTTCAATGGTAGAGTTGGGTTTTGTCAAGAATATGATTTTAGGGTTTAAAGGATGAATCATTAGTTGGGTTTTGGTTAGATCTTATTAGATAAATGATGTTTTGATGTTTGGTAATTGTGGGGAAAGGTTTAGAACATTCATTATTTCATTTTGGAGGCTTAAAATCGATTTGGGATGAGTTGGGGTTGAGAAAGAGAGAGATTTCAGACTGAAATTGTTGTGCAGAGTTTGGGAAAAATGAACAGGAAGTTACGCGGTTTTCCACGCGGTTTGCAAACCACGTGGAAAGTGGCGTAAGTCCCTGATTTGTGTACCTTCTTCGGTTCGCTTCGGGTTTCGGGTCTAGAATCGAGGCACCGTTTGGGGGTTTGTTTTAGGGGCTTAGTGGGGATGTTTTGGGATGTAATTAGGTGGTTTAACACCATTCTTATGACGTCCAATTCAGGTGTTCGGTTTAAACTAAAGTGGGTTTCGGAGCGTGTGTCGATGTGCGAATGCTAAGGTGAGTTCCCTTAACCCCCTTTTTGGTGCAAATGAAATGTTTTGCTAAAGATTTCGTATATGGATTTGGTTTGAGCATGATGACATGATTAAACATTTTAGTAAAGGTTTCTTAACTGATTATGGTTACGAGCATGATGACATGTTTAAACGTTTTGAAAGGTTTTATTGTACATGACATGGGAATGTTTACAAATGCATGCAAGTTATTTATACGTTCATTCATGCGTAAATGTTGATAGCATATGCTTGTGATGAGGTTGTAAATGTGGGGAGTCGGGTTTGCACAATGTGTCGGCACGGATGTTTGTCGTACCCGGCTTTGTAGGGTGTTTGCCGTACCCGGCTTTGTAGGGTGAATGTCGTACCCGGCTTTGTAGGGTGAATGCCGTACCTGGCTTAGTAAGGTGATGAAAGTTGCGACCACTGTGCAATACCCTTATGTGGAGTCGAGCATTTAAACTGAATTTCTGTTTATTGTTATAATGGTTAAATGTTTTATACTACTGTGTATATGGAACTGTTTTAAAGAGGGAATTCACTAGACCTCATGGTCTAACCCTCGCTTTTCAAAAACTAAAACCATTTTCGAGTGATAGTCGTGTTTGGGATTTCATCTGGCGATGATGGAAGGGTGTGGCGTTGTTGAAGAGCTAGAGTCTAGCGAAGACTGTAGATTTCGACAGGCTTCCTGTAGCATCTCAGTTGTGGGTGTGTTATCCGCTGCGAACTTAGAGTATAAGTAGCATTAATTGTATACTTTGGGACCAATTTTGGTTGAAATGTTACAAGTTTTATTTTAGTGAAATTGGGTTGTTACATATATATATATATATATATATAGAGAGAGAGAGAGAGAGAGAGAGAGAGAGGTTCAAGGGAAAACCTCAAAAAAACGGAAAACTGAAGAACACCCTAGGGGCCCTTCATCTGGACGGTATGCATTTGTGCATACAGGTAAATTAAGTTGACTTTTTGGTTTTTATGCATAAGTGTATTATGCATTTGTGCGTATGCATTTGTGCGTATGCATGTGTGCATGTTACAAATTTCCTGTATGTACAAGTGCATACCGTCCAGATGAAGGGCCCTAGGGTGTTCTTCAGTTTTTCGTTTTTTTGAGGTTTTCCCTTGAACCTGGCCCTATACACACACACACACACACACACACACTAGCAGTGTACCCGTGCAATGTGGCGAGATACATCTCAATTCCAAAGTCGAGAACTCGAAACGACAATCCTATGTTTCACTTTAGTTTTCGTCCCTCTTGATGCTAATTCCAAACATGTTAGAAAATTGTAAAAACTAAAAACAATGTACCTAATACAAAAGTTGTACATAAAATGCAAGAAAATTAATTGGCATACGGCAACAACTTTGTTACTAACAAACATGAATGATGTCAATCAGGTCGTAGCGCAGTGGTTGATCGCCTTGGGTGATGTGGTGGAATATCCCATCTACCCAGTGTTCGATTCCAGACGTCCTCAACATTGATAAGACATCTTTAAGTTTCAAAATTGACAGGGATTAGTCCGGACTGTGTCTGAAATACCCTTTTCAAAACAAACAAACATGAATGATTGTATAAAGTAAAAGTGTTCAAATCTAATAACAACTTAAAGGAATATGCCTGTAAAAGTTACTCTAGTTTAATATACGACAATATGAAAAGAAAAAAAAATCCTTAAAAACGTAACATAGTACAAACAAACGATGAAATGGCAAAAAGAACGGTGGGCAGGAAGGGCATCAATTTTCTGTTGCCACGTTGTTTTTGGTTGCAATTATTGGAGGTGTAGGTGTTTTTCTTTTATCTTTTCAATTATATTTTTGACGATTGATATTTGGTGGCCCATAACCACCAATCACCACCACAATTGGGCGGGGCCGCCACTCCTTACGACCGCCCATGTTTCTCTCCGACGACCCATGTTTTCTGTTTTTTTGTAATAATCCAACCTTGTTTCCTCTCGACTTCATTATGTTTTAGGAAAAGATTACGTCAAGTTTTTTTTTCTTTGAATAAAAATGCGTGAGGTTTTATTTATTGTATGATTTAATAGAAATATGTGACTGACAAACATACAAAATAATGTTGATTTAATTGATCAATGTTCATATAATAATGTTTCTTTATAAAATAAAATATTGCTTTTAATTTTAGGCGACTCGATATGAGACTCCTTATTTTGTAAACCGAAATAATGGTTTAAACTTGTAAACCAAGAGTATTTAGGTCTTTTTCCCTAAATTCGTAATTTTAGGAATAATTCATATTTTTAGCAACAACAAATTTTCTTAATTTTCTCAGTTACCCCACCCCCCCCCCCCCTCCCCCCCTTCTCTTTCTCTCTCACGATCCACAGTCACCGTCAAGTTCTCGGCGACGACCTCCCACTCCGACGATCTCTCCCTAATTCCGGCGAGTTTCATAAACTGTTCGAGTTTCATAGACATATTTTTCATAAAAATATGGGAAAATAAATGAAACTTAAAAATTTGATTATTCATATGGAAGAAAAAATATAAAACTTTGAAATTATATGATTATTCATATGGAAGAATGTCTATCAAAGTTAAAAATCTGATTATTCATATGGGAGAAAAATATATGAACCTTCGAATATATATATTATTATTTCATATGGGAAAAGATGTATGAAACTTAAAAATCCAACAAACATATTATGAAACTGTTTATGAAACTTGAAATTTTTGAAAAAAACAGTTTATGAAACTTAAAAAACTTCAAAATTTCTAAAAAATGGTTTATAAAAAAAGGTTATGAAACTCACCGGAATTGGGGGGAGGTCGCCGGAGTGGGAGTAGTACTTGGGGTGGTATACGAGTCACGATAGTGGTGAAGAAAGAGTGGTGTCGATGAAGGTTGCTGGATGGCGGCCGCTGAATGAAGTCGTGGAGAACGACAGTGGTTCTTGGTCGCCGGCGTAGTGATGTTGGTCGCCGAAATTGTGTGTGTGTGTGTGAGAGAGAGAGGGAGAGAGAGAGGGGGAAAGAGAGAGAATGAGAGAGATATCGAAATAATTAAGGATAGATTGTAACCATAATTAAATTTATACAAAATAATTAATAAAATTTAAATTTAAAGTATTTAAGACCTATTCCCAAACTACCATTTCCTTATTTTTTTAATAAATTTAAATCCGAAAATTTTATCGACCGTCCATCAAGATAATTGATAGCCTAGATTGGTTTACATAGTTTACAGGATAAAACAGGTTTACAAAAGAAGCTCTCTCCTCGATATATATATATACACACACACACACACACACATATATATATATATATATATGTGTGTGTGTGTGGAGGGTTTGAAGTTTAAATGAGAACATATTCATTAAACAAAAACACTCTTTTACTATAGTCCATCAAATATGATGCTAAATCAGAGACGCATGTGACCTTTATCACGACATGTGATAAGAGTGTTTTCGATTTGATACTATAATCCATCAAATATGATAATAAATCAGAGACGTGTACGATCTTTGACACGACCTAGGTCACGGGCCAAGTCGTCTGTGTTGGATATAGTGTCCAGAGTCATTAACTATTGGTAATATTTCTAATAATAGCAGGGTCCTTTTGGGTTGCCCTTAAGACCAAAAATAAACAATCAGAAGAATAAAAGGGAGTTAAAGCAATTAGTTCAATTGATGATAAGCTGCAATATAATTAATTAGATTAATTATATAAAGTGCAGGGACTAATTGGTTAAAATAGTTTTAACAAGCTTATCGATTCAAGGAGGCTAAGTGTAAAATAGAGGGTTATAAATAAACTGCTAGGGGTTAAACCCTAATGAGTTTTTTTCCATCTCTCTTGGAGCCGTCAATCTCCCCTCTCCCTCTCCCAAAATCGTAAACCCTAATTTAGGGTTTGGTGATTAAGCATCTTCCTGTTGTTGGTATTTTGGTGTTCTTAAGTGTGAGCCACTAGAGGGATTCATACTATTGGTCCTTGACATCCAAGAAGCGAGATCAAAGGTTTGATTCATCATTGTGGTTTTTGACAATCGCAATAAACAAGTAAGTGTTCTTGATTCAATCTTTTGTAGTTAATTATCTAGAACGCATGTATTCATATAGGTTGATAGTTTGTATAACCATTGATGATAAAAATTAAAATATGCTTCCGTTGCCTATATCATGTGGTTGTATGTTTTACTCAAAAACCTTACAGTCTGGACACCACCAGGTCCCTCATGTGATAATGGTGCTCTCGCGTTTTCGAAAAACAAAGGTGTTCTCGATTGAACATCAATCTATATATACATTTTATCTTATTAGAAAGAATGTGT
Organism: Saussurea involucrata; assembly: GCA_033807775.1. Classification (NCBI taxonomy): domain Eukaryota; kingdom Viridiplantae; phylum Streptophyta; class Magnoliopsida; order Asterales; family Asteraceae; genus Saussurea; species Saussurea involucrata. The sequence goes on along the minus strand of CM066322.1, from coordinate 9,772,651 downwards.
ACCTTTTCTATCCCTATTTCGTTGTGTAGCACAAAAAGGACAATTGGTACAATGTATCTGACCATAAATAAAAGAGGATGAAAACACACATCAGTTCATCATGTGGAACAATGTGTTTTACTTGGATCCTTTTCTAAACCCAAATTAATATAAAAACATTTTTTTATAAAGGATTTGTTTAGAAACAATGATACTGTTAACTATATGTTTTTTTAATAAACAAATTAAACATGTGAAAAAGTTTACCATGTATAATGGAAGAACATCTTTTGAGAGCAATAGTCCTACCTTTGACTAATTTATTAACAGTGAAATAATCGATATTTGATAGAAACAACGTAAACTGCCAACACAAGAAAGTGTATTTGGACATTTGAATGTGCGTTTTGGTTGTTGTATCCTTGTGTTGATACACATGTTAGATAAACCGATCACATTTTTTGAAGAGAAAAAAAAACGTGAACTTAGCACCTAAATCAACTCAAACATGTAACCGCAAAATATCGTTTTACCTACATATATATTGCTTTTTGACTTGATAAGATCTCATTTAATCTCATGCATGCTAGAGCTAGACCAACAAGTCAATATTAACTATAAAAACACAAAAAAGCCTTGCGTTCTTTTACATATTGACACAAGCAAAAAGAACAATTTCACAACGCTTGTAACAAATCATTTCTAGGTTCCATACAATTGGGATTGTGCTGAAAGAAGTTTGAATCATTTGGATTGAACTATACATCAAGTTAAAGAATATAACTAGCAGTCAAATTATGCATTTGTATAGCTTTTCAATTGTGGCCAAAATACTACGCCCTCCATCCCCAAAAAGTGTCCACAATGAAAGTTACAAATAGTTTTAGAAGTGTTTAAATATTTTACTTTTAAGTTAACTAAGGGGTCGTTTACTTAATCACTTATACGGGTAAGTGTTTACCGGTAATATTCAATACTATCACTTACTTCTCGGGTAAGATTTTAGTCATCGGGTAAGATGTTTGTAATAACCGAGGTTTTATTTAAAGGAATAAGAGTTGAGGAAGAAAAGTGAGATTTATGAACTTGAGGGGGTTGTTTTGAAAAATAATAGAATGAGGGTATAAAACCCTCAGTGATTGCACAAAACCCTATATCTGCATATTTGGCTGTTGTGTGCGTGTTTTGGGGAAAAGAGGAGACTCAAGCTGATTATTGCGATTTTGGGAGAAGGAGAGTTAATCGGAAGAGATTCTTTATCAAGTTCATCAAAGGTAATCACTATTTTAATCTTTTATCGATCTTGTAAGGCAAAAGAGAGTGTTGTTGCCTCTGTCAATCTTTTCTTCTTAAGAGTGAAATGTTCAATCAGTGGAATGGTGCTGATAAGGGAGGATTTCGTTGGGATAAATCGTTCTTTAATCATGTTATGAATACTCATCTACCGATTTCCATAACATAAGGACCTTAAAGTATTGATTAATATTGGATAGTTAGTTTTGGGTCTGTTTGACAGAACCCTTGTTGATCCAAACCCTCAGTGATTTGATAATGACCCTCTCTTATATACTTAGTGAAAATTGTAAGTAAACAATATGTATCAGAGTTTCACTATCGCTGATAAGTACTAAGATCTTACAGTACCGCTGATAGGAACTCTCGCTCTTTAAATTAAACATTCAGCGAACACTGTTTATCATTAACGCTGAGTCTGTTCAGTCATTATGATGATCGCTGATAAGTTAGTTGTTTACTTATGATCCCTGAAGACAAGTTTCACGTCAACAAAGGTTCTACGCTGAAGTCGAAGATCAAGCTCAAGAACCAGCGACAAGTCTCCTAATGAACTGATGCGGATCAGCGAAGACTCAGATTTGTCCACTCAACGTGAAGTATCAAGTACAAGACTTCAGCTATCGCTGAACTTTATCATTTGCTGAATAGTAAATGATAATCGCTGAATCAACGAAAGCTGATCATGAAGTCCTCCGTACAAAGTACTTTTGTCTTAACCTCCCTTGCACGACTCCGTACGAAATGTCAGAAAAGAACCTCCGACTGTCTGAAATCGTACAACCATTCTGATACTACACTGTTCATCCATGCGGCTACTAAGGTTGTCAACCAAGGTCAATGACATGCAACCAACCAGCTGATGACACGTGTAAAGTGTATACTGACTTGCATTAAATGTATGCAGTATATAAAGAGATGAACTCACTTCATTTGAAGTAACTTGCTAACTCTGGACAAGTTCAATCTCTTATCTCAAGATAGGTTATTATTAGTAATTTCCTTATCTCTCTTAGTGCAAGAAACCTTAGTGTTCCAACTTGTTTAGATTTAGGTTTATCCTTAATCTTGTTTCCGCAACAAGCTGTAAATTGTTAATGATTTATCAATAAACAATTTAGAAAAGTAAAATCTGTGTGTTTGTATTCAACCCCCCCTTCTACAAACTTGTATAGGCCTTCGGGACCAACAAGTGGTATCAGAGCGGATTTGTTTAACCTCATAAACAAGATCTAATCTAAGATATTTCTCTTTCTTGCTATTATCTTAAAATGGCCACTAACACAAACACAAATTATATAGACAATGGTTCTCTTGCTAAACCCCCTAGATTTTCCATAGATAACTTCAACTTATGGAAAAATAGGATGACACTCTTCTTAGAAGGTGTAGACCCTACTATGCCTTACTATCTAGAAAATGGTCCATTCATCCCTGTAAGAATTGATGCTGCTGTTCCAGCCGCTGAGAATAGACCTGCTATTCCAGAAAGGCTGGTACCTAAGGAAATCTTTCAATGGACTGACGAAGATAAGAAGAAAGTGGCTATAGATACAAAAGCCAGATCCATACTATCCATGGCTCTTCCTGACGAAGTCTATCATTCCGTCATGAATCTGAAAACATCAAAGGTCATGTGGGACACAATATGTGTTCAGTATGAAGGAACGTCTGAAGTCCAGGATTCAAGAAAGATCAACCTGGTAAGACAATACGAAAGCTTCATTTCTGGTAAGAATGAAACTTTCTCTGAAGTTCACCAACGTTTTAATTGTTTAATTATAGATCTGAAAACTGTTGTTAAGGAATATTCTAACTTTGAAGTGCTGACAAAGTTTCTAGAATGTTTACCTGAAAGCTGGGACAATTATGCTATGTGTCTCAAGCTATCAAAGGATCTAAAATCAATGACCCTTTCAACCTTATATGGCACGTTGCTGAATCATGAGCAATCGAGCCATCTTAAGAAGAATCTTGTAAAAGATTCCAAAAGCAATCCTGTTGCTTTAATCTCAGAGGAACCTTCTACTCAGCGACCCTCGGTCACCATCACTGAGTTAGAAAGTAACTCTGAAAGGTCATCAGATTCTGATTATTCAGATAATGATGAATCTTTGGCTCTCCTAACTAAGAAGTTCAGGAGATTTGCCAAAAAGAAAATGTTTAGAAAGAACAAACCTCTTTCCATAACTGACAAGCCTAGATCATCAGTTTTTGTTGATAAGGCTACTGCTACTTGTTTTAACTGCGAAAAGACAGGACATTTCGCTAACGAGTGCAGGTCAAAGAAAGTTTCTAGACCCTCAGCTTTTACAAAGAAACCTTTTATTCCAAGGAATAAAGATGACAAATATTCAAAGCTGAAAGAAAAATATGCAAAGCTGAAAAGCTTTAAGAAGAAGAATAAAGGCCTGATGGCTGACTATGATTGGGCTGCTTCTGATGAAGAAGCATCATCATCTGACTCTGAAGATGATGAAGCAAATCTATGTCTTATGGCCAAGATTGAAGAAGAGGAAGAAAGTTCAGACATTCCCTCCACTTCAACATCTGCTATTCAGGTATCACCTTCTTTCTTTACCAATATTGCAAATATTGATGAAGCTGATAGTCTCCGTAAGATTGATCTCTTGACTAGAAGTTTATACGAAGCCATGAACGGCAAAACTGTGGTTGAAAACCAAAATCTTGATCTCGCTGAAAAGCTTAAAAACTGCCACCTTCAAATAGAAAAGCTTTCTAAAATTGAAGAAGATTTTAAAGATCAAGTATATTTAAATCAGCTAGTCAAAATCGAACGAGCAGAAGCTATCGCTGCATTAAAGGCTGAAAAAGCTACTGTTGAAGGATGGTGTAATTCTTCAACAAAGATCACTGAGATAATAAAGTCTCAGATTCCCCTGAGTGATAAACGTGGTTTGGGTTACAAATATGAAACTCCAAAACCAACCACTGAGCGTTCAATGCTTAAATTTGGAACGTTCGTATCCTCAGTCGCTGATACTTCATCTTCTCAGTGCTCCTCGTCCATTACACCAATCCCTGAGGAAACTCCTACCTCAAAAGGCAAGGAGAAAATGGTTTATTCAAAACCTACCTCTGTCTCTAAAGACAAAGGTAAAGGAATTATTATTTACCATAATCCTCAGAAGGGTACCTTAGTACCAAAGCTGAATGCTTCTAAAGCTTCAGTGGATCATCCCTCTAGATCAAGGAAGCAGATATCTGGATTTATTCAGCGATCTACTCCTAGACTCAGATTGGATGTCCTTGGTAAGAAATCTGAAGAACTAAATGTTCGTCCCATTTCTAAAGCAAATAGTTTACTTGGTGTGTAACATCCCTTAATCCCAACATACAAGTTTCATATAATTCACCACAAAATAACATATTATAATCCAAATACGGTCCCTTAAATTCTACAATTAGGTCTTTCAGTACAAACTTTTTCGAATAAAGAAAAATACATAACAACTACTAATTATAACTGAAATCTTCATAATCATTCAACATCCACAAAAGCTAACATGATAAATCCTATCATTGTCTCTTGTTTGCTCCATGACCTGGAATACATATTTTAAAACAAAAATGAGGGTTAGACCTTGAGGTCTAGTGAGAAAAATCCCCGTTAGTAAAAGAAAACATTTGCACATAATTCACGTAAGAATACCAAATATGACGCATGCATCATGTATCTTTCCATCTCTATCTCTTTTCTTTTCCTTGGCCATATTAATTGGTAGCAAGCCAATTAATTAATTTACACCGCTGTACTAAATACAGCCAACACCACTGTCCCTTTGTACAGCCAACTTTCACCGGTCCTAAGCCCGACCAACTAGTACTCATACAATGTAATATTCATATAAACACTATATGCACCATATTACATTAAATCACATATATGTATTCCATTTGAAAACATTTCAAATAAAAACTCACCTTGTTTTATCACAAAACCCTTCCAAGATAACTCACGTACGTCGATCTTTCACCAAATCTGAAATCAGATAAAATACCAAATATCTCTTTTAATACTTAAACTTACAAAATTCTCAACTCAAGTCGCAATGAACAGTACCAAGTCGCAATCTCCTATTGCGATCCCACCCTGAAGTCGCAACCCAATATTGCGATTCCACCCTGGAGTCGCAACCCATTATTGCGATTTCACCCTAAGTCGCAACCCTCCATTGCGATTCCACCCTGGAGTCGCAACCCTCTATTGCGATTCCAAACCCGAATCGCAATCAACTACTGCGATTCCAAGCCAAGTCGCAAACGACCATTGCGACTTCATACCCAAGTCGCAACCAACTATTGCGACTTCGATGAATGTCGCAGTCGTCTATTGCGACTTCGATGAATAATAGCCTACTGCGACTTCGATGAATATTAGCCTACTGCGACTTCGATGAAATATCTCAGTCTACTGTTTCATCCTAAAACCCAGTTTTTTGTAGTTTTATTCTATGCATGTTTATGTAACTTAGCAGATATGTTTTATACTACCATTAGAACACTATTCCAAACCCAAAATTGTCATATCTTCCTAAAATTACCAAAACCCACATCCACAACTTGTAGTAAAACTTTTAAGAACTTGTATACATAAAGATGAGGTGACAAAGGATTCTTACCTTCTGATTATACAGCTATTCAAGAACTTCTTCAGCAGATTTATGTATTGATCTTCCTCCTTGATTTCCTTCTTCTTCTTCTTTTAAATTTCGGTTCTATCTGTAACATCCCGAATTTTCGTTATATTATGTTATAAATTATAAACTAACTTGGGGGTTAAGTTTGTAATTGTTTAAAGTGTTGTTGAAAATGATTTTTTCAAATTGAGGGTTTGTTGTGCAATTCATGGAAAGTTGAAGGTTGTTTGGTAAAATAGACTATGACTCATGTGTTTTTACGTGAGGTGTCATTAATTTAGATTTTAGCTAAAGTGTGTGTTATGTGTGCTAAGTGTGTGCATTCGGTTTTGAGAAGAAAACCGTGAGAAAGAGAGAGAGATATCGAGAAAGAGAAGGAGAGGAAGAAAAGGTGCTGGGATTGCTATAATCTGTTTTGGATTGAAAAATCATAAGGTAAACTATATCATTAAATCCTTCATCTTCTTAGATTAAAGCTTTCTATGGAGTTTTTAGTTGGGTCTTGATAAATTATGATGATTATGTGAACTTGAGTTTTAGGATATGTTAAGATAAGTGTAATAAACATATCTGCAAATTGGCATAAACAAACATGGATTAAAAGTATAAAAATCTGGGTTTTTGATGAACTTAGTGGACTGAGACTTGGATGAACATCATCGGAGTCGCAATAGGCAATTGCGACTTGGAGTTGGAGTCGCAGCAGACCATTGCGATTCGGCTTTGGAATCGCAACAGTTGGTTGCGATTCGGAGTGAGATCGCAATGGGCAGTTGCGACTTGGCTTTGGAATCGCTTTAGTTGGTTGCGACTTGGGATGAAATCGCAACGGCGAGTTGCGATTTGAGGATGAAATCGCAACTGTTGACTGCGATTTGGTTTTGAAATCGCAACAGAGGACTGCGACTTCAGTTCACTGCGATTTGGATTTGAAATCGCAATAATGGACTGCGATTTCAGTGAGTTGCGACTTGAAACGTGATTTTTAGAAATTAAGGATTTTCAGTTTTAGAGAGTTCTGTTTTAGAAGTTAACATCAGTATATGTTAATTGGTTAATACAGTAAGCTTTAATAGTGAAGAAAGGAGACTTTCAAGTTAAAAAGGATTAAAAGAAGCAATAACGCATCAGGTGAGTTTATTCAACTCTCTTTAAAATTCAGTAATTAATCTTGAATTAGATGTTTTATATGTCTGCATGAAGTTGTGTTATATTGGTTACCATGTTAAAGTTTCCAAGATGAGATACATATGAAATTGATGGGTTAGTATTATTATTTATCATGCATGTTAAGTTTGATTTATCTACTACATGAAATTGATATGTGGTTATGAACACTAAACATGATTTGAAGCTTTCTTGAGATATTAATTTCCGTGCTAAGATTAAGAGATTGAGATGAGAAGATATTAATATTCTTGATATTTTATATATGTAGAATATGTTCGGAGAAATGATATACTGTATGCTGGACGCATATAGTAGTATCGATTATTATACATATTATATTATGTGATTATGTGCTTTTACTAAAATAGGCATCCGGTCACCGAGGGCACTTGGGTACGGTATGATGGGAACCGGTTACTCGCCATAGACCAAAGGGATGTAATTTTAGTAATTGGGTGAACCTTGAATCATGAGTCTCGATTTGAGTATCGCGATATTATAATCCCATGGGGACCATTGATTCTGAGGTGGAATGTGGAAAAAGCAGTTGTGCTTAATAGTTCCCATTTCGATTTGGGAAGATCAGAGATTTCCCTGTGATGAGAGGAAGATTTGAGATAGGCATAAAGTAATTTGTAATCTCTACTTCCTGATTTAAGAAATAGACAGGTTTTGACTTGTAATTTCTTGTATGTGATTATTGATTGTGAATCTGGAATGATTCAGAGTTGACTGTTATGTCATTGTTACGATTAAATGAGTTAGTCGTAGGAATTGGGAGTGGGGTAGATTCCCCGATTTGAAAGGAGTTGTCGTACGGTAAGATGGGTGAGAACAGGTTTGAGTTATCTGTTCATGTTTTAATTATTAAATTTTATTCTGATTTGAGTATCCTCACTAGGCGAAAGCCTAATGTTTCAAGTTGAATCTTCTTACCAGGTACAAGCTCCGGGAAATAGCGGGAATGAGAGACGAGGATTTTTGGAAAGATTCAGACTTAGAGATACCGAAGGATCTAGAGATTTTGATGCTTTTGGGACGGTTGTTTAGATAACTGGTTTAATCTAATTGTTATATTATGATTAGATTAATAAGTTATTTAAGAAATGACGTTTGTAGATAGAAACCTTACATTTGATCCTCAGGTTATATAAATTTGAAAGCTTTTGATCATAACTTATGGTAAATTTCAAGGTTTAAATTGACCCTGTTTTTAGGGTGTTTCACTATCTCTCTCTCTCTCTTCGTATGAAAACCACACACACATACTAACACATTTGCTACTAGTGCTAAGAAAGAGACACCTCACCCTATTAAAACCCAAATTCGGTTTTGTCTAACAGGAGGTGTCAACCAATTACCCAAAGAACCTTAAACTTGTTCCACTTTACAAAATATACCCCTAACTTCTATAAATAAATTAAAACTTACCCCTTAACTTCTCATTCCTTAAAATACCCATATAAACTTATAAAATTCTTATATTTTAAATTAAATAAAATACCTGGTTATTACAACATCTCCCCCTTAAAAGAATTCCGTCCCGGAATTCAGTCAAGTGAACAGATGAGGGTATTTGGCTCTCATCTCCGACTCTGATTCCCATGTCGCATCCTGACCCCTATGATGTTTCCATTGAACCTTTACCTGCCTGATCTCCTTATTCCTCAATACTTTAACCTTGTGATCAACTATCGCTTCCGGTTCCTCCACATAGTTCAACTTTTCATCCACTTGTATATCCGGTAGAGATACTGCCTGGTCCGGCGTGACTAAACATTTTCGAAAATTCGACACATGAAACGCGTTGTGAATTCTGCTCAATTCCAACGGAAGATCCAATCTGTATGCTACTTCACCAATTCTTTCTGTAATTTCAAATGGCCCAATATATCGCGGACTGAGTTTACCTTGCTTCCCAAAACGTATGACTCCTTTCCAAGTTGAAACTTTTAACATCACAAATTCCCCAACCTGAAATTCTAACGGTTTCCGGCGTCGATCTGCATAACTTTTCTGTCTGTCTTGTGCCGTTTTCAATCTATCCCGGATCTGAGTAATCTTATCTGCTGTTAACTGTACTATTTCTGGCCCTGCTAACTGCTTTTCCCCCACTTCATTCCAACACAAAGGCGTTCGGCATTTCCTACCATACAGTACTTCAAACGGTGCCGCCTGAATACTAGAATGATAACTGTTGTTGTAAGCGAACTCTATCAAAGGCAAATGTTTATCCCATGATCCCCCAAAATCAACTATACAAGCCCGAAGCATATCTTCTAAAGTCTGGATCGTTCTTTCACTCTGCCCGTCTGTCTGTGGATGATATGCTGTGCTCAACTTTATCTGCGTTCCCATCTCTTTTTGAAAGCTTCTCCAAAATCTAGAAGTAAAACGACTATCTCGATCAGAAATAATCAAAATTGGTACTCCATGTCGAGTTACTATTTCATTAATGTACAGTTTGGCCAAACGTTCCAAAGAATCGGTTTCTTTTATCGGCAAGAAATGAGCAGACTTCGTCAACCTATCCACAATCACCCAAATAGAATCGAATCCCTTTGAAGTTCTTGGTAACTTGGTAATGAAATCAGTTGTGATCTGATCCCATTTCCACACTGGAATATCTAAGCGTTGTAACTGACCAAACGGTTTCTGATGCTCAATCTTTACTTTCTTGCAGGTAATGCAGTCTTCCACATACTTAGCAATACTTCTTTTCATCCCCGGCCACCAATAGAATTGTTTCAAATCTCTATACATTTTATTTGTACCTGGATGAATGGCGAATCGAGATTGATGAGCTTCTTGTAGTACACGATCACGTAATCCACCCAAACGAGGTACCCAAATCCTATTCCCCAGACACAACAACCCACGGTTATCTTTCCCAAGCAATGTTGATATCCCAACCAACCGTTCAGATTTCAAACTTTCTTCTTGATAAGCATCTATTTGGCACTTCAGTAATTCGTCAAAAATGTTTGGAAGAAGTTCAGCTCTTAAAGATATCGCCTTTATCGTTCCACTTCTTTCTTGTCGACTTAGTGCATCTGCCACCACATTTGCTTTTCCTGGGTGATAAAGGATTTCACAATCATAATCATTCACTAACTCTAGCCATCTTCTTTGTCTCATATTCAGTTCCTTTTGATCAAAAAGATGTTGGAGACTCTTATGATCAGTAAAAATTTGACATTTGGAACCATACAGATAATGTCTCCAAATCTTCAATGCAAAGACAACCGCTGCAAGTTCCATATCGTGGGTAGGATATTGCCTTTCATGATCCTTTAATTGACGAGAAGCATAGGCAATTACTTTTCCACGTTGCATGAGTACACATCCCAAACCTAACTTAGAAGCATCACTGTAGACTACAAAATCATCCGAACCTTCTGGCAATGCTAATATCGGCGCGCTGCAGAGTTTCTCCTTTAATATCCTGAATGCTTCGTCCTGTTCTGCCTTCCATTCGAACTTCAGATTCTTCCGAGTCAGCTTTGTCAACGGTGTGGCAATACGAGAGAAATCTTTTATAAACTTTCGGTAGTAGCCGGCCAAACCCAGAAAACTTCGTACTTCTGTTGCTGTCTTTGGCGGTTCCCATTTTTCAACTGCTTCCACTTTCATCGGATCGACTTGTATACCCTTTTCAGAAACTATATGCCCCAAAAACTGAACTTCCCGCAACCAGAATTCACACTTTGAAAATTTCGCATACAACTTTTCTTTCTTCAATAATTCCAAAATCAAACGAAGATGTCGTGCATGATCCTCTTTGGATCGGGAATAAATAAGTATATCATCGATAAATACGATGACGAATTTATCAAGATATTGCTTACATACCCGATTCATTAAATCCATAAAGGCGGCTGGAGCGTTTGTCAATCCAAATGGCATTACTAGAAACTCATAGTGACCGTACCTGGTGCGAAAAGCAGTTTTCAACACGTCTTCTTCTTTGACCTTCAACTGATGATAACCGGATCTTAAATCAATCTTGGAGAAACAACAAGCTCCAACTAATTGATCAAAGGGGTCATCAATTCTAGGTAGAGGATACTTGTTTTTGATCGTGCGTTTATTCAATTCTCTGTAGTCGATACACATTCTCATCGAACCATCCTTCTTTTTCACAAATAAGACTGGTGCTCCCCACGGTGAAGAACTTGGTCTGATGAAACCCTTATCGGATAGATCTTGCAGTTGTGCCATCATTTCTTTCATTTCCGGAGGCGCCAAACGATACGGTGCACGGGCTACAGGGTTGGCTCCCGGAATTAGATCTATACCGAACTCTACCTGTCTAACGGGCGGAAGACTGTTCAAGTCTTCAGGAAATACTTCTGGAAAATCACTAACAATTGGAATGTCTTCCAACTTACTCTTCTCTAGCTTAGTATCTATTACATAAGCTAAGTAACTCTGACAACCTTTACTAACACATCTACGGCCTTTTATCATGTTAATAAGATTATACTGATAATTCTTACGATCGCCATAAATCACTACCGGCCCTTTTTCAGGTAACACAACGTTTATTAACTTCTTATCACAATTTATATTAGCTTGGTTCTCGGCTAACCAGTCCATTCCCACTACCACATCAAACTCTACCAGGGCTATTGGAAATAACTGGATCGGTACTCCGCACCCTTCTATATCTATCACGCAACTATCAAATACTTCTTTAACTGATACTTGATTTTCATTTTCCGTATCTACCAATAAAGCATGATCTAACACTTTCAGCTTTAAATGCATGTAAGCAGCAAATGAAGGAGACACAAACGATCGGTTTGCACCAGAATCAAATAACACCTTAGCACGTGTGGAATTTATTAAGAAAGTACCTGTAACTACGTCCGGAGTTTCCTCCGCTTCATTTGCTGTCATCTGAAATGAACGGCCTCTTGCTCTTGCTGGCTCTAACCTCGGTACTGTTGGTCTAACACCCGATGCTCTTGTTGACGTGCCACCCGATGGTATTCTTCCCAGTGGACAATCTGATTGAAGATGATTTGGCGAATTGCATGAATAACAAAATCTAACCACCCTACAATCTTTAGCAATGTGCCCAAACTTCCCGCACTTATAACAGTTTCTAGGATCTACCTGACAGCTTCTTTGGTGAAAACGGTGGCACTTTGGGCAATGTCTTTCAGCTGCTCTAAAAGGTGGACGACTATCAAATCGCTGAAATCCAGACTTCTTCACATCGTGTGGTGGTCCTTCCCATTTTCTCTTTCCCGCACTCTTATCCCCAACATCCCGCTTATTGTCTCGCTCCACATTTTCCGCAGCATTTACTGCTTCTGAAAAAGTATTAGGTCTCGCTGCAGTCACTAACTTCCTAATCTCTTAATTCAATCCGAATACATACCTTTCCATCTTCATCTTTTCGGTGGCAACATAATACTCCCCAAAACGCGACTTTTCCAAGAAGCGAGCAGTGTAGTCTCTTACTGACAAATTTCCTTGTTGTAGGCTCAGGAATTCCTCTTCCAACTGTCTAACTGCGGCTTGCGGACAAAACTGTTCCTTAAATGCTCTCGAGAATTCGCCCCAAGTAAAAGTTGAATATACCTCAGGTCCTTCAGAGTCAATAAGGGCTTCCCACCAATACAAGGCGTCTGCTTTCAACATTGCTGTTCCATATAACACTTTATCTTCTTCCGCGCATTTACTGGTCTTAAATACAGCTTCAACCTCCTTCAGCCATCGCATTGCTTTTACTGGATCTCTGTCCCCTCCATAAGTGGGTGGTTTACAGCTTAAAAACATTTTATAATCACACTTTCTTGGTGCTGATGTGACAATAGGTGCGATAGGCACTTCGGTTTCAAGGGTAGGGTCTGGTATTTCTGTTTCCGAATGGTGAGTCTGGTTAAACATAGATTGTATATTTGCCTGAAGTCTTCCCATTTCAATCGCTAGGTCGTCTCTCGTAACAAACTCTGTGCCTCGCCCCTGTACTCTGCCCCCTGACCTACCTCTACCTCTTTCTCCCCCTCTTCCCCTTCCACCGGCTGTTGGATTAGATCTATTCGGATTCCCTTCCCCTTCTCGGTTTGTTCGTCTCGTTCCACTTGCCATTCTGTTGATTCAAACAAGGTTAATATACACATAAGCACATACCCCATATAATAAAGTATTCTGGTTCCAACATGTACCTGTAAGATCATAATTACACTGGCCAGGTGTAATCTGAAATTACCTTACATGAGGTTCCTTCTACCTTTTTATATTTATCATCCAAAGGTTCTAAAATAACAAGGACCTCCTACTCCGCATGCAGTTTAAGTCTAGGTACAGATACTAATACCTAAATCTCTTAAACTAAGGCTCTGATACCATTTGTAACATCCCTTAATCCCAACATACAAGTTTCATATAATTCACCACAAAATAACATATTATAATCCAAATACGGTCCCTTAAATTCTACAATTAGGTCTTTCAGTACAAACTTTTTCGAATAAAGAAAAATACATAACAACTACTAATTATAACTGAAATCTTCATAATCATTCAACATCCACAAAAGCTAACATGATAAATCCTATCATTGTCTCTTGTTTGCTCCATGACCTGGAATACATATTTTAAAACAAAAATGAGGGTTAGACCTTGAGGTCTAGTGAGAAAAATCCCTGTTAGTAAAAGAAAACATTTGCACATAATTCACGTAAGAATACCAAATATGACGCATGCATCGTGTATCTTTCCATCTCTATCTCTTTTCTTTTCCTTGGCCATATTAATTGGTAGCAAGCCAATTAATTAATTTACACCGCTGTACTAAATACAGCCAACACCACTGTCCCTTTGTACAACCAACTTTCACCGGTCCTAAGCTCGGCCAACTAGTACTCATACAATGTAATATTCATATAAACACTATATGCACCATATTACAATAAATCACATATATGTATTCCATTTGAAAACATTTCAAATAAAAACTCACCTTGTTTTATCACAAAACCCTTCCAAGATAACTCACGTACGTCGATCTTTCACCAAATCTGAAATCAGATAAAATACCAAATATCTCTTTTAATACTTAAACTTACAAAATTCTCAACTCAAGTCGCAATGAACAGTACCAAGTCGCAATCTCCTATTGCGATCCCACCCTGAAGTCGCAACCCAATATTGCGATTCCACCCTGGAGTCGCAACCCATTATTGCGATTTCACCCTAAGTCGCAACCCTCCATTGCGATTCCACCCTGGAGTCGCAACCCTCTATTGCGATTCCAAACCCGAATCGCAATCAACTACTGCGATTCCAAGCCAAGTCGCAAACGACCATTGCGACTTCATACCCAAGTCGCAACCAACTATTGCGACTTCGATGAATGTCGCAGTCGTCTATTGCGACTTCGATGAATAATAGCCTACTGCGACTTCGATGAATATTAGCCTACTGCGACTTCGATGAAATATCTCAGTCTACTGTTTCATCCTAAAACCCAGTTTTTTGTAGTTTTATTCTATGCATGTTTATGTAACTTAGCAGATATGTTTTATACTACCATTAGAACACTATTCCAAACCCAAAATTGTCATATCTTCCTAAAATTACCAAAACCCACATCCACAACTTGTAGTAAAACTTTTAAGAACTTGTATACATAAAGATGAGGTGACAAAGGATTCTTACCTTCTGATTATACAGCTATTCAAGAACTTCTTCAGCAGATTTATGTATTGATCTTCCTCCTTGATTTCCTTCTTCTTCTTCTTTTAAATTTCGGTTCTATCTCTCTCTCTCTTCGTATGAAAACCACACACACGTACTAACACATTTGCTACTAGTGCTAAGAAAGAGACACCTCACCCTATTAAAACCCAAAGTCGGTTTTGTCTAACAGGAGGTGTCAACCAATTACCCAAAGAACCTTAAACTTGTTCCACTTTACAAAATATACCCCTAACTTCTATAAATAAATTAAAACTTACCCCTTAACTTCTCATTCCTTAAAATACCCATATAAACTTATAAAATTCTTATATTTTAAATTAAATAAAATACCTGGTTATTACATGGTGCTGGTTCTTCTAATTCTAAATTTAAAGCTCAGCATACAAATGGTCCTAGAACTACTTTTAGCTATAGGAAATGTTATCACTGTGGACTCACTGATCATATTGCTAGTAAGTGTCCCACAGCCACCAAAGCTGAAAAGATAGCTAAGGTGAAAATTGCCCCCAAGGCAAAGAAGACCAACCCTGGTGCAAATCAGGTCAAGGTGAATTCTACCACTGAGGTTAAGAAATTAACCAAAGTGAAGAAAGACAAAGCTGAATCTTCAAATGCTGCGAAGACTGCTGAACCTTCCATTCCAACTACTTCCACTGACAAACGTGTATACATGGTTAAGTGGGTACCTAAGAAAAACTAATCTTCCTTTGTATTACATGTTAAGAAGGGTATCTGGTATCTCGATAGCGGATGCTCTAGACACATGACTGGAAAGAAAAACCTGCTCGCTGAATACAAGGAAGAGAAAGGTCCCTCTGTGACTTTCGGTGGAAATGGAAAAGGACATACCCGAGGGTATGGTGTACTTTCAAATGGTACAACCTCCTTCAGAAGAGTCGCATATGTTGAAGGGCTGAAGCATAATCTTCTAAGCATCAGTCAGCTTTGCGACATGGATAACAAAGTAATCTTTACTAAGGAATCCTGCTTTGTCACTGACAAAAAGGAGAAGATAGCTCTCAGCGGTTATCGTTTGGAAAATGTTTATGTAATAAACATGGACTCAACAACCACTGAGAACTCCTGTTTCTTCTCAAAGGCCTCATCTGATGTCAACTGGCTATGGCATAAGAGGCTATCTCATCTAAATTTCAAGACACTGAACACTCTTTCTTCAAAAGAGTTAGTCACTGGTCTACCTCAGCATTCATACGCCAAAGAGTCGTTATGTTCAGCGTGTGAAAAAGGGAAGCAGACCAAAGCAAGCTTTAAGTCAAAGCAAGTTTCTTCAGTGTCATCTCCTCTACAACTACTCCATGTGGATTTGTTTGGCCCTGTTAACAAACAATCCATCGCTGGAAAGAAATATACGCTGGTCATAGTTGATGAATTCTCTCGCTTCACTTGGGTAATGTTTCTCCATTCTAAGAGTGACACCCCTGAAGAACTCATCACCTTTGTTCGGAAGATGGAAACCCTGAACAATTTGACCGTTCGCTCAATAAGGAGTGATCATGGGACTGAATTCAAAAACAGTTCTCTTGATTCCTTCTTTGAGAGTAAGGGTATTTCTCACAACTTTTCTTCAGTGAGAACACCGCAACAAAATGGAGTCGCTGAAAGAAGAAATAGAACAATTATTGAAGCTGCACGTTCAATGCTCAGCGATTCTCACCTGCCTACTCAGTTTTGGGCAGAAGCTGTCAACACTGCTTGTTTTACGAAAAACAGGTCGCTGATAGTTAAAAGATTCAAAAAGACAGCCTATGAACTTTTTCATGGGAGAAAGCCTTCAATCATCTTTCTTCACATCTTTGGATGTCTGTGTTTTATACTGAACAACAGAGATGCCCTTGGAAAGTTTGACCCTAAGGCTGATGATGGAATCTTTCTTGGATACTCCTCAGTTTCCAAAGCCTTCAGAGTCTTCAATCGTAGAAGACAAACTGTAGAAGAAACTATTCACGTCACGTTTGACGAATCCCGTTCAGCGAACTCTAAACCGTCCGCTGATACTGAAGAACTGAATCAATGGATGTTTTCTCATCTTGGTGATTCAGAAGTTATTCCCACTACTCATGCTCATCCAGTAGAAGATGATAGTCCTATCATTCCAAATATGCAGAATAGTGAAGCTGAAACTTCTTGGGTCTCAGTTGTTCCTATAAACACTATACCTAACGCTGAACCAAATGTCTCAGACATTCCATCTACTTCTCAGCAATCAGTGAATATAATGACAACTGCATCCATTCCTCTCTTGGCTGATACTCCTGACGTCGCTGAAGCTTCATCTTCAGCTCCTCCAGTTCAAGTTGAGTCAGCGTCTCACGCTCCGGCTCAGCGATGGACTATAAATCACCCAATTGATCAAATTCTTGGTGATCCAAACGCTGGGATTCAGACTCGACGAAGTGCAGGTAATATTTGTTTATTTGTAAATTTTATTTCACTAACTGAACCAAAGAAAGTAGATGATGCCCTCAAAGATCCAAACTGGGTCAGCGCCATGCAAGAAGAGCTGACTGAATTCGAAAGAAACAAAGTTTGGAAACTTGTTCAGAGACCAACTGATAAAACAGTAATAGGCACTAAATGGGTCTATCGAAATAAGTTGGACGAACATGGTACTGTCACCCGCAACAAAGCTCGACTTGTTGCTCAGGGATACAGACAAGAGGAAGGTATAGATTATGACGAAACATTTGCTCCAGTAGCAAGACTTGAATCTATTCGTCTATTCTTAGCATATGTTGTACACAAAAACTTCAAAGTACATCAGATGGATGTTAAGTCAGCGTTTCTGAATGGAAAGCTGAATGAAGAAGTGTATGTGGAACAACCTCCAGGATTCTCAGATTCTAAGCGTCCAGGTTATGTTTATAAACTGGATAAGGCACTTTATGGCTTGAAGCAAGCTCCTCGTGCATGGTATGACACTCTCTCTACTTATCTCCATATTGAAAAGTTTGAGCGAGGTAAGATTGACAAAACTCTATTTTTTAGAAAAGTGAAAGGTCATATCATTCTAGTTCAAATATATGTTGATGACATTATATTTGGTTCTACTAACCCTGAGCTTTGTACTCGTTTCGCTGATAGAATGAAAGATGAGTATAAAATGAACATGATGGGTGAACTAACATATTTCCTTGGTCTTCAGATTAAGCAAACTGAGAAAGGAACTTTCATTAATCAGGGAAAATATGTTAAAGATATGCTGAAGAAATTCGACTTAACTGAAAGTTCAGCTATGAAAACCCCTATGGCACCACCGCTGACACTTGATAAGGACACTAAGGGTGTTCCTGTCAATGTCACGCTGTACCGTGGGATGATCGGATCTCTATTATATCTAACAGCTAGCCGACCCGATATTATGTTTGCAACATGCTTGTGTGCACGATATCAAGCTGAACCTAAGATATCTCATATGAAAGCTGTAAAGCGAATCTTTCGATATCTTAAGGGTACAGCGAATCTAGGTCTTTGGTATCCCAAAGATTCAGGATTTGATCTAACCGCCTATTCAGATAGTGATTTTTCAGGTTGCAAAATGGATAGGAAAAGCACCACAGGAGGATGTCAGCTCCTGGGTGGAAAGCTGGTAAGTTGGACAAGTAAAAAGCAAAATTCAGTGTCCACTTCCACAGCTGAAGCTGAATATGTAGCTGCTGGAAGCTGTTGTTCTCAGGTCTTGTGGATGAGAAATCAGCTACTAGACTATGATCTTCAGCTCTCCAAAATTCCAATCTATTGCGACAGCACAAGTGCCATCGCTATAGCAAACAATCCAGTACTACATTCAAAGACCAAACATATAGAAATCAGATATCATTTTATCAGAGATCATGTGATGAATGGTGATATAGAACTTCATTTTATCCCAACTGATTATCAGTTAGCTGACTTATTTACCAAACCTCTTGATGAGACAAGATTCAACTTTCTCATCAGCGAGCTTGGAATGCTGAACTTTGAAGGATAAAATCTTCAGCGGTTCACATTGATCAGCGAAAGGATAAAATCAACTTGTATAACCCATTCTATCATATTCTCTCTGAATAAACTTGATTCACTGATATCAAGGTATGCTCTCTCTCTCTGACAATCGCATGAAAATGCAAGATTTCAAAACAAAATGCATCGCTGAATATCTCTTCCTTAACAGCGATATTTTGAAATTTCTTAAAACCTTTACTGAATATTTTCATTCAGTGCTTCTCGTTTTCAAAAGTATCTCTGAGTTTTTCAAAACCTCAGAGACAACCAAGAATATGAAAGGACAGTTGTGACGTCATTGCAACGGATAAAACCCCGGCACGTTTTCTCTTCCTGACACACGTTTGCACGTCTCTTTCAAACCTCCAATCAAATGCAAACACGTGTCCGTGTCATGATGAAAATCTTTTCCCGCTCAAGATTTTCTCTTTCTAAAATCTCTATATAAGCAAATTCTTTGTTTATATTTTTCTTTTACGCGATCAATCTTCTTCCGCAAGAAAGAATTCACTGTTGCATTTGTGCTTTCAAACTTCAAGAACTGTTCATCATCTTCTTCATCAAACATCAAGGTTAATATGTTCTTATTTATTACCGAATGCGTATAACTTGTTTCCGGTCTTCTCATTGTTTTAACAAGATCGAACAAAAGAACTTCTTAAAATGAAATCATTTTCTTTCGTGGTTTTATGAACACAACCATTTCATGGTTGTTCTTCAAGTTTAAATGCAAAATCTTAAACTTGTTCTTCATTCGTTTCCAGAATCTATTTCTTCATAGAAAACTGGAAAACAAGCAAATGGGTCTTACATTTCGTTTCAAAAATCAAGAAAAACCCTAATCTTCATTAAGACATTTTTGTCTGAATGAAATGGACAAAATTCGAACCATCTTAATGGAAAATCTTTCCATATTAAGATTATTCTTATTTGTTAATCTTTGGTTGAACTGATAATACAGGAAATGGCAACGTCTAACATTCCTACTACCGCTGAGAACATCTCTACTGACTCTGAGGAAATGGAATTCATCAAGGCTCCTCAGGTTAAGTTCACTCTGGATCAACTAGACTGGACTAAGATAAACAACCTTTCTGCGCTTCTCGAGTTTCCTCCTCGAAAGCAAGTCACACATCTGACAGATGCTGTGAATTTCCTGAAGAATTGCTGCATTTCAACAGCCCTGACCATTTCACCCCCTACAAGTCAGCTGCTACTATCTCAGTTCTGGTACTCTGCTAGATACTCTCAGCTACCATCCGCTAAAGATCCCTCCAAAACAGTTGATTGTATCCTCTGCGATACTGAATATGGCACGATAAAGATCACACCTGCCATCATTCGCAAAGCTCTGAACTTTCCCATCGCTACAAAGGAAAAACCTTTTGTTCCTTTCCCTGACCATAAGAAGCTCGCTGACAAAGAAGCTCTTATTGCATTTTTTGATGCAATGGGCTATGTATGGGAAATGGGCAGAGACAAGAAGCCTGAGAAGAAGCTAACACTGCTGAAGAAATCGAAAATGCCCAGCGAGATGAACTTCATCTTCGCTCACCTTATCAGCTGCATGACTGCCAAGACCGGCTCTTCTGATCAAGCCGCTCAACCTCAGCAAGCTATGGGATACGCTCTGCTGAAAGGTCTACACATTGACTGGACATCTCTCATCTATGATGACCTACTGCAAAGAGTAGACTCTGCCGCTGACACGCCTGCATGGGTTCCCTACCCCCGATTCATCAGCGCTATCTTTCAATATGGCCTGAAGGACAGCTACCCGCAAGAGGGCGATCTGAAACTCTCTCAGATTGGCCCTAAGGTACTCGACTTCAAACCTGTTGAAAATGAGGTACGTCTTTCTACCCTCTTAACTCTTATCAACCCTTCTTCTTCTACTTATGTGGCTCCTTCAGCGACAATACCCATCGCTGATACCCTGGCCACAAAATCCTCTCCTTCTAAGAAAAGGAAACATTCATCTACCCCACTTGATTCTAAAAGGATCAAGAAAACAAAGGAGCAACCCCAGCAATCTCATGCTGAAGACTCCTCAGCTCTTTCTGCAGAGCTGAAGGAACGTTCAGTGGTACGCTCTGCCACACCTGAACAGGCCATCCCTTCTATCCAAATCTCAGCGTCTCCAAACGTTGAGATTACAAACTTGGAAACTTCCCAACCTCCCTCAGTCTCTCAAAAGACTGATGAAGTGATTCTCAGCGATTCCAACGCTGAACTCAGAACCCAACCTCCAATCTCATCCTTCGCTTCTCCCTCTACTCATTTGGTCTCTCCTCTAGTTATCGCTGGAGATGCCATCATTTGTACGGAAGCTAAAGCTGATAATCCAGATATGATGAAGACAGGACCTGCAGAACAATCCATGGGCACTTTTGAAGATGACATGGAACTTTACTCAGGAACCCGTGATTTCGATGAATTCACCAATCCTCCTGCAGGTAAACAACAACCCATAAACACTGTGACTAAACCCCAAACTTCTGAGCTTTCCTTTGTTCACAAGTTCTTATCTGTTACAGGTCCTAACTTGGGAGACATCAACGCCTCTCTGAAGTCCGTGGAGACAAAGCTGACAGGTCTCACCACTACTCTCTCCAATAACTCTACAGCTGTAACAAACCCTGGAGAGAATCTGAACAAACTGACAATGGTGGTAGAGAAGAAGGCTTCCACATATGACTTAAAGCAAGTTGATAAGACTCTCAGCGACTTCGCCAAGGTGCTCGCTGATATCTACACAGACTACACCTCTCTCAAAAACTCAGTTTCTTCCATGTCCAGCGAATTTACAACGTTGAAGACATCGGTTGGACATCTAGAGGGGGATATGTCTACTGTGAACTCTGACTTAGGCTCTGTAAAGACCGATGTTGGTTCGATGAAAACGATGATCGAGCAGCTGCTGAACAAAGTGAATACTCCTGATCCTGCTCCTGCACCCGTCCCTGCATCTGACAACTTCACAGCGGACGATCGCACTGAGCTGAAGAAAATCAATCCTGCTATTTCTGGCCTTGAAGACAGATTAGCAAAGATTGAAGATTATATAGGTCTCTCTGGCCAAGAAGACAGAGAACCTACCAACGCTGCCAAATCTACCCATTCCTCCCCCAGTCATCATGAAAAAGAGGGGGAGAAGAGCGCTGAAAATCCTTCCAAGAGCGCTGAAGACCTTTCCCATGATGAATCTATCAGGGGAGAGAAGAACGAAGACCTCACCTTCGCTGAAGAGGGTGAGAAGACTATTGAAGCTGAAGCAGCCGTTGGACCTCAGGGAGATGAACACCCTGAGGGAACCGAGAAGCTCGCCTCTGTATCTGAGGGGGAGCAACTCGAAGAAGACGCTGAAGAATCTGAAGCAGAAGATGATGAAGCCATCGACATCCCTGATAATGAACCATCTTCTTCTCCAAAGAATGATGATGATGATGATGAAGATGACGATGACTTCTTTATCGTCAAACCTGCTCCAAAGATCAAAGCTCTTAAGGGAATCTCGATAAATGAACCTTCAGAGGAGCGGACAAAGACAAAGCCCTCAGCCTCTGGAGCTGAGAAAGGCAAAGGAAAAAGCGTCGCTGAAGATGACAATCTGACGATCTTGCTTGAAAAGCCGGTTTGTCAGGTACACTAAACATCTCTTACTCCATCCCACCTCTATCATACACTATCAGTTCCTCTACCCAAGCCTATACACTTGAACCAATTCTCTCTATCTAATTCTACCCAAGTTCTTACTTGAAAGATCGCTGTGTTTCAGCTAGTCCTCCCCCCTGTTTGAGGATATCGCTGAAGGGTGCACAACTATACCAGCTGCCGCTGAAGAAATAATCCCAGTCTTGGATTTGATCTCTGAGACTGATGAACCTAAAGAACAGTCTCTCTCTCACAAACGCAGACCTTTCTTAGTTCCTCAAAAGCTAAGTGAAGAGGATCAGAAAAGAAGAGAGGAGATAATAAAGCGATTCGAGGATCAGCGAATCATTCTGAGGCGTGATCAACTTCCTTCAGTTCCTCCAAAGTTCAGAATTTCCAAAGCTGAATACAAGGAACACCTCAGAGCTGAACGCCTAATCGCTGAAAGAAAGGAAGCTGAAGAAAAAGACAGAGAATACGCCATCAAGCTTACTCAAGAATCTGTCAAAGACCCCAAGCTGAAACGTGTTCCCATTCAAGTCCAACGAAAGCTTTGGGAAGAAGCCCAGAAGATCATGGAAAAGAAAACTGAAGTTTCTCAGACCACCCTGATCTGGTGTAAAGAGAAAATACACTTCAGATATCGTCCAGCGAAGATCAACAAGGTATTCATATTTGGAAGAACCTCTATCGGAGTACCTATTGTTGACATCAAACTTTTCAGAGAAGATGGCCAATCTGAAGCCTTTCGCGCTGACACTGTAAAAAGGTATGGTCTCTCTGAATGGCTGGAGATGAGGTTAGCTATCCAAACGTCACAATCTAAGTACAAGGATCATTTCGAAAAGCTGATAAACAGACAGATCGATTTGATATCTTCTTGTGTGGACATTCCTCCTCTTCCTGATCTTAAGCTGAAAAGAAAAAGGGCCTCTCTAAAGAAGAAACGTCAAGATTCAAACTCAGGTCCTGTCATACGAAATGAAACTGGAATTGGTTTCTCTCGCGCTGAAGTGCTTGGTCATGACCCTGATCTATCTGCCCTTGACATTTCTTTGCCACCATGTGAACTTTTCGTCCCTGGTAAAGTCATCGGTGATCCTTATGGAATATTCTTTCTCGACTACGACGGACGTAAATGTTTTCAACGGATCGCTGAGCTTCCAATCACTCCAATCGAACAGCTCAGAGATCTCATCTACTGGTGTGACTTCAGAAAAGACATTCAGGCACGACACCTAAAACCCTTGATCTTTGAAGAAGCGCTGAACAAAAGAAAGCGAGGTGTAACGGTTCCTGACTGGATGATCCCCACTGAAAAGACCCTTGATGAACTTCTCATTAAGGAAGAACCTCTGTAAGCTGATAGGATCGCCTCTTTCATCTATTTTATCAGTTATCCTTTTGTACTTGTAATTTATTTCGCTCGTACTTGTAATCTTTCCATTTCTCTTTGTAATCTGATTCAAAGTTTTAAAGAAAGATTTCAGCGAATGTACTTTACTCCATCAGTACTAAAAAGATCCCAGAAAACAGTAAAAGGGACAAATATTTTATGAGTTCTTTTTAT
The DNA here is from genome assembly GCA_033807775.1 of Saussurea involucrata. NCBI lineage: Eukaryota > Viridiplantae > Streptophyta > Magnoliopsida > Asterales > Asteraceae > Saussurea > Saussurea involucrata. Next base: position 9,748,606 of record CM066322.1, on the reverse strand, counting down.
CCTTATGTTTTCATTAAATAGCAATTTTCTTTTTTGCTATACCATAATCAAATAGGGGGAGATTGTTGATCCAAACCCTCAGTGATTTGATAATGACCCTCTCTTATATACTTAGTGAAAATTGTAAGTAAACAATATGTATCAGAGTTTCACTATCGCTGATAAGTATTAAGATCTTACAGTACCGCTGATAGGAACTCTCGCTCTTTAAATTAAATATTCAGCGAACACTGTTCATCATTAACGATGAGTCTGTTCAGTCATTATGATGATCGCTGATAAGTTAGTTGTTTACTTATGATCCCTGAAGACAAGTTTCACGTCAACAAAGGTTCTACGTTGAAGTCGAAGATCAAGCTCAAGAACCAGCGACAAGTCTCCTAATGAACTGATGTGGATCAGCGAAGACTCAGATTTGTCCACTCAACGTGAAGTATCAAGTACAAGACTTCAGCTATCGCTGAACTTTATCATTTGCTGAATAGTAAATGATAATCGCTGAATCAACGAAAGCTGATCATGAAGTCCTCCATACAAAGTACTTTTGTCTTAACCTCCCTTGCACGACTCCGTGCGAAATGTCAGAAAAGAACCTCCGACTGTCTGAAATCGTACAACCATTCTGATACTACACTGTTCATCCATGCGGCTACTAAGGTTGTCAACCAAGGTCAATGACATGCAACCAACCAGCTGATGACACGTGTAAAGTGTATACTGACTTGTATTAAATGCATGCAGTATATAAAGAGATGAACTCACTTCATTTGAAGTAACTTGCTAACTCTGGACAAGTTCAATCTCTTATCTCAAGATAGGTTATTATTAGTAATTTCCTTATCTCTCTTAGTGCAAGAAACCTTAGTGTTCCAACTTGTTTAGATTTAGGTTTATCCTTAATCTTGTTTCCGCAACAAGCTGTAAATTGTTAATGATTTATCAATAAACAATTTAGAAAAGTAAAATCTGTGTGTTTGTATTCAACCCCCCCTTCTACAAACTTGTATAGGCCTTCGGGACCAACAACCCTTCGTACCCAAAATCGCCCGGGATGAAGTTATCCGGATGAGTGGGTTTTCCAGAAGTGAGTCCGGAAGTGAGTCCGGAAGTGAGTCCGGAAGCGTAGTTCGGAAGTGAATCCGGAAGTGTAATTCGGAAGTGAGTCCGGAAGTAAATCCGGAAGTGAGTAGTCCGGGATTAAAGTCCGGAAAAGCGCGGCCCGGGACTCCGTTTCTGGATTGGGAGAGTTCGAGCCAAGTAGGGATTGTAGAAAGTTGTTTAGGAATAATCTGAAGTGTTAGAACTATGACTTATCACTCTCGTTTTCTTCAAAACATAGGTGTCCCACCTAGAGATCTGAAGCATAAGTGAGAAGATTTGAGCAAGGACAACAGGTGAGTTTTTCTAACTGAAAATGTGATGATTTGCACGCTATTTTAAACGCATGTGATATTAAGAAACTGAATGTTTTATCTTACATGTATAAAGTTGTATGATTCCTATGTTTGGTAAGTTATGTGGTCGTGTATGCATACATTTGACAGTGATCATGATACGGCTAAGTAGGGGGTGTGTCCCGCCAGTACTAATACCGGGGGGTGTGTCCCGTTTATGCCATTGAGGGTGTGTTCCAGCTAAGGCAGTGTGAGTCTGACACGTTGTCACCGGTATACGGGACTCCAATGTGCCACTTCATGCGTGGATGCTTGTTGATGAAAGCTAAATGATTTTGGTTACTTATAAACTATTATATATTTTGCTGTGGCGCGATAATTACTAGAGGGGCCTCACTAGACCTCATGGTCTAACCCTCGCATTTTCAAATATAAACCTATTTTCAGGGAAGCATATAGTAGGAGGTTCGGGCAAGGGCAAGGAGAAGGCCTAAGCTAGAGACGAGGAGTAGATGATAGATACATTTACTTTGCTTTAATTCGAGACTTTGTTAAAAATTCTCAGCTGTGTATAGGTTGTTCGGCAAACCTAATTTTTGTAATGGTTGTATTCCGTAATATTTTGGGGTCGTTTTGGCTAGATGCTTAAATTTTAATTGTTATGCTTTATTTTAAATGTTTGGGTTGTTACATTTGGTATCAGAGTCATAGTTTAAGAGATTTTGGTGTACGAACGGGCCTAGACTAAAACCGTGAGGGTAGAAATCACAGCTGAGAAATTAGGAAAGCTTAGGAAGACTTCAACATGGACACGAATGATAGGGTAGTGAGGACGGTCATGTAAGATAAGTTTGGAAAATGTAATTTACTCTTTATTAAATATTCCTGATATTTTTTATAACTTTAGTATTTGGTTTTTAATTGACTACTTAACATAGTCGAACAAAAAAGCTCTTTTTCGTTAATCGTAAATGTCCAGGCCAACTTGTACATACCTCGACTAATCACAGAGATTTTGGAGAACAACCAAGAAATCACCGATGGTCTTGCAAGATTCAAACGAGTGACTTCTGGATAAAATCTATAAAGATTCAAGCTTTAATGTCAGTTGAAATAATTCTACAAAGTTAAAAAAAACTTATAGAACACTCATATGATGAAAAAACTTTACTATAATGAAGATTACTTTTACCCGCATTAAAATTGGTAACATCTAATAAAACCGGGTCAAATACGGTGGGTTGTATTTTGTGTATTTTTGGGTCGAAAATTTATATCAAACTCAATAATTGAAGATGAAGTCACATGATATTTACTTAAATTTGGAATCACTTCAAAAGGATTCAATCTATATATATTATAAAGCAGAATCATGTGTCGGTGACGTGGCGCTCTCACGTTTCAGAATCGCTACTTTTCTTTTTTCTCGGTTTTCTGATTTCTTTTTACGGATTAGGGTTCAACTCTAACCCTTCGTCTCCTCTCTTTCCTAGGATCGATTGTATACCAACCCTCAGGCTTCTCAACCTCTTCATTCAATTTCAGATGGTCCATCCTCATCACAATCATCAGGTTTTCTTGCGACGATTTTGGCTTCCAACAATCATCGGGTTTTATTTTCACATTATTCCTTTCCCGTCCGTCTGCTCCTCCTCCAAAACCGACTGATTTCTCTGCTTCTCTTTTCATCTAAAGTTTCTGCTTTATATAGATATATACAATTGATGCTCTTGATGTTGCTCCGCTGTTGTGATCCATAACTCTATCCCAGCGTGTTATCTCTATATGGAATGATGTAAAACATGTAAACGAGGAGAACCATGCTCTTTGTTTTTTATGAAGCTGTGAGACCACCTTTGAAAAGGTCAACTTTTATCGAGCCTTTTCTTTTCTTTTGATGATTCATACTCTACAGGTGAACTCTAATATTTGTTTTCTGGGTGAAGTTGTTGCAAACCGTTTCATGTCTCTGTATAAGCAATAGAGTAACATTTCATGGATGAGACACACTATCGAGAATTGGTTAAACAATGGAGTAACATTACCGGGATGGGACACAATATTCATAATTGGGTAACCCCTTATTCCTATTTCCTAATGTTTTTCTTGCAATGTCATGGGTTAGACCTGTAAGTTCGTCATCATCTCTCTAAATTGACTAGCGCCCTCTTCCAAATACCTTATGTTCGTCTCTACATTCGGTAAGCATATATTCTAACCTAATTATTGTCTACAATTATGGAAGTAGTAACTTTTGAAATTACAGGTACTATTTGGTTCGGACAGGAGAGTCTGGATTTGAGAGTTTAGGGATAATCAACACAAATCCAGTTGCAAAAACATATGGCGATAGTGGTTTATTTTAAGATTGGAGGAAATGGGGGCTTGTGAGGATAGTTGCTGGATTTCTCCTTCAATTACACAAAGATCTTATCAGGCTACTGTGATTTTTGTCGATGTTAATGGAGTTAACAACAGGTTAAATTCACTTATCCAATTCTTTTCCATGACACATACTTCATTGATTGGATCAACTGTGGATTCATTAGAGCTATCTAGGTCCCGTTTGGGGTGAAGGATTGGATTGGAATTGGAGTGATTTGGAATTGAATTCCATTCCAATCCCATAAACATAGGATTCTGATTATGAAGGTTATTCATGTCTAAAATGGAGCAATAGCAAAATGTCTATTCGTTTCGTGTACTCCTTTTACCCTTGAATTTCAAGCCAACTATTCTTTTTGTGTACTCCTTAACAACTCTTTAGTGTACTTATAAAGTGGTCGTTTATCAAATGCTTACCTGAGTGAGCTCGTGAAATTAAACACTATCACTTACTTATCGGGTAAGATTTTAGTCCCCCAAACGGTATCATATGCAACAATTTTCCCGGTAAGAACTAACTGAGGGTAAGAGTCTTCGCCCTCGCTTACCGGGAAAGAATCTCGGTCCTTGCCTTAGCTCTTACCGAGAAAGATTCTTAGTCGTTGAGCGCTTACCTGGTTAAGCGTTTGGTAAACGGCCCTTTAATCTCAACAAATCATCAGTAAATCTGTGAGAAAGAATTTGCAGGTATTGTTAATCTCCATATTGGTGAGAATATGTGGAATGGAAGAAAGACGTGGGTATTTACTAGGAAGAGGCAAGGTCTTTGTGGAAACTCATGGGTTAGTTTGAGAAGCTGTCTGATAACTACTTCTACCCAAATATGAATCTCACAATATTCTTTTAAGGATATGGATTTTACTTAAGGCTTGCGATGGAAACAATAGTATTCAAATATGACCGAGATACACATATGCACACTCTCCCTTCATTTGGTTTTGTTTCATGATATCTGTAAAAATACTTGTATATCATTTGCCAATGGACTACTGTTATCTATTTATTATAGTTTTATTTTTTACATGTAATATATTTCGGCTCTCTTTTTTCCCAAAAAAATAAGCCAAGTAAAAGCAGCGTAACGAATGGATTTTCAACTATATATTTTCCATTTATATTGGTAATGAAAGTTAATAATCCAAACTCACTCACCCCATAATTTTCCAAATCGACTCCTACATTGCAACTCCATACTTCTTAAAATAATAAAATCATTCACAAATAAAAGACTACCATAATTATTATTACATTTCACATTGAATCGAAGCTTCTCCATGTTCTTCAACAATTTATCTCAACGACCGCGCGAAGCGCGGTAAAATTACCTAGTTATGTATATAAAGACAAGTTTATATATTTGTGGAGTGGTTGATCAGAACCACTCAACGGTCGTTATTATTTCTTCATTTTTCTATTTTTTCTACAAGTTTTATTTGACGGTTATTACAAGATTGCACATTTTATTCATTTAAAGGAAAAAAACAACAACATTTTCTTAACTTAAATGGTTTAAAAATATAACTTGAAAATGGAGGTTCAATGAAAAACCTCAACAAAAAAATTAAAAATTAAGAAATCCTCTGATAACCGTTCATCTGAATGGAATACACAAGTACTTGAAACTCTTTCTTTTTAACGGCGGAGATATAATAGAAAACTAGAAAAAACAAATTACATAAAAGATAGCAAGAAAGGGGGGGTGTAACTCACCCATCCAATTAATGTCACATTCTCTACTCCTATTTGGAACCCAACGAATGAGTCCCATTCCGAAAATGAGTCTCATTCCGAAAAGATCAATTCATCTTTTATCAAGATTGTCTCGAGTTGGAATTTTGTTCAAACTCAACCGCCAAGCAAAGACATTAATTTTGATAGGAACAGACTGATTTCGTCTAGTAGGAGAAGAATCTACCACCAAAATTTTAGAATCAATGTGACTGCGAGCAAAAGCCACTGAAAACTCACCCGAACCATCAAGAGACCAAAGCGACCTATCTCTTTTGTTAGAAATAGTTGATCGTAGCTAGAATCTCCCGTAAAGCTGACATCTGCAACTCCTCTACATCCCCTCTCGGCTCTCTTGTACGTAATTTTAAAAAGTTAACTTTAATTCTTAAAACAAACTTTAAATATTTAATTACTACAAGTTATATAGAAAAACCAAATGTTGCATTTTAAAACTAAGTTGGTGATTAATATAATAGCACCCATGTTTTGATTGGTTGAAATAGCAAGTTGCGTATAAATAATTGCATTATTTGAACCATATAAAGTACAACTGCTTTTGTAAAATAACTTACCATCTCTTATTTTAGAAAGTATCATTTGGCATTGATAATCTCATTTAGATAACTAGTTTTACTAAAAGATGACATAAAATATTTTAATATTATAACTTAACCGTATTAGTTATTGTCTTTTTATCCATACTTGAACTTACGGTTTTTAAAATTTGTCTGATAAATAATGTATTCGGTCTCTTATAAGGCAATATTTGGTCTCTTTTCCAACTAATGTGAGATCTCACAACCAACCTCCCTCATATATCACTACAAAACAAAGAACTATCAACGACGAAAAAATCCGTCGGTAAAAGTCGGATCCATCGATACTCTGTCGAAATAAAAGTTGTGTGCAATGGTATCACCGACGGACCCGTCGGTAATATTCGTCGGTGATAGTCATTTGTTTTGTAGTAATAGCCCAACTTCCTTGTTATCACATCAACCTGTTTCCCAACTCTTATACCATCTGTAACATCTCAGTTCAACCGTATTAGATACTGTTTACTTCATGTACATACAAACTAATGGTTTTAAAATACACATATGATAGTGAATATATCAAGTCCCTTGTAAGCTAAATTTTATTCCTCACCCAACCAATGTAGGATCTCACAAATACAATGTGTTTTATTTATATTTTTATGTGTTTCATCTCAATCGGCTCCCCACTCGGATAAATTTGGATAAAAGAGGTATCGATGTTTCGTCTCTCTTATGTCCTAATTGTGATATGAGGGTGGAGAAATGCAATCATCTTTTCTTCTCATGTCAAGTCGTTAAAGTCTTATGGCCTCTTATTGGCCGTTGGTGGCAAATGGATATTCCGAATCTCCATACTTATTCAGATTGGGTCTTTTGGATTGACTCAATTCAGTTGAACAAAGAGGTTTTTTTGTGCTTTGAGGCAGTTACGCTTGCCACTTTGTGGTCTATATGGGTGTTTCAGAATGGTATCCTGTTTGGCAACCCGAAGCCAAGGAAGGAGGCAATTTTTTAGAACATTATAACTCGTGCTTATTTTTGGGTTAATCATAGAAGTAGCAATTTGTCTATTAATTGGGTTGGTTGGCTTACAAATCCTTCCCTTACCATTATCCCTATGTAATTGTTATATTTCTCTAGCTAGCTTCTTGCTAGTTTTTTAAAATGTCGTCGTTCAAAAAAAATAAGGCATTAAATTTTGATTATTTTAAAAACTAGGAACACATGTAGATTTTATTCTACACTTTATCAGACTTATTGTTTAATCGAAGAGGTATTCTTCGGTTCGATAAAACATCTCAAATTCATTCATTCGTTCGATAATCCAATTAACTTTGGGAGATTGGTCTATGAGGAGTGGGTTCAAACGAGAACACTAACTATTTAAGAAAACAAGAGAACAACATTTAAAGTACAAAAGCATATATGATTAATGTACAAAATCTTCGGTATCTTGGCACAAATGGGTGTGGTTTCGGGGCTTTATTCCCAAGCATGTTTTTTGTATGTGGATTGCTTTCTGAAAACGAATAGTTTGTGGAAACATGATCCACCAGATTTACGTTGTGTGTTTTGCAACTCTTGCTTGGATTCTCACAATCACCTTTTCTTTCGTTGTGGCTTCTCGTTGGCGGCTTGGAGGAGTATTAAAAGAGACGCTAACATGCATGGCTTTTGTGAGGTTTGGGATGATATTATTATTGGCATGATGAACGGTACCCTTCGGTTGCGATCTACTCTTCAGTGGCTCTCTTTATCAGCGTCGGTGTATTACATTTGGCAGGAGCGGAACCGAAGACTTTTTGGAGATCAGAAGAGATCGATGGACCAGATTGTTAAGCAGATTCAGGAGATTATCTTGTTGCGGATTGCTTGGAAGAAGAAATGTAGTAGGCCTTTTGTGAACCATGTTCCTTGTTAGTTGGTTATTTGTCTTTTCTGGTGGTCTTGTTGTTTCTTGGGGCTCTTGTTCCTTTTTGTGGTGTGTGGTTTTGGATTTGGCCTTGCGTGGCCTTTTTGTTTGGTTTTGCTTTGTTGAGGGTTGGTCCTCGGTCTTGTCTGTAGTTTAGGGTGTTTCCCTGCTTTCCTTTCTTGTTTTTATAATATTGCCTAGAGTTTTTCTGCTAAAAAAATGTACAAAATGATATATGATTCACGCGACTTTGCCCCATGACATAAGTTGCGACCAAAGTCGTCTGTGTCCACCTTTTTGCCGTAAAGTCACTTGTGATTTTCTACATGATTTGTTGTTTCGTATCTTTTTAAACAGATAGACATCCTTTGGCAAAAAAAAGTTAGCTTCTAAGCTAGTTTGTTTTTTGGTTACATCTTTGTATAATCCTAAATTAGCTTTTTGATAAGCTGCTTGTAGTAGATTTTGAGTAGTTTTGTGAATATTTCAAATATGCTCTCATTAATATCAATTATTATTTATTAACTATTATATAAATAAATATTAATTTTTAAATTTAATTATTATTAATTAATAAATATTAATTGAAAATTATTAAATTAAATTTTATTGAAATTAATTTTTAACTATTTAGAGTTAGTGTTAATTATATAAATTATTTTTATATATTTTTTTAATATTAACTAATATTTTTTAATTATCAATTACTATTATTTGTTTAATTATTATTTGATTATTTTTCTCATATTATATGTGACGGTTATTTAAAATCATAAGTTAATATATTTTTAATTTCTAAAACCTTTAACAAATTCAAAACTTATAGTATATATATGTAATAATAAATTTTAAATTCTTTTAATTAATATATTATATTATTTGATTTTTCTTTACGACATTGATTGTATTAATTAACATATTATATTGCTATAAATTTATTTTAATTATATAGTTAAATATTGTAATTGATATTTTTTTGAAGATGTCTTTTAGGTCATTTTACATGTTTATAAGCTAGTTTTTGTCAAACGTGACTTCTTCATCAGCTAGCTTATCAGTCAACAGCTAGCTTATCAGTCAACAGCTAGCTTATCAGTCAACAACTATCTTATAAGTCATCAGCTAGCTGATAAAACATAGTTTTAGGTTATGTTTGGCAAAGTAGCTAATAAGTTAGCTGGTAGCTGGTAAACTAGCTGATGAAGAAGTCACGTTTGGCAAAAACTAGCTTATAAACATGTAAAATGACAAAAATGACATCTTCAAAAAATTATCAAATTAAAATATTTAATTATATAATTAAAACAATTTTATAGCAATATAATATGTTAATTAATACAACCAGTGTAGTAAAGAAAAATTAACTAATATAACATGTTAATTAAAAGAATTTAAACTTTATTATTATATATATTATAAATTTTGAATTTGTTAAAACAAGGTTTAGAAAAAATATATATTAACTTATGATTTTAAATAACCGTCACATATAATATGAAAAAAAAATCAAATAATAATTAAAAAATAATAGTAATTGATAATTAAAATATTATTGATTAATATTAAAAAAATAACAATAATTTATATGATTAACAATAACTCTAAATAATTAAAAGTTAATATCAATGTATAATTAAAATTTAACTTCATAATTTTCAGTTAATAATAATTAATATTTATTAATTAATAATAATTAAGTTTAAAAAACTAATAATTATTTATAATAATAGACTAATAGTTAATAAATAATAATTAATATTAATGAGAACAATATTGGAATATCCACAAAAAACTATTGAAAAACTACTTTAAATAACATTTCCAAAAGCTAGCTTATGGTCATTCAAACATGTACCCAAAAAATAAACTAACTTTTTTTTACCAAACAATGCCTAATATTCTCGTTTGAACTTTCATCTGGTCAATGAATATCCATATAAATCAAACATCCAACATAATCTATACATATAATAAATGAGTAACTAGCATGCTACGTGTCGTCTTCTGGTGAGCCGACTTCATTGTTTTCCCGCCTAAACATGTATCTGGACGCATTTACATTATAGGTTCAATTATCACAGTCACATTCACTTCTCCTTAAATCTCTCTTTAATTCAATTTTTAATATTTATACCTTACATTTACTACCCTTATAATTACCTATGTAGTTTACTTTTAATCTCTTACTTTTTTATTTTTCATTTTAGACTCTTATCATATAAACATAAATAATGTATATGAACTAAAATGCATTAAAAAATATTTTTATTTTTTACAAATTATACCATTGTAATCGTTTCGTCAATATCTTCGAAATGAGCCCAATATTGAATATTTTTGTATTTAATTATATTATTAAATATCATAATATATACAAATTAATGTGTCGTGACTAGAGTTAACTTCATTTTGACTAATATTGAATATTTTAGATACATATGTACATATCCATACTTATAATAAATTCAAAAAAAATTCTGTAATCCCAAAAATACGGGCTTTACTTCTAAGTTTAAATTCAAATTATTGATATAGCTTGATTTTTTAAATTCAATTTTATTATAGACTAATTAATGTTAATTATTCAGTTCTAATTCAAAAAAATTACCCTTATTTCATCCCAAAATAAACTTATTTTACCCATAATAACGTAGGGGTGGGTTCAAATGAAAACTCATTTTCAATTGTGAACATGAGGACAAGTCACAACCATTGATCAAGATTTGGAAAATTAATCAATGGTTAAAACTTAATGAAACCAATTGAGAAGTGATTAGGAACAAATCTGGAAATTTAAATTAGCGCCTACCATCTTTGACTTTTTATTTTCTTTTTTAATTAAATTTTTTTTACCCCTTAAAGTTTAAAATAAATTATCTTAAAAATTACTAATATTTTAATCAAACAAAATACATCAAAAAAACAAGAATTTTGTACTCTTCGATATGACATCCATCTCGATATAGTTTTTCTTCATTTTAACTGTTTTTACGTGAAATGTTATGTATGTGTTATATTCAGTATGAATATGTATGCACGTTTCCTGGTGTCCATATTCAGTATGAATAACAAAGGGGAACGTTCATTCACTATTCATGACGAACAACAGAGTATTCAAAATGTAATTAAAAAAGAAAATAAAAAGTCAAACAAGGTAGGCGTGTGTTTAAATTATCTTCCCAGTTTACCCCTAATCACCTTAATTAATAATTTCAATAAAAAACGCTATTTAATATGGGTCATTGGATCCATATAGATGGAAGGGCTAAGATCCGTCCTCATGTTCACAATTGAAAATGAGTTTTTATTTGAATTTTCCTCTAATAACGTATATCCTAAAAATAATCTTATTTTACCCCTAATAAAATTGAACTCGTCTCCTTCTCTGCTGCAAATTAATTGATCAATTTGTCTCTCCTCTCATCACCTGCTTCGTGCTCCTCTCACATGTACAATCAAATTGAGTCCTCAAATTTTGTGAAGATTCATAATTGGAAAGTTAAATCTTGGTATATATATCTACCTAAACCCATTTTCCATATTCTATTATCCAACAATCTTTTGTAGACCCTAAAAGATTCAAGGGTTTTTGTTTGTTTCTTTTGGTTGAGAAGAACCCTATTGAGGTTTCGTGTACACAACAATCCAATTGAGGTGGGATACAATCAGAACCTTAATGTTTTTTGCCAATAAAAAAACTTTAAATTAAATGGGTTTCTTCTCAATGTTCATAGCTGGTTATTTTATGAATTTATGTTGTGTCGATTTCTTTCACGGAAAAACAATCAAAACTACTGTTTTTGGACCAATTTGGGGAATTGGGATTTGCCTGAAATTAATTTGGGTTTGTTTTATTTTTTGAAATCATCTTTTCTTTTTTGGGTTGATTTTGATTTCTAAGAAGCTTTTAGATTTTTACAATTTTACTATCTCTTTAGTAATCAAGCTCTGTTTTATTGTTAATATGAATAGGTTTCCATTTCTGTTGTTGGAGAATGTTGTTTTGATCCTTTTTTGCTACTAAACTATGAACAATTAAGATATGAGAGAATAAGTCATATGACATCAGAATGAATTGTGCAAGTTAATTGATCAATTTACAGTAGATATTTACACTGCTGGGATTTGCACCAAGTTGCTGTTTAAATATGAGTTCGAACCTTTTTCAATATAAATATGCATATTTTTTAGTATAGTATATTTAATTATTTATAGTTTCTTAATCATGATTGTATTATTTCCTCTATTAGCTTATCACGTTTGGTACAACAATAAGCTAATCCAAACACTTTGTGCTGTATATAACTTCTCAATTATAAATTTTTAATATTTATTAATTTTTAATATTTTTTATTAATTTTTGCAAAACATCCTTTGTGAAAACCCTTTGTGAAAACTACCTAAAACAATGACATTTTGTAACCAGCTACAAAAAACAACTTTAAAGAGAAAAAAACTTGGAAAATAGTATCGTACTTTCGATGATCATTCATATCTGTAAGATAAGTTTTCTGATATGATTTAATTTTGTTAAATTACCATGTGTAATACACGGGTTCTAACCTAGTTTATAAGTATAAACTATAGAAAAGAAATTGTTTCATACATTAAAATACCAAATACAAATATCATTAAAAAAATCATTTATCATCAATAATTGGGTTTGGATGAATTTACTTTTATTGGATTTTAAATGGCATCTAAGAGCATCTCCAACAGCTTCCCCATAATTTCTCTAAAATGGGGAATCAAAAGCCAAAATCTCCAAAAAAATATACATTCATCTCCAACAGCTTCTTCATTTTGGAGAATCCAACATTAATTAAAATATTAAAATATTTCATTTATCTATTAAAATATTATTTCTCTCTCTACATATTTATTTTCAATGTTTTCTATCGGTACTCTCACTTGGTAATCATTTTTGGAGTAATCTCCATATTTGGAGAAAAAAAAACATTCTTTCTCCAACTTTCTCCATTTTGAGGATAGTTTGGGGAAGCAGTTGGAGCATATTTTTAGCCCAAAATCCCCATTTTCTCCATTTTCCCCATTTTAGGGAAGCTGTTGGAGATGCTCTAAGAAGTGATATATACTGAAATATTACTTTATGTACACCTTCACCATAAATAATCTAATAATTTTAAGCATAAACAACTTAAAATACATGTCCATACCATCTTTTTTTCAAATAACATTTTTTCTGGATATCAATATATAAGAAATGATATTGGAAGTTGTGTAATGCTTAATCTTAAACTTTTCGTTTTTACACATTAGTAACGTTCTTTGTTTCTCTCTTCGTCTTTGGATTCCTAATTTCCTATCAATGATCAAAGGCATACCCATGGACGTAAAGAATAAAAAAAATTGTTTTTCTTGATTGATTTATATTTTTCTTAAGATTTTCTTCTATCTACTTTACCATTTAACTAGTAAAAAGGGGTTCCAAAATATGAATGAAAACAAAATGATAGTCATTAACATAAACGAAAAGAGAAGGATTCAAACCCACGGTACGAATAACCCGTACAACGTGCTACGGTAAAATTGGATTTGTAGGATACTTAAAATTCCTAAACATCCTAAGATTATATTTTATAGGACAAAACCTAAAAGTGTTACAATAGGTTTATAAAATGTTTTTAGACGCCAACAAGTTTTTTACGACTTTTTTAAAATAAAATGTAGTATTAGCTATTTTATACGACACTTTTTGAAAGAAAAAAATCTTATAAAAAATGTGTTTATAGAACCTTTTTATCAAAATTATTCTGTAAAATAACTAATACGACACTTTATTTTAAAAACATCATAAAAACGTGTTGAAACGTCTAAAAAGTCATGTAAACTAATAGTAACACTTTTAGATAAAACGTTTTATAGTTTCATGCTTCAAGTCTAAGTTGTATAGAATATTATGTTAGAACGTTTAGACGTTCTACACGTCCTATAAACCAAATCTACTATAACAAAGTTTAACAATATGTCATTTTATCCACTTATCCATCTCTCTCCATTAAAAAATATCAAATATCAATATAAGAGCATCCACAACAAGGATTTCATAACAATTTCATATGGATTGCAAAGTGACACGTAGGATTGCAAATTTAGAAATTGTAGTGGTTGTGAGTATGATTGCAAAATTAGAAATTGGTTTTGGTAATTTGCAAATGTCAAATCAGCACTTTTTGATGATGTGGCAGTGAATAGTATATGAAATTGTATGGAATAATTTCTAAATTAGAAATTGTTTTATGTCCAAATCATGTTTTGTGATGTTTTGTAGAGAATATTGTTTATGAAAAAATGTATGAATAATTTTATTTGTTGATAAATTTTGTTTTTGTAAGACAAATATTAAAAAATGCAAAATATAATTTATATTAAAGTACAATAAAATAAATTACATATTAAAAAAAATACAAACTTAACACATAAAAATACATCATTGTTCTTTTAGAGAGAGCATTTGGGGTACTCAAGTCACGTTTCGCTATTATATGTGGGTCATCTCGTATGTGGTACAAAAAGATAATTGGAGAAATAATGAGAGCATGTATAATCATGCACAACATGATCGTCGAAGATGAACGTCATATTTATATTCGTCAATTTGATGATATAAACAATGATGTTAATTTTACTATAACTACGCCTCAAATCTCTCGTAGCATACTTCCCGAGTACGAAAACTATCTCCAAAATCACAGACAAGTACGTAATTGGTCAACGAATCATTGTTTACAATCAGATTTGATTGAAGAGATTTGGCAAAGATTTAGAGAAGAAGAAAATGACGATTAATGTAATATTTTTACTTTGTATTTTAATTTAATGTTTTATAAATAAAATATTTTATTTAATTAATTAATTTTATTTTAGTTATTTAATTAATAAAATATTTCATATTAAATTATAGTAAAGAGTATTTAATTGTAGTGTTGTTGTTATTTGATTAAAATATAGTTTTTTATGATGAGGTGTCACATTTGCAATTGGATGAAATTTCATTGTTGTGGGGTATAATTTCAAGATAATTGCAAAGCTGATGTGATCCATTTTCAATTGAGATGAAATTTCATTGTTGTGGATGCTCTAAGTTGCTAATCTGATCTCAAATCTCATAACTTTAATTAAACATCAATAGAAAGTAATAATACAATCATCCACAACCTTGCCTACTTTAACTTTTGCTTAGTCACTAAAAAGGAAGCAATAAAAAAATAATACAACGTCAAGTGAAACAAATTAGAGCATCTCAAACATGTTTTTTATAATTTTTATAAAATATGGAATCAAATGTTAAAATCTCTAAAAAAAAGTTAGTTTCATCTCCAACGGTTTTGCTATTTTAGAGATTTTAACACAAATTATATTAATATAATATTCTCTAAATTATATTTTCAATACACTTTAAAAGAAAAAAATAAATATAAAATGATAAAATATTTATGTTATTGGTGGGTTGAATAAAATAATTATTTCTTTCTCCTATCTAGAGAATTATAGAGAGTTCTTTATATTTAAAGATTTTTCTATGAATCTCTATTTTAACAAACAAGATAGCAATGCTGATGAAAAAGAATAACAAATAAAATCCAATTTTTTCTATTTTAGCAATGTTGTTGTTGTTGTTAGGAGATGCTCTTAGAAATTAGAGCGTGCAAAAAATGGGTTTTCCACACAAAACCCGAAAACTCATTTGGATCACCGGATCCAACTATATATTTTATATCCCTTTACGAATATTTAATCGAGTTCCGATTATATCGGGTCGAAACCCGATGAAGATCCCTGTTTGAAACACCAAGACCAAATGTCACTTTCTTGAGTGGAAGTATCTGGTTTCCAAAATTCTATAAAAACTCCATTAATCCCTCATCCCCACACACCACTCCACACTTAAAAGAGTGTAAAGTAGTAGAGTCCACCACCACATGGCTTCCTCTGCCACCACCACCCCTCTCATCCATCACGACCACCTTGAAAACCGGCAACAACTCGCCGGATCTCCGGCAGGTCGTCGTGTATCCCTAACCAAACTCCTTTCTGGGGTCCTTGTTTCTGTCCTAGTCATCTGTGCTGTGGTTGCTGTAATCCACAATCAATCACAGCAACCGTCGCTGACCAACCACCATCACGGCGGAGATAAACCCTCCTCCTCCTCCGCCACCACCACCTTCCCAACAGCGTCGCCGAAAGTTGATTTGAAACGGTTTCCAATAAAGTTGGAAACGAATGCTGAGGTTGAATGGCAACGCTCCGCTTACCATTTTCAGCCCGATAAGAACTTCATTAGCGGTACCTTTTGAAAATTTCTCAGACTTTTCTTTTAAAAACAAATCATTATTCATAAAAATATTTAGCTTTGAAAAATAACTGTGAAATATATATGATCTGGGATCTGCTTTCTGTATATATTCTTAGAATATGTTTAAGATCTTTTATGGTATTCAGTTGGGTTCACAATGTTCTTTTCTGTATATACTTAAAGAAACATTTTAATTATTTAAAAAAATAAATGTAATAATTTATCTGATCATTATTTTAAAAGAATAACAAGATTCAAAGACAAATCACATAAAACCAGTATTTTTATTATTTTTAGAGGGTGTCTGCTTATTTAAAACAACTTATGCTTATTTTTAAAAATGTTTATCAACTTATATGGTAACAAAAAATAGTTTTATAGAAAGGGGTAATAAAGTAAATAAGCAGTTTTAAGTTAGAATAAAGTAACTTATCAAAAACAACTTATTTGCGGTCTATAAAAGTCATAAACACTTTTTGTTTTTTCAATCCAAACACTTGAAGTAGCTTATTTGCGGTGTGTAAAAACAATAATCAATCCCAAACACCCCCTTAATTAAACTGTTTCTCGTGTAACCTTTTTTTTAATATGTAATTTAAAAAAAGTCAAATATTTAATGATGTTTACAGTACAAATGTACAATTATATTAATTTAATGTGTTTTATGGTTTCTTTGGACTGATTATGTTCTTTTTGTATGGCGGCGACATATTCTTGACGATATTGCTGATCCTGGCTTCTAGATCCTGATGGTAAAGCCTCTTTCCCACCTGCACATATTTATATTTATTTAATATTCTATAGATTCATTTCATTATTACTTTTAATTAATTTATTTATTAAAAAGACAAATAATTATGGTTTGAAAATGAAATATGATAAAAAGTGGCTATAGAAAGAATTATATATAAATAATTACATGATAAGTGGAGTGAAATCGAAATATTGTTTTTTAATTTAAATTTTTTTATATATTAAAAGTATTTGGAAGAAAAGACAGGAATTATGATATGAACAATTATTGTACGGATAAATTTATTAGGAAGTTAGGAATGATTCCTAAAGTACGAGGAAATTATTCGGTGTGATGCAGGCCCAATGTATCACATGGGATGGTATCATCTGTTCTATCAGTACAACCCAGAGTCTGCCATCTGGGGCAACATCACATGGGGCCATTCCGTATCAAAGGACATGATCAATTGGTTCCACCTCCCCTTCGCCATGGTCCCCGATCACTGGTACGATATCGAAGGAGTCATGACCGGGTCCGCCACCGTCCTCCCCAACGGTCAGATCATCATGCTCTACACCGGCAACGCTTATGATCTCTCGCAACTACAATGCTTAGCGTACGCCGTCAACTCGTCTGATCCCCTCCTCCTCGAATGGAAAAAGTACGAAGGTAATCCCATCTTGTTCCCACCTCCTGGGGTGGGATACAAGGATTTCAGGGATCCATCCACATTGTGGATGGGGCCCGATGGTGAATACAGAATGGTAATGGGTTCCAAGCATAACGAGACTATTGGTTGTGCCCTGATTTACCATACCACTAATTTTACGCATTTTGAGCTCAAGGAAGAGGTGCTTCATTCCGTTCCCCATACGGGTATGTGGGAATGTGTGGATCTTTATCCGGTATCCACCACGCACACTAACGGGTTGGACATGGTGGATAACGGGCCAAATGTGAAGCATGTGTTGAAACAAAGTGGGGATGAAGATCGACATGATTGGTACGCGATCGGGACTTATGACGTTGTAACTGATAAGTGGTATCCGGATGATCCAGAAAACGATGTGGGTATTGGGTTAAGATACGATTATGGAAAGTTTTATGCATCAAAGACGTTTTACGACCAACATAAGAAGAGACGGGTCCTTTGGGGTTACGTTGGAGAAACCGATCCACCTAAATACGACCTTTACAAGGGATGGGCTAACATTTTGGTACGTAATTTAAAGCTAGCACGTGCCATAAATTCGATATATATTACTTCCCATGATTTTTTAGAAATATCATATTTACCATATTGGATACGGTTAGAAGTCAAGGATTGGTATCAAAATAATCCTACAATCATACATTGTTTAAACTTTTTTTTTTTCAGGTCGTTATGAAATTCATTTAAATCGATTTTTCTCCGTGTTTATTTACAGAATATTCCAAGGACCATAGTTTTGGACACGAAAACGAAAACCAATTTGATTCAATGGCCGATTGCGGAAGTGGAAAAATTGAGATCGAAAAAATACGACGAATTCAAAGACGTGGAGCTGAAACCGGGATCACTGATTCCACTTGAGATAGGCACAGCCACACAGGTGACATTCGAATCATTTTTGTAGCATTTTCTTTAACAAAACCGAAGAAATTAGTGAACTGAAAACTTGTGGTTTTGTGAATGGTCTCAGTTGGACATAACTGCAACATTCGAAGTTGATCAAAAGATGTTGGAATCGACGCTAGAAGCTGATGTGTTGTTCAATTGTACGACTAGCGAAGGTTCAGCCGGGAGGGGTGTATTGGGGCCATTTGGAGTGGTGGTTCTAGCTGATGCCAAACGATCTGAGCAGCTTCCTGTGTATTTCTATATTGCAAAAGACACCGATGGATCCTCAAAAACTTACTTCTGTGCCGATGAATCAAGGTTTCTATTAGTAATTTTTTTGTTTTTCATCTCTAGAAAGTTCAATCACCAATACATACATATATGTTTTCGTATATAAACTCGTGCAGATCATCGAACGATGTAGACATAGGGAGATGGGTGTACGGAAGCAGTGTTCCTGTTTTGGAAGGCGAAAAATTCAACATGAGGTTACTGGTACGTCAGATCTATAATCTCGATTCCTGTTAATCGAGTACCAAATCTTCGCAACTGTGGACCGATTTCAATTCAAAAACTGAATGATTGTGCTCTCAAACCATACAGATCTAGTACATTTCATTTGATTCGATCTTGTGGCTAGATCTGGTAAAACTAGTGTTAATATACACTTACAGGTGGATCATTCGATTGTGGAAGGGTTCGCACAAGGAGGAAGAACGGTGGTGACATCACGAGTGTATCCGGCGAAGGCGATCTACGGCGCTGCAAAGGTATTTTTGTTCAACAACGCCACCGGAATCAGTGTGAAGGCGTCTCTGAAGATCTGGAAAATGAAGGAAGCACAACTCGATCCTTTCCCTCTTTCTGGGTGGGGTTCTTGATGATTATGATTTATTCCACAAGTCTCTGCGTACCCTTGTCCTTCTAGTTGTATGTTGTTATATTGAAATATGGTTAGCTATGAGCGGTGAGCCTGTGATTCTGGCTTGGCGGGGGTAATATCGTAATTTATTATCGCTGTTGTTATATCAAACCTCTTCAACATTTTGGTTAAGATTTTCGATTGGTACCATACCAAATTACCAATACCACCCACTGAAATTTGAACCATTATGTTCAATTCGCGTTACACTATTCTTCTTTTAAATACTAAACTTAAAATAGTTCAAGTTTAACTGACATAGGACACCAGCAAAGCAAAAGAGAGAAGAGACTAGATGGGCTCCAATTGTCCGAAAGTAACAATAAGGGGCTAGATGGTTACAAAATGCCCCAGAACATCGGATTCCTAGAATGGCATTTTGTTCAATTCGTGTTGCATCATTTTCCTTTTAAATTATGTACTAGAAAAATGGTTCAAGTTTAGCTTATGTAGCATTTTAACAGGGCGTTTTCAACGAAGGAGAGACTAGATGGGCTCAAATTGTCCCAAAGTAAAGATAGGGGGCTAGACCACATATTGCCCCATAATATCGAATCAATAGTAAACCTTTGTCTAATACCCCAAGAGATTTGAAAAACTCCATCAAATTACACTCCAAAAGAGCTTGAGAACAAATAGAAGCTTCCGACATATATCGAGGAAAAATGGTCTAAATCTAGCCAACGTGAGCTCAAACAACAACGATTTATAGAAACCCAAAAGTAAGATATGACAGTAAACGGCAATACATCGTGTTGTCATGTTGGTATTTGTCTTGGTCGGTTTGAGTCGTGAACCAAACACATCAAGTAGGCCTACTTGTAGCGTTTTTGATATGTATGATAAAATTCTGAATTCATCGATATAAATTCCAAAAAGAACAAATAAATAACAAATTTATATCAAAACTTGATGAAACTGATGTTCATGTACAAAACAACATTTTGGATAGTTTTCAATCCTCTAATTGGGGAAAGAAAGATTTGACCTATTTTAGTGCAGTTACTTCTATCTTCTGTTTCTTCCTAAAAAATCATATCAACACTCAATTTCCTTCCCTAACTTGCAATCCTCTTCCCATGACTCTACATATTCTTGATTCAAATCGATTAACAACCGCTGCTGTACACAGGAACGAGACGTTGAGTCATCGGAAACTCTGTGTGATGCTGTTGATTCGTTAGAAACTCTGTTGTCGCTCGATGTTGACACAAAGCTTGGAGGTAAACCAGCAAAATTTATAATCTGTTGAATGTTAGAGCTCGGTTCCTCTTTTACTTCATGATGATTATGTTTCGTGCTTCGTTTTTTCAAATGGGTGTGCCAATGGTTCTTGATTTCGTTATCGCTTCTTCCTGGTAATTGTGCAGCAATCGCGGACCATCTACAAAATTTGTGAAAATCTTTATAAAAATCACAAGAACAATTCCCCAAATAGGCGAAGAATCGTGTGAGAAGTTGAGGTTAACGTGAGAAGCGTGAGAGTGGATCTGAACCGTTGATCTCTTTTAATCAAATGCCCTCTCATGAATTCCGGCTTAGAAGAGAATTGATCCGGTGCATCTTATCTCGGTGCATTTCATCCTAATGTCCATCCATTTCTCATCCAACGGTTGTTAACCACTTCTCACGCTAACCTCAACTTACAATTGATTTCTTTTGGCAGGCAAGGATTGAATCCTTTTTTTTAATCCCTATTATTATTGGTTAGATTGATCTTGATCAGCTTCAGCATCAAACTAAAGAGACGTGATCAGGAGTAAAATTTGTATAATTCTCCACAAACACTAAACAACCATGGAAGAAATCGAATCCAAATTCGGATACGATCTGCAGAATCAAAATATGATTGGATCACATACTTGTTTCCCATGTCCTGATGGAATTTGATGATGATATCTTCTTCTTCCTCGCTGAAATTTCCTCTTTTGACAGTCGGTCGAAGATAATTCATCCATCGCAATCTGCAACTCTTGCCACACCTAGACAAACCTAATTATATCAACATACTGTCAGATTCCTCAAATCAGATTCATCTGCTAAACATATCCTTTATGGAGGCAAAAGAAATCATACTTTATTTAACCTAATTCAAATCACAACGATAATTTCTCCCTCGATTTCAATCAATACTCCTAAGATATACCTTAAACAGAATATTCATCGTCCTATAAGCTAACCTAATTTATTCAACGAATTCTCCATAGATGCATACAAACAAATGAATCATTGTTCCATCGCTAACCTAATTTAAATCAGAACACTAATTCTATGAATTTTTCAGGTAAATCATATAATTATCCGGAATTAAACACAAATACATGGAATCGTGATACTAAAGCTACTCTAATTTGATTCACAACATTAATTTCTCCTTCGGTTTCGATAAATCAAACAATTCTGCAGAGATGCACTCAACTCAAATGACTCATCGTGCTAATTTCTCCTTCAGTCTCAACAAAACAAATCAACAGAAATAGAAGTACATACGAATCAAAGGAGTACAAATCTTTGTATTGGAACTAATTATACGCATAGAAAGGGGGTGAAGATGAATCATACCGGCATACTTGGGAAGTTCACGCCAATTCCAGTGGCCATATCGCTCAATGTAATCTCTTAACTTATTATCTTCTTCTTCGCTCCAAGCCCCTTTTTTCATGCCATTTTTGTCGATGCAGGGTGCCCTCACCATTTCAGATCTCTCTTTGACTCTCTCTTTTTCTCTATCTTCTCTGTTTCTCTCTCTTGGGCTGCCATCACGATGAGTCCAACTCTAGGTTTGTTAGCAATCAGCATTCAATATTTTAATTTATATTTTTACAGTCTCAGTACCTGCTCTATGTTAAAAATGCAATTCACGTCCCTCATTTTCATTTGGAATAAAAAACGTAGCCTTCATTTTGGACATTTTCGGTGGTTGGTCCCTCGATTAGCCACCCCATCTGCTAGAGGTGCACAAAAACACCAACCCGACCAGAAATAATCCAATCCAAAGCCAATTGATGCTGAATCGAGTTGTAAAATTTTCAAACAGTAGGTATTGGGTTGGAATTGAGAGTTATGGTTATTTGAACTCAACCCAATCTGATGTACTTTACACCCTTCTCTGTATTTGATTTAATATTATTGTTAATGTTCATTATTAATATGTACATTAGACTGGCCATTGCTCTCTTCAAATAGATATATTTGTCGTCTCTATAATTTTGGTATATATGTTAATAAAAGCAATTGAATCTAATCTAGTTAAAAATGAGTATGAATAAATTGTATCAATTAATTCATGATGAATAAATGAATTATGAGTAGATAAAACACCATATTTAAGGTAACGAACATACAAAGATATTTTGATATACCAAAGTCAACACGACCAACCCCACAAAGGCACAAACCCAACTTGCACGGTTTGGAGTGGATTGTCAAAAGTGGGTTGTACTTTATTGGGTTGAGTTAAGATTTTAAAACCACAAACATTTGGTTGAGTTGTTCAAATACCTTCAATTCGATCGACCCACTTCATGTTCACGCTACCATCGACCATCAAAAGAAGTTGGGATTTAATAACTTAAACACAAATTTTTCATCAACAAAGTTGGACGGATTTTAATTGTATTGTGTTGGTAATTAACTTTACTTGCAAAAATCTTTAATAGTGGCCATATAATCGGGCAAATTTTCTTGTACCTAACACACACTTCATGGGTTTAGGAAATGGTTTAAGACTCTAAGCAAAAACGGTCAACTAGGAAAGTTGACGACGATTTTAAGATGGCATCTATGGAGTAGGGTTACACTGTGATGGAGGAACGTAGCAGTCATATGATCGACCATCAATAAACGGCGTGGAGGGATGCATCACTTAACAACGATAAGGAGGGAAGCATCAACAAAGGCGGTTGAATCCAAAGGTAATATAGATTAGTGAGAAGAGAACACTTTATTTTTTTTCAAAAATGGTTGAATCAATAAAACTATGGGTTAGATATAAATCAATAAAACCAACTCATATCATAGCTAAAGTATTAAACCGCAAACAATCGTCCTGGTACGACCAGAAGAATAAGCCACAATACCATTAAGCTTATTATTTTTCCACAAACAAAAAACTATATACTTACATTAAACTCGACGAAGTATCAATTTATCATGAATGTTTTAATAGATTAAAAGACGGAGAAAAATAGAACACTTAGGCATTGTTTGGCAAAAAAAAGCTAGCTTATTTTTTGGGTACATGTTTGGATGATCATAAGCTAGCTTTTTGAAAAGCTACTTGAAGTAGCTTATGACTAGTTTTTTGTAAATATTCCAATTATGCTCTCATTAATATTAATTATTAATTATTATCTATTTTTTTCATATGTCCTTTTTGGTCATTTAAATGTTTATAAGCTACTTTTTGCCAAACGTGACTTTTTCATCAGCTAGCTTATCAGTCATAAGCTAGCTTATCAGCTAGTTTGCCAAACATAGCCGTAGAAAAACTATATACTTACATTAAACTCGACAAAGTATCAATTTATCATGAATGTTTTAATAGATTAAAAGACGGAGAAAAATAGAACACTTAGTAATGTTTTCAACCATAAGGGATATGATTAAAAGTTTGTGGGGCTAAGTGTAAATAGATGAATAGCAGGGTAGTGAAATGTAAGTTAGCCGCGTGAATGGCGTGATTGCGGTGATGCTCAGTTTTTAATTATAAAAAGAAGAGGTGAGGTGGCCAGATGGATTTGATTCAACGAACACCAAAACCTCTGCTCCATTGAATAATGCCTTTTCAAGGGTTGTTGGGGGAACCTCTTTAGTCTCTACCATACTACCTAACCAAAACACTAATTAATTCTGACATAATTTAAATTTTAGAGTAAATTACAATTTTGGTCCCTGTGGTTGTCACTCACTATCAAGTCTAGTCCCTATTTCAAAATAATTACACTTATAGTCATTGTGATTGTCATTTTATTTCAACTTCGGTCACTGTGGTTCTCACTTTGTTTCGATTTCGGTCCATCTTACTAATTGTCATTAAAAAAAATCTTTTTACTCAAGGGTATTTTGGTCTTTACACTCTAACTATTTTATTTTAATGTTAAATAATGATATTTATATATTAATATAATGTATATTATTTAATACTTTATTTAATTTATAATAGAAAAACCCATCACTTCCCTCTTTCCATTCCAGGAAGTGACCACACCCCTTCCCCTCCCCTTCCGGTCTTCTTCTCCGGCAAGTAAGTCACCCTTACTGTTCATCTTTCTCTTCCTGAATCAAACCCATTCAAGAAACCAAAACTAAATAAACACTAGAAGTAAGAATCGAAAACAATATTATGGAATTTCTAGTGGAAGATTAGAAGGTATTAACCAAATCCTTTGAGAACCACAAAAAAAAAATCAAAACCCAAATCTGAAGAAAGGGAACAAACTAAGAGAATATGTTATATGGTGATCGATGTGGTTGCACCAAGGGGAAGAAAGTGAAATGGGGGTGGTGTTCATGGAGGAAGGAAAATGGCGGTTGTGGACTTGTGGTGTTCATGGAGGAAAGAGAAAGGCACTGGACTTGTGGTGTTCATGAAGGAAAGAGAAGGGCACTGGAAGAAGGGAAATGTGAGTGGGGCACGGGAAGTAATGGGGGTGGTTTTGACACCCTGTGTTTATAACTTTATATATATAATATATATTTTAAATTTTAAATTTTTTAAGTTTAATTTTTAATTTTAAAAGAAAATGAAATAAAAATATAAAAAGACAAAAATAACCTTGAGTTAATGGACCTATTTAATAGAAATTAATCTAAGGGATCAACATTGAAAAAAAATGGCAACCACAATGACCAAAAGCGTAATTAGTTTAAAATAGGGACTATACTTGATAGTAGATGTAAACTGCAGGGACCAAAAGTGTAATTTACTCTAAATTTTATTTTATAAAATGATATAATTAACTTTGAACATTTTAAAATAAAAATTTTGTTGGAACTAAGGGGCCGTTTACCATATCACTTATCCGGGTAAGCGCTTACCGGTAAAATTCAACACTATCACTTACTTTTCGGGTAAGATTTTAGTCCACCAAATGGCATCGTATGCAATAATTTACCCGGTAAGCGTTAACCGTGGTAAGAGTCGTCGCACTCACTTACCGGGTAAGACTCTCGGTCCTTGCTTCCACTCTTACCGGGTATAAGATTCTTAGTCCTTGACATATTCATCCGGTAAGCTAATGTGACTTGATAAGCACTTATCCGGGTAAGCATTTTGTAAACGGTTCCTAAATGTAATTTTGTCACCCAAGACACCCCCATAGTCACAACCGTTGAGTGAGTCAGGTATGCCCCCCACATTATTGATAGGCAGCCGATTGTGGGTCGGTTGGGGTTGCCGGTATCAACCTTTTGCACAAAAAAATGTAATTTTGTCAAGATATTTTAACGTGTATTTTTTTTTATCTTAAACAAGTGATTGAGAATTTGTTATAGATGCTCTAAGCCTCTAACGACTAGTCCTCGTTAATATTTAATCTAAACGGTATAGTTTTTTATAGTGAAAAAGTTAAAAACAGTCCTTGATGAGTTGATTTGAAATTGCAATCGAGTTGGGATATAAACTTGATTTGATTGAACAATGTGGGTGAAATAGTACGATTCGTTTACCATTGTTTCCTAATTCGTATTCCTATGTTAATACCTCTATGTTTATTAATTCATAAATTCGTCGGTAGCTATCAGGATAGTAACGATCATGGTGTATAGATACAATCGGCATTATTGCATAGACTAATCGAATGAAAGAAAGATTATGGACACGATCTGTTCTTGGCTTGATATTGAGGGAAGAACAAGATCGAGCCAAAATTGCGGTTGCATGAAATGGAGCAATTTATAAGAGCATCTCCAAGAAATTCTTAAAAAAAATTAAAATGAGGAATGAAACTTTGAAATCTCTAGAGAGAAAATACATGCAAGTCAAACAAATTATTCTTTTTGGAGATAACAAAATTTATTATATTATTAAAATATTATTTTTTTTCCTAAAAATTAATTTGTAAAGTTCCTTATACCGGTAATATATTTAAAAAACAAAAAAAAATTCTCATTGTAATCATTTTTGGAGAGTTTTCCAAATTAAAGAAATTTTACACCTTTCGTAATTTCTCCGTTTTAAAAAAATGTTTTGAAAAAATTGTTGAAACAAAAAGCATGAAAAAAATCCTCAAATTTTTAATTTGCTCTATTTTAAAGAAGTGCAAGGTTCCGGTGCTTAAGCTAGCTAATACATCGTGGAAGAACTTCAAGAAGAGGCTTAATACCAAGTACCATAAGGAAGGTCGCAATCCTTGTCCTGATTACCCGTATCTCGATCAAGAAATATGGGAAGAATTCTGTGTCATGAAATCAATAGACGAATTCTTAGTTTGTTGCAACATACATCTTTTCATTAAAATTTTATCTTGGCATGTTTTAATTGCATTATTATTCTTATGTAAAGGAGAAAAGTGAAGAAGGGAGGAAAAATGCAGCTTTAAACACAAATCCGACCTGATTAGGCACAGGTGGGTATCGTTCAAATTATGAAAGAAACCCTCTCCTTAACTCTCTCTCTTACATTCTCCTTTATATATATATATATATATATATATATATTGATGTTAGCTTATTAAGAAAATACAAAAATTGAAATACAATAGTTTATTTACTATTATTGTTAGCTTATTCAATAAAAAAATTATATTTATAAACATTGTTAGCTTTTCCTATTAAGTTATGGATCATGTAAATTTAAAAAACTCATTTTAATTTAAGTCTAATTTATAAAAATTAAATAAAAATTATAAAAGTTGATAAAAGTTTTAATTTATAATCATTGTTAGTTTAGAAATGAAAATACAAATGATTTCTAATTTAAATTAAAAAAGAAAATGAAAACCTTTAACATTTAATGTGTTGAAATGATTTAAAAATAATTCAAAATTATGAGAAAAAAGATAAATATGAAAGAAACTCTCTCCTTAACTCTCTCTCTTACATTATTCTTTATATATATATATATATATATATTGATGATTGTTAGTTTAGAAATGAAAGTATAAATGATTTCTAATTTAAATTAAAAAAGAAAATGAAAAGCGTTAGCTTTTAATGTGTTGAAATAATTTAAAAATAATTCAAAATTATGAGAAAAGATAAATATGAAAGAAACCATCTCCTTAACTCTCTCTCTTACATTCTCTTTTATATATATATATATATATTGATATATTGATGTTATCTTATTAAGAAAATACAAAAATTGAAATACAATAGTTTATTTACTATTATTGTTAGTTTATTCAATAAAAAAGTTATATTTATAAACATTGTTAGCTTTGCCTATTAAGTTATGGATCATGTAAATTAAAAAAACTCATTTTAATTTAAGTCTAATTTATAAAAATTAAATAAAAATTATAAATTTTGATAAAAGTTTTAATTTATAATCATTGTTAGTTTAGAGAAGAAAGTACAAATGATTTCTAATTTAAATTAAAAAAGTAAATGAAAAGCTTTAGCGTGTTGAAATGATTTAAAAATAATTCAAAATTATGAGAAAAAAGATAAATATGAAAGAAACTCTCTCCTTAACTCTCTCTCTTACCTTCTCTTTTATATATATACTAGATAACTACATGCGCGCGATGCGACGCGAAGTATCTCAAATCTAAAGCCGAGAATTCGAAAAAATAATTTTGTTTCATGTTCATATTTATACGCTTTTAAATCGCATATCAGATGTATAAAATTAAAGGGCAATATAGTTAATTGGTCAAAAAATTAGAGAAAATAATATAATCATAATTAGGAAAGTATAAATAATTAAATATACTATACTAAAATATTTGCAATATTTATATTTTTTTAAAATGTTCGAACTCATAATCTAAAAGTCAGTTGATAAGTGATATCTTTTTTTTCCAACTAATTAAATCTCTTATGATAGTGACTATTTGTATCAAATCTCATACTAATTTTAGCAAATCTCATACTAATCACGACACATTAATTCATATATATTTATGATATTTAATAATATAATTAAATCCAAAAATATTCAATATTGGGATCATTTCGAAGGTATTGATGAAACGATTACAATGGTATAATTTGTAAAAAATAGAAATGTTTTTTAATGCATTTTAGTTCATATACATTATTTATGTTTATATGATAAGTGTCTAAAATGAAAAATAAAAAAGTAAGAGATTAAAAGTAAACTACATACCTAATTATAATGGTAGTAAATGTAACGCATAAATAAAAAAAATTGAATTAAGGAGAGATTTTAGGAGGAGTGAATGTGGTGTGCTAATTGAACTTATAATGTAAACTACGTCCAGATACATGTTTAGGCGGAAAAATACTGAAGTCGGCTCACCAGAAGACGACACGTGGCATGCTAGTTACCTATTTATTATATGTATAGATATATTGATTTGTTAGAAATACTAAGTAGTCTGATTTTAAAAATTATTATATAATATTTGAGTAATCATAATCAAATAAATAATTGCAATAAATGTCGCATGCTTTTGCTATATAAAAATTGTCACTTTATTTTCAACTCATTAAATTGAAATTTTATATAAAAATTCATAATGGTAGTTCTTATAAGAACCTTATTTTTGTGGGTCTCATATATTTATCAACATCAAAAACTATTATATATTTATAAATAAATATCAAGTATTTAAATTAAATGTCAATAGAAATGAGGAATATGTCACTTTACACCAAAATCAAGGTAAGAACTAAGGTTCTTGTTTACGAATCTTAAATCTATAGAAGGTTGGGTTCTTATAAAAAACTCTCCACAATGATAGTTTTTATAAGCCACTACACTTTTTGTATGTAAAAACCTTGAATTAGAGATGTTATAATACCAAAAAGGGTTGTCATGCAAATAGTATAAGTATTTAAAGAAGGGCTAGGCTAAATACATCCAAAAAGTTGCTAAATGCATCCAAAAGTCAAGATTAATGATTAGTTTTTTTTTTGTCTTTTTGTTGTCTTTTTTTTTATATTTTTTTGTTTTGATTTTAAGTTATATAGATTAATAATGTTATTTTTATTTTTTTATATTATATTTATATAATATCTATTAATTAAAAATAATATTATATTTTTTTATTATGTCTATTATAATTTAAGGTTTACACTTTGAGTTTTTTTTTACTTTTTAATTTATATTTAAAAATAAATAAATATTTTTTGAATAATTATATAATTAGAAAAATAAAAAATAAACATTGAGATTTTACATATAAATAAAGCATAACATAATGTTTATTACATTTTTACTTATTTTAAAATAACATTATCTGTAGTACAATTAACACGTAAAAGACGATTGTACTTCTGTATTCGATCTGTATACGGGGTAGCCCATGCAGCAGCACACGGATAACTGTAACGGAAGAAATGTGATGTAATGGTAGGAAACGGGTATCCTTCTGCTAAAACTAGTTTCACATAATGGTTACCATTGACATACCCAATTGTATAAACAACATGTTGATACCACGCCGGTGGAGTAGATCTAAGCGGTAAGTACGTCGAACTGCCTGTCATTGACATAACGTGTAATATCACATTATATTTGCAAGCAATCAAGACGGGTATTTCAGGCATTGACATCCAGTGGTCATATGGTGCACCTTGATCTAATCGAAAGAAGTTTTAAGTGTTATAAGTTGTATTCCAATGTTCACTTCCAAACATGTCGAGGTATTCTGTCTTGTATGCGTCTAACTCTTCCATCAATTGAAACTGAATTGTGGGCCATGCATCTTCATGAAGACCGAGCCAGACAGCTATTGCTCGGAATCCACAATTTCCATCCCCTATCACATCATGTACATGTGTGATGTAACGGTGAAACATTTCTGGAAATTGATTAACGTATGGATGTACATTATAATTCTTTCCCACAAAAGAACTTTGTCTTGCTGGATCCTGATAGCTCATTTTATCCAAGTCAACAAATGTTGATGCGTTCGAAGAACTACGTCTAAGGGGTCCTTGAGTCGTAAAAGACGGTTCACCATGAGCTGTAAAAGACGGTTCAACATGAGTTTATGTATCTTACTCATAAATATCGGTAGACTTGATTGTGTAGAATCCAAGTAAGTTTTCAACTTGGAATGTTGACTCTCCACTCTGTTACTTGTTTAATTTCCAAAGTGGATAAATTTGTCAGTCCAAGCAGACACAAACATTTCCTTGTATGGTGTCAACCATGTGTCATTCAGATAACCAAGAACAACTGAAAAAAAGTTAAAAAAAATTACTTCAATCCTATGAATAGTAATTGTTAAACCTATCAACATTTTAATTATAATGTATTTGAGTGTACCTGGAGTCCTGGATAGCTGAGCAATATTGCTTCTAATTGTGCGAAATTAGATACGTAAGTTTCATCTGATTCCGAAGCAGCTAATATAACCCATGCATCGTAAAAAGAACCCCAAGCACGGTTTGATGTTATTGTTGGTCTACAATTTCTCATGATACTTTGGTAGATGTGCCATCTACAAAGTAATCTTTTAACACCAGGAAAAACAATATTGCATGCTTTCATCAGTGCCAACTCTCTATCTGTGACGATCACACGTGGATAAAGATATCCCTCCATTAATGACAGTAGACAATTTAATTCCCAAGTATAATTAGATATCTTTTCCTTATGCATAAAGACAAATGCGATGCAAAATGTCTTATTAGTTGAAGTTACACCAACAATCTCAATGAGAGGCATATCAAACATGTTCGTTTTATAAGTGGCATCCATCAACAACACGTGTGGAAATGCACGCCATATCTCCAATGATCTAGGATGAGCAAAAAATAAATCTTCCAACTCATTAGTTGAGTCATTTGCACGATCATAAAATACGTAGCCTTCTTCTTGTAAAAATGACATCAGAACTTGTATTGGGGTTCTACCTGCATTTTTCTTAAGTCGAACTTTCTGACATTGATTATATACAGTTTTTGATGTAGACACATTATCTGGATACTGTTGTTTTATTGTTGATAAAATATCTCTAGGCTTCACATTGTTGGCTGACAAATCTTCCACCAATTGGGCTTGAGTTTCAGACAGTCGTCTTGCATATGCATGCCCCTCAAAATGTAATGCAAAGTCATGATTATGTGCTTCACAGTTCACAATTAAATTCCAACAGTCATTACCCAAATTCATTCCTACCAAGCCAAATGGACAATTTGTTTTACACCCTTAGACTTATTTAGTTATTTACTTTATACCTTTTAGTTTTCTATATTTTATTTTACATTTTTATCATATTAACACATATAATCGTATATTGACTAAAATACGTTAAAAATACATTTTAATTTTAACAAGTTACACCATTATAATCGTCTCGTCGATACCTTCGAAATGAGCCCAATATTGAATATTTTTGGAATAAAAAAATACCCTAATATATTTATTATTTTTATGTTAAAACACATACGAGTGATTATATATTTTTTCAAAAATATAAAATAAAATCAATTAACCAATACGTTATAGCGGCCTATATATAGTTAAATAAAAAAATATTCAATATTGGGCTCATTTCGAAGGTATCGACGAGACGATTATAATGGTGTAGTTTGTTAAAACTAAAACATATTCTTTTAACGTATTTTACTCAATATACGATTATATATGTTAATATGATAAAAATGTAAAATGAAATATAGAAAACTAAAAGGTATAAAGTAAATAACTAAATAAGTCTAAGGATGTAAAATGTAAATTTAAATTAAAAAATTTAAAAAATTGAAGTGTGAGGTGAGGGGGTATATTTATAATTTCCTTAGAATAATAGTAATAATAATAAAATATAAGAGATAAGAAAATGTATATATATATATATGTATTTTATAATGAGTTAATGAATTAATAATAATAATAGTAATAATAATAATAAAATATATATAATGATTGGATCAATTTCCAATGCATTTTGCACCTTGACTTTTGGGTGTAAATAGCACCCCCTTAGACCAACCGCATCGGCGGGCTGGGTTGGCCCGGGTTGGCCTGGGATAGCCTGGAACACCATCGCCCCTGCTTGGGTTCTCCTGGGTTGGAGGCCTCCCGGGTTGGTGAACCCGGGCTGGGTTGAGATTAAACCAAAAAAATTAATTTTTTTTGAATTCTATCCGTTGTAAAATTTAATTTTTAATTTTTAATTTTTAATTTTTTATCCTATAAATACTATATACTTCCTACTTATTTTTTCACACACTTCATTTTACTCTCAATCTCTCTACAAATTTACTCTCAATCTCTCCCATCTTCCCCACTTATTTTTTCACACCACTAAATTTTCTCTCAATCTCTCAAACTTTTCTCTACTACAAAATGTCTTCTTCATCAGTGAACTCGTCGGAATTTTATGAGTCGTCTTCGTCATCGTCGGACGGGGAAATTAATCTACCCGCGTATCGTCAAATGGATTACGATATTTTTCGTGGATTAATAACCAATGTTGTAGAAAGGCTTTTCGATCAAGATGAAGAACCAAGTTCGCCTCCAAGACGGAGACGGGGGGGACCGGATCAAATTAGAGATCGTGAAGCTGCACACGACCGACTTGTTGCAGATTATTTTGCGGAAAACTGTAATTACAGTGACGAGTGCTCTAGGAGACGGTTCCGCATGAGCAGACGACTATTCCTACGAATAGTGGAGGATCTTGAGCGAGAGTATAAATATTTTCAACAGGGCTGGGATGCTAGAGGCAGAAAAGGGTTATCTCCTTTGCAAAAGTGTACATCGGCAATTCGGCAAATGGCGTATGGGATATCCGCTGACGGCTTTGATGAGTACTTGAAGATGGCGGAGTCAACTGCACGTTTATGCATACAAAAGTTCAGCAAAGGTATCGTCAATCTTTACGGTAAGCGATACTTACGTAAACCTTCTTATGATGATATTCAACGTTTATACGCCACACATGAAACTAGGCACGGGTTTCCCGGCATGTTAGGAAGCTTAGATTGTATGCATTGGGATTGGGACAACTGCCCAACTGCATGGCGCGGGCAGTACGTCAGAGGTGATCATGGTCGGCCGACTATTATGCTAGAGGCAGTGGCATCACAGGATCTTTGGATTTGGCATGCATACTTCGGGGTTGCCGGGTCCAACAACGACCTCAATGTGCTAAACCAGTCGCCGTTATTTAACGATGTACACAACGGGAAAGCACCGCAGTGCCCGTTTCAAGTAAACGAAGTACAATACAAACACGGCTACTATCTTGCAGATGGGATATACCCCGAATGGGCTACCTTTGTGAAATCATTCAAATGCCCTCCGGATCAAAGACGATTAAGGTTTAAAGCCGCGCAAGAAGCGGCAAGGAAGGATGTGGAACGTTGTTTTGGTGTGCTAAAACAACGCTGGCACATAATACAACACCCAGCAAGATCGTGGCACCCGAATAAAATACAAAAAGTAATGTACGCTTGCATCATATTACACAATATGATATTGGAAGACGAAGGTAACGCGATTTGTCGTTTCGATGAAAACGCTAATCAAGTTGATGAGGAGGACGACGAAGAGATTAGCGACCAACAATATGACGCTAACGTGTTAGAAGTCCGAAACCGAGAAACGCATCATAACCTTCGGGCGGATTTAATCGAACACATTTCACGGCTTCCAAGACACAACGAGTAGTTATCATTTTTTATTTGAAATTTATGTATTTTTTTTTATTATTATGTAAGCTTAAAATATTAGTTTGATTTATAAATTATAATATTATATATTATTACAATTTACTTATAAAATATTAATTATTTAAATTAATGGTAACAAAAATAAAAATAAAAATAAATAAAAGATGGGATGGTGGTGTGGGATGGATGTGGGGGTTTGTGGGTTAGAATGAGTTGGAAGGGAAAAATGATGTGACGCTGATGTGGCAGTGAAAAAGTATGGGTTAGAATGGGATGGATGCGGATGGTCTTAAAGAAAAGGAATAATGAATAAGTCAACAGATCATTTTTTTATTCACTTGATTTATTGTTGTTTGATTACTATATTCGAGAATATTTAAATGATGATAAAACAAAAGCTAAGAAAAAATATATATTTGGTAATTGTTTGACTTTGAATTAAGAAAATAAATAAATCTTCATAATTGATACTAGTTTGACCCGTTCCTACAGGTATCTGATTCACTTGATTTGGTCAGCGACTGAGATTCCACGTATACAGGTGTAGTAGGGTTTGGGGTCGAGGGATACATCGTCTCTACTCTTTACCCATCCGGGATTTGGATGGTAAGAGCATCTCCAACAGCTTTCCCAAAAAAATTTCAAAATTGGGAATCAAAAGTTAAAATTCCTAAAAAAAATTACACCCATCTTCAACAGATTCCTCATATTTGGAAAAACACTTGGTAATCATATTTGGAGTATTCTCCAAATTTGGAGAAAATTTTGGGGAAAATCCTATTATCCCTATTTTGGGAAAACTTTTGGGGAAGCTGTTGGAGCTTATTTGTGTTCCAAAATCCTCATTTTCCCCATTTTCTCCAAAATGGAGAAGCTGTTGGAGATGCTCTAACACCCATCCGTTTCCGGTATAATATATAGTAAAATAATTATATCTTTATTATTTTTCGTAATTTTCATAATTTTCATAATTTTCATTTCACCATCAACTATGACTATTGATCTCATACTTGTTAGGAGTAATCATTCACATGATGAATATCTATCTCTCTCTCTCTCTCTCTCTCTATATATATATATATATAGAGAGAGAGAGAGAGAGAGAGTTGGGTTCACGTGAGACCAACCTGTTTTCGTGAGATCATGAGACCAATAAATTAACACTAAATCTTCACAGTGATTCATTGTGAAGGTAAGAAAAACAGCAAACCTTCATAGCAAAAACACTGTGAAAGTTTACCATCACAGTCTTTTGCTGTGAAGGTTTAGTGTTAATTTTATGGTCTCACAAAAATATCATGATCTCAAGTATATATATTGTAACACCCTAAAAACAGGGCCAATTTAAACCTTGAATAATACACAAGTTATGATCATAAAACTTCAAACTTTGATAACCTGAGGATCAATTGTAAAGGTTTTATATACAATCTTATCTAAACCAAATAATCTATTAATCTAATCATAACAATTCAATCAGATTAACTAGGTTATCTATTCAACTGTCCAAAATACCAAAACACAACTAGATCCTCCGTTATCTCAACAGTTTGAATCTTCCCAAAAGCTCTCGTCCCACAACCCGATCACTTCCCTGAACCCGTACCTGGTAAGAAAAGTTAATTTGAACAATTAGGCTTACGCCTAGTGAGAACATTCAAATTAAGTTAAATTATAACAGTTGAAATATAAATCAAACCTGTCTTACCGTACAACAGCTCACTTCTACAATGGGAATCTACCCGATCCCATAAATATGACTATTTCATTTAGTCATCACGCCACCGCCAAGAGTTTACCACGAATCATTCCAGATTCTAGGCTAATACTCTTATCCAAGAAATTACATCATACGTCAATGGCTAGTATTCATTACTAAATTGCCCCCGATGACTCAATGACTATTTCTTGGTCCGGAAGTAGAGATTACAAATTTCGTTATGCCTATCTCTGATCTTCCCTCCGAATTGGGAATTACAATTTACGTTATGCCTATTCCGCAATTCTCCTCAGAATCAATGGCCCCTGATGGGATTTAATATATATCGCGATAAATAACCGGGCCCCCGATGATTCAAGGTACACTCAATCCCTATAAATTACATCATATAGTCAATAGATAGTACTCGGTTCCCATTAGACCGTACTAAGTTGCCCCCGATGACTTGATGTCAATTTTTAGCTAACAAACATAGTGCTTATGGATCTATTACACTTCTAACATATATGTATACAATACCATATACTACATTTCATAATATAATTTAAATGATAGAATGTTAAACACTCATATCCTTCGAGATCTAAATGGTAATAACCAAACTCTAATGATTCTTTTCTATCCCAAGCCCAACTATCAACCAATTGCATTAGGCCCATTTCCTGATATTGTTAATACCGGCCCGTCAATCACTCAAGCCCAAGTACCGGTATGGGGTTCGGCCCAAGTCCCGGTGCATTCCCGATTTGAGTCTCGGTGCAGTCCCGGTCGAGTTTCGGTGCACTCTCGGTCGAGTCCCGGTGCACTCCCGGTTTGAGTCCCGGTGCACTCCCGGTACTAAAATAACTTCCGGTACTGTAAAATGCTAAAACTACGTTAATGGTTCTCTTCATGTCCAGAAATTTATACCAAACTCGTTTTAGTTCAAATCAGAATCTAATTTCTTCTCTACATCAACTACCATTTCATTCAACTGTACTATAAAACATAATCATCTAGATTTTAACTGCAAATTTTAAGATGAATTGAATGGACTCACCTAGTTATGCGACTTTAGGTTTCTTCACTGCTTCTTCAATAATTCCTCAGAACTGATATCCAAATCAAGAGTCATACACACATGGAGCACAGATTACATAACTAAGATGTAACAATCTAATTACCAAATCATACCTGACAAGATCCCTTCTTAATTTCTTCCTCTCTTCTCTTTCTCTCTGCTCTCTTCCTCTGGTTCTCTAAACCGACTCAAAACACCCAGACCAAAAATGAGATAACATCTCATTATAACTTGCTTTAACCATACATACTTTTAATTAATAACAAAATATACCCTTAAGTTTCATTATTTCTAAAAGTACACCAAACTTCCATCCTTTGTGATTTAACCTCATCCAAATATAAAACTTCATTATATTACAAGTTTTACACCAAGATACAAAAAAAATCCTAATTCTCATTTAAATAAAGTTAATGAAAATTCAGGATGTTACAATACTCCCCAACTTGGGAATGATTTCGTCCCCGAAATCAAAGTTAAGTAAACAAATGAGGATATCTAACCCTCATACTCTCTTCCGATTCTAAAGTTACACTAGCACCTCGATGATGCTTCCATTGCACTTTTAACATAGCTACTTCTTTGCCATTTCGTAACTTCCTTACCGATCTTTCCAGAATTGCCTCTGGTTCTTCCACACAGCGACTCTTCTCGTCTACTCTTACATCAGTAAGTGGAATCACATCTTCCTCTTCGGCTAAACATTTCCGAAGATAACAAACGTGGAAGGTATTATGGATGCCTTCCAATTCAAGTGGAAGATCCAACTGATAAGCTTGCAATCCCACTCGCCTAGTGATAGTGAAAGGCCCTAGAAAACGCGGACTCAGTTTCCCCCGTTTACCAAACCTTATCACTCCTTTCCATTAAGCATTACGCGCTCCCCAACTTGAAATTCTTTAGGTCTTCTTTTCGGATCAGCATAACTCTTTTGTCGATCCTGAGCTGCCTTCATATGCTGCCGGATTTCTTTCACCTTATCTGCCGTTTGTTGTACCAATTCTGGACCAGCAAACTGTTTCTCTCCAACTTCTAACCAGCACATCGGAGTTCTACATTTACGACCATATAATGCTTCGAAAGGTGCTCTTCCGATACTTGAATGATAACTATTGTTATAAGCAAATTCTACTAACGGTAGATGCGTATCCCAGTTACCTCCAAAATCCAAAACACATGACCTGAGCATGTCTTCCAAAGTTTGAATGGTCCGCTCACTTTGTCCGTCAGTTTGCGGATGATAAGCAGTGCTCAAGTTACCTTTCGTACCCAATTCCTCTTGTAGTGATCGCCAAAACCTCGAGGTAAACCGACTATCACGATCTGACACTATCGACACCGGTATACCATGCCTCGACACCACTTCATCAATATACAGTTTCGCCAATTTCTCAATTGATGACGCTTCTTTCATAGCCAGAAAATGAGCACTTTTAGTTAATCTATCCACGATTACCCATATTGTGTCGTTACCTTTTTGCGTCTTTGGTAACTTCGTCACAAAGTCCATGGTAATCTTCTCCCACTTCCATTCCGGAATTTCCATGGATTGGAAACTTCCGTAAGGTTTCTGATGTTCCGCTTTTACTAACGAACAGGTTCTACACACTTCCACTTTTCGGGCCACATCTACTTTCATAGCCGGCCACCAATAATGTAATTTCAAATCTCGATACATCTTCGTACTCCCAGGGTGTATAGAATACTTAGATTTATGAGCATCATCGAGAATCAACTCTCGATTTCCTCCAGCTTTAGGCACCCAACTCTACCTTGGAACAACTTGATCCCACGACCATCTTCAGTCAACTGAAGATGTTGTTTGTTCATCACTTCTTCTTTCATATTTTCTTCCCGCAAAGCCTCCACTTGTGCTTCTTTTATACTTTCCATCAAACTTGATGTCACATCAAT
The DNA here is from genome assembly GCA_033807775.1 of Saussurea involucrata. Lineage (NCBI taxonomy): Eukaryota > Viridiplantae > Streptophyta > Magnoliopsida > Asterales > Asteraceae > Saussurea > Saussurea involucrata. The sequence continues at coordinate 9,709,619 of CM066322.1, read as the reverse complement.
CCTAGCATTGGTCGTCTTCAAACATCCGCTATACTCTTTTCTACTTAAAGCATCGGCTACGACATTTGCTTTACCAGGATGGTAATGCAATTCACAATCGTAATCCTTAAGTAATTCTAACCATCTTCGTTGTCTCATGTTTAACTCTTTCGGATCAAAAACATGTTGCAAGCTTTTGTGATCAGTATAAAGAGTACACTTAGTTCCATACAAATAGTGCCTCCATAACTTTAAAGCAAAGACGACAGCTGCTAACTCCAAATCATGCGTAGGATAGTTCTTCTCGTGCTCTTTCAGTTGTCTTGACGCATAAGCAATTACATTGCCTCGTTGCATCAATACACACCCTAGCCCCATCTTTGAAGCATCACTGTACACTACCAGATCTTCCGTTCCCTATGGTAAGGCAAGAACCGGAGCTTCACATAACTTTTGACGCAAAGTTCTGAAAGCCGATTCCTGTTTCTCCGTCCAAACAAACTTCATGTTCTTTCTAGTCAGAATGGTCAAAGCAGATGCAATCTTAGAAAAGTCTTTAATAAACCTTCTGTAATAGCCTGCTAAACCCAAGAAACTTCTTATTTCAGATGCACTTCTATGTGTCTCCCAATTCGTCATAGCCTCTATCTTAGATGGGTCTACCTTGACTCCTTCCGAAGTGATCACGTGACCTAGAAATTGTACCTCTTTCAACCAAAATTCACACTTCGAAAACTTCGCGTACAATTTCTCTCTTTTCAACACTTCTAAGACTTCACGTAAATGTTGTTCATGATCTGCTTCAGTCTTCGAATACACAAGTATGTCATCAATAAAAACGATAACAAACTTGTCCAAGAAAGGTCGACACACCCTATTCATCAGATCCATGAACACAGCTGGAGCATTCGTCAACCCAAATGGCATTACTAGAAACTCATAATGCTCGTATCTGGTTCTAAAAGCTGTCTTAGGAATATCTTCATTTCTTACCCGAACTTGATGATACCCTGATCTCAAATCAATCTTAGAAAAACATCCTGTCCCTTGGAGTTGATCGAATAGATCATCGATCCTTGGAAGCGGATACTTGTTCTTAACAGTTACCTTATTCAACTCTCGGTAATTGATACACATTCTCATGGTACCATCCTTCTTCTTTACAAACAAAACCAGAGCTCCCCAAGGCGAAGAACTCGGTCTGACAAAACCTTTATCTAACAATTCCTGAAGTTGAGTCACCATCTCCTTCATTTCAGACGGCGCTAGACGATACGGTGCACGTGCTATCGGTGTCGAACCTGGAATGAGATCGATTCTAAACTCTACCTGCCGTTCAGTCGGTAGGCCAGGAAGATCATCAGGGAATACGTGAGGAAACTCACGTACCACTTTGATATCTTCCATCTGTTTCTTTATTCTTGACCTTCCATCTAAGACATAAGCCAAATAGGATACACATCCTTTCATTAAACACTTTCGCGCCTTTACCACAGAAATTAACGGAATTTCCCCTTTTTGCTTTTCCCCGAAGATGAATATATCACCCTTATCGGTCATCGAAATCCTGATTAATTTCTTTGCGCAAAATATATCTGCTTGATTGGCCGTCAGCCAATCCATACCCACAATTATATCGAACCCTCTAATCTCCATCAACAACAAGTTGATCGGAAATTTCGTCTCTTCTATAAAAATAATACAACCATCAAGCCTTTCTCGAACCAAAGCTTGACCCCCATTAGCTACTTCAACTACTAAGGCATCATCCAAAGTAGTAACAGGCGTAACTAATTTGTGAAAGAATGACTTGGACACAAATGAAAAATTTGCACCACAGTCAAATAATATGCGCGCATGACAAGAATTTACAAGGAATGTACCCGAGACAACGTCTTTGGACTCTTTTGCCTCCTCAGCAGACATGTGAAAAGCACGACCAGTCGGTTTAGGGACAATCGGTTTCTTTCCTTGATCTCCTCCTTTCTTTAACTTTAGGCAATCTCTCCGAAAATGACTTGGTTGTTTGCATTCAAAACAAACTAATCCTTGAGTAGGACAGTTCACTGCAATATGCCCAGCCTTCCCGCATTTATAACATTCATTCCCGACTGCCCGACACTGACCAAAATGTTTACTTCGACATTTCGTACACCAATTTGGTTCCCGGTGCGGCTCGTAACGAACATTCTTGCCTAACGACTTGGAATGCTGAGAAGATTCCAAACGACCTTCCCACTTTCGTTTCTCTCCCACATGTGACTTTTCTTCTTTATCTTTTTCATACATTTCCTCTATTACTTTTGCTTCTTCAGTCGTTTCTCTCAACGTAGCAGCTTTTGAACTTCGAACCCTTGTCATCATATCTGCGGGCAAACCCTTCAAATAAGCTTTAATTTTTTATTTCTCGTTTGGAGCCACATGCCCCACAAGGTTCAGCTTCTCCATGAAGGATTCCGTATACTTTCTTACAGTTGAATTACCTTTCTTGAGATTTCGAAACTCTTCTTCAATTCGATCCATTTCAGTTTCGTTACAGTACTCTTCCAGAATCTTTGCTTTGAACTGATCCCAAGTCATAGCATTCAAAACAGAAGCTGACACAGAAGCTGATAGCACATTCCACCAAGATAACGCGTTACCGCGTAACATCTGTGATCCAAATCTAACTTTAGACTTTTCATCATAGCACTCACAAGCTCGAAAAGCTTGTTCAATTTCTCTTAGCCAATTCATGCAAGCTATTGGGCTATCTTCTCCTTTGAATTCCGGTGGTTTACAGCTCAAGAAGGTTTTGTAGGAGCAGTTTCTTTCAACCCCTCTTTCAGTCTCCGACCCTGGGTTGCTAGTTGGATTTATCACACTAGTATCAACTCTTGTCCGTCTTGGTTCCGTACTTCGATCATTAAACAATTTCATGAACATTTCTGCTTGTCTTCCCATTGATGCATTCATCAATCTGGTAACATTATCCATAATGCGTCCTTCCATACTTGCCTCCGATGGTGTTTGATCGACAGTACTGGTACCCACTCTGTGTACCGGATTACGCACTCCTCCTAAAGAAAGAAAATCTGGTGGCGTCTCATGAATTCCGCCTACTCCAGTTTGTCTTTCTCCCGTATCGTCTAACCAATTCCTATTTATAGAAGAATTAGGAGACCTCGGAGGAGTATTTACCATTGTTCTGGATGAGCACAAAAGAATACCCATCAGTAATGGTTTATACATAACTAGACATACAAAAACGTACTTTACCGCTAATCAGTCACTGTAACAATTAGGAACAAGTATGTTTGTGTAATAATATATTCATAATAACAGTAGCTAGTTGAAATTGCGAACATATTATACATGAGAATCCTCATTACCATCGTTACAGTACTAACTTTGCGTATTTCTGTCTACTCTAAGACTACCCAGTCTTAGAAATTCTACCCATACCTCACGGATCATAACTTAATTCATCACAGCTTAAGTCTAGGTATCTCAAAATCATACCTAGTTCGCTTAAACTACTGCTCTGATACCATATTGTAACACCCTAAAAACAGGGCCAATTTAAACCTTGAATAATACACAAGTTATGATCATAAAACTTCAAACTTTGATAACCTGAGGATCAATTGTAAAGGTTTTATATACAATCTTATCTAAACCAAATAATCTATTAATCTAATCATAACAATTCAATCAGATTAACTAGGTTATCTATTCAACTGTCCAAAATACCAAAACACAACTAGATCCTCCGTTATCTCAACAGTTTGAATCTTCCCAAAAGCTCTCGTCCCACAACCCGATCACTTCCCTGAACCCGTACCTGGTAAGAAAAGTTAATTTGAACAATTAGGCTTACGCCTAGTGAGAACATTCAAATTAAGTTAAATTATAACAGTTGAAATATAAATCAAACCTGTCTTACCGTACAACAGCTCACTTCTACAATGGGAATCTACCCGATCCCATAAATATGACTATTTCATTTAGTCATCACGCCACCGCCAAGAGTTTACCACGAATCATTCCAGATTCTAGGCTAATACTCTTATCCAAGAAATTACATCATACGTCAATGGCTAGTATTCATTACTAAATTGCCCCCGATGACTCAATGACTATTTCTTGGTCCGGAAGTAGAGATTACAAATTTCGTTATGCCTATCTCTGATCTTCCCTCCGAATTGGGAATTACAATTTACGTTATGCCTATTCCGCAATTCTCCTCAGAATCAATGGCCCCTGATGGGATTTAATATATATCGCGATAAATAACCGGGCCCCCGATGATTCAAGGTACACTCAATCCCTATAAATTACATCATATAGTCAATAGATAGTACTCGGTTCCCATTAGACCGTACTAAGTTGCCCCCGATGACTTGATGTCAATTTTTAGCTAAACAAACATAGTGCTTATGGATCTATTACACTTCTAACATATATGTATACAATACCATATACTACATCTCATAATATAATTTAAATGATAGAATGTTAAACACTCATATCCTTCGAGATCTAAATGGTAATAACCAAACTCTAATGATTCTTTTCTATCCCAAGCCCAACTATCAACCAATTGCATTAGGCCCATTTCCTGATATTGTTAATATCGGCCCGTCAATCACTCAAGCCCAAATACCGGTATGGGGTTCGGCCCAAGTCCCGGTGCATTCCCGATTTTGAGTCTCGGTGCAGTCCCGGTCGAGTTCCGGTGCACTCCCGGTCGAGTCCCGGTGCACTCTCGGTTTGAGTCCCGGTGCACTCCCGGTACTAAAATAACTCCCGGTACTAAACTTCTACGGTACTGTAAAATTCTGAGACTACGTTAATGGTTCTCTTCATGTCCAGAAATTTATACCAAACTCATTTTAGTTCAAATCATAATCTAATTTCTTCTCTACATCAACTACCATTTCATTCAACTGTACTATAAAACATAATCATCTAGATTTTAACTGCAAATTTTAAGATGAATTGAATGGACTCACCTGGTTATGCGACTTTAGGTTTCTTCACTGCTTCTTCAATAATTCCTCAGAACTGATATCCAAATCAAGAGTCATACACACATGGAGCACAGATTACATAACTAAGATGTAACAATCTAATTACCAAATCTTACCTGACAAGATCCCTTCTTAATTTCTTCCTCTCTTCTCTTTCTCTCTGAACTCTCTCTGCTCTCTTCCTCTAGTTCTCTAAACCGACTCAAAACACCCAGACCAAAAATGAGATAACATCTCATTATAACTTGCTTTAACCATACATACTTTTAATTAATAACAAAATATACCCTTAAGTTTCATTATTTCTAAAAGTACACCAAACTTCCATCCTTTGTGATTTAACCTCATCCAAATATAAAACTTCATTATATTACAAGTTTTACACCAAGATACAAAAAAAATCCTAATTCTCATTTAAATAAAGTTAATGAAAATTCAGGATGTTACATATATAGGACAGAAAATTGTAGGAAAATATAAATTCTTATATACAAAATCAAAGTGTTTATATAATCCTTACTTGATTAAAAAATTCTTGTAGAAATCTTGGTATCGAATGAGGCCTACACATACGCAGTGTCCTAAGACATAAATTTCATCGGTATAACGCACGTCTAGACGATACAACAATCGTAGTATAGTGAAACTTGAATTTATCAAACCATGTTTGATGATGGAAAAATCTATGAAAGAGGAGAGGGAAACCAAGAATTTTTCGTGGGAAAATTTTGAGAGAATGATGGAGGGAAAAGGCCAGAATTTATACCTATCTCCCAACTGTCGCAAACTGTCAGTCGCTACTGCAACTTATGACGCAATTTAACTAGCGAGTAAATTTGTGGTTGGCACTGTTTGGTTGGTAAAGATTCCAGAGACTCGCACAAGTTGTGGCGCTCACGTTAAAACTCACAGTGGCCATTGCCGTACATGCACCATTTTCACTCTTGATCATGCATGAAACCCCGTTGAGACCCCAATGTCCAATCTTTGACATTAAATATGTGGATGTTAATAGCAAGGTCCAAGCACACACTCAAGCCCAAGCTTATGTCATCCTTAATTTGTTTAAAGCCCAAATGATAAGACTTTATTAATTGACATGAATTTGGACTTGGTTCATATGTGTGACAACTTTCTTTCCGTCTATACACCAAATTCCAACAATACTATTTTGCATAATTCGTTAATTATTCATCTCGTTGAACATTCATCTCTTAATATTCTTGTATTCTTTATTGAACTTTCGAATAAAATCGAAAACCCTTTTTTTTCTTCTTCTTTTTTGTTATAAAATACACAAATGTAACAGCCCAAATGACAATTCATACCCAGATTTTTATATCAAATTTAAGTAACGTACGGGTCCTTTACCTAAAACTTAGCTAGTAAGCAATTACCGGTAAAAGTCAACAATATCACTTATTTTACCGAGTAAGAATTAAAATTTTAGTCCATCAAAATGACATCGTATGCAACAATTTACCGGGTAAACGCTAATTGGGTAATAGTCGTTGCATTCATGGACGGACCTACTCTTGTGCCCACGGTGGCACGTGCCACCGTATTATTTCTAAGGCAAAGGGTAAAAAAATTCAGTTTCGTGAAAGGTGCAACCGTATCGTTTTCGGAGGTGCTATCGTATTATTTTGAAGTACAACCGTACCTCGTAATCAACCAAAACCCAACAAAACTTTTGAAATCAACCAAAAAAACCCGAAAAAAACTCTGAAATCAACCAAAAATACCAAAAAAAAATCTCCTGAAATCAACTAAAAATACCGAAAAAGTCTCTCGAAATCAATAAAAAAAACTTCAAAATCCCCTAAAGTCAAGCAAAAAACTTTAAAAACCCCTCAAAACGCTGAAATTTGGCTAAAATCATATCGACCGATATTGAACGTTGGTAAAAGGATAAACACATGTCGATACAAAAAAACCGAATGAAAAAATATGGTGCCACCGTATGAAAATGTTCCTGGGTCCGTCTCTGATTGCATTCACTTACCGGGTAAGATTCTCGGTCTTTGCCTTATTTATTCGGTAAGACAAGTGACCAGATAAACAGTTACTAAATAAACGTTTGATAAAGAGTCCCATACTTTGACATTTAATTAAATCAGCTGCGCCATGATCATATACAATTTGAGCTAGAATTAACACATACTATTATTTCACTATTTCGAAAAAGGGGATCCATGATTTAGGATTCTTTTTTTATCTGAAACTTACTAAACAACTTGTATGCATGATTAAAAATATGTTAGTTGCACATTCAAAAATTAGAAATTAGAAATATCATGAATTGAAAATAGTTTGTCGGCTTATTTGAATTTTTTTCTTCGTACAATGAATTTATAACAACATATTGAATTAAATGTGATTTTATGAGTGATAGATTAGGGATGAGCCTATCTATATATATATATATATATATTCCACAGAGGAGAGGATTCGGTTGACGGAGAGACGAAGATGAGGACATGGTAGGAGAATCATTGATGTGGGGTACGTTAAAACTCACCTTGTTCCTGTCACTAAATAACTAGTGTTATACCCGTCCGTTGAGCAGGTACATGTTGGGTCACTTAGATTTGAAGATGACCTCAGTCTCTCAATTTTACACAGTTCATACTTAGAATAATTTTTAGGTTCTTTACAAGCAGTTTAATTGTATAAAAATGTTCGATGAAGTCGAAGATCAACCGAAGAAACAAAGTAGAAGTATATCTTCAAAGCGGATTGAAGATAAACTTCTCAACCAAAGATTAAGCTACTACTTGAAGACTTTTCCTAAAGTCTTAGGCCAGTTCACTTGAAGTTTTTGAAGACATGTTGGAAGATGAAATGTTCGGCAAGATCTTTGAAGAAGATAACATGTTAGGCAAAATCCTTGAAGACATGTTAGGGATATCTTCGGCAAGATCTTAGAAGAAGATAACATGTTAGGCAAAATCCTTGAAGACATGTTAGGCATATCTTCGGCAAGATCTTTGAAGAAGATAACATGTTAGGCATATCTTCGGCAAGATCTTTGAAGAAGATAACATGTTAGGCAAAATCCTTGAAAACATGTTAGGCATATCTTCGGCAAAGAAGTCTTCGGCAAAGAAATTTCAAACAGGTATATTCCACTTTATCTGCAGAATATATTCAGAATATCTTGCATTGATAGAGACATCATCCGAAGATCAGAAAAAGGTTCTTTGGATTTCTTATCTCTTTCAAGAAACTTCAACTTCAACAAGCAGGTCAACGCTTCAGGACAAATGAGAGCAAAGACAAAAGTACATCCCAATACTTTTCAGAAGACTGCTTCCATCCTGCCTTCCAAGCTCTCCTTGACAAGTGTCCATTGCATTTAATGCATGAGGCACTATAAAAGGAGATCGTCTTCAACCTTGCAACTCACCCAGTTTACAGACTCTCAAGCTTTCAAGTGCTGGCATTTCTCTCTCAAAGAAGTTCATTGTTTTCTTAGTGTTTTACAATTGTTCTTCATTCTGTGTGTGACTGTGTGTTAGATTGTTTGAGTAGATTTTATCTGTTCTGTTCCGCAACAATCTTTAAGTTTTCTGTGTGTAATTCTTATTTGAAGTTTTTCAATAAAAGAATTAAATTAAGTGAAAAATTTTGTGTATTGTATTCAACCCCCCCCCCCCCTTCTACAATACTTGTTTACCATTGCTAATCCATAGCTGGGACCAACAAGTGGTATCAGAGCAGGTCAGTTTAATCTAATAAACTTGATCTGCAATGGCTTCATCTTCTTCCTTAAAAAATGTCTCTTCTCAAAACTCTATTGCTGGATCATACGACAATGGCTCCATAGCCAAACCACCAAAGTTTAACCCCAATAACTTCTCTTTGTGGAAAAGTCGTATGATGCTCTTCCTAGAAGGAGTTGACAGCAGATATCCTACCATACTCCATGAAGGACCTCTTGTCCCTAGAGTTTGGGATCGTTTTAATGCCAAAAATAAACATGAGGATGGTGATGAGTCTTCTTCTGATGAGGAAGAACAAACACCTGCTACTGGGAGATACATTGTAAAGGACCCCAGTAAATACAATGATAAAGATAAACGTCTTGTAGCTCTTGACACTAAAGTCAGAGCCATCATTGCCCTCTCTTTGCCTGATGAGGTTTATCATTCTCTTGTAAACCTTTCTACTACTAAGGAAATGTGGTCCACTCTGTGTGTTCTCTATGAAGGTACGTCTGAAGTGAAAAAGAGCAGAAAAATTGCTCTTGTTAGAAAATATGAACTCTTCTCTTATGAGAAAGGAGAATCTCTTTCAGGCTACTATAATCGCTTTAACAGTCTTCTTAATGATCTTAAATTGTTGGGTCGCATGTATGATAATGAGGAAGTCCTATGCAAGTTTATGGATTGTCTTCCTGATATTTGGGAAAACATCTGTACTTGTATAAAGACAACCAAGGAACTTGATCACATGCCTCTCACTGCTCTTTATGGAACTCTCTTCAACTATGAGCAGACTAAGCTGCAAAGGAAGTTTATCATCACAGATATAAAGGGCTCTTCTATAGCTCTCTTAAGTGACTCTTCCAAAAGAACTATGTGTACTCCAAGAATCACCTACCCATCTGACTCTGACCATGATAGTCAATGAGATCCCATTGAGCATTCAGAAGCATATCTTAGTGATGCTGATGATGAATGTGAGGAAACTTCTGTTGACAAATTATCAGATGGAATGGACAGGATGGATGGGTATTCTAAATCCAAATCTCACTTTTCTTCTGAAAAATCTAAGTTTAGTCGAAAACCCTCCTCCTCTCTCTCCAAACACTCCTCCTCAGACAAATCTAATGAGGAATGTTTTAACTGTGGTAAAAAGGGTCATTTTTCTTCTGAGTGTAAAAGTAAACGTTTTGAAAAACCCAGAACTTCCTCCTCAGGCCGATTTTCTTCAAAACCGGGAAGATCCAAATACGATTCTGACCGGGCTGAAAGATACAAAGAAAAATACAAGAGAGAAAAGGAAAAAAACGAAAGACTAGTCAGAAAGGGAAAGGGTCTGCCTGCTAAAACTCATGATCTGGCAGATGAACCCACATCTGAAAGCGAGAAGGACATTTCAAATTTGTGCTTCATGGCCCAGATAAATGACATGGATGATCCTGAATGTCACCCCTTCTCAACTGCTCTAGTACCAGCTAAGTGCTTCTCATCTTCTTCACAGAATTGACAGGTAATCTACCAAAGATGTCTTTACTTCTAATCCTCACCCTTCTTGTTCCATTCAAACACTCTACCTCCATTTTCTTAAAAACACCCTTCCCATTATTACCTGCTAGTTCAATCTCCCTCACCTTCTCTCAACCCTTATCACTACCCTTCTTAACTATACACTCTAACCCTCTCACCTTTCTACCTGACCTCTCACCCTCATTTCCTAAGTATGTCTTTCCTAAGTGTATCATTTCCTAAGTCTATCTATTCTTCATATATCTTACATCTCCACAAGTCCATACTGAACATCAAAGCTCCTCTGATGATGACTCCTCTTCAAGTCTACCACCTTCTGGAGATCCTATCATTAACAGACTGCCATCATCCCCTCCTACATCTTTCAGGTATCTTCCTCATCCTAACTTCTTTCCTACATATTCCTCTCCTTGCCTATCTCTTTGCCTACCAATTCTTGCCTACAATTTTTCTCTCCTATTCTTCTCTTTTCCCATACCTTTTACCAACTTCCCTAACTTCCCATCATACCTCTCACCCTACCTCCCTCCTCCATCCCACTAAATATTCACACTCACCAAATATTCCCTTCTCTCCCTTCTATGTGAATCTTTTGTCTTTTATAAAACCCAAAGAAATTTGACGAAGGCTTGGCCGATCCATGTTGGGTCACTATAATAAAAGAAGAACTCTCTCAATTTGAAAGAGGTCTATGTGAAACAACCTCCTGGTCTTGAAGATCACCCTTGAAGATGACTTGAAGACCCACATCTGAAGATTACTCTTGAAGATTGAAGATGTTTGCTTTCCTCAAATCTCTCGAAGATCATTGTCAAAATCTTCCAAAAAAAAAGAGAGAGAGTGAGAGAAAAGAATAATAAAAAAAAAACAAAAGTCAAAATGATAGTAAACTACATATTTTTGTTAAACTTTAAACCCATTTTGAAAATCCATCTTGACGGATCATCAAGATGATGTCATCTTGCTACATCATCACTCCATCACCTTTTTTTCTCATTTTTGATGCCGACACAAACCCAAATCCACCACCTTTACTCCATTTTCTTTTGCCAAACTCAAGTCACCACAACCCTTCTCACCCCTTTGTTCTTTATTTATTTAATTTTTTTTGCCAACAAAGAATTAATAAAAAAACCCTTCCCCCTTATCGACGCCCTTTCTGCCGACGTGTTTCCCCCGCACCTCTTTTTGCCTAAATCCCAAACCTTCCTAATTTGTTTTACCTTTTAATTTTTTTTGGCCGAACCTTTTCCCACTCCTTTTTCTGCCGAATAGCAACCCAAAACACCCTTATCGGCACTGCCGACACACAACCACACACACACCGACGCATTCGAACCCCCCCTTGCCGAACCCCCCCCCCCCCCCTTGCCGCTACCCCCCCTTCCCGAACCCCCCACCCCCCTTGCCGCTACTCTCCTTCCCGAACACCCTCTCTCGTCGAACACCCACCCTTCCCATTAATCTCCTCTCATTTTTTAAGACTCACTCCCTTCTCTCTCTCTCTCTCTCCTACTTTTTCTATTCTCCATACATCTCATCCTACACCCTAAACCTTATATCTCCTATCACACTCAACCTTCTCTACATCTTATTACCCAACATATTTTTTCCTCTCATTTCTTCACATCTCTCATCTTCCATCTTTCTCTCATCCTGACTTTATGTATAGCTTCAAAAACAAATTACACATCAGCTGCCGATTTTTCTACATCATGGCCGATATTTCATCTTAGTGTTTTTCCTTCGTCGGCCGCTGAGGGGGAGAATTCATCTGAGGGGGAGCAACATCAACCCTAGTACTCATATCCAGCGTCCAACTTAAAAAAAATGAGAAAATCGGCGGACCGGTCAAGGGAGAGCACATCAGTCCGGGCGGATCTAACTGGGGGGGAACAAAACAAAGACAAAGGATGATGAGGCTGAACAGGAAGAGCTGAAGATGCCAACAAAAGAAAGAAGATGCAAGAGATGGCCAGAAGCATCCCGAGGCTGATTCACTCAAACTCAACCCTCCCTCAAAGAATCCTCAAGGCTTCTGATCAAAATGAAGAATCCTCAAGCAGACACAAGTTTCAACTTGCCCCTCCAAAACATGTTAGGGATATCTTCGGCAAGATCTTTGAAGAAGATAACATGTTAGGCAAAATCCTTGAAGACATGTTAGGCATATCTTCGGCAAGATCTTTGAAGAAGATAACATGTTAGGCAAAATCCTTGAAAACATGTTAGGCATATCTTCGGCAAAGAAGTCTTCGGCAAAGAAATTTCAAACAGGTATATTCCACTTTATCTGCAGAATATATTCAGAATATCTTGCATTGATAGAGACATCATCCGAAGATCAGAAAAAGGTTCTTTGGATTTCTTATCTCTTTCAAGAAACTTCAACTTCAACAAGCAGGTCAACGCTTCAGGACAAATGAGAGCAAAGACAAAAGTACATCCCAATACTTTTCAGAAGACTGCTTCCATCCTGCCTTCCAAGCTCTCCTTGACAAGTGTCCATTGCATTTAATGCATGAGGCACTATAAAAGGAGATCGTCTTCAACCTTGCAACTCACCCAGTTTACAGACTCTCAAGCTTTCAAGTGCTGGCATTTCTCTCTCAAAGAAGTTCATTGTTTTCTTAGTGTTTTACAATTGTTCTTCATTCTGTGTGTGACTGTGTGTTAGATTGTTTGAGTAGATTTTATCTGTTCTGTTCCGCAACAATCTTTAAGTTTTCTGTGTGTAATTCTTATTTGAAGTTTTTCAATAAAAGAATTAAATTAAGTGAAAAAATTTCTGTATTGTATTCAACCCCCCTTCTACAATACTTGTTTACCATTGTTAATCCATAGTTGGGACCAACAGTACACGACATAACTTTAATCTAGATTCAGGTAATGTGACTAAAATTAAGAAAATAATAATAATAATATGTAGGGAAAAGTCCACTAAAACCCAACGGACTTTCACATTAGGAATGATTAAGTCCTTGGACAATTTTTTGGAACAAAGAAACCATCGCACATTTTAAAAAATACTAAATATATCCTTACACTTTTGAAAACATATCACATAGATCCTAATGGTAACCTGCAACCTGAAAAGCAGGTAAATTACAAATTTATTTAAAAAAAACCCTAAATATTATTGCTACCCCACTTTTCAATTCCAGGTTCTAACTCCCCGCTGCACAACCCACCGGCGCACACCACTCCCCTGCTGCTCTATCTCGCCGTCCTGCATCTCTCTGGCTGCATCTCGCAGGCGCACACCACTCTCCGGCTGCACCACCGCACACCACCACCGTCGGCTGCATCCAGGTCTGAATATCGCACACCACTCCCCTGCTGTTGCATCTCGCCGGCGCACACCACTCTTCGGCTGCATCTCGCCGGCGCACACCACTAGAGTTCCTACAACATATCATTGATACTTTCTCTTTGTTTCTGCCGGTTTTTCATCAGGTAAGCAGTTGGTCAATGGTAGCAGTCAACCCATCGCAACACACGAGAAAAGAGCAATCGCAGGCCCAAGAGAACAGGTAGAGAGCTCTGATTCCGAAGGTCCTGCTGCTGGTGGTGGTGGTGGTGAAGATGATGATGATGATGAATATGTATCTGTCACTGCTGCCTCTTAGGCGGCGGTGGCCGTGGCCGTGGCGGAGATGATGAATATTGTCTAAACTTTTCCTGACCCAAACTCCTTGTGAGTTCCTTTATCAGTTTGTAAATTAGTTTTGTGTAATATGTAATTCTCTACCTGGCCAGTTTTAACAAACATCATATCAATATCACCAAAATCGGATATAATTGCCATGCATCACCATTTATAATGGGGATTTATAATTCTTATCGGTTGAGTTCAAAGTGTAAAAATTAAATGAAAATCCATAACATCTTTGGAATACCAAAATATATACCGGAAGATTGATATCAGTAACTTTTTTTTATTCATTAGCTGGAAGTGATGTGGATAAAAGAGTTCGGTTTATAAGTTAAATTTGCTCTTCAACGTAATGTAATGTTTAAGGGACATTTTTGTCATTTTTTAAAGCAACTAAGGGGCCATTTACATAATTACTTACCCGAGTAACTGCTTACCGGTAAAATTCAACACTATCATATACTTCCCGGGTAAGATTTTAGTCCACCAAAATGGCATCGTATGCAACAATTTAGTCGGTAAGCGCTAACCGTGGTAAGAGTCGTCGCAGTCACTTACCGGGTAAGACTCTCGGTCCTTGCTTCCGCTCTTACCGGGTAAGATTCTTGGTCCTTGCCATATTCATCCGGTAAGCTAATGTGACTTGGTAAGCACTTACCTGGGTAAGCGTTTTGTAAACGGCTCCAAGTATCTTGTCGTTTAAGAGGCTTTTCCAACTTGAGACCAATAAGGAAGCCAAAATTTCCGATAGGGGGAGTTTGGGTTGGGGATGAGTGGGAATGGTGTTGGGGTGGAGGAGGGAGCCTAGGGGGAGAGAAATAGGCGAATTGGAGGATCTTCGTAATGCTTTACAAGGTTGGAAACCGAGAAGAGATAGGTGTGATCGGGCGAAGTGGGTCTTGGGAGAGGATGGTCTAATTTTGTGTCGATTAATGATGTGTTTGTGCAGCCAAATTCTGCAGGTGACAATGGCTTCCAAGCGAATTTCTGGACACATGCGGTGTGGTCCATCTTATACTTAATTTGGGGACACCGCAACAATATCGTCTTCAAAGGTGACAAAAAGCGGCTGGAAGATATGTTCTTTGAGCTCCAAAGAAGGAGAATTTGAATGGATCGAGAGACGGTGCCGGAACAGAAAATTTGGATTGGAAGGTGTGGCTCTCCGAACCGGAAAGCTTGCTTCGAGCGTAAGGGTATTCTGCTGTGCAGAGAGTCGTCGTCAACCGCTACAGCAGCGTTCCTCCTCTGATTTGAGTCTGCTCGGTAATGTTTTCGTGCTGCTGTGTGCGTGTCCAAGGAAGACCTTCGTTGAGTTGGTCACAGGTCGTGCTGCTGTGTTCGGGTCCAAAGGATGGCAGTTTAAGCATGGATGCGGTTGGAGCTTACTAGATTAAGCTGTCGATGTTTGGAGCTTATAGGCCATTGGGCGGGCTGCTGGTTCGAGAATCACAAGTTGATCGAGGGTGATACAGGTCCGAAACCAGGGCTGAAATCAGGTTCGAGGTTTGAGCTGTGTGGATTAAGCAGTCACAGTAAGCTGCTGCTGTTTGGGGGCAGGTCTGTCCGAAACCAGGCCTGAAATCAGATTTGAGGAGTGAGCTGTGTGGATTAAGCAGTCACAGTAAGTTGTGGCTGCTTGGAGGCAGTGTCTGTCACAATAAGTTGTGTCCAGGGTGGTCTTAATTGGTGTAGGTGCTGCTGTTTTGGGGCAGTGGCTGTTCCAATAAGTTGATGTCCCTGACAGCGGTATGTGCTTATTTATGTGCTTATTTGTGGCTGGTTCGTTGATTAGCTACGTAGGTTTATTTCTTGCAAACCGATGTGGTGTGTGGTACTTGGTTTGGTTTCGTGTGTATTGTGTCTTATTGATACTTGGTCGTATGGTTTGGTTGGTAATAAAATTGTCGTGCCTTTAAAAAAACTAAGTATCTTGTATCTTTCTAATTAGTAGCTAAA
The DNA here is from genome assembly GCA_033807775.1 of Saussurea involucrata. Taxonomy (NCBI): domain Eukaryota; kingdom Viridiplantae; phylum Streptophyta; class Magnoliopsida; order Asterales; family Asteraceae; genus Saussurea; species Saussurea involucrata. The sequence goes on along the minus strand of CM066322.1, from coordinate 9,693,780 downwards.
CAATAACCACATTACACATCCATCCTTTTCCTACATATACGAGTAGTTTTGTTATAAGTTAACATCAAGCCAAACTAATGTTAGGGTAGCCGTCTTGTAACACCCCAAATTCCGGGCTAATTTGAACCTCAAAATTCCACAAGTTATGAAAATATAAACTTCAAACTTACATATATATATATAGCAAGGAAATTAACCATCAAGAGTATATTTACAAAACAAGATCCTTCCAATAACCTATCAATCTAATCATATCATTATAATTAGATTAACTAAGTTATCTAAGCAATCCAACAAAATCTCTTCTTGTTAATTGACACCTCTGCTATTCCAAAACACTCGTCCCACAACCCTTTACTTTCCCGAGCTTGTACCTGGTAAGAAAACATCATTTGAAACGATTAGGCCAACGCCTAGTGAGAACATTCGTTTCCATAATAATATTTGCAAAATCAATGTAAACAAGTTATATCAAACCTGATTACCCTTTTTCTTACCATACGTGTAACTCTATTCCGTTAACACGATCTTCATCCAATCCCATGAATATGACTGACACACATTCCATCATCATATCATGTCTTAGAGCCACACTACGAATCTTTACTGATTCTAGATTAATGCTCTTATCCAATAAATCGCAATTACACATGCCCATTTACCGGAAAGGAAGTAGAGATTACAAGCACTTATGTCAATCCCATTTTCTTCCTTAGAAATTGGGAATAACGATTATTACAACACGCCTATTCCATAATTTCCACACACACACTGGAATAACGATTATTACCACACGCCTATTCCAGGGTTTCTCACACACATCAGAATAATGACTAACTTCATCTATTCCACGTGCATATAACCATTAGTACTACACACATAAGAATAATGACTAACTTCATCTATTCCACGTGCACATAACCATTAGTACTACACACATCAGAATAATGACTAACTTCATCTATTCCACGTGCACATAACCATTAGTACTACACACATCACTGGAATAACGATTATTACCACACGCCTATTCCATGTGATTACCAAACACTAGTGCCTATGGATCCATTACACTTTACTAACGTATATGCATAATGTAACACCCGTAATTTCGGATAAGTACGATTTCGAATCAGTGTAGAACCGATCTTTAAGAAAAATATGAAAAATAATATTTTGTGTCAAATCTTAGATTTAATGGTCTTGTTGGATGAGGAATTCAAATACGAGTCCAACGGTCCTTTCCGGAGCGAAAACGGAGCTAAAACGAGAAAGTTATGGCCAAAACGAGTTTCGGTACACTTTGAGCTATTGTGCCCGGCGATAGTGACACTGTCACAATCGCCGTGTCACTATCGCCCATAATGTACCGAGAGTTGGGGGACGCGGGCGATTGTGCCCTGGCGATAGTGATACTGTCACTATCGCCGTGTCACTTTAGCCGACTGGCTCCAGGGTGTTTTAAACCCCCTTTCTTCTTTCTTCTTCCCCATTTCACTCATCTCTCTCAACTCTCTCTCTCTCTCTAAAAATCGTCTCTCTCTCAAGAAACCCTAAACCTCCCCTCTCCTTCCTCATTTCTTCACCAAATTCAACCCATTTCCCACCATTGATGAAGATAGGAGAGCTTGGAGCTCATGTGGATGGTTGGGAGCTTTTAGTTGGAGGTTCATACGATTAAGGTAACATTTCTTAACCCAAATGCTAGATTATTGTGGATTTCCTCTTTCTTCTACCTTGAGGTTATTGTTAGATGATTTTGTTGGTGATTGGTTGAGATAATCTTCACCTTCTTCATTATTGAAGATTAGGGTTTGGAATATTTGGGGTTTTTGGATGAAATTGTTTAGGGAATGATTTCTTATGGTTAGATTTCGGTATTGATGGATGGAAACTCATAAATCTAGGTTTTGAAAGTTTTGGCTTGAGGATGCAATCTTCATCAAAGGAGCTTACGTTGGAGAAACCCTAGATTTAGCTAAATCTAGCAAAGGTGAGTTCAAGTTACTTTGCGAAAACTTTGTACATGCCAAAATGTTATTTTTCCAAGCAATTATGTGTTTTACCTTAAAATTATTAATGTTGAGTTATTTGGTGGATTTTACCTTTTTGAGGTATTAATTGTGGTAAACATTGTAAAACACTACTTTTGGATATTGTGGAAAAATGTGATAGATAAATCTTATATGAAAATGGATTGTTGATTTATGTGATAAATGGAGTCTATTTATTATGAAAATGAATTTTGTGGATATTTGGAAATATGCATATAGTACATCATGAGATGTTTTGAAAATATAAAGGTTGAGTCCTTTTGGAAATGAGGGTTATCCCGATCCAAGGTTTTATTTCGGGTTTTCACGGATTTGAAGTACTTACTGACAACCGGTGTGTGTTGTTATACTTAATGTCATTTTATGACTTTCATGGACTATATTTCGAGTTAGTTGAGCTTGTGGCTCGGTACTGGATTTTATTAAATTTTGGGGACATTTGTCCGGTTTGATAATTCAAAGTTGAGTTTTGATCATGATTTATGATTATTGGGGAATTGCATGTTTTGAATGCATTTGTTTATTCATTTGGGGTCGTGTAATGTTTAGACCTTGTTAGCTATGGATCCATAGGCATTTGAGTTTCCCTTAGTCTCGCGGGCAAGAGGTCGGAATTGATTCAGCTCAGTTTACGAGATGGTAGTTTATTTTGTAGCACGGAATAGGCATCGGGTTCCATGATAAGTAAGGCGTGGACTTAGATGGTCGGGCGTCGTCTCATGGGCAGTAAGGTGTAATTCCATATATGTGCTTAGCACGGGATAGGCATCGGGATCCATGATAAGTAAGGCGTGGACCTAAATGGTCGGGCGTCGTCTCATGGGCAGTAAGGTGTAATCCCTAATGTGCTGTTGTGGATTTGGTGACCCAATGTATAGACCTGGAGTGGTTGAAGTTGGGGGCATCCTAGTCTCGTGAGCAATAGATCTGGAGTGATTGAGCTCAGTTTTACGAGAGTAATCCACGTGGGTGTTTTTTTTAGTACATAGTAAGTGACCCACTTTGGTGTTCCGTCACGTGCGATGTATACGGGTCTCCCCCGTCACCGAAAGGTGTTGTTTTGGGTATTTGTTACTACTCATGTTTTCGGTGACGTGTTCTATTTATATGGATTGTTTTCCATGGTATGTAAGTTGTGGTTTATATCTCATTCGTGTATGATGTTTTGGGTATTTGTTTTACCTCCACCTTCAACGGATACGGGTCTTCCCATTTATGGTATTTGATCTTTATTACCTTTTACGGTCGCAATAGTATCGCTTCGTATTGTGTTTTAATAAAGAGTTATATTCAACGGATGGTTTCTATGTTCTGCGGGTTGAGTATGTATTGTCAACCGTATTAGAAGGTTTTGCCTAAACTAGACTTATTCACGTATTTGGGTGAACTGGGATTTGTAACTCATTTTGGAAAACGCATTACACTTTTCGGGTATGGTTTCCATGGATTTGAGTGTGTTGGAAAATGAGTCGTTTATGCGGTTTGGGAAATCTTTTTGGAAATGATAGTCTTTGTCGCAAGCTTTCATTTAAAGATTTATTTAAATCATGACTATAACTACTAACCTCCGATTTATGATTTTATATAGTCATGATAAAATGCTTGAACTCACTAGGCGTAAGCCTAACCCTTTTTATTTGTCGGCATGTGCAACAAGCTCAGGTTGGGGTAACTCTAGCTACATTATGAAGTGGCGAGTGCTAGTTAAGTGCACGAGAGGTGACTTGTTTAGTGAAGTCTTCCGCAATAGTTTGGACTAGCAACTTATGTTGTATTAAGTAACGCCCGTACTAAGTTACAAACTGTAGAATTTATGATGTTTTAATTCCGAGGTATTTTGAGGAATGATTTGTAGAAATGAATTTATCTATTTTGGTGGATTTATTGAATTTTAAAGTTAGTTGCTCGTTCCAAATTTGAGGGTGTTACACATAACAACATATTACAGCTCATATCATATTCTCAAATCTAAGAATACTAGATAACCTATCGTATCCTCATCCTCAAATGCTCCCCCCTTCGGCGACTTAACATGGGGGTTCCGCTAGACAAAGCATTCTAGAATCTGCATTCCGCTAGACAAAGCATTTTAGAAAACTTAACCAGACAAAGCATTCTAGAATCTGCATCCAGACATCAGAACCTAACATTCTCAATTTCACAAAAGTGTCCGGACAACAGGGGTTTCCGGATAACTTTACCTGTCCGGACAACTAAACTTTCCGGACCACACACAACTTTTCGGATACTGATCTAATCCGGACAACATCTAATCCGGACAACACCCGAAAACTACAGTAACCCGGACACTATCCGGTAAGTATATTCATTCGGAAAACTAAAGCAAATTCGAAACTTACCCGGTACCTTGCTGCATCCGGATACATTCATCACAGAGGTTTTCCGGATACGATTTTTATCCGGAAACTTCGGTTCTGCAGCCCAAAATTCAACCTAATTCGATGTTTGTTCTATTCAGCTCATTCCAGACCATTCCATACAGTTCATAACCAATTTATACATCTATTTCAAGGTCCAATTTAACATGAAAACACTGATTTAAGCAAACAACAAATGAACTCACATTTTTTGGCAAAAACCCACTTTGCTGTACAAATCTGATTCTTCAAATCTGTTGTTTATGATTCCGAATACCTATTCCACAATCAAAATCGTTTACACACACATAACTACAACAGATTTTATCATAAACCCTAGTTAATTACTTACCAAAATGAAGACATAACCCTTGCTTTCTTTCTCCCTTTTCTCTCTTTTTCTTTCTTCTTGAATTCTTTCTGCTTCTTGCCGACTCACAACAGGGAGAATGAGATAATATCTCATTTCCTTAACCCTTTATCCATACACACTTTTATTTAATAACAAAACACACCCTCAAGTTCCATTAATTCCAAAAGTACATCCAACTTTCATCTCTTGTATTTTAACCCTAATGAATTATAAAACTTCCATATATTTCAAGGTTTACACAAAATACAAATACATCACAATTCTCATTAAAATAATAATATTGAAAATTTAGGATGTTACACGTCTTAGGGGCCGTTTACTAAACACTTAATCGGGTAAACACTTACCAAGTCACATTACCTACATGATTGATATGTCAAGGACCAAAAATCTTACCCGGTAAGAGCGAATGAAAGGACCGAGAGTCTTACCCCAGTAAGTGATGGCGACGACTCTTACCACGGTTAACGCTTACCGGGTGAATTGTTGCATATGAAACCGATTTGGCGGACTAAAATCTTACCCGGTAAGTAAGTGATAGTGTTAAATTTGACTGGTAAGCACTTACCCGAATAAGAATTTAGTAAACGACCCCTTAATTGATTATTAATTACATTGATTTTCTGATTTGATATACATATATATATATATATACATATGTTTTGTCTATGGCCGACTGGTCTGTCTATAAAGAGATCAATACACGACAAACAATAAATAAAATAAAAGATAGAAATAAGATGTGATTTATCGTGATTTGCATTTTATGTCACAATCGCTTCTTGCACAATTTGAAGATTTTGAAAGCGACGGAATCCTTTACTTATGCTAGAGTGAAACCACTGTAGTGATGTGTGAATTTATATATGAATACCATAAAATACATCAATTATCGTCCATTGTCCTGTAACGGAGATGCAATTATTAGCAAAAATGTTGCCAACCCTTTCAATGACATCATCGAAGCATCCTACAAACATCTATGATTAATCATTCTATTCAAAATTTCAACTACGTGATTAAAACTTACAACCTTAAGAACATGAATCTTAACTCGTACTGTAACTCTTAGGGTCCGTTTATAGTTACCAGAACAACCACCCTAAAAGGGTGTATAGAATTGCACAAAAAGTTGATGGTCTAACCACCAAAGCTAACTCGAAAAGCAGGTTAATAGCCATCCCAAAATAAACTAAAACCCAATTGCAGTCTATATTTTACAGACCGACATGGTTTGGTCGGAAAAAGGTTAGACCAAAATCAACCCAACTCGATGAAGTTAAACAAAATCAATATTATAATTACACAAAGAGCTCATATTTATGGTAAAATTTATTTCCCATACAAATTCAGTTAGCTTCGTGATATCAAATTCATTAAATATTTCAAAGATTGAAACTTAGGGGCCGTTTACCTAATCACTTATTCGGGTAAGTGCTTACCGGTAAAATTAATACTATCACTTATTTCGCGGGTAAGATTTTAGTCCACCAAAATGACATCGTATGCAACAATTTAGCCGGTAAGCGCTAACCATGATAAGAGCCGTCGCACTCATTTACCGAGTAAGATTGACATTTTTTTTTGCTTCATTTTTTTCTTAGTATTTTAATAATGTTAGACCTGGAATTAGACATGGGTAATACATTGACATTTTTGGCATATCGAGAGCATCCTTTTCATCACAAAAAGTGTTGTCAAAATTTGGACCGTCAAAGTTTTCATTGGTTGAAATATAAATGATTGCACATGTGACGTGACATATGCAAAAAACAAAATTAAAAATAAAAAACAAATAAATAGACGGTCAAAAATATTTCTCTCAGAGGTTGGCATGTGCCACTGCCACATGATGCCATGTTTTTTTTATATATATTTTAGGTCTATGAATATGCAATAAATATCCGTGATCGTCCAAATTGCTATTTAATAACAATATTTTTAGTTATTATAAATACCTTTTTGGTAATTCAAATTATATTGGAATTATATTGATCACTTTGTTTGCTAAAAACTGCATATTTTTGTGTTTCTATTATTATATTAGAGCATCAGTTTTTTTGAAAAAAAAAAAGGAGAAAATAGAGATTTTAAGCCTTTTTTTCTAACATATTTTCTAAGACTTTCTTTAAAATGGCAAAAAGAGAGAGAGAGAGAGAGAGAGAGAGAGAGAGAGAGAGAGAGAGAGAGAGAGAGAGAGAGAGAGAGAGAGAGAGAGAGAGAGAGAGAGAGAGAGAGAGAGAGAGAGAGTGTAAATTTTATCAAATTTGAAGAACTCCCAAAAAATTGATTACTATGAAATAGGAATAACTTTTTTTTGAAGGGTGTTTTAGACTATACCTAGACTAATTCTTTGGCAAATTATGACTGTAAGACATCAGTCCTGATTAAACCTCAGTGGTCACAATTGTTGTGTACGCCTGGATTCAAACCCTGGACATATGAGATATTTCACCCATCACAGGGCCTTAACCAGTACACCACAACCCTTGCGGTTTATTTTTTATTTATTATATTGCACCAATAAGAAATCTTGAAATGAAATATTTAAGAGAGAAAAATATATATGTAATATTTTAATAATATAAGTAATGATGTAATATCTAAAATGAAGAATTTGTTGGAGTTGAATGTAATTTTTTTAGAGATTTTGGACTTTGATTCTCAATTTTGGAGAATCTGTTAATGATGTTATTAAAGAAAACATTGGCTTTTAAAAAAACATGTTTTAAGTTTATTTGTTAAGCTATTAACGTTATTATAAGGTATTAGGACATTAGGGGTGCATTTGGTACACTAGACAGGACATAACATGACAGAATAAGGATCACTATGTCATGTTTTGCAGGATTTTTATGTGAAACAGACAGGAACAGAGTGGAACAAGCCTGTTCCACCCCCACCCCATAGAACAAAATGGAACAGACTTATGTTTTACCAATATAACCTCAATATAAAATTTATTTCTCTTCTAAAACATCAAATAAGCCTCCTATTTTATATTTTATTTATCCATTAATCTGTATTTATTTTATTTTATGCTATTTAAACTTTCAGTCTACCTTTTTCAAAAATTATTTTCACATGGCTTCTTTATTACGTACTAATAGTAAAACAAATATAGAAAATGTTTAAAAATAGAATTTGGAAACTACATTGTTTTTTTATTTTGGTGTCACTTTAATCGTCTTGAAGAAAACTTTCTAATTGTTTATTTTGTTATAAAAACATTTATTTCATTATAGTTTGATAGATTACATAATTAATTAAAATATAAAAAATATATAAAACATATAAACAACTTATTAAGGGTAAATTGGTCAATATTATCTGCTCTGTTCTGTTCTGTCTTGTTTTGTCTTACCAAACGTTGAACAAATGTTTCGTCTTGTTCTGTTATGTTTTATCCCGTTCTGTCATGTTCTGTCTTGTATACATACCAAACGCACCCTAGAGGACCTTCCTTTCACAACTATCTAAATTGTAAGATTTTAAAGAACCAGTGTATCATATATTATACAATTTTTTAATCTATTGCTGAAATTTAATGTGGTGGTTACTATTAATTTGTTTCACGTATACTCGATTCACTATGAAAAAAAATACATGTAAAAAGTTTCACATTATGAACCTAATACATATGAAATAACATGTTGTGAAACAAGCATATGGTAACTAATACATTAAATACTATATATTTAAATGAAAAATCATGTAAAACAAAACCAAAGTTCTTAAAAATCTCAAAAAATTTAGATATCTTAAATGATTGAGCTATCTAAAATGAACAAAATAAACTGTTAATTTTAGAAATCAAAATCAAAATCTTTATTTTGTTCATTTTAGAAAATCTATTTAAATTGTTTTAAATGTTATCTAATAATTGAGACTTGGGAATGGTATTTTTCAAACAAAAAAAAAAGTTGTTACATAATTGACAGGTGATGTAGGAAGCGACGGTCCTCATTTTTTCTTCCGTGTTGTTTGGCCACGTTTATTTTACAAGTATCACCACTAACTCCTCTAAAATAGAGAAAATAAAGATTTTGAGTAGTTTTTGCTCCAACAATTTTTCCAAAAAGTTTTTTTATAATGGAGAAAATAAAATAGAGAGTAATTTTTTTCAAATTTAGTGATATTCCAAAAAATGATTGTTAAAAGAGAGAAGTGATTTTTTGTTATATCCCGTCAATAAGAAATTTTGAAATTAAATGTTTAGGTGAGATAAATAATATTTTATTAAATATATAGAATATTTTAATAATGTAATCAATGAGTTATCTTTAAAATAGGGAATCTGTTGTAGATGAATGTAATTCTTTTAAGATTTTGTTTTGTGAATATTCATTTTAAAGAAATTTTAGGGAATCTTTTGAAGATACTCTAATATATGACTTATTTTTAATGTCAGAATCAAGTCAAGCTATACATTGGAAGTTGAAAAGGTCGGTATTCATGTTGTGTGTAGAGGAAGTCAATATGTATATGTACATTTAGTATACACATGAGTGCATTTAGCCTGTCGCTTATTTTATAAAGATGAATTTATATAAAAAATAATTTAGAATGTCGTATTATTTTTATAACGCTATTTATTACGTTAATAAAGCCGAAAGTTTTTCATCCCATTTTTATAAACGGGAGTTGAATCATTAGTGGGAACAATCTTTTTTAACAAGAACATATGAAAAGATCATACCTCAAATTTACGCTAAATCCTAATGAGTGGCTTAACTATAAAAACATACATTGATCTCTAAACCTGCAAGCATAAACTTGAGTAGATAGTTTATGCAATGATGAATAATGCATTTCAACCGGTTTCTTCTTTTTTCTTAATACCAATTACAGGGGTAACCTTTACATGACTATCATTTGAATCAAACAGTATTTTTTGCCAAGAAACAAGTCAGGTAAAGAGCATTAAGAACTCTGAACTAACCATATTACCCCCAAATCAATTTCATTTCAAGATATGATCAAACGTTTAATCTTTTCCAAATTCAAACAAAGAACAAATCAACATATCTTTTAAGTTGGACACTACACAATAAAAAAATAAATAAAAACTATAAACTATAAACTAAAGATCAAAGATCTCATCATGGGTGCAAAAGTTCCCCAATCTGAACATGAACTTGGTTTAAATTTCAAGATCAAAGTTTAAGATCGACTGAGAGGAGCCACACGATTGAAGGTCAAGAGGATGAGATGAAACAAATCTTGGATTGAGATAGATGTCGATCAATTGTAGATATTGGATGAAGCAAATCGATTGGAGGCCATATCGATCGATTGAGAGCAAAGGTTGATAACGCAAATCAATTAATTGAAGCATATCAATGGATTGAAGTAGATCGATAGATGAAGCAGATGGATGGAAGCACTGAGTTTTGGAGACGAGTGATAAGAAGACGATAAGGGATCATGTTTTCACTTATTAAATCAGAACACAATAAGAGGTCATAACTTATAAGTTCTTACTACAAAAACATTTAATTGACTAACCTTTTATTTGATAATAAAAAAACAAAAATCAAACAAAAACATTTAATTGACTAACCTTTTATTTGTAATAACCGGGTTCATTTTGTAAATAGGTGAAGTTAGTGGGTGTGGTGTGAATAGTGAAAGTTGAGGGACTTGAATGCAATTAGTAGGGATTAGGGTTAAAACCCCTAAAACCCTCATTCTCTCCTTATCAGAAAAATGTGCGGCTATGTGTTTGTGTGTGTGAAGAAGAAGCTTGTTGAATTGGGAAAGAGAGCATGGAATTGGAAAGCTTGGAGTGTGAAATCTTCATATACAACAAGGTAATTTCATTCCACTAACCTCTTTTAGATTTGTGAGGGTTTGGGTTTCTGTTTTGAGAGAAATGTGTTGTTATCGATAACCCCAGTGTTGGGATTGAGGTTTCCTGTGTGATTCAACAACTAATCAACGTGGGAATCGATTAGAGTTTTTAGCTTAATCATCTAAAGACTCAAATTCCATCTCTAATGGTTGATGATATGATTAGAGGGGTTTTTGGTTGTGTTGTGGTGTATCTGTGCATGTTCGGATACGTTGCTAGAAGGTTTTTTCGAATCGAGAAAAAATCTGAAAGTTGTCGGAATCCAGCAGTTGTCCGGATGGGACCCGAAATCGGGTATACCGGATGTTATCCGGAAATTTTTAGGAATCCGGATGGGATCCGGAAGTCTATACCGAAAAAGGGGGAATCTGGATAAGTCCGGATTGTGTGTATCCGGGAAAGGGGGCAAAATCCGGAAGAGCCCGGAAGGCGGTATCCGAAATCCGGATTTGCCTGTGTCTGGGACTGCGTGTAGCCAGAAGCATTATTAGAGAGTGTCTCAAGAATCTTGACTCTGAGTAAGTTGTTGATTGACTTATTCACTCTCGTATGTTGGGTGAAAATGTAGGTGTGCGGTTAGTGAATAGCAGTTTAAAGTAAGAATGACTTAGTAGAGACGCCAGGTGAGTCTTTCTAAACCAAAGTTCTGATGATACTTGATTTTATTGCTCGCACATCTTATATTGTATTGCATGTTTTCATGTGGTTTAAATTATGAAAGTTGAAGATGTGTTGTTTATACTGTGGTATGCATGGGTCGGGACTAGGGGTGGTTTATTATGACGCCATATGGGGAGTGTGTCCCATACGAAATGTATAAACATGTTTCATATAACTACTAAGGGCGGGTGTGTGCCCTAACACGTTGTCACAAGTGTGTCCGTGGCCAAAGTGTGGATCATCATCATGCGCGTTTTTGTTTGAACTGGTAAAGGCGTAATTGTTCATAATTCCTTATAAACTCTTTTTGGACATGTGTGGTGTGGTATTGATATCTTGAGGGATCTCACTAGACCTCGTGGTCTAACCCTCGTTTTTCAAAATGTAAAACCTTTTTCAGGCAAGCAGGTAGTCGAGGGCTCGAGTAAGGGCATGAGCAAGATGTGAGCTGGAGCTGGTGTCTAGTGGAACTAGAAGACTTTCCTTTTTAATATTTTAGATGCATTCCTCAGCTGTAACTAGGGTTATTTTCGTGAACCTTAGTTTTGTAATCTCGAATGTGTGACCTATATTGGGACATTTTTGGCGTTTATATTTAAAGTAGTGGTTTTTGGCGTGTTTGTTTGGGTGGGTTGTTACAGTCCAAATGTGTAAAGAGACCGAGTTTTGGAGAAGAGTCGATAAGAAGACGATAAAAAAAATCATATTTTCGCTTATTAAATAAGAACACAATAAGAAATTATAAGTTCTTACCTAAAAAACATTTAATTGACGCCTTTTATTCGATAATAACAAAAGGGTGTTGCTATAGAGACAACTCTCTATACCTATACCTACTAAATTGTTTTTACTTTTTAAGCTAGCATTAAATACTTATCATAATTATACATATTCTCTCTCTTCCCTCTTCTATTTTTTTCTTCTCTCTCATCTCTCTTCCATTTTTTTCATTATAACTAATATTAATTAGTTTTTTCTTTAATTTTCAATTTTAATAATATTTGTTTGTATAAAATAAATTTTTAATTATTAGTTTATTTATAGCATATGTAGATAAGTTATTTCGGCTTATGCTTTAATTTGTTTTCAATATTAACTTAATTACGCCTAACATAAGTTTTTACAATGTCAACAATATTTTTTTGTATTTTAAATAGAACAAATTCATTTGTTTAAAGTTAATGGCTATATTTGACATACTTGTTTGTAGAAAAATGAACAATTTCATATCAAACTCAAAAAAACAGAACACTGATTATATAAAATTCAAATTATTTTTAAATAGATAGATTTATCTTATTTTTTTAAAATATTAATAATCTTATATGTAATAAAATGAGACAAATAAATAAAAAAATTAAATGACAAGTACATATTTTTTAATAAGTTTAAATAATATAAAGTAAGTAGTAAAATATAATAACGGGAAATTAATTAAAATACCCTATAATTGAAGTTGAGTTACCAAAATACCCAAAAAAATTCAAGTTTACTCAAATGCCCTAAATTTCCGCGATGATGCCCGCGATGGCCCGCCGCGGCCCGCGATGGCCCGCGATCGAGGCCCGCGATGGCCCGCGGTGGGGACTGGAAGTGTAAATAATGTTGAAAAAATTATCACTTTCGGTCCCTGACCGCGATCACGGGCACTCAACGCGGAAATTTAGGGCATTTGGGTAAACTTTGAATTTTTTTGGGTATTTTGGTAACTCAACTTCAATTATGGGGTATTTTAATTAATTTCCCTATAATAACGTGCTTTCTTTTATCATATTTATATACTAATTTTATTTTTTGTTATAATGATGATAATACTTGATAATGAAATATTTAAGAATAATCCCCTTTTCGTAATTTACATATTGTTATAATAATTTTGTTAAAACTAATAATAATAATTTAACTATTAGTGTAATACAATTATAATTACATAATGATTAATAGTTAATAGTGTTGAAAATATAAAAAGTAAGAAATATTATTAATGCATGTAAGAAAAAAGTAACATTAAACAATAATTACTAGTAGAGAGGTGTCTACTTAGTAAATAGATGGGTGTCTATATAGATTCACTCTAAGAGCATCTCCAATGGTGATTTGATGAAGACTTGAAGAATGACTTGAGGGGTTGATGATTGGAGCATGGACTTGAGAAAGGGCTTACTGATTAAAGACTTGGCAACCCTCAAGTCTTTGAAGTTTTATTTGTAAGAGACAATAGAGAGAGAGAGAGGACATTTATGATGGGACCTACATAATTTTTATATTTTTTTATTAGTCTCAAGTCATACAAAATTCTTACCGGATGCCCTAACAAAAATATAAATCTAACAAGGTCCAAGTATGTAAAAAAACCCACCAATTAAAATGGACCTTGGCTTTCTAAAATTAGCACCACGTTTAATTAATGTTTTTTGTCATTGTCACCTGGAAACAACTTTTCTAACATTTTTTAACATTATTATTTCAACGGTGGAGATCTAACTGATAAACTAGTAATTGACTAGGGGTGTCAATTTTGTACCGAAACAAACCAACCAATTCCCGTATCAACCATACCAATTTAATTGGTAACAACTTAGTTGGTACCAACCTAATTGGTTGGTATACCGTACCAACTATTTAAACTTGGTTGGTACGTGATATTAGAAGTCGTGTACCACGGTAATACCGTACCGACTTATTTTTGTAATTATTTATTAATTAAAGTTTAATCACTAATACAACATATTTTGATTTATAAAATTTTAAATTATCTTGTTTTACATTTTGTTAAATTATAATACAAATTGATATATAAAACTTGATTAAATTCATTCGTTCATCATTAACAACTTTGATAACTTGCTTACACCTCCACTCTTTATGGTCCATTCTCGATCCTTAATTGTCACTTGTATTAGACTATTAGTGAATGTTTGCGTTATATGAAGATTATTTGTATAGGTAATGATAAAATGGTACAACGTATATCAACATACTATTAATGCTCGACGTGTTTAGTGCATCTAGATCTAGTTGGTAAATATGTGAAATGTCAATCTAATTAATTCATAATTCAATTTTTGAGATGGTACAAAACCGTACCAACCGAAAAAAGTTGGTACCAGTTTAGTTGGTACCAAATATAATTGGTTGGTACATGGTATAAGATTTTATATACCAATTGTAATTGGTTGGTACATGGTATATGGAAAAAAGACATGGTACCGTACAATGTTCACCCCTACAGTTGACTAATAAATCAGTTGGTAGCTGATAAGCTAGCTGATGAAAAAGTCACGTTTGACAAAAGTAGCTTATAAACATATAAAATGACCAAAGAGGACATCTTCAAATAATTATCAATTACAAATTTAATTATGTAATTAAAACAAATTTATAACAAAATAATATGTTAATTAATACAACCAATGTAATAAAAAAATTAAATAATATAATATGTTAATTAAAAAAAATTAAAATTTATTATTACATATATGCTATAAATTTTAAATTTGTTAAAACAAGTTTTAGAAATATATAGAGAGAGATAGAAAGGTTCAAACGAGGAGCGTAACAATTTACGAGAAACATGAGGAGCGCCTTCCATGTACAAAATCACATGTGATTCAGTACAAAATCATATGTGATTAACATTCTGGACCCGCGCGGTTTGTCCCGCGGTTTGCAAAGCGCGCGGTTTGTCCCGCGGTTTGTCCCGCGGTTTGTGTTGTGAATCACATGTGATTTTGTACATGGGCGGTGCTCCTCGCGTTTTTTTAAATTGTTACGCTCCTCGTTTGAACCCGTCTCTCTCTCTCTCTATATATATATATACATATATTAACTTATGATTTTAAATAACCGTTACATACAATATGAAAAAATAATCAAATAATAATTAAAAATAATACTAATTGATAATTAAAATAGGGAAATTAATTAAAATACCCTAAGTCAAACATCTTGTTACTAAAATGCCACAAATCTCTCCCATCTTACCAAAATGCCCCAAAAATCCGCGGTGGGCCCCGCGATCGCGGGCCCCAGGCCCACGTGTCACCCAGGTTTGCCCACTTTGCCCGCGTTGGTCCCTCAAGAATGCCCGCGGCCCAGCTTTCCCCCCTCAAGAAATGCCCGTGTTGGCAGTTTTAGTCCCTGCCCGCGTTGAGAGCCCGCGATCGCGGGCTAACCCGCCACGCGTTGGCCCACGTGTCACCTGGGTTTGCCCACTTTGCCCGCGTTGGTCCCTCAAGAATGTCCGCGGCCCAGCTTTCCCCCCTCAAGAATGCCCGTGTTGGCAGGTTTAGTCCCTGCCCGCGTTGAGAGCCCGCGATCGCGGGCTAACCCGCCACGCGTCGGCATGGGGTTAACCCTAAAATTCTTTGTGAGCCAAACCCTATCTCTTTCTCTTCTCTATCGCCGCACTATATAAGAGGGGTGGGGGGACCAAACCGGCCACACCCCATTTTTTTAATAACTCTCTCAATTTTTAATCAAACTCTCTCAATTTTCTCCCACTCTCTCAATTTTGTCGTGTGGAATACGCGTTCGGGTTTTGTGAAAATGTCTCGTATTACCTCTGTGGTATGTTTTCCTTATGTTTTTTGTTATTTTTTATAATGTTATTTTAAGTTAAGATATATGATTTGTATGTTGTTAGAGTGTTTATAACTTTTGTTATGTTTGAATATGTTCTATGTTTAACATTTTTAAGATATATGATATGTATGGTTTTATGTTTGAATGTGATATTTGTATGTTATAATGTGTATGTTGTTATTGGAGTATTTTTATTAAAAAAATGTTAAGAGTGTGTTTTTTATAAAAAAATTGTTAAGAGTGTTTTTTTATAAAAAAATTGTTAAGAATATGTTTTTTATAAAAAAACATTGTTAAGAATGTTTTTTATAAAAAAATTGTTAAGAGATTGTTTTTATAAAAATAATTCTAAAGAGTGTTTTTATAAAAAATGTTAAGAAGGTGTTTTTTTATAAAAAAAATTGTTAAGAGTGTGTTTTTATAAAAAAATGTTAAAAGTGTGTTTTTATAAAAAAATTGTTAAGAATGTATTTTTATAAAAAAAAACTTGTTAAGAATGTTTTTTATAAAAAAATTGTTAAGAGATTGTTTTTATAAAAATAATTCTAAAGAGTGTGTTTTTATAAAAAAAATGTTAAGAATGAGTTTTTTTATAAAAAAAATTGTTAAGAGTGTGTTTTTATAAAAAAATTGTTAAGAGTGTTTTTATAAAAAAATTGTTAAGAATGTGTTTTTTTATAAAAATTGTTAAGAGTGTGTTTTTATAAAAAAATTGTTAAGAATGTGTTTTTTTATAAAAAAATGTTAACTTAGGTCCCTACGGTTTTAAGAATGACAACTTAGGTCCCTAAACTTTTAAGAATGACAATTTAGGTCCTTAAACTTTTAAGAATGCCAATTGGGTCCCTAAACTTTTAAGAATGACAACTTAGGTCCCTACGGTTTTAAGAATGACAACTTAGGTCCCTAAACTTTTAAGAATGACAATTTAGGTCCCTAAACTTTTAAGAATGACAATTTAGGTCCCTAAACTTTTAAGAATGACAATTAGGTCCCTAAACTTTTAAGAATGGCAATTAGGTCCCTAAACTTTTAAGAATGGCAACTTAGGTCCCTACGGTTTTAAGAATGACAACTTAGGTCCCTAAACTTTTAAGAATGACAATTTAGGTCCCTAAACTTTTAAGAATGCCAATTAGGTCCCTAAACTTTTAAGAATGACAACTAGGGTCCCTAAACCGCAACATCTATATATAACACTATGATACGTTGAAATAAAATAAACCGCAACATCTATATATAACAATATGATACGTTGAAATAAAATAAACTGCAACATCTATATATAACACTATTATACGTTGAAATAAAATAAACCGCACTTTATCTATATATAACACTATTATACGTTGAAATAAAATAAACCGCAACATCTATATATAACACTATGATACGTTGAAATAAAATAAACCGCAACATCTATATATAACACTATTATACGTTGAAATAAAATAAACCGCAACATCTATATATAACAATATGATACGTTGAAATAAAATAAACCGCAACATCTATATATAACACTATTATACGTTGAAATAAAATAAACCGCACTTTATCTATATATAACACTATTATACGTTGAAATAAAATAAACCGCACTTTATCTATATATAACACTATGATACGTTGAAATAAAATAAACCGCAACATCTATATATAACAATATGATACGTTGAAATAAAATAAACCGCAACATCTATATATAACACTATTATACGTTGAAATAAAATAAACCGCAACATCTATATATAACACTAACTATAACATCTGTGAATGACTATGTAGAGGGATTTCTTTAACATCGACTTGACGCTAAAGTGCAAAGTTGCCTACATCGAGGACTTAAGAAACCGCTTTGGGGGATTAGGTGATCGTGCGGATACCCTTGAGGTTATCTTTAGAGGGACACCGTTCGGGCCATGGATGGATGTGTCTTACTCTGCTGGCGACCCTACGTTAGTACACATGTTTCTACAGTTGGAGGTCGAGGACGCCAACGCTGAGCCGGAGGAGATGCATTTTGATTTCTTCGGCGATCGATTGCATTTTGGGCGTCGTGAGTTCTGTCTAATTACAGGACTACGTTTTGGAGAGGCTCCCCCCCTTCCTCCCTTAGCAGACTGCTCCTTCGTTCCTAGGGTTTGGGGCATTTCAGCATCTCGTTTGAAGCTGAAGGCAGCCCGGGACATGATGAAAGAGGGCCTTAGTGCCCTAAGCGACGCCGATGCTGTTCGTGTATGCTTGGTGGTGATCGTGGATATGGGCTTCATGGGCCGTGAGTATAGCCAGTATGCTTCCTCGACGGTCCTTAGGGCCGTCGAGGACCTTGAGCTGTTTAACAGCTACCCGTGGGGTAGCCATATCTGGACACATTGCTACTCAATCTTGCACCGAGCCATAGCCAGACGCGACTCCGATCGACATGCAAAGATGAACCTTTGTGGTTTTACATACGCCTTCAAGGTTAGATACGTAGTATAACAATTGTTAATAATACATACAAACTGTTTGACTTTTCTTTTTACGTACTTGCTCTTCTTGTCTAATTCCAGATATGGATCTTGGAGATGTTTCCCGCATCAATCCGATATTTCGTCAAGCGCGACGACCGAGTACTTAGGGGAACCCGTTGGGACAAGCGTGTTACCCTAAGTAGGTCGCTTTGGGTTTAGTTCTTCAATGAATCTAGACATGTAAGTTCTTTTACTATGTTTACAATTTGCTTACGTTAGTCCCGCTTATTAATTTTTTTTATGTTTTATCATATATTTAGCTGCCACTCTTGCCTTTCGCTCGCCTTGAGCCTACTGCCGCCGAGATGGACACGGATTGGTACAGAGAAAGCGTGGCCTTTATTGACGCAGAGGCGGCAAGGGCTCGACGTCCCTCTCCTTCCACATCTGACGAAGATGAGGAAGGCGACGACAGGCCCCCTTCCGGTAGATATCAGCAGCCCCCTTCATCCTTCTATTCGCCGCCCCCTACCTCCTCCTATCCGCCGCCCCCTACCTCCTCCTACCAGCCGCCCCCTTACGATCCATATCAGGCGGCCCCTTCCTACGAGCCACAGCGTGGCTGTCATGAGTACCTGTGGGACTACGTCCACGGGCCGCTAGAGTCACGTGTACAGTTACTGGAGGGAGTCTAAAGACAGTTTAGCGATGTCCATGTTAGTGTTTAACTTAATTTGTTGGCCACGTTTATTTAGTTTGTATATTAATATTACGTTCTAAATTTGTTTTAGCTGTCGAGTACGACACCGATCCCCGCTCCGTTCGGACAGGGGGCACATGCGACGTTTGCCACCACATCCTATCCGTCATTCCCTGAAAATGTAAGTGACACTGAGTAACCATTATAGTTATATGTTTGTTCCTAAGTTTGTAACTCTTATAATGATCAATGTCACGCAGGCCGGGATGTCGGGGGTCGAAACGACGTTTGCCATCACATCCTATTCTACTATCCCGGAGAGTGTAAGTGACACTGAGTAACCATTATAGTTATATGTTTGTTCCTAAGTTTGTAACTCTTTTAATGATCAATGTCACACAGGCCGGGATGTCGGGGGCATACACCTCGCAGATGCCGCCGTTCGCCACCACAGCAATCACGGACATCTTTGGCGGTTCGGCCGGAGACTATTACAGCCCGGAAATGCATACTGTAAGTTATTTTGGTAGTTTTGGTTTAATTGTGAACATTTCCTAAATTGTACTTAAAACATCTAATAACTTAATTTTCAGACGGGGTCTCCTATTATCCAGGATCACTTCTCGGAGCCGGAAGATGACCCGATGGAGGTTGTAGATCCACCACCACAGGTGACCCCGCTCCCTCAAAAGCGGTCGCATAAAATTTCACAATGGTTTCGTCACCCGTTTGGCCAACAAGGATCTACGACACCACCAGCCGCTAAAAAGCAAGCAAAGAAAGCGGGGGGAAAGAAGGGAGGAAAGAAAAAGGGAAAGGTGTCTTCACCGGAGCCTCAACCGGCATCGGAAATATTGAGGATGTGTCGGACTGGTCGCCTCCCCCCCTTGATCTTCATCCCTCACTTGAACTTGGAAATCACCCCCTCGTTTTTCAATGTATTACTGGCCGTTGACCCTTTGGAGTCTGACTTACTGGATGTGGTTAGTATGAAGTTTAATTATAGTCATATAATCAAATATATTTATTTTACATGTCTAACCATCTATTTTTTATGTATAGCACATCGATTGTTGGGTCTCGCTGTTGCAAAGACATCGTGGAACAGACACGAGGTGGACCATGATGTTCAGTATGTTCTTTCATTACTTGTTGATTGAGCATCTAGGTCCCGCCTCCGTGGTTAGATCATGCAATGGCTTGGAAGGGACCTCTTGGGCTCTCCTCGATGTGGTATGTAAATCGTTTTACTCTTATTTTATTTAACTTGTTTTGTTGCTAACTAAGTTGTCTAATATTGTAATATTTCAGGTGTACATCCCTATATGCCTTAATCCCCAACATTGGCTGCTTGGAGTGTTTGAACTTGACGCTATGACCATGACCATATATGATAGCGACAGTGCCAGTCTCTTCAGACAGCAATTGGAAGAGCAGATGACAAAGTTTAAAGCTGTGCTATTTGACTTCTTTTGCCGGGTCAAGGATGATAGACGTCGCGATATGACAGGTGTCTTTCGCTATAAGTTCGCCAAGAATGTACCCCAGCAGGCCGAGATAAATGCGGATTGCGGTGTCTGGGTATGCCGTAATGCCCAAATGTTGATAAATAACAATGAGGTATGGGTACACCCTGACGAGGCCGAGGATGTTGCCAAAGATTTTCGCATACATATGGCGGAGTCTATTTATGAGCATTGTCAAATAGGGCCACGTTAGGTTGTTTATGTAACATTAAATAATTGTTATTTTTAGTATTAACTTATTTTGTTAAAGTATTGTGATTGACTTACTGTTTACTTCATTTGGTTTTTGCTAATTTCATCCATTTACTCAACTTTGAGTATCGATATCTCTTTCACACATACTCCATTTTAGACGCATTATATATCATTTCGAAGCTCTCATATAGGAGAACATAAACCTACTAAAAGTTAGTTATATATAACACATATATATAAATTTAAATGCGTCCAAAGTTTAGTAAAACCCACATTTCCAACACCTAGTAAGTAGGTTTATGAAACTTGCGATAATCCTAATACAGAGATTATTGGATGAACAAGCATTTATTTCTTGATTATTGGTGTATTGGTTCTTGTTGTCTGGAAGTGATTCATATGATGCAAAAACTGGTATCATGTAATGTAGAAAAGTATCTATATTATAGAAACTTGCATTTGACAGTACCATATAAATCTGATCTAAATTCTCATTAATTAGCTATGTTTGACTACTTAAAGACCTTTATTCAAGAGCAAACGAATATTGCAGTTACTTTTTCAGTCGAATCTTACAGGCTCTTTTCAAACGAATCTTGCAGTGAACTATTCAGACGAATCACAACTTCCTATCTATCTTTTATACAAACACACTCTCACTTTTCTTAACACAATGGATGGAGGTTCAAGATCAAGGGGGAACAGGTCGGCGAATGTGGCTGGAACTTCACGTTCGGGAGCCTACCAACCACTGAACGACGGAGCTCGCCGGAGTACCTGGAAGGTACCGGAAACAGACGAGGAGTGGACAAACTGTGGGCGAACTGCAGCCGATTTTCCATTCACGCCTGAGGATGAAGCAGACTGGGAGATGGCATCCGACAATTACTACTTCGATAATGGCATGAGAACCCCACCAATGTATGATTTTATGCCGACGGGTCTTCGACAAAGTCAACGAATTACTCCCGCAGTGCAAAAAGCCATTGATGAGGCGAACGCCGATATCAAAAAGGTAAAGGGTATGTGGAACCATAACAGGGGGATTCAGTAGGGGAAAATGGAGTATCTAGCGGAGAAGAAACGAGAACTGGCCATGACTAGGGCTCACGTTCGGCAGCTGCAACGAGAGATTAAGGAAGCTGAAAAGGAACTAGAAGAACTCGAATCGGACTACATAGGAATGGAGGACGTGATCAAGGAAAAGGTTAACTTGATCACAGGACTCCAGGACGCCTTCCAGTAATAGATTTCTTTGTTTACATGCACTGTATCCGTTTCGGTTGGGAAGATGATTTGCAATAATTTTTATATGATGTTGTTAATTAATTTCCTTGTTACATAACTTAAGTGAATTTCTATATTAAAAACATTAAAATGGAAAGGAAACAATACATTAAAAACCACATAAAATGATAACCTAAAAACTATAGGGACCATTAATGTTTTTTTAAATTTGCAACAAACTTCATGGACCAAACTGTAAATTCGAAAAGTAGCGGGTTAGCCCGCGATCGCGGGGGCCCAACGCGGGCAGGGACCAAAACTGGCAACACGGGCATTCTTGAGGGGGGAAAGCTGGACCGCGGGCATTCTTGAGGGACCAACGCGGGCAAAGTGGGCAAAGTTTGGTGACACGTGGCCTAGGGCCCGCGATCGCGGGCTCCATCGCGGATTTTTGGGGCATTTTTGTAAGATGGGAGAGATTTGTGGCATTTTGGTAACTGATGGTCAAACTTAAGATATTTTAATTAATTTCCCATTAAAATATATTCATTAATATTAAAAAATAAATAAAAATAATTTATATTATTAATAATAATTCTAAATAATTAAAATTTAATATCAATGTATAATTAAAATTTAATTTAATAATTTTCAGTTAATACTTATTAATTAATTATGATTAAATTTAAAAAATTAATATTTATTAATAATAATAGTTAGTAAATAATAATAAAATACAATATTGGAAAATTTATAAAAAGGTAATGAAACGCTAATTTAAATAGCGTTTCAAAAAATTAACTTATTAAAATTATTCAAACATGTACGGAAAAAGAAGAAAAAAAACTAGCCAAACAATGCCTAAATCTTAGCCGTTGATAAAACAATTAAATACTCCAAAGTCCAAACTATCTGCTGCTTATATTTGAAGGCGCACCAAGCCAAGTAGTGGGTGAGCAAGGTCACTGAACCCACTTACTTCATTTCCATTTTACAATGAAAACGACAGAACCCCTTACTGACCTTGAGCATGCACCCAACCACAACACTCCGCTACTGGACCACCCCGAACCATCACCGGCCGCCGTGAGTAAGCGGCTGTTGATTAGGGTTCTGTCGATTATCACCTTCGTTTCTCTGTTTTTTGTTTCAGCATTCCTACTCATCCTCCTGAACCAACACGATTCCAGTTATACCGATAATAATTCAGCACCGCTGGATAGATCTTCGCCGCAGCCCTCCTTCGCCGAACGCCTGACGTGGGAGAGAACTGCTTTTCATTTCCAGCCGGCGAAAAATTTCATCTTCGGTACGATAGAATTCTAGAATTTTCCGATAAAACTCGCGATTCATGATCCATTTGGGTAGAATTTTGCAAATTTAAAGATCAAAGTTACTGTTTATGAAAATATTTTAGTCCTGAATTTGATTTTGATTTTGATTCTGATTTTTCTTTGCATTATTTCATGGTTATCGATGATGTTGCTGTGTGGATTCTTGCTTCAGATCCCAATGGTATGTATTTTGCATCATCTGATTAGTTCAATTCCTTTCCCGTATTAACAATTGATTTTTTCTAGAATAATTTTATAATAAAGTTTTGAAAAAAAAATATGTTTTATTATTTTAACCATTAATTAACCTACTATTTGAAAGCATCTGATTACATATATAATCATCATTCATGCCGACATAACACATTTTGTAAACTTAGGGATTTTGTGATTTTGTCTTATTACATGTTACAAAATGAGCTGTTTTAGAAAGAGAGTAAAAAAATGAATGAAAGAAAGTAATTTTTAATCATTAGAGAAAATAAAGGAGTGATGCGACTTTTACAGATATACATTTAAAAATATATCATTTATGACGAAAGATCTGATAGTTTTATAATTTTAATAATCTATATTATATTATAAAATATTTAAAAAAACTCTTAAAAATAATCTATAAAGTTTTATTTACTGCTATTTAATGTTAATTACTTAAAATTTCTTAAAAACCACTAATAAAGTTTGATGTACCACTTTTAATGTTAATTTACTTAATTAATACTTATCTCTTAACCTTTTTTACATTCTCAAATCATGAATTAATCAATCCTTATCTCTAGCCCTTTCAAATCCTCAATCGTGAACTTCTAAAAAAGAATCATTTTTAATCCTCATTAATTATTAAATTAATTCTTATCTCTAACCTCATTCAGATTCTCAAATCATTAACTCCTTAAAAAGCGTCATTCTTTAAACAAAATTATATAAAAAAACATTCTCGTTTTCTAAAAAACTCACAAAACCATTTTTTAAAATCGACAACAATAAAAAATAAAATAAACATTAAAATTAAGATATATCGCGCTGCATTGCACAAGTATACTTATAGTAATTTTAAAAGGTTTTAATTTCGTCTTGAAAGAACTTTTCTAATAATATAATTTGTTATAATTTTATTTCATTATAATTTAATAAATTATATAATTAACCAAAATATATACACAATTTATTCAGGTTAAATTGGTCATGTTATCTATTCTATCTATTTGATCTTATCAAATACACTAACAACTGTTCTATCATGTCTCGTCCATTTTATGCATCGTTAATACATTTGATCTATTTTACTACATTAAAGGGGTGTTTGGGATTGCTTATTTTTTGACTTATTTGTTTATTGTTTTTCCTCACCACAAATAAGTTATTTTGAGTGTTTGGATTGGAAAAAAAAGTGCTTATGACTTTTCTCCACTACAAATAAGTTGTTTTTGATAAGTTAATCCATTCTAACTTATTTGAAACTGCTTATAACTTATTTGTTCAAATTACATTTTTACAAGTACTTCTTTTTATCATGACATAAGTTGATAAGCACTTTTAAAAATAAGCATAAGTTGTTTTAAATAAGCAATCCCAAACACCCCCTAAATAGTCGATTTGACGAATCCGTGGTGGTTTGGGTTGTTCCATTGTAGGTCCATTATTCCACATGGGTTGGCATCATCTTTTCTATCAATACAACCCGTACGCACCGGTTTGGGGCAATATATCATGGGGTCACGCCGTCTCCAAAGACATGATCAACTGGTTCGAGCTTCCCGTCGCCTTGGTCCCAACCGAATGGTACGATATCGAGGGCGTTTTATCCGGCTCAACCACCGTCCTCCCCGATGGCACAATCTTCGCTCTCTACACGGGAAACACAAACACCTTCGCTCAACTACAATGCAAAGCGGTTCCCGCTGACCCATCGGATCCGCTCCTGGTTAAATGGGTCAAGTACGATGGTAACCCGATCCTGTATACTCCACCAGGGATCGGGTTAGTAGATTACAGGGACCCGTCCACAGTTTGGACGGGTCCCGATGGAAAACATCGGATGATCATGGGAACCAAGCGAAATAACACAGGACTTGTACTCGTTTACCATACGACCGATTTCACAAATTATGTGTTGTTGGATGAGCCGTTACATTCGGTCCCCAATACCGATATGTGGGAATGTGTTGACTTTTTCCCGGTTTCGTTGACTAACGATAGCGCGCTTCATATTGCGGCATATGGTTCGGGTATTAAGCATGTGCTTAAAGAAAGTTGGGAGGGACACGGAATGGATTTTTATTCGATTGGGACCTACGACGCAATAAATGATAAGTGGACGCCCGATAATCCTGAACTAGACGTGGGAATTGGGTTGCGGTGCGATTATGGAAGATTTTTTGCATCGAAAAGTCTCTATGATCCCTTGAAGAAACGAAGAGTCACTTGGGGTTATGTTGCGGAATCGGATAGTCCCGACCAAGATTTGTCTAGAGGATGGGCTACTATTTATGTATGGTGTTTTATTTATATCGGGTTCGTTTGGTTTGGTTTGGTTTATATTATGTGTTACTGATTGTATTTTTTTTGTTTTGTAAAATAGAATGTTGCAAGAACCATTGTGCTTGATAGAAAGACTGGGACCCATCTACTTCAATGGCCGGTGGAGGAACTCGAGAGTTTGAGATCCAACGGTCGTGAATTCAAAGAGATGAAGCTTGAGCCGGGCTCGATCATACCACTCGACGTAGGCTCATCTATGCAGGTAAAAGTCACTTTTACCCTTATCTTTCGTTTGTAGTTCTCAAAAATTCAGATTTTTCTTCGAAAAATTCTCCAAAACCATATTTAAAATGAAGAAAGTTGGAGAATTTTCCAAAGTTTATTATTTAGGAAAGAGAAATAGTATTTTTATTCTTCCCGTCAATGAAAATCCATTATAATGCTGAAATTGTACGATACAAAATATATCAGAATTGAATGTACATTTTTTCCCTTGAAATTTCGATTTTTGTTTTGTTTTGTTTTGAATAACTAATTATAGATAAGTTGTTGAAAATACTCTCGTTAATAAAACTCTCTTTAGTAATTATTACCTTCGGTGATAAAACGTAATTGACATGTGATGACGATGATGTTGGCAGTTGGACATCGTTGCAACATTTGAGGTGGATGAGGAAGCTTTAAAAGCGACAAATGACACGAACGACGAATACGGTTGCACCACAAGCTCGGGTGCAGCCGAAAGGGGAAGTTTTGGACCATTCGGGATCGCGGTCCTTGCCGACGGGACCCTTTCGGAGTTGACTCCGGTGTATTTCTACATTGCTAAAAACACCAAGGGAGGTGTGACAACACATTTTTGTACGGATAAGCTAAGGTATGAAAAATGCTGGTATTTGTGAAAAAAAAACCTTTGATGTTGATTTTTGTGAGAGAAAATTAATTAAAAAGTGTTCGAATATATTGTAAAATAATTTTCATTTAAAAATCAAATATAAAAAACCCTAAACCATCTGAAATTACAGGTCATCACTTGATTTTGATGGTGAGAGGGTGGTGTATGGCAGCACCGTCCCCGTGCTCGACGGCGAACAAATCACGATGAGGGTATTGGTAAGTATGTTTTAATTATTTTTAAATAAAACTTTAATTTTTTAAAATTAATAATAAGGGGCTATTTTGTATGTGTTAAGTTGTCTGTTTGAAAGATGAGAGACTGATGAGTAAAAAAAGAGGACTATATTATACCGGGCATTTATGGTATTAGTTTATATGAGGTGGCTTAATGGGGACACTGGATGCCTCTAGACTTATTTCATACAACCATTTTGGCTTAATGACTTAAACAATTAAGCCGTAAAGAAACATAAGTCATGCAAACCATTAAGCTAATTAAGATGTAAGTAAGCAATCCTAAATCTTAACTGTTGTTTGTAAAATTGATTTTTAAACGACCCAATTTCTTTTTTCGAAAGTATATAATATCTTATATACGGCAAACCAAACAAATACATATTACTCATATTTATGAGGTTTGAATTCTTGATTTTTAAGGAGGCTTAACTCTTCTGATAATCTGAATACTGTTGGACCAATGACGAATACTCTTTTGATACACAGGTGGATCATTCGGTGGTGGAGGGGTTTGCACAAGGGGGAAGAACGGTGATAACATCAAGGGTTTATCCCACGAAAGCAATATATGATGGAGCCAAGCTTTTCGTCTTCAACAATGCCACAACTACGAGTGTGAAGGCGACTATCAACGTTTGGCAAATGGCTAATGCCCGTGTTGAGCCTTACCCTTTTTAGAATTTTATGCGTCTTTGTCTTTTAAGTCATCGTCATGAGCTAGTGAAGATAATTGTTGTTTATATGATTTGAGCTTTATTTGTGCGTTGTATTGAAGGCACATAATAAAAAAGCCGTCACATGTGAGATTATTTACATATGTTTCGTTGATATATTTTTGAAATAATGAATTTTCAGTGTTTGTGATATTTTATAAAAGTGTTGCTAAAGAAAGTATCTCGAATTCAATCGATGAATTGTAAATATAAAAAAGAGACTTGATTTTGACATGTACGAATGAAACTAATACAACTTTCTTTTATTAATAAGTAGAGAAGTTTCATTTAGATTATATTTGACAAATTAATAACAAAAAGTTAATTGGCAGCCGACAGGGGCGGAGCCAGAAAACTTATCCAGAGAGTGCCTAGAAAAAATGTAAGAAAAATCACAATTTTCAAGGTCGAGAAAGCCTTTTTAAATATAGGGTTGAGTTCCGGTAAGAAGTGCTAAATTTGGTGAGAAGTGGTTATCAACCGTTGAGATATGAACGAACATTATGATAAGATGCACCGAGATGCATCAGATCAATTCTCTTCTAAGCCGCAATTCATGAGAGGTTATTTGATTAATAGTGATCAACAATTCAATTCCACTTCTCACGTTAACCTCAACTTCTCATACGATCTTTTGCCATATATATATATAGGGTCCCCTTCTTTTGTTAACCAGTGCATATATGCACATCAGACAATTGTAATATGTGCATATATGCAATGCCCCGATGTGCATATATGCAATACATGAAAAAGTTAACAAAAGAAGGAGACCCTATATATATATATAGGGGTGGGTTCAAATAAAAACCAAATTTCAGTTGTAAACGTGAGGACAAACCACAACCCTTGATTAAAAAATCGGAGATCAGATCAATGAATAAAAAACACGGTGGCAATTTTGTAAATAACTTGAAAACTATGTCCATGGCTTAGTGAATTTTTAGCGCGCAGGGGTAAAATTGGAATCAGCCCTCTTTTGTTGACTTTTTATTTTCTTTTTTAATTAAAAAACTTTTACCCCCTTAAATTTTAAAATAAATTATCTCAAAAACTACTAACATTTTAATCAAACAAATTACATCAAAAAAACGAGAATTTCGTGCTCTTCGATATGACATCCATCATGATATAGTTTTTTTTCGATTTAACCGTTTTTTACGTGAAATCGTGTATATATGTTATATTCAGACTGAATATAACACATATTCAGACTGAATATAACACATATTCAGACTGAATATAACACATATTCAGACTGAATATGTGTTATATTCAGACTGAATATAACACATTACCACCTCGAACCCTCACCCTCCGAACAGTCTTGTTGCTAGATATCTTAGTGTTGGCGGGCTGCCTTCCGAGCTCATACCTTAAGAAGAAAGAACATTAGAACTATTACGAATGCCATCTAGAAGAACTTGATATAATTACATTCTGGCATTGAAGATGGATATAAGATTTTAATGAATTCAATATCAACAAAATACACATCATGCAAAATTTTCACTCAGCAAACAAAACTAGAGTGATCAGTCACATAATTGTCCAGCTATTGCTCCACGAAACGAGTCAGTTTTTTTTGCTCTGTCAAAACAAATACAAATAAACAGCTTGTATAATATTTAAAAACTATAAATTGGACGGGAATTCATGGAGAAAAATACTTCGATTCAGAGTCCAGAGTGAAGCTAGAAGCTGATAATCACAAAACATCAACTAATCTAATAGATGCCCGAAGAACACAATCAACACTATGAAGAACCAAAACAAGCAAATAATTCAGCAGACACGCGTTAAAAAACTAAACGATCCGAGTGAATAAGTGAATAACACGAAACATAATCAACAATTAGAAACCGTAAGCAATGAATGTAGAAACAAAACGAAGAACGAAAATAGAAACAAGTTCTGATAGAAGATTATTCAGTCTGAATATGTGTTATATTCAGTCTGAATATGTGTTATATTCAGACTGAATATGTGTTATATTCAGTCTGAATATGTGTTATATTCAGTCTGAATATGTGTTATATTCAGACTGAATAAAGGTAAATATTCAAAACTGAATAAATGTACCTTTATTCACTCTGAATATAACACATATACACGATTTCACGTAAAACGGTTAAAACGAAAAAAAACTATATCATGATGGATGTCATATCAAAGAGCACGAAATTCTCGTTTTTTTGATGTAATTTGTTTGATTAAAATGTTAGTAATTTTTGAGATAATTTATTTTAAAATTTAAGGGGGTAAAAGTTTTTTAATTAAAAAAGAAAATAAAAAGTCAATAAAGGATGCGCTCATTCTAATTTGACGAAAATACCCCTAAAGCTGAATTTTAGGAATGGCTTAAATATGGCTGCGATCAATGGACGAGATTTGTCCTCATGTTTACAATTGAATTTGAGTTTTCATTTGAACTTTCCTCTATATATATATATATATAGAGAGAGAGAGAGAGAGAGAGAGAGGGTGAGGTTCAAGGAAAAACCTCAAAAAAACGGAAAACTGAAGAACACCCTATGAGCACTTTGACAATTTTTTAGCAAAAAAGCCCTTAAACATTTCAAAAATTGTTAAATAAACCATTGGACTTTTGGAAACCTGTTAAATACATCATTATTACAATTTTAAGGATATATTTAACAGGTTTCCAAAAGTCCAATGGCTTATTTAACAAATTTTAGAATGTCTAAGGACTTATTTGTTCCAAAAAAATGTTCAAATATTTTTTTCCCGTTTAAGAATTGTTTTTTGCTATAAAAAGAAACGAATTAAAAAACATTTTTTTTAGAAAAACATTACACTTCACATTCTTATATATTAAAAAATACGTTTTTTACAAGTCACACCATTATAATTATCTCGTCAATACGTTCAAATGAGTCCAATATTGGATATTTTTTATTTAATCTTATATCATAAATAAGTACGAATTATTTGTAATACTTATACTTTATATCATTTAAGGTCATTTATTTATTAATATAAGATTAATCTGTAATTATAGGGTATAATGTGTAAGTATTAAAAATAATACTTGCAATTGTTTAAAATTGTACGCAGCTTGAATAGCAGGTAAACTACAAATTAAAAAATAATAATACGTACAATTGTTTAAAATGTTTATCTTGAATTGATACTACATTTTTACATTAATGCTTTTATTTAGTGATATCATTTTGTTTTAATTTGTAATCGTGATGAAGTCGTTATTCCTATTCACAAAATGGCATCTAACTGCAGTGATGATCTTAACCATGTTATAAGCGATAATTCAAGTGAACATATGTTTGATTGTTTATCTGTAAACCTTTTGGTGCAACTGTTGACATTTCTTTTTGCAACTCTTGGTATATTTTGGTTCATTTTTTGGTAAATTATGTCTAACTTTTATGTACATCTATTTATGCTTTTGATACAACTTTTATATGTTTTAGGAAGAGTAATGAAAATTGGTATATTCGTTTCGTTTTATAAATTGTATTTTTTTGTTCAAAAAATGTATAATGGTGTGTTTGGTTCGCAGAATGATTTCTGAAGGAATGAAATCTGTCAAAGGAATTGGAATCTGAAATGAATTGGAATGGAATGTTACCAGGTTTGACCAGATGTTTGGTTGCAAGGAATGGAATGTAATCTGTTAAAGGAATTGGAATCTGTTTGTTTGGTTTACAAAGGAATCAGAATGGAATAATGAAAATTGACAAAAATACCCTTTGTTTGATATATATATTTTTTATTTTTTATGTATAAATAATAATAATATTAACATTAATTTATGAAAAAAATATTGTTTCAATAAATTTGTTTTCAGTTTTGGTAATTAAATTAATATTGGTTTTTAAAAAAATAAATAATAATAAATAAACATTTAATTATGAAAAAATGTAGATTACTATTGTTTCTATATATATTATTTCCATACAAAAGGTGAACTTTTTTCCCCAAATCCCCTTCACCTCTAATTTTGACCTAGACCTTCCTTCTCCAGTCGCCTTTCATCTGCCTAACACCCTCCCTTCTCTCTGCAAATCGAGACTCTAGAATCGATAAACACATCTTTTGCTTATTTTCTCAAGTTCTGGAGAAATGTTGTTGCTGCCAGCCGTCACCGGAGACTTTGATTCCTCAATCGACGATGAAGAAGCTTTTTTCGGTTTGGTCTTTTCTAACCCAACCATCGTACGTAAAGGTTTCAAAGAGGAATAACGAGAAATTGAGTTTATCAGAGAAGTCTATCACGTCGTCGTCATCTCCGGCTTCATCAATGTTCTCTCCGAGAAAGGAGGAGAATAGAGGCGGTGGTCCCGGTTACTACAATCGCCGGTGACGAAGAGTGATGATTCAGCGTTGGAGCAACAGGATGGAATCTGAAGAAAACGAGAATAGAGGAATGAGACGGGTAGAGTTTTATGTTATTAAGAGGGCATTTCTGTCATAATAAATTTTTGGTTGGAATGGATTTCAATTCCATGTCTTTTACGATGGAATGACCAAATCCTTTGATTGAAGGAAAGTGTGGAATTTAATTCCATTCCATAGGAAACCAAACATAACAATGGAATTTGGTCAACGAAATTGACCATTCAAATTCCACCCAATTCCGTCGGATTCCGACGAACCAAACGCACCCTAAGGACTTAATAGTTTAAAGTATATAAGTTTGTTTGGTTTTTTTTCATATTTTTTCAATTATTTTTAACACATTAACCAATTTTATAAGTCATAAGGATTGTTTGGGCAAAAAATACCAGTCTCGACCACGACCACGATGCTTAAACATTTGACACAATTCTTTCACAACAAAGTCAAAGCATAAACACTTTTGTCCTTTGACCGAATTTATGGTCGCAGGTGTCCCTCGACCTCGACCGTCGTGACATAACCCTCGACTGCCGTCTGGAAACACACGACCTCGACCAAACTAACGCGCGATATTACTGTTATGTTTGTTCAATGTTTAATGCAGGAGTTAACATCATTAATGGACAACGACTATAACCGACAGAGTCAATTCTAGCATTAAAGACAGCATTCAACTCGACGTCCGTTACGACAGTTACCCAAGGCATTTAAGAAATCAATTAATGCGTCCGAAGACTATAAAAGCAAAGGCTCAATCATCATTTGAGGGGATCATCGGATATCATCAGAGATCATCAGATTATCATCTATCATCATCGAACAACAGACACAAGCACTCGAACTCCGAAGAACACTCAAGACAAAGAAATCACTCATAAAAGATCGCTTTCGACGCACGACAATCACACACGACGCACACTGTTTTCACATTCGAAACACTTGTTACTTTACATTTAAAGTATTTCCTTTCATTTGTATTGTAATCTCTGTACGATCGACACCTGAAACATAAGGATATCGCCCCTGTTTGGCGACCATAGTGCAGCGACGACTTCCACAGTTGTCCGCGGGTTTTTTCCTCGTTGAGGTTTTTCCCGCGTCACCAAATCTCTGTCTCATTTACGTTTTTCATCTTTGTCGTACGCTTTGTCGAAAGATTCTTTTCTTTAGTTGTTAAATTCCACAATCAACCTTAAGTTATCCTTCTGGACGGTTTTTGGCATTAACAGTTTGGCGCCATCCGTGGGACCCCATCTAGAGAAAATCTTTGGCAAACGTACGTGTTACTAACAGTTTCTTGGAGTTTCCTCTTTTGTTTGTTACAAGAAAATGGCAGCCCCTGGAAATCCAGAGCAATTCATTGCTCAGATGTATCAGGAGTTGGAAGTTGCGCGAAATCAAATGAACGTCATGGCTGATCAGAATCGGAGAGCAGCTGAGGAAATTGCGCGGCTGAGGAATCCTTTTGGACCACAGAATGGTCCACGACCATTCATCCAGAATCCAGGTCAAGGGTCGTTCGGTCAAAACCCAGGATCCATTCCATTCGTCCATAACCCTGGTTCAGCTCCGTTCATTCGTAACCCATGACCAAGTCCATTCATGCAGACCCAGCAGCCGGGGGCGTTCAATCCAAATCCCCAATTTGGACATGCGCCTCTTTATCATATAAGGCCACCTCCCATGCAAAATGGATCGCAGTCGTTTCAGAGTGGATCGCATCCGTTTCAGAATGGATCGCAGCCGTTTCGGAGTGGATCGCAACCGTTTCAGAATGGGTCGCAGTCGTTTTTCGTTCCTTTCAATGGGGACGCTAATGGTTCGTCATACGGAAATGGTACCAGTTCGGGAGTCATTCCCCCGACCGGTCCAGATCCTAACGACCCCGTCGCTCAGCGATTGAAAATGCTAGAGGACCAGAATGATCGTGTCATGTCATTGCTCGCTAAATTACCAGGGGCAGCGGTACCCGTCGATGTCGAGCCTCGATCGGGATATCAAGCGTCACCTTTTATCGACACGATCGCGACTGTCGATGTCCCAAAGAAGTATAATATCCCCGCCTTCACGCCCAAGTATTCAGGGGTGACTGATCCAACGGAGCACATCGCGCAGTACAAGCGGCTCATGTGGACGATCTCGATCCCACACATGTATTAAGAAGTTTGCATGTGCAAGAGCTTTGGGGCAACACTAACAGGGCCTGCCCTCCAGTGGTTGATTAATCTCAAACCCAAATCCATCGGGTCGTTCGCTGAGTTAGTCAACCAATTCTCCCAGCAATTCGCCAGCAGTCGCAAGATGGAGAAGCAAACCAGCGATCTATATTATGTCGTGCAGAAGACCAATGAGTATATTCGAAGTTATTTCAATAGATTCAATGCAGAGATGATCAGTATCCGCAATTGTGACGTCAAGACCGCAATCGAAGCTTACAAGCGAGGTCTGGACGACAGTTTAGGTTTATATACGGATCTAGCCAAGTACCCTCCAGAAAACTTCGAAGACGTCCGAGCTCGAACCCTAACGTATATGAGGGTGGAGGACGATGCTGCTATTCGTCGAAAACATACCGACGACAAGAAGTCATTGGGTGTAAGAAAACCAGAGTTCAAGACAAAGGCAATTTCCAAGATAGAACCCGTGCGACAGATCTCCAACGTCCGATTCAAGACAAAAGCGGAAGCCAGGACTTCGACCAAATTTTCTCAATACCCTAAGATTTCCTCCTACGGATTCAAAGGGTCCACTAAGGATTTGGTCGAAGCTCTGAAGACTTCCCAGGCAACCATCCGATGGCCAAAGAAGTCCGAGCAAAGCGACGATAAGAAAGATAAATCGAAGTGGTGCGACTTCCACGCCGACCACGGTCACATGACAGATGATTGCATAGCTCTTAAAAAAGAATTAGCATATCATGTTCCGAAGGGCAATCTCAAAGATATTGTCGAAAATGTCGTTACCCCAAGTAACGATAGTCGACCGCCAACCCCCGATCACACAAAGGTCGTCAACTGCATCACTGGTGGTTCCGACGTATGCGTCCTAACGTATTCCGCAGCCAAACGCCATGCCAGTCAAGCACCTGACGATCGACCTATCCCGCGTTCGTCAAGACCAAAAGAAGATCTAGAGTTGGAAGCTATGAAGATTTCGTTCGACCAAGATAACCTCGGTGACTCGTATCAAAAGCATCATGACGGGTTGATCATTCAACTCACGATTGGTAATTGTTTAACCCGGCGAGTCCTGGTCGATGGAGGCAGTTCAGCGAACGTCACATTCCTTGATACCATCAAAGCCATGGGAATCGATCGATCGGAAATCACCCGACGTTCGACAACCTTGGTCGGTTTCAATGGAGAGGCGACGACTACTTTTGGGGAAATCATATTGTCTGTCTATGCCGGAGGAATCAATAAGCAAACCAAGTTCAGCGTTATTGACTGCTCGTCGGCCTATAACGTCATCTTAGGCCGACCGTGGATCCACGAAATGAAAGCAGTCCCCTCGACGTTCCATCAGACCATGAAGCTCCCTACGCCGTGGGGAATCCAGGAGATCAAAAGTGAGCCGAAAGTCACCCGTGACTGCTACAAGACCACCTTGAAACCGCGAAAGTAGGCCATCTAGCAGTTACGGGTCGACAGAGGCGTCTTAGATCAAAGCCAGCATGACCATAAGTTCTCAACAGGTTCGTCTTTCTATCCTTAAAGACAAACTTATGCCTTCCCTACAGGAATAAAACGACTATCTTGCCCTGTCGCACGAAAACACAGTCAACATAAACACAGCCGTTATTTCTCGGCGTCGATCCGCCATTCATAATCTATTTTCCCTGAAAGAATAGGATAATAAATGACGGGGGGCAAGTAGAGGGAACACACGACTCAAGTTTCGTAAACAACTTAATTACAAAGTCGTACAATCTAAGTCTCATGAATGGGAAAATTTCCTTGTTTTTTGACGAATGCCTCGGTCGATTCAAGTTATATCTTAGACATGTATTACATTTTTTTGTCGCAAGTCTTACATTTATTCGGCTATTATCCATTGGACATATGAACAAGAGACACGATGAAACCAAAAGTAATTCTCTGTCATTAAAGTGAGCGAGTTACAATCAAAAGGAAAGTGGTTCGACCACTAACAGTCAACAAAAAACAGGGAAAGATTAAAAGTTTCCTAAGGCTTAAGAGAATCGTCCGCCTCCTTCGTGCGACTATCGGCCTCTAGCTCGTGCAAAGCGTCATAAAGCTGAATGGCCAACTCGTCGGCGCACGCCAAGGCCGATTTCTCCCTATCCAAAGCCGCCCTTTCCCTTTCTAGCGCCGCATCTTCTCTTTCGAGAGCAGACGCCACCAGATCTTCGACTCTCGACATCTCGGCGTATAACGCCAGGGAAGACTGGAATGTCTGTAAAATGTGGAAAGTTCATTAGAAAATATTCGACAAAATTTGCAAAATAAACAAAGTCATGAAAAATTGACACTTACTGTGAACGCCAGACCGGCAACCTGAGATCCCGTCTCTCTGATCGGAACTCTATGAAAACGCTCCCTGAAAGACAGGAGCAAATATTTCCCCAAATGAGGAAACAACGTCGTCTCGTCTAAGACACCATTCGCCATAAAATCAGACGACAACACAAAGTTAACCGTCGTGACTTCGGCCGACGACCCCTCGCCCTTGTCGGCAGACGTTGGGGTCAACACCTTGGGCATTGGTTTCGTCACTGTCGCCGGAGGCGCCGAACTTGCCAGTGTCGCGTCCATCGCACCATGATGGGTGGATGACGCCCTCGCCTCCTTAGGCGTAACAACTCTCGACGAATCGTCAGCCCTCGAAGACGGTTCCTTCAGGACTACCGTCCTTGTCTTCTTTGATATTCCCGACCCAGCTGTTGGGGCATTCTTTCTTCTTTCCCTGCCTCGAAGAGCAGGCGCGACTTGCGCCGCCTTCTTTCCAGTCGGCACTACTAAAGAAACGCACGAAGCGTCAGACAGACAAGACAAAAGGCAAAAACAAAAACTACGGTACGCTTACCAGTCGCCCCTTCATGCTCACCCTCTCCTTCTTCATCTTCTTCTTCAGAGTCTCTCATGTCTACCGTTTGCCGTGTGACGAAAGATCGATCATCAACGCTATGACTCGGGAATCTGTCGATCTTGGCTTGGGAATCCTCGTTCGGCTTCACGGCGTCGAACTTTATCTCTGAAGGCGACAAAAGAAGAAGAAAAATTAAAAAGCATAAAAAATGGCACATATTAAAAAAAACCGTACCCGTCGTATTCCAATCAGGACGAATCCAGTCGCTGTTGAAGTCAAGCGAATCAATACGTACGAATACGTACCTAGACTTCCACCCACGATCGTTGACCCCGGTCCTCAAAACCAAGGTGCGATCACCCTTGTACTTGGAATAAGGGCTATAACGCCAGTTCTTGTCTCTCTTGACTTGGTAGGCCAACAAGAAATCATTCATGATCATAGGCGACTCCCACTTTGCGGACAATCGCTCAATAACTAGGAAAACTCGCCAGAGTTGGGGCATTAACTGCCCTGGAGACAGACCGAAATCTCGCATGAAAGCCTTGGATAAGGCCGAGTACGGCCATTCAAACCCTATTATGAAGGGATACTCGTATATTACAAAGTATCCTTCAGGACAACTCCCAGGACGTATATTCCCTGGACATATCAACTCTATCCCCGCAGGGATTTTCGCTAAACACCTAAAGGTATCTAAATCTTCCTGACTCATGATAGAACTCTCTGGTTCGGACGACATGGTTTATCAGGGAAAAGAGAGGAACAATGAAAACGGAGATGGGAAGGTAATGCCTTATATAGACACCCTAAGCCTCGAGACGTTAAAATCTCTCGCAAATTTGGAAGGGATTCGAAAAAGAGCGGCAAGTGAATCACGGAAATCTCTCTTAAAATTTCTCTCGAAGAAACTTTCAGAAAATTTAAAAATGAAATATCCGCTGAAGTTCTCTGTTTTATGCCATCGAACAGGTCAGGTCAAGTCTCTTGATGATCGCCACGCGTCTTAGTCGTTTCGTGTAAACCACCCGGATCGACGACACCTGGCAATGACAGCTGGTAAGCACAATCGTGCGTCAGTATGACGTCACAATCTATTTACCTTTTCAACTTCTAATTCAGTTAGAATTGAACCGATTCAGTTCCAAGGCAATCAAGACATGTGTCACAATTCTGAGCACCCAACAAGCAAAATTTAAAATCCGAATTTGTCATTCTGCTTTCAAATTTTGGGGGCAAACTGTTTGGGCAAAAAATCACCAGTCTCGACCACGACCACGATGCTTAAACATTTGACACAATTCTTTCACAACAAAGTCAAAGCATAAACACTTTTGTCCTTTGACCGAATTTATGGTCGCAGGTGTCCCTCGACCTCGACCGTCGTGACATAACCCTCGACTGTCGTCTGGAAACACACGACCTCGACCAAACTAACGCGCGATATTACTGTTATGTTTGTTCAATGTTTAATGCAGGAGTTAACATCATTAATGGACAACGGCTATAACCGACAGAGTCAATTCTAGCATTAAAGACAACATTCAACTCGACGTCCGTTACGACAGTTACCCAAGGCATTTAAGAAATCAATTAATGCGTCCGAAGACTATAAAAGCAAAGGCTCAATCATCATTTGAGGGGATCATCGGATATCATCAGAGATCATCAGATTATCATCTATCATCATCGAACAACAGACACAAGCACTCGAACTCCGAAGAACACTCAAGACAAAGAAATCACTCATAAAAGTTCGCTCTCGACGCACGACAATCACACACGACACACACTGTTTTCACATTCGAAACACTTGTTACTTTACATTTAAAGTATTTTCTTTCATTTGTATTGTAATCTCTGTACGATCGACACCTGAAACATAAGGATATCGCCCCCTGTTTAGCGACCATAGTGCAACGACGACTTCCACAGTTGTCCGCGGGTTTTTTCCTCGTTAAGGTTTTTCCCGCGTCACCAAATCTGTCTCATTTACGTTTTTCACCTTTGTCGTACGCTTTGTCGAAAGATTCTTTTCTTTAGTTGTTAAATTCCACAATCAACCTTAAGTTATCCTTCTGGACGATTTTTGGCATTAACAAGGATGTATGTAACAGGTTTTAGAAAGTCCAATGGTTTATTTAACAGGTTATGAAAAATGCAATGATTTATTTGTTCCAAAAAATTGTCCAATAACTTAATCATTCATAATATTAAGGTTCATTGGTTTTTATTGGACTTTTCCCTATAAACAAATACAAGATGTGTACAGATAACCATTTAAATAAGAAAACCATTTGAAAATACATGAAATTTATAGTAAAAAATTGTGTTATTCAATAAAATTACTTGTTTATTGTAGAAACTTTAGAAAACATTGCATTTATAAATGAAGAAAAGGAAGAACTTAATATAAATAAATAAAATACTTTTAAGTGGGTAATTGAGGTTTACAAGTATATCAAATTTTATTTTGAAGTATGAGGTGGAGCCACTGCCACTTCTGGCTCCAAGGTGGCTCCACCCATGGTAGCCGATAATTTAACTGATAAATTAGTATTGTTTATCAAAAATTAACCGGTGCTGAATAAGAATGTAAAATTACCTAATGTTATATGAAACAGTGTTTCAAAAAGCTGGCTTATGATTAAACAAACGACATTTTTTCAACATACTTAAAAAAGGTTTTTTTGGGATCCATATAGAACGGATCCGGGTCATAATCATAACAAAACCCATGGAAATGACATAAACCCTTATTTTTTCCCGCCATGATATCTCTCTGTCCAACGACCCTATCCTCCTTCCACCTCACTTCACCACCGCAAAACCCTAGCCACAGACCATCGAATCTCCGCCCTCTCACCGCCGTTGTTTCCGAATCACACTATGAAACCGAAAGAGGTTTTGAATTTGAAACCGGAGACACCTTCTTCCGCCACGAAAGCGCTACCGGCCGGGATCTAGGTGTTCTCGCTG
This sequence comes from Saussurea involucrata, assembly GCA_033807775.1. NCBI lineage: Eukaryota > Viridiplantae > Streptophyta > Magnoliopsida > Asterales > Asteraceae > Saussurea > Saussurea involucrata. The sequence continues at coordinate 9,653,703 of CM066322.1, read as the reverse complement.
CCGCTCTCTATAAGAGGTCTAACGATAAGCTACGAGTTCTCGATGCAATGTGCGGTTGTGGAATTCGATCTCTGCGTTACTTGGCTGAAGCCAAAGCTGATTTTGTGTTGGCTAACGACGCAAACGAGGAATGTAATGGTGTTATAGTGTCCAATTTATCGACGGTTTCGAGTGAGGACGAGGGGAGATGGAAGGTCAATCATTCGGTTGCGAATCGTGTTTTGGCGGAGAGATATGTTGAGAGGGATTATTTCGATTTCATTGATGTTGATTCGTTTGGGAGCGATTCCAGTTTCTTTAGATGTGCATTTGATGTTGTCAAATTGGGTGGATTGCTTTATGTTACATCAACCGACGGATTTTCTTCCGGCGGCCATCGGCCTAACCAGTGAGTCTTACCTTCTAGTTTCTTCATATAATGATTTAATGATATGTGATAATAATTCGCACATCAGCTTTATATATGACACTTTACATCATTAGGGTTCTAGGAAACGAAAACACAATATAACTCGTACTTAGGTTTCAGCTAATCGATCTTGAATTGCAAGCTCTATAAACAAAAACACAAACTAAAAATCTAGTGTAATTGGGTACATTGATTGAAAAAACCAAACATGAACAGTAAAATGGTCTTCCCTGTCATTCAACAGAACAAAATAAACAATCCATACAGACAGCCTAATTCATATGAAAAACTACATGGCTTAATGGAAAAATGACCAAACTGCCGGTAAGTTTATGTGTACTCGTTTTAGTCCATTTCTTTTGGAATGCTTCCTAACAAATGTCTGACTTATGTTTTGTATGTTTAGTTCCTTAGCTGCATATGGAGCTTACATTCGGCCGCTTCCCTATTCGAATGAAATCGGTTTGCGGATGCTTATAGGTGGTGCTGTACGTGAGGCTTCTGTTTTGGGTTATCACGTTTCACCACTCTTTTCATACTATTCATACCATGGACCTGTCTTCAGAGTCTTGCTACGCGTTAACCGCGGAAAGCTACCACATGGCATGTACTATTGGTTACCATTTATTTGTTGTTTTACGTTACTTTAGGCAAAGTTTGTCCTGATTCAAGTAATTGTGTTTCTAAATTGTGTTTTATGATATCTTCTTTAACAGGCATTATAGGTTTATCAGCTACTGTGATTCTTGCGGTAACTCTCAAGCTATTTCATGGGATGAACTCGGTCAAATGAATTGTCCCTGTGGATCAGATGTATGGTTTTTTTTCTTCTCTAATCATTCTCCTTCATAGGCATGAAATGAGGTTAGGTTTGCCTAGATCTCACATCCCAGACCCCACCCTCCGGCCTTTGCGTGGGATCAGAGGCAGATCCAAAAAAAATTCAAATGGGGGCACAAAATAATTAGCGTAATATAAAATAAAACAAAAATTACTATACAAAGTAAGGTTTTATTAAAAATTTCCAAGTGACTGCTAGAAGATGACGATACGGGACACACCTTCTCCTCTTCCTCCCTTAGGGTGCGTTTGGTATCCAGACAGGGCAGAACGGGACAGGACATAACAATTGTTCGTTTGGTAAGATGGATCTGGACAGGATAGAATAAATAAAATGATCAATTTACCCCTATTGAGTTGTTTATATCTATTATATATTTTGATTAATTTATGTAATTTATTAAATTATAATATAATAAATATTTTTTTAAAACAAAATATATTATTAGTCATCAGAAAATTTTCATCAAGACTATTAAAATGCCATGAAAATAAAAAGTCTATGTAGTTTCCAATTTTTAATTTATACACTTGTATATTATTTTATTATTATTAATATTTAACAAATTACATAAATTAAGCAAAATATAAAAATCGTATAAAAATAATAATTTGAGGACGGTAAGTGAAAGTTTAAAGAACGTAAAATAAAAATAAATAAAATTTAAAGAACGAATAAAATATAAGAATGAAGGTGTATTTGACGTTTTAAAACACAATTATGTTTTATTTTGAGGTTATATTAGTAAAATATAGATTTGGTCCACTATGTTCCATGGGGTGGAACAGGCTTGTTCTACTCTGTTTCTGTCTGTTCCACATAAAAGTTCTGCCAAACATGGGACAGTGATCATTGTTCTGTTATGTTCTATCATGTCTAGTGTACCAAACACATCCTTACTGAATCCGCCCCGCCCTTGGGTGGGATATACCGGGATTGTTTGGTTTGGTTTTGACTTTTGAAGACCTATCTTGTTCGAAGCAGAGATGATGTTGTCTTTTTCATATCTGGTATGACTGCAAGATGGTCTGAATCTATGTTATCTTACAGGTGCCTGATTCGCTTGTTGTTTCTGGGCCTCTTTGGACAGGGCCTCTTCATTGTGCAGCTTATCTTACAGAAATGCTTGGTTTGGCAGGAGAATGGGGATGGTTGAGCAATGGGACGAAAAATGATCTTGATAAACTATTACGCCGCATGATTGATGAAAGTGATCCCAATTTATCATTTGGTTACATCAAACTTGATGAGGTTCATACTGTTATTCTTTTGTCTTTCTTTGTTCTATAACTTGGTGGGTGCAGTTTGACCAATTACTTAAACATGTTATTCCTTTTGGCTGTTAGCGACGTCTCATATGTTTTGTAATTTAGTGGCTAATATGCTTCTTCTCATATATGTAACAGATAGCAAGCCGTGCGAAGGTCAATTCTCCTCCTCTAGTGACAATAATGAATGCCATCCACCAGGTACTCTGGAGATATCTAAATATATCCAATTTTATACCTTTTTAAAGAAACTTGGTTATGATACCATATGGCCTTTGTTGCATAAATATGACCAAGGCCTTGTTTGTTTAAAAAAAAACTCTTATCAGCCTCTTATGTCTGATTCGACTGTTTGTTTTTTCCCAAGTTTTTCAGAGCCACTTATGTATTATCTGGTAAGAGGTAAACCAACCCCTTATTTGTCTGTTATTGTTCTCAATGGGCAGAGTTTGGTGCCGAGTAAAACCCACATTTTATTGTGTTACTTTGTAGGTGATGTATTGATATTGTTATTGTAGGAGGGATACAGTGTTAGTAGATCTCACATTTCCTCCAATGCAATCAAGACAAATTGTCCCATGTCAGAGTGTATTAGGATCGCCAAGCAACTGCGCCACTGCTGAGATGGCGAGCCGATAAATGTTGCACCACACTTGAACTGCAAAGTCCCAATGGAAAGCTGATTGTTGGCAGGGGCTGAGTCTTCTACTATTGACCTCCCCACATACACCGTTATTTGCTTTCTTCCTAATGCGGAATCTGTTCCGATCAAAGTGTTTGTTGTGTTAGTAGACCCTCTATTCTTAACAGGCATCAAGTTTCACACATCACATGTTGGCCCCACTGTTCTAAAAGCCATGTGTGTCTAACGCCACGCTCAGTCATCATGTACGCTTTTTGTAACGCTATATATTATTTTTCTTACTTTTTTAATGTCTTAATTGTTAATTTTTAACATATTTTCTAATTTAATTTAATTTGTTTAATATGATTAACAAATTTTTAATACATTAAGAAGGGATCTCCACCCTTGGATGTACATTACGATAAATGGTGCATTTCATCGTAATGTACATCCAAGGGTGGAGATCCCTTCTTACGCTTCTCATACCCAACCCTATCTCTAGACTAATATTATATATAAGCTACAAAGATTTGTTGTCATCACAAAAACATACTTGCTCCTAAAGGCTTATGGCTTGACCTTGCACGCCAGTGTCATTTACAACCAACTTGGCCCAAACCTTTCTATAAAAAGACTCTTCTCAGATTCTTGTTTGATCTAAATGAATAGAGTTGTGTAGGTAAATATACAAAAGCAGAGTCTAATCAATTTCTTGTTGTCCATAAAAACAACATAAAACCAGGATTAGCTGTGGCATATCTCATTATCTATCAAGCATCAAAACAGGAAAAGTTGGGGTACGAAAAGGGGAAGTTACGATTACAAGCCACCAAAAGCCAGAAGACAGAGGGTTTATTTATGCTTTTGCATACACAAGGGCAAAATGGGGCCTTCCTTATTACATCTTCAAGATTCTTCCTTTAAGGGCATTCTTTCCCATACACTTCAATGGCATACTTCCAGTTTATCACTTTCCATATATTCTTCAAATAATCTGGTCTCACATTTTTGTACTGCATCAAACAAAAACATTCAAACATAAATACAAATCCACATATATGGATATCATAATAAAAAGCTGATTATTTATACAATCACCTGTAAGTAGTATGCATGCTCCCAAACATCAATGCCAACCAAAGGAACCAAACTTGCACCTTTTGTAACCAGTGGGTCCTACACCACAAGTATATATATATATAACGTATTGAGTGCCATGTAAATGCAGCAGATAAATCTTGAGAATTTATTACCTAGTCCAGAGACAGGAGTATTCTATACCTGGTTCGCAGTTGTTTCAACCACAAGCCTTTTCAACTCCTTGTCCACGGCAAGCCACTGCCAATATTATCACAATTTTAAAGCAAACAAAAATCCAATATAAACTAATCCAAGATGGCTGAATGATTTAAATCAAAGACTAAACAGAAATAATAGAGTACAAGATAACAGAACATACCACCCATCCAGAGCCCTGCACAGCAGCACCTTCAGTATTCATCTTGGCAATCAATTTCTCCATAGACCCAAAGTGCTGGTCGATAGCCCACCCCAAAGAACCATGTGGTGGCTCACCACCCCCTTCCTGCAAAAATATTCAGTCAAGCAGTATGCTCAGAAATCAGAATCATGAATCGAGTGTCGGGGAAAAAAAGGGGGCTTACACTAGTAGGAGCAAGATTCTTCCAGAAAATTGAGTGATTCACATGACCTGATCAGATAAATAGATACATCTCTAGTCAGATCTAGGACAGAAAGCAAACACAAAAAGTAATGCAGTCACTTCAACAACTATATATATATATATATATATATCGGGTGGAGAAGGATCGTATGAGAAGTTGAGGTTAACATGAGAAGTGGAACTGAATTATTGATCACTTTTAATCAAATGCCCTCCCATGAATTGCACTTTAGAAGGGAATTGATCCTAGGCCAACCTAATGTGCGTCCATTTCTCATCCAACGGTTGACAACAACCCAACCCAACCCAACCCTATATATATATATATATAAAGATGTTGCAGGGTCCTTAGAAAGGAAAGATTGCATAAAACAATCATATTCAAACAACATATGTTAGCTGCAAGTTTATTCACATCAAGGAAAGATGTATGTGATTTCACAAACTAACCAACTGCTAGATGGGGGCCAAATGCAATGGCACTGAACGCCAAACAAAAGACAAGGCATAAGGAAAAAGTGGCAAACATACTAATTGAATTCTCATTTATCACTCAAATGGTGTATCTACCATTCTACCAAATAGCAACAAACATATTAATTGAACGCTCATTTGTCACTCGCACAATGAAACTCCACAGCCCCAAGCTACTACCCACTTCCTTCTTTTAAAGTTCAAGAATGTTATGGAAAAAATGTGTCTAGAAATAAACTCCTATTTACGAACAATAGACGATATCAATTCTTCAATTCTAGCATGTATTCAACCAAACTTATTACCGACAAAAGATAAAAAGTGTCCGTACTGGAAACAGCATAACATAGAGAGAAGGATGGGAACGAACCTCCGCCATTGAACTTAATGGCGCTCTGCAATTTGACAGCAGTGGAGGCATCACCCTTGGCGATGGCGTCATCAAGCTGCTCTAGAGCCTTGTTGTAGTTGGTAATGTAAGTCTGATGGTGTTTCTGATGATGGAGCTGCATAATCTCTCCGCTAATCGCCGGCTCCAGTGCACCATAATCGTAGGCCAGATCGGGAAGCGTAAACGTCTGCACTCCACGAATCTGTTGATGAAGCCTCGATAACGCACCTAGGGTTTTCCCACTGACAAGGGTTCGAAGGGCCATTTGTTCTGCGAATCAATTGAGAGAGAGAGAGAGAGAGAGAGAGAGAGAAAGAAATTCGGCCGTGAAAATGATTTCAAATTTCCAATTGGAACCGACTGATATACACTTGTCTACTTCTCTGTGTGCTTCATTACAAAACAACCACACTACTTCTCTTGCTTTATGGTTTTGACACAATCCTCTTCCTTTTCTTTTTCTATTTATTTTTAAAAAAAAATAACAGATTCTATTAAATTTTAATTTAGTTTTGTATTTTTTTTAAATAATTTCATCTGAAAATTTTATAAAGGTTTTGAGTAGAATAAGATTGTATACATCAGTCCTGATTAAACCCCAGTGGTCATAATTATTGTGTACGCATAGATTCAAACCCTGGACAGACGAGATATTCCACCACATCCCCAGAACCTTAATCAGTACGCCACAACCCTTTCGTAACGTAAATCAAACATTCATAGTTTGTATATTATATTTGAAAATATAAGATAATAATTGTAATTGTCAATAAATCAAAACATCGATCAACTATGACCAATTAATTATGGGTGTTACTATAGAAACACCCCTCTACATCCCTATAACCTATAAAATATTTTGATTAAGCCTTAAGTAGCCTTGGAAATTGGTGATGAGATTAACTAATTACACCACAACTACCTATATTTAGGGGTGCTCAAATTTCCGACCAACCCGGTCAACCCAACTCAATCCGAGGCAAAAAAATTCAAACCGAGTCAATCCGATATATAATCGATATTATTTTTCACCAACCCGCATATATTGGGTTGATAACGGGTTAGCCCCAAACCAACCCAACCCGCCAATCCGTGAAAAACGTTTAAATCTAATTTTGAATTCTTGTTACCGTCATTTTTGTTACTGTCAAAGCAAACTTGTTACGATTGAAAATTTATAAACAGACAATTGTTGGCCACTTGTTACTTTTGTAATCTTGTTATTGATTCTTGATGCCGCATTTATAAACAAAATATTTATAAGAAATCTTTTATTAGACGATTTAGAAATGGGTTAAACATTTAAATATTTAGAAACATTTAGTAATTTGTTTAGACACAATAACTTAGTAAAATGGTGAAATGATCGATAAAAGTTTCAAACCGACCAACCCGACCCAACCCAAACGGGTTGGGTTGGGTTGGGTTGCACTTTTTATTGGGTTGGGTTGGGTTGAGATTTTTCAAACCGTAATGATTGGGTTGGGTTGTCAAAACGCCTTCAATCCGGTCAACCCAACCCGTGAGCACCCCTACCTACATTGATGGTAATAATAAACTTTTGATCGTTGTAATGATAATTAGGTTTTTTTTTTACTTTTCGTTTAATTATAAAATAGTATTAAATTGATATAATTTTTTTTAATTCAGTTGTAACTTCCATTGCTATTTCTTGTATTAGAAAATAGTTGTCGACCACATTTATTTAATTGATGTAAATTGGTTCTTATCTTATTCTCGTCCACCTAAGAATAATGAATTTTTTTTCTCAAATGAGGGAAAGAGTTTGGTGGAGGATAATGGCAATGCTATATTTTGTTAAGGAGAATTCTAAATACACCCCTGCATACACACTGTGTGTGCACAGTACACTATGTGTGTGTGTGCAATGGGTGTGAATAGTAGCTTTGCAATAACACATCAGCTTATTTCATAAGTGTCACATCAGCTTTGCAATAACACATTCCACACAAATGCAAAACCAAACTCCTTTCTAAACTAATAAATTATAATATAAATAATATAAATAATTATAATATAGATAATTATAATATAACTAATAAATTAATTATAAAACATAGATAACTAAAATTTTACTTTTGTTTTCTTAAAATAAAACGTGGGTAAGAAATTTTAATAAAAATATTAAAAAAATAATGTTCAAATAAACTAATAAATGAATTAAATTTAGTAAACATATTAATAATAATTAATATTTAAACAAACATATTAATAATAACTAATTAAATTAATAAATGTTTTGTTTAATATATTATAATGGTTGAAAGACCTTGCACAATTAGCAAGATCATGGTAGTCTTGCAAGACACGTGACATGTCATGTCATCTTGCAAGATCATTTGCAAGACGCGTGTGGATGCTCTAACTTTCACCATTTTGGTCAGAAATGTGGGGGTAAGAGCATCTCCAACAGTTATGCTATATTTTTTCTAAAATAGAGTATCAAAAATCAAAGTCTCTAAAAAAATTTGCTTCCAACTCCAACTCCAACTCCAACAGCTATGTTATTTTAGAGATTGTAGTATTAATTAAAATATTAAAATAATCAATACATTAATAAAATGTTATTTCTCTCTCCTTAACCTTTTAATTCAAATGTTTCTTATTGGTGGAAAGAATAAAATATTATTTCTCTTTCCTCTTTTCTCTACTTTTAGCATACAAGAATTTTTTTTTCTAAATTTGGAGATTTTTACCTTCTCTCTTATTTTTTCTCTATTTTAGCATACAAGATAACATAGCTGTTGGAGCAAAAAATTGCTAAAATCCATCCTTTTCTATTAAATGAGAAAAAAATCTTTCGTTGATATCATTTGTCTGCTTTTAGGCCATCCGCAGCGCCCGCGGGCTCGACCACGGGTTCGCTGCGGGCTCCCTCGGGCAGCGGTGGGGCTGGCTCGGGCTTCGGTTGCAGGCTCGGCCTCCGGGCTTTCAAACCTGATGAACCCGGAGCTATTTTCTCAATTTTTTTAAATCTTAAAAATAAATAACTCCCAACAACAACGGCTACTTTTTATAAAAAAATTTAATTAAATGTATAAATAAAAAAATTAAAAAAATGAGGTGGCAAGAGGGCTTTTAGTTATGCGCTGGGGGTCTTTAGGGCTTGAGGGCTTAGCTGATGTGGCGCTGATGTGGCATTGAGGGCTTGAGGGATTTTATCTATGCGTTGTGGATGGCTTTAGTAGAATATGAGTTAACAACTCTAAACAGGCACATGTGTGTGGGATCTTGATAAGTTCTACTTGACCAATATAGGTGCATCGTAAATTTAAGATCATATGTTTGCCAATAGAAGCTCCCATGGGATTTTACGTTGAGATAGGATTTAGATCTACAAACTACTAAGGCATTAAGCGTTGTGAATAGGGCTGTAAACGAACCGAACGTTCATTGAACCGTTCGTGAATCGTTTGGCGGGAAATTCGTTTATGTTCGTTTATTTAATGAATGAACGAACATAAACACGTTTTTTTGTTCGTGTAGTTAAATGAACGAACATGAACAATGGTCTCGTTCATTCATTTATGTTCGTGAACGTTCGTTAATATTCGTTCGTTTATTTCCGTTTATGTCTGTTATATATAAAAACATATTTATATAATATGAAATTAATGTGTAAAAAATCATCAAGTAAATTGATCTTTTAGAATTTATTTTTTATACCTCCTAAGTTAACCCGGTTTTTCATTTTGTTAAGGTATTTTACGAACGAAATGATGAGTACGGTGGTTGTTTTTTGCTTAATTGGGTTCGTTCGTTTATGTTTTTTTAAGTTCGTTCGTTTATGTTCATTTAAAGTCGTACTTTTACGTTCGTTTATGTTCATTTAAGTTCGTTCGTTTACGTTCGTTTATCTTCATTTAAATCCGTTCGTTTAACTCTTAATGAACGAACACGAACACGATCAAACAAAAATTCTTATCGAACGAACATGAACACAAAAAATCTTGTTCGTTTACCGTTCGTGTTCGTTTGTTTGTTCAGTTAAGTTAAACGAACGAACATGAACAAGCCCTCGTTCGTGTTCGTTTGGTTTGTTTACAGCCCTAGTTGTGAATATGCAATGGGCAAAAGATTAAAGTAAGAGCATCTCCAACAGATTCTCTAAAAGCGGAAATCTTTAAAAAAATTACATTCATCTCCAACAGATTCTCCATTTTGTAGAAACAAACATTGATTATAATATTAAAAATGTTATTTTTGTCTCCAAATATTTATTTTTAAAAATTTATATTGGTGATTTTATTTAGTAATATTTTTTGGGTTATCTCTATGTCTATGACTGGGGAAAAACTTCTCTCTCCTATTTTCTCCATTTTTGGAGATAACCAACAAACGGTTCTAAAAGAAAGCTATGTGTACTCACTGTACATGATGTCAAGATGATAGCCATGGCTAAATAAAGATGCATCAGGATTTAACGATCATCAGTTATCTGGTAGATGAAGTTCCATAAACAAGTGAACAATACAGATCTGAACAAACCGAGGTAGTTAAGTAGTTTGTTAACTGTGTGGAGCATGGAATTTAGGCTTAGAACTTGAAATTGCAGATCGATCGTCTCAAATTTCATTTCCAAGCCCATGTTATTGGAATTGTGAACCCTAATTTCATGCACCGAAACACTACCTATGGATTCTCGCCATTTTCAATAAATGATTTCGCCAGTATCTCAAATCTTCTGCTTGATCAGCCAAAATTAAAAAATCTCATTGAACTTGTGATGAAATCGTGTTGAAAATTCGGAAGAATCACGTACTGACAAGATTAAATTTCTAAGAAATAAGTTCAATCAAAAATTTAAGAAAAACACTACATCAAACCTGAATGCGCGATCGCTTCTCCTCCTGATACTTTCTTCCCGTGTAAAAGGTACTATTTAAACTAGTGTGTGGCCGGCGCGTTGCGCGGAAGTGAAACTTTTCGCGACAGAACATGCAAGTATGTTAAGATTAAACGTAATTTATTATTTAGAAACTAATGAAATACAATATAAAGAAACGAATGAACACAAAAAAAACAATATGTTACAAACCAATTTTATTTATAAATTATGGCCCATGTATATAGCCATCTTAGTGATAAGATGGGTAGTCACGATAAAGAATGTTTTATAGTTAAGTTTGTACTACAGTTAAGCACTATAAAATAAATAAAAGTATTTTGTATGTAGCAATGTATATAGTATAGTTTGTCTGCCTCGCAAATTGGTAGTCTAAAATAATTAGCCAATCATATGTAATAAGAAAAAACCACGAAAGATCAAACAATGTTAGAGTCAAATATGGAAGACAAAAGTATTGCTAAAAACTTAATGGAAACATTTCTATAACAATAATCCATGTTTCTACATCCCCCCTTAGTGTTGCTAAAGGCCCAAAGTTTTAAAATTGTGTATATTTCTTTGTTAGCCTTAATAATAGAAAAGATTTCAAAGGCTAAAAAAAAGGGAAAAGTACAATGGAGAACACAGTATTTAGGAAACCCATATTTGCAAAGAGAAAAAAATCACAAATATAAATAACACAAATTTATAGAAAATGAATGTATAAATGTTTTGGCCACCAAATTTAAATGAAATTTTCCTCCATATATAAAGACACCCTCCGGCCACCAAACCTTATGTAGACGCTCTTCTAACTTTATGATACCAAATGGGAAATAGCAACTTTTTTCAAGCAGAAGGTGTATTAAAGAGTAAAGAAGTATTTAACATCTGTTTATGTTTCAGTTTCAATAGGCACATATAAAAATATAAGCGCGACAAATTGAAAGATAGCAACTTCATCCCTATCAAAATAGCTCAAACTCAGAAAATTCAGGTGTTGCTGAACCATGTAAGACAGCCTCAGCTTCAACTTCATTACAACGGTTGTTAGTAACCTTTAATGATCTGATCCATGTTGCAGAAACTGTAACATCCTGAATTTTCAATAATAGTAATTTAACGAGAATTGGGATTTATTTGTAATTTAGTTTTAACCTTGAATTATGTTGTATTTTTATAATTCAATAGGGTTAAAATACAAGGGTTTAAAGTTTGGTGCTATTTTGGAAATAATGAAACTTGGAGGGGTAATTGGTCATTTTGGAAAGTATGGTTGGGGAAAAATATCTGAAAATCAGATATTATCTGATTTTGGTTCTTTGGGTCGGTCAAGAGAGAAAGAAGAAATAGAGAGAAAGTGAGATAGAAGAGAAGAGGAAGAAAACAAGGGTTTTGTCTTCAATTTGGGTAAGAAGTTTATCATAAATTCAGATAATATTTGTTGTAGATGTATGATTGTAAATGAATTGGTGTGTTGAATTGATTTCCAGAATCGTTTACAACAGATTAGAGCAACAGATTGTGATTAAAGTGGGTTTTCTTCAAAAATGTGTGTTCATTTGTTATTTGTGCAAATCAGTGTTTATATGTTAAATTAAACCTTGTAATAGCTGTATAAATTGGTTATGAACTGTATGGAATGGTCTGGAATGAGCTGAATCGAACAGACATGAAAAGGGATCGAATTTTAGGCTGCAGAACCGAGTTTTCCGGATAAATCGTCGTATCCGGATACCTCTGATGATGAATGTTTCCGGACGCAATAAAAACCGGGTAAAGTATTATTTTATTGTAAGAATCCGGATGAATGTAGTTACCGGATGGTATCCGGATGGTTTTAGTATCCGGATGTCGTCCGGATTAGAAAAGTATCCGGAAAGTTTAGTTGTCCGGAAAATCCAAGTTACCTGGAAAACCCCTGTTGTCCGGACACTTTTGTGAAATTGAAAATGTTAGGTTTTGATGTTTGGAAGCAGATTCTAGATGTTTTATCTGGTTAAGTTTCTAAAAAATTTCTGGGGGCGCTGCCCCTTGACCCCATCCGCTAACCGGGTAGCGGAACCCCCGTGCTAAGTCGCCGAAGGGGGGGCATTTGAGGATGAAGATACGATAGGTTATCTAGTATTCTTAGATTTGAGAATATGATATGAGTTGTAATATGTTGTTAAGCATATACGTTAGTAAAGTGTAATGGATCCATAGGCACTAGTGTTTGATGTGTGTAGTACTAATGGTTATGTGCACGTGGAATAGATGAAGTTAGTCATTATTCTGATGTGTGTAGTACTAATGGTTATGTGCAATTGGAATAGATGAAGTTAGTCATTATTCTGATGTGTGTGAGAAACCCTGGAATAAACGTAATTCCCGGTTTCTAAGGAAGAAGAGGGATTGACATACGTAATTGTGATCTCTACTTCCTTTCTAAGAAATGGGCATGTGCATATTGCGATTTCTTAGGTGGGAGCATTAATCTAGAATCTGAGAAAGATTCGTAGTGCGGCTCTGGAATAGGATATGAATGGAATGGGCATGTATATATGGCAATTTCTGGAATAAGAGTATTAATCTAGAATCAGTGAAGACTCGTAGTGTGGCTCTAAGAAATGATATGAGGATGGAATGTGTGTCAGTCATATTCATGAGATTGGAGGAAAATTGTGTTAACGGACTAGAGTTACACGTATGGTAAGAAAAAGGGTAATCAGGTTTGATATAGCTTGTTTACATTGATTTTGCAAATATTATTGTGGAAACGAATGTTCTCACTAGGCGTTGGCCTAATCGTTTCAATATAATGTTTTCTTACCAGGTACTAGCTCGGGAAGGAAAAGGGGATGTGGGACGAGCGTTTTGGAATAACGGAAAAGTCAATTAACAGAAGGAGATTTTTGAAGAATTGCTTAGATAACTTAGTTAATCTGATTATAGTGGCATAATTAGATTAATAGGTTATTTGAAGAATTCTGTTCTTGTAAGTGTACTCCTAGTGGTTAATTCACTTGCTATTTATATGAAAGTTGGAGTTTATTTTATCATAACTTGTGGAAATTTAAGGTTCAAATTAGCCCGAATTTTGGGTGTTACAGAAACAAACCCCTGAACCAGACATAACAACCAACAGAAATTTGATTTTATCTTCTGGTTTAGGACAACCTTCAACTCTCTTCATTACATAAGCTCCATCCTTGGACTTGTTCATAGCATTAGTAGCAAACCTTTTAACTCCATGATGAATGTTCTTTCTTCCATGTATCTCTACAGCAAAACCTAGTGAGTAGATCGCTATAACGGTTAGTCGTGGAGTAGGCAAATTATAGTAGAGAAATAAAGGCTAAAGAATGGAAATTAAAGCATTTTAACGTAAAAGATAGGAATCAATGGTGTGTCTCTTCAATTGGAGAGATGGAACGATGCACCAGTTGGAATTCCATGTTTTTACTTTTAATCTAAAACTAACGTAAGACTACTCTTCTTTTGCTATGGAAATTAGAGAAAAAAGGCAAAATTTGAGAAAATTTGGATTAGTGATTCCTGATCTCTCAGCATGCCACGTCATCATGCCTAGATTTTGCAATTAATTAATACACTAATTAAAATAATTATGAACTAATTGTTTCCTAAGCTGTAGAGGTTGGAGGAAATTGCAAATTTGCAATTGTGCTTGTAATTACCGCCAGGACTATCATCGTTGCTCCAATTATCTTGTCCTTTCTTGAAGATATACCATGAACATCTCTGTCATATATTTCAAAATATTATTTTCAACTCAATTAACTCAAATCTAGTATATAGAATCAAACAACTATGTGAGTTATCTAAATATGTTGTAACAACACTTTTTAATTTGTCTTTTTTTATACGACATTTAAAAAAAATCATATAAAAAGACTAATAAATGTTTTATTTTGAATGTGTTATTAAAAAAAAGCTTGCTAGGACGTCCTATCAACTTATCGTAACATCTCTACTTACAATTGTTGGTCATTAAAACTTAAATCCTTTAAGAAGGTATTTTTAGGACATTTAAACACATTTGATATTCTTAAAACCGATTGTGTTGTAGTGATACTAAATGCCTGTTTACCCTCCACTTACCCGGTAATAGTCAACGGTCAACGCTTTCACTTAACTTACCGGGTAAAATTTTAGTCCATTAAAACAGAATCGTATACAACATTTTTATCCGGTAAGCTCTTACCAGATAAGAGTCATCCCTCTCACTTACCGGGTAAGACTGTCGGTCCTTCTCATCGCTCTTACCAGGTGAGATTCTCATGATATTCATCCGAAAAGGTAAAGTGAGCGAGTAAGCATTTACCGGGTAAGCGGTTAGTAAACAGCTCCTAAGAAACATGTATATAAATGATGATACACTTGTGCTTACCTGAAAGCAATTGCACCAGGGAAGATGAAGGCAAGGCTGACAGCTGAAATTGATCCCATGAACTGAAAGAAATACCATATATTTGGAATGGCTATTGCCATAAGGTAAGCTGCAGCTAGCAGAACAAATGTGAGTGACACAAATCTCTTGCTGTCTTTTGCACTACCAAATGAACATTAAGCATCCCCTTTATACACCCCTGTGAAGTACAGTAAATCATCAGAACATAATTAGAAGATCATATGGAATAAATTGATTCTTTAACAAATCTGGTAAAAGATAACATTATAAATTGAAAGCATACATAAACCATCAAACCTATATCCTCCAAGAAGGCCACTTACCTGTTAAGTGCAAATCATCTGAAACCTATAACATTCTGCAATTGGTGAAAACTATAAAATCGCTCAAGAATTAAAACAATCCTTAAGGTCAAAAAAGGTTAATAACCTTTCCATTGTTATATTAACAGGCAACAAAACCATGATAATATTACCAATGTTACAACATATCAACAAAGAAAACAACTGAACTAAAGCAAGTGAAATGAGAACTTAGGGCAGCAATCATATGTTCTAAAGCACGTAAAAATTGCAGGAATTAAGTCAAAAAATCATTACCATAAATATGGCCTAGAAGAAACGGTTAAAATCACCGTCAAAGAGCACAAAATTCTAAATGATACAGAACTCAGATTAGTTTGCCTTACAATGGCAATGAAGGTAATATAGAAACTAAGGCAATCATAGCCAAAAGAAGAAACCAAATAGTTTTTAAAACCATAGCATGTCAGTTGGATGGTAACAAAATGCACATGAGCAAAGAAAAAAGATTGAACTGTTAAAGTGAGCATGCGTTTCAAGCAACTTACTTCTATATATCTTTACTTATTCATTCCATTGCATGGATGTGGTTTTGTTAGGATAACCTTTCAAAGGGTGGTATAGAAGAGGATATTATTTAGTATAGTATTAGTCGCCAATGATGATCCTCAATTAGCCTCTAGCTCAATAGCAAAGTATGTAACATAAGCAACAATAAATATGATTAAGATCATTATGTCATGAGTGATAAAGTTTATAAAGTTCTACTTGAGTCCATTCTTTACCGGAGTGAACCTAACAACATAGTGCCAACATAAGCAGACACTCTCACTAAAGTAGATAGGAAATAGACGTCTCCTCCAATCACATAAACAATTTGTTATCAGCTAGAAACTCCAGTCTCCATATTAGTGTTTTATACCATATAACTATATAAGTTTGAAGTTTGGAACTGCAATTTAATCTGAACCAAATCGAAGTTAAAACAGTTGCAAAATTATAATTGTAATCACTGGAACTGGAGTTCCTAAACACACACCGGTTTATTATTTCTTCAACTGTATTCAAGTTTCGTTGTTCCCTTACTTCCCGAATACATAGACAACACACAACATCAAGTTCATTCATCGTTCTCAAATTCACTGATTTTACATAAACTAAAATAACACCGGATCAACAAAAACCAAAAATCGATATATACCTGCTGGATGATTTTCCGCTTGTTATGACCTGCAGCGAGATCATCGAGATTGACGATCTTCTTAATATTGAACTGAACATCGGATTGAAGTAGAGCGCGAGTGATCTCGTTTAGTGTGAGATCCCACATCGGCTAGGAGGGGGAACGAAGTCCTCCTTATAAGGGTGGATGGATACCTTCCTTGCATGAGGCCTTTTGCTTGTCACTGGGTGCGGTCTGGGTGCGTCCCACGTATGCCTGTGCGGGCAGGAACAAAACCGTGAGCGGTGCCGGCATGCTGTTATGCAGAGGGTATCCGCAAAGCGGACAATATCGTGTACGGTGGACTGGGGATGTTACAGAATGGTATCAGAGCCGGTCACCGGGTCGATGTGTTAGCGAGGACGCTGATCCCACTTAGGTGGGTGGATTGTGAGATCCCACATCGGCTAGGAGGGGGAACGAAGTCCTCCTTATAAGGGTGGATGGATACCTTCCTTGCATGAGGCCTTTTGCTTGTCACTGGGTGCGGTCTGGGTGCGTCCCGCGTATGCCTGTGCGGGCAGGAACAAAACCGTGAGCGGTGCCGGCATGCTGTTATGCAGAGGGTATCCGTAAAGCGGACAATATCGTGTACGGTGGACTGGGGATGTTACATTTAGGCATTCATTAAGGACCTTCTCGTCGATGATCGTGGCATTGCTCATCTGCTGGAGAGCACGTGAAATGCTCCCCCTAACTCCGCCAACACCATCTTCGATTATTTGTGTGACGATGAACAACGATCTGTTCAGAGAGAAATCAGAACCTAAATCCTCACTAATTTCTCAGCTGAGCAACAGTAGGATAGGGGTTAGGGTTTCCGGTCTCAGATTTAGTCCCAAAGATGCTGGCACGTCTTCTGTGCATCCTCGGTTGTTCACGTTCACAAAAAAGAAAACCAAAGATTATTGGGTGGCTGAGATGTGAAAAATGAAGAGATAACACTTGTCGGTTTAGGAGAAGGAGGAGACGAACAGGTGTTAGGAGGGGACGGTTTAAGAGGAGGAGGAGACGAACAGGGGCTAGGAGGGGAATGAGTTGGGAGAGAGTCGGGCAAAGGAGAAGAAGGAAAAGAGGGTGTTCTGGCCTGAGAAGGTGCCACGTCAAAGGCTTTGGTTTTTGTTTTTATATATATATTGATTGGGCGTAATGAGAAAAGAGTGCGTCGACTGCACGCGATCCTAGGAGCGTGGTATAGTTTTTTTCTAAATGTAAGCGCCACCGGCTATAACGCTGTTTTAATTGAAAAAAAAACTCTAATTTCAGATAAGTCCTTAAACTATGAAGTTTGTTCCATAAACTAAGACGCTATTATAGTATTATTTTCATTTTTGTCCTCAAACTTTCCAAAGTATTCTTGATCACGCCTTCTATAAATTGGACCATAAATTCTGCTATCATATTTTTGGATTCAATATTTATTTTGTTTGGGCCTCAAGCAACTTTTGAATATGAATTTGTCTCTATAGATTACTGTAACACCCTCTAATTTGGAAAAGAGCAACTAAATAAAATTTTCGATATTACATCCAAGATAATAGAATTTCTCTCTAATAACTAATGCGGGAAATGCCTTAATTTAAAGTCTATGATTAACCTCAACAAGATATAACCCAAATTTCATTACAAATACTAAAACCACTTCGGGTGTTACTTAACCCAAGTACAAGTTGCTAAATCCCAAAGATGAATGTGGAAGACTTCACTAAACAAATCACTTATCGTGCACCATACTAGCACTCACCACTTCACAATGTAGCTAAAACTATTCCCAACCTGAACCTGTTGCACATGCCGACAAATAAAAAGGGTTAGGCTAACGCCTAGTGAGTTCAAGAGTTTTATCATGACTATATAATTTATAAAAACGAGAGAGATGCAATTTAAGTCATGAGTTCAAAAGACTTTACTTTAGATACAAATCACCCATTTTTCCGACTCACACAAATCCCGTGTTGAAAACTTTAATATAAAATGATCCTCTAAATGGACTCATCCCAAAACCCACTTGAAAAGTGAAATAGTATATGATTTCCAAAAACGGTTGAATTCATAAATAAATCGCTATTATTCAAAACATCTCAAACACGGATGAAGCATAACCCACAACTCATATAACATGGAAAACAATCCATATAAATATAACACGCCACCGAAAACATGGATAGCAACAAATACCCAAAGTAACACCTTTCGGTGACGGGGGAGGCCCGTTTACATCGCACGTGACGGAACACAAAAGTGGGTCACATAACCATGTAATAAAACAAACACGTGGACTATTCTCGTAAAATACTGAGCTCAATCACTCTAGAGCTATTGCCCGCGAGACTAGGGAACCCCCAACTTCAACCACTCCAGGTCTATACATTGGGTCACTCCAAGTCCACAAAACAAGCACATTTGGGATTACACCTTACTGCCCATGGGACGCTACCCGACCATATAGGTCCACACCTTACTTACCATGGAACCCGATGCCTATCCCGTGCCAAGCACATATGGAATTACACTTTACTGCCCATGAGACGACGTCCGACCATATAAGCCCACGTCTTACTTATCATGGAACCCGATGCCTATTCCGTGCTATAATAAGAGAAATTATCGTCTCATCATTGAACGTAAAACTCAAGAGCCTATGGATCCATAGCTAATAAGGTCTAAAATATTACACGACCCCAAACGAATAAACAAGTGCATTCAAAACACGCAATTCCCCAATAACGTAAACATGATCAAAACTCGACTTTGAGCTATCAAAACTGGACCATTGTCCCCAAGACTTAACAAAATCCAATACCGAGCCATAAACTCAACCGACTCAAAAGATAATTCATGAAAAGTCATAAAATGAGTTTAAACGTAGCAACACACACTTTTGCCAATAAATATTTCAAATCCATGAAAACCCGAACCAAACATTGGGTTAGGACAACCCTCTTTTCCAAGGAACTCACACCGTTGCATTTTCAAATCGTTCCATAACGTACTATATGCATATTTTCAACATTATACTAAAATGCATTTTCGTGTCAAGTAGTCTCCATATATAAGACAACTCCTCAAAACATTTTCGTTTATGATTTATCTATCAAGTTTCCCACAAATCCCAAATATGGGTACTTTACAATATTTACCAAGCTAAATACTTCAAAAGTCAAAATCCACCAAATAACTCAACCATTGATAATTTTCATGTAAAACACATAAATACTTGGAAAATAACATTTTTGGCATGTACAAAGTTTTCACAAAGCAACTTGAACTCACCTTGCTAGATTTAGGCTAAATCTAGATTTTCTCCAAACGTAAGCTTCTTTGAGACACCTGAATCCTCAAGCCAAATCTTCCAAAAACCTAGATCCATAAGTTTCCAACCATAAGTATTCACATCCAACCATAGAAATCATTCCCCAAACATTTAGAATCGTTTTCCCCAAAATAAAACATCCAAAACCACCAAAATATCAAACCCTAATTTCTTAGATGAGGACAAGAGAATGTTACCTTTACCACAACTTGAATCCACCAACAAAACATCTATGAGATTACTAAAATAAAGGTTTGGGAGAGAAGATGAGCTCTCAAATGGATATTTGAAGAAAACTCCAAGTTAGCTCAACCATGGTGAAAAATGATGAAGAAGATGAAGATCTTGAAGTCTTGGAACCTTAGAAGCTTGGTTCATCAACCCACTTTGGTATTCTTGAAGAAAGGAGATGGAAGAGAGAAAATGGGGGAGTTAGGGTTTTGGGGGAAGTGTAATACCCCGGGTAAGTTCGTTATTTAAACCCTCTTATCGTTAAATTGAATAAGTTTATAATAAAATATTTAGGGAAAAAAAATTGGTTAAATTGTAAGTTAAGTGTGTTTAGGCTATTATTGATTAGTGTAAGGGCTAAAAGGGTAAATGTGGATAGATATTATCCTTAGAATATTCAGATAATCTGAATTACTCAGCAAAAATATCAAAGGGTGTGTATGTGTTTTGGGAGCAAAAAGGAGAAGAAAAAGAAGAAGGCTAGGTTAAGACATCAATTGGGTATTTGGAAGTGAAATTAAGGTATGTGTCTTTACAAATTATGTTTATAACTGCTATTAGATTGTTTCTGTCGGTTTAGAATCAGCAAAATCGATCTGGTGTAAACCTCAGCCGAATTCTGGGTAGAAATTAGGATGAACATCAGAGGTATCCGGACAAGTTGAATGTGTCCGGGTAGCTTTGTTGAAGGTGTCCGGGTAGTCCTTTGATGGTATCCGGGTAGTTCTTTGTTGGAGTCCGGACGAATCTTTTATCCGGGTAAGTTCCTTTTTCCTATGATTTCCGGATAGAATTGGATACCGGATGGTATCCGGATTACCTTGGTGTCCGGATGACGTCCGGATTATATAGGTTGTCCGGAAAAGTCATGTTGTCCGGGTAACTGGTGGTATCCGGATACTTCAGCTGTTTGGTTATTTTTAACTAGTTTTTGAATGAGGACTGAATAAGGTTTTCTGAAAATTTTCTAGGGGCGCTGCCCCCAGACCCCGCAAGGGCGTTGCCCCTTGACCCCATCCGCTAGCCGGGTGACGGAACCCCCGTGTTAAGTCGCCGTAGGGGAACATTTGAGGATTTGAGTTCTTTAGAGTTCTTAGCCTTAGTAAGACTTATGTGTTTTATGTGGTAAAGAGATATCTGTATCTATGTGTTACAGATCCGGTGAATTCTGGGTAAAGGACTGAACCTGTTTAGAAGGCTTGGAAACGTGTTGATAAGCAATAAGGTGAGTTTTACTTTAAAAGTATTTTCAACTGGAATACATACGTATAGTTTGGGAATGTGATAATTGGTGATGATGTGTTTATATGTGAATTATAATATATTGAGGTATTATGTTTACATGAGTATTATAATGTGTTATAATATGTTGGTCGGGCTTAGGACCGGTGTGTTTGGCTATAGAATCTGTATATCGTTGTTTGGCTGTAGATGTTGTACAACGTTGTATTTTATTAGTTGGCTTGCTACCACTAATATGGCCAGGAAGAAATGAGAAGGAAAGGTATATGATGTGTGAGTTTAAATTGGATATATGTAACTATGTGGCGTGATTTATATGATTGAAGTTTGTATAAATGGTTTTTAAACTAACAGGGGTTTCTCACTTAGACCAACAGGTCTAACCCTCATTTTGTTTTAAAAATATGTATTCCAGGTGGCGGATCAAGTAAGGGCAAGTAAGTAGAGTATGAGAAGGATGGCTAGTAAGGAAGACTATAAGACGAAGCTTTTGACTTATTTAGTAGTTGTAATGGAATGTTAAATGTTATGGATGCAAATAGCACAAGGATTGTATTTCAAATGTTGTTCTTTCTATTTGTAAAAGACTACTGGACCGTACATGTAAAGTGAAGTTTGTTGTTATATCTATTTGTGTTAATGTGGGTGATATGTCGTGTATATGGGATAAGGGTTGTTACAGGAAGGAAAATCGAATAAGGAGGGGGAAGATCAGATCTGGTTTGGTTTATAAAGGATAAGGGAGAGAAGAGGGAAAATTGGAAAGTAAAAGCATAAAAATTCGTCAGACCACACGCGGACGTCCGGATGGAGACATACGCAGACGTCCGACACTAACCCAACTGGAAACCCAAAGTCCCTGTTGCTTCCGCGGAAATCATGCGGACTTCCGCCTGCACACGGACGTCCGGCTCATGCCCTAAGCGGACGTCCGCAATCATCACTTTGTTATTTTTACTGAAAATTCGGGGTGTTACAATTACTCTGTATATATAGACTGGGTAGATTTTGTTTGTAATTTTTTTCGTAAGTGGAATAAATATGGTTTTAATTGGGAGGGACAGGTTTGGATTTTTTTGGCTTTTTGCATACAACTTCCCTAAAAGCTTTTTGAATAAGTTATTTTTTATATCATTAAGTCACTACCAAACAGTCATGTATAGTTACCAAAATAAACTAAATCCTATTAAGTTCATTAAGATGCTATTAAACAGACTCTTAATCTAACTTATATTATAATAAGTATAATATAAAGTTGATAGCTTGTTACGAACTTCATTTCATTGTGTTGTTGGCTTGTTGCGATGGACGATGCAGTTGAGAATAGAAAAGTATAAAAAGTCCAAGACGAAAGTGTCGTCCAAGTAAGCCCCCGTACTCGGGCCCATGCCAAAAAAGCATAACCATGCCCTTTTTTCAAGGCTCGAGTAAAGCCCCGTCACAAAAGCGAACAAGGAATACGTGCAAGTTCTAGTGGAGGAGATAACGGAAAATCTTTTTTTTAAATAACTATGTAGCATATAACACAAATGAAATAAATGAGATAATTCAAATTTAGATGAATTGTGTATGTAAAGATTTACTACTTTTTTTTGCGTATGAATGAAAATCTACATAGAGAGTTTAATATTATGCAATTATAGGGAAGCATCAAACACAATTATCCATCATGGTCGTCATGGTACGAGATTTACTAAGGGTGTGTTTGGTACGCAGACAAGAAAGATAGAACAGGACAAGACGGAACAAGACAGAACAAAACAGTTGTTCAGCGTTTGGTAGACAGAACTGGACAGAACAGAACAGATAAACATTAGATAAAATACAATAAATAAAATTTAAAGAACGAGTAAAACATAAAATAGACCGTGTATTTGATGTTTTAGAATAGAATTAGATTTTATTTTGAGGTTATATTGGTAAAACATAAGTCTGTTCCACTTTGTTCAATGGGGTAGGGGTGGAACAGTCCTGTTCCACTTTGTTCCAGTCTGTTCCACATAAAAGTCCTGCCAAACATGAGACAGTGATCTCTGTTCTGTTCTGTTCTGTACTGTCCAGTGTACCAAACGCACCCTAACGGTCCAAACTAGTATCGTAATTAAGATATAATGATAGTAACCAACTTCAATTAATATGACCGAATTAAGAAAAAATGTTAAATCGATAGAGTTAGAAAATCATTTTTTTTTTATCAATGCCCGTTAAATCTCTAGATAACTTGGTCTGGTTTTTTTCTTGCAAAAATCAAGTTGGGAAACCCAAATCTAGACCCGAAAAGTAACCTTGTGCATCTCTTTACCATGAAACTTGCGTTCTAGTAACTTGAATGGTTTCATTTAGTGGTAAATCTATAACAACCATAAAATTGAAGAAAAACTATTTTAAAGAATGTTAGACATATTACATGAGTTTGAAGAAAAAATAATGTCATGTTAAACAATGACTAACTCATATGCTTGAAAAATTAAATAAAATAAGTTTGTTAATGAATTTTAAAAGACATATATATATATGTTAGGTTATGACGTCATGCGGTTCCAAAATAAATAAACCTACAAACTATATATGAAAACAGTACAAAATTGTGACAAATATCAATAAATGGAATATGTAAAGGGGTACGGTCGTGCCAACTTTGAAAAAAGTTTTTTTTTACGTCCTGAAAATGTCATTGCGAACATCCACAAAAGCATCATTATTGACATCTCCCCACCTTCATTTTCCACAGTTTTAATCGTTGGTTGTTTCGTATCACTTCTTTCAACAATATTTTTATTCGGATATTGTTTTATATGGGTGAGCATAATCGGGTACCCGGCTAAATTTTATGGAGCCGGAACCGGCGGTTCCTAAAATGAAGGAACCGGAACCGCTTAGATCGGTTCTCTATATTTTGGAACCATTTTTAGAACTGGCGGTTCCGCTTCCGGTTCCGAGTACCCGCTATCAATTTTTTTAAAATTTATTTTTAACATTTCATACAAAAAAATTAATTTTAAATTTATTGCAAACTAAAAAGTACCAACTCAAATAAATAAGCAAAACAAATGGTGAAAAACAATCAGATAAAAACTAATTATTACATAAATAAATTAGAAACTCCGGCGTATTGAGTTTTGACATAAACAAAACGACTTACCTAATACATAACGTATTTCCGTTAAGACCTAACAAATAAAATATTTGGATCAAAACGAATAAAAACCTAACAAAACCAATAACACATCATTAAATATTTAAATATAATAAATATATAAATAATTTTTATTAAAAACAAGCGGGTACCCGGTCCCGGAACCGGTCCCAGCAGATACCCAACATGTAACGGTTCCAAAAAAATGAGAACCGGAACCAGTCCTAATCGGTTCCGTATTTTAGGAACCGGAACCGGAACCAATCACATCGGTTTCGGTTCCGAAACCGACAGTTGCGGAGCGGTTCCGGTTTCAAAGACGGGTACCCATTTCGAATGTTCACCCCTATTAATGTTTTATATTGATTTGTATAAAAGAAGTAATAAAAAGCTTCCATGGGGACCTTAGAAATAAAAAACTAGAGGGTACTAAATTACAAAAACCCAATCCCAGGGACTTTTCTGCAATAAAATCCGAAGAAAAATATACCGGTTCCTCCAAATTCCAAAATCCCGATGAACAAACAGCCCGAGGTATCAATTCAACGCAGACAGAAAACCACCCCAAACCTTTAGGTTTTCAGGTTCTTGAATTTGTCTCACACTGCTCGAATTTCAAGTATATATACGAAGTTTCTTGAAAAGTTGTCTCAGTATTGAGAAATTTCTTTGTGGTATCGTGTTTTTCGTCGACTGGTTTTGGTTTTTGCAGTGAAATCTTAGCATTTCGATGGAGGATTCACAGGAAGTTTGCGATCCCGTTGAAAGGGATAACAGTACGTGTTCGACATCTGCAAGTTCCGGTTACCGGTTATTTGATCGACAGACCACAATTCACCAGTTAATGGGCGGCGGAAAGGGTACAATTCGTTTTGCTTCAAAACCTATTATTATAATAAGAAGTAAACCTTCACGCAAAATTGTTAGTAATTTCTAATTATATATTCGATGAACTTATGAAATTGTTCTCTGAAACATTTACAGAATTCATATCAATTTTAAAGTTAGAAACTGGAATTGGAAGAATGATTCATTCTCATTGCAATTGTGTCTTGAAAGTTGTATTGGGGGATTGTTATGTTATATCTTGTGTGTGTTCACGTGTGAGATAGATGTAAAACTCTTTTAGTTTATGTCGGCATAGTTAATTTCTATATAGTTGGAGAATGTAGTCAATTTCTTATTGAAACCCTTTAGGTTTAGCTTGCTTTCGTGTATGTAGAGTAGAGTTATTTGACAGTCAGTGGATAATATACTCATCTATGGAGTATCGAATATAGTGTATTAAAATCCGATTTGGGGATTCCTTATCATTGTTTGATTGACCTTTATTTGACATTAGGGACATGTTTCAGTAAAACTATGATTTTGACTTTCATTACCTCAGATGTTGTGCTTATATTTTGTTTTCTTGATTCTCAGCGGCTGATGTTCTGTTATGGAAGAGACAACGTATTTCATGGGGAATCATCATTGTTGCAACTGTTGCATGGCTAATAATTGAGCGATCAGGATTATCATTCTTAACAATTTGTTCCGATGTTCTGCTGTTCTTGATTGCACTGCGGTTTCTACATGCCAATTATGCTTCTTTAAGGGATAAGTATGCATGCTTTTACCTTTATAAATTGTAACATTTGGGCTTATTACGTGATGTCCTTTGCTTACTCTAGCTGTTTTAAATTGCACAGACAAATTCAGACATTACCTGAACTGGTCTTATCAGAGGAGATGGTCAATTATGCTGCTGCATCTTTTCGCATCAAAGTAAATTATTTGTTACTTATGGCGCATGATATCACCCTTGGCAAAGACTTCAGGCTCTTTTTCATGGTTTGTGATCACCAACTCTATAAGAGACTTGTTAGGCTTTATTTAATATTTAGTGCACTGACACTTAAGGAAACATTTCTTTCTAATGTCAATCAGGTTGTAGCGCAGTGGTTGATCGCCCTGGGTGATGTGGTGGAATATCCCATCTACCCAGGGTTCGATCCCAGGCGTCCTCAACATTGATAAGACATCTTTAAGTTTCAAAATTGCCAAGGATTAGTCCGGGCTATGCCTGGGATACCCTTTCCAAAAAAAAACATTTCTTTCTAACGTGTATCTTTACTTTTTAATGTCACAAACATTAGCAATATTTGGTTGTATTACTTCAGAGACCCTTGCTTGCAATTGAGGCCAACCAAATGTTATTGTGATTTGATGTTTTGTTCATTAATGAAAGAGAATATGACCACTTCCTTTTGATAAAACCTGCAGGTAGTGGGCTTTCTGTGGTTCTTATCTGTCCTTGGGAGTTTAATCTCTTTCTTCACACTTGCCTATATAGGTATGAACATCACCTGTTTATTCTATAATATATATATATATATATATATATAGAGAGAGAGAGAGGTGGGTTCATACGAGAACACTAACTATTCAAGAAAACAAGAAAACAGCCGCTATGTACAAAATCATATATGATTACACGATTTTTCCTGCCACTTTAAGTCGCGGCCAAAGTCGCGCATGTCCAGTTTTTGCAGTTAATGTAAAATCACATGTGATTTTGCACATGATTTGATGTTTTCTTGTTTTCTTAAATAGTTAGCGTTCTTGTTTGAACCTTCCTCTCTCTCTCTCTCTATATATATATATATATGTATGTGTTTTTTTGTTTGTTTCTGCTAGCATTAACCTCCTACAGGTGTTGGAACCTTAATCAGTACCTGGTATTCTGACTATACACACCTCTACTACCTCACAGACCTAAGGAGCTGTTTGCTTACCTCTTAATAATTTCATTAAGAGGCAACCTCTGAATCACTAAGAGGTGAATCTTGTTTGGCAAAAAAAAAGCCTGCCTCTTAATGGTTCTAAAACCCTCTAAATGATTTTGTATCTTGGGCCTCCCTTAACCATTCAGTGCCCTAATTTCATTATGAACAATCACCAAACAACCATATTTCATTTTGGACTATATCATAAGAGCCTCTTAATCACTCTGACCACTTAATCATCCTGCACCAAACCATTCAGCAACTGCCAAACAGCAGAGCAGTTGGAAAAATGACACTAATCTTGTTGCATGCTCAATTATTTTTAATCCTGTATAATGGAAGGATAAATACAATCTTACAAGTTTGAGATAAGGGAAGACTATTAATTTTTACTACTAAGAGCAAAGATTCAAGGGTTTCTATATAGGATGAATGTGTTAAGAAAATGGAAAGCTACCGAGCATCAGGCATGGAGCTATAATAATGCATGAGAAACATGTGATTTTCATGCACATTACCACATGGTAGATCTATCTTAAGTTTATCCTTTTGTCACTCCCATGGTGGGCAGACTATATCTATGGTTAGTAAGCCTTGTTGGTGGTTATGCATGTTAGGTAATCTTTTCTTTTCATTGACACCATGATGGGCCAGAATATTGAGAATATAAGCGGCCTGTGTTAGCATGAGAAGTATCACGGACAATGAAGAGGTTGGGAAGGTTTGAGCACCTGTGAAGATCTTTATCAAGTATGGTGGTTTAGACTTTAGCAAGAATCATTGTTTTGAACACAAATTTGTATTGTAGAAGCAGCAAACATGTAGGCTATTCAGGGAGAGATAAGAAGTTAGCATCTTGATGAAGTCATAAACCATCTGTCCTAAAACAACACCAAAAAGCTCGAAGGGGTTCAGGGGAAAACCTCAAAAAAATGGAAAACTGAGGAACACTCGGGTAGCCCCTCATTTGGAAGGTATGCACTTGTGCATAAAAGTAAATTAAGTTGTTTTTTGGTTTTTATGCACGTGTGCATGTTACAAATTAGTTGTATGCACAAGTGCATATCATCCGGATGAAGGGCTACCAGGATGTTCCTCAGTTTTTCATTTTTTTGAGGTTTTCGCCTGACCCCCCCCCCCTCTCTCTATATATATATCCAGTTTGCTTCTGGATAACTCCACTGTCTTTTTGTTGTTGTCCAGCTGCTGCACCATTGACTTAGAAGAAGGGGACACAATATCTTAAAATTTAAATAACGTGTGACGTACTTGAAATGATAGGATATCAACCGACAATTGGACTATATTCTTGAATAGTAATGCTATATTCTACAAATCCTCGCAAAAATTTCTACATATGCAAAAGTCAACGTCATTTACTCGTGTCCATTAGGTGGATATAACATTACTCTTAAAAACTGAAGGAGTAGTATATTTTGTTGTGGAGTTGAATATATGCTTTCTTTTTTCTAAGTTAATTCTGCTTTCATCAGCATTAGCATTAAGTTCGGTACCCTTGGCTTCTTGCTGGTTGTGGGTATTATTGTTTTATCAAGACCAGTTATCATATATATACATTCCTGATAGGCTGATCCCTTTACATTATATCGTAATGCATCCATCAATTATGCCATACTTTTTTTTTACCCCACTCATCTTATGAACTGTTCTGTTTTTGTAGAAACACTAGTACTGAAATTTAAGGTGAGTACAGTTGTAAATACCGAATACCTCTTCTTTAGCACCAAAGTAATTTTGTGGAACTTGTATAAAGTTTATTTATACTCGAGCTCTTTGTTTAACTGGGATGCTGTAGTGTTGACTTTTGGACAATTGATAGGGTAAACTGCATGAAAATGCAATGTATTTTTGTATGATTTCTATTTTGCATAACGTACTTTCAAAACCTTCATTTTGGTATCCCCGATGTGATATCTCAAACATTTATTAGGGGTTGTTTGGTTCATGGATTTTGAAGGAATTGGAATGGATGATTCCTCTGACCAAATTCCTAATCCTATGTTTGGTTGACATAATGAAAATGATGGAATCCTTTGAATTCCATTGAATTCCACAAATTAAGGAATTCATCATTCCTTGGCTTAAGTGACGGAATTGAATTCCTACCAATCAAACGCATGGTCAAATTCCATCAAAATTCATTCCAATTCCCTTAAAGTCAAATTCCTTCGATGGATTCCAATTCCATCAACCTGTTTTGCCTCGGCAATGGTGTAATTCCTAACGTATTTTGGGTTTCAAATAATGATGTCAGGAACGATCCTGTGTGTGACACTACCTGCATTGTACAATAGATACGAAGAGAAAGTTGATGGTTGTGCTGGTACCATCCATCGTAGCTTTTCAAGACATTACAAGATTGTGGACGAGAACGTTATGAGCAGACTCCCGCGGAATATCCCCAAAGACAAAGTCATGTAACCATACTCATACTCATACTCATACTCTCGTCTCAAATACGTTTTGTTGTACATTCGTTCACAGATCCTTGCTTTTTCCTCAATTGGTTGAAGCATTGACCTTCATCGTTGTTTATTAAATTCATTTGGTCTTTAACAACTTTAGAAGATCGGCTTTATTTGGTAACTTGGCCTTCATTTGAAGCTTAACACGCTGGTCGCTGACTCGTGTGAAACATAAAACGAGTTTGAGCTGGGTTTCAAAAAGATTGTTTTTTTAACATGATAGTTTTGAAGTATATATTTGTATATGCCAAAACGAAACACAAAATTCTCATTTTTGGTGAGGTTTGAACCCTTGACTTCCAGAGAGGTTACTCTTGACTACCAGAGAGGTTGGGCCATGTCAGTAACCTGGGGTACTACTGGGTTAATGACCTTTTGGTTTTATCATTGTAGTTCAGGATTTGTCTTTATGTGTTGGTTTTCTTGGTTATAATTTTTATAAGCGTGTAACGTGTTGGGTACTTTTAATTCATGTCTAACTGTAAATACGAGTTTGAAGTTGAAGCTCGATTTTGTTATTTCAAGTAGGTTCGGTCGGTTTGAGTTGGCTTATTCTGGGTAGGGGCATACTTAAATCCAAGCTGGTTATGTATGTGATGGGGTGCATAAAGTTACAAACCAAACCTCAACTCACATTGAGTTGGACTCGAAACCAATCGGTTTTCTGATTTAACGATTGTTTGTTGCTCAGAGAGAGGTGCATTAGGCTGCCAAGACGACCAACGACTGTATTGAACTCTTCGTACATGTGGGTCGATGACCGAAACTTAGGGGTGTGCAAAACCCGACTAGTCCGAAATCTAAACCCGAACAAAAAATAAGGTGCTTGTGCAAACCCCAAATGCCCCGAAACCCGACTTTTAGGGGTATATTTGGGTTTTGGTTGGGTTTGATCATTGGTCACCCGACCCTTCGAAACCCAAAATAATATATATATATATATATAGAGAGAGGGATATTCTTTTGTAATTTTTTTTTCGTGTAAACTTTTGTAAATTTTGGATTTCACAGGTTTTCTTGATGAAATTGTTTCATGAAATTGTTTTATTTTGATGAAAACTGTTTCATATCATTCATTTCTAGATGAAATTGTTTCATATATTTGTGTGTTTTGTGTAAAAACGAAAAAGTTTCATTAAAACTGAGAAAACATATGAAACAGATTCATAGGAAATGAAAAAAATATATGAAACTACATAAAAAAAACACAAATATATGAAACAATTTCATCAAGAAATGAATGATATGAAACGATTTTATTAAAATAAACAATTTCATGAAACAAGTTCATCAAGAAAACCTATGAAATCCAAAGTTTACACGATTTTTTTTTACAAAATAAGAGGACACATAGGGTCCCCTTCTTTTGCTAACAACTCCATTAGTCCTAACCATCTTAACCAACCACAACCGTAGATGCATTAGATCAATGATTAAGATTAAAATTAATTTTCATTTTCTATTTAATGTGTCTCACGCCCTTTATTACCTTGTGCATAGGTGAATAAGGGTAAATTGGTCAAAACCCCTAAATGATAAGCATGGAAAGAGCATCTATCCACCTTAACGGGTTGCACAATTTAAGTAACCCCATTTTCTAACCCATTTGACGAAGGAGCGGTCTACACGCCTTCTTCCTCACATCAAACAATTTATGTACTGAGAAAACCTAGCTAGCTCTTATTTTTTTTGTCTTTTTGGGGTAACCTTGATGCAAGTGGTAAAGTCACATGCCACATATGCACAGCTTAATAATGAAGATCGTGTATTAAGCTCAGTGTTTTAATCGGTCATAATCAAAACTTATGCACAATTACATATATGCACATCTTAAATAATGAAAGTCGTGTATTAAGCTCAGTGTTTTAATCAGTTATAATAAAAAATAAAAGAACTGGAAAAAACCGTCTTAATCAATAAAAATATCCTGCGACATCCACTTTGATATTAATAAAATATTTTGAAAAGTATAAACAGTAAAATAATTAAAAGAAAATCAATTAAATAAAACTACCATGTTTATCTAGAGAAATTTAAGGAAAGTTACGTAACACCCAGATTTTTTAGGTAAGTATAACTTCAAGTTTTATAGATAATTTCACCTTAGATTGGTGTTTTGGAAGTAGTAGGAGTGTTGGTTGGGTTGAATATCGCTTTTAGAAAATAATCAATTTTGGTCAGGAAATGAACTGCTCGCGCCCGCACCACCATTTGCTCGCGCCCGCGAGCATATGCCCAAAATATGGCAGCAGTTATGCTCACGCCCGCACAGCTAAATGCTCGCGACCGCGAGCACCTCTGCAGCCCCTTTTAAATCCGAAATTTCCTCACTTTTCTTCATTTGTTTCTTCACCAACCTTTCTCCTCTCTCTTCCAAATCGCTCCAAACCCATCTATTTCACCAAATAAAAATCTTCAAGTGCATTTAGAAGATTGAGAGCTAGATATTCAAGCCTTGTGGGTGGAAGCTCGACAACTTCATCATCTCCTCACCATTGTTGACCAATTTTGGGGTTTTCTTATAAACCCACTTGTAAGTTCATCTTCCCTCTTTCTAAACTTTCATGAGTTAAAAAATGCTCCATTGATGACTTCCTAGTGGTTATATTTCTCAAATTTCGGTTTGGATGATTTTGAGAAAAGTTAGGTCAAACTAGGGTTTTGGTCAAAATGGAGATTTTGATATAAGATGTTTGGGGAATGGTTTTAAAGTGGTTGAATATGAATATTCATGGTTGAAAACTTGTGGATCTAGGTTTATAGAAGATTTGGCTTGAGGATTCGGGTTTCTCAAAGGGGCTTACGTTTGGTGATAAAACCTAAATTTAGCCTAAATCTAGCAAGGTGAGTTCAAGTTGATTTGTGAAAACTTTGTACATGCCAAAAATGTTATTTTCCAAGTATTTGTGTGTTTTACTTGAAATTATCAACTGTTAAGTTATTTGATGGGTTTAACCCCTTTTGAAGTGTTTAACTTCACAAATGTTGTAAAATACCCATATTTGGGATTTTTGGATATTTTGATGTGTAGAAATCATAAATATGTCCTTAAATGATTTATTGCTCAAATGGAGTTTATTCAGTGGTTTAATCATGTTGGTGTAATTGATTTTATAAACTATTTGGGAAAATGCACATTTTAGTGTCATGAGTCATTTTGAGAATTTTAAGGGTATGAGTTCATTTTGGGAAAACCTTTATCCTAACCCGTGACGAGTTTTGGGTTAATGATGATTTTGTGGTATATGTATACTTAAGCGATGTTTAAATGCATTTTATGTTATGAGGTCCGTTATTTATGAGTCTAATGAGTTTTGAGCATTTTGCTCGGTTTTGACTTTGAGGGAGTCTTGGGGACATTTTGTCCGAGTTTGATGGCTCAATATAGAGTCTTATTTATGGTTTGCATTTATTGCAACTTGATGCATTTTATTGATATTTACATGCTCGGGTGCTTTAGTCATTTCGGGATGGGCATGTTATTGTAGACTGTGTTGCATTGGATCCATAGACACGTAAGTCAGTTTTTAATTGATGGTCTATCTCCTTGTGCACGAGGAGTGGACTATTGGAACGCATGGTTTTATGCGGTAGGCCGTTCGGGGCCACTAGCGAGTAGGCAATGGGGGACATTAGAGTCCTTGAGGTGTAACTCGTCTAGACTGGATAGGCAATGTGGTCCCATAAGTCCTTGAGGTGTAACTCGACGGAGTAGGCAATAAAGGCATGAGAAAGGTTTGAGGTTGTGATGTCTTTATAGCATGAGAACTAAGACTGGGACTTGAGGTGTAATCCAGTAACATCATAAGTGACCTAACTTTGTGTGCCCGTCACTTTCGATGGAATCGAGTCTCCCCCGTCACCGGAAGGTGTTGTTTTTGGGTATATGCTTTTATCCATATTTTCGGTGACACATTTTATTTATATGAAAGGTTTTCATGGTTTATTAGCGGAGTTCTATGCCTCATTGTTAGTCCCAGATGGCTATAACAAGTATTGTAGAAGGGGGGGTTGAATACAATACTCAAAATTTTCACAATTTTAATTCTTTTATTGAAAATCTTTCAACAAGAATTACACATAGAAAACTTAAGACTGTTGCGGAAAAGAACAGATAAACTATTCTAACAATCTTACACAAAGTATACAACAAAATAACTAAGAACACTTAGAACAAAGCTATAAAGTTTTTCAAGCAAACTGGAAATTCTTGCACTTAGAGAATTCTTCCAGTTTGCGTAGAATATCAAGAGCTCACAGTAATCTTCAAAGTCTCTCAAGATGTCTGTATTTCAGTATGGAGAGCTCTTCCTTTTATAGTGACAAGGAGTGTGCAAGCATTGAATGCTTGAGACACTTGTCATCTTCACACTTGCTGAGGATGTTGACTTCTGGAAAGTTGTGAAGTCCTTGTCACCTTTTACTAGGTGCAGACAGAGTAGCTTGAGCAGATAACAGGGACCTTAGCTGAAAATGGATAATAAGACAGAAGGTCACTTTATCCATGTAGAAAATATCTTCTCAATTTGTCTTCTTATGTCTCTCAGTTTTGTCTTCTTTTGCTTCTCAAAATCTCTTTCAACAAATGCACCACCGAAGAAAGGTTGTAAGATTTCTTCCAAGACAAAATGAATTTGCTTCTCATTTTGTCTTATTATGTCTCTCACTTTTGTCTCCTTTTGCTTCTCAGATTTTCTTTCAAGAAGAGCACCACCGATGGAAACTTGGGATATGTGACACATCTTTGGAGAAAACATCTTTGAAGCTTCTTTGAGGTCCCACCGAAATGTCATTTGGGATATGTGACACATCTTTGAGATATGTGACATCATCTTTGAGATATATGACATCATCTTTGGGAAAAGCTTCTTTGAGACTTGGCCGAAATAGAGAGAAGTTTCGGTGGAGATACCACCGAAATTGTGAGAACAATTTCGGTGAACAATGACTTGTATGTTTGAGAAAAGATCTTTCACTTCCACAATGAGAGAATCTTTAATCTTGACTTTGGTTGATCTTTGACTTCACCAAACATTTGATATCTTGTACAAGCCATTACAAAGAACCATGCATCCAAAATTTCTCTAAGTATAAAATGTTTTTCAAAGTATAAAAGGAGATCATGAGGTCATCTTCAAATCTTGATGACCCAACAATCTCCCCCTATTTGATGATGACATCCATACTTAGAAAAACATGAGTAAGACAGTGAATAATGCAAGTTGACCCTTCTTTACTCTTTTGGGTTCTTTTTCACACAGTCCATTTTTTTTTTTTTTGTGTGTGTATGTATATATGATATTTACATATAAGAAAAAAAAAAGGTATAGCTGTACAAATAATCGAAAGGAAAAGGAAAGAAGTATAAACAGTATAAACAGAATGAATATTACTTGCATTTTTGGAGGGGCGAGTTGAAACTTGTGTCTGGCTTGAGGATTCTTCATTTTGATCAGCAGCCTTAGGATACTTCTGCCCAACTGTTGCATCTTGGCATCTTTTCATGTTTAGCATCAGCATCCTTTGTCTTTGTTTTGCTCCCCCTCAGTTAGATCAGACGGTCTTTGTGTTTCTCCCCCTCAGTTAGATCCGCCCGGACTGAAGTGCTCCCCCTTGACCGGTCCGTCGATTTCCTCATTTTTTCAAGTTGGTCGCTGTATATGAGTACTGAGGGTTTATGTTGCTCCCCCTCAGATGAATTCTCCCCCTCAACGGCCGACGTAGGAAAAACACCAAGAGAAAATGAAAAGATCGGCCAGAACCAAGACCAGTTTTTTTTTTTTTTTTTTTACCTTTCCACCGAAAATTGAGCAAAATCCACCGAAAATAGGCTATTTTCGGTGGAAAATCGGTAGGATTTTTTTTTTTTTTTTTTTACCTTTCCACCGAAAATTGAGGAGAATCCACCGAAAATAGGCTATTTTCGGTGGAAAATCGGTAGGTTTTTTTTTTTTTTTTTTTACTACCTTTCCACCGAAAATTGAGGAGAATCCACCGAAAATAGGCTATTTTCGGTGGGATTTTCGGTGGAAAATCGGTAGGGTTTTTTTTTTTTTTTTTTTTTTTTTTTTTTTTAACTTTCCACCGAAAATTGAGCAAAATCCACCGAAAATTGGCTATTTTCGGTAGGATTTTCGGTGGAAAATCGGTAGGATATTTTTTTTTTTTTTTTTTTTTTTTTGCTTTTCCACCGAAAATGAAGGAGAGTCCACCGAAAATTGGCTATTTTCGGTAGGATTTTCGGTGGAAAATCAGTAGTAAAACTTCTAAGACATTATGGAGAAAATCTTCAAAGTGAAGAAAAGATTGGAATTTCATCTTCCAATTTGATGACCCAAAAAGATTGAGTTTGAGGATTTGGGGTGACATCTGTAGAAGAGTTTGTAGTGGGTGGATTGGTGGAGGGATTTGAGGTGGTGGATCGGTGGAGAGATTTGAGGTGGTGGATCGGTGGAGATTCGGTGTGGAATCGGTGTGGGTCGGTGTAGACTCGGTGGTGGATCGGTGTGAGGATTCCACCGAGGAGTTTGAAGGATTGTACCGAATTTAGAAGGGTTTCACCACCGAATTTGAAGAGTTCCACCGAATTTGAGGGGTACCACCGATCGAGGAGGCAAAACATATGATGGGAAGTAAAGTATGGTGGGATATGGTTTTGGTTTGGTGGTTAAGGAAAATTTCGGTGGTGAGGTTTAGAAAAGAAATGGAATTTTAAGAGATTGGAGATGGTGATGTCATGAGAATGACATCAACATGCTTATGATGTCATGAGAGTAAAGAATTCTAAGGTTTTGTCAACTTTCTCACTTGTTCACATAGATCCATCTGCCCAGCTCAAAATCTGCAATCACAAAGAATTTAATTTCCAGGTACCCATTTTGAAGGTGGGTCCTTTTGGGTTAGAAGAAAAAGAATGACAAGAATTTATATCACTCAGAATAATTCTTTATTTCACACAGTCTTTGGCAAAATGAGAAATATCACCACAGATATAGCATTTTCTATAAAGAGAGTTCCTTTTAGAAACTTGACATTTTTCCTAACTTTTGCTCAAAGATTTTGAAGAGATAACAAAGAATGGGGGTGCATCACATAGAATTCATATTTCAAAAATTGGGAGTACATAAATCCTTTCTTTTGAATTGGACATTTTGAAACTCACAGATTTAAGAAGAAAATCGGTATGAGAAGTCATAAAGTTATTTTTGGAAAAATTTTGGAGGATTTCCTTTTAAGACAGAAACAACACCCAGAGACTAGCCAAATAAAATTTCCAAAATTTATGTTTTCAGATGTGATGGCAGAAATTATGAACACATAGCAAAAGAGTTTGAAATAAGAGAATTCATAAAAGATAGATAAAACACATAGTATGTACCTGTGAAGAGTAGAAGAAGCACTTAGCTGATACAAGAGCAGTTGAGGAGTCATTCGCTTTCAGATGTGGGTTCATCTGCCAAATCATAAGATTTAGCAGGCAGACCCTTTCCTCTTCTGACAAGTCTTTCATTTCTTTCCTTTTCTCTCTTGTATTTCTCCTTGTATCTTTCAGCCCGGTCAAAATTTGCAGAAGAGGAAGATTGGCTGAAATTTTTGGAAAATCGGTGGGAAGCACTTCTAAGTCTTTCAAGGTTTCTACTTTTACACTCAGAAGCAAAATGACCCTTTTTACCACAGTTAAAACATTCCTCATTAGATTTATATAAAGGAGAGTGTTTGGAGAGAGAAGAGGATGAATTTCTATCGAACTTAGATTTTCCAGAAGAGAGATGAGATTTGGATTTAGAGTGCCCATCCAACATGGCCATTTCATCAGATAATTTATCAGCTGAAGTTTCCTCACATTCATCCTTAGCATCACTAAGATATGCTTCTGAATGATCATTGGGATCTTCTTGACTATTATGGTCAGAGTCAGATGGGTAGGTGATTTTTGGAAAACACTTAGTCTTTTTGGAAGAGTCACTCAGGAGAGCTAG
This sequence comes from Saussurea involucrata, assembly GCA_033807775.1. Taxonomy (NCBI): domain Eukaryota; kingdom Viridiplantae; phylum Streptophyta; class Magnoliopsida; order Asterales; family Asteraceae; genus Saussurea; species Saussurea involucrata. The sequence goes on along the minus strand of CM066322.1, from coordinate 9,616,072 downwards.
AGAAGAGTTCTTTATAAACTTTTGCAGTTTCGTCTGCTCATAGTTGAAAAGAGTACCATAAAGAACAGTAAGAGGCATATGATCAAGATCCTTGGTTGTCTTTATACAAGTACAGATATTTTCCCAAAAATCGGGAAGACAGTCCATAAATTTGCACAGGACTTCCTCATTGTCATACACTCTACCTAACAGCTTTAAGTCATTAAGAAGACTGTTAAAGCGATTATAGTAGTTGGAGAGAGATTCTCCTTTCTCATAAGAAAAGAGTTCATATTTTCTAACAAAACCAATTTTTCTGCTCTTTTTAACTTCATTTGTACCTTCGTACAAAACACACAGAGTGGACCACATCTCTTTGGCAGTAGAGAGATTTACCAGAGAGTGGTACACTTCATCAGGAAGAGAGAGAGCAATGATAGTTCTAACTTTAGAATCAAGAGACACAAGTCGTTTTTCCTCATCAGTATATTTCTTAGGATTTTTAAGAATGTAACGACCAGTAGCAGCAGATTTTTCTTCATCAGACGAATCATTAGAATCATCTTTTTCCATGGTTTCTTTACCCGGCCTCTGCGTTTCATAGCGAGCCCAAACTCTGGGGATAAAGGGTCCCTCTTGGAGAATGGTTGGATATCTAGTATCCACTCCTTCCATGAACAGCATCATGCGGCTTTTCCACAAAGAGAAGTTGTTAGCATTGAACTTAGGAGGTTTTGAAATGGAGCCATTTTCAGAAAAGTTATTTTGAAAAGAGTTTTCAATAGTTGAAGAAGAGGAGGCAGCCATCGCAGATCAAGTTTATGGGATTAAACTTTCTGCTCTGATACCACTTGTTAGTCCCAGATGCCTATAACAAGTATTGTAGAAGGGGGGGTTGAATACAATACTCAAAATTTTCACAATTTTAATTCTTTTATTGAAAATCTTTCAACAAGAATTACACATAGAAAACTTAAGACTGTTGCGGAAAAGAACAGATAAACTATTCTAACAATCTTACACAAAGTATACAACAAAATAACTAAGAACACTTAGAACAAAGCTATAAAGTTTTTCAAGCAAACTGGAAATTCTTGCACTTAGAGAATTCTTCCAGTTTGCGTAGAATATCAAGAGCTCACAGTAATCTTCAAAGTCTCTCAAGATGTCTGTATTTCAGTATGGAGAGCTCTTCCTTTTATAGTGACAAGGAGTGTGCAAGCATTGAATGCTTGAGACACTTGTCATCTTCACACTTGCTGAGGATGTTGACTTCTGGAAAGTTGTGAAGTCCTTGTCACCTTTTACTAGGTGCAGACAGAGTAGCTTGAGCAGATAACAGGGACCTTAGCTGAAAATGGATAATAAGACAGAAGGTCACTTTATCCATGTAGAAAATATCTTCTCAATTTGTCTTCTTATGTCTCTCAGTTTTGTCTTCTTTTGCTTCTCAAAATCTCTTTCAACAAATGCACCACCGAAGAAAGGTTGTAAGATTTCTTCCAAGACAAAATGAATTTGCTTCTCATTTTGTCTTATTATGTCTCTCACTTTTGTCTCCTTTTGCTTCTCAGATTTTCTTTCAAGAAGAGCACCACCGATGGAAACTTGGGATATGTGACACATCTTTGGAGAAAACATCTTTGAAGCTTCTTTGAGGTCCCACCGAAATGTCATTTGGGATATGTGACACATCTTTGAGATATGTGACATCATCTTTGAGATATATGACATCATCTTTGGGAAAAGCTTCTTTGAGACTTGGCCGAAATAGAGAGAAGTTTCGGTGGAGATACCACCGAAATTGTGAGAACAATTTCGGTGAACAATGACTTGTATGTTTGAGAAAAGATCTTTCACTTCCACAATGAGAGAATCTTTAATCTTGACTTTGGTTGATCTTTGACTTCACCAAACATTTGATATCTTGTACAAGCCATTACAAAGAACCATGCATCCAAAATTTCTCTAAGTATAAAATGTTTTTCAAAGTATAAAAGGAGATCATGAGGTCATCTTCAAATCTTGATGACCCAACACTCATCCGTATTGGATGTTTTGAATATCGGAGTTTTACTCACGTTTACATTACTTGGGAGTTTATAATGTCCATGTTTTATTATCGTTGGTCTTGTACGATTGACTGCAATTTCATGACTTTAATATTGGGTTCCCTTCCATGTATATTAAAGTTTAAATGAAGCAGGTCATTTCCATATTTATGGTATTTGGACTTCATTACATTTTACGTTCGCATGAGTATTGGTTCGTATCATGTTTTTGGTGAAGTCTTTCATTTATATGAACTACTTCCATGATTTATGGGTTGAGTATTATATCGTCAACCGTATTTAAAGGTTTTGCATAATATAGATCTATTCACGTGTTGAGTGAGTTTGGATTGGATTTCATTTTGGAAAACGCTTTGTACATTTTGGGAACTTTTCTCATAGATTTTGGGTGCGTTGGAAAATGAGTCGTTTACATCCTTCTCATAAACTCTTTTGGAAATTATAATCTATGTCGCAAGCTTTCATTCAAAGAATTATTTAAATCATGTTATAAACTCTTGAACTCACTAGGCGTTAACCTAACCCTTTTTATTTTTCGGCATGTGCAACAGGTTCAGATTGGGGGTAGTTCTAGTAACACTGTGAAAGGTCGTGTGCTAGTAAAGTGCTCGAGAGGTGAATAGCCTAAGTGAAGTTTTCCGCATTCATCTTTGGGATTAGCAACTTGTACTTGGATTAAGTAACACCCGATGTGGTTTTAATCTTTGTAATGAAATTTGGGTTATAACTTGTTGAGGTTAATCATAGACTTTTTGTTGAGGTACTTTCCGCATTAGTTGATAGGGAGAAATCCTATTATTTCGGATGTATTTATCGAAAATTTTATTTAGTTGTTTTTTACCAATTCGAGGGTGTTACAAGTTAGCACACGTTTGAAGACATCCTTTTTTTTCTTCTTCCAATTATACCCTCCCACTACCAAAGTAACGTATGATGAAAGAAGGGAAAATGAATTAATCTGATTGGTCAATGATTGGTTAACACGGTTAGTACCAATGGAATGGTTAACAAATGAACGAGACTCTCTCTCTATACTATATTATAAAGCATTTGTGAAACTCTTAAAAACGACCCCTAAAGCTTTATGTACCGCTATTTAATGTTAATTACTTAAAATCTCTTAAAACAACTAATGAAGCTTTATGTACCACTTTTAATGCTAATTACTTGATTAATACTTATCTCTACCAACCTTCAAATCCTTAAATCGTGGACTTTTATTAATTAATTATTATCTCCAACTACTTTCAAATCCTCAAATCATGAACTCTTTAAAAAACGTGATTCTTTAAACAAATTTATAAAAAAAACATGAATGTTTTCTCAAAACCACACATTAAAATAAATTAGAACATTAAAATCGAGATATATCGCGCTGCATTGCGCGGGTAGACTTCTAGTATATATATATATATATATAGGGGTGAGTTCAAATGAAAACTCAAATTCAATTGTAAACGTGAGGACAAACCACAGCCGTTGATTAATAATCTGGTGAAGAGATCAATGGCAAAAAAACACGGTGGCAATTTTGTAAATAAGTTGAAAACTCTGTCCATGGCTTAATGAATATTTTGCGCGCAGGGGTATTTTCGTCAAATTAGAATCAACGCCTATTTTTGTTGAATTTTTATTTTCTTTTTTAATTAAAAAACTTTTACCCCTTAAATTTTAAAATAAATTATCTCAAAATTTACTAACATTTTAATCAAACAAATTACATCAAAAAAACGAGAATTTCGTGCTCTTCGATATGACATCCGTCATGATATAGTTTTTTTTTGATTTAACCGTTTTTTACGTGAAATCGTGTATATGTGTTATATTCAGACTGAATATGGAATTATTCAGTCTGAATATAACACATATTCAGACTGAATATAACACATATTCAGACTGAATATAACACATATTCAGACTGAATATAACACATATTAAGTCTGAATATAACACATATTCAGACTGAATATATCAACTATGAACTATTTTTTTTGTTAAGTTTGGTAAATTATTGAAAGAATACCTGCATCGAGTGATGATTTTCTGGAACTGAAAGGTTTACTGCAGTTTTCATGCTTCATTTTTTGTGCTTGTTGCTTTGTTTTCTTTGGCAAAACTTCAGATCTAGTCATGGTTGTCACTCAAAACTGCTTGTGCTTTAGACCATACTGGTCGTGATTTCGGTTGTATGATTTGATTTTTGTAGCAAACCATATGAATCACAATAACAAATTGTGATCTAGTTTGAAACGCAACCTTCTTTGTATCAATGAATCATCCTCTTATCAACATTAAATTATATATTAACCAGCTTATCTTAAAAAGATTGTTTGATTTGGACAGAGCTTAATTATTGGTAGGAAAATTATTAGAGCAGCATGGAAGAGACTATCTTTTGTTGACGTTTCATGAAAAATTAAAGAATACAATTTCCATTTGGCCATTTCATAGTTCATGAAATTAGATATGTGTTATATATATATATATAACATAAATATGTGTTATATTCAGACTGAATATGTGTTATATTCAGACTGAATAATTCCATATATTCAGTCTAAATATAACACATATACACGATTTCACGTAAAAAACGGTTAAATAGAAAAAAACTATATCATGATGGATGTCATATCGAAGAGCACGAAATTCTCGTTTTTTGAGGTAATTTGTTTGATTAAAATGTTAGTAATTTTTGAGATAATTTATTTTAAAATTTAAGAAGGTAAAAGTTTTTTAATTAAAAAAGAAAATAAAAATTCAACAAAAATAGGCGCTGATTCTAATTTGACGAAAATACCCCTAAAGCTGAATTTTAGGAATGTCTTAAATATGGCTGCGATCAATGGACGAGATTTGTCCTCATGTTTACAATTGAATTTGAGTTTTCATTTGAACTTTCCTCTCTTTCTCTCTCTCTCTCTCTCTATATATATATATATAGGGAGAGGTTCAAAAGAAAAGTGCAAAATTTTTGAGAAAATAGAGAAGTGATCTTGGCCATGCATTCGGTCAACATCGGCGACTTTGATCGAGAAGCAGAGGATAATTCCTCGCGTGGTCTGCACAAGATATAGGGGTAGTTTCGTAAAAAATACGCGGGACAAGTTCATATATGAATTTGTGTGATTCATATATGAACCTTTGTAATTCACATATAAAATATTTTTAACTAATTCATATATGAACCTTTGTGATTCATATATGAATCAGTTAATTTGTTCATATGAGAATTAGTTAAAAAAAATCCATATATAAATCACAAAGGTTCATATATGAACACAAATGTTCATATATGAATTAGTTAAAATAAAATTATATGTAAATTACAAAGGTTCATATATGAACACAAAGATTCATATATGAATCAGTTAATTGGTTCAACTGATTCATATATGAACCTACAGTTAATTAGTTTTATATATGAAACACAAAGGTTCATATATGAATCACAAGATTCATATATGAATTAGTTATAAAGAGTTCATATGTGAATTACAAAGGTTCATATATGAACGTATAGTTCATATGTGAATCACACAGATTCATATATGAACTCAGCCCGTGTTTTTTGTAAAAGTTACGAAATTGGCCTTCTATTTTTGGAACATCCGCAACTTTTGACCAGTCAAAGCCGCAACTTTTGACCGGTCAAAGCCGCAACTTTTGACCAATTATAACCGATCTTGACCGAATGAATGGCCAAGATCGCTTCTCTATTTCTCAAAATATTTACACTTCTCTTTTGAACCTATGGCTATATATATATATATATATATAATATTTTAAGTAGAGGCCCCTTATATTGTAAATCATCCTAATCTTGCAAATCGTCGATTTCATTGGTTAAATTGATGAAATTGTTTCAAATCATTCATTTCTTAATGAAATTGTTTCATATATTTGTGTTTTTATGTAGTTTCATATATTTTTCCGAAAATATATGAAACGGTTTCATAAGAATGAAAAAAATACATGAAACTACATAAAAAACACAAATATATGAAACAATTTCATCAAGAAATGAATGATATGAAATAATTTCATCAAAATAAACAATTTCATGAAAAAATTTCATTAATTTAACCAATGAAATCCACGGTTTACGCGGTTTGCAAGATTATGATGATTTACAAAAGAATATTCCTCATTTTAAGTATTATATAAATATGTTTATTTATCTAATTATCTTTTGAAAATCATAAATTTTAATCGGTCAAAATATTATTTAATTTATAAACTTACTATCAATTTCATCAATCTTTCAATCGATTGAAATTATATATATTTTTTGCATTATGGACCTGACTGACATTATTCTGAAACCCGACCAACCCAAAAACGAAACAATCCAAAAACCAAAACCAAAAATTCTGGTCTTAATTTTCATATCTGAATTGGGTTTTCGGTTTGCCCACCCGAACCCATCCGACTCGCCCGATGCACACCCCTAAAACTAGTGGGATGTTAACATCTTTCTTAAATAGACTTTCGTTTCTCTGTTATAAGAGCCTTTGGTTATGGCATAAAAATGGGCACAAACGCTTGTATGTGTACACTTGTTTCTAATAAGTAATAACGTATTTTTTTTATTATCACATGTATGTATCCAGTATATTTTTGACAAATATATATTTTATTTGATTTGGATAAATAAAAGTGGTTGGGGGTAATCTTGTGGGGTTAGCTCAACCGTCAATAAGGTTTGGGTCTTTGGGGATCATCCTCAGAGGACTCGGTTCAAGTCCTACAAGGCCAATGGGGATTTTCCATCTTGAGCCTTTGGGTTAGTCGATGTGCGTTGGTTCAAGTCCTACAAGGCCAATGGGGATTTTCTATCTTGAGCCCTTGGATTAGTCGATGTGGGCGTAGAATTTTTTTTTCAAACAGTGGCCAAATCACCAATATAATCATGTATATTTTTCATAAAATCATCGTTAGTCAGTTGGTTAGTTCATTGCTTTTTACAAGCGACGTCCTGTGCTCAAGTCTTTTATTGATTTTTTTTTTCCAGAAACGTAATAAATATGAAGTCAAAAGCTAAAAACTAAGAAAATAAGACTAACGGGATTCAAACTCGGGTCTGGGGTGGAAGAAAGGTCTTGCAAACTAACTCTTCCGAGACAAACTTATGTCCTCGTTGTAGTTTCAAAATATACACGGTGACACATAAGGTGACATTTTTAGGACCCTATATTTTTTCCACTAGGACCTTATAATTTTCTACATTAAGACGAAGGAACAAAGCGATGACCCATACTGCTTTAGGGGCTGTTTGGTTGGTTTTTCATTAAGTTCTGTATGAATAAAGTTGTCTGTGTGGATTAATCTGTCTGTATAGATTGGAAATGTTTTTGTTTGGGAGAGTGTTTTCATAGATGGAAGGACCATGTTTTTTTAATTGGGAGAGACTGATTTGGACAAAACTTGTCTTTCTGCATAAAACTCTCTCCTAAAAGCTTAATAAATAAGTCACTTTCTATATCATTAAGCCACTACCAAACAGTCATGTATAGCTGACTGAATAAGCTATGAGCCTCGTTAAGCTCATTAAGCTGCTAACAAACATGCCCTTACTTATCTAATACAGTTGAATAGTTCCTGATACAATCTTGACCGAACACCCATGATATAAAGGAAAAAATGGATAGGGTTGTGCATGTAAAGTGAAGTTCAATAATTCAGTAACTTTACTTTAGGGTGGTGCAAAAAGAAAATGATGTTGTGATGTGCAATTTGCCAAGCACGTGAGCACCTCACGTGGTGTTCTTTCTCATTTTCAAGACTCCTCGTGTGGTGTCGGGTGATGCAAACGTGCATCTACGCATCTTTCTAATCATTTCATTTTAAAAAGAATCTTTGAAAGCATTTCTTTTATAAGGGATTTGAAATTCTATGGTTAAATGTATCATATATATATATATATATATATATATATATGATATATTAAGAAGTATTGTTCAAGATGTGTAGGACATTTTTTTGCATCTTTTTGTTAACTTTTGGATATAAATATAAATATAAATATAAATATAAATATAAATATAAATATAAATATGACATAGATATAGATATAGATATAGATCTAGTCTTTTTGAACTGAAATCTGGGTTTTTTTGCTTGCATGTTTTAATAATGTTTAATAGGAGATCGATAAAAGTTCTTCAAGCTTAATACTCAGTTAATAGTGCATGTGTGCTCGATCGGTGTAACAACAATCAAATAAGAGTTGAGACGTCAAAGATTATAAGAAAAGGATGTCAAATTATGGGGACATAAGTCGTCGCTCATATTATTGAAAATATCTTAGGGGGATCATCTTCGTTAATGAAGGAGAGTTGGATGGCGAGGTAAGATAAGAGCATGATGAATCGTTAAGGTGAAAAGAGATTCAAACTGGGATTAAAAGCTTTTTTTACCCGAATATCCCTGTCATGCTCCTACATTACTATCAGATCTGTCTATTAGCATGTTTAAAATGAGTTATTCAAAAAAGATCATTCTAATTACTTTCAAAATCGAAAGTGGCTATTTAATTTCAGAATTTACAAAAATGACTGCTCAATATTCTTCCCACTTTATCATTTTAAACATTTTGTTGTTTTGAGTTTATGTGGATATCAAATACATATCCAAAAAGGTTAGTGACAGTGACACCCCTTACCTGATAATAATGAATTGTTTATCAGGTAAACATTTATCTCAGTCCTTGTCATTCCCATCCGATAATATAATTGACATCCCTTAATTGATAATAATCTCACAACTAAGGTCCAACAAATTTCTTTTGCCTTCACAATCATATTCTCTCTATCCAGAAAGAAAAATGTATTCAATCTCAACAATTGTTGCAAATGAAAAAGATTTGTAATTTTATCCGGAGTTAAATTCAAATTTGGTCCTTGTGGTTTACATAAATTAACGAGTAAGGTCCTTGAACTTTTATTTTAACGAAGAACGTCCATATAGTTTCATGTTTTATAACGGATAAGGTCTCTCTTTTTAACGCCGTCAATTAATTTCCGTTAGTGATCCTCCCCTCCCTTAACTTTCATTTTATTAACAGATTTAGTCCCTCTAACTATTTTAACAGATTTGGTCCCTCATAGTACTTTTCATTTTTATAACAGATTTGGTCATCCCTCAACTTTCATTTTTAGGATATGGTCCCTCAATTTATTCAATAAGCTTTTTGGCACAAACATAAGTTTTATTTAATTAATTTTCTCATTATATTAAGAAGATATATGTTTGTGCCGAAAAGCTTATTGAAAAAATTGAGGGACCATATCCTAAAAATGAAAGTTGAGGGAGGACCAAGTTTTTTATAAAAATGAAAAGTACTATGAGGGACCAAATCTGTTAAAGTAGTTGGAGGGACTAAACCTGTTAATAAAAATGAAAGTTGAGGGAGGGGAGGGTCACTAACGGAAATTAATTGACGACGTTAGAGGGAGGGACCTTATCCGTTATAAAACATGAAACTATAGGGATGTTCTTCGTTAAAAGAAAAATTCAGGGACCTTACTCATTAATATATGTAAACCACAGGGACCAAATTTGAATTTAACTCTTTTAACCATTCATAAACAATTATAGAATTTTGAAGATTTAGTTTTTCAGTATGGGGGCATTTGGGAGTGCTTATATTTTTAACTTATGCTTATTTGCTTTTGTGGTGAGGAAAAACAGTTTTTAAAAAGTGTTTGTTAAAAATTGAGGGTAAAAAGATATTTATTTTTAAATTTAGCAGCAAATTGTAATTGTTCATCACAAACACAAACACAAACACAAACACAAACACAAACACAAGGATAATTATTAGAATGATTTCAGGAAATTGTAATTGTCGATAATAAACATCTTTTGTGGAAAATCTAGCCAAGATGGAACAATCATGACAGATTAAATAAAATGACACATAACTATGGGACATTATTAGAATGATTTCAGGAAAGTGTTCCTTGTTACCTTTTTGGGGATTGATTATCTCGGTTTTCTATAATGAAATTTGTATACTAGATTATGAACTGCATCTGGATCCCCATCCGATAATTGATGAGAAAAGTTGCATGTTACATACCTAGATTCTGTTTCCTCGATCGCCTGAGAATCACACAATGAGAGGCATCCTGTTGGCCAATCCCTACAATCAGTTGGCCTGGCAATGAATAAACGAGAAGCATTCACCTCATGAACATTCATAGCTAGTGTTTGATTCGTTAATCGTGCTTCAAGTGCAGCTGAATTAACAGGATCGACATTGCTTTGATAGGATCTTAACTGAATCACGACGAAAGTTAGGGCTTAGATCGTCTCCATGATCGATTCCTGGTTTTTTTCACGATTAGAATATCTGTGTGGTAGATCTAACAATACGGATGATCATAGCACGATTATATACTTGAATATAAAGCTTCAATAACTCCTGCTTCATGTTAGTGAGCTATGGGCATCAATGATACCGAACTGATTACACAATCCAGTAATGAAGCAACACACGGATGGAGATATATACGTATGGCAGCCATTGACGAACCACCGAGTAATCGAGAAGCAATCATCGAAGACAGACTGTGCATCTAACAACGATTTCTAGGGTTTGAATGTTTGATGATCGATTGTAGAGAGAATCGAGAATCCAACAAGCGACTGGAATTGGGGGTGTTGACTTTGACTAGATCATACGGTGGGAACTGAAGAAAGTCAAAATCAAGTGTGTTTGCGTAATTCATACGACGACGTTGGATGCATGTTGCAATATTGCAATTTGTTGGTGTAAAAATAACCACATCTTCACCAAATTCATCCGTTACAAAATCAGATATATGAACCAGACATATGTATATTTTATACTATATTATAAAGTATTTGATAAAAATTTAAAATCAATTTTCATACGTTAAATACTTTTTATTAATATTTATTACTTAAGACATAAGATTACAAGTAAATGAGAAATAATGATAAAAAGGAGCTGCTACTTCAAACTAAAATGAATATTTTTTTACGGCTTAAGTGTTAAGCCATTAAACTAAAATGACAATTAAGTCAGGACCTCTTGTAACAACCCAATTTCCATAAAATATAATCCTCAACGTTACAACCAATAATGGTCCCAAAGTGTACAATTAACATTACTTCTACTCTAAGTTCGCAGCGGATAACACCTTCACAACTGAGATGCTACAGGAAGCCGATCAGTAATCTACAAGTCGCCACTTGACTAAACCTCTTCTACAACGTCACATCTTTACATCATCACTAGATGAGACTCCAAACAAGACTCTAACCTGAAAATAGTTTTAGTTTTTGAAAAACGAGGGTTAGACCATGAGGTCTAGTGAATTCCCTCCCGAAAACAGTTTAACTGTAACACCCTAAAATTCAGGGCTAATTTAAACCTTAATTTATAACAAGATTTAAACATAAACTTCCAACTTTATATCTGAGCAGAGAAATATCTATGAGGTCATATATACAAACATAGAATTCTTCAAATAACCTATTAATCTAATTATGTCACTATAATCAGATTAACTAGATTATCCAATCTATTCAAAACCTCAATATTCCATAACTTCTCTGCTAATCCAAATGCTCTCGTCCCACATCCCTTCATTTCCCCGAGCTACTACCTGGTAAGAAAACATTATTTGAAACGATTAGGCTAACGCCTAGTGAGAACATTCAGTTTCAAAATAATATTTACACAAAACAATGTAAACAAGGCATAACAAACCTGGTTTACCCTTTTTCTTACCACACGCATAACCATCCTTTGATAACGAGTTAAACCCGATTCCATGACTACGACCTGACACTAAGTCAGTCATTTCCCATGTTCTAGAGCCCACACTACGAACCTTCACTGGTTCTAGCTTTATGCTCTTAACCAATAAATCGCAATATACACATGCCCATTTGTTGTAAAGGAAATAGAGATTACAATATACACATGCCAATCCCTTCTTTTCCTTAGAAATCGGAAATTACGTTTATTCCACGATTTCACACATACATCAGAATAATGAATAAACCTCATCTATTCTACGTATTCATAACCACTAGTGCCTATGGATCCATATCACCTATTCGTACCCGTACATGTTATTGCTATAAATCAATTTCCAATTTATGCAAAACCATCAATTTAAGAACACAGATTTTTCTTTATAAAATCATTCTTCCAAAACAGTTCATTTATAAAATACACCTTACCATACTTAAAAACATTATAAAAGGTAAGGTAAGAATGAACTCACCTGATAGTAATCGCACTACTCTTACTTTCTCAAAGTTGTAAGGAACTTCCGTCACCAACTTCACAGAGATCTGAAATACCCAAATACATATTGTACTGGTATTAATCTACTGTTTAGGACCATTAAATACTGAAAATCCTAAATATCTAAAATTCTCGTCTCTTATCGCAACCAACTAGCTGCGACAACCCCTTGTCGCAATACACAGCACTTGTCGCAACCCACTGTTGCGACACATTATCTCATCGCAATCCACTGTTGTGATATCTAGCCTTATCGCAACCAACTATTGCGATACGCTCCATGTCGCAACTACCTATTGCGATACCAATGAGCTTGTCGCAACCCAAGGTTGCGATACTCATAACTATCGCAACTATCATAACTGTCGCAACTAACTGAGTTCATAATTATCTCAACCAACTGAAAAACGTAATAACCCAGAAATCTATAGTTTTAAGCCATGCATGTTTCTATAAACTTCCATATATGTTCAATACTACTTATAGAACATAAACATCATCCCAGATTTCTCATAACATCCAAAAATATCAAAAACCCATTTCTATACCATTTAGAAAGCTTATAACCATAACATGAGAAATTTAAGTAAGATGAATACCTTTGTGTTCCACAGATTTGTATTCTAAATTTCCAGCTGAAAGTATAATTTGCTTCTCCTTCTTCTTTCTCCCTTTCGGTTCTCTCTCTTCTTTTGACCACCGAACACACACACACACACTTAGCACAAGATGATAAATGAAATATCTCATCTTCTTTCTCTCTATTTGATAAAACAAGGCGGTGGGTGGTGGTTAGGTTTAATCACCCTAATCAAGCAAACCTCCAATTTTCCTCAAGTGACAACTTTAACCCTCCAACTTCTAAATTAAAATTAAAGTTTACCCCTTAACTTATAACTTCTTAAAACAATAACGTAACTTATTCGGGGATAAACTCTAAAATTAATTTATCACATAAACAACCATACTTTACCAAATAATTATACTCAAATTATTTAATAAACTCCAACATCATCTTTTATAAAAATCGAGATGTTACAATACTCCCCAACTTGAAAATGATTTCGTCCTCGAAATCAAGCTAGGTAAACAAATAAGGATATCTAACCTTCATATCCTCTTCTGACTCTAAAGTTACATTAGCATCTCGATGATGTTTCCATTGTACCTTCAACATAACTACTTCCTTACCATTATGTAACTTTCTAATTGACTTTTCCAAAATTTCTTCTGGTTCCTCCACACAACGAATCTTTTCATCCACTCTTACTTTAGTAAAAGAAATCACATCATACCAACATGAAATATTTTGTATATCTCTTCACTTTAAGTCTTACATACTTAATCACAAATAAAAGTCCAGAAAGAACAAGAATTCATCTTTTCATATTTTCTGAACCTTACCTCTTTCATCATTACCCGCTCCCCAACTTGGATTTGCAAGCCTCCTTAGAGTAACTGTTTATCATTAAATCTTTATCCGACTATTTCTTGGTCTACCATACCGTCATCAACCGTAACTCGATCTCCGGGTCTCAAAATAACATTAACGTATACTGCTTGAAAATCCACATTCACCTTAAATTGAGCATACTCACCACTTTTGAATACTTCGATAATTACGGCAAACCATCATTACATCTTCACACCACTATCGCACTATGCGACCACATTGCAACCAAACACTAAAGTGTAGTATATCAAGGGTGATAATTCCATTGAACCTGTAGTATGACTACATTCTTAGGTCCAATCTTTCTATCATTGTTTCCCCACGTTAGCGTGGAGTACTACCCTCCAAACATTACTTGTCTCTTTCTCCCAACTTTTCCACATACCGATAACATTTTTTTTCATTACTATACATAACCAAACAGTTGCACCAAAATTCTAACTTAAGACATTCAACCAAGTTATCTTAAAACGACATCACCGTCCAAAGTTACTACACATTCTTTGATCTTCAACTAATAATTGCTCGAACAATTCTTTCACACATATGAAGCAACTCACATTCCTTAAGGATTTTGCATCTACTACACCACATTTTAACTAACACACCCATCATCTTCGTTAAACTTCCAATAATTCAAAAAAACATAAACTTACTTAGCGACTCACACAACCAAAATCACTTTGAATAAACACCCACTATCGTTCCAACATTCTATTCCGATATTAGCCATATCACTACGCCATCTTACAAACCACATGCTCCGACAACTTTATTGACAAAATAGTACTCTTCATCTGGAATCCCCGAAAAGACTTCCATCGGATGCTTCCTCTTTCTAACTTCACATTACATACTAGTTGATACACTTATCTTGGCATTTAATGCCACTACTTGATCGTATATTCTCCACCCATAACATCTCACAGCAGACCAGGTCTCTCATGGTCATTTGTACACAATTCAAACGTACTTTCATGTTCTCCCGCATGATTAATTGAGTCTATTTCACTATTATATTCCTCCCCAACTTTAGTTGAATCACAACTCACGGTTTTCTAATTAATTTCAACTTACTCGTTTCTTGCTAGCTCTTCGTGATTCCAAATAAATACATAGACAGGGCACAATCCCTCATAGACCGGCATAATCTATACACTCACTTCGTTCGTGCCTAATACTTCATCCTTTATAAACCATCCATACCGTAAGTAAAACGCTTATCTAAAACAACAGTCCTTCACTATTCTAACACCCCTACACGGTGGTCCTTTAACTTTTAATCTTCTGATTCAAGACTTAACGTTCATACATGACCTCAAAATATAACCAATGTAATCACATCATGTAAACTTCAATTATAATACAATTCATGTAATTCCAACCCCAAGCCCACGTCGAGCTTATTTAAACCGGGCGAATGCCCTCAAGACTCAACCGAGTCCAAAACCGAGCCATCTGCTCAAAGGATCTAATGATCATTTATCAACATCAACTCATGCAATTAAAATACATCTAACTCACATCATGCAACACACGCTCCGAGGCGTGATAATCTCACAACCCCTTCATTGCTACCTTCCCAATGAAGTCAATTCATATATGTATCTATATGTACACGTATATGCAACTCTTTTATACTCAACAATGTATATTACTCACCAAAGTTCATTAGTCCCAAATGTACTAAGAATACAAGATCATCAAACGGTCCTCACACATAGGACCAATACTTAAAACGACACTTATTTAAATAAAATGCAATTAAGCACATAACACATCATAATTATTGCACAACCACAATAAACTCTAAAAAACGTATTTTGACCAATAGTTTTCACTTATGCAATAATTTAACCAAAACCTCTTTCACCCGTGATTTATTCGTCAATCACTCAAAATCCCCAAATGTGGGTGTTTCACAAGATATATACCATTCTGTAACGTCCCCAACGCACCGTACACGATATTGTCCGCTTTGCGCATACCCTCTGCATAACAGCATGCCGGTACCGCTCACGGTTTTGTTCCTGCCCGCACAGGCATACGCGGGACGCACCCAGACCGCACCCAGTGACAGGAAAAAGGCCTCATACACCTTACACAACTGCCGACTTCAAAGTCAATAGTCGACCTGTCGATACTTCCTTAACCTATTCTTTAACAAGGGTCCCTAACTGAACCTAATCCTTCCAACATATCATAATCTAATTCACATCCTATCATCTTCATCTCCAATTTATTCGTGCAACATTAAAATCACAAGATCACCATAAATTCTTATTTGACGTCGAGGATGTTTCCTTTCTGTCTCACCATACTACTCCTAGCGAGTTGCTAATTCCATCACCTTGATGACTTCTAGTCCTTCCTCCGGACATAATCGTCCCTCGGCAACTGTATTTCTAGTCATCGAACAAAGGGTACAAACCCTCATACATCCGACACTAAAGTCCACTTTCGACTCTCCCACTGTTCACCTCTCATCTTGAACACAAATTCCAAAACTACAAACATTCTCCCATGATTTATCCAACACCTCTTCACTCTCGGAGTTCTTTCTTAGCTTATAGTGTAATACTCTATGACCTAGTGAGTTCATAGCCTTCATGCATGACAACGTGATAGATAAATCATTTCACACATTTTCTAATTTTAAAGAACAACACTAGGAACAACTTGGGCACCCATGACCCCAACATTCTCATAACTCCAATGTACTGCACAACGATCTCGAGAATCGTTTGCATACAACTTTCCGTAAAACTTAATCTTTCTCAACCAAACGATATTGTTACGACAGTAATATATATTAAATGAAAATCTTTTCATACGACAAAAGTTTGAAAGAAATTACCGACACGAAGTAAGCTAGTTGGTTCTCACATTCGTTTATATGATATCATCAAGTCAATACTCTTGTTGGTTATAAAATTTTTGCTGGCCAACGTTTTCTTGACCTTTTTGCTACAATTCAACTTTTCATGTAAAATACGAAGTATTTTGTAAATTGCTAAACTCAAAATTTCATTGTGCGTCGTAAATGGAATTGCCTTTTTCTTTAAATACACACTTGTACATGCTGACTCAACCTCGACTAAAATCGCTATTTATGCATTTGTTTTGAAATCACGAAAACTCATGTAACACACACTAGGACACCATACATTAAACTCTACTCGCAAATGAAGGCTACTCACTCAGACAAGGTCAATCGTTTTATTCACGCTACTTATCATTGACACTCTACTTCCGACTAGTGGTCGCCCTCTCGACCTTGTAACACTTACTATACATGCATTGCACGACCCACTTACTCAACCATTCATACTATTTCCGTCTTGATCAATCATCTCACATTCTATCTCTACACATTTCAATTCACCTATTAAAGTTTGCCTCGGCGGACTTTCATAAGTCCCGCTAGTTCCAGGTTGTCCTTCCAACCCTCAATCATTTACTGGTCTGTCCTCCAAAGAATTGAAGGACCTTGGTGGCGTTTTCACCATCGTTCTGCCATAACACAAAGAGATAACCATAAAAATGGTTATACGAATATAGACATATGAAACGTACTTTACCGATCATTAGTCACTGTAACAATTTAGAAACAAGTATGCTTATGTAACAATATATCCATAATGACAGTAGCTAATTGAAATTGCGAACATACTATACATGAGAATCCTCATTACCATCGTTACAGTACTAATTTCATGTATTTCCGTCGACTCTAAGACTATCATGTCTTAGTACTTCTACCCATTTCTCACATATCATAACTTAATTCATCACAGCTTAAGTCTAGGTATCTCATCAGCTTACTTAGTTCACTTAAACTAATGCTCTGATACCATGTTGTAACACCCTAAAATTCAGGGCTAATTTAAACCTTAATTTATAACAAGATTTAAACATAAACTTCCAACTTTATATCTGAGCAGAGAAATATCTATGAGGCCATATATACAAACATAGAATTCTTCAAATAACCTATTAATCTAATTATGTCACTATAATCAGATTAACTAGATTATCTAAGCAATCTATTCAAAACCTCAATATTCCATAACTTCTCTGCTAATCCAAATGCTCTCGTCCCACATCCCTTCATTTCCCCGATCTAGTACCTGGTAAGAAAACATTATTTGAAACGATTAGGCTAACGCCTAGTGAGAACATTCAGTTTCAAAATAATATTTATACAAAACAATGTAAACAAGGCATAACAAACCTGGTTTACCCTTTTTCTTACCACACGCATAACCATCCTTTGATAACGAGTTAAACCCGATTCCATGACTACGACCTGACACTAAGTCAGCCATTTCCCATGTTCTAGAGCCCACACTACGAACCTTCACTGGTTCTAGCTTTATGCTCTTAACCAATAAATCGCAATATACACATGCCCATTTATTGTAAAGGAAATAGAGATTACAATACACACATGCCAATCCCTTCTTTTCCTTAGAAATCGGAAATTACGTTTATTCCACGATTTCACACATACATCAGAATAATGAATAAACCTCATCTATTCTACGTATTCATAACCACTAGTGCCTATGGATCCATATCACCTATTCGTACCCGTACATGTTATTGCTATAAATCAATTTTTAATTTATGCAAAACCATCAATTTAAGAACACAAATTTTTCTTTATAAAATCATTCTTCCAAAACAGTTCATTTATAAAATACACCTTACCATACTTAAAAACATTATAAAAGGTAAGGTAAGAATGAACTCACCTGATAGTAATCACGCTACTCTTACTTTCTCAAAGTTGTAAGGAACTTCCGTCACCAACTTCACAGAGATCTGAAATACCCAAATACATATTGTACTGGTATTAATCTACTGTTTAGGACCATTAAATACTGAAAATCCTAAATATCTAAAATTCTCGTCTCTTATCGCAACCAACTAGCTGCGACAACCCCTTGTCGCAATACACAACATTTGTCGCAACCCACTGTTGCGACACAGTATCTCATCGCAATCCACTCTTGCGATATCTAGCCTTATCGCAACCAACCTATTGCGATACCAATGAGCTTGTCGCAACCCAAGGTTGCGATACTCATAACTATCGCAATTATCATAACTGTCGCAACTAACTGAGTTCATAATTATCTCAACCAACTGAAAAACGTAATAACCCAGAAATCTATAGTTTTAAGCCATGCTTGTTTCTATAAACTTCCAGATATGTTCAATACTACTTATAGAACATAAACATCAGCCCAGATTTCTCATAACATCCAAAAATATCAAAAACCCATTTCTATACCATTTAGAAAGCTTATAACCATAACATGAGAAATTTAAGTAAGATGAATACCTTTGTGTTCCACAGATTTGTATTCTAAATTTCCAGCTGAAAGTATAATTTGCTTCTCCTTCTTCTTTCTCCCTTTCGGTTCTTTCTCTCTCTCTTCTTTTAACACCGAACACACACACACTTAGCACAAGATGAGAAATGAAATATCTCATCTTCTTTCTCTCTATTTGATAAAACAAGGCGGTGGGTGGTGGTTAGGTTTAATCACCCTAATCAAGCAAACCTCCAATTTTCCTCAAGTGACAACTTTAACCCTCCAACTTCTAAATTAAAATTAAAGTTTACCCCTTAACTTATAACTTATTAAAACAATAACGTAACTTATTCGGGGATAAACTCTAAAATTAATTTATCACATAAACAACCATACTTTACCAAATAATTATACTCAAATTATTTAATAAACTCCAACATCATCTTTTATAAAAATCGAGATGTTACAATAACAAACCATATAAAAATATATATGCAAACTGCCATAAAGGCCCATTAAAACATTTCAACCAATCCACGTCACACATGGGTAATTGCACAGTGTTCATAGACAACCTCTACCACACGGTTGTATCCACGATCGGGGCCCAAGCCGACTCCCCTTTCGCCCACGGGGCCCAAGTAGACTCCCCATTCCCACATACATAGGAAACAGATTCCTTATATACGGGGTGAATAAATCAACTCCCAAGGGATATATGATATCCCAAGGTACACTACTCCTACCGTGCAACCCGACTCCAAAATATCATATCACGTAATGGATAATATCACGTAAGCCAAACAGGCGCATTTATAAACATTTTCATAACATGCGTGTATTTATAAACAGTTCCACATCATGTAATAACAAAGCTTTTCATAGTATAAAATCATGCCATCATGCTCAAACCAAATTCAGTTATGAAAACTTTAGCAAAACATTTCATTTGCACAAAAGAGTTAAGGGAACTCACCTGAGCTTTAGCAAATCGACACACGCTCCGAGACACACTCTAGCTCAAACCGAACACCTGAATTGGACGTCATAATAGTGGTATTAACCCACCTAATTACATCCCAAAACATTCTTAATAAACCCCAAAACAACCCTTAGATGATACCACAAACATATCCTCAAACAGTACGCAAAATAAGGGTCGAAAACACGCGAAACAGAGCCTGGCGCTACTGCCCGCGCTAGCCAACTCATGCCACAAAGGGCGCGAGGCACTGGACAGACTTTGGCGCCACTTTCCGCGCTAGTTAACTAGCTCCACAACTAGCGCGGAGCGCCTGCACCCGATTTTCAGCCGAAAACTGCTATTCCTCACTCCCAACTCGCCCCAAGTCGATTTTAAGCCTCCAACTTGAGGTAATCGATGTTCTAAACCTTCCCCCACAATTCCAAAACACCAAAACATCATTTAATCTAACAAAATCCATCCAAAACCCATCCATTGATTCATGATTTAAAACCCAAAAGCTCAAAACTCAATCCATAGAAAGAATGGAGATTACCAAGCAAAAAGGATGAAGTTTCTTAATGATTTGATCAAAACTCATAAGGAAATCAATCCCAAAATCATTTGTTTCCTTTTTCTATTGATTAGAACTCAAAATCTCATGGTTTACAAAACCCCAAGCTACAAATCAAACACACCCAACTATGAAGAAGAAGGAATAGAGTTCATACCTTGAAGAAGATGAAGTTGTAGCTCCTCTTGATGGTATGGATTCACCACTCTTCCAACTAGGGTTTTTGCTCCCAACATTCTCCTCTCAAGCCAAATACGTATAGAATGCTTAAATGACAAGGGTTTAGGGTTTTACCCCTTTTTATTTTCAGCTTTTGCCACTAAGTCCTGAAAATTCTACACTTCACACTTTAGCCCCACAATTTCCAAAATATTCAGACTTTATGGACATGAGGTGTTACACCTCTCACTTATCCTCGTTAAACTACCCAAAACAAATTAATACCATACATGCCCACAGATAATCTCTCTCTCTCTCTCTCTCATCCTCCCTCTCTCTCATTTGGTCTCTTTTCATTTAAATAGACAAACAACTTAACTCATACAGGACTTAAAGTAAAAGAATAAGTAGACAACTTCTTAATGAAAAACCATCCAAGCAACCTCTTAGTTAAATGTAGGGGTGTAAATGGTGTGAATTTGCTCTCATAAGAAATCAAAATCTTGAATTTTCTCTCGCATCTTCTCTACAAATTAAAGTACCGAAAAGAGAAAAAATGCATTCTCTTAGCATTTTCTTATTTGTTGATTAATGGAACCCGTCTGTGTCTTTTGTGTAACTCAATTGACAAAAGAATAGAACAACTTTACCAAATAAAACTCGTGATAACTGTTGGGTCACCAAAGATTTGAAATTGACTCACCGATGTTTTCCCCTAAAATCTTACTTAGAATATTCTAGCATGGTTCTTTAAATAACTTGTACAAGATAGCAACTGTTCGGTGAAGTCAAAGATCAACTGAAACCAAGCTTGAAGAGATTCCCTGTGCGGAATCAAGAAGACTCTTCTCAAGATATATACAAGTTATTGTCCATCGATCTCACATCGGTGGACATCCTCTCTACCGATGGTGTACTCAACAATTCGGTGGACTTCATCTCACCGATGAGGATACTCAAATTGGTGGATTTCATTCCACCGATGTTGTCTTCAGGAATCGGTGGACATCATCCCACCGATAAGGATACTCAAATCGGTGGACTTCATCTCACCGATGAGGATACTCAAATCGGTGGGATCTTCGTGTAAATGGATTTTCTTGCAGATGATTTTGAAAGACCAATGACAGTTATATCGGTGGAACATCATCGATAAAGTTGTCTTGGAAAACACATCAAGAAGATCCTCCAGGTTTGGCAATAACCCAGTGGTTGGTAAAAATGTCAACTTAGTACTCTCCACTTTTAGATAACGTCTAAATCAGCATGGGCATTCTTCCTGGTTCCAAGGAAAAAGGTGATTTGGAAACATCAACTTTTCAGAGTACTACACCTTCTATCCAATCTCCTTATGACAAGTGTCCTGAGCATTTAATGCACAGTACTTGTATCTTCACTATAAAAGGAAGTAGAAGGCTCCATGCAAACTACGCTTTCTGGACTTCTCTCTCAGTGCAAGAATTCTCCATATTGCTTAAAAACTTTATAGCTTTGTTCTAAGTGTTCTTAGTTGTTTTGTTAGTATACTTTGTGTAAGATTGTTAGAATAGTTTATTTGTTCTTTTCCGCAACAGTCTTAAGTTTTCTATGTGTAATTCTTGTTGAAAGATTTTCAATAATAGAATTAAAATTGTGAAAATTTTGAATATTGTATTCAACCCCCCCTTCTACAATACTTGTTATAGCCATCTGGGACTAACAAGTGGTATCAGAGCGGGAAAGTTTAACTCATAAACTTGATCTGCGATGGTTGCCTCTTCTTCTTCAACTGTTGAAAATGTTTTTCAAAACAACTTTTCTGAAAATGGTTCCATTACCAAACCTCCTAAGTTTAATCCTAACAACTTTTCTCTTTGGAAAAGTCGTATGATGCTATTCATGGAAGGAGTGGATACTAGATATCCAACCATTCTCAAAGAGGGACCTATTATCCCTCGAGTTTGGGCTCGCTATGAAACGCAGAGGTCTGGTAATGAAACCGGTGAGAAGAAGGACTCTAGTGATTCCGATGACTCTGAATCGTCTGACAAAGAGAGAGCCAAAAGTACTGGACGTTATATTCTCAAAAATCCTAAGAAATATACTGATGAAGAAAAACGTCTAGTTACTCTTGACTCTAAGCTTAGATCAATTATTGCTCTCTCTCTTCCTGATGAAGTCTATCATTCTCTGGTTAACTTTGAAACTGCTAAAGAGATGTGGACCACTCTGTGTGTTCTGTACGAAGGTACAGATGAAGTGAAGAAATGCAAAAAGATTTCTCTCATAAGAAAGTATGAACTCTTCACTTATGAAAAAGGTGAATCTCTTCCTAGCTACTATAATCGTTTTAACTCTCTTCTGAATGATCTGAAGTTACTAGGCAGAGTCTATGATAATGAGGAAGTTTTAAACAAGTTCATGGATTGTCTCCCAAACTTTTGGGAAAACATGTCTACTTGTATCAAAACTTCCAAGGACCTTGAGTACATGCCTTTAACTGTTTTATATGGAACTCTCTTCAACTTTGAACAAACCAAGTTACAAAGGAAATCTTTCATCAAAGAGATAAAGGGCACTTCTATTGCTCTTGTTAGTGAAGATTCCAAGAAATCTCAAAGTGTTCCACGCATCACCTATCCGTCATCAGATTCTAAAAATGAAAGCCTAAGCAACTCTTCTCACCAATCGGAGGCATATTGTAATACCCCGGGTAAGTTCGTTAGTTAAACCTTCCTTCCGTTAAAATTAGTTAACTTTATAATAATATGTTTAGGGTAAAATTGAGCCAGTTTACAAGTTTAGGGTGTTTTGGTCATTAATGAAGAGTTTAAGGTCCTAATGGTACATATGGATGATATTATCTCTTAAGCCATAAGATATTTTCATATCAGCAGAAAATTAGTGTGTGTAAGTGTGTGTTTTGAGAGCAAAAGGAGAAAAGAAGAAAATTAAGGCTGAGGATTCATTTGGTGTACTTGAAAGTGAATTCATGTATGTTTTCTTTACAAAGTATGTTTATAATTGTTAATAGGTAGTTTCTATCGGAGTAGAAACACTGATTTCGTATCTGGGGTTAGTTCTGTCGATTTCTGGGCGAAAATGGGTAAACCGACAGAGGTGTCCGGACACAGTATGAATGTGTCCGGGTAGTTTTGTTAGTGGTGTCCGGATGATGTTCTAAAGGTGTCCGGAGGAGTCTTTTATCCGGGTAAGTTCCTTTTTCTAATGTTTTCCGGATGGATTCAGATACCGGATGGTATCCGGATTACTTTGGTATCCGGATGTCGTCCGGATTGCGTATGTTATCCGGAAAGGTTGTGTTGTCCGAATTTGTTGTGTTATCCGGAAAAGTCACGCTGTCCGGAAAAGTCACGCTGTCCGGAAAAGTTGTGTTGTCCGGATAATTTGAGGTATCCAGATACTTTTGCTGTTTGGTCATTTTGGAGAATTTAAACACTTTTGAGTATCCAGTAACCTGTGTTTTGTTAATTCTTAGATAGAATATGAATGAGGACTAAAATACTATGGACTTGACTTAAGTTCGGGCTTGGGGAAGACAATTGAGGATAAGAGTTAGATAGAGTTATCTAAAGCTCTTAGTCCTAGCAAGCCCTATGTGTTCAAAGTGGTAAAGCAATACTTGTATACGATTGTTTCAGATTCTGTGAAATTGAAGTGAAGCTGAATTGTTTGAGAAAAGCTTGGAGAACGTTTTGATAAGATAAACAGGTGAGTTTTACTTCAAAATGTTTTTAAACTGGAATACATATATGTGTAGATTGAAAAGGTGATAGATAATGTGATTAGATGTTCATAAATGACAATATGATATATTGAGATATATATTGTATTTATATGTGCATTACACTACACGAGTATACGTTAGCCGAAACTATAGTCGGCGGTGTTTGCTGTAGTTGTTGTACATCGGTGTTGATGTAGTTGTTGTACAACGGTGTTAGCTGTAGTTGTTGTACAGTGGATTAGTTGGCTCGCAACCAACTAACATGGCCAGGAGAAATGAGAATGAGAAAGAGGATGAGTTGAACACAGTACACGAGTCTTGATTGGTATTTAATTACATGTGTGTTTATATAAAGGATTTTATATAAATGGGTTTTATAATGATTGTGAAATGACAGGGATTTTCTCACTTAGACCGCTAGGTCTAACCCTCATTTTGTTTTAAAAATATGTATTCCAGGTCGTGGATCAAGTAAGGGCAAATAAGAAGGATAGTCGTTGCTTAGCTTTTGGGAAGACTTGTGTTATGAAGATCATGAAGTGTTTTTGTACTTATGGCTTTGTTGTTAGTCATAATGTAAATTATTTAGTCAAAAAGTTTGTACTGAATTACTTATTATGTTTAGTAAGACTATGGGACCGAATTTGAAATATCATGTATCTTTTTGATGAAATTATGTTGTGAAATGTATGTTATTTGTATATATGGAAACCAGGATGTTACAAATGGTATCAGAGCCCTAGTTTAAGGGATTTAGGTATTAGTATCTGTACCTATACTTAAACTGCATGTGAAGTAGGATGTCCCTATTATTGTAGAACCTTGGGATGTTAAATATAAAAAGGTAGAAGGAACATCATGTAAGGTAATTTCATCATTACACCTGGCCAGTGTAATTGTGATCTTACAAGTACATGTTTGAACTGGAATACCTTGTTATATGGGGTATGTGCTTATGTGTATATTAACCTTGTCTGAATCAACAGAATGGCAGGTGGTACTAGACAAACGAATCGGGAAGGAGGAGGAAATCCGAATAGAACAAACCCAACAGCCGGAGGAAGGGGAAGAGGGGGAGAAAGAGGTAGAGGTAGAATTGGAGGCAGAGTCTAGGGGCGCGAAACGAAATTTGTTACAAGAGACGACTTAGCAACGAAAATGGGAAGATTACAAGCCAATATCCAAGCCATGTTCAACCAAACTCATAATACTGAAACAGATAGACCTGATCCTTCACATGAAGAAGAGATGCCTATTACTCCTACTGTTGTACCAGTAATGAAAAAGTGTGATTATAAAATGTTTCTCAGTTGTAAGCCTCCTACTTACTCAGGATACCGGGACCCAGTGAAAGCGATGAGATGGCTGAAGGAAATAGAAGCTATCTTCAAAACTAGTAAGTGTGCTGATGAAGACAGAGTACTTTATGGAACCGCGATGCTTTATACTGGTGGGAAGCTCATATGTCATCAGGAGAGCCTGACATATACTCTACCTTCTCTTGGGAGGAATTTGTTATAGCTTTCAGGAAACAATTTTGTCCTCATGCAACGATTAAACAATTGGAAGGGGAATTCATGAACTTACAGCAAGGGAACTTATCAGTTCGGGACTACACCGCTAGTTTTCTAGAAAAATCTCGTTTTGTGGAATATTACGTTGCCACGGAGGCAATGAAGACGGAAAGGTTTATCTTCGGGTTAAATTCAGATGTCAGAAAGCTAGTAACTGCAAAAGGACCCGTTACCTTCTCAGTCGCAGTAGATGTCGCGGAAGATGTGGAGCGGGATAATAGGAGGGATGCTGGTGATAAAGGTATGGGGAAGAGAAAGTGGGAAGGACCACAGTATGACCCGAAGAAGTCCAGGTTTTAGAGATACGATAACCGCCCGCCGTTTCGACCAACAGAAAAACCTTGTCCGAAGTGCAACCGTGTTCACCAAGGAAATTGTCAAGTTGACCCTCGGATTTGTTATAAGTGTGGAAAGACCGGGCATATTGCTAAAAACTGTCTAGTAACGCGGCTTTGTTTCTTGTGTAATTCTCCGGATCACATTCAGTCGGATTGTCCGCGGGGAAGAATACAACAGGGTGGTACACCAGGGAGACCAGCGGTTGTTAGACCAGTAGTGCCAAGACTAGAACCACCAAGAACAAGGGGTCGTACATTTCAGATGACAGCAAAAGAAGCGGAGGAAACTCCGGATGTGGTTACAGGTACATTTTTCATAAACTCTACACGTGCTAAAGTGTTATTTGACTCCGGTGCAAACCGATCGTTTGTGTCTCCTTCATTTGCTGCTTATATGCATTTAAACCCTAAAGTATTAGATCATGCTTTGATGGTAGATACGGCAAATGATAACCAAGTGACAGTTAAATAGGTTTTTGATAAGTGTGTGATAAATATAGAGGGATGCGAAGTACCTATACAATTATTCCCTATAGCCTTGATCATGTTTGATGTGGTAGTGGGAATGGATTGGTTAGCTGAGAATCAGGCTAACATAGTTGTTAATGCCAAAAATCGCACCAAAGGGACAACTTAAGGTCGATGTGGACTTAATCAACTAAAGAAAGGATCTTTCGACGAGATGTGCGATGAGGGAAAAAATAAACGAGACAAGGGATTTGATGACGCAGGAAAAACCTCAAGCGAGGAAAAAACCTGCGGACGACAATGGGTGTCGTCGCTGCACTATGGTCGCCAATCAGGGGCGACGTCCTTGGTACTGGCGTCGGTCGTACGATGATTACAATACAAATGAAGGAAATACTTCGAAATGTAAAGTACAAGTGTTTGAATGTAAAAACCGGTGTTTGTCGTGTGAGAATACAAAGTGTGAACTTCTGGTCGAGGGATGTTTGTCGTGCGTCGAGGGCGATACTTGAGCTTTCCCTCGAGTGTTCTTGAGTTCGCAGTAGGGTTCTGGCTTTCATTACTTGATCTCCAGAGTTTGAATGTTTTTTGCTATGAGTTTGGATGATTTTCTCTGCTGTTTGGTGATGCTCGCTGATGTATATTTGATGTTAACTGATGTCCCTTGAAATGAAGCTTTAGCTTGTCTTTTATAGTCTTCGCGTCATTAATTAGTTCCATTAATGATTTGATCAACTACAACGGCTGGAAACGGTCGCCGAGATGAATGTTCATAATACTCTTCGTCTGTTACGGCTATCGATCGTTAATGGTTGCGTCGGTTATGTCCGTTGCTCTTTAATGACTTTGACTCCTGCATTAAACACTTAACAAACGTAACAGTCAAGGTTAACGTTAGTTCGGTCGAAGGTGCAATGATCTTACGCTATGGTCGTACGGGACGGGCGATGCTATGGTCTTGCATCATGGGAGACGTACGGCTTACCTTTTACGGGAGACGACGGATGTTTTATGGGTTCTTGTCGAGACCTTATCTTAACACAAGATTTAGTTCATAATCGTGCGTCTTACCTGCTCTGGTCGTGGTCGTACGACGTGATTTTTTGCCCAAACAGTTTGCCCCCAAAATTTGAAAATTAAATGTCAAATTTAAGTTTTAAATTTTGTCAATCATACACGTAGGAAATAAAACAAGAGTTAGAAATTACCTCAATCGCCTCGGAGCTAGACTGGTTTGTTTCTAACTGAGCGAGAAGTTGAAAAGGGAACAAGGTCGTGACGTCAAACTGACACACGATGATGCTTACCAGCTGTCGAGGACAGGTGTCGAAGATCCTTGTGGTCATACGAAAGGACGGGGATGCGCGGCGGTTATCCATGGATTCGATCAACCCTGTATTTCGGTCTATATAGGGATTTTGACGGATCATTTCCTTATTTTGCGCTTGAAGAGTTTGTGCTGCGATTTCCTTGCCATTCTTTGTCTGATTTCTTCCGAACTTGTGAAAATCTCTGACTTGGTTAGGTTTCTTCGAGGGTTAACGCGCCTATAAGTAAGGTACGATTTCTCTGACTTCTGCAAATTTTGTTTAGAAATGTCGAGGGATCCTGAGAGTGTTATTCAAGAGTCATCGGACCTCCGGGACTTTAGAAAGTTAGCGAAAATTCCTGCGTGGGTCGAATTGATCCGTCCAGGCCAGATCCGATCAAACGAGTGTCCCGAGGGGTACATCGTAATCTATGAATACCCTTTTAAGATAGGTTTCGAATGGCCTTTTTCTCCTCTGGCCAAGGCGTTTATGTTAGAGTTTGACTTGGCACCGAGTCAGTTGATGCCCCCGTTCTGGCGAGTCGTACGAGTGATCGAGCGTGCTACTATAAAATGGGATTCCCCCATGAATATACAGGACCTTCTCTCGGCTTATCAAGCCAAGATGGACGGATGTCTTCGATGTAGTTTACATTCTAGATTCAAGGGCGATCGCGTTTTGGTCTTAGGAACGGGTGTGAACGACCGTGGGTGGAAGTCTCGATATGTTTTCGTGCGTAAGTTGTCCCTTGACTCTGAGAGTGAGTGGATTAGGACGAGCCAGAATACGTCGGGTGAGCCTCGTTATTTCATCTGGCGTGCGCTGTAGATGATTTACATATGTTTTTTAACTTGTTTTTTGTATGTTGACAGCCATAAAATTCGAGGTCGTGAAGCCAGACGCTAGCTCTCAAGCGAAGATCATTTCGTTTTTAGAATTTAGCGTCACGGAGAGGTCTTTCGTCGTGCGACACTCGGCGGATGACGACGATTTAGAATCTTCAAGAGAGAATCAGGGGGAGAAGTGTGAAGAGAAAGGAAGAGAAGAGGAAGAAGATAAGTCGAGAAGAAGGAGAGGGATGACGAGTAAGTATTACTTTCCTTTTCTTCCTATGTTATCTCGAGTCTTTTTCTTTTGCGTGCTTTATGACATCCCATTTTTCCAGGAGAGTCTCAACCTAAAGTGTTGAAGGTTTCTGCTAAGAGAGCAGCTGAGCTGGAGTATGCTCGTCAGGGCAGGGAGAGGAGGCTAAAAGCCATGTCTGCTGGCCCTGAAATTCCGAAGAAGACGAGGACGATGACTCCGAGGGAGTCGTCGGCTAGGGTTAATGACTTGTTGAGAGTCGCTTCTCCTGAGAAGGTAGGGGTCGGATCACCTAAGAAGGTGATTGCAGCGACACCCATCAATTCTGCGCCTCCGGCGGAAACGATGAAGTCCCCGTCTGCCGCATCGAATCCTTTGTCAGCCGACAAGGGCGAGGATCACTCGACGGGAGGGGAGAAGGTCACGACGGTCAACTTTTCGCTGCCATCGGACTTTATGACAGGTGATGTCCTAGACGGGACGAACCTGTTCCCTCACCTGGATAAATTCCTGCTTCCATCTTTCAGGGAGCGTTTTGAGGGGTTTCCTATCGAGGAGACGGGTGCCCATGTAGCCGGCTTGTCGTTCATGGTAAGTCTTTCTTTCAAGACTTAGTTTGTCTAGGCCCAGATTTCGTTGTTGTTGTCGTTGTCGTTGTCCACTGATGATGTTTTCGCAGGCACTTCAGGCTTCTTTGGCCTCGCGAAGTGGAGCGGCGAAGGTGAAAGATCTCTTGTCTGCTGCTCGTGAAAGAGAGAAAGCGGCGCTGGACAGAGCGAGTGCCTTTACAAGTCGTGCTGAGGATTTTTCGAAGCGGATTGACGATGCTTTTGAACATTTGAAGATCGTTCATCTTGCCAAGGAAGATCTTAGTCATCGTCTGACGCAATCCTTGTCTATGACTGCTGAACAAAGGGAGGAGATGGAAAAAATTAAGGAATCCTTGGTCGCTGTTTCGAAAGAGGCTGAGGATTATAAATCCAAGGTGGAGATTTTGGAGAAAGAAGTGCAAGCTGTAAAGGACGAGGGTAAGTCAGTTTTTGCCATAGCTCATCTGACTGCTCGGGCGGCGATCATGCGACGACATTTGCTGGGGAAAGACCCTCTTGCTTCGGCGAATGAGGAGCTGGACATCTATCTGAATGGTGTTGGGACCGAGAGGGATCTTGACTCGGACGATGAGAAGGATGCTGAGGAGGAGGTGGCAGGCGAAAGCCTTCAGGACGGGACTTCGGGCGTGAATGCGACGGATGTTCCTCCTTTAATTTAAGAATTTTATTTTGTTTGCTTTGCTGCTCGATCGTTGGTGGTCGAACGTGTACCTGACGATCTTTTTAAATGCACTTTTTGTTTGAACTTTCAAATCATATTGGTTATGAATTTGATCATAAAATACATATGAAATCAGGCGACTAAGGTATTCATTGTAATACGATGATAAGAACGTAAAACCAATATAAAAACACGCGATTAAAGCACCCATTCAGTGTATGAAAGTTAAGAAACTTAGGGGTAAAGTCGTTTAGACTCTGTGATCGTACGACCAGATCGTACAGTGAGTTTGTGTCGTATGCCCCTGTGGGGAAATGATCAAGTTAGAGACCTGATCATTTATGTCGTTCGACCTTGCGATATTAAAGTCAGATAGTAGACTTAATGACTACTGTCGTGCGATTCTGCGATAATCTGTCGTGCGATTCTGTGATAAAACGATGTTGGGGGTTGGTCGTTGGCAAGCCAACGACCCTCCGATGCCTAAGTCAGTAAACGTTTTGTGAGAAAAAATCATATGAGAAAGAGTTAGAGAACGTACCATTCCAGACTCTCTCTATTTGCCCCCTGTCATTTATTACCGTATCCTTTTCGGAAGGAAAAGATAAGTTTTAAATGACAGAATGACACGGAGAAATATTGTCTTGCGGTCGACTATGTTGTCGTGCGACGAGGCACCATAGTAGATTTATCCCTAGGGAAAAGATATTAATTTAGGGATAGAAGAACGAACCTGTCGAGAGCCTAATCTTGTGATTTTGGTTTATTTTCTCGGCTTCAAGGTAGACTTGTAGCACTCACGATCGACTCCTGGATTCCCCATGGCGTAGGAAATTTCAATTGACAACTTTTGCATGCTTGGGAGTCGACGTTTGATGGCCATCAGCTGGAACAGCGACATCTTCGATGATGTCCTTGAGATTTCCTTTCGGGAAATGATATGCTAGTTCCTTCTTCAATGCGATACAGTCGTCTGTCGCATGACCATGATCGGCATGGAAGTCGCACCACTTTGATTTGTCTTTGTTAGCATCGTCCAGGTCGGACTCCTTTGGCCACCGAATGGTAGCTTGAGCGGTCTTCAGAGCTTCGACTAGGTCCTTTGTAGATCCTTTGAATCCGTAAGAGGATATCTTGGGGTACCGAGTGAACTTAGTCGCGGTCTTGGCCTCTGCTTTCGTCTTGAAACGAACATTTGAAATTTGGCGCGCTGGCTCTATTCTGGAGACAACCTTTGTCTTGAATTCCGGCTTTCTGACGCCTAACGACTTCTTGTCGTCAGTGTGCTTGCGACGAAAGGCTGCATCGTCTTCGACCCTCATATATGCTAAGGTTCGAGCTCGGACGTCTTCAAAATTCTCCGGGGGATATTTGGTCAGGTCGGTGTATAAACCCGAACTATCGTCCAGACCACGCTTATAGGCTTTGATCGCTGTTTTGACGTCGCAATTGCGGATGCTGATCATTTCGGCATTGAATCTATTGAAATAACTTCGAATAGACTCATTAGCTTTCTGCACGATGTAATATAGGTCGCTGGTCTGCTTCTCCATCTTACGACTGCTGGCGAATTGCTGGGAGAACTGATTAACCAACTCAGCAAACTACCCGATGGACTTGAGTTTGAGATTGATTAACCATTGGAGAGCTGGACCAGTGAGAGTTGCTCCGAAACTCTTACACATGCATACTTCCTGGTACATGTGTGGAATCGAGATCGTCCACATGAGCTGCTTGTACTGTGCGACGTGCTCAGTCGGATCAGTCACACCAGAATATTTGGGAGTGAAGGCAGGAATGTTATACTTCTTTGGGACCTCGACGGTGGCAATCTCGTCGATGAAAGGCGACACCTGATATCCCGAGCGAGGCTCGACGTCGACAGGCACGGCTGCCCCAGGCAACTTGGCAAGCAAGGACAGGACGCGCTCATTTTGGTCTTCCAACATCTTCAAACGCTGGGCGACGGGATCGTTAAGATCAGGATTTGCCCCTGTCGAGGGATTGGTCCCTGGACTAGTGCCATTACCATGCGACAAACCATTGGTGTCCCCATTGAAAGGAACAGAATATGGTTGCGACCCATATTGGAATTGCTGCGGTCCGTTCTAAAACGATGGTGGTCCCTGCTGGAAAGGCTGCGATCCACCGTGGAGTGGCTGAGATCCACCTTGAGGTCCATTCTGAACTAGCTGCTGAAATGGTTGCGACCCCTGCTGGAAAGGCTGCGACCCTTGTAATGGCTGAGACCCATTATTCACAGGTGGTGGCCTTATGTGCTGAGGAGGAACTGTTCCAAACTGAGGATTTGAGTTGAACGGCCCTGGCTGTTGATTCTGCATGAATGGGCCTGGATGCTGATTCTGCGCGGATGAACCTGAATTCGGGACAAATGGTCTAGGGCCATTCTGGTCGAACGATCTTGGAATTGGGTTCTGCACGAACGGCCTAGGACCATTTTGAGGCCCAAGAGGATTTCTTAACCGCGCGATCTCCTCAGCTGCTCTGCGATTCTGCTCTGCCATTGCATTGAGCTGATTCCTGGCGACTTCGAGCTACTGATACATCTGAGCAACAGCTTGCTGCGGATTTCCAGAGGCTGCCATTTTCCTGCAACAGATAATAGAAGAAACTCCAAGAAACTATTAGTAGGGTGCACATTCGTCGAGGATTTTCTCTAGATGAGGTCCCACGGATGGCGCCAAACTGTTAATGCCAAAAATCGCACCAAAGGGACAACTTAAGGTCGATGTGGACTTAATCAACTAAAGAAAGGATCTTTCGATGAGACGTGCGATGAGGGAAAAAATAAACGAGACAAGGGATTTGATGACGCAGGAAAAACCTCAAGCGAGAAAAAAAACCTGCGGACGACAATGGGTGTCGTCGCTGCACTATGGTCGCCAATCAGGGGCAACGTCCTTGGTACTGGCGTCGGTCGTACGATGATTACAATACAAATGAAGGAAATACTTCGAAATGTAAAGTACAAGTGTTTGAATGTAAAAACAGGTGTTTGTCGTGTGTGAATACAAAGTGTAAACTTCTGGCCGAGGGCTGTTTGTCGTGCATCGAGAGCGATACTTGAGCTTTCCCTCGAGTGTTCTTGAGTTCATAGTAAGGTTCTGGCTTTCAGTACTTGATCTCCAAAGTTTGAATGTTCTTTGCTATGAGTTTGGATGATTTTCTATGCTGTTTGGTGACGTTCGCTGATGTATATTTGATGTTAACTGATGTCCCTTGAAATGAAGCTTTAGCTTGTCTTTTATAGTCTTCGCGTCATTAATTAGTTCCATTAATGATTTGATCAACAGCTACAACGGCTGGAAACGGTCACCGAGATGAATGTTCATAATACTCTTCGTCCGTTACGGCTATCGATCGTTAATGGTTGCGTCGGTTATGTCCGTTGCTCTTTAATGACTTTGACTCCTGCATTAAATACTTAACAAACGTAACAGTCAAGGTTAACG
Organism: Saussurea involucrata; assembly: GCA_033807775.1. NCBI lineage: Eukaryota > Viridiplantae > Streptophyta > Magnoliopsida > Asterales > Asteraceae > Saussurea > Saussurea involucrata. The sequence continues at coordinate 9,582,014 of CM066322.1, read as the reverse complement.
TTAGTTCGGTCGAAGGTGCAACGATCTTATGCGATGGTCGTACGGGACGGGCGATGCTATGGTCGTGCATCATGGTAGACGTACGACTTACCTTTTACGGGAGACGACGGATGTTTTCTGGGTTCTTGTCGAGACCTTATCTTAATACAAGATTTGGATTATAGCGTGCATCTTACCTGCTCTGGTCGTGGTCGTACGACGTAATGTTTTGCCCAAACAATAACCTTTCCACGCTGCATAAGTACACACCCCAATCCTAGTTTGGAAGCATCATTGTAAACAACAAAGTCTTCGGAACCTTTAGGTAATGACAAAATCGGCGCGCTACAAAGTTTCTCTTTCAATATCTGGAATGCTTCATCCTGTTCTGCTTTCCATTCGAACTTTAAATTCTTTCGGGTCAGCTTAGTCAAAGGCGTCGCGATACGAGAGAAGTCTTTTATAAACTTTCGATAGTAGTCGGCTAAACCCAAAAAAACTTCGTACTTCGGTTGGCGTTCTCGGCGGTTCCTACTTTTCAATCGCTTCCACTTTCATCGGATCAACTTGAATGCCTTTCTCAGAAACTACATGCCCCAAAAACTGAACTTCTCGTAGCGAGAATTCACATTTCGAAAATGTAGCATACAACTTTTCTTTCTTTAGTAACTCCAGAATCAGACGAAGATGTTGCGCGTGCTCTTCCTTGGATCGAGAATAGATAAGTATATCATCGATTAATACAATTACAAATTTATCGAGATACGGCTTACATACCCGATTCATTAAATCCATAAAAGCAGCTGGAGCGTTCGTCAATCCAAACAGCATCACTAAGAATTCATAATGACCATACTTTGTGCGAAAAACAGTTTTCAGAACATCTTCTTCTTTCACCTTCAGCTGATGGTAACCAGACCTTAGATCAAGCTTGGAGAAATAACAAGCTCCCACTAACTGATCGAAGAGGTCATCAATTCTGGGTAGTGGATACTTGTTCTTGATCGTGCGCTTATTCAGCCCCCGGTAGTCGATACACATTCTCATCGAACCATCCTTCTTTTTCACAAACAAAACTGGTGCTCCCCACGGCGAAGAACTAGGTCTGATGAAGCCTTTATCGGATAAGTCTTGTAGTTGTGCCATCATCTCTTTCATCTCAGGAGGTGCCAGACGATACGGTGCACGGGCTACATGAGCGGCTCCAGGAATCAGATCTATACCAAACTCTACTTGTCTAACGGGCGGAAGACTATTCAAGTCTTCAGGGAATACTTCTGGAAATTCACTAACAATCGGAATATCTTCCAACTTATTCTTTTCTGGTTTAATATATATCACATAAGCTAAGTAACTCTGGCAACCCTTATTAACACACTCACGGGCTTTTATCATAGATATAAGGCAAGACTGATGATTGCTACGATCACCATAAATTACTACCGGTCCTCTCTCAGGTAAGACAACATTAATTATTTTCTTATCACAAACTATTGTTTGGGAAAAAAATCACGTCGTACGACCACGACCAGAGCAGGTAAGACGCACGATTATGAACTAAATCTTGTGTTAAGATAAGGTCTCAACAAGAACCCATAAAACATCCGTCGTCTCCCGTAAAAGGTAAGTCGTACGTCTCCCATGATGCACGACCATAGCATCGCCCGTCCCGTATGCCCATCGCGTAAGATCGTTGCACCTTCGACCGAACTAATGTTAACCTTGACTGTTACGTTTGTTAAGTGTTTAATGCAGGAGTCAAAGTCATTAAAGAGCAACGGACATAACCGACGCAACCATTAACGATCGATAGCCGTAACGGACGAAGAGTATTATGAACATTCATCTCGGCGACCGTTTCCAGTCGTTGTAGCCGTTGATCAAATCATTAATGGAACTAATTAATGACGCGAAGACTATAAAGACAAGCTAAAGCTTCATTTCAAGGGACATCAGTTAACATCAAATATACATCAGCGAGCATCACCAAACAGCAGAGAAAATCATCCAAACTCATAGCAAAGAACATTCAAACTCTGGAGATCAAGTACTGAAAGTCAGAACCCTACTGCGAACTCAAGAACACTCGAGGGAAAGCTCAAGTATCTCCCTCGACGCACGACAAACATCCCTCGACCAGAAGTTCACACTTTGTATTCACACACGACAAACACCTGTTTTTACATTCAAACACTTGTACTTTACATTTCGAAGTATTTCCTTCATTTGTATTGTAATCATCGTACGACCGACGCCAGTACCAAGGACGTCGCCCCTGATTGGCGACCATAGTGCAGCGACGACACCCATTGTCGTCCGCAGGTTTTTTCCTCGCTTGAGGTTTTTTCTGCGTTATCAAATCCCTTGTCTCGTTTATTTTTTCCCTCATCGCATGTCTCGTCGAAAGATCCTTTCTTTAGTTGATTAAGTCCACATCGACCTTAAGTTGTCCCTTTGGTGCGATTTTTGGCATTAACAGTTTGGCGCCATCCGTGGGACCTCATCTAGAGAAAATCCTCGACGAACGTGCACCCTACTAATAGTTTCTTGGAGTTTCTTCTATATTCTGTTGCAGGAAAATGGCAGCCTCTGGAAATCCGCAACAAGCTGTTGCTCAGATGTATCAGGAGCTCGAATTCGTCAGGAATCAGCTCAATGCAATGGCAGAGCAGAATCGCAGCGCAGCTGAGGAGATCGCACGGTTAAGAAATCCTCTTGGGCCTCAAAATGGTCCTAGGCCGTTCGTGCAGAACCCAATTCCAAGATCGTTCGACCAGAATGGCCTTATACCATTTGTCCCGAATTCAGGTTCATCCACGCAGAATCAGCATCCAGGCCCATTCATGCATAATCAACAGCCAGGGTCGTTCAACTCAAATCCTCAGTTTGGGACAGTTCCTCCTCAGCACATAAGGCCACCACCCGTGAATAATGGGTCTCAGCCATTACAAGGGTCGCAGCCTTTCCAGCAGGGGTCACAACCATTTCAGCAGCCATTTCAGAATGGACCTCAAGGTGGATCTCAACCACTCCACGGTGGATCGCAGCCTTTCCAGCAGGGACCACCATCGATTCAGAACGGACCGCAGCAATTCCAATATGGGTCGTAGCCATATTCTGTTCCTTTCAATGGGGACACCAATGGTTTGCCGCATGGTAATGGCACTAGTCCAGGGACCAATCCTTCGATAGGGGCAAATCCTGATCTTAACGATCCCGTCGCCCAGCGTTTGAAGATGTTGGAAGACCAAAATGAGTGCGTCCTGTCCTTGCTTGCCAAGTTGCCTGGGGCAGCCGTGCCTGTCGACGTCGAGCCTCGCTCGGGATATCAGGCGTCGCCTTTCATCGACGAGATTGCCACCGTCGAGGTCCCAAAGAAGTATAACATTCCTGCCTTCACTCCCAAATATTCTGGTGTGACTGATCCGACTGAGCACGTCGCACAGTACAAGCAGCTCATGTGGACGATCTCGATTCCACACATGTACCATGAAGTATGCATGTGTAAGAGTTTCGGAGCAACTCTCACTGGTCCAGCTCTCCAATGGTTAATCAATCTCAAGCCCAAGTCCATCGGGTAGTTTGCTGAGTTGGTTAATCAGTTCTCCCAGTAATTTGCCAGCAGTCGTAAGATGGAGAAGCAGACCAGCGACCTATATTACATCGTGCAGAAAGCTAATGAGTCTATTCGAAGTTATTTCAATATATTCAATGCCGAAATGATCAGCATCCTCAATTGCGACGTCAAAACCGCGATCGAAGCCTATAAGCGTGGTCTGGACGATAATTCAGGTTTATACACCTACCTGACCAAATATCCCCCGGAGAATTTCGAAGACGTCCGAGCTCAAACCTTAGCATTTATGAGGGTCGAAGACGATGCAGCCTTTCGTCGCAAGCACACTGACGACAAGAAGTCGTTAGGCGTCAGAAAGCCGGAATTCAAGACAAAGGTTGTCTCCAGAATAGAGCCAGCGCGCCAAATTTCAAATGTTCGTTTCAAGACGAAAGCAGAGGCCAAGACCACGACTAAGTTCACTCAGTATCCCAAGATATCCTCTTACGGGTTCAAAGGATCTACAAAGGACCTAGTCGAAGCTCTGAGAAGTTCCCAAGCTACCATTCGATGGCCAAAGAAGTCCGACCTGGACGATGCTAAGAAAGACAAATCAAAGTGGTGCGACTTCCATGCCGATCATGGTCATGCGACAGACGACTGTATCGCAATGAAGAAGGAACTAGCATATTGTTAATGCCAAAAATCGCACCAAAGGGACAACTTAAGGTCGATGTGGACTTAATCAACTAAAGAAAGGATCTTTCGACGAGACGTGCAACGAGGGAAAAAATAAACGGGACAAGGAATTTGATGACGCAGGAAAAACCTCAAACGAGGAAAAAACCTGCGGACGACAAGGGATGTCGTCGCTGCACTATGGTCGCCAATCAGGGGCGACGTCCTTGGTACTGGCGTCGGTTGTACGATGATTACAATACAAATGAAGGAAATACTTCAAAATGTAAAGTACAAGTGTTTAAATGTGAAAACAGGTGTTTGTCGTGTGTGAATACAAAGTGTAAACTTCTGGTCGAGGACTGTTATCGTGCGTCGAGAGCGATACTTGAGCTTTTCCTTCGAGTGTTCTTGAGTTCGCTGTAAGATTCTGGCTTTCAGTACTTAATCTCCAGAGGTTGAATGTTCTTTGCTATGAGTTTAGATGATTTTCTCTGCTGGGTAGTGATGTTCGCTGGAGTGTATTGGATGTTAACCGATGTCCCTTGAAATGAGGCTTTAGCTTGTCTTTTATACTCTTCGTATCATTAATTAGCTCCATTAATGATTCAATCAACGGCTACAACGGTTGGAAACGGTCGCCGAAGTGATTATCCATGATGATCTTCGTCCGTTACGGCTATCGATCGTTGATGGTTGCGTCGGTTATATCCGTTGCTCTTTAATGAATTTGACTCCTGCATTAAACACTTAACAAACGTAACAGTCAAGGTTAACGTTAGCTTTGGTCGAAGGTACAACGATCTTACGCGGTGGTTGCACGGAACGGGCGATACTATGGTCGAGCGTCATGGGGGACGTACGACTTACCTTTTACGGGCGACGACGGATGTTTTATGGGTTCTTGTCGAGACCTTATCTTAATACAAGATTTGGATTATGACGTGTGTCTTACCTGATCCGGTCGTGGTCATACGACGTGATTTTTTGCCCAAACAGTTTGCCCCCAAAATTTGAAAGAAGGATAGCAAATCCGAGTTTTAAATTTTGTCAATCGAAAAAATATGACAAGTGATAGGAATTACCTTTGTTACCTTGGAATTAGGCTGGTCTGCTCTTAACTGAACGAGAAGTTAAAAAGGAAACGAGGTCGTGACGTCATACTGACACACGATGATGCTTACCAGCTGTCGAGGACATGTGTCGACTATCCCTGTGGTAATACAAAAAGTCGGGGATGCGCAACGGTTATCCAGAGATTCAATCCAATCCTGTCTTTCGGTCTAAATAGGGATTTTGACGGATCATTTCCTTATTTCGCCCTTGAAGAGTTTGTGCTATGATTTCCTTGCCGTCTTTTGCCTGATATCTTCCGATCTTGTGAAAATCTCTGACTTGGTTAGGCTTCTTCGAGGGTTAATGCGCCTATAAGTAAGGTACGATTTCTCTGCCTTCTGCAAATTTTGTTTAGAAATGTCGAGGGATCCTGAGAGTGTTATTCAAGAGTCATCGGACCTCCGGGATTTTAGAAAGTTAGCAAAAATTCCTGCGTGGGTCGAATTGATCCGTCCAGGCCAGATCCGATCAAACGAGTGTCCCGAGGGGTACATCGTGATCTATGAATACCCTTTTAAGATAGGTTTCGAATGGCCTTTTCTACTCTGGCCAAGGCGTTTATGTTAGAGTTTGACTTGGCTCCGAGTCAATTGATGCCCCAGTTCTGGCGAGTCGTACGAGTGATCGAGCGTGCTACTAGGAAATGGAATTCTCCCATGAACGTACATGACCTCCTTTCGGCTTATCAAGGCAAGATGGACGGATGTCATCGATGTAGTTTACATTCTAGATTCAAGGGCGACCTCGTTTTGGTCTTAGGAACGGATGTGAACGACCGTGGGTGGAAGTCTAGATATGTTTTCGTGCGTAAGTTGTCCCTTGACTCTGAAAGTGAGTGGATTAGGACGAGCCGGAATACGTCGGGTGAGCCTCGTTATTTCATCTGTCATGCGCTGTAGATGATTTATATATGACTTTTAACTTGTTTTTTGTATGTTGACAGCCATAAAATTCGAGGTCGTGAAGCCAGACGCAAACTCTCAAGCGAAGATTAATTCGTTTTTAGAATTTAGCGTCGCCGAGAGGTCTTTCGTCGTGCGACATACGGCGAACGGCGACGATTTAGAATCTTCAGGAGAGAATCAGGGGAGAAGTGTGAAGAGAAAGGAAGAGAAGAGGAAGAAGATAAGTCGAGAGGAAGGAGAGGGATGACGGGTAAGTTTTACTTACTTTTTCTTCCTATGTTACCTCGAGTCTTTTTCCTTTGTGTGCTTTATGACATTCCTTTTTTTCCAGGAGAATCTCAACCTAAAGTGTTGAAGGTTTCTGCTAAGAGAGCAGCTGAGCTGGAGTATGCTCGTCAGGGCAGGGAGAGGAGGTTAAAAGCCATGTCCGCTGGTCCTGAAATTCCGAAGAAGACGAGGACGACGACTCCGAGGGAGTCGTCGGCTGGGGTTAATGACTCGTCGAGAGTCGCTTCACCTGAGAAGGTAGGGGTCAGATCGCCTAAGAAGGTGATTGCAGCGACACCCATCAATTCTGCGCCTCCGGCGGAAACGGTGAAGTCTCCGTCTGCCGCGTCGAATCCTTTGTCAGCCGACAAGGGCGAGGATCACTCGATGGGAGGGGAGAAGGTCACGACGGTCAACTTTTCGCTGCCATCGGACTTTATGACAGGTGATGTCCTAGACGGGACGAACCTGTTCCCTCACCTGGATAATTTCCTGCTTCCATCTTTCAGGGAGCGTTTTGAGGGGTTTCCTATCGAGGAGACGGGTGCCCATATAGCCGGCTTGTCGTTCATGGTAAGTCTTTCTTTCAAGACTTAGTTTGTCTAGGCCCAGACTTCGTTTATCGTTGTCGTTGTCGTTGTCCACTGATGATGTTTTCGCGGACACTTCAGGCTGCTTTGGCCTCGCGAAGCGGAGCGGCGAAGGTAAAAGATCTCTTGTCTGCTGCTCGTGAAAGAGAGAAAGCGGCGCTGGACAGAGCGAGTGCCTCTACAAGTCGTGCTGAGGAGTTTTCGAAGCGGCTTGATGATGCTTTAGAACATTTGAAGATTGTTCATCTTGCCAAGGAAGATCTTAGTCACCGTCTGACGCAATCTTTGTCCATGACTGCTGAACAAAGGGAGGAGATGGAAAAAATTAAGGAATCCTTGGTTGCTGTTTCGAAAGAGGCTGAGGATTATAAATCCAAGGTGGAGATTTTGGAGAAGGCGGTGCAAGCCGTAAAGGACGAGGGTAAGTCGGTTTTTGCCATAGCTCGTCGGACTGTTCGGGCGGCGATCATGCGACGACATTTGCTGGGGACTTAATCAACTAAAGAAAGGACAACTTAAGGTCGATGTGGACTTAATCAACTAAAGAAAGGATCTTTCGACGAGACGTGCAACGAGGGAAAAAATAAACGGGACAAGGAATTTAATGACGCAGGAAAAACCTCAAACGAGGAAAAAACCTGCGGACGACAAGGGATGTCGTCGCTGCACTATGGTCGCCAATCAGGGGCGACGTCCTTGGCACTGGCGTCGGTTGTACGATGATTACAATACAAATGAAGGAAATACTTCGAAATGTAAAGTACAAGTGTTTAAATGTGAAAACAGGTGTTTGTCGTGTGTGAATACAAAGTGTAAACTTCTGGTCGAGGACTGTTGTCGTGCGTCGAGAGCGATACTTGAGCTTTTCCTTCGAGTGTTCTTGAGTTCGCTGTAAGATTCTGGCTTTCAGTACTTAATCTCCAGAGGTTGAATGTTCTTTGCTATGAGTTTAGATGATTTTCTCTGCTGGGTAGTGATGTTCGCTGGAGTGTATTGGATGTTAACCGATGTCCCTTGAAATGAGGCTTTAGCTTGTCTTTTATAGTCTTCGTATCATTAATTAGCTCCATTAATGATTCAATCAATGGCTACAACAGTTTGAAACGGTCTCCGGAGTGATTATCCATGACGATCTTCGTCCGTTACGGCTATCGATCGTTGATGGTTGTGTCGGTTATATCCGTTGCTCTTTAATGACTTTGACTCCTGCATTAAACACTTAATAAACGTAACAGTCAAGGTTAACGTTTGCTTTGGTCGATAGTACAACGATCTTACGCGGTGGTTGCACGGAACGGGCGATACTATGGTCGAGCGTCATGGGGGACGTACGACTTACCTTTTACGGGCGACGACGGATGTTTTATGGGTTCTTGTCGAGACCTTATCTTAATACAAGATTTGGATTATGACGTGTGTCTTACCTGATCCGGTCGTGGTCGTACGACGTGATTTTTTGCCCAAACACATATCATTTCCCAAAAGGAAATCTCAAGGACATCATCGACGATGTCGCTGTGCCAGCTGATGGCCATCGACCGTCGACTCCCAAGCATGCAAAATTTGTCAATTGAAATTCCCTACGCCATGGGGAATCCAGGAGTCGCTCGTGAGTGCTACAAGTCTACCTTGAAGCCGAGAAAATAAACTAAAATCACAAGATTAGGATCTCGACAGGTTCGTTCTTCTATCTCTAAATTAATATCTTTTCCACAGGGATAAATCTACTATGGTGCCTCGTCGCACGACAACATAGTCGATCGCAGGACAATATTTCTCCGTGTCATTCTGTCATTTACAACCTATCTTTTCCTCCCAAAAAGGATACGGTAATAAATGACAGGGGGCAAATAGAGAGAGTCTGGAATGGTACGTTCTCTAACTCTTTCTCATACGATTTTATCTCACAAAACGTTTACTGACTTAAGCATCGGAGGGTCGTTGGCTAGCCAACGACCAACCCCCGACATCGTTTTATCGCAGAATCGCACGACAGATTATCGCAGAATCACACGACAGTAGTCATTAAGTCTACTATATGACTTTAGTATCGCAAGGTCGAACGACATGAACGATCAGACCTCTAACTTGATCATTTCTCCACAGAGGCATACGACACAAACTCACTGTACGATCTGGTCGTACGATACCTCTAAGTTTCTTAGCTTTTATACCCTGAATGGATGCTTTAATCGCGTGTTTTTATATTTGTTTTTATCATCGTATTGCAATGTATGCCTCAGTCGCACGATTCCCTGTGTGTCCTATGTTCAAATTCATAATTAAACATGGTTGGATAAAGCATAAACAAAAGTTGCGTTCATTATATAAGCCATCGAGTACATAATCGACCACTAACGGTCGAGCAGCACGAACAAACAAATACATTTTTTCTAAGGTTGTGGAGGAGCATCGGTTACAACCTTGTCCGATACCCCATCCTGAAAACCCTCGCTAGCCGCCTCCTCTTCGACCTCCTTCTGGTCATCCAAGTCGAGATCTCTCTCAGTCCCGACTCTTTCATAAAAGAGACGCAGCTCATCTGACGCTGAAGCCAAAGGATCCTTGCCCTGCAGGTGACGTCGTATAATTGCCGCACACGCAGTAAGTCGAGCATAAGAAAAGAAAGACTTATTTTCGTCTTTCAACTCATCAGACTCCTTCTTCAAATTTATCACCTTAGCCTTGATTCCCTCGACTTCCTTCCTCTTCGCGGTTACAGATTCCTTCATCCCCTCCAGCTCCTCTCTCTGGTCGCGCATCAAAGTCAGGGACTCCTTCAAACGTGAGTTTATCTCGTCTCTTGTATGACTGAGGGCATCCAATTCATCCAGAGCATGGTCAAGGCGCACCGACATCGCTTCTTCATGCTCCAAAGCAGCTTTCTCTTTAGCTAACGCTGCATCTTCATCTTTGGTAATAGAAGCCGTTGAAACCTCTATATTCGTCGTTTCGGCATGTAATGCCAGGGAAGCTTGGAACGCCTGAAGAATCATAATATGAGCAGCATTAGTAAACAACGACAACGACAAAGACAAATGACAAGTCTTGAAAGAAAGGCTTACCAAGAATAAGAGTCCAGCTGTATGGAACTCTTTCTTCTCGAAAGAAAACCCGTCAAAACGCTCCCTGAAAGACGGAAGCAAATATTTTTCCAAATGGGGGAACAACTTCGTCTCGTCCAAGACATTGTCGTCCAGAAAACCCGACGGCAACGTAAAGTTGACCTTCGTTTCCCCCAAAGGTCCCTTCTGGGCGCCTTTGCCCCTGTCGGTCGATGAAGGGCCGGATAGGACGACGGGAGACATCGTCGCCAGTTGCAAAATATCCACAGATTTCGCGACGATCGCAACCGACGCCTTCGCCTTCCTGGACAAGGCAACCCTCGATGGGTTACCCGTCTTCAAAGACGGTTCCCTCAGAACGGACACCTTTATCCTCTTTAAGAGGCCCGACCCGGCTGTCGGGACCTCTTTTCTCTTCAGGACTCCCAACCCAGTTGTCGAAAAGTCCTTCTCCCTCGTCTCGCGAGCTACTTCAACTTGGGCCATCTTCCTAGCAACAGAAGACGTCGCCTGTGCTTGAGATTCACCTGTACGGTAAAAGAAAGAAGTTAGACGATTCAGAACAGAGAAAGATCAGGTCAAGCGAAAAGAAGACAAAAGGATACTTACCAATTATTTCTACCTCTGGTTCTTCACTCTTCTCTTCCTCCTCAGTCTTCTCAGAATCCTCCTCTTCTTCTTTCTCCTCTCGACCCAGCCTCACTCTATCTCTCAAGAAAACGGTGTCATCATCCTCGTCTATCAAATGACGCGTGACATACGACCGGTCTTCGGTACTAAATTCCAAGAACTTTTCGACCTTAGCCCGAGAAGCATCATCCGACTTTACCTTCTCGAAATCAATATCTACGCATAAAAAAGAAGATCAGTCGAAGAAACAATCGAGCAACAGAATAACATGAAAACGTACAGTCAAAGGCTCACCCGTCATATTCCAACCCTCCCTAATCCAGTCACTATCAATGTCCAGCGTCGACGCCCATACGAGTACATACCTCTTCATCCACGGTCGTTGACCGCGGTATTTAAAACCAGGGTACGATCACCCTTGAACCTTGAAAACAAGCTATAGCGACGGTATTGGTCATTCTTGACCTTATACGCCGTCAGAAGGTCCCTCACATTCATCGGTGGATTCCAGTTGGAGGTAAGTCGTTCGATGATCAAGATAACTCGCCAGAACTGGGGCATCAGTTGCCCCGGCTAAAGATCAAATTCACACATGAATTCTTTGACTAAAGGCGAATATGGCCAGTGGAAACCTATTTTGAACGGATATTCGTATATAACAATGTACCCCTGGGGCACATTTCCGGTCGAACCTTGCCAACCTTGCTCACGGTAATCCCCCTGGGAATCCTCGCTAGACTTCTAAAGTCGTCAAGATCTTCTTCGTTTTTAATGGTGCTTCTAGGCTCTGTCGACATTGCCAGTCCCGTTAAATTGATTTGCACTTCTGAGAGGCCCCAGATATCCCAGTTTTTTCTAGGCTTTCTAGCAATAGACTTGCGACGCATACGCAAACTAGAAGGTCGTATCTTATATGATCTCAGGAAAACTTAAATTAGGTCAAAAATCCTTGCAAGTTCTAATCGAACGGAAATCGCCAAGAAAAGATCCATCGTAATCTTTATTTATGCAGTCGATCATGTCAGGACGAATCCCTGGATAACCGCCGCGCATCCCCGTCCTTTCGTATGACCACCAGGATCTTCGACACCTGTCCTCGACAGCTGGTAAGCATCATCGTGTGTCAGAATGACGTCACGACCTTGTTCCCTTTTCAACTTCTCGTTCAGTTAGAAACAAACCAGTCTAGCTCCGACGCGATTGAGGTAATTTCTAACTCTTGTTTTTTTTCCTACGCGTCTGATTGACAAAATTTAAAACTTAAATTTGACATTCAATTTTCAAATTTTGGGGGCAAACTGTTTGGGCAAAAAATTACGTCGTACGACCACGACCAGAGCAGGTAAGATGCACGCTATAATCCAAATCTTGTATTAAGATAAGGTCTCGACAAGAACCCAGAAAACATCCATCGTCTCCCGTAAAAGGTAAGTCGTACGTCTACCATGATGCACGACCATAGCATCGCCCGTCCCGTACGACCATCGCGTAAGATCGTTGCACCTTCGACCGAACTAACGTTAACCTTGACTGTTACGTTTGTTAAGTGTTTAATGCAGGAGTCAAAGTCATTAAAGAGCAACGGACATAACCGACGTAACCATTAACGATCGATAGCCGTAACGGACGAAGAGTATTATGAACATTCATCTCGGCGACCATTTCCAGCCGTTGATCAAATCATTAATGGAACTAATTAATGACGCAAAGACTATAAAAGACAAGCTAAAGCTTCATTTCAAGGGACATCAGTTAACATCAAATATACATCATCGAGCATCACCAAACAGCAGAGAAAATCATCCAAACTCATAGCAAAGAACATTCAAACTCTGGAGATCAAGTACTGAAAGCCAGAACCTTACTATGAACTCAAGAACACTCGAGGGAAAGCTCAAGTATCTCTCTCGACGTACGACAAACATCCCTCGACCAGAAGTTCACACTTTGTATTCACACACGACAAACACCTGTTTTTACATTCAAACACTTGTACTTTACATTTCGAAGTATTTCCTTCATTTGTATTGTAATCATCGTACGACCGACGCCAGTACCAAGGACGTCGCCCCTGATTGGCGACCATAGTGCAGCGACGACACCCATTGTCGTCCGCAGGTTTTTTCCTCGATTGAGGTTTTTCCTGCGTCATCAAATCCCTTGTCTCGTTTATTTTTTCCCTCATCGCATGTCTCGTCGAAAGATCTTTTCTTTAGTTGATTAAGTCCACATCGACCTTAAGTTGTCCCTTTGGTGCGATTTTTGGCATTAACAGTTATTGCTTATGTTTCTCGTCAACTAAAAGATCATGAAAGACAGTATCCTACGCACGACATGGAGCTTGCAGCAGTTGTCTTCGCATTGAAGATTTGGAGACATTATCTTTATGGTTCCAAATGTCAAATTTATACCGATCATAAGAGTCTCCAACACCTCTTCGATCAGAAGGAACTAAATATGAGGCAAAGAAGATGGCTAGAACTGGTGAATGATTACGACTATGAAATTCTTTATCATCCGGGAAAGGCAAACGTGGTAGCTGATGCACTGAGTCGTCAAGAAAGAAGCAGGACAATAAAAGTCATTGCACTACGAACTGAACTCCTACCCAACATCTTTGACGAACTGCAGAAGTGTCAAATAGAAGCTTATCAGGAAGAACATTTGAAGTCAGAACGGTTAGTGGGGATATCAGAATTGCTTGTGAGAGATGACCGTGGGTTATTGTGTATGGGAAACAGAATTTGGGTGCCTCGTTTGGGTGGGTTACGTGATCGTGTACTACAAGGAGCTCATCAATCTCGTTTCTCTATTCATCCAGGTACGAATAAGATGTATAAAGATTTAAAACAATTCTATTGGTGGCCGGGAATAAAAAGAAGTATCGCTCAACATGTGGAAAGTTGTACTACGTGTAAGAAGGTAAAGATTGAACATCAAAAGCCGTTTGGTCAGTTGCAACGATTGGAAATACCTATGTAGAAATGGGATCAGATTACGACAGATTTCATCACGAAGCTACCAAGGACCCCGAAGGGATTTGATGTTATTTGGGTAATTGTCGATAGATTGATGAAGTCTGCTCACTTCTTACCAATAAAGGAAGCTGATTCGATGGAGCGATTAGCTAAGTTGTACATTGACGAAATAGTAACTCGACATGTAGTTCCAATCTCGATCATTTCTGATCGTGATAGTCGTTTTACTTCAAGATTCTGGAGAAGTTTTCAGAAGGAAATGGGGACGCAGATAAAACTAAGTACAGCATATCATCCTCAAACTGACGGTCAGAGTGAACGAACGATTCAGACCTTAGAAGATATGCTCCGGGCTTGTATTGTTGACTTTAGGGGATCATGGGATAAGCATTTACCGTTGATTGAATTTTCCTACAACAACAGTTATCATTCCAGCATTCAAGCGACACCGTTTGAAGTATTGTATGGTAGAAAATGTCGAACGCCTCTGTGTTGGAATGAAGTGGGAGAGAAACAATTAGCGGGGCCAGATATAGTTCAATTAACCGCGGATAAGGTTACTCAGATTCCGGAAAGATTAAAAATGGCTCAAGACAGACAGAAAAGTTACGCCGACCGACGCCGAAAACCGTTAGAGTTTCAAGTTGGAGATTTTGTAATGTTAAAAGTCTCACCTTGGAAAGGAGTCATTCGATTTGGAAAGCAAGGTAAACTTAGCCCGAGGTATATTGGACCATTTGCAATTACGGAAAGGATCGGTGAAGTAGCCTACAGATTGGATCTTTCGTCAGAGTTAAGCCGTATACACAACGCGTTTCATGTATCAAATTTTCGGAAGTGTTTTGTTACGCCAGATCAGGCAGTGTCTCTACCCGAGATACATGTTGATGAAAAGCTGAATTATGTGGAAGAACCAGAAGCCATAGTAGACAGTAAAGTTAAAGTGTTGCGGAATGGAAAGGTGATCAAGCAAGTGAAAGTACAGTGGAGACACCATAGAGGTCAGGATGCTACATGGGAATGAGAGTCCGAAATGAGAACCAAATACCCTCACCTTTTTGCCTAACCGAATTCCGGGACGGAATTCTCTTAACGGGGAGATGATGTAATACCCCGGGTAAGTTCGTTAGTTAAACCCTCATTCCGTTAAAATTAGTTAACTTTATAATAATATGTTTAGGGTAAAATTGAGTCAGTTTACAAGTTTAGGGTGTTTTGGTCATTAATGAAGAGTTTAAGGTCCTAATGGTACATATGGCTGATATTATCTCTTAAGCCATAAGATATTTTCATATCAGCAGAAAATTAGTGTGTGTAAGTGTGTGTTTTGAGAGCAAAAGGAGAAAAGAAGAAAATTTAGGTTGAGGATTCATTGGTGTACTTGAAAGTGAATTCAGGTATGTTTTCTTTACAAAGTATGTTTATAATTGTTAATAGGTAGTTTCTATCGGAGTAGAAACACTGATTTCGTATATGGGGTTAGTTCTGTCGATTTCTGGGCGAAAATGGGTAAACCGACAGAGGTGTCCGGACACAATATGAATGTGGCTGGGTAGTTTTGTTAGTGGTGTCCGGATGATGTTCTAAAGGTGTCCGGACGAGTCTTTTATCCGGGTAAGTTCCTTTTTCTAATGTTTTTCGGATGGATTCAGATACCGGATGGTATCCGGATTACTTTGGTATCCGGATGTCGTCCGGATTGCGTATGTTATCCGGAAAGGTTGTGATGTCCGGATTTGTTGTGTTGTCCGGAAAAGTCACGTTGTCCGGAAAAGTTGTGTTGTCCGGATAATTTGAGGTATCCAGATACTTTTGTTGTTTGGTCATTTTGGAGAATTTAAACACTTTTGAGTATCCAGTAACCTGTGTTTTGTTAATTCTTAGATAGAATATGAATGAGGACTAAAATACTATGGACTTGACTTAAGTTCGAGCTTGGGGAAGACAATTGAGGATAAGAGTTAGATAGAGTTATCTAAAGCTCTTAGTCCTAGCAAGCCCTATGTGTTCAAAGTGGTAAAGCAATACTTGTATATGATTGTTTCAGATTCTGTGAAATTGAAGTGAAGCTGAATTGTTTGAGAAAAGCTTGGAGAACGTTTTGATAAGACAAACAGGTGAGTTTTACTTCAAAATGTTTTTAAACTGGAATACATATACGTGTAGATTGAAAAGGTGATAGATAATGTGATTAGATGTTCATAAATGACAATATGATATATTGAGATATATATTGTATTTATATGTGCATTACACTACACGAGTATACGTTAGCCGAAACTATAGTCGGTGGTGTTTGCTGTAGTTGTTGTACAGCGGTGTTGCTGTAGTTATTGTACAGCGGTGTTAGCTGTAGTTGTTGTACAGTGGATTAGTTGGCTCGCAACCAACTAACATGGATAAGACAAATGAGAATGAGAAAGAGGATGAGTTGAACACAGTGCACGAGTCTTGATTGGTATTTAATTACGTGTGATATATGTGTGTTTATATAAAGGATTTTATATAAATGGGTTTTATAATGATTGTGAAATGACAGGGATTTTCTCACTTAGACCGCTAGGTCTAACCCTCATTTTGTTTTAAAAATATGTATTCCAGGTCGTGGATCAAGTAAGGGCAAATAAGAAGGATATTCGTTGCTTAGCTTTTGGGAAGACTTGTGTTATGAAGATCATGAAGTGTTTTTGTACTTATGGCTTTGTTGTTAGTCATAATGTAAATTATTTAGTCAAAAAGTTTGTACTGAATTACTTATTATGTTTAGTAAGACTATGGGACCGAATATGAAATATCATGTATCTTTTTGATGAAATTATGTTGTGAAATGTATGTTATTTGTATATATGGAAACCGGGATGTTACAAATGGTATCAGAGCCCTAGTTTAAGGGATTTAGGTATTAGTATCTATACCTAGACTTAAACTGCATGTGAAGTAGGATGTCCCTATTAGTGTAGAACCTTGGGATGTTAAATATAAAAAGGTAGAAGGAACATCATGTAAGGTAATTTCATTATTAAACCTGGCCAGTGTAATTGTGATCTTACAGGTACATGTTTGAACTGGAATACCTTGTTATATGGGGTATGTGCTTATGTGTATATTAACCTTGTCTGAATCAACAGAATGGCAAGTGGTACTAGACAAACGAATCGGGAAGGAGGAAGAAATCCGAATAGAACAAACCCAACAGCCGGAGGAAGGGGAAGAGGGGGAGAAAGTGGTAGAGGTAGAACTGGAGGCAGAGTCCAGGGGCGCGACACGGAATTTGTTACAAGAGACGACTTAGCAGCGGAAATGGGAAGATTACAAGCCAATATCCAAGCTATGTTCAACCAAACTCATAATACTGAATGTAACATCCTGAATTTTTCAATAATTTTATTTATTTGAGAATTAGGATTTAGTACTATTTTTGTATTTTGTGTAACCTTGAATTATATAGAAGTTATATAATTCATTTGGGGTTAAAATGCAAAGTGTTGGAATTTAGTGTAGCTTTTGGAAATATTAACTTGAGGGTTTATTATGTTATTTCTTTAAAGTTTGAGGTGTTTGGTGAATTTAGATTATGACTCATCAGTTTAATTACCATGAGGTGTCATATAATTAGTCAATCAGTGACTAATTGTGTGTTTTTTGTGAGTGTATTCGGTAGTCAGAGAGAAAGAAACGGAGAAATAGAGAGATCGAGAGAGAAGAAGGAGAAAAGAAGAAAGAAAAGAATTTAGCTTGAACCTGTGCTATAAATCATTTGTTCAGATTGTAGATTAAGCTGAGAAAGTGTTTTTGGTGAAGAACACAGTGTTCAGAAATCATCCAAGTGAGTTTATTCATTCTTGTTAAAATTAGCCATTAAAATTGATATGGATATGTGTTAAACTATGTCTATATGCTTTAGTAAGACATAATTGAGAAGTAGTAAGCTTAATACACTGATTTTATAAACTGACTTAATGAAGAAGACGATGAACAGTGATTTCGAGTTTTGAGAATCTCGCAATAGTTGGTTGCGAGTTTTGAGCATCTCGCTAACCTCTGTGGGGGTGAAGTGAGAAACTCGCAACTATGGGTTGCGAGTTTTGGAGAATCTCGCAGTAGTTGCTTGCGAGTTTTGAGGAATTCGCAATAGTGGCTTGCGACTTTTGATGAAAATCGCAGCTTTGGCTTGCGACTTTTGGGAAAAAATCGCAAGCATGGCTTGCGACTTTTGGGAGAAAATGCAGGTAGTTGCTTGCGACTTTTGGGGAAATTTCAGTAGTAGTTTGAGACTATAATGTATAATATGACTATCTGCTGTATGCAATCTGTTATATGATTATAAACTCTAAATATGATATTGAAGCCGTGTTGAGATAAATTATAAGGACTTATTTATGAGTCCGGAAATGTAATTAACATTTGAGATGTAAATCCCCGTGCTAAGTTGCAAAGAGGGGATAGTAAGACATTGAGACGAGGAGCTAATTATATTCTTTATTTTGTATATATAGAATATGTTCGTAGAAATGATATATTGTATGTTGTAAGCATATGATAGTATCAGTTATAATACTTATGTATTATATTGCTTTTGCTAGAAATAGGCATCCGGTCATCGGGGGCATCATAGTACGGTATAATGGGAACCGTATACTAGCCATTGACCATATGGATGTAATTTCTAGTAATTGGGTGTACCTTGAATCATCGGGGGTCCCGGTTGTATATCGCGATATTATAATCCCATTGGGACCATTGATTCTGAGGTGAAATGCGGAATAGGCAGATTTTGATTTGTAATTCCCATTTCAAATGGAAGATCGGAGATTTCCATCGTAAAAGGGAAGATCGGAGATTTCCCAATGGTGAAAGGAAGATTTGAGATAGGCATAAAGTAATTTGTAATCTCTACTTCCGGGTTAAGAAATAGGCAGGTTTTGACTTGTAATTTCTTGGTTAAGAGTTTGACTTTGAATCTGGGATGATTCATGGTAAATTCTTGGTAGTGTTATTATGACTAGATGAATAGTCATAAGTTGGTAATGGGGTAGATTCCCAGTAGTGAAAGGAGTTGTTGTACGGTAAGATGGGTGGCAACAGGTTTGACTTATCTGTTGATATTTTAATTGTTGAATTTTAATTTGATTTGAATATTCTCACTAGGCGAAAGCCTAATGTTTCAAGTTGAATTTTCTTACCAGGTACAAGCTCCGGGAGATAAACGAGATTGTGTGTTGAGGGTTTTTGGGAAGAACTCAAACTTGGAGATGATAGAGGATCTAGTATTCTTTTGATGTTTTGGGACAGATGATTAGATAACCTAGTTAATCTAATTATGATGTATGATTTGATTAATAGGTTATTTGATTTAGAAGTTGTTGTATATAGAAAACCTTACAGTGATCCTCTTGTTATATAAGTTTGAAGTTTTATTGTCATAACTGGTGTAAATTTCAAGGTTTAAATTAGCCCTGTTTTTTGGGTGTTACAATATGGTATCAGAGCAATAGTTTAAGCGAACTAAGTATGCTGATGAGATACTTAGACTTAAGCTGTGATGAATTAAGTTATGACTTGTGAGATGCGGGTAGAAGTACTAAGACGGGATAGTCTTAGAGTCGACGGAAATACGTGAAATTGGTACTATAACGATGGTAATGAGGATTCTCATGTATAATATGTTCACAATTCCAATTAGCTACTGTTATTATGAATATATTGTTACGCGAGCATGCTTATTTCTAAATTGTTACAGTGACTAATGATCGGTAAAGTACGTTTCGTATGTCTTGAATTGTGTAACCATTCCTTATGGTTATCCCTTTTGTTATAGCAGAGTGATGGTAAATACATCACTAAGATCCTTCAATTCTTTGGAGGACGGTTTAGTAAATGAGTAAAGATTGAAAGGACAACTTGGAACAGACGAGACTCATGAAAGTTCGCCGAGGCAACCTTTAATAGGTGGATTGAAATGTGTAGAAATAGAATGTGAGATGATTGACGGAAATAGTATGACCTGGTTGAGTAAGTAGACCGTGGAATGCATGTATAGTAAGTATTATAAGGCCGAGAGGGCGACCACCGGTCGGAAGTAGAGTGTCAATGATAAGTTGACTGAGTAAAACAATTGACCTTGTTTGAGTGAGTAGCCTTCATTTGCAAGTAAAGTTTTATGCATGGTGTCCTAGTGTGTGTTGCATGAGTTTTCGTGATTTAACACAAATGCATAAACAACAGTTTTAGTCAAGACTGGTTTAGCATGTGTAATTGTGTTTTCAAAGAAAGAGGACAATGTCATTTACGTTGCAACGAAATTTTGGAGCTTAGTAATTTGCAAAATATTTCATATTTTACATGAAAAGTTAAATTGTAGAAAAGGTCAAGAAAACGTTGGCTAGCAAAACTTATATAACTAACAAGAGTATTGACTGGATGATGTCATGTAAGAATCAACTAGTTTACTCTGTGTTGATAATTTCTAAAAAAAACTTTTGACGTATGAAAAGATTTTCATCCAATATATTATTGTTGTAACAACATCGTTTTGGTTGAAAAAAAAGGACTAAGTTTTATGGAAATTTAGTATGCAAACGATTCTCGAGATCGTTGTGCATTACATTGGAGTTATGAGAATGTTGGGGCATGTATGCCCAAGTTGTTCAAAGTGGTGTTATTTAAATGAGAAATTATGCAAAATGATTTATGTGTCAAGTTGTCATGCATGAAGGCTATGATCTCGCTAGGTCGTAGAGTACTACACTCTAAGTTAAGAGAGAACTCCGAGGGAGGAGAGGTGTTGGATAAATCTTGGGAAAGTGTTTGTAGATTTGATATTTAAGTTCAAGAGGAGAGGTGAATAGTGGGAGAGTCGAAAGTGGACTCTAGTGTCGGTAGTATGAAAGTATGGACCCTTGTTCGGTATCTAGAAATACAGTGACCAAGGGACGATTGTGTCTGGAGGAAGGACTAGGAGTCATTAAGGTAATGGAATTAGCTACTCACTATGAGTAATGTGGTGAGACAGAAAGGAAACATTCCCGACGTCAAATAAAGAGTTTTAAGATGATATTGTGATATAAATGTTGCACGAGTAAGTTTGGGATAAAGTCAATAGGATGTGAATTGGATTGTGAATTGTGGTAAGGATTAGGTTCAGTAAGGACCTTGTTAAAGAATAAGTTAAGAAAGTAACGACAGACGACTATTGACGTTGAAGTCGACAGTTGCGTAAGATGTATGAGACCTTTTGCCTGTCACAGGGTGCGGTCTGGGTGCGTCCCGCGTATGCCTGTGCGGGCAGGAACAAAATCGTGAGCGGTGCCGGCATGCTGTTATGCAGAGGGTATCCGCAAAGCGGACAATATCGTGTACGGTGGACTGGGGATGTTACAGAATGGTATCTTACATAATGCATGTACCACAATTGGGAATTGAGTGATTGGCGAGTAAATCACGAGTGAACTAGGTTTTGGTTAATTTATTGCATAAGCGAAAGCTATGTGATCAAATTACGCTTTCAGAGTTTATTATGGTTGGAAAATAATTATGATGTGTTATGTGCTAAATTGCATTTTATTTAATCAGTGACGGTTTAAGTATAGGTCTTATGTGAGAGGACCGTTTGATGATCTTGCATTCTTAGTAACTTTGAAACTAATGAATATTGGTAAAGTTTATACTTGTTGAGTATAGAAGAGTTGTATTTTGCATGTACATATAGATATATGAGTGAATTGACTTCATTGAGAAAGTAGCAATGAAAGGGTCGTGAGATTCTCATGCCTCGAAGGCATGTGTTGCATAATGAGGGTAGATGCATTTATATTGCATGAGTTGATGTTGATATATGATCATTAGATCCTTTGAGTAAATGGCTCGGTTTTGAACTCAGTTGAGTCTTAAGGGTGTTCGTCTGGTTTATTAAGCTCGGTGTAGGCTTGGGATTGGAATTATATGAAGTGTATTATAATTAAAGTTGCAGGTTGTGAAGGTATTGAATATTCTTTTGGAATCATTTATTGTTAAGTTTAAAATCAGAAGAATAAAAGTTGAAGGATCACCTTGTAAGGGTGTTAAGATTGTGAAAGACTGTTGTTTTATAGAAATGTTTCACTGGTAATGTGGATGGTTTATAAAGGAGGAAGTATTAGACACAACGAAGTGAGTATGTGAACTATGATGATCTGTGAGGGATTGTGTCCTGATTATGTAATGATTTGGAATTACAAAGAATTAGTAAGAAACAAGTAAGTTTAAGCTAGTTAGAAACCCGTGAGTTGTAGTCAACTAAGTTGGGGAGGAATTAAGTAGTGAAATAGACTCGGTTTTTATGCGAGAAAATGGATGTAAAATTATTTGTGTACGAATGACCATGAGAGACCTGGTCTGTGGTCAAATTTTTATGGGTGGAGAATGTATGAACGAGTAGTGGCATTAATTGCAAAGATAATTGTGTCATTTAGTATGTCATGTGAAGTTAGAAAGAGAAAGTATCTGAATGGAAGTCTTTTCGGGGATTCCGGATGAAAAGTACTATTTTGTCATTAAAATTGTTGGAATATGTGTCTTGTAAGATGACGTGATGAAATGGCTTATGTCGAAATAGAATGTCGGAGCGGTAGTGGATATTTATCCAAAGAAATTTTGGTGGTGTGAGCCATCAAGTAAGTTTATGTTTTCTGAATCATTGGAAGTCTAATGAAAATGATGAGTGTGTCGGCCAAATGTAGTGTAGTAGATGCAAAATCCTTAATGAATGTGAGTTGTTTCTTATGTATGAAAGTTTGGTACGAGGAAGTGTTAGTTGAAAACCAGAGAGTGAGTAGTAATTTCAAATGGTGGTGTCGTTTCAAAACGACTTGGTTGAATACCTTAAGTTAAAATTTTGGTACAACTGTTGGTTATGAATATTAATGAGAAAATGTTATTGGTATGTGGAAAAGTTGGGAGAAAGAGACAAGTAATGTCTGGAGAGTAGTACTCCATGTTAATGTGGGGAAACAGCGATAGAAAGATCAGACCTAAGAATGTAGTCATATTACAAGTTCAATGAGATTATCGCCTTGATATACTACACTTTAGTGCTTGGTTGTAATGTGGTCGTTTGTGCGATGGTGGTGTAAGGGAATGGTAGCACGTTGTGCCGAAGAAACATGTAAGTCTTGGATGTAGTGATGGACTGCCGTAGTATTTGAAGTATTTTGTAGTGACGAGTATGGTTAATTTAAAGTATGTGTGGAATTTCAGGCAGCACATGTTAGTGTTATTTTGAAACCTGGAGAGTGAGTTGTGGTGATGGTAGGGTGAAAGGAAAAACTCTTGTTCTTCTCAACCCCATTGTTTTTAGGTGAAGAGAATACTGTAACTGTTAAGCTGTAGTGTTGGAGTAGTCAGTAGATGTAAAAGAAATACATTGAATGCAGTTCTCGGTGTTACGAGGATTTGGCTAAAGTTCTTAGCTGGCGTTTTTAGAGAAAACTGTCCTTATGGACTGTAGCTGTATGGTGGATGTTCCGTGTAAACAAAAGAGAAATGATAACAGTTACTCTAAGGAGGTTGGCAAATCTAAGTTGGGGAGTGGGTAATGATGTAAGAGGTAAAGTTCAGATTATATGAAAAGATGGATCTTTGAAATGAAGAGATATATATATGTATAAAATATTTCATGTGGTACTATATCTTTGAGTTGTAATTGTGACTTTAGAGTCAGTAGAAAGTATGAAAGATAGGTATCCTTATTAGTTTACCTGATTTTGATTTCGGGGACAAAATCATTTTCAAGTTGAGGACAAAATCATTTTTCAAGTTGAGGAGTATTGTAACATCCTCATTAGGATTTAGTACTATTTTTGTATTTTGTGTAACCTTGAATTATATAGAAGTTATATAATTCATTTGGGGTTAAAATGCAAAGTGTTGGAATTTAGTGTAGCTTTTGGAAATATTAACTTGAGGGTTTATTATGTTATTTCTTTAAAGTTTGAGGTGTTTGGTGAATTTAGATTATGACTCATCAGTTTAATTACCATGAGGTGTCTTATAATTAGTCAATCAGTGACTAATTGTGTGTTTTTTTGTGAGTGTATTCGGTAGTCAGAGAGAAAGAAACAGAGAAATAGAGAGATCGAGAGAGAAGAAGGAGAAAAGAAGAAAGAAAAGAAGAAAGAAAAGAATTTAGCTTGAACTTGTGCTATAAATCATTTGTTCAGATTGTGGATTAAGCTGAGAAAGTGTTTTTGGTGAAGAACACAGTGTTCAGAAATCATCCAGGTGAGTTTATTCATTCTTGTTAAAATTAGCCATTAAAATTGATATGGATATGTGTTAAACTATGTCTATATGCTTTAGTAAGACTTAATTGAGAAGTGGTAAGCTTAATACACTGATTTTATAAACTGACTTAATGAAGAAGACGATGAACAATGATTGCGAGTTTTGAGAATCTCGCAATAGTTGGTTGCGAGTTTTGAGTATCTCGCTAACCTCTGTGGGGGTGAAGTGAGAAACTCGCAACTATGGGTTGCGAGTTTTGGAGAATCTCGCAGTAGTTGCTTGCGAGTTTTGAGGAATTCGCAATAGTGGCTTGCGACTTTTGATGAAAATCGCAGCTTTGGCTTGCGACTTTTGGGAGAAAATCGCAAGCATGGCTTGCGACTTTTGGAAGAAAATGCAGGTAGTTGCTTGCGACTTTTGGGGAAATTTCAGTAGTAGTTTGAGACTATAATGTATAATATGACTATCTGCTGTATGCAATCTGTTATATGATTATAAACTCTAAATATGATATTGAAGCCGTGTTGAGATAAATTATAAGGACTTATTTATGAGTCCGGAAATGTAATTAACATTTGAGATGTAAATCCCCGTGCTAAGTTGCAAAGAGGGGATAGTAAGACATTGAGACGAGGAGCTAATTATATTCTTTATTTTGTATATATAGAATATGTTCGTAGAACTGATATATTGTATGTTGTAAGCATATGAAAGTATCAGTTATAATACTTATGTATTATATTGCTTTTGCTAGAAATAGGCATCCGGTCATCGGGGGCATCTTAGTACGGTATAATGGGAACCGTATACTAGCCATTGACCATAGGGATGTAATTTCTAGTAATTGGGTGTACCTTGAATCATCGGGGGTCCCGGTTGTATATCGCGATATTATAATCCCATTGGGACCATTGATTCTGAGGTGAAATGTGGAATAGGCAGATTTTGATTTGTAATTCCCATTTCAAATGGAAGATCGGAGATTTCCATCGTAAAAGGGAAGATCGGAGATTTCCCAATGGTGAAAGGAAGATTTGAGATAGGCATAAAGTAATTTGTAATCTCTACTTCCGGGTTAAGAAATAGGCAGGTTTTGACTTGTAATTTCTTGGTTAAGAGTTTGACTTTGAATCTGGGATGATTCATGGTAAATTCTTGGTAGTGTTATTATGACTAGATGAATAGTCATAAGTTGGTAATGGGGTAGATTCCCAGTAGTGAAAGGAGTTGTTGTACGGTAAGATGGGTGGCAACAGGTTTGACTTATCTGTTGATATTTTAATTGTTGAATTTTAATTTGATTTGAATATTCTCACTAGGCGAAAGCCTAATGTTTCAAGTTGAATTTTCTTACCAGGTACATAAGCGGGATTGTGTGTTGAGGGTTTTTGGGAAGAACTCAAACTTGGAGATGATAGAGGATCTAGTATTCTTTTGATGTTTTGGGACAGATGATTAGATAACCTAGTTAATCTAATTATGATGTATGATTTGATTAATAGGTTATTTGATTTAGAAGTTGTTGTATATAGAAAACCTTACAGTGATCCTCTTGTTATATAAGTTTGAAGTTTTATTGTCATAACTGGTGTAAATTTCAAGGTTTAAATTAGCCCTGTTTTTGGGGTGTTACACTGAAATAGATAGACCAGATCCATCACATGAAGAAGAGATGCCTATTACTCCTACTGTTGTACAAGTAATGAAAAAGTGTGATTATAAAATGTTTCTCAGTTGTAAGCCTCCTACTTACTCAGGAGACCGGGACTCAGTGAAAGCGATGAGATGGCTGAAGGAAATAGAAGCTATCTTCAAAACTAGTAAGTGTGCTGAGGAAGACAGAGTACTTTATGGAACCGCGATGTTGAAGGGCGATGCTTTATACTGGTGGGAAGCTCATATGTCATCAGGAGAGCCTGACATATACTCTACCTTCTCTTGGGAGGAATTTGTTATATCTTTCAGGAAACAATTTTGTCCTCATGCAGCGATTAAACAATTGGAAGGGGAATTCATGAACTTACAGCAAGGGAACTTATCAGTTCGGGACTACACCGCTACTTTTCTAGAAAAATCTCGTTTCGCGGAATATTACGTTGACACGGAGGCAATGAAGACAAAAAGGTTTATCTTCCGGTTAAATTCAGATGTCAGAAAAATAGTTACTGCAAAAGGACCCGTTACCTTCTCAGCCGCAGTAGATGTCGCAGAAGACGTGGAGCGGGATAATAGGAGGGATGCTGGTGATAAAGGTATGGGGAAGAGAAAGTGGGAAGGACCACAGTATGACTCGAAGAAGTCCAGGTTTCAGAGATACGATAACCGCCCTCCGTTTCGACCAACAGAAAAACCTTGTCCGAAGTGCAACCGTGTTCACCAAGGAAATTGTCAAGTTGACCCTCGGATTTGTTATAAGTGTGGAAAGACCGGGCATATTGCTAAAAACTGTCCAGTAACGCGGCTTTGTTTCTTGTGTAATTCTCCGGATCACATTCAGTCGGATTGTGTAATAACCCAAACCAAACCAACATACCCAAAAGCTATACCTTTAAATTAAAACGCCAAAGATGGCTCAATTGAATACATTAAACAGATTACAAACTGGGTTTGCGGAAATAACCCTAACTACAGCTGAGATCACAACTATGAAATAAAAGGAAAGCCTTCTAATCCTTCTAACGCAACTCCGTCTCACAGCTGGTCAACTTCTAAGCAAGTTTCGAATACGTGCTTACCTGAAAAAAAGTTTTAGTTTTGAAAAGCGAGGGTTAGACCATGAGGTCTAGTGAGTTCCCTCAAAAGTCACACCACAAAATACACAGTTTATGTAAAACTTTCAGTAAGAAACGATTGTACAAATCTTGTCATGAACACACGTATCTGATCAGCACACTATGACAAGCTAATGGCACACGCTATGGTCACACACACCGTGACAACGTAAAAGGGGCACACACCGCCCATATAGCACACTTTGACAAGCTAATGGCACATGCTATGGTCACACACACCGTGACAACGTAAAAGGGGCACACACCGCCCATATATGAAGCACATTCATATATCCCACCATATGGGACACACCCCCATCTCACACAAGGCCATAGCTCGTCCACACGAAAGTAGTTTAGGTCCACACGATTAAATCACGCTTTTCAATCACAAGCAAATGAACTCTTACCATTAGTTATGCATAAGGATTCACATATCAAACCATATGGGACACACCCCCATTTCACACCAAAGTCAGAGCATGGTCCCACACATTTAAACCACACATATTGTCACACACTTACTGTTCGCTTTGAAATAAAAGCAGTTTGTATCCACACAATTAGATCACACTTTCCATGCAAGGTTAAAAGAATAGTACTAGCATTTACCAATGTGAACATGCATAAAGTTCCACATTTAAAAAGGATTAAGATCAGAATACTCACCTGTCGTCCCGCTTAATCCTCTTACTTAGTCCGATTCTCCCTTCAACTGCACCTATAAGAGTACACACTACCACGATAAGCCACTTGGTTGAACCACACACTCACACGGATAACCCCTCGGACTTACATCCTGCACTACAGTATCTCACAAATACTATTCGGACGCTTTATCCGGACAGCCAAAACTATCCGGTCAACCACACTATCCGGACGACCTATCCGGACAGCCACGCTATCCGGACGACCACACTACCCGGACAACCACGCTATCCGGACGACCCCACTACCCGGACAACCACGCTATCCGGACGACCCCACTACCCGGACAACCACCCTATCCGGACACCATCAAAAACGTCCGGACACTACCCTGCGCTGAAGGATTCCGGACACGACGGGAAAACCCAAAACGCAGAAAATCGCAAAATCACTTGTCCTAATCTTCTCAACACCTCCAGCTTAAGAATATGGGTCGATGTTTACACAATAACCCATTCCTAAGCCCTTTCTAGCAATTGGATTAGGAAAAACACACTAAAACCCACAAACTAAGATCCTTCCCCAAAATCCACCAAAACACAAAAACTTAAGGAGGATTAGGATTGGCTTTTACCTGAATGATTTCCACAGATCAACAAAACGTCCAGCTGCTAATTCTTCAAATTTGGAAATGCCTCTTTCTCCTTCCTTTCTTCCCCAGCCGAAACACACATACTAATGCAATATGAGAGGGTTTAGGGTTTTCCTTTTTCTTTATATACTTTACTCAGAAACACAACACTTTCAGTAATTCACACTTGGACCACATAACTTTCTTAAACTTCGAAATTCATCCAAGATTTCTCAATTATTGGTTAATTGAAAACCGGTTATTACAGATTGTCCGCGGGGAAGAATACAGCATGGTGGTACACCAGGGAGACCAGCGGTTGTTAGACCAGTAGTGCCAAGACTAGAACCACCAAGAACAAAGGGTCGTACATTTCAGATGACATCAAAAGAAGCGGAGGAAACTCCGGATGTGGTTACAGGTACATTTTTCATAAACCTTACACGTGCTAAAGTGTTATTTGACTCCGATGCAAACCGATCGTTTGTGTCTCCTTCATTTGCTGCTTATATGCATTTAAACCCTAAAGTATTAGATCATGCTTTAATGGTAGATACGGCAAATGATAACCAAGTGACGGTTAAAGAGGTTTTTGATAAGTGTGTGATAAATATAGAGGGATGTGAAGTACCTACACAATTATTCCCTATAGCCTTGATCGAGTTTGATGTGGTAGTGGGAATGGATTGGTTAGCTGAGAATCAGGCTAACATAGTTTGTGATAAGAAAATAATTAATGTTGTCTTACCTGAGAGATGACCGGTAGTAATTTATGGTGATCGTAGCAATCATCAGTCTTGCCTTATATCTATGATAAAAGCCCGTAAGTGTGTTAATAAGGGTTGCTAGAGTTACTTAGCTTATGTGATAGATATTAAACCAGAAAAGAATAAGTTGGAAGATATTCCGATTGTTAGTGAATTTCCAGAAGTATTCCCTGAAGACTTGAATAGTCTTCCACCCGTTAGACAAGTAGAGTTTGGTATAGATCTGATTCCTGGAGCCGCTCCTGTAGCTCGTGCACCGTATCGTCTGGCACCTCCAGAGATGAAAGAGATGATGGCACAACTACAAGACTTATCCGATAAAGGCTTCATCAGACCTAGTTCTTCGCCGTGGGGAGCACCAGTTTTGTTTGTGAAAAAGAAGGATGGTTCGATGAGAATGTGTATCGACTACCGGGAACTGAATAAGCGCACGGTCAAGAACAAGTATCCGCTACCCAGAATTGATGACCTCTTCGATCAGTTAGTGGGAGCTTGTTATTTCTCCAAGATTGATCTAAGGTCTGGTTACCATCAGCTGAAGGTTAATGAAGAAGATGTTCTGAAAACTGCTTTTCGCACAAGGTATGGTCATTATGAATTCTTAGTGATGCCGTTTGGATTGACGAACGCTCCAGCTGCTTTTATGGATTTAATGAATCGGGTATGTAAGTCGTATCTCGATAAATTTGTAATTGTATTTATCGATGATATACTTATCTATTCTCGATCCAAAGAAGAGCACGCGCAACATCTTCGTCTGATTCTGGAGTTACTAAAGAAAGAAAAGTTGTATGCTAAATTTTCGAAATGTGAATTCTGGATACGAGAAGTTCAGTTTTTGGGGCATGTAGTTTCTGAGAAAGGCATTCAAGTTGATCCGATGAAAGTGGAAGCGATTGAAAAGTGGGAACCGCCGAGAACGCCAACCGAAGTACGAAGTTTTTTTGGGTTTAGCCGGCTACTATCGAAAGTTTATAAAAGACTTCTCTCGTATCGCGACGCCTTTGACTAAGCTGACCCGAAAGAATTTAAAGTTCGAATGGAAAGCAGAACAGGATGAAGCATTCCGGATATTGAAAGAGAAACTTTGTAGCGCGTCGATTTTGTCATTACCTGAAGGTTCCGAAGACTTTGTTGTTTACAGTGATGCTTCCAAACTGGGATTGGGTTGTGTACTTATGCAGCGTGGAAAGGTTATTGCTTATGCTTCTCGTCAACTAAAAGATCATGAAAGACAGTAGCCTACGCACGACATGGAGCTTGCAGCAGTTGTCTTCGCATTGAAGATTTGGAGACATTATCTTTATGGTTCCAAATGTCAAATTTATACCGATCATAAGAGTCTCCAACACCCCTTTGATCAGAAGGAACTAAATATGAGGCAAAGAAGATGGCTAGAACAGGTGAATGATTACGACTGTGAAATTCTTTATCATCCGGGAAAGGCAAACGTGGTAGCTGATGCACTGAGTCGTCAAGAAAGAAGCGGGACAATAAAAGCCATTGCACTACGAACTGAACTCCTACCCAACATCTTTGACGAACTGCAGAAGTGTCAAATAGAAGCTTATCAGAAAGAACATTTGAAGTTAGAACGGTTAGTGGGGATATTAGAATTGCTTGTGAGAGATGACCGTGGGTTATTGTGTATGGGAAACAAAATTTGGGTGCCTCGTTTGGGTGGGTTACGTGATCGTGTACTACAAGGAGCTCATCAATCTCGTTTCTCTATTCATCCAGGTACGAATAAGATGTATAAAGATTTAAAACAATTCTATTGGTGGTCGGGAATAAAAAGAAGTATTGCTCAACATGTGGAAAGTTGTACTACGTGTAGGAAGGTAAAGATTGAACATCAAAAGTTGTTTGGTCAGTTGCAACGATTGGAAATACCTATGTGGAAATGGGATCAGATTACGACAGATTTCATCACGAAGCTACCAAGGACCCCGAAGGGATTTGATGCTATTTGGGTAATTGTCGATAGATTGATGAAGTCTGCTCACTTCTTACCAATAAAGGAAGCTGATTCGATTGAGCGATTAGCTAAGTTGTACATTGACGAAATAGTAACTCGACATGGAGTTCCAATCTC
Source organism: Saussurea involucrata (assembly GCA_033807775.1). Classification (NCBI taxonomy): domain Eukaryota; kingdom Viridiplantae; phylum Streptophyta; class Magnoliopsida; order Asterales; family Asteraceae; genus Saussurea; species Saussurea involucrata. The sequence goes on along the minus strand of CM066322.1, from coordinate 9,551,078 downwards.
GATCATTTCTGATCGTGATAGTCGTTTTACTTCAAGATTCTGGAGAAGTTTTCAGAAGGAAATGGGGACGCAGATAAAACTAAGTACATCATATCATCCTCAAACTGACGGTCAGAGTGAACGAACGATTCAGACCTTAGAAGATATGCTTCGGGCTTGTATTGTTGACTTTGGGGGATCATGGGATAAGCATTTACCGTTGATTGAATTTGCCTACAACAACAGTTATCATTCCAGCATTCAAGCGACACCGTTTGAAGTATTGTATGGTAGAAAATGTCGAACGCCTCTGTGTTGGAATGAAGTGGGAGAGAAACAATTAGCGGGGCCAGATATAGTTCAATTAACCGCGGATAAGGTTACTCAGATTCGGGAAAGATTAAAAGTGGCTCAAGACAGACAGAAAAGTTACGCCGACCGACGCCGAAAACCGTTAGAGTTTCAAGTTGGAGATTTTGTAATGTTAAAAGTCTCACCTTGGAAAGGAGTCATTCGATTTGGAAAGCAAGGTAAACTTAGCCCGAGGTATATTGGACCATTTGCAATTACGGAAAGGATCGGTGAAGTAGCCTACAGATTGGATCTTCAGTCAGAGTTAAGCCGTATACACAACGCGTTTCATGTATCAAATTTTCGGAAGTGTTTGGTTACGCCAGATCAAGCAGTGTCTCTACCCGAGATACAGGTTGATGAAAAGTTGAATTATGTGGAAGAACCAGAAGCCATAGTAGACAGTAAAGTTAAAGTGTTGCGGAATGGAAAGGGGATCAAGCAAGTGAAAGTACAGTGGAGACACCATGGAGGTCAGGATGCTACATGGGAATCAGAGTCCGAAATGAGAACCAAATACCCTCACCTTTTTGCCTAACCGAATTCCGGGACGGAATTCTCTTAAGGGGGAGATGATGTAATACCCCGGGTAAGTTCGTTAGTTAAACCCTTCTTCCGTTAAAATTAGTTAACTTTATAATAATATGTTTAGGGTAAAATTGAGTCAGTTTTCAAGTTTAGGGTGTTTTGGTCATTAATGAAGAGTTTAAGGTCCTAATGGTACATATGGCTAATATTATCTCTTAAGCCATAAGATATTTTCATATCAGCAGAAAATTAGTGTGTGTAAGTGTGTGTTTTGAGAGCAAAAGGAGAAAAGAAGAAAATTTAGGTTGAGGATTCATTTGGTGTACTTGAAAGTGAATTCAGGTATATTTTCTTTACAAAGTATGTTTATAATTGTTAATAGGTAGTTTCTATCGGAGTAGAAACACTGATTTCGTATCTGGGGTTAGTTCTGTCAATTTCTGGGCGAAAATGGGTAAACCGACAGAGGTGTCCGGACACAGTATGAATGTGTCCGGGTAGTTTTGTTAGTGGTGTCCGGATGATGTTCTAAAGGTGTCCGGACGAGTCTTTTATCCGGGTAAGTTCCTTTTTCTAATGTTTTCCGGATGGATTCAGATACCGGATGGTATCCGGATTACTTTGGTATCCGGATGTCGTCCGGATTGCGTATGTTATCCGGAAAGATTGTGCTGTCCGGATTTGTTGTGTTGTCCGGAAAAGTTACGTTGTTCGGAAAAGTTGTGTTGTCCGGATAATTTGAGGTATCCAGATACTTTTGCTGTTTGGTCATTTTGGAGAATTTAAACACTTTTGAGTATCCAGTAACCTGTGTTTTGTTAATTCTTAGATAGAATATGAATGAGGACTAAAATACTATGGACTTGACTTAAGTTCGGGCTTGGGGAAGACAATTGAGGATAAGAGTTAGATAGAGTTATCTAAAGCTCTTAGTCCTAGCAAGCCCTATGTGTTCAAAGTGGTAAAGCAATACTTGTATATGATTGTTTCAGATTCTGTGAAATTGAAGTGAAGCTGAATTGTTTGACAAAAGCTTGGAGAACGTTTTGATAAGACAAACAGGTGAGTTTTACTTCAAAATGTTTTTAAACTGGAATACATATACGTGTAGATTGAAAAGGTGATAGATAATGTGATTAGATGTTCATAAATGACAATATGATATATTGAGATATATATTGTATTTATATGTGCATTACACTACACGAGTATACGTTAGCCGAAACTATAGTCGGCGGTGTTTGATGTAGTTGTTGTACAGCGGTGTTGTTGTAGTTGTTGTACAGTGGTGTTAGCTGTAGTTGTTGTACAGTGGATTAGTTGGCTCGCAACCAACTAACATGGCCAGGAGAAATGAGAATGAGAAAGAGGATGAGTTGAACACAGTGCACGAGTCTTGATTGGTATTTAATTACGTGTGATATATGTGTGTTTATATAAAGGATTTTATATAAATGGGTTTTATAATGATTGTGAAATGACAGGTATTTTCTCACTTAGACCGCTAGGTCTAACCCTCATTTTGTTTTAAAAATATGTATTCCAGGTCGTGGATCAAGTAAGGGCAAATAAGAAGGATAGTCGTTGATTAGCTTTTGGGAAGAATTGTGTTATGAAGATCATGAAGTGTTTTTGTACTTATGGCTTTGTTGTTAGTCATAATGTAAATTATTTAGTCAAAAAGTTTGTACTGAATTACTTATTATGTTTAGTAAGACTATGGGATCGAATATGAAATATCATGTATCTTTTTGATGAAATTATGTTGTGAAATGTATGTTATTTGTATATATGGAAACGGGGATGTTACACATATCTAAGTGATGCCGATGATGAAGGTGAAGAAATGTCTGTCAAAAAGTTGTCTGATGAATTAGCCATGTTAGTTGGTTTCAAAAACAAATATCGTTTTTCAAACAAATCCAAATCTTTCAATAAACCCTTTTCTTCTACAAAAACTACATCGTCTGATAAAACAAATGAGGAATGTTTTAATTGTGGAAAGAAAGGACATTTTGCAGCTGAGTGTAGAAGTAAGCGTGTGATGAACTCTAGAAATTCATCGTCAGACAAGTTCTCTTCCAAGTATGAAAAATCCAAAAATAACTCTTTCAAATCAAATCTTGCCAAGAAAGATAACCAATCCTCTTCCAAAGATCAACAAGAAAGGGCTGAGAAGTACAAAGCCAAATACAAGAAAGAAAAGGAAAGAAATGAGGGTCTCCTTAAAAAAGGAAAGCTTCTCATGGCCGAAATACATGATTGGGAAGAAGAGACTTCTGACAGTGACAACAACTCTCCCAACAAGTGTTTCATGGCCATCTCAGAAGATGTGGAAGATTCTGAAAAAGCGACATCTTCAATGGCTTTGGTGTCAACTGGGTGCTCGACATCATACTCTCAGTTACATCCTTTTAATGATATGACTGATAGTGAAAAGATTGATGCTTATGAATCTTTAACTAAAGACTTTTATTCTGTCAAGGATGGTAAGAAAAGAAAATCTATTCAAGTTAAAGAACTCACATCTAAACTTGAAATTTGTATGTCTAAACTTGAAAAGCTTGAGGAAATCAAAGCTGAGCTTGAGGATCTAAAAACCATAAATCATGTGATCTCAAAAGAGAAAAACAAACTTTTTAAGAAATTAAAAAGAGAACAAGAGACTGTTAAGAAATGGACAAGTTCTTCAAAGAATCTTGAGCAAATCTTTAAAGATCAAATTTCTGTTAACAACAAATTTGGTTTGGGCTATGGAAAAACCATCTCTGCCGTCTCTTCTCAAACGCTTGAGCCTACCTCTAGTGTATGGGATGATGTCTCAGACTCAAGTTCTTGTGACTCTATTTCCTTAGACTCTTTAGATCTAGGTGAAGCTTTAAAGTTTGGAATGTTCATAAAAGCTAAAGAATCCTCGTCTGTTCAAAACATGGAAAAAGAGGACTCCAATGACTTTTCAAAACCCATCCATGATCTTTTAAAAGATTTAGCGATTGATGAATATGTCCCTCCTACTGATCTTTCAAAATCAAAGTCTGTCAAAAGAGTTAAATCTAACTCCATCAATTTGAATTCTCCACCTATGTGTAACTCTTCAAAAGCTAAGTATCTCACCGATATAAATTCTCCTACCGATTTCCTTCCCCGTTATGTGAGCCTCACAAACTCAAAAGGGAAATCGGTGGAGTTTGGAAACGATCATTTCAAAAATACTTCAAGAAATTTTTCCAAATTCGTTCCCACCTCAAGTAATGGTACTCTAAGTTTTCCTTCTCATTCCTCATCCTTTGGTCCTAAAAACTCTCAAGTTAATGTCATGAGGAAAGGAAAAGAAGAACTGCAAAAACCTAAAATAAAAAGATTTTTGTTTACAGAAAATGTTATAACTGTGGTGACACTTTTCATCTTGCCAAGGATTGCCCAAAGGAAAGAATTGAAAGAATCAAACCTAAGGACTCTTCCTCTTCTAACCCAAAAGGACCCACCACCAAATGGGTACCTAAGAACTAATATGTGTGTGCATGCAGGCTTTTGAGCACCATCAAATATGGTATCTGGATAGTGGGTGCTCACGCTACATGACGGGGAATAAATCTCTTCTCATCAACTATGTGTCTGGAAAAGGTCCATCTGTAACTTTTGGTGACAACTCTAAAGGTTACACCAAAGGATATGGAACTCTCACTAATGGATCCGTCACTTTCAACAAAGTGGCACTTGTTGAAGGTCTCATGCATAATCTTCTCTGCATTAGCCAACTGTGTGATATTGGATATAAAGTTATCTTTGAACTTTGTATCTGTATTGTTGTGGACAAAAACTTCAATGTGGTGTTATCTGGAAAAAGGATGGAAAATGTCTATATCATTGATATGGGACTAAGTAACAATTCATCTAATGTATGCTTTGTGTTAGATGACACAGCCAAAAGGAACTGTTGTGGCATAAACGTCTATCTCATCTGAACTTCAAAACACTCCATAAAATCTCAAACAAAGAACTGGTGACTGGCATGCCAAAGTTGAATTTTGTCAAAGAAAAGCTGTGTGATGCATGTGAAAAAGGGAAGCTCACCAAAACATCCTTCAAGGATTGAGCATCGGTAGGTCGAGTCCCATATTTTGCCAACTCTTTGCTTTTCTTTTCCTCTTCGGCCAACTGTTCAGCCGTGAGAGTTTTCTTACCTTTGTCTTTGGGAGTTTTGGATTTTTGCTCCCCCTCAGAAGATGCATGGAGTTTCTCCCCCTCAACAGCTGCATGTGCGATTTCCACCGATGGGGATTTCGGTGGTGTGAAGATAAATTCGGTGGTACCTGTATGTTTCGGATAAGAGGTTTTCGGTGAAGGCATTCCTGAAGCTTCGGTGGCTTGTGATGATTTTTCGGTGGAAGGTGGAGGCATGTTGCTGATAGTTCTTTTAATAGAGGGCAACTTTGGTTGACCTGCAGATTTCTCCCCCTCAGCAGCAGCCGGAATCTTAAAACCCAACTGAGTGAACACACTGTCAAACTTGGAGTGAAGATGAGCCATACTCTGAGTGGTGTTATCGGAGAGCAGTGTAAAATCACCCAAGTCCATTTCCCATTGGGCTTTCTTCTGCATGTTGTCAGTTTTGGTGTGAAGAGTGTTGAGAGAATCGACTATGCTCTGTTTAAGATCTTGATGATACTTGGCTTCTTGAATGAGTTTCTGGAGTTCAGTATCCTTGACGAGAGAGGATGCCTTGAAGGCACCAAATGATATAGCAAGATCCCCATGAGAATTTGTCAAGGATTCCACCTTTGAAGATAAGGAAACAATGGAATTATGGACCGGCTGAAGAGCAGCTGCAAGTGCATCGGCGAGTATCTGCGGCAACTGAGACTCGATCACGGAGATTCTTGAGTTTACCTGTGTAGTCATGGAAAGAGTTGATTCCTTGAAGGATTCAAACTGAATGCTGACGAGCCGACATTGACGAGCACATTCATGAATATCAGCATGGAATGCAGAGCGTAGCCTAGTACTTGAAGAGGTAACACCACCGAATTCCGGGAGACGGAATGGTAGTCGTAGTCGATCTTCTTCGGGAGTGATAGTGGGGAGAAATGCATGGATGGCTTCTTTAGATGGGTCGTACACACAGGTGAGCCAAAAGTTGCAATGAGCATCTTGCTCATTTTTGGATTGCAAGAAAAAGCATGGAGGAGAGGAGATCGAGTTAAGAAGTTGATGATGGTGTTGAACTCTAGATGTGCGGGATCGGATTCGACCCGTGTGACGTGGTTGCAGGGGTTGAATATGAGGTCTTCAAAGCATGTTGGTATCTTTGTGGGTGCCATTGTTGCAGGTGAGAAGAGAGAAGATGAATGAGGAAGGCGATGGGTTTTATTTATAGGAGAAAGGAATAGGGTTATGGATTCAAAAAGGAGAGGGAACGGTTATGAGGGAGTGAGAGGAAGGTTTAAATAAAATAAACAAACTTAAAAAATAATGATGAGGGATTTGGGGATGTGTGGTCAAAAACGGCTAGGAATGGGAAGGGTCAGCCATCACACTGACACTTAGGGTTTCTTTTAGGCTCATGGTTGCATAGGGAAACGTACGAGATAAGCTTAAAATCATTCGGTATATATTTCGGTGGAACATAACTCACCGACGATATATAACCAAGAGAAGTCGTTAGGTATGTTGTACCGATGGCCATGAAGCCACCGACGTTGGATAACCAAGAGACGTCAGTGGTAGAAATCTTACCGATGAATTTCAACGAGATCGGTGTAAATGTCGGTGGTGAGAAGAGGAATCAATCGTTGGTGGAGATTACCGAATAGGATTTCGGTGTTGAGCAAAGCTACCGATGAAAGATGTTCTACCGAAGAGCAATTAGAGAGAATCGGTGTAATCTCTAGAATCCAATCTCGGTCTAACTCCTCAGAAGATCGAGGAAGCCATATTAGCTCAAAAAGCCTTAGATGATTCCAAGGATCTCTCTTTGGAAGTTGCAAAAGAAGAGGCCCTCAAAGTCAAGTCTGCCGATGCACTTTCCACCCAAAAATCGGTGCTGAGTGAAATTGAAAAAGAAAGGAATGAAGAGATCAGTTGGTACAAAAAGACCATGCACCACCGAATCAACAGCTCCCCGGTCTCAAACGTCAAAATTGCTACCTCCAGAACCAACCCAAAGGATATCAGGCTGATCATCGATAGAGAAGATGGCTCAATGAAAAGTGTGAGAGATGTTCATCTCAAACATTACGGTCTCCCCGAATGGTATGAGATCTCTCGATACTTGGTCAGAAGTGCAAACCCAAAGAAAGACATCTTTGTCAAATACATTGATGGATTGATGGAAAAGATGAAAGAGATTAAAAGAAAACACAACATCACTCTTTCCACCGATGAAAGGGCAAAACTTCAATCGATGAAAGAACAAATCATTCTTCCCAAAGTCAAGAATCCTACCGACAAGGTGTTCAACGAAATGGCAACTGAAGGGAAAATTCCAAACATAAGCAACCTGAATTTGTCCATCCCTACATATGTCTTATCCCACTACGACTTTGAGCCTCTCAACGATTCCAGGGTTATTCTTCAATGATGGTTTTGGTCATCGGGCCTTTTTCAGATTTGCACAAATCCCCATCGCCGATACTCTGTTTCTTGAAGGTATCTCCAATCTATTTCCCTACATCCCCGAAGCTCAACCATTCTACCGAAATGTGTTAGATGAGATCAAGCGCCGACAAACTTCCAAGAAATAGATCTTCATCTTTCTATGTGGTACTTGTAAAAGTTTGTTTCTCCTTTTATCAAATGTACGAGAAAAACTTATCCAAATACAAGTACTTGTCTATTTGAATTTTCTTTCTGCACATAACTTCACTTTACTTTTACTTGTAAATACTGTAAATAGCATACATACTCTTACAAAAGAAAATTAGATCAAAAAGAACAAAAAGAATGGTCTATGTGAAAAGAACCCAAAAAGAGTAAAAAGGGTCAAATTGCATTTTACTTTTTATTACTCTTAAATATTCAAAGGAAGGAGCTCAAATTCAAATAGGGGGAGATTGTTGGGTCACCAAAGATTTGAAATTGACTCGCCGATGTTTTCCCCTAAAATCTTACTTAGAATATTCTAGCATGGTTCTTTAAATAACTTGTACAAGATAGCAACTGTTCGGTGAAGTCGAAGATCAACCGAAACCAAGCTTGAAGAGATTCGCTGTGCGGAATCAAGAAGACTTTTCTCAAGATATATACAAGTTATTGTCCATCGATCTCACATCGGTGGACATCCTCTCTACCGATGGTGTACTCAACAATTCGGTGGACTTCATCTCACCGATGAGGATACTCAAATTGGTGGATTTCATTCCACCGATGTTGTCTTCAGGAATCGGTGGACATCATCCCACCGATAAGGATACTCAAATTGGTGGACTTCATCTCACCGATGAGGATACTCAAATCGGTGGGATCTTCGTGTAAATGGATTTTCTTGCAGATGATTTTGAAAGACCAATGACGGTTATATCGGTGGAACATCATCGATAAAATTGTCTTGGAAAACACATCAAGAAGATCCTCCAGGTTTGGAAATAATCCAGTGGTTGGTAAAAATGTCAACTTAGTACTCTCCACTTTTAGATAACGTCTAAATCAGCATGGGCATTCTTCCTGGTTCCAAGGAAAAATGTGATTTGGAAACATCAACTTTTCAGAGTACTACACCTTCTATCCAATCTCCTTATGACAAGTGTCCTGAGCATTTAATGCACAGTACTTGTATCTTCACTATAAAAGGAAGTAGAAGGCTCCATGCAAACTACGCTTTCTGGACTTCTCTCTGAGTGCAAGAATTCTCCATATTGCTTAAAAACTTTATAGTTTTGTTCTAAGTGTTCTTAGTTGTTTTGTTAGTATACTTTGTGTAAGATTGTTATAATAGTTTATCTGTTCTTTTCCGCAACAGTGTTAAGTTTTCTATGTGTAATTCTTGTTGAAATATTTTCAATAATAGAATTAAAATTATGAAAATTTTGAGTATTGTATTCACCCCCCTCTACAATACTTGTTATAGCCATCTAGGACTAACAATAACATAAAAAACATTAAATCAATCATGCCACTTTGTATTCCCTTTTATTAGCATGGAAATCAACTTCAAAAGGCAAAATAAATGAATAAATAGACATTTATATCCGTTTTTGTTCATATTTTTTTTAAAAATCATATCAAAAATAAAAATAATAATAAAATTGATTTGAGAAGTGATTGATTTTTAGGTATAACCACCACCCTATACACAACCATGCCCACATGGCTTGTTACCATTCCATTTATTATAGAGTTTGTCAAGAATTGGTTTCTTATCCGCATCATATTCATGCATCAAATACTAATAAATAACACTTAAATTGAAATTTCAAGAGGTAATCTAATTGACAAAGTCGTGGATTATTTAAGGTGTATGTGAGTTAGTCTGGATATTTACGACGTTTTAGAAAACAAAGAAATCTGTATTTGTTGAAATACTACAAATTGATGAAAACAAAATTATATTTTCATTCAGTTATATTTTATACAACATACTTTTAGGCCGTGCGTACCGCCATCGGGTACCACGGCCGGGTTCACATCGGGTTGGGGCGGGTAGCCCGGGTACACGGTACGGGTACCGCGGGTTCGGTGGGTTCGGATAAGAGTGGGTTCGGGAACCCGGTCCTAATTTTTTTTTTATTTTTTTAAATATAATCGGTGGGTACGGGTAAGAGTGGGTTCAGAGGGTATGATAGAAAGCGGTACTCCACTTTAGGGTAAAAAGGGTAGGAAAGAGAAAAGTTGATTTGGCGCTGAGGTGGCATCAGGGTTCAGAGGGTAAGATAGGAAGCGGTACTCTTGGTCTTAGAAACCAAAGTTAAATGGTTTTTAGTTTAAAAAATTCAATTTTAGCACCTAAGGCTAATGTGACAAAGGATAAACTTGGCTTATTTTTTAAATATGATCCACAAAATAAATATTCTATAAATACTTAATGTGCCCTGTTTTTAAAACTATAAGAAATTGATTAAAAAAAGGAAGGATTTTTTTTTGGGTTTTGAAGGAAGAGAAAATGAAAAAAATAAATGAAAAATAATAACTTTTCATATTCTCCAGTGAGAAATAAAAGAAAAGAAAAATATATTCATAAATATATCCTTATTTATTTTCTAATAAATTGCAATTAATGAATAAATACACTTTAATAACACAGCATTAATATGGCTTTTAAATAGGTTTCTTAAAATAATAATTAATACAACTTCTTTTACTTACCCAACATGCTACTACCACCAACTAACCTATTTAGTTGAAATAAGTTTATCATTAAAGTCTCCATCTTTTATACTTCTATGTATCACATAGTATTTTTTTTACTGAATGAAAAAAAAATACTGAAATCATGAACACTCATAAATTACAATGAAGTTTAAAACCAATTCATTTTTACTCTTAAAAGTATTTTTATCAAGTAAGTATTTTTTTTTACTAGAGATGACAATTTTGTAACAAACCAAACCAACCAACATGTGTACCACATATACCAATTATATTGGTATCGATCTCAGTCGGTTGATATTTGATAGTCCCATACCAAATATGGAAACTTGGTTAGTACCATGATACCGATTTTATTAAATATTTACTAGTTTTTGTATTTTTGATGTATTGAATATTAAATATCGTAACTTTAACTTTTTTAGTATTTGAATGTTCACAAATTTTACTTTTTGCAACTAAAAAGGCCTTAAACATGGCGTGTGTTAAGTGCAAACTCAAAATGTCACTAAACATTTGAACAAAGTTACATGTTTCATATATGTAACTTGAAGTTTGTACAATACCAATACCAATACCCAGGGGCGGATGTACATTCATGAGATGGGATACAAGTGACCCCCATAAACCTTCAAAAAAAAAAATTACTTTTGTATTACATTATTTATTTTCTATAGATATATAAAATACTTTGACCCCTAAAAAATGCAAGCTTTGACCCATTTAAATCCTCAACCCAATTCATGAAAACACCCTTGCCCATAGTTTAATAGAAATGAACTGACCCACTAATTTAGGCCATTTGATTTTCACTAATATAAACAGATTAGTCTACTAATATAAAGTATAAACCTAATTTTTATTAATTGTTAAAATGATTGATCAATCTTTAATTTATATGTTAATTATTAATTGTTTGGTAGTTTATTTATTTGCGTTTAGGAATATTAAAATAAATAGTTTTTTTGTGAATCATTAATATTTTTGTATTCAATTTCTATTTTTTGATAATAAAAATCATTTAGTAAATAACTTTTTCGTATTCATTGAGGACCCTGTTTTTATATACATTTCGGAACTAGAAAATGTTACGACATCTAAAACCATGGTGGTGGTAATGTGCAGTATTTCCCAACTCTACTCCTTGGTTATGGTATGGTGTAAAACAGTAAAAGCATATAATACGTAACATACCCTTTTTTATCATTGAAATTATATATATATATATATATATATATATATATTGTTACTTAATTTCCGACACCCATTATCAAAATTTCTGAATCCGCCACTGCCAATACCAATACCAATACCAACGAAAAAAATGATACCAATTAAGTTGGTACTATGTATAGTTGGTTGATACATGGTACAAATTTTATATAAATTTATAATTGGTTGATATACAATATTGAAGAAAAATTTAATACAGTAAAAAATTCACCCCTCACTTTTTCGTGTCTACTTCATTTGAAATTTCACATACGACATAGGATTTTGAATTACAAACTACATATTTTATGATATATTGATAAAATATATAACCACGTTATATCTGTGGCACGTCATGGTTTAATGTGCGGTTTTTTGTAACGCGGTATTTGATTTTTATTTACGTTTTTAATGTCTTATTTGCTAGTTTTTAATATATAACCTAATTTAACTTGTTTATTATCATTGACTTATCGATTAATAGTACAAAACATATTTTTTATATATGATATAGAGATTTGACGCCATAAGTCACGCCTTGATAGACGACATGGCTTCGTTGTGGCTTCTAAGGCTTGAGACTTGACCTCGCCGCCACGCCACGCCACGCCTCACGCCATTTAAAACTTTGTATATAACCAAATAGAGAATAAAAACATTAACAGATTCATAAAAATAATAGATACACCATACGAAAAAGTAGTGTTCTAAGTTACGTTGTCATTGTTAACATCGACTTTGAGATGAGACTATATTATAAAACCAGAACCATAAATGATTGGAAACCATGAAAAACATTGATCATGTGTTATTTTACAATGTGAAACAATGAATATAAATGTATAGTGTTGTTTTACAATGTGAAATAAAAAACAATAAACATAGACATTAAAAATAATCAAATTGTTGTTGGTGATTTTAGTGAAATCATCGGTTCATTTTATGTAATTGGATTCACAAGATAATAATGGGGTTGTTAGCTAAGCTATAACATGAGCTAGGAGGTGTGGAGTGCACACTCGTGTAAGCTAACTAGCACCCGGGATTGTTGGACGGTTAAGATTGGCAAGTTACAAAGAGTTCTTATGAACTGGGCGTCGGGGCCAGTGCTGGCGCCAGTTGACTGGCACCAAGACTGACGCCATACTCTGGAATGTTGCCGGCGCTGATGGTGGCGCAGTTGACTGGCGCGGAGAGTGGCGCCAGCCTCTGGAATGTTGCTGACGCTGATGGTGGCACCAGTTGACTGGCACGGAGACTGGCGCCAACGTCTGGAATGTTTCCTTCTCATTTGTAACTGCCAACATTTAATCCACAATCAATCTCATTTAATGAGATATTATTATCAGTTTTAATATAGTGTCGGTTACGATTCTCAAGGTGTTTAAATAGGAGTCGATTTCTGCCTAAATCGACACCCGAGAATTGAGATTATCCTCGAGTGAATTTCGTGATACCCGAGCAGAATAGGGTCGAAATATCACTTAAGGAAAGCGAGCTCTCACGCGATCTCACGTTCTTTATCCAAGTTCTAATCACTTTTTTCTCCCACGATTTTCTGAAATTCCCCAACAATCTTAAGTGATATTTATTCATCGTGAGAGAGATGACGAGTGATCAATCCGTGAGAGATATGACGACCAAGTTCACCAAACTTGAGAAGTTCGAAGGCGTTGATTTTCGAAGATGGCAGAAGAAGATGCACTTCTTCTTGACAACGTTGAAGGTCGTGTACGTGCTAAGTACTCCGATACCGGAGGTGATGGAAGACGAGACGTTGGAGATGACCCGGCGTCGCGGCAAATGGGAGAACGACGACTACATCTGTCGTGACCACGTCTTAAACGGTATGTGTGACTCCCTCTTTGACATTTATCAAAATGTTGAATCTGCCAAAGAGCTATGGGACTCTCTTGAGTCCAAATACATGGCGGAGGATGCTTCTAGTAAGAAGTTCCTCGTTAGTAATTTTAACAATTACAAGATGGTGGACTCAAGGCCTGTGATGGAGCAATATAATGAGCTCCTACGCATTCTCGGCCAATATGCTCAACATAATATGAAGATGGACGAATCCATCTCCGTATCGAGCATAATTGATAAATTGCCTCCCTCTTGGAAAGACTTCAAACACATGTTGAAACACAAGAAGGAAGAGTTGTCCCTTGTACAACTCGGTAGTCACTTGCGCATAGAGGAATCTCTTCGGGCGCAAGAGGCTGAGAAACCTAAGATGAAAGAGGTTTCTGCACCTTCGGTGAACATGGTGGAATAGGGAAAATCCAACAACTTCATTGGAAAACGGAAGTTCAATGAAGCCAAGAAAGGGCCCAATAAAAAGGTTAAATTAACCTGTTGGACCTGTGGTGTGACCGGCCATCTCAAGCGGGATTGTCGGGTTGTCAAGAATAAGAATGGAGCAAGCACAAGTGGTGGTGGGCAAGGATCCAATGATCAAAACCCACGGCAAGGTCAGTTTCTTGACTTTGGTTTTAATTCGAATTTGAATTATGTACCACTAATATCCGAATCATTTTACGTGCAGGATGATGATGTAGCTTGGTGGATCGACTCGGGTGCTACGAGTCATGTGTGCAAGGATCGTCGTTGGTTCACCTCTTTGGAACCGGTTAAAGACGGATCAATGCTACACATGGGGAACGAGTCGAGTGCTCCCATTCTTGGACGTGGCTTAGTTAGGCTAGAGTTTAGTTCTGGCAAAATAATTGAATTTTTAGACGTTTTGTTTGTACCACAAATTCGAAAGAATTTGGTTTCTGGTAGTATCTTGAATAAGTTAGGATATAGGCAAGTTTATGAGTCCGACAAGTTTATCTTGTCAAAAGGTGGCTCTTTTGTAGGTTTCGGTTATATGTTGAATAATATGTTTATGTTAAATTTAAATAAAAAGAATTTTGTTTCAAATTCTGTTTTTGTTGCAAATGACAATTGTGTTGATTCTAATTTATGGCATGCAAGGCTTGGTCATGTTAATTTTAAACGAATGGTTGAAATGTCGAAAGACGGTCTTATTCCGGCTTTTGATATTAAAACCGAAAAATGTAAAACTTGCATGTTAACAAAGATCACTAGGCAACCTTTTCCTAACGTGAAAAGGGACTCGTCGGTGCTTGAGTTAATTCATAGTGATCTTTGTGATTTGCATTCAACTCCGTCTTTTGGTAATAAAAAGTATGTTGTTACTTTTATTGACGACGCTTCACGGTTTTGCTATGTATTTTTGTTACACTCAAAAGATGAAGCGTCGGATAAATTTAAAATTTATAAAACGGAGGTTGAATTGCAAATGAATTGTTTTATAAAATGTTTACGCACCGATCGTGGTGGGGAGTATTACGACCCCATGTTTTTCCAATCCGTAGGAATCATTCATGAGACTACGGCGCCTTATACACCACAGCAAAATGGTTGGCGGAACGGAAAAATAGAGTTCTCAAAGAAATGGTGAACTCTATGTTATCCTACTCGGGATTGAGTGATGGATTTTGGGGTGAAGCCATGCTAACGGCTTGTTACTTGTTGAATCGAGTTCCCAATAAAAGGAACAAGACTACCCCGTATGAATTTTGGTTCAAGAAAAGGCCTAACTTGAGTTATATTCGAGTTTGGGGTTGTCGGGCGGTTATTCGACTACCCGAACCTAAAAGGAAGACTTTGGGTGAGAAAGGTATTGACTGCATCTTTGTTGGATATGCCAAGCATTCCAAAGCCTTTAGGTTCTATGTTATTGAACCTAATGATTCTATAGCGATTCACACCGTTATAGAATCGAGAGATGCATTATTTGATGAGACTAGATTCTCTTCAATACCTAGGCCGAAGAACATAGTTCCAAGTACTAGTGGAACTAGTGAGGTTGAAGAACAAGCAATTGTTCCAACCGAATCTCCGATGCTTCGAAGGAGCAAAAGAGGAAGGATTGAAAAATCATTTGGTCCCGATTTCCAAGTATACTTGGTAGAGGGATCAAGAGATGAGATTGGATCTCAATTCCTTTACTGTTATAGTATTGAGGAGGATCCAAAATCATTTAATGAGGCTATGAAGTCTCAAAATGTTGCTTTCTGGAAAGAAGCAATAAATGATGAGATGGACTCCATCATGAGGAATAATACTTGGGTATTATCGGACTTGCCACCGGGTTGTAAACCGTTGGGATGCAAGTGGATCTTCAAAAGGAAGATGAAAGCGGATGGATCAATCGACAAGTTCAAAGCTCGATTAGTAATCCAAGGCTTTAGGCAACGGGAAGGCATCGATTATTTTGATACCTATGCCCCGGTAGCAAGGATCTCCACGATTAGATTGTTGATAGCCTTAGGAGCTATCCACAATTTAGTGATTCACCAAATGGATGTCAAAACGGCATTCTTGAATGGTGACTTGGAGGAGGAAGTTTACATGAAACAACCGGAAGGTTTTGTTATGCCCGGGATATAGCATAAGGTGTGTAAACTTGTAAAATCATTGTATGGACTGAAACAAGCACCCAAACAATGGCATCAAAAATTTGATGAGGTCATCTTGTCCAACGGTTTTATGATAAACTAAGCGGACAAGTGTGTATATAGCAAATTTGACACATCCGGTAACGGTGTAATCATTTGCTTATACGTTGACGACATGTTGATCTTTGGCACCGACCAAAATCAAGTTGGAAAAACCAAAGAGTTTTTGTCGTCGAGTTTCTCCATGAAAGATATGGGAGAAGCGGAGGTGATCCTTGGAATAAGGATCAAGCGTGAGAACAAAGGGATTGCAATTACGCAATCTCATTACATTGAGAAAGTATTAAAGAAATTTAATTGCTTTGATTGTTCTCCGGTGAGTACTCCATAGGATCCGAGTGTGAAGCTTATGCCCAACTCGGGTGAAGCGGTGTCACAACTCGAGTACTCAAAGGCTATTGGATGCTTGATGTATGCCATGACAAGCACTAGGCCGAATATTGTTTTTGCCATAGGAAAGTTGAGTAGGTTTACTAGTAACCCTAGTATTCATCATTGGCAAGCGATAAGACGAATATTCAAATACTTGAAGAAAACCATTGATTATGGTTTGTCATATGTCGGATTTCCTTCGATATTGGAGGGATATTCGGATGCAAGTTGGATTACCAACTTAGAAAATTACTCTTCTACGAGTGGTTGGGTGTATTTTCTTGGGGGAGGTGCCATCTCATGGGCTTCCAAGAAGCAAACTTGCATCACGAGTTCGACTATGGAGTCGGAATTTGTGGCGTTAGCCGCTGCCGGTAAAGAGGCGGAGTGGCTAAAGAATTAGTCCATGAAATTCCATTATGGCCGAAACCAATATCACCCATTTCTATCCGTTGTGATAGTGAGGCTACTTTGGCTAAAGCTTATAGTCAAGTATATAATGGCAAGTCTAGACACTTAGGTGTTAGACATAGCATGATTCGCGAACTAATCACGAATGGGGTGATTTCGGTTGAATTTGTTCGGTCGCAACAAAATCTAGCAGACCACTTGACGAAGGGGTTAGCTAGGGACTTGGTTCACAAGTCGGTGATAGGGATGGGATTAAAGTCCATCTAAATCTCTAACGGTGAGATACCCAATTCCCTTCTAATACAACGTTAGAAGTTGAATTCAATGGGAAAGCTCACTCTAAGGGATTGGAGCACAAGATGATCATCCCACGGTATGTGCTTGGTACTGCAAGTGAAGGAGGTAATTGTTCATTTGTAAAAATGCATGTGCAGGTGCATGATGAAAGGAACTACTTATATGAGTGTGAAGTGTGGCCGCTTCAAGAAGCTAGGACTTGGCTTTGATGCACTCACGAATGGATAAGGACACATGGCATGTATAGTGTCAAGTTTAAACTTTAGAGAATCATTTAAATTCATGTGTATGTTATCTTCTGGTACCCAAATGGGTTGAAGGGTTCAATCCATAGGACACCTGGGTTCTCGAGTATTTGAAATGTGTAATGTACTAAGATGGAAATTCAATCTTCTAGATATTTTCATTTATGCATGAGTTTGTTTACCTATATTGTATATTTCTTTTGTGAATCAAGGATTGCACTAAAATGGGGGAGGAATGTTTGTGATTTTAGTGAAATCATCGGTTCATTTTATGTAATTGGATTCACAAGATAATAATGGGGTTGTTAGCTAAGCTATAACATGAGCTAGGAGGTGTGGAGTGCACACTCGTGTAAGCTAACTAGCACCCGAGATTGTTGGACGGTTAAGATTGGCAAGTTACAAAGAGTTCTTATGAACTGGGCGTCGGGGCCAGTGCTGGCGCCAGTTGACTGGCACCAAGACTGACGCCATACTCTGGAATGTTGCCGGCGCTGATGGTGGCGCAGTTGACTGGCGCGGAGACTGGCGCCAGCCTCTGGAATGTTGCTGACGCTGATGGTGGCACCAGTTGACTGGCACGGAGACTGGTGCCAACGTCTTGAATGTTTCCTTCTCATTTGTAACTGCCAACATTTAATCCACAATCAATCTCATTTAATGAGATATTATTATCAGTTTTAATATAGTGTCGGTTACGATTCTCAAGGTGTTTAAATAGGAGTCGATTTCTGCCTAAATTGACACCCGAGAATTGAGATTATCCTCGAGTGAATTTCGTGATACCCGAGCAGAATAGGGTCGAAATATCACTTAAGGAAAGCGAGCTCTCACGCGATCTCACGTTCTTTATCCAAGTTCTAATCACTTTTTTCTCCCACGATTTTCTGAAATTCCCCAACAATCTTAAGTGATATTTATTCATCGTGAGAGAGATGACGAGTGATCAATCCGTGAGAGATATGACGACCAAGTTCACCAAACTTGAGAAGTTCGAAGGCGTTGATTTTCGAAGATGGCAGAAGAAGATGCACTTCTTCTTGACAACGTTGAAGGTCGTGTACGTGCTAAGTACTCCGATACCGGAGGTGATGGAAGACGAGACGTTGGAGATGACCCGGCGTCGCGGCAAATGGGAGAACGACGACTACATCTGTCGTGACCACGTCTTAAACGGTATGTGTGACTCCCTCTTTGACATTTATCAAAATGTTGAATCTGCCAAAGAGCTATGGGACTCTCTTGAGTCCAAATACATGGCGGAGGATGCTTCTAGTAAGAAGTTCCTCGTTAGTAATTTTAACAATTACAAGATGGTGGACTCAAGGCCTGTGATGGAGCAATATAATGAGCTCCTACGCATTCTCGGCCAATATGCTCAACATAATATGAAGATGGACGAATCCATCTCCGTATCGAGCATAATTGATAAATTGCCTCCCTCTTGGAAAGACTTCAAACACATGTTGAAACACAAGAAGGAAGAGTTGTCCCTTGTACAACTCGGTAGTCACTTGCGCATAGAGGAATCTCTTCGGGCGCAAGAGGCTGAGAAACCTAAGATGAAAGAGGTTTCTGCACCTTCGGTGAACATGGTGGAATAGGGAAAATCCAACAACTTCATTGGAAAACGGAAGTTCAATGAAGCCAAGAAAGGGCCCAATAAAAAGGTTAAATTAACCTGTTGGACCTGTGGTGTGACCGGCCATCTCAAGCGGGATTGTCGGGTTGTCAAGAATAAGAATGGAGCAAGCACAAGTGGTGGTGGGCAAGGATCCAATGATCAAAACCCACGGCAAGGTCAGTTTCTTGACTTTGGTTTTAATTCGAATTTGAATTATGTACCACTAATATCCGAATCATTTTACGTGCAGGATGATGATGTAGCTTGGTGGATCGACTCGGGTGCTACGAGTCATGTGTGCAAGGATCGTCGTTGGTTCACCTCTTTGGAACCGGTTAAAGACGGATCAATGCTACACATGGGGAACGAGTCGAGTGCTCCCATTCTTGGACGTGGCTTAGTTAGGCTAGAGTTTAGTTCTGGCAAAATAATTGAATTTTTAGACGTTTTGTTTGTACCACAAATTCGAAAGAATTTGGTTTCTGGTAGTATCTTGAATAAGTTAGGATATAGGCAAGTTTATGAGTCCGACAAGTTTATCTTGTCAAAAGGTGGCTCTTTTGTAGGTTTCGGTTATATGTTGAATAATATGTTTATGTTAAATTTAAATAAAAAGAATTTTGTTTCAAATTCTGTTTTTGTTGCAAATGACAATTGTGTTGATTCTAATTTATGGCATGCAAGGCTTGGTCATGTTAATTTTAAACGAATGGTTGAAATGTCGAAAGACGGTCTTATTCCGGCTTTTGATATTAAAACCGAAAAATGTAAAACTTGCATGTTAACAAAGATCACTAGGCAACCTTTTCCTAACGTGAAAAGGGACTCGTCGGTGCTTGAGTTAATTCATAGTGATCTTTGTGATTTGCATTCAACTCCGTCTTTTGGTAATAAAAAGTATGTTGTTACTTTTATTGACGACGCTTCACGGTTTTGCTATGTATTTTTGTTACACTCAAAAGATGAAGCGTCGGATAAATTTAAAATTTATAAAACGGAGGTTGAATTGCAAATGAATTGTTTTATAAAATGTTTACGCACCGATCGTGGTGGGGAGTATTACGACCCCATGTTTTTCCAATCCGTAGGAATCATTCATGAGACTACGGCGCCTTATACACCACAGCAAAATGGTTGGCGGAACGGAAAAATAGAGTTCTCAAAGAAATGGTGAACTCTATGTTATCCTACTCGGGATTGAGTGATGGATTTTGGGGTGAAGCCATGCTAACGGCTTGTTACTTGTTGAATCGAGTTCCCAATAAAAGGAACAAGACTACCCCGTATGAATTTTGGTTCAAGAAAAGGCCTAACTTGAGTTATATTCGAGTTTGGGGTTGTCGGGCGGTTATTCGACTACCCGAACCTAAAAGGAAGACTTTGGGTGAGAAAGGTATTGACTGCATCTTTGTTGGATATGCCAAGCATTCCAAAGCCTTTAGGTTCTATGTTATTGAACCTAATGATTCTATAGCGATTCACACCGTTATAGAATCGAGAGATGCATTATTTGATGAGACTAGATTCTCTTCAATACCTAGGCCGAAGAACATAGTTCCAAGTACTAGTGGAACTAGTGAGGTTGAAGAACAAGCAATTGTTCCAACCGAATCTCCGATGCTTCGAAGGAGCAAAAGAGGAAGGATTGAAAAATCATTTGGTCCCGATTTCCAAGTATACTTGGTAGAGGGATCAAGAGATGAGATTGGATCTCAATTCCTTTACTGTTATAGTATTGAGGAGGATCCAAAATCATTTAATGAGGCTATGAAGTCTCAAAATGTTGCTTTCTGGAAAGAAGCAATAAATGATGAGATGGACTCCATCATGAGGAATAATACTTGGGTATTATCGGACTTGCCACCGGGTTGTAAACCGTTGGGATGCAAGTGGATCTTCAAAAGGAAGATGAAAGCGGATGGATCAATCGACAAGTTCAAAGCTCGATTAGTAATCCAAGGCTTTAGGCAACGGGAAGGCATCGATTATTTTGATACCTATGCCCCGGTAGCAAGGATCTCCACGATTAGATTGTTGATAGCCTTAGGAGCTATCCACAATTTAGTGATTCACCAAATGGATGTCAAAACGGCATTCTTGAATGGTGACTTGGAGGAGGAAGTTTACATGAAACAACCGGAAGGTTTTGTTATGCCCGGGATATAGCATAAGGTGTGTAAACTTGTAAAATCATTGTATGGACTGAAACAAGCACCCAAACAATGGCATCAAAAATTTGATGAGGTCATCTTGTCCAACGGTTTTATGATAAACTAAGCGGACAAGTGTGTATATAGCAAATTTGACACATCCGGTAACGGTGTAATCATTTGCTTATACGTTGACGACATGTTGATCTTTGGCACCGACCAAAATCAAGTTGGAAAAACCAAAGAGTTTTTGTCGTCGAGTTTCTCCATGAAAGATATGGGAGAAGCGGAGGTGATCCTTGGAATAAGGATCAAGCGTGAGAACAAAGGGATTGCAATTACGCAATCTCATTACATTGAGAAAGTATTAAAGAAATTTAATTGCTTTGATTGTTCTCCGGTGAGTACTCCATAGGATCCGAGTGTGAAGCTTATGCCCAACTCGGGTGAAGCGGTGTCACAACTCGAGTACTCAAAGGCTATTGGATGCTTGATGTATGCCATGACAAGCACTAGGCCGAATATTGTTTTTGCCATAGGAAAGTTGAGTAGGTTTACTAGTAACCCTAGTATTCATCATTGGCAAGCGATAAGACGAATATTCAAATACTTGAAGAAAACCATTGATTATGGTTTGTCATATGTCGGATTTCCTTCGATATTGGAGGGATATTCGGATGCAAGTTGGATTACCAACTTAGAAAATTACTCTTCTACGAGTGGTTGGGTGTATTTTCTTGGGGGAGGTGCCATCTCATGGGCTTCCAAGAAGCAAACTTGCATCACGAGTTCGACTATGGAGTCGGAATTTGTGGCGTTAGCCGCTGCCGGTAAAGAGGCGGAGTGGCTAAAGAATTAGTCCATGAAATTCCATTATGGCCGAAACCAATATCACCCATTTCTATCCGTTGTGATAGTGAGGCTACTTTGGCTAAAGCTTATAGTCAAGTATATAATGGCAAGTCTAGACACTTAGGTGTTAGACATAGCATGATTCGCGAACTAATCACGAATGGGGTGATTTCGGTTGAATTTGTTCGGTCGCAACAAAATCTAGCAGACCACTTGACGAAGGGGTTAGCTAGGGACTTGGTTCACAAGTCGGTGATAGGGATGGGATTAAAGTCCATCTAAATCTCTAACGGTGAGATACCCAATTCCCTTCTAATACAACGTTAGAAGTTGAATTCAATGGGAAAGCTCACTCTAAGGGATTGGAGCACAAGATGATCATCCCACGGTATGTGCTTGGTACTGCAAGTGAAGGAGGTAATTGTTCATTTGTAAAAATGCATGTGCAGGTGCATGATGAAAGGAACTACTTATATGAGTGTGAAGTGTGGCCGCTTCAAGAAGCTAGGACTTGGCTTTGATGCACTCACGAATGGATAAGGACACATGGCATGTATAGTGTCAAGTTTAAACTTTAGAGAATCATTTAAATTCATGTGTATGTTATCTTCTGGTACCCAAATGGGTTGAAGGGTTCAATCCATAGGACACCTGGGTTCTCGAGTATTTGAAATGTGTAATGTACTAAGATGGAAATTCAATCTTCTAGATATTTTCATTTATGCATGAGTTTGTTTACCTATATTGTATATTTCTTTTGTGAATCAAGGATTGCACTAAAATGGGGGAGGAATGTTTGTGATTTTAGTGAAATCATCGGTTCATTTTATGTAATTGGATTCACAAGATAATAATGGGGTTGTTAGCTAAGCTATAACATGAGCTAGGAGGTGTGGAGTGCACACTCGTGTAAGCTAACTAGCACTCGAGATTGTTGGACGGTTAAGATTGGCAAGTTACAAAGAGTTCTTATGAACTGGGCGTCGGGGCCAGTGCTGGCGCCAGTTGACTGGCACCAAGACTGACGCCATACTCTGGAATGTTGCCGGCGCTGATGGTGGCGCAGTTGACTGGCGCGGAGACTGGCGCCAGCCTCTGGAATGTTGCTGACGCTGATGGTGGCACCAGTTGACTGGCACGGAGACTGGCGCCAACGTCTTGAATGTTTCCTTCTCATTTGTAACTGCCAACATTTAATCCACAATCAATCTCATTTAATGAGATATTATTATCAGTTTTAATATAGTGTCGGTTACGATTCTCAAGGTGTTTAAATAGGAGTCGATTTCTGCCTAAATTGACACCCGAGAATTGAGATTATCCTCGAGTGAATTTCGTGATACCCGAGCAGAATAGGGTCGAAATATCACTTAAGGAAAGCGAGCTCTCACGCGATCTCACGTTCTTTATCCAAGTTCTAATCACTTTTTTCTCCCACGATTTTCTGAAATTCCCCAACAATCTTAAGTGATATTTATTCATCGTGAGAGAGATGACGAGTGATCAATCCGTGAGAGATATGACGACCAAGTTCACCAAACTTGAGAAGTTCGAAGGCGTTGATTTTCGAAGATGGCAGAAGAAGATGCACTTCTTCTTGACAACGTTGAAGTTCGTGTACGTGCTAAGTACTCCGATACCGGAGGTGATGGAAGACGAGACGTTGGAGATGACCCGGCGTCGCGGCAAATGGGAGAACGACGACTACATCTGTCGTGACCACGTCTTAAACGGTATGTGTGACTCCCTCTTTGACATTTATCAAAATGTTGAATCTGCCAAAGAGCTATGGGACTCTCTTGAGTCCAAATACATGGCGGAGGATGCTTCTAGTAAGAAGTTCCTCGTTAGTAATTTTAACAATTACAAGATGGTGGACTCAAGGCCTGTGATGGAGCAATATAATGAGCTCCTACGCATTCTCGGCCAATATGCTCAACATAATATGAAGATGGACGAATCCATCTCCGTATCGAGCATAATTGATAAATTGCCTCCCTCTTGGAAAGACTTCAAACACATGTTGAAACACAAGAAGGAAGAGTTGTCCCTTGTACAACTCGGTAGTCACTTGCGCATAGAGGAATCTCTTCGGGCGCAAGAGGCTGAGAAACCTAAGATGAAAGAGGTTTCTGCACCTTCGGTGAACATGGTGGAAGAGGGAAAATCCAACAACTTTAAGGGAAAACGGAAGTTCAATGAAGCCAAGAAAGGGCCCAATAAAAAGGTTAAATTAACCTGTTGGACCTGTGGTGTGACCGGCCATCTCAAGCGGGATTTTCGGGTTGTCAAGAATAAGAATGGAGCAAGCACAAGTGGTGGTGGGCAAGGATCCAATGATCAAAACCCACGGCAATGTCAGTTTCTTGACTTTGGTTTTAATTCGAATTTGAATTATGTACCACTAATATCCGAATCATTTTACGTGCAGGATGATGATGTAGCTTGGTGGATCGACTCGGGTGCTACGAGTCATGTGTGCAAGGATCGTCGTTGGTTCACCTCTTTGGAACCGGTTAAAGACGGATCAATGCTACACATGGGGAACGAGTCGAGTGCTCCCATTCTTGGACGTGGCTTAGTTAGGCTAGAGTTTAGTTCTGGCAAAATAATTGAATTTTTAGACGTTTTGTTTGTACCACAAATTCGAAAGAATTTGGTTTCTGGTAGTATCTTGAATAAGTTAGGATATAGGCAAGTTTATGAGTCCGACAAGTTTATCTTGTCAAAAGGTGGCTCTTTTGTAGGTTTCGGTTATATGTTGAATAATATGTTTATGTTAAATTTAAATAAAAAGAATTTTGTTTCAAATTCTGTTTTTGTTGCAAATGACAATTGTGTTGATTCTAATTTATGGCATGCAAGGCTTGGTCATGTTAATTTTAAACGAATGGTTGAAATGTCGAAAGACGGTCTTATTCCGGCTTTTGATATTAAAACCGAAAAATGTAAAACTTGCATGTTAACAAAGATCACTAGGCAACCTTTTCCTAACGTGAAAAGGGACTCGTCGGTGCTTGAGTTAATTCATAGTGATCTTTGTGATTTGCATTCAACTCCGTCTTTTGGTAATAAAAAGTATGTTGTTACTTTTATTGACGACGCTTCACGGTTTTGCTATGTATTTTTGTTACACTCAAAAGATGAAGCGTCGGATAAATTTAAAATTTATAAAACGGAGGTTGAATTGCAAATGAATTGTTTTATAAAATGTTTACGCACCGATCGTGGTGGGGAGTATTACGACCCCATGTTTTTCCAATCCGTAGGAATCATTCATGAGACTACGGCGCCTTATACACCACAGCAAAATGGTTGGCGGAACGGAAAAATAGAGTTCTCAAAGAAATGGTGAACTCTATGTTATCCTACTCGGGATTGAGTAATGGATTTTGGGGTGAAGCCATGCTAACGGCTTGTTACTTGTTGAATCGAGTTCCCAATAAAAGGAACAAGACTACCCCGTATGAATTTTGGTTCAAGAAAAGGCCTAACTTGAGTTATATTCGAGTTTGGGGTTGTCGGGCGGTTGTTCGACTACCTGAACCTAAAAGGAAGACTTTGGGTGAGAAAGGTATTGACTGCATCATTGTTGGATATGTCGAGCATTCCAAAGCCTTTAGGTTCTATGTTATTGAACCTAATGATTCTATAGCGATTCACACCGTTATAGAATCGAGAGATGCATTATTTGATGAGACTAGATTCACTTCAATACCTAGGCCGAAGGACATAGTTCCAAGTACTAGTGGAACTAGTGAGGTTGAAGAACAAGCAATTGTTCCAACCGAATCTCCGATGCTTCGAAGGAGCAAAAGAGGAAGGATTGAAAAATCATTTGGTCCCGATTTCCAAGTATACTTGGTAGAGGGATCAAGAGATGAGATTGGATCTCAATTCCTTTACGGTTATAGTATTAAGGAGGATCCAAAATCATTTAATGAGGCTATGAAGTCTCAAAATGTTGTGTCAGGATCGAATCTTAACAAGACTAATAATACTTAGAACTCAGAATTAAAGAATATGCGGAATAGAACTTTAATTCACACAATCAAAGAACAATATATCAGAAAACACACAGCTGTTTGTATTCACTGATTCAACTCACAAGCTTACAACCAAACCTCAATCTTGATGAACAGGCTCAATCAAGACGACTTCTACTTCTCTAGAAATAGGGTTCTAAACCTTGAGGTTAATTCTCTCTAAAACAAAACGTATTCAGAAAAACTCTCGTATATCGCGTATATTGTATATGTTTTTGAATAGCTATCTATTAACATCTATTTATACAAAATAATTACAAGATAACTATCAAAAATAAATTGATCTTCAGAATATTCTTTCACGATTATCTTCAATCATTCCATCTTTATCTCCAATATCTTCGCATACCAAACTTATCACATCAGCAATATTAACTTCATTCAGCATGAGCAGTACTAATATTCTCCAGCAGCATTAATTCATTCCAGCAGCATTAACTTGACTCAGCAGTACTAACCTTGTTCCAGCAGCATTAATGCATCAGCAGTACTAACCTTGTTCCAGCAGCATTAATGCATCAGCAGTACTAACATTCTTCCAGCAGTATTAACTTTGTCTTGCAGTAGTAACTTTGTTCTGGCAGTACTAACCTTTACTGGCAGTAGTAACTTTGTTCTGGCAGTACTAACCTTTACTGGCAGTAGTAACTTTGTTCTGGAAGTAGTAATGTTGTTCTGGCAGTATTATCCATACTTAGCAAATCTTCAGTTCCCAACAATCTCCCCCTAACTTGACTTTTAGAAAGAGAAGTCAAGTTCTTCAGATGATGATGCTTCCAAAACTTAATCTTGAACACACAAGTCAGGATTCAATCCCAAACTTTGATTGATGATCCTTCTTACCAGGTATCTTGCCATCTTAGAATCTTTGTTACCCACCAACTTAGCTTTTAGCATTCCATTCAACCTTGTCATGCTGTGCTTGTATATTTTATCCACCAAATAATACTCATGATATGCATTGTCAAGTGTTATGACATACACACCACAGTTTTCAATAAGCATCCAGTTGGTAACAGCTTGAAATTGCCTTTCTGTCAAATACTTAACTGCTTCTGTATTGAACATTAGACACAAGTATTCAAGTACCATTTTGGTGATGGACATTCCATTCTCAGTCAGCAAATTTCCATAAAGCTTCATTCCCACCTTGAACATCTCTTCCAAGTCTGATCTAGAGCACATCCTTATAAGTCTTCCCCATGTAGAACTGACCTCAAACTTCCCATCTGCTCTTTTTACTCTAATGTACTCCTTTCTCTGATCTCTCAAAGTATCCCAAAAGATGATCTTAGGAGCCATAGAAGCTAATGGTTTAACTTTGATTGGACTAGTATCAACCACAGTAATATACATATCACATTGAGCATTTGTTGGTGATTGTACATTGCTTGGTTGACCTGATGGAGTTGCCACTTCTTCTTCAGCAACTTTTTGATCAGCTTTCTCTTTCACAACTTCCTCCTTAGCTTCTTCTACAATGGGTTCCACCCTAGGCTTCTTTACAACTTTCTTCTTTGAAGCTATAGACTTTGTTCTTGGTCTTTTGTTTGACACCATCTTGGTTCTTTTGAGTGATTTAACAGCTTCAGGAATGGTTTCAATTGTTTCCTTTGTTTCTGTTGTTTCAGGGATGGTTTCTGTTGTTTCCTTTGTTTCTGCTGCTTCAGGGATGGTTTCTGCTGCCTTATGTTTTTCAGCAACATTAACCATTTCTGCTGCTTGAATGGTTTCTGCTGCTTTTTGACTAGCAGCATTAACCATTTCTGCTGCTCTATCTGTTACTGCTTCTTTTATAATCTTTTATACTGCTGCTTCAACACTATTCTTCACAATCTCAAATACCTCTGCTTCAATCTCAGATTTGGTTACTGTAGATACAGATACTGTTTCCTTCTCACTTTCATATACTGCTGCATCAACAAGACTCTTCATAATTTCAGTTACTGCTGCTTCAATCTCAGATACTGTAGCATTAACTGTTTCTACTGCTTTTTCTGTGGTTTCTGCTGCTTTAAACTCAGATACTACTTCCTTCTCATTTTCTGCAGTTTCAGTTACTGCTGCTTTCTCACTTTCTGCTTCCTTTGCAACTTCTGCAACCTGCTCAGCCTCCCCCTCAACCTTATGCTCATTCTCCCCCTCAACCTTTGCATCTTCCATGTTTAGTTCAGTTTCTAACTCCCCCTTTTTGGAAGCATCAGTGGTTGATCTTCTCCTTTTCAGAACATACTGAGCTTTCTTCCTTCTTTGCAGCAGTTTGGTGATCATCTTCTTATTCTTCTCTATCTTGGTGTATTGATAAAGAACCACCTTCTTAAGCTCATCAATCTCCTTCTGCTGATCCATGACATCAATGTTGATGTTGGCAATGGTTTCCATCAATTCCTCATAAGTATATCTATCCTCACCTGGTTTAGAAGTGTTTACCTCCCTTGCAGGATCATTGGAAGTTTTAGTAGGTGTCTCTTGCCTAGCAAAAGCACAACCTACTCCCATGGTTTCTTGGCGCCTGGGTCCTCTGAATGTTTTCACATTCTGAGTTGCCGTGGGGAAGGTCTTAGTGATGTTACCACTGTCCTTCTCTTTGTTAGCAGAAGTAGTGGCAGCCTTGCAGCCCACATGCTCATCCTTCTCCTTAGAGAGCACCTTCTTGGGGTTGGGAGACACCCCTGTGGTTACCCTTTTGATATTCTCTATTGGAGAATGCTCCAATAGAGGGCTTGTAGGCTTTGGGCTATTAGGAGATACATCAAGGGAAGGAACCTTGTGTACCTTTCTTCTTTCAAACTTCTTGGTGATTTTTGGAGTGGGTCTTAAAAGAATGGACTGTGGGATTTCTTTGGTGATGGAAGGTTGGGATTGGCCATCAGTGGGTGTGTCTAATGGGGGCCTTGACCCTGATGCCATACCTTCAGTGGTGTGGGACACAACCATCATTGTAGAGAACAATGGTGTGTCAACTCCTTCCGAGTCCCTAGGAATTCTTCTCATATTTGAGAAAACCTTCCCTTTAGGGGGTTTTGGCACATATACCTCAGCGGACTGAGGTAAATCCGTCAATTCATGGTTAATTACTTCTTGGACAAACCTGGGATACATGTAAAAGCTCTTTTTGGATTCTAGGTTTGCCACAAGATCATTAAAAATCATTGCTGAAAAATTGAACTTTCTGGCAGTGGTTAAGCAGACCAAGGCATAAGCAATGGTACTGCTAAACTCACTCCATCCGGTTGTTTTCTTTGAAATACAGTGCATAAGAGTATGAACAAGAAATCGCCATTGGGTGAAAAACTTTGACTTGTAGAATTTAAAAATTCCAATGGGACCTTCATACCCCATTCTTTGTAAGGTCGAGAAAAGTTCATCATTAGAGAGATAGGTTATACCTGAGGCATCATCTAAGTGAAGAGTGATGCAAATAACCTCCTCTGTGACCTTCAAGGGTTTGTCACAAACCCTTGTTCGAATGATTTTCTGCCCAACTTCGAGTATAACAGTAGCATTCTCCCAAAATTGCTTTTGATGCTCGATATATATGGTTGGGCACACTGTTAGGGCATGAGAGATGTGTGTGGACTTGAGAAAATCCACAATATCATGAAATCCTGCGGCCTGCTTTGGCTTCTGAAGCATCGCAATCTCATTGTGCTCATCGACAAACTCCATTGTCGTCATTCTTCCTGAGGATTTGGATAGAAAACACAGAGATTCTAGGGAGAAAAGGTTAGAACGAGAGAGAGAAATTGAATGCAAAGAGACGTTATGAACTTTGGCGGGCTGAAAGAGTATTTATAGCAGTACTAGCCCTGATTTTCTTTAGAAGCAGTATTAACGACTTAGCAGTATTAACGACTGAGCAGTATTAACTGCAAGGCAGTATTAACTACACAGCAGTATTAACTACACAAGCAGTATTAACTACTAATCAGTATTAACTACAAAGCATTATTAACGACAAAGCAGTATTAACTGTAAGGCAGTATTAACTACGCATCAGTATTAACTACACAAGCAGTATTAACTACTAAGCAGTATTAACAACAAAGCAGTATTAACTACACATACAGTATTAACTACTAAGCAGTGTGAACTGCAAAGCAGTATTAATTACACATGCAGTATTAACTACTAAGCAGTATTAACTACAAAGCAGTATTAACTACAAAGCAGTATTAACCACTAAGCAGTATTAACTACAAAGCAGTATTAACTACTAAGCAGTATTAACTACAAAGCAGTATTAACCACTAAGCAGTATTAACTATACATTGGCAGTAGAAAATATGTACTAGCAGTAGTAACTCTGCACTGGCAGTAGTAACTATACTTGAGGCAGGCCATGTTACCTTTTGACACATCACCTATACCACTTATCTTACCTCCTGCAGGATTATTTCCAAAAGCAACATGTCCTCCATCAATTCTTTTGAAATTCTTGAGGCAGGCCATGTTACCTGTCATGTGCCTGGAGCAACCACTATCAACATGCCAGATGCTCTTTTCCTTGAGTTGTTGGTTGCCCTGCACATCAGATAAATCAGTTAGTTTTTATTGGGAACCCAAGCCACAGTGGTCTTGGGTCTCCCTTGCTCATCAAAGTACTTGCACTGGGTTTTGATGAGATTTTCAAACTTAGGTACTGCAACACTGGAGTACTTTGTCAATATGATTGGTCTAGCAGCACAAAAACTAGAAGCAGTATTAACCTTAGAAGAAGTACTAACAGTGTTAGCAGCACTAACACTGCTAGCAGCAGTATTGTTCTTAGAAGAGGTACTAACAGAGTTAGCAGCACTAACACTGCTAGCAGCAGCATTTTCTTGAAAAGAAGTACTAACAGTGTTAGCAGCACTAACACTGCTAGCAGCAGTATTGCTTCTAGCAGCACTATCCTTGTCAGCAGTACTATCTGAGGTAGCAGTACTAACATTAGTGCTTTTGGGGACCCACATATTAACACATTCCTTTTCAGTCTGTTTTCTCATGTGGCTTTTGGATTCAGCTTGTTTCTTAGCCACATTATTCCTTGCAGGCTTCCTATAACCAGAAGATTTTTGAAAACTTCTTTGAAAACTTTTCTTTTGGTTAATAGGATTGAAATAACAGTATTTGGCAAGATGATTCAATTTGCCACAAATAAAACAAGGTTTTGGTCTGTTAATCCTTTGCAGATCAACTCCTTGCTTTTGTGCCCACTGGTTATTCCAATTTCTTTGATTTCCCCTCTTTTTATCATGTTTTTGGGGCTTATTCTCTTGAGATTTCTTGCAAGAACAATGTTCACAAGTATTAGAGTTCACAACAGTGGTCTGTGTATAATGAACTCCCTTTCCCTTTCCAATCCTTTTCATCTCATTGTTCTTAACACATGGACTTACACATTCCTCACCAGATCCTTCTTTTTCAGTCTTATCCTCAACAACTACTTAATCTAATGGATCTACTTCAGTGGCTCCTTTAGGTAAGTCCTTCCTATCCTTGGTTTCTAATAGGTCTGACTTAGGAGGGATGTAGTTGTTGTTGTAGGGTGGGGATGTGGCATTGTACCCTATGCCTGGTTTCAACTTACTACGGATTTGAGAGTTGATTATGTTATCCATGACTTTAGAGGCACAATTAAACTTTTCTACATCAAGTTTAACTTTCTCAAGCTCTCCTTTTAGTTTCTCACACTCTTCCCTGGATTCTCTAAGCTGGAACTCTAGACCATCCTTTTCCCATTTCCAGTAGTTTGTATCATAGGAGTGTTGAAGTTCATTAGCTTGAAAAGCCCTAATCTGTTCTTCAAACTTCTCAACAATTACTACATAGTCTTTTCTGTCCTTTTCTAATCTCTTAAGGTCATCACACATTCCCTGAT
Source organism: Saussurea involucrata (assembly GCA_033807775.1). NCBI lineage: Eukaryota > Viridiplantae > Streptophyta > Magnoliopsida > Asterales > Asteraceae > Saussurea > Saussurea involucrata. Next base: position 9,519,316 of record CM066322.1, on the reverse strand, counting down.
TGTGATCTCTATACCTTTTAACAGTGTCTATACAAGCTTGACTACAGAGATTAGATTTTACCTCAGTGGGAATATCTGAAACTTCAGCCATAAGTGCTTGATTTTGGATGGCCTCTTCTGCTTGATCACTCCAATCAAATCCCATTCCTATGTCAAACTCATTGGGTCTGAGCATGGGAACCTTAGAAACAAGAGTACTGTTTGATTCAATAGAATTGTCCATAATAATTGTAGAATTCTAAGAAACACAAGCTCTGATACCACTTGTCAGGATCGAATCTTAACAAGACTAATAATACTTAGAACTCAGAATTAAAGAATCTGCGGAATAGAACTTTAATTCACACAATCAAAGAACAATATATCAGAAAACACACAGCTGTTTGTATTCACTGATTCAACTCACAAGCTTACAACCAAACCTCAATCTTGATGAACAGGCTCAATCAAGACGACTTCTACTTCTCTAGAAATAGGGTTCTAAACCTTGAGGTTAATTCTCTCTAAAACAAAACGTATTCAGAAAAACTCTCGTATATCGCGTATATTGTATATGTTTTTGAATAGCTATCTATCAACATCTATTTATACAAAATAATTACAAGATAACTATCAAAAATAAATTGATCTTCAGAATATTCTTTCACGATTATCTTCAATCATTCCATCTTTATCTCCAATATCTTCGCATACCAAACTTATCACATCAGCAGTATTAACTTCATTCAGCATGAGCAGTACTAATATTCTCCAGCAGCATTAATTCATTCCAGCAGCATTAACTTGACTCAGCAGTACTAACCTTGTTCCAGCAGCATTAATGCATCAGCAGTACTAACCTTGTTCCAGCAGCATTAATGCATCAGCAGTACTAACATTCTTCCAGCAGTATTAACTTTGTCTTGCAGTAGTAACTTTGTTCTGGCAGTACTAACTTTTACTGGAAGTAGTAACTTTGTTCTGGCAGTACTAACCTTTACTGGCAGTAGTAACTTTGTTCTGGAAGTAGTAATGTTGTTCTGGCAGTATTATCCATACTTAGCAAATCTTCAGTTCCCAACATGTTGCTTTCTGGAAAGAAGCAATAAATGATGAGATGGACTCCATCATGAGGAATAATACTTGGGTATTATCAGACTTGCCACCGGGTTGTAAACTGTTGGGATGCAAGTGGATCTTCAAAAGGAAGATGAAAGCGGATGGATCAATCGACAAGTTCAAAGCTCGATTAGTAATCCAAGGCTTTAGGCAACGGGAAGGCATCGATTATTTTGATACCTATGCCCCGGTAGCAAGGATCTCCACGATTAGATTGTTGATAGCCTTAGGAGCTATCCACAATTTAGTGATTCACCAAATGGATGTCAAAACGGCATTCTTGAATGGTGACTTGGAGGAGGAAGTTTACATGAAACAACCGGAAGGTTTTGTTATGCCCGGGATATAGCATAAGGTGTGTAAACTTGTAAAATCACTGTATGGACTGAAACAAGCACCCAAACAATGGCATCAAAAATTTGATGAGGTCATCTTGTCCAACGGTTTTATGATAAACCAAGCGGACAAGTGTGTATATAGCAAATTTGACACATCCGGTAACGGTGTAATCATTTGCTTATACGTTGACGACATGTTGATCTTTGGCACCGACCAAAATCAAGTTGGAAAAACCAAAGAGTTTTTGTCGTCGAGTTTCTCTATGAAAGATATGGGAGAGGCGGAGGTGATCCTTGGAATAAGGATCAAGCGTGAGAACAAAGGGATTGCAATTACGCAATCTCATTACATTGAGAAAGTATTAAAGAAATTTAATTGCTTTGATTGTTCTCCGGTGAGTACTCCATAGGATCCGAGTGTGAAGCTTATGCCCAACTCGGGTGAAGCGGTGTCACAACTCGAGTACTCAAAGGCTATTGGATGCTTGATGTATGCCATGACAAGCACTAGGCCGAATATTGTTTTTGCCATAGGAAAGTTGAGTAGGTTTACTAGTAACCCTAGTATTCATCATTGGCAAGCGATAAGACGAGTATTCAAATACTTGAAGAAAACCATTGATTATGGTTTGTCATATGTCGGATTTCCTTCGATATTGGAGGGATATTCGGATGCAAGTTGGATTACCAACTTAGAAAATTACTCTTCTACGAGTGGTTAGGTGTATTTGCTTGGGGGAGGTGCCATCTCATGGGCTTCCAAGAAGCAAACTTGCATCACGAGTTCGACTATGGAGTCGGAATTTGTGGCGTTAGCCGCTGCCGGTAAAGAGGCGGAGTGGCTAAGGAATTAGTCCATGAAATTCCATTATGGCCGAAACCAATATCACCCATTTCTATCCGTTGTGATAGTGACGCTACTTTGGCTAAAGCTTATAGTCAAGTATATAATGGCAAGTCTAGACACTTAGGTGTTAGACATAGCATGATTCGCGAACTAATCACGAATGGGGTGATTTCGGTTGAATTTGTTCGGTCGCAACAAAATCTAGCAGACCACTTGACGAAGGGGTTAGCTAGGGACTTGGTTCACAAGTCGGTGATAGGGATGGGATTAAAGTCCATCTAAATCTCTAACGGTGAGATACCCAATTCCCTTCTAATACAACGTTAGAAGTTGAATTCAATGGGAAAGCTCACTCTAAGGGATTGGAGCACAAGATGATCATCCCACGGTATGTGCTTGGTACTGCAAGTGAAGGAGGTAATTGTTCATTTGTAAAAATGCATGTGCAGGTGCATGATGAAAGGAACTACTTATATGAGTGTGAAGTGTGGCCGCTTCAAGAAGCTAGGACTTGGCTTTGATGCACTCACGAATGGATAAGGACACATGGCATGTATAGTGTCAAGTTTAAACTTTAGAGAATCATTTAAATTCATGTGTATGTTATCTTCTGGTACCCAAATGGGTTGAAGGGTTCAATCCATAGGACACCTGGGTTCTCGAGTATTTGAAATGTGTAATGTACTAAGATGGAAATTCAATCTTCTAGATATTTTCATTCATGCATGAGTTTGTTTACCTATATTGTATATTTCTTTTGTGAATCAAGGATTGCACTAAAATGGGGGAGGAACGTTGGTGATTTTAGTGAAATCATCGGTTCATTTTATGTAATTGGATTCACAAGATAATAATGGGGTTGTTAGCTAAGCTATAACATGAGCTAGGAGGTGTGGAGTGCACACTCGTGTAAGCTAACCAGCACCCGGGATTGTTGGACGGTTAAGATTGACAAGTTACAAAGAGTTCTTATGAACTGGGCGTCGGGGCCAGTGCTGGCGCAAGTTGATTGGCACCAAGACTGGCGCCAGGCTCTGGAATGTTGCCGGCGCTGATGGTGGCGCCAGTTGACTGGCGTGGAGACTGGCGCCAGCCTCTGGAATGTTGTTGGCGCTGATGGTGGCGCCAGTTGACTGGCACGGAGACTGGCGCCAACGTCTGGAATGTTTCCTTCTCATTTGTAACTGCCAACATTTAATCCACAATCAATCTCATTTAATGAGATATTATTATCAGTTTTAATATAGTGTCGGTTACGATTCTCAAGGTGTTTAAATAGGAGTCGATTTCTGCCTAAATCGACACCCGAGAATTGAGATTATCCTCGAGTGAATTTCGTGATACCCGGGCAGAATAGGGTCGAAATATCACTTAAGGAAAGCGAGCTCTCACGCGATCTCACGTTCTTTATCCAAGTTCTAATCACTTTTTTCTCCCACGATTTTCTGAAATTCCCCAACAATTGTGAAACAACATTGTATTTTCACATGCATTGTTTCACAATGTAAACAACATATGAAAATGGTTCTCAAGCTTTTTATGGTTCTCATTTGATTGGTTTCAAATATGTGTGTGTGCAACTGTGCATAATAGGATTGGGTTCGGAACCACTTCACACTTTATCATGTTAACCTCAACTTTTTGCATTATCCTTTGCCTATATATATATATATATATATATATATATATATATATGTTTGTGTGTGTGGTGTGTGTGGTGTATGTTCGTGTCATGTATGATTATATATATATATATATATATATATATATATATATATATATATATATATATATATATATGTTTGTGTCTCATATGTATATATTTAGTGCTATACGCCTATGGTTGATAGTTGTAGTAATAGAAGAGAAGACAGAGCAAAGGAATTCCAGTTTTTTTTTTTTTTAATAACTGTAAGATGATATTACAAACTTTTTGACAAGTACATATGATGCCTTTAAATCCAAATAAGGCATTTTTTCCTTTTGACAAGGACAAAACGGTAATAACACTATTTTCAGATACAGTTCTAAGCGGGCATGCTAACTAGCCACCTCAGCAATAGAGCCACAGTGCTCTCACTCCCACCCCAAACCTCACCAAATAAAAAGCATATACAAATTCTTTTAGATTTTAATTGTAATTCTTAATTTTTAAAATTCCAATTCTAACCTTTTCCCTTTAAAAAAGTAAAATTAAAATTGACTCCCTTGAAAAGTTTGACCAAACTGCCAATTAGATGGTGCCACGTTGAAGCTTGTGATGGTTCTTCCGTCACTGGTCGTAACTTGAAAAGAGAGGGTCTGACCGTTGAGATAAGAGTTGCTTTGCCAGTTTTGCCCCCAGTTTCTTGACATTGCTTGCCAATTGGTTTTTGACCCTTTGATTGAAACCGAATGGACATCCCCTGCACCTCCAACGTTGGTTACCAAAACCAAATTGAAGTACGAATGACCATTTATTGTAAACCTCACTCCTCCTTTCTTCACACAAGGCACCCTATAACCATAAAATTCAAAATATAAGTATATTTCAATCGAAAGTTTGGGTCTAGAATGAGTGGGATGTACAGAGATTTGTCATCAAAATTAGACATTAATGTATTGGTACCTTTGGAAGGAGACTGGTACGATTCCAGCTCGATATTGTGCAATTTGCAAGAAAGCAGGCTCGGCTAGATCGAAGTGTTGGAGAGGAGGGTTGCACCACCCGCCATTGTCGTTAGACAAGCCAGGGTTAGGTGGACAAAAGTTGGTCGCAGTCACAATTATGGAACCAGGGAGGCACCATCGAGGGTCATCATTGCATCTCATTTCGTAACACGACCCACAACTCAAGCCATTGTTAAAAAGAGCGGTACTCAATGCCGCAGTGTTGGTACCGTATCCCTGGCTATACAAATTTCCATACCCACAAGCACCACCTGCAAGAAAACAAACAACATACGTAAATAACGACCAACTAAGCATTTGTAGCTTTCAAAAGATAACTCTTATCTTAACGAATTAAAACAGATGTTTTATGTCGTACCCATTGTTCCAGAGGCATCTCCGCCGCCATAAAAAGTGGCATGGGCATTCTCCCAACCTCCATAGACAAGATTGAAGGAGGATAGAAGAAGAGAAAGAATGGTGAAAGTTGTCAAGGCCATTTGAAAGATAAGGAAAGAGGTTGGTGTAATATGGAGGGAATGGGGATAACTAACTTATATAGGGCAAGTTAGAAGCAGGCAAAGGGTTGGGACCAGAATGTGACAATTTTAGCATATGTTGGAACTATATTTATTTATAATAATATATCAAATAAATCAATTAAATTTGTTATAAATTATGTTGATTTTGATTGGTGTGTATTTAATATTTTATGACTTTGTAATCCAAGTTGAACTACCAAATTGATGGTCCCACTTGCACATGCATTTCTTCAACTGTTTCTTTCGTTTTCAACTTTGTTTTTTTTTTAATTATTTTTTTCCTCATTTATTTATTTATTAATGCAATTCAATGCTGACTTCAAATATTAATTACAAGTTTTTAATTTACAAATTATTAGCAAGTAGAAATTCAATTTAAATAATTTGAGCTGAAATTGCGCCGTGAAAAAAAACGTGGAAACTTGTCCACCTTTGATTTGGGACGGAAGGGACTTTGACCGTTGGCTGCTAAAACAGAGAGATACAAGGAGTATAGGACCATTTAACCATTTTGATTTTGATACCAAATACAAGAGATATTACATAAACAAAATAATGAAATTATATATGTATATATATATATATATATACACATCAGAGACAAAAAGATTCTCCTTTTAAAAACCAGTTTTCATGAATTTTGTTCATATATGAAACATGTATAAAATGAGTGTTTATCAGTGTTGTTTCATATGTGAAATGTTAAAGACTGTTTTTTTTTAAACACAAAACAATCATAAACGTCTCATATATGAAACAACACTATATTTTCACATGTGTCGTAACAGCATATGAAAGTTGGTTTGTAGGTATGTACACTTTGTTGGGCTTGTAAATGATTTTACGCACATATAAATAGGAGAAAGTTATACGAGAAGTTGTTTTGTTACAAAAACACGAAAACATCAATGAGCCAGCTGACTTTGGCCGCAACCTAGGTTGCAGGCCAAGTCGTGCACACATTCATGGTTTCCTCCCGTATAGTATAACATGTAACTATAGGGTTGTTCCTTGTCATGTTAAATGTGAGATTTTGAATAGGGCACCAGAAAATTAGGGGCCAAATTCTACTTTTGTTTAGGATCTTTTTTCAAACTGTATAAAACTATTCGAGATTGAACTCCCCAAAGGCTCAAAAAACAAAAATGTGTACTTGGACCTTTGTTTAATAATGGATACTCAAGAATTTCTTATTTTCAATTGAGTAGATCTTTTTGTTTCTTCTCTTGTACTTTTGAATTTTGGTCGTCTTGTTCGAACTACATAAGTAGAACATGTAAATTCAATTTCTTTTATGCTACTCTCTTCAAAATTTTGTGGTTGATTGTCATTGAATTGTTTGCGGGTTTTTTAAAATGACGTTTTTTGTAGGGGTGAGCAAAACCCGACCGACCCGAACAACCCGACCGACCCGAGCCCCAAACAACCCGATATTTGGTCAACCCGAAAATGGTAATCGGTTAAAACGGATCGGGGCGGGTGGCTAAAATTTCAGGCCGAACCCGCCCGAAACCCGAACTATATATATATATATATATATATATATATATATATATATTTTTTTTCTTAAATATTATTTATATTTTATAATTGATAATTTGTAAACAAATTGAATTAGGGATTCAGACTTCAGTAATTTAGTATTTAGTATTAGTAATGTTAGTAATACTAAATGGCCCAACCCGAAAATGGCTAGAAAATGGGCTGGAAAAATGGCCCAACCCAAACCACCCGATCCGAACAACCCGTCACCCGAAGCCACCAGAACCCCGAACCCCGAAGTATTGTTTGGACGGGTTTCGGGTTACCTAAGTCCCACCCGAAACCCGATCAGGTTTCGTGTTTTTGGGCCGAACACGACCGACCCGACCCGATGCTCACCCCTAGTTTTTTGTTTAAATTAGGTTCAAATTGTTAGTTGTTTAGGTTTAACTTTTTATTGTGTTTGACATATATGTATATTTGTTATTTCATTTTACAGTGTAATCAAACAACTCGAATATATATAAAATATTTATTTAACTTTTATATGGATGAATTGGTTAGCGGTTCTAGTCTGGATCCGTATTTGTCGGGTTAACAAACCTTCCGGATATTGAAAAGTCAAACAAAATCTAGGGGCCGGGCTTTTGTCGAAGAGGTGGCGGGAAACAGTGAGCATTTGGAAATTAAGAGTTGCTGCTGGCCTTGGCCCCAACCCAACCCACCCCACCCTATTTTTATTTTATTTAATGTAATTAAGTTGTTTACATAAGAAATTAATTATTATATTTGATTAAAAAATATATAGTTGTATTAAAATATGGTTTATTTTAATATTTTTTACTAAAAAAATAAAAAATATTAAGAATTGATGAATAATGTTTGTCATCTTTTTGTCAAGTTTAAAACAAAAATGATAGATACGTTAGGTATGATGATAAAATAAAGGGAAATTATTTATTTTACCTCAAGTTCAAAATTGAGTTACAGATATACCCCATATCTCTCTAACTTTACTAAAATACCCAAAAATCCCGTGATACACTCCTCGATCACGGACTCAGGGAAAAAAATCATTTTTAACGCTGGAGTCCTCGATCGCGAACTCAAGTCCTCGATCGCGGACTCAAGTCCTCGATCGTGGATTCAGGGAAAAAGCACCCCAAGTTCATTTTTATTTTCAGGGAACAAAATTGTAAACTTGACAATTTTCAGGGTGTTTTGCGGACTCTGTGGACAAACACCGCAGACTCCAGGGTTTTTTTGAGCCCGCGATCGAGGGATGTTTCACAGATTTTTTCGGTATTTTGGTTAAATTGGAGAGAGATGAGGTGTATCTGTAAGTCAATTATGAACTTGAGGTAAAATAACTAGTTTTCCTAAAATAAATGTTATAACAGATACGTTTGTTAATTTTAATTCTAACTCTAATTATGTGATAACTTATTTAATTCAGACATTTTAAATGATTATTTAAAAACTTAAATACATCAAATACAGCTTTATAACTAAATAAATAAATCATAAGTGATTAAGAAAAAAACAAACCACCATTAAAAGTTATAACTTGATTAGAGGGCAAGCAAGTAATTTAGCTTTGCTACATTTACTAATTACCTACCTATATAATATGACATTGAGATCTGTTTACCCCTCGATTTTCTCCCAATCTCCCTTCCAACCCCTATATTTTTTAGCATGTAAAATTTACACAACGTGGAGGCACGACATAGCCCTAAATGCTCGTCGGTTAATCGAAACAGACAAAAAAACGAATTTGATATAATCGTCCACACAGATTTCACCATAGTTAGCACATGAAGCTTTTCATTTTCTTAAACAAGTCACTGTATGATATAAATTATTAGTATTTAATTCTTTTAAAAGTTATTTAACATGTCATTTTGGTTAATCATAACATATGTTTGCAGTTCTTAAAAAAGGTCGTTGGTAGACAAATGGGAAAGTTAGGAGATAACAATCGTTTCCTAATTTGTCGGTTCTTAAACTACAGTTTACAGTATAGTCGGCAACGTTGTATTGTTTTTTAATATCGAAAGAGTCGTATATAGGTAATAATCATAAGAAATGCTTAGTTAGTACACGTGAGTAGTTATCAAAGTACAAATTTTTTTGTTGGTATATGAATATTTTACATATAAAGAAATTTGTCGTTTTACGCACATTATAAAATACCGTTTTGTTTTGAAGTAAAAAATATATAAAATAAAACAAGATGTGGATATCAAGGTTACGTGTGTTGATTATATAATGAATTGATTTTGTGGAAATTGAATGATTAGGAAAAGGTTAGTATATGAAAGGGAAATTAATTAAAATACCCCAAGTTTTAAGTTGACTTACCAAAAAATGAAAAGTTTACCAAAATACCACAAATTTCCGCGGAGGAGGCCCTCTATAGCGGGCAGGAACCAATTGTGAAAAATTTTGCAAGATTATTTACACTTTCAGTCCCCACCGCGGGCCGCGATCACGGGACTCCACCGCGGGCAGGGACTGAAAGTGTAAATATGAAGCACATAAAATTTCAAAAATGGTCCCTGCCCACGATCACGGGACTCCATCGCGAAAATTTGTGGCATTTTTGTAAACTTTTCATTTTTTGAGGTATTTTGGTAAGTCAACTTCAAAAAACTTGGAGTATTTTAATTAATTTCCCTATATGAAATTGTGTGGGGTTATATGAGTAATTGTCAAAAATAAAAGGGCCTACCATGTTACCAAGCACATGCAAGTTCCTGATTTTGCGGCCGTTTATTTTTTTTAGATAGATAATTCTTTGACCGTCATTTAAAAATCGTGCTTACGCCGATATTATTTTTTTACGAGTAAACTTCATTTTTAGTCCCTGTGGTTTGTTGAAATTTTCTATTTTCATTCTTATGGTTTACAATTCATTTTTATTTTAGTCCTTCATACTTAAAAGTAGTGTTTTGGTGTCAGGGACGAAGATAGAAATGAATTGCACACCATAGAGACGAAAACCGAAATTTCAAAACCACGAGGACAAAATCCGTAACTTTTAGCAAATCACAGAGACGAAAAACGTAATTTACTCTTTTTTATAATAAAAATAGTTTATATTTAGATCATTTTATGTTAAAGTAACTGTTTACAATCATATATATCTTTCAATAACGTTTGTACGAAAAGTTTTTTTTAACCAGCAATGGATTTTAATGTCACCATCTTATCATATCATATTGAAAAGTGTTACATAATAAGGTAATGGGTTTTAATGTTACCATTTTATTCAGGATTTATGCAAAGTCATTGTTAAAGTTATGGGGTTGATTGTTAATAGCTAAAGTAATGATTCAGTCTAGACTCTTAAAAATCATTTAGGGGTCGTTCACTTCAACGCTTACTCGATAAGTGTTTGCCGGGTCACTTTACCTTATCGGATGAACATGAACATGACAAGGATTGAACATCTTACCCAGTAAGTGAGAGTAATGACTTATAACCGGTAAGCGCTTAGTGCTTATCGGATAAATTGTTGCATAAGATACCGTTTTAATAGACTAAAAACTTACTCGGTAAGTTAAGTTAAAAGTGTTGACTCTTACCGGGCAAGCAGTGGGACAGTGGGTAAACTACCCTTTAGTTTCTATCAGTTTGTTGCTGGTTTGGATGTCCAACAGGATCTATGTTACTGTCCTGTTATTTTATCATCTGCAATTTGGTCCTGGTGTTTTTTATCAGTCACAAAGTTTAGATTTGTTCGAGATTTGGTTTTGTCTTGGGAAGTAAGAATTGACTTTTTGTGTGCTCAAAGATGTCTAAATTATGACCACTCAAATAACGGTGTTAGTTAACGACTGGCCATTCAAATAACTTAATCTAGATTAAAGTCATATCGTGTACCCGACCAACGGACGGGTATAACACTAGTTTATTTAGTGGCGATTTTGTCAATTTGCCACATAATTTCGAAGCACGTAAATCATTATTTTACAATTAGAAATTAGCAGTTATTTATTTACTCGAATTCTATTTTGTGGCGAATTTGTAAATCTTTGAATGGTCAAACAAATTCAAGATGATATAAAACGTAGTGTGATGTTCAAATAAAAATGTTAAATATCGTGAGAAAATAAGAATAAAATGAATCAATGAAAAAAAATTCATTTGAAGATAAATATGTGAACACATATAAATAGTCTGTAATATCGATTCACATATGTATTTTCAAATAGATTTTACGACTTTTGACAATGGATTCACACATGAACCTTTTATTAACGAGATATTTAGCCTTCTTATTTAGGGGGTATTTGGGATTGCTTATTTTTTTGACTTATTTGTTTATTGCTTTTCCACATCGCAAATAAGCCATTTCTAGTGTTTGTATTGAAAAACAAAAAAGTACTTATGACTTTTTCACACCGCAAATAAGTTGTTTTTGATAAGTTACTCAATTCTAAATTATTTAAAACTGCTTATTTACTTATTTCCTTTACCACCCTTTTCTATAAAACTACTTTTTATTACCACATAAGTTGATAAACACTTTTAAAAATAAGCATAATGTATTTTAAATAAGCAATCCCAAACACCCCCTTACACTGTCACGATATTTAGGCTATGTTTGGCAAACTAGCTGATAAGCTTATCAGCTAGCTGGTAGCTGATAAGCTAACTGTTGACTCATAAGCTAACTGGTAGCTGATAAGCTAGATGTTGACTCATAAGCTAACTGGTAGCTGATAAGCTAGATGATGTCCAGGGTCGTGCCTAGGGGTGGCAAAAAGTGACCTAACCCGCCAACCCAACCCGAATCCAACCCAATAGTAGCAGGTTGGGTTAAGATTTTCAACCCATTTAAGTTAAATGGGTCAACCCGTCTAACCCAATTAATAAATGGGTTGGGTTAGGTTGATTGAAGTGTATGGATTTTCAGGTGGCGAGTATTGAAGTATTCAAAGGTGGCGAGTATGCTCGATTGAAGTGTATGGATTTTCAAGCAGTGTACGTTAATGCTATTTTGAGATCAGGAGATTGAGTTGCGGTTGGTGACGGAATGAAAGGAGAACCCTTGTCCTTTTCGACCCCATTGGATTTTGGGTGAGTTTTCATACTTCACTTGATTATCGAAGAGGATATTGTACCCGTTAAGCTGTGGTGCTTCGTTATGAAGTTTAGTCAGGAGCGTTGGAGTATCCCGTGGATGAAAAAAAATTCATTGAGTGGGTCGGCAGTGTTGGAAAGTTAGGAACTCTTGGTAGTTCTTGGTGCTAAGTACTTTACGAGAACTTGACTAAAGGTCTTGACTGATGATTATGGAGAAACTGTTCTTTTAGACTGTAGCGGTGTGTGATGGTCATTCCGTGCAAGCACGAGAGGAAATGATGACGGTATGACAGACCAAGTGTAGACAGGCTTGCGGTAAGAAGATGTCATGAGACACTGGAAAGGCGGACTGTAATTAAAGAACTGTTATTAGAAGGGCATAAGAAAAGGGACCGTTGTGTATGTCATGGTTAAAGAGTTGGGAAAGCTAAGTTCGTGCGACCGGTCTAAAAACTGGCTCGTGTTAGTGAACCATTCTTTTAAAGCATCTTTAATGTTGTCAAGTTAGAATGGAATCAGGTGGTCGAATGTGGTGCCCTGCTTGAGAGACCTTGGGATTAGATTCGGCAATGTCAGGGAGAATGTTTCGCGTGAGCGTGTCGTTCAATATTAGATTAATGAGAATAGTTTGAGTGAGCTTGGTCACTCCTCCTTGTGCGAGGGCAGGTGAATTTTGGTGGTAGTTCCTAATTAGTGGAATCATTAGGTGGATGTTGTAAGAAACATAAATGTGCGTCCGTAAGGTTGGATCAGCTTGAGTGAGCGGATTATGCGGCTGTTAAGCTGTGCAAGTCTTCTTCATATAATTATGTATGAAGGCGGGATATGGTGTGATCTTTGATTGGTAACTGTGTTGCATGTATGATTCAGTGTGGTTTCAGGAAATGCTATTTGTGCCAGACGAACGCTATGATGGCGGGATTGCAAATCTTTCTTTTCTTTTTGAAATAAATGTTATTCGGTGGGGGGAAATTTTGGTAACGTTATGAGGACGATCTTGTGTGATGTCGACGAAGGGAGTGGTTAGTCTCTGTTTAGAGATTAGGGTTGTTGCGGCATTGACTCCAGTAGGGTCGCTTTCTTTTATAGAGAGTATTTTGGTGTGAGTGGTATGATTGACCGAAGAGATTGCAAGTGTGTATGGTTTGGCATGCTACCGACCTGAGAATGTGGTAGTTGGCCGAGGAGCGATGTCAAAGAATGCTGTACGTTGTCGGTACCGATCAAAAATGGATGGATAAGCGAAAGGGACTAAGATGACTGGATTGGAAGGTATGAGTATTTTCAATCTCAAGTCGGAGGAAACAGATAGATGGGAAAACATCCCCAGGGATTGGAGTAGTGTGTTTCGAGAAGAATTTGAGTTGGGCCGCATTGTAATGAAGTAATGGCAGTTATAGAAAGAATTGGAGAGATAATGGATGAGTTAATTGCACTTGGTGAAGTTATGGAACGTTCATGGTGTGTTTCAATCCTTATTGTAGAGAGTGTGGGTTGGAAAGCAGTATGGTGTATCTTCGCAAACAATGTGAGTCATTGAAGAGTCAGATTTTGTCGTCTCGTTAGAAACAATCATTAGGGCCGGATGGTCGAGAATTTGAAAGGCAAAGAAGTTGATCTTGTAGAGATGTAGTTGCAACTACTTGAGAAATTTTTTGGGGCAATGTAAGTATTGGAAGTCAGAAGTTAACTCCTATTGCAGCATGGGCCCGACAATGGAATTCCGATGACGGAATTCTAATAAGGGGGAGGTGATGTAACACCCCATATTTTGCTTCTTCTTGCAAATGTTAGAATAAATAATATTTTGGGGCTAAAGTATGAAGTGTACAACTTTGGGGGCTTGGTGGCAAAAATCTGAAATTTTTTTATGTATGAAAAGGGGTAAAACCCCTAATTTCCCCTCATTCAAGATGTTGGTCGGTTGGAGCAAAGGGAGAGGAGAGTTAGAGGGCCAAAACCCTGATTTGGGTGTGTGGAAGAAGAATAGCATCAAGGATTGATGGTAGTATCTTCAAGGTATGATTTCTCCTTCTTCTTTTCTTCTCTATGTTTGGCTAGACTAGCTTATGGCTTGGGGAATTGTTAATCCATTTGGTAATTGAGTTTCAATGAATGGAAGAAGGAATCAAATGAATTTGAGGATGATTTCCTTATGAATTGGATCAGGTCATTAAGAAATTTCATCATCTTTGTTTAATAATCTCCATTCTTGCTATGGAATAGGTTTTGAGCTTTTGGGTTTGAAATCAAGATTCAATAAAGGGATTAGATGGGTATAATTGATGTTTTGGTGTTGGTTTAATGTTCTTAAGGGTTTAGCATATTAAACCCATCGATTTGATAGCTTTACAAACTGTTTTGGGAGAGTTAAGAATGAAAAAGTATGAAAATCCATGGCTGCAAGTCGTGCAAGGGTTGGAATGTGCAGATCAACAGGTTGCGCGGGATAGGCCGCGGCTTGAGGTCGTGGGCCAAGCCGCGCAAGTGGCTGTTGTGGATTTCTTCGATTTTGTTTCGTTTCTCGTTCGGGTTTGGGATCGAGTCATCAATTGGGGGTTTATTTTGGGGTTTGTTAGGAATGGATTTGGGATGTAATTATATGGGTTAACACCACTATTATGCCGTCCAGTTCAGGTGTGCGGTTTGAGCTAAAGTGTGTCCCGAAGCGTGTGTCGATGTGCTAAGGCTAAGGTGAGTTTCCTTACCTTCTTTGTGCAAATGAAGCGTTTTGTTAAAGGTTTTCATAACTGATTATGGTTACGAGCATGTTGACATGATTAAATTTGTTGAAAGGATTTATTGCACATGACATGGAAATGTTTACTAATGCATGCAAGTTGTTTATACGTTCATTTATACGTAAATGTTGATTGCATGTTCTTGTGATGATGTTGCTATGTGTGGAATCGGGTTGCACAGTGGGTCGGCATGGATGTTTGAAAATCATCGGTGGACAAGTTAGACCGTGTGCCTCGAATTCGTTTCGCGTGCACACGGATACGGCATTGACCGAGTGCCGAGGGGATCTACTGTAGATGCCCCGAATGCCAAACCTGGCTTAATAAGGTGATGAAAGTTGCGACCACTGTGCTATCCCTTCATGTGGAGTCGAGCATTTAAACTGGATTTCCGATTAATTTATAACGATTAAATGTTTTATACTACTATTTGTTTGGAATTGTTTTAAAGAGGGAATTCACTAGACCTCATGGTCTAACCCTCGCTTTTCAAAAACTAAAACCATTTTCAGGTAAGAGTCGTACTTGGGGTATCACCTTGTGACGATGGAAATACGTGGGGATGTAGAAGATGCATAGCTTGTTAGAGGCTTGTTGCTTGTCGTTGGGCTTCCTGTAGTATCTCAGTTGTGAAGGTGTTTTTCCGCTGCGAGTTTAGAGTAGAACTGATGTATTGTATACTTTGGGACCGTGCTTTGTTGTAATGTTATGAATTTTATTTTATTTTATTTTGGGTTGTTACAAATGGTATCAGAGCCATAGTTTAAGGGATTTAGGTGACCGGATGGGCCTAAACTTAAACTGTGGAGTAGAGTGGGACACAACTGAGATATAGGAAGCCGTTAGGAAGGACCTTAATCATAGGATGTCTTGACGATGGATGTGAGAACCCTCGTGTAAGGTAAATTCAAAATCGCATCTGGCCAATGCTATTATGAACCTACAGGTACATGGGTGTACTCAGTCTCCATTGTTAGGACGATTGGTTGGAGTGACAGTATGTAGAAGGTTATAACCTTTCTACTGATAGCAAAGGGTTGATGTGTCATGGGAGATCACTTGTGATGTGATATTTATACCTTCTAGAAGAAGTGTGGTTTAAAATATTAATGAGCCGACTAGGGGTATAATTGTTGGGATTCAAAATGAATGAATGGTTGGTTGAAGGCAAACTCCTAGTTGCTAGTGAGTCCTCACTCTTAGAATTGAGGTGTCGATCAGTTGGGATAGGAAGTGAGAATTATGTTGGAATCTTGAAAGCTTCAATTCAAGATCGAGTGCAGGAATCTAGCCTTTGACTGTTTAGTCAAGCGGTTTGGTGGCAAGGATAACGAAAGAAAGATATCAGTATTGGATTGAAGTACGTGTAGGAGTGGAAGGTGAGGTAATTGGTCAGTTTGGAAACCGTGTAGGGTGGTCGAACAGGTGGGTTGTAAAACACCTGTATAGCAAAGTTGTTGCAAGGACGGGAAAGTGACCGTTGGTCAAGTAGAGCGTCAAGGATAAGTTGTGGTGAGTATAACAGTTGACCTTGTTAGAGTGAATAGCCTTCAATTGCATTTTGAATCTCATGCATTATGTCATTAAATGTGTTACACGAGTTCTTTCATGTTAAAGGCATGTACGTGCATAACAACTTTCTTTGTTTTGGGAAATAAGTTGGCGCTCGCAAGTGTGTATTTTTAAAAGTAAAAGACAAACTTGTTTCACTGTACGATAAATATTTGAACTTAGTGATCTACGAGTTATTTCACGCTTTTTCTTGTGGAGGGAATCTTCATTACGAAAATATTGAAAACGTTTTATTGCGAGGCTTTGTTTTATAAACAAAATGAGTATTGACTCGTTATTATCATATAAACGAGTGTTGGAGTTGACTGACCCACTTTGGGTAAGTGATTTCGTTCGGAATTTTCTAGTCGTATTTGAAAGGGTTCCATTGGAGACAACCGTTGTGTCGGCATCGATTTGGATGGACAAGGTTGCGATTTATCGTAAGGTTGCCGGTGAGAGATCCTTGCGGTCGTTGCGTTTCACTATTCATCTTGAGTGGTGTGTGTATCATGCATACTCAAGCTTGTTTTATGATCATGTATCTATTACGGTTTTTTTAAGTGTGCAAAATGAATTCAATCGTTGTGTCATTGTGCATGAAGGCTATGAACTCGCTAGGTCGGGGAGGGTATTACGATTGAGGTTAAGGAAAGGCTTTGGGAGTTGAATGGTCAGTTGAATAAGATGTGGTCGAGTTATGACCTTAGTATTTCCGTTAGAGGAGGTGGGTGAATACCGGGAGCCTCGGGCAGTGAATTCGGAATGTTGGTATGATTGTAGTTTGAACTATTGCTTGGTTATGTGAGAATAGTTTTAATTGCAGTGAAATTTGAAATGGTCATAGTGTTTCTGTTGGTGGAATGGTAATAGGTAGCGTCACGTTACTTGATGTAATGTTGGCAGCTTTGAGTCTGAGCACTGAGATGGTTTGGTAATTAGATTTTGCGCTAAGAAAGGTCTTGCGTTTTCCTCAAGTGAGAACGGTGGGGTATAAGTTGGTTATGATGCGTTGGACGAAGTGGGTTCCGTTCGGAATCCTGGATTGTCGGGAAGGAATGGAATCATCATCATGTAGTCCATTGATACGGAGGTTTGCGACTGTTTAACATGTCCCAAGTTGGAAGTTTTGCCAGGAGATTGAAACTTGAGAAATAAACCCGTTGTGTGTGAACGGATGAGGTCGTTCGGGAATGTGTAAATGATATGGTGTAGGAACACCTAGTGAGGGCATTAGGAGAGCGAAAGATCACCAATGTGGATGTGATGTCCATTGAGGTTTTGACGATTCGCTTATGCGTGATGTGTTTAGCACAGCGGAGATAGATCGCGAGGAATTGACGAGAAACGAGAACTTGTTCGAGGAGTTAGGAGGAGTAGATTCCTTCGGGAATCCCTGTCTGTCGTGAGGTGGCTAGACATTAGCATGTCGATTGTCGATGTTGAAAGCAATGTCCATTCTGTTGGATGGTTGTCAGGAGGCTGGTATTGGAGAAGTAACTATAATTCGGTTATCTTGTTGAGTTTTTCTTGCAAAGATGTAAGAAGTTGTTCGGAGAAAGGTGTGTATCCGGCATGCCGCTGGACCATCATGTGCGAGTGTTACAAAAGTGAAAGATCGTGGATTGCATAAGTGATTTCCCTTAGGGTTTGATGATCCATATAAGAACGAAATGTTTAGTGTAATCGAAGCGGGTGTGCTTTGATTAGATGATCTTGACATGTGGTTTGTCTAGACCCGGGAAAGATAAAGTCGGGAAACGATTTTAATTCAAAAAGAAATTGTGTTATGGGTGGCATGAAGGAAGTAATATCTTTATGTGTGTAAAGGCATCATGGATAGCTTGTTTGCAATGTGGTCGCGTGGTGCGATAGTGGTATGAGGAAGTGGTAGCACTTTGTACCGAAGGAACGTGGAAGTCATAGATGTAATGATGGTTTGCTGTGATATTGAAGTATTCAAAGGTGGCGAGTATGCTCGATTGAAGTGTATGGATTTTCAGGCAGTGTACGTTAATGCTATTTTGAGATCAGGAGATTGAGTTGCAGTTGGTGACGGAATGAAAGGAGAACCCTTGTCCTTTTCGACCCCATTGGATTTTGGGTGAGCTTTCATACTTCACTTGATTATCGAAGAGGATATTGTACCCGTTAAGCTGTGGTGCTTCGTTATGAAGTTTAGTCAGGAGCGTTGGAGTATCCCGTGGATGAAAAGAAATTCATTGAGTGGGTCGGCAGTGTTGGGAAGTTAGGAACTCTTGGTAGTTCTTGGTGCTAAGTATTTTACGAGAACTTGACTAAAGGTCTTGACTGATGATTTTGGAGAAACTGTTCTTTTAGACTGTAGCGGTGTGTGGTGGGCATTCCATGCAAGCACGAGAGGAAATGATGACGGTATGACAGACCAAGTGTAGACAGGCTTGCGGTAAGAAGATGTCATGAGACATTGGAAAGGCGGACTGTAATTAAAGAACTGTTATTAGAAGGGCATAAGAAAGGGGATCGTTGTGTATGTCATGGTTAAAGATTTGGGAAAGCTAAGTTCGTGCGACCGGTCTAAAAACTGGCTCGTGTTAGCGAACCATACTTTTAAAGCATCTTTAATGTTGTCAAGTTAGAATGGAATCAGGTGGTCGAATGTGGTGCCCTGGTTGAGAGACCTTGGGATTAGATTCGGTATTGTCGGGGAGAATGTTTCGCGTGAGCGTGTCGTTCAATATTCGATTAATGGGAATAGTTTGAGTGAGCTTGGTCACTCCTCCTTGTGCGAGGGCAAGTGAATTTTGGTGGTAGTTCCTAATTAGTGGAATCATTAGGTAGATGCTGTAAGAAACATAAATGTGCGTCCGTAAGGTTGGATCAGCTTGAGTGAGCGGATTATGCGGCTGTTAAGCTGTGCAAGTCTTCTTCATATAATTCTGTATGAAGGCGGGATATGGTGTGATCTTTGATTGGTAACTGTGTTGCATGTATGATTCAGTGTGGTTTCAGGAAATGCTATTTGTGCCAGACGAACGTTATGATGGCGGGATTGCAAATCTTTCTTTTCTTTTTGAAATAAATGTTATTCGGTGGGGGAAAAATTTGGTAACGTTATGAGGACGATCTTGTGTGATGTCGACGAAGGGAGTGGTTAGTCTCTGTTTAGAGATTCGGGTTGTTGCGGCATTGACTCCAGTAGGGTCGCTTTCTTTTAAAGAGAGTATTTTGGTGTGAGTAGTATGATTGACCGAAGAGATTGCAAGTGTGTATGGTTTAGCATGCTACCGACCTGAGAATGTGGTAGTTGGTCGAGGAGCGATGTCAAAGAATGTTGTACGTTGTCGGTACCGATCAAAAATGGATGGATAAGCGAAAGGGACTAAGATGACTGGATTGGAAGGTATGAGTATTTTCAATCTCAAGTCGGAGGAAACAGATAGATGGGAAAACATCCCCAGGGATTGGAGTAGTGTGTTTCGAGAAGAATTTGAGTTGGGCCGCATTGTAATGAAGTAATGGCAGTTATAGAAAGAATTGGAGAGATAATGGATGAGTTAATTGCACTCGGTGAAGTTATGGAACGTTCATGGTGTGTTTCAATCCTTATTGTAGAGAGTGTGGGTTGGAAAGCAGTATGGTGTATCTTCGCAAACAATGTGAGTCATTGAAGAGTCATATTTTGTCGTATCGTTAGAAACATTCATTGGGGCTGGATGGTCGAGAATTTGAAAGGCAAAGAAGTTGGTCTTGTAGAGATGTAGTTGCAACTCCTTAAGAAATTTTTTGGGGCAATGTAAGTATTGGAAGTCAGAAGTTAACTCCTATTGCAGCATGGGCCCGGCAATGGAATTCCGAGGACGGAATTCTAATAAGGGGGAGGTGATGTAACACCCCATATTTTGCTTCTTCTTGCAAATGTTAGAATAAATAATATTTTGGGGCTAAAGTATGAAGTGTACAACTTTGGGGGCTTGGTGGCAAAAATCTGAAAAAACATTTATGTATGAAAAGGGGCAAAACCCCTAATTTCCCCTCATTCAAGATGTTGGTCGGCTGGAGCAAAGGGATAGGAGAGTTAGAGGGCCAAAACCCTGATTTGGGTGTGTAGAAGAAGAATAGCATCAAGGATTGATGGTAGTATCTTCAAGGTATGATTTCTCCTTCTTCTTTCTTCTCTATGTTTGGCTAGACTAGCTTATGGCTTGGGGAATTGTTAATCCATTTGGTAATTGAGTTTCAATGAATGGAAGAAGGAATCAAATGATTTTGAGGATGATTTCCTTATGAATTGGATCAGGTCATTAAGAAATTTCATCATCTTTGTTTAATAATCTCCATTCTTGCTATGGAATGGGTTTTGAGCTTTTGAGTTTGAAATCAAGATTCAATAAAGGGATTAGATGGGTATAATTGATGTTTTGGTGTTGGTTTAATGTTCTTAAGGGTTTAGCATATTAAACCCATCGATTTGATAGCTTTACAAACTGTTTTGGGAGAGTTAAGAATGAAAATGTATTAAAATCCATGGCTGCAAGTCGTGCAAGGGTTGAAATGTGCAGATCAACAGGTTGCGCGGGATAGGCCGCGGGCCAAGCCGCGCAAGTGGCTGTTGTGGATTTCTTCGATTTTGTTTCGTTTCTCGTTCGGGTTTGGGATCGAGTCATCAATTGGGGGTTTATTTTGGGGTTTGTTAGGAATGGATTTGGGATGTAATTAGATGGGTTAACACCACTATTATGTCGTCCAATTCAGGTGTGCGGTTTGAGCTAAAGTGTGTCCCGGAGCGTGTGTCGGTGTGCTAAGGCTAAGGTGAGTTCCCTTACCTTCTTTGTGCAAATGAAGCGTTTTGTTAAAGGTTTTCATAACTGATTATGGTTACGAGCATGTTAACATGATTAAACTTGTTGAAAGGATTTATTGCACATGACATGGAAATGTTTACTAATGCATGCAAGTTGTTTATACGTTCATTTATACGTAAATGTTGATTGCATGTTCTTGTGATGATGTTGCTATGTGTGGAGTCGGGTTGCACAGTGGGTCGGCATGGATGTTTGAAAATCGTCGATGGACAAGTTAGACCGTTTGCCTCGAATTCGTTTCGTGTGCACACGGATACGGCATTGACCGAGTGCCGAGGGGATCTACTGTAGATGCCCCGAATGCCAAACCTGGCTTAATAAGGTGATGAAAGTTGCGACCACTGTGCTATCCCTTCATGTGGAGTCGAGCATTTAAACTGGATTTCCGATTAATTTATAACGGTTAAATGTTTTATACTACTATTTGTGTGGAACTGTTTTAAAGAGGGAATTCACTAGACCTCATGGTCTAACCCTCGCTTTTCAAAAACGAAAACCATTTTCAGGTAAGAGTCGTACTTGGGGTATCACCTTGTGACGATGGAAAGACGTGGGGATGTAGAAGAGACATAGCTTGTTAGAGGCTTGTTGTTTGTCGTTGGGCTTCCTGTAGTATCTCAGTTGTGAAGGTGTTTTTCCGCTGCGAGTTTAGAATAGAACTGATGTATTGTATACTTTGGGACCGTGCTTTGTTGTAATGTTATGAATTTTATTTTATTTAATTTTGGGTTGTTACAATAGATAATATTATTTTAGAAATAATTATGGATTGATTATACGTCTAGGAATTCTCGGAAAAACAGTTTTATATGAATTATTAATATTTCTTGAACTCAATGTTATTTTTGATGATAAAAGACAAGACAATGTAAAAAAATTGTACTTATCGAGGGCCCATTTTTACATCTCGTCCAGGGCCTACAATATGTCAGGAACGGCTCTGACTGATGAAGAAGTCACGTTTTTGGCAAAAACTAGCTTATAACATTCAAAATAACCAAAAAGGACATTTTCAAAAAATTATCAATTACAATATTTAATTATATAATTAAAATAAATTTATAGCAATATAATATGTTAATTAATACAAACAATGTAGTAAAGAAAAATTAAATGATATAACATGTTAAATAAAAGATTTTAAAATTTATTATAACATATATACTATAAATTCTTTGAAGTTGTTAAAATTTATTATAACATTTATATACTATAAATTTTGAATATAAAAAAATATATATTAACTTATGATTTAAAGTAACCGTTGCATATTACATGAAAAAAAATCAAATAATAATTAAAACGATAATAATAATTGATAACTAAAATATATTGATTAATATCAAAAAAAATATAAAAATAATTTATATGATTAATAATAACTTTAAATAATTAAAAAATAATATCAATGTATAATTAAAGTTTAATTTAATAATTTTCAGTTAATATTAATTAATATTTATTTAATAATAATTAAATTTAAAAAAATAATATTTGTTTATAATAATAGTTAATAAATAATTGAGGGCAATATTGAAATATTCACAAAAAGCTACTGAAAAGCTACTCCAAATAGCGTTTCAAAAAACTAGCTTATGGTCATCCAAACATGTACTGCAAAAAAAAAACTAGTTTTTTTGGTTGCCAAACGATGCCTTAACCTTCTTATTTAAATCAACTACCATAAATGTAACTTTGAAGCTTATTTAAATAAAATAGATATTCGAAAATGTTTTAATAAACGGATAATTATATGTTTTTTTGTTTCAAATAAATTGCAGCCACAAAGTGAAAAGGGTTGTGCATGTTGTGTTCACAAGCTGTTGTCTGCTTTTGGAATATTGCATTGCACCCATTTGATGTGATGCTATGCTATCCCTCTCACTTTCCCCTTTTTCTTTTTTCCCATATTGCACCCAAACATTTATAATGGACCCCTAGAAAATATTGGTTACAAAATGTATAGTAACACAATATATCAAATAAACTTATATATATATATATATATATATATATATATATATATATATATATACTGTACACATAAAATTATAACGTGGTGGTCGATGATAATTTTGTAACGGACAATGTATGCTTCAAATGATCCTCGCACGATCTCGTGATTTTGTATAAGATAAACATATTTTTGGCATGTTTCCATCGTTTAACTGTTAAAAAATAATATATTTTTTACGAATATATTATTATTCTAAACTTTTCATCAAGTCTTTGGCGTTGTTTGGCAAAAAAAAGCTAGCTTATTTTTTGGGTACATGTTTAGATGACCATAAGCTAGCTTTTTAAAAAGCTACCTGGAGTAGCTTATGAGTAGTTTTTTGTAAATATTCCAATTATGCCCTCATTAATATTAATCATTATTTATTAACTATTTTTTTAATATGTCATTTTTTGTTATTTAAATGCTTATAAGCTACTTTTTGTCAAACGTGACTTTTTCATCAGCTACCAGCTAGTTTATCAGTCAACAGCTAGCTTATCAGCTACCAACTAGCTTATAAGTCATAAGCTAGTTTATCAGCTAGTTTGTCAAACATAGCCTTGTAAATATTTGACAAAGAAACAAAAGATGTTGACTTTTTTAAGTGTATCAATTTTTACCAAGAGTTTATTTAGAGTGTAGGATCCCATGTTAACATGAAGTAAATTTATGAGAAGATAAATAGTATAAACTATGACACTTAAAAAATGTATGATTTATCTGCAACATTTCCTATAGAGTTTTTACACAACGGTTAATTTTTCGGTCATCGTATATAACTCTTTATCGTAACAAACATTTTTTTTTTGTAAAAATACCATAAAAATACCATTTTTTTGGTAAAATGGTCAAATTGAAGTCGAAAATGATAGGAACGAAACTGTGGTCCAATTTTCATCCCTATGGTATTTCGTAATATTAATGTGAAAGCTAAAAAATGGTCCAATTGAGTTAGAAAATGAAATTGCAACACATTGTGGGGGAAACAAGAAGCAGTAGCCATCAAGGGGTAGTTAATAACATGGTCTTGTTTGTACACAGACACAAGTGCTCCCACATGACCTCTCCTTGAAGGTGCAACATTTACATCAGTGTTTGGGATGCTCTCTTACTCTGCCATGTGCACATTTAATTGGTGTGTGGCTTGAGTTCAACACCCCCTCCCCAATGGACCATCTCCTCTGACTAAGGTAACCTACTTGTATTCGACACGATAATCCCATATTGGTTGGGAGGAAAACAAAGGTTGCCTTATAATAGGAACTTGATACCTCCCCTATCAGACGCGTTTTAAAACCGTGAGTCCAGGTGTGTGGATAGAACGGACAATATCTGGTACGGTTGCCTGGGATGTTACATATGGTATCAGAGCCGGGAACCGAACTGGTGTGCTAGCGAGGACGCTGGGCTCCCAAGGGGGGTGGATTGTAAGATCCCACATTGGTTGGGGAGGGGAACAAAAGTTGTCTTGTAATAGGAACTTGATACCTCCCCTATCAGACACGTTTTAAAACCGTGAGTCCAGGTGTGTGGACAGAGCGGACAATATTTGGTACGGTTGCCTGGATGTTACATATGAACAAGTGTAGGTTGAGACAGTGTTTGTGCAAGTATACCACTTCAAAATCACATATGTGCTACACCCTAAAGCCAACTTGTGTGATGCCCTTATGCCAGGTTGAAATGGTGTTTGTGCAAGTATAGTACCTTAAAATATTGAAATATTGTTGGTGAAAATTTTAAAATATCATTTCTCCATATTAAAAAGTGGGTTTTGGAGATTTTTATCTTCTTTGTCATCTTTTCTCTATTTTAACATACAAGATAACATAGCTGTTAGAACAAAAAATTGCTAAAATCCCTCATTTTTCTATTTTAGCATAGCTGTTGGAGATGCTCTTACACCCCGATACTAGGTTGAAACAGGGTTTATGTACTTATACCATCCAAAAACCAATTGTGCTACACTTTGGTGTTAGATTGAAACAATTTTTGTGCAAATATATCACCCGAAAAATAGTTGTGATACGCCCTGATGCTAGGTTGAAACAGTGTTTGTACAAGTATACCACCCTAAACCAAATGTGTTATGCACTAATGTCAGGTTAAAACAGATGGTTCGAGGATGGTATACTTGTACAAACACCTTTGATTGAGATAAGGTAGAAGAAATTCAAATACATTCATCAACACAAGAAAATTTTGGCACATGATAAATCTGTCACCGAATCGCCAATGTCCGGTCAAGGTTGGGTTCCAGTGAGAAGTTGAATTAACGTGAGAAGCGTGAGAAGTGGTTATCAACTGTTGGATGCACATTAGGATGAGATGCACGGAGACAAGATGCACCAAATCAATCCCCGTATCAAGCGTGATTCATGTGTGGACTTGAGATTAAAAGTGATCGAGGGTTGAGATCCAATTCTCATGCTTCTCACGTTAACTCAACTTCTCGCGCGATCCTTTGCCATCGGGTCAATGAAGTACAACAAAGGAAGGGAGTTGTTAACGCTGAAACACAATGGATTGTAAAAAACAAATTATTTTAAAGAAAATGATGCTTGTGGGCACTAACAAGGTGTTAGTCTATGAACAATTAAAAGAATTTGGTGGAACACAAATCATGTGGAAAGAAAATAAATAAATAAAAAACAATGAGAAATCAAAATGTACTGCTGCTTTCAGTAGCAGAGATTGAAGGGCCTTCAGATTTGACAAGATGAGAATTTCCTACTCTGGTGCTGATATCAAGCCCCTGGAAGCGGCCGAGTGGATCTTGCTGTAGCTCAGAGAGAGCCTGTGCATGGGCGGTGGCAAGTAGGTGGTGGTGGTGGTGGTTGGACTGGTGGTATTGTTGTGGTTCTGGCGGTTGATGATGGTGGTTTGTGAAGAAGTTTGATTGGTTGTAGGGAACATGGTGCATTCCCAAATTGTAACCATCTGAACAGCTTGCTATTTCACCAGTTGCCATTCTCAGTCTTTCCACTTCTTGCTTCAGTGCCTCGTTCAGAGCTGTGTTTATGAAAATATGGTCAGATGAACATAAAATTTGCAAGGGAAAAATAGAGTTTTAGGAATCTTACCATCGCGTAACTGAGCTTGTTGTTCCATAGCTTGTAGTCGGAGTTTGAGTTCTGTGTTTTCAGAAGACAGCCCGGTTGTATCCCTCTGTATAAACAAAACATAAGTTTAAAAAATTAAAAACTTCACATTTGAGGATGTCAAATCGCATGCTTACAAAATTATATATGCACACATGAATATACAGTTGAAGTTAATTGGTTATGCACATATGAATATACAGTTGAAGTTGGTTATGCAGATATGAATATGGGTGGTAGTTATGGGTACTTAAAACTAGGGAATCTGGTGACTTGATTAAAGATCATGAAACAGATTCCCTTTAGGATTTTGGGCATATGCTGGCATTTATCCACCTGGAAATGGATAGATGGTATGGTCTGTGTTCATATGAAGATGTAATTCTTACGTTGAAAGCTTGAGAGAGAGGAAAGAATTCTGATAACAAGCTGCAGGAGGTTGAAAAACTCACCTGAAACATAGTCAATTGTGTTGAAAGGGTGGTTGCTTCGGTTTGCAGGGTCTGAACTTTTCTCTCAAGCTCAGACATATAGCGTGCCTTCCTCTCTTTCGAACGAGCGGCAGATTGTCGATTTGCCAAAATCCTGTATGCTACAAAGGATAAGATGATCCGAAACTCTCAAAGCTAAAACTTTCAAAGGGTGTACTAAGCCATGATATGCAATATTTCCCTTGTCTTAATATAAAAAATTCTCTAGGGATCGTTGCTTAAATCTACTTGTTTGTTAGCATGACTGGACTATTGTTTAACATATCAAGTTGCTGATGATGGATAAGTATTTGTAACACAGTATTTACCAACGTTACAACGTCAAATATATGTTTAGAAAACATAAGTTTGAACTCGGAGTTTGGTGAAAATTAGTCAATTTGTGTGATCGTAGTACACCATAATCTCTACTTAAAACTTGTTAATGTGCAAATTTGGGAGGGAAAACAATGACACTGTTCACCTGGAAGCCAGCTAATACAAAATTAGAAACGCAATACTTAATCCCGACAGAATTCAATCCCAATCTCTAACTGCGTTCATAATTCTACAATAGAATACCGCATCGGTTGCTCAATTAGATTGAACTAAATCATTAGATTTGCAAATATCGGCACCTAACTAGCTTCCTACGTCTTAAATTACTGTTGACAGTTCCATCCATATCCGAAAGAAGAAAATCAAATTACTGATAGCAAAAAGTTTAGCATAAGTTGCATAGCGTAATAGTACCTCTTAGCTCGCTTCGGATCAACAGTCCACAATTCAGCAAGCTTATCAGGAGCCATTGCCTTCTTCGCTTCAATACTTTCACTCAAAAAACTCGAACTATCAACCGAATTACTATGCCGATGTCGAGGTCTAGAGCTGGTATTTTCTCCGTAATTATCTTCCGAATGTCCACCTCCACCACCAGCATTGTTGATCCGACTGTTATCCAGAACGCCGGCGTCGTTCAAGTTGGATCCGAGCTTCTCAATGTCCATATAAGTACAAAACAGATCCTCCTCAGATCCCATCTCTTCGAAGCTTCCAGACGGTGCATCGTATGGGTCTGACGCCAGATCTAGATCGTCCGGTAGCCGGAAGTTCACCTCGGAGTGTGCACGCCGATGATGAGACGGCCTAAACGGAAACGACGCCGCATTTTGCGGCTTAGAATCTGGATTGGATGGATCTTGCATTTCTACCAGTCGCGTATAGTCTTCACTTTTCTCCCCCACGAAATCCTGTTTGTTTGTGTTTTCGTTTTCTGTCTGTCCGGATGCAGAAGAAGGACAGCTTCTGGATCTCGTCTGGTAATTCGGGTCAATAACCGGTAACTTTCCACAGGCTTGGTGCAGTGATCCATAACATATTGGGCCATATTATGGGCCTCCAATAGTGAGCTTTATGGGCTAAAGACTGTACCCATCCATCATTACTGGCCTGGGTGAGGCCACCGGCCCAGTAAGATTTTAAAAAAAATGAAATCAGAAAATATCCACGTAGGATATACCAGGTGTGTAAGAAAGGATAAAAGGTGCATGGCGGCACACGCACACGTGAGCCGATCTTACGTAGACACGAGCTCCCCATGCGCATGCACGATCATGGCGTCCAATCGTTTTCTTTCAAATAATCCATATCCCTGACTTTATCGTACAAGCAACCTACTCTTCGAAAATAAGACATTTATTTTAAATACAATTTTTTAATACTTTTATTTCAATGTAGAATTGGGATTGATTTTTTTTTCAACCGTGGTCAACTCACGTGCATCGATTAATTTTTTTAAGTAATCATGAATGCCTTGAAATATTTGTTTATATATAAATTGATAAACGTTATTTCGATATCGTATATATATAAAATAATATAAGTATTTAAAAGTTTAAGTATACATACCTTACTCATAATAAATAACATAAATTTTATATTTTTATAAGGAGAAATAGAATAGCTGAAAATGTTGATAAAAACACTCGCCTGGACCGGCTCTCGGTTAATAATATGGGTCCTAGAAATCTTAATCCAGCCCCCCCCCCCCCCCCACCCCCCGCGTTGATTGCAACCTGTGGCACGCCCCTCCAACGGGTTACCTGAAATGTAATATCGATGCGGCCACTTTTACGCCCTCCAATCATTGGGGCTCCGGAGCTGTTCTGAGTGACCATCACGGGAATATTATTGCGTGCCGCGCTACTATCGACGAGGGCATCCCGACCGTTAAGGAATGCGAAGCAATGGCCCTTAGGTACGCAATCGAGTGGATCGTAGACCTTGGTCATCAACGGGTCGTCTTCGAATCTGACGCGAAGCTAGTGACCGACGCCATCAATACGGACCTGGAGGACCTGTCTGAGTTTGGGTCGCTAATTGATCGTTGCAGATCCCTCCTTTCACAAGTGAGCGGATCCAAAGTGAGTTTCACCCGAAGACATGCAAATAATACGGCGCACTCCATCACTAGAAATGCCCATAGTTTGCCAAACCGTATTACTCTTTTTCACATTCCGAGTTTTTTATCTGATCATGTAATCTTGTTCATTAATGAAGTTTCAATCTTCTTTAAAAAAAAAACCATACAATAAGATGCACAAAATCACCTACTGAATATTTCCATTCCTTCGAGTTCCTCCACTTTTATGATACAACAAACACATATAGACTCTTGATTAATATTTAGTAATTTTGTCATTATATTTTAAATCGTGCATTGGTGGATATTTAATATGCAAAATTAAAAAAATTATCATCGTGTTATTGTTATTGTTATTATTATTTTGTAAATTTTCAGAAATTTGATAATAAAATTGCAGCAAATCCAGCATTTTGGAATAGAGATTATGTTAAAATGCTTTTAGAAAAAGAGTAAATTACGGATTTAGTCTCTAAGGTATGTTAAAACTACGAATTTGGTCCCTTAACTTCATTTACTACGTAAAAAACCTCTCGGTAAGCAAACTCTTCTGGATTTGGTCTTTCACACTAACGACCGTCCAATATATCCGTTAAGTACGAGGATAAATTTGTCTTTTTAGTTTTTTTTCTTAATTTTGACATTTTTTAGACCACAAGGACCAAATATATAACTTACTCAAATCTATGTTACAATTTTGAAACCCAGATGAATTTGGAACCCAGTAACCGCAAACGCCGTGATCTCCTACGAAGATGCCATCGCTTCCCTTCCCCTCCGGCGTGATTTCTTACTGGGCGACCACCAAAAAAACCATCGGCGCTCACCACCCAACCTCCACCACCTCACCGTCGGAAACTGAACCATCGGTGCCACCATCAACCTCCACACCACCGAAAACCGAACCGTCTCCAGATCTGTTTCTTGCGTGTGAACCGAACCGAATTCCAGATCGGTTTCTCGCCTGGATTTCGCAGGAATTGGAACCTCACTCGTCATTTTCTGAGTCTGAGATCTTGCATCTGCTTGAGATCGGTTTCTTGCATGTGAACCGAACCCAACTACAAATATGTTTCTTGAGATCTTGCATCACTTTATGATGCAAGTTTTAATCAGGGTTTCATATAGAGGTTTTTTACGATCTGGGATTTTGGATTTGGAGTTTATAGGGTTGTTGCACGTCGGAGTCGTCGGTTGGGGTAGGACGTCGGTTGGGCATGGAGGTGGTGACCGTCGGAGTTGGTGACTGCCGGCGTTAAGAGAGAAGATGGAGAGGAGGCCGGCGGTGTTATTTGAGGGAGGAAACGTCGAGGACATGAATGTATGTTACACAAAGAGTAATTGCAATTTGGTCCCTGAGGTAATCATAAATTAAAGAAAAAAAATTAAATAATCTTAAATCGAAGAAAAAGTTGTAGATAGACCATTTTACCCCCATATCTACTGGAGATAACGGACGTTTGTTAGTGTGAGGGTCCAAATACATAAGAAAATGTATACCTTAGGGATCAAATGAAACTAAGGGACTAAATACGTCATTTGTGATATACCTTCGGGATCAAATCCGTAATTTACTCAAAAGAGAATCCTATTGGTGAACAAACCGTTCAAATTTCAAACCTTTTTCAATTGAAGGCGATTTATTCCATGACCACTAGTTACTGTAAAAGGGAAATTAATTAAAATACCCCAACTTTGACCATGACTTACCAAAATACCCTAAATCTCGACAGGTTTATCAAAATGCCATAAATTTCTGCAGTGGGAGCCCTCTATCGCGGGCAGGGACTGAAAGTTAAAATTTTTGCAAGATATATTTACACTTTCAGTCTCCATCGCGGGCTTCGTTTGCGGGCCAGGGACTAAAACTGTAAATATACCTTGCAAAAAATTTCATAACTGTAAATATACCTTGCAAAAAATTTCATAATTGGTCTCTGCCCGCGATAGAGGGCTCTCACCACGAAAATTTATGGCATTTTAATAAAAGTATCGAGACTTAGGGTATTTTGGTAAAGAAAAGACAAACTTCCCTACTATAAATTCCACCCTAGTCCCTCCACATCTGATAACTTCTCTCCTTGTTTAGCCTTTACGTGCAAGCAACACATCTCCGAGGAGAAAGGGCCGGAGCTTCCGCCTGCCGGAATTAAACTCCGCCGCTGTAAACTGCCGTTAACGATGGCATGTTTTGATCCTCGTTACGTACTTACTCAGTCTACTTCGACTTTTCTTGACGATCGATCGGATGGGATTTCCGGATTCAACCGCCTTCATTCTCTCTCAACCACCAAACTCGTCTCTAAATATAATGCTACCAGAATCCGTGCGGCGGCAACGGTTGTTTCCGATCGTCCTGCTTCTAATCTGGTTTCCTCTTCCATCGATGCCGATCTAGTGCTGGCGGACAGAATCGTAGACGATGAAAACGAGTTTTACGATTCTACTATCGACGGCCCTAATGTTCCGGACAATCTCGAGGAATGGATTCGAGGATCAGTAACAGAGATCGTCAAGAACATAAGACAAGCGCCGTTGCTGCTTCAAATCTACGCCAACGGCGAGGTGAAGACGGAGAAGGCGGTGAAAGCTAAAAGCTGGCCAAACGTGATTTCAGAGAGATCGTCTTCACCGGACGGAATAATACTGGTGGAAGAGTTAGGGGAAAACAGAGATGACGATTCCAGCAGTGAATTCAAGGAAAATGGCGGAACTAGGGCTTTTGGAGTACTGATTCAAGGTAAAATCAAAGGAAGAGGTCATGATCACTGTAAGTCGGCATGTTATTTGTTGAAAACAAGCAGCGTTAATGGAGGAGGATTAGGGTTTGCTTGCAGCCATTATTGCTTGATGAAGGTGAAGAGCTTTAGGGAAAGTGCATCGTCGCAGTTGAATGGTTGTTGGTTGGTACAGTAAAATCCGATCACATTTCACATATGGCAATTGGTAATGTAACCAATTTGAAGTACACTTTTAGGTGTAAATAAACACATTGTTCAAGATAGAGGGGGGTTTATTGTAAATTGTAATAGCCATAAATTGGTGGGTTAAATATGAAATTTGTATTTAAGTTCATATTTGATTTTATTGTTCTGAAATAACATGAAAAAAACATAATTTAATCATTAATTGGGTGAACCTAGTTACGAACATACGGTGGCATAGGCCGCTTCATGACCCGTAAGGGTTCGTTTGGTACGCAGATAGAATAGAATAGAACAGGACAGGATAGAACATGACAGAACAGTTGTTCAACGTTTGGTAGACAGAACAGATAACATTAGACAAAATACAAATAAATAAAATTTAAAGAATGAATAAAATATAAAATATAACGTGTATTTGATGTTTTAGAAGAGAATTTGATTTTATTTTGAGGTTATACCGGTAAACATAAGTCTATTCCACCTTGTTCCAGCTTGTTCCATGGGGGTGGGGGTGGAACAGGCCTGTTCCAGCTTGTTCCACTTTGTTCCTGTCTGTTCCACATAAAAGTTCTGTCAAACATGGGACAGTAATCTTTGTTCTGTTCTGTCCTGTCCTATCCAGTCCAGTGTACCAAACGCACCCTAAATGATTCGTTGTGTAGTATATACAACGGAGTTGTTATTCATATACCCTCTTCGCTCAAATAATACAATATCTCATTTCTTAATTCTATTCTTCACTCACATGTCATATCCAGTATAGGAGTGGGTTTGAATAAAATACATCTATATACAATTTGTAGAGGCTAATATCTCAAGTCAATCTCAATTACATGCACTCTTTAAGAATTTAATCATATTTCAATATTCTCTAAGAACATAACAAACAACTAATTAATTAAATTGCATTTGATTAAGATTTTGAAACCAAAGTCTTAAAGTAATAAGTCCACTTTGCATCTTGTTGCTCTATCTATGATGGAAAGGTTCAATCATTCTTAACGAATCAATACTCTTAATCTATTAATAGCTTGTATTTAATGTTTTGTAGTCTTAATTGGTGTTCTTCACACTTGAGTATGTATTTGTGTGTGCTTAAATATTGCTTAAATAAGATGACGGGATTTTATTTTTGGATTAATTTAATTCATTTCTGTCATTTCAGCTGGCGCTAGGCGATAAGGTGCACGAGCTATTGGTGCTGCTCCAGGAATAAGATCGATGCGAAACTCTACTTGTCTTTCAGCCGGTAGACCTGGAAGATCATCCGGGAATACATCCAGAAACTCACGCACCACGTTGATATCTTGAACATGTTTCTTTTCTAACTCCGTATCTATAACATAAGCTAAATAAGACCAACACCCCTTCGATAAACATTTACGCGCCTTTGCCACTGAAATCAACGGAACATCTCCTTTTTGCTTTTCTCCAAATACGAATACGTCATCTTTGTCGGTCATCGGAATTCGAATCAGCTTCTTTGCACACATTATTTCCACCTGGTTATTGCTCAACCAGTCCATACCCACAATAATATCAAAACCCCCAATTTCCATTAACAACAAGTTAATCGGAAATTCTGTTCCCTCTATCAAAATGGTACAATCGGCCAAACTTTCACTAACCAAAGACTGCACTCCATTAGCTATCTCAACTACTAAGGCATCTCCTAAAGTAGTGACAGGCATAGCTAGCTTACGCTGGAACAACTTGGATACAAAAGAATAATTTGCGCCACTATCAAACAGCACACGAGCAAGAATAGAGTTTATAAGAAATGTACCCGAGACCACATCTTTTGATCCTTTCGCTTCATCAGTAGTCATTTGAAATGCACGTCCAGTTGGTTTGGGAATAACCAACTTTCTTCCCTGATCTCCTTCCTTCTTCAACTTCGGACAGTCTCTCCGAAAATGACCTGGTTGTTGACATTCAAAACAAACTGATCCTGGTACTGTACAATTTGTTGCTATATGCCCCGCCTTCCCGCACTTGAAACATTGATTTCCAACCACCCGGCATTGACCAAAATGTTTACTCTTGCATTTAGAACACCAACTTGGTTCCCTACGAGAATCATAACGAATGTTCTTTCCAAACAACCTTATTTTCTGATAAGATTCTGAACGACCTTCCCACTTTCTCTTTTCCCCCGGTTGCGCTTTCTCCTCTTTGTCTTTAACGTACATCTCTTCTATCACCTTTGCTTCTTCAATCGTCTCTCTTAAAGTAGCAGATTTTGAACTGCGGACCCTCGTCATCATATCCGCCGGTAGACCCTTCAGATAATATTTAATCTTGTCTTTCTCAGCTGGAGCCACATGCCCCACGAGGTTCAGCTTTTCCATAAAGGATTCGGTATACTTTCTCACTGTCATGTTACCTTTCTTGAGATTTCTGAATTCTTCCTCTATACGATCCATCTCATGTTCATTACAGTACTCTTCCAAAATCTTTGCTTTAAACTGATCCCAAGTCACGGCATTTAGAACTGCTTCCGTCACAGAAGATGACAACACGTTCCACCACTGCAACGCGTTACCGCGTAACATTTGTGACCCAAATCGAACTTTCGACTTTTCATCACTACATTCACAAGCCCGAAAGGCTTGTTCAATTTCTCTTATCCAGTTCATACAAGCCACTGGATTGTCATCTCCCTTGAATTCCGGCGGTTTACAGCTCAGGAAAGTTTTATAGGAGCAGTTTCTTTCAACCCTTCTTTCCGTCTCCGTCCCTGGGTTACTAGTTGGATTTATCACACTAGTACCAACTACTGTTCGTCTTGGTTCTGTACCTCGGTCATTGAACATTTTCATAAACATCTCTGCCTGTCTTCCCATAGTGGTATTCATCATTTCCGTTTGCCTCTCCATTGATGCATTCATCAGTCTGGTCACATTATCCATTATGCGGCCTTCCATACTTGAATCCGATGGTGTTTGACCGGCAGTACTAGCACCCCCTCGATGTACTCGACTTCGCATTCCTCCTAAGGAAAGAAAATCTGGTGGCGTATCAGGAATTCCGCCTACTCCAGCTGGTCTTTCTTCCGGCTCATCGAGCCAAGTCCTATCCATAGCAGAAATTGGAGACCTCGGAGGTGTATTCACCATTGATCTGATGAGCATAACAGAATACTCATTAGTAATGGTTTATACAACTAGACATACAATACGTACTTTACCGCTAATCAGTCACTGTAACAATTTAGAAACAAGTATGCTTGTGTAATAATATATTCATAATAACAGTAGCTAATTGAAATTGCGAACATATCATACATGAGAATTCTCATTACCATTGCTACAGCACTAACTTCGCGTATTTCTGTCGACTCTAAGACTACCCAGTCTTAGTACTTCTACCCATATCTTACGGATCATAACTTATTTCATCACAGCTTAAGTCTAGGTATCTCAAATTCATACCTAGTTCGCTTAAACTAATGCTCTGATACCATATTGTAACACCCTAAAAATAGGGTCAATTTAAAACTTAAAAATTGCCACAAGTTATGATCATAAGACTTCAAACTTCTATAACCTGATGATCAAAGGTAAAGGTTTTATATACAACATATCTTAATTCAAATAACCTATTAATCTAATCATACATCATAATTAGATTAATTAAGTTATCTAATCCTTTGTCCCAAAAGCATCCAAAATAGCTAGATCCTCCGTTATCTCTAAGTTGAGTCTTTCCAAAAATCCTCATCACACCCTTCCCTCTTATTTCCCGGAGCTTGTACCTGGTAAGAAAAATTCAACTTGAAACATTAGGCTTTCGCCTAGTGAGAATATTCAAATCAAATTTAAAGTTAAACAATTAAAATATCATCAGATACGTCAAACCTGTTCTCACTCATCTTACCGTACAATAACTCCTTTCAATACTGGGAATCTACCCCACTCCCATACTTATGACTAAATCGATCTAGCCATAAAAACACTACCAAGAGATTACTCTAAATCATCCCAGATTCAAAGTCAATACTCTTATCTAAGAAATTACAAGTCAAAACCTGCCTATTTCTTAATCCTCTTTTTATAATTGAGAAATCTCTGATCTTCCCTATAACAATGGAAATCTCCGATCTTCCATTTGAAATGGGAATTACAAATCAAAATCTGCCTATTCCACATTTCATATTTTCCTCACCTCAGAATCAATGGTCCTAATGGGATTATTATATCGCGATAAACAACCGGGACCCCCGATGATTCAAGGTACACTCAATTACTAAAAATTACATCCCTTTGGTCAATGGCAAGTATTCGGTTCCCATTAGACCGTACCCAGGTGCCCCCGATGACCGGATGCCTACTTTTAGTAATTACAACATAATACATAAGTATTATAACTCTTATCAGTGTATATGCATAACACACAATGTAATACATTCTACATATGTATTTATAAAGAATCTTAATAATTCTAGTACCTCGACTTCTTGGCTATCCCCTCTATGCAATTTAGCACGGGGACCAACATAGCATAACTTTTAAATCATCTAACTGGACTCTTTACTGATTAAGACGAGTCCTTTATTTATCATGTTTAGACATACATATTACATATCTATTTCAATATTAATTGATGAACTTTAAAGAGAGTTAAATAAACTCACCTGATGCGAAGTCACACTTCCTTTAATTCTTTTAAAGTCGTAGGGACTTCTGTTTTCACCACCACAGTTTACTGTAATATCCAATATAAAAATATACCGATATTAATTTACAGAACAGGACTTCTAAGAACTAAGAATCCTTAATCTCTAAAATCTACGTCTCAAGTCGCAACGCACTGGTGTAAAGTCCGTATCCCGGTGTGTAATTTCTTTTATTAATTCTTTTCTTTAAAGTTTGATTTAATGTGGTTTCCGTTAACGGGGTTAGTCGAGTTGGACCTAATTGTTAAAAATGTCGGAATTTTGGTTAATTGCGGGAAGGATGTAGTTGAGGGGCTAAAAGTGTTAAAGGGCCAAAACTCTTCATAGTTTCGGCCCATGCAACCCCAAAGACCAAAACCCATTTTTTTGTGAATTGTTTGTGTGTTGGTGTCGTGAGCTGCAAACAAAAGAAAGAATAACAAAACCCTAGTGCCCCACCCTTGTTTCTGGAGTTGGCCGTGAGTCTTAGCGAGAGAGATAGAGCGGAAATCGGGAGCTAGAGAGAGAGAGGCAGGAGTAGAGAAGAGCCGGGAGGAAGAAGAGAAAGGGAAGTCGCCGGAGTTGCTGAAGCCGCCGGAGTCGCTGCTGCCGCCGGGAACTCGCCGGAGCCGAGGAAGAAGGTCGAGAGGAGGAAGAAAGGCTGGAGTGTTAGCCGCCGTGTTAAGGTACTCGTTCGATCCCTTCCCTTTTCTTTCT
Organism: Saussurea involucrata; assembly: GCA_033807775.1. NCBI lineage: Eukaryota > Viridiplantae > Streptophyta > Magnoliopsida > Asterales > Asteraceae > Saussurea > Saussurea involucrata. The sequence continues at coordinate 9,481,837 of CM066322.1, read as the reverse complement.
CTTAATTTTTCCGGTGAAGTGATCGACGGCGACGCCACCGCCGCCGCTAGCCGCCACTGTGGTGGCTGGATGTCGGGTGGTGGTGGTTGTGTGAACTGTGTGTGCGTGCGGTAAGTCGATCGAGAGAGAGAGCTGAAGTGCGAGAAGGGGCGGGGTGAGACGCGTGTGTGTGTGCGGGTCCTCGCCGGAGAGCCGCCGTCGGTCGCCACCGGCGACCACCACTGCCGGAGATGGAAGTGGGTGGCGCGTGGACGTGACCAGGCCATAGTCACTGTAGAGCCCTTAAACCGTGACTTAATCGGTTAAGCCGAATCGTTCAAACCGTTTCTTTTAAATCGTCATTTTGTGTGAAATCAGCTTTGCTGCCCTGTTTTGCGTCGGGCATAACTTTCTCGTCGTAACTCGGATTGAGGCGAATCCAGTGCCCACGCTTCACATGTTGTGTCGGGCACGTTTTCCGTGTTTTAGCGGAAAACTGGTTCGGCCTCTAGCTAGGTGGAACAGTGGTCGTAAGTTCAGCGATTCGTCATTTCATGTGAAAAATTCTGGAATCTGCCATTGTCTTGGGAAAACCATAACTTTTTGCTAGTAACTCGTATCTGGGTGAGACCAGCGCCAAAAATTCCCTTGTTGAGTCTAGAAACTTTTCTGTGTTTTGTGCAAAACCCAGTTCGGGACGTAGCATGGGTCAAACTGTCGTTTTATACTGAAAGGTGCTGAACTTCGCTGTTCTGGAAACTGTTTTTGTAAAATCCGTAGTAAATTGTAGAAAAATCGTTAGGAGGTGTATAATATGTCCTTGGAACCCTAACTCAGAGTACTTTCTGGTCATGAAATAATATTGGGAATTTTCTGGGTTTAAAGGGGTCGAAACAGGTCCCGAACAGACCTGTTTGGCGAGAGTGGAAAATAGTTTTAGTGACGGTTTAAGCGTGTGTCGTGTCATAGGATCCGGGTCTCGTATTGACACGTTTTAACATGCGTTTAGGTGCTGGGAAGTGACCGTAATTGTGAAGCTTGATTTGTATTGTTGAGCTAGGCGCGCATTCGAGGTGAGTTCTCTCACTATATCTAATAACGGTTGTTTTATCATTGCTGTAGTACGTGTGTGGTAGCTTTATGTGATTGTGTTGTGGAACTAGATAGTGGGGTGTCTAGTTGATACTATGTTGTCATGTTGACTCGGTGGGACCGAGGATCCGGCGAGGCCGGAGATTTTATACGCGGGTGGCGTAGAGACTCGGTGGGACCGAGGATCCGGCGGGGCCGGAGATTTTATACGCGGGTGGCGTAGAGACTCGGTGGGACCGAGGATCCGGCGGGGCCGGAGATTTTATACGCGGGTGGCGTAGAGACTCGGTGGGACCGGGGATTCGGCGGGGCCGGAGATGTTATCATGTGGTCGGTGGGACCGACTGGTGCCTCTTAGGTGGGTGAGTGTGGATATGCATGTTTATGATTTGTTCGTAGACTTGTATGCTGTTTATGTGCAATTATCTGTTTATGGTGGTGTGGAAATAACTGTGTTATTTATGGTGTTTGAATTCACTAAGCTTCGTGCTTACCCTTTCCCAATAGTTTGTGGTTTCAGGTACGGGCGGCTCCAAGGCGTGACGAGTACACACTGGCGCGCGAGGAGAGCTGGTTGTTTTTATGGTTTTAATAATTAAACGTTTATTCCGCTGGTTTGATTTTATAAAGATATTAATTATGTGTTTGCAAACGAAACGTTGGGAACAATTAATGAGTTGTTATAAATGAATTGTTTATTTAAAAATTTAAATTTGCTTGTAATTTTTGGGACGTTACAACTGGGCCAAGTCCCAACCAACTACTGCGACTCCAACCCCAAATCGCAACCCACTATTGCGATTCCAACCCAAGTCGCAACCTTCTATTGCGATTTCGACACCAAGTCGCAATCAACTGTTGCGACTCCAATGCCAAGTCGCAACCCTCTATTGCGACTTCAACACCAAATCGCAACCGTCTATTGCGACTTGCTTGAATGTCGCAATGCACTACTGCGACTTGCTTGAAGGTCTGAACCCTCTGCAATTATCTAAAACCCATATTTTTATACTTTTAAGCTATGTTTGATTCTGTAAACATGCAGATGTGTTTAATACCACTAACATAACATATCTACAAATTCAGATTCTCATAATCATCCAAAAATCATCAAAATCCATATCTAAAATTCTCTAGAACAATTTATATAAAAGAAGGAATAAGATGATTACCTTGTTTCTATGGTGTGATCTTAAATCTCAGTTAAAACAATTGTTTTCCTTCTTCTTCTTCAGCCTTTCTTTTCTTCTTGAATTCTCTATCTATCTCTCTTTCTCGTTCTCTATATGTGTGAACCGAAAACACACACACAACTTTGCAATTACTTCAAAAATAAGAGACACCTATCATTTATCTCAGCTTTTGATAAGGTGCTTACACCTCATCAAACAATTTCCCAATTAACCCCATACTTCCTTTGATTTCCACAATATACCCTCAAACTTCCAAATTAAAATTACTACTTACCCCTTACTTATAATTCCACAAAATAAATTACATAACTTAATTGGGGATGAATTCTAAAATTATTCTATCACATAACCAAACACAACTTATCAAATAAATATACACAATTTATTTAATAAATTCAAACATTATCTTTTACCAAAAATTGGGATGTTACAGTCTTCGTCACACACCGATGAATCGGCATACACAAAAAGTAATGGAGGTCTTTCTGATTCGGCTGCAAAGTGCAGAAAACCAGAGATATCCCCATCGTTGGATAACTCCACAAATGACCCATCACCATTCTTAAACACTAACTTGCAAACAGCGGAAGGGTTGATTCCACATTTTTGCATGGCGTATGCAACAAACTTCTGATAAGTATAGTTTACTGACAATTTTACACCATGCTTAGATTTATAAGCAAAATTCCACTCATTGTTGTCTTGCACCCATTCGCCATCGAAACAGAAAAATAGCTTAGCTTTTACAACAGATGAACTCATTTTTTCAGTAGTATCTCAAAAACAAAATATTGAAGAAAAAAAGCAAGAAAGAAGGATGGAATGGGTGTGTGTGAACTATGGATTGCATTTTACTGATATTTATGGATGAAATCTCATTGATGAAACAACCAACATTGATGAAACAACCAACATTGATGAAACAACCAACATGAATTGCAACCACAATTTGGTCTTCCAAGTACAATGATTCAACATTGATGAAACAAGCCAGTGAATTTTAACCACAAATTGGTCTTCAAAGTACAATAATTGTGGGAAAAAAACAGTAAAAACATGCAAAGATTCGTGCAAAAAAGGACCAAAAGTGTAATTTTTTTTGCCCATCGCGGACAACCACCGCGGACAGGGGCCAATCCTGTCACCGCGGGCATAGTTAGGGGGCTCCGTGGAACATTTTGGCCAAACATGGGTGTCACGTATGCCCTAGCCCGCGATCACAGGACCCATCGCGGACAATATGGGTATTTTAGTAAACTCAGCGAGAAATTGGGTATTTTAACAAGTCAAAGTCAAACTTTGAGTATTTTAATTAATTTCCCTTTGTTAAAACATCATCTTCAAAGTTTTTTCAATTGTAATCATTATTTCTTATAAGAATCTTTTTTGTGATTTTCATGTACTTTTTTTCAACATTAATAAATAGTTATAAAGTCAAGAAAATATATTTAAAAGAAAATAACAAAATGTAGTTAAGAACCAGGATTCTTGTGTAATTCAAAGCACTTAAGATTTTTATAAGAACCCTCTCTAACGATGGTTCTAAGAATCTACACTTTTTAACCTTCCATTACAGATGCTCTTAACATTCAAATGAAAACATCTTCATTTTACAAAATAAAACTAGAACACTTATATAACATATGATAATACATGTGGGCAAACCGGTGACACGACTTTGGCCAGCAGCCTAAACATATCACATATGATTGACTATAGTAAAAGAGCGTTGTTGCATTTTCGTAAAATGGTAATGTTCTCGTTTGAACTAATCCGATCCCTATGCATACATGTTTCAAGAGACAGATAGACCGTTTACAAGAAAACTCCGATTTGCTGGAAAAAAAGGTATTTAGGTACGCATTATGATAACAAAGAAAAATTATATCTTTTTCGAACCAATAATTTTACCTCTGCCAATTTCATATTTTCATCTCATACCTCATCTACATGACTCCTGTATATTTACAGCTAAAATGACTGATAACCACATGTACCCATTGTTGGTTAGGGTCGCTAGAGCCAATTGGGTGGTGTCATCTTAATTGAACCTACGTCTAAAGGCTGAGTATCTTCAACCTTGGCTAGGGACCGATACTGCAGTTTAACACTCTCCGCATTGTCCAGTGTCTTCACCACGTACCTGTGTCCAACCGTAAAGAACACATCCCATTATCGTTATCATTCATTATGTTTGACTCTATTCAACTGATAAGCTAGTTGTTACTGATAAACTAGTCATTACAAAAATTAGTAGATAAGCTAGAGAATAATATAAAATTACCTAAAAAGACATGTTGAAAAATTAACTTGGAAAATATCAGGGGCATAATTGGAAGAAAAAAAGTGGGAAAAAACTAGAGCTTCTTAAAACATTACTAGACATAGCTTTCAAAGAGATAGCTTACATGTTGAAAATTTAATTTGGAAAAATATAAGGGGCATGCTTGGAAGAAAAAAAGAAGTAGAAAAAGAAAACTTGGAGCTTATTAAAACATTACTTAGACATAGTTTTCAAAAAGATAGTTATGGCCAACCAAACGGGGTTTTCTCAATAAGCTCAAAAATAAGTTGGCTTATAGCTTATATAAGCTATTTTACGGTTGTCAAACACGGCTTAAAACCATGTGCCAAATGAAGTGTTTCAATTTTCGCATCTCCAATGGAGCAATATAAATGGAACAAATCATGAAATCTAGAGATATTGGGAAAAAACGAACCATCCGTTCAAACATTGAGTTGTTACAACAGCTTCACGACCAACAAAACGTGGAGGCGTCCTCTTATTACCCTGAAAATCCTAAGTTAGAAACTGTAACAAGCATTTGCACATAGGGTTGGGTTCCGGTGAGAAGTTGAGGTCAACGTGAGAAGCGTGAGAAGTGGTTATCAACCGCTGGATGAGAAATGGACGCACATTAGGATGAGATGCACCGAGATGTACCGGATCAATTCCCTTCTAAGTTCTAAGGCGCAATTCATGGGAGGGCATTTAATTAAAAGTGATCAATGATTCAGATCCACTTCTCACGGTAACCTCAACTTCTCACACGATCCTTCGCCATCAAATGAAACTAGCAAAAAAGATTAATCAATAACCTTGATGATAACACGGTCAGTGACAAAAAAGGGAAATTGAACACCTCTGCTCTTTGATTGGTCCATGAGTGCCACATCACCATAATTACTTTTATCCTACATGAGCCAAGAAGAATTTTATTACGCTAGAAATTCGCGAGCCCATTTTGGTGAATAACAATCTTTCAACTATATTTTTCTACTCAGAACAAAAACCAAAAACCGACCTGCTCTAATCTATTTCTTCTTTTGGAGGCACGGTGAGTTTGCAACTCTTCTTCCCTACGGAATGCAATAACCGCAGATCGCAGAGCTACACAAGTAGATGAATATAGATGTAAAAATTATCAAAGGCTGGATCAAAAACTACATAGTGACTCCATTTGAGACCCCGTGTTAAATTCATTCGATGGCGAAGATCAAAAAAGTTCCAAGTTGGTCTTCACAAGATCGGAATTAAAGGAGATGTCTGAAACTCAGTTTAAAAATGAGCAACATCCATCACCATAAGAGAGCATTTAAATTATACCAGAAATGGAAAGCTTTTCTTACATAGATTTGAAGCGACTGAACCTTCTGACACGGGGTGTGAACAAGTGTAGCAAGCTTTCTGGATTGTAAAAATAGAAAGTCAGCACATATTGTTGACCCACAATCAGAAACACTTTTCTTTGCATAAATAGTATCCTTAGCTATCTACAGCACAAGCAAATAAATGACCCTTCTTTTCATGGAGGAATGGCTGATTTTGTAATAATGAGACCTCATAAATAGGGTGATAACCCGTTTACCAATTATCATACACACGAAATATGTATGAGAAAGGCTAAAGCAGAAAGCTAATAAAGCACACAACAACAGAACATTAAGGGGCTGTTTGCAGTTGCCGAATGGTTTGGTGCAGAATAATTAAGAGGCTCTTATGATATATTGCAAAATGAAATGGCTTTTTGGTAATTGTTTAGAATGAAATTAGGGTGTTGAATGGTTAAGGGAGACCTAAGATACAAAATCATTCAGAGGGTTTTAGAACCATTAAGAGGCAGATTTTTTTTTGCCAAACAAGATTCACCTCTTAGCGATTCAGATGTTGCCTCTTCATGGAAGTATGGAACTATTAAGAGATAAACAAACGACCCCTAAGTATCTGTTCAAGGACATATAAGTAATGTTGTAATAATGAGACTGCACACTACTCACCATCCTCATAACATGTTGCATTCCACCGCTACCAAAAGAATGCCCACAAGGCAATATCATAGCATCATCCATGAGAGCTCCTCTGTACGAACATAAACCATAAACATGAAACAACACATAATCTTTATACATCAAGTTGTTCTATCAAGTCACTACAACAAAACTGGACGCCAAATATATCTAAACGTCTTAATAAACTGCTTTATAGGACTTAAGTTTATGGGGCCACTTCCTATGAAAAGTGTCCTATAAAACCGTCTACCAGGGCACTTATACGCTCAAATTAACACTTGTTGACTTAATTCTTAAATTATGCAAAAGAGGCTTTGAAATTTCCCTAAATGTTTCATGAAGCATATATGTAGTAAAATGGCTAGACAAAATAAATAAATTTGCATGAACTCACGTCAAAGGATCCGACAATATTGCCCTTAAAGAATCCCCCGATCCACCTGAATTAGAAATATCCTTTCTTCCACTAAACCCACACCCATTTTCAACCAACGTATCTTTAAACCCTGCTCCTGAACCCTCCACTCCACGAAGATACTGAGAGTAGTACAATTCACCATTAGGATCAGCAATTGTAATAGCGTTCTGGTACTGGCATAATTGTGTTTGCTGATGATTCTGGATCACAATTCCTTCTTTTATTACTTCACTACTGGAACCTAACAACACAGCAAACAAAATTCAATCATACAAGAAACTTGGACAAAAATTCAAACCAAGGTTCGTGAACAGAAGAAACAGATAATTGCTTGAAAACTTACCAATGGAGGAAAAATGTGTCCTTTTCCCATTCCCATTTTTCTCACAGCTGCTTTGCCCGCTAACATTACTTTCGTGAGCCATTTTTATATCATCACTGCTATTCACAAGTCCAACCACGTGACCATCTCCATCTCCATCTCCATCCCCATCATCCATGTCGTCGTCTTCATCTTCTCCGTCTCCATCATCATCACTATCCGATCCATCTCCACTGGGAGAACTAGACTCCCGCCCATTTCTGATATCCCAATCCTGGATGCCACGGTGGTACGCGGAGGCAGCATCGCACATGCTCCGTCGGAAGTCGGTGGTGTCTTGCGGTTGATATTGTCGATTTTGATGTTCGATGAAGCCAGTAAGTTCACGGGTAGTCTTGTTGTTTGTCGTATGTCCGGCGGGATGATGGCCGAAAGTATGGCGTTGCTGTTGGTGGTGCTGCTGCGGTGGGTTGCATCGGAATGGTAAGTTGGAGTCGTCTTGGAATAGGAACTGAGGGTGGTTGTTGTCGGAACGGTGTGATAGAACAAGAGCGATCTCTTCGGAAGCCATGAAATGACAAAACTGTAGAACCCTAACCCTAATTTTGTTAATTGTGAAAGGGGATTAGAAGGCGATTGACCGCGGTGGGACACGCCGGTTTATTCCTTTGATTCGGCCTTTTGGGCTTATTTTCAAACCAAAAATGGATTTTCGTTAACGTTTTTAAAAAAGCATAAAATATTATTATGATATATTTGTAAAAGTTTAAATATCATATGTTTATATAATTATAGATAAATTTGTCTTTTTATTAAATAAAAATTATATTAATAACATATTTTTAGAATAATGTAATTTTTTATTATAAATATTTATTCTAAGACTGAGAATATAATGTTATGTTTTTATTTAATCAAATATATTCCCTTTTAAATATATTTAATCAGAGAAATGAAAGGGATTTGTATAATCATATAGCATTAATCTTATTTTGACATGTTTTAGTTATTTATTCGCATTTTGATTAAATATGCATATAAATATTTAAAAATTATGTAAGTGTGACTGAAAAAGAATTTGATATCAACGAGTGGGACATGATGTCCATTGTAGCGTATGCTCGTCTCCAATACCATGTTACCTTATACCTTCTTAGTGTTTTTTTTAGCATATTCACAAAAAAAGTGACATGAAATAGTAATAAAGGTTTACGAGAAGTTATGTTGCTACTAAACTAAGGGTAAAGTAACAAACAACGATATAGCTCCATGCGACATCAGGTTCTTTTTTTAATTGGCTTAAAGTTTTTAGTCAAAATATTGAATTTTTTTAATTGGCTTAAAGTTTTTAGTCAAGATATTGAATTGATCACAGCCGATTCAACAAATAACCAATATTAATATTGAATCGATATAATCAATCCAATTAATAATAGGATTGGATATGTCTACAAACATTGGATGTAAGTCGATCAACACACTTAGTCGAGGATATACAAGGTCTAGGGGCAGACCTATTAAGCCCCAAGTGGGACTGTGGGGTCTTGTGCACCCGCTCAATTTATTTGTATAAGCAAGGTTTTTTTTGCGATATAAAATGTGAATCCGCTAAACGTTGAAGGGTGCTTCGAGATATTAAAAAATACAATAAACAACGACTAAAAAATCCTTGAAATCTACCAAAAACCCGAAAAAAGTATCGAAATAAACAAAACAAAACTTTAAAAATTACTTGTGGAATTCAAGTAAAGTACGTTGGAAGACTTTGCAGACTTTTGATTCATCGTAAAGATGTACCGCTCAACACAAATCTTGAGTCCAACACTGACAATCTCAATAGTTCGTAACTATTTTATGAGATTAGATTTAAGAACAACCTTATATTGCTTCTAATACACACCGAATAATGTCATCATGGTCAAGGTTTAGGAATCTCTTTTTGCAAAAGAAATTTTCAACGAGATATCATTTTCAAAAAGTTATACAGAAACGAAATGATGGTTTTTAAATCTACTAGTCAATGTTTGGGTAAAAATTCACCAGTCTCGACCACGACCAGAAAAAGGTAGGACACATATCACACAACGCGTTTTGGATTAAGATAAGGTCCTGGTAACACCTTTAAAAACTCTGTCGCCTCTCCTAAAAGCTCAGGTCGAGATTTCCTCACGACACTCGACCACCGTAACACCCGATTCGCTGGATTATCGTAAGAAACATTACGACCTCGATCAACAAACTAACGACATAACTTTTATGTTTCCTCTGTTTAATGCAGGATCAAAGCTATTAATACACAACGACTATAACCGACGAAGTCATTATGAGCATTAAACCACGAAATCCGTTACGACCGTTACTCAAAGCTTTTACGGAGTCATTTAAAACTATGAACGCTATATAGACAAGAGCTCCATCATCAGTTGCGCACATCTGAACTCCCGAAACACTTACGGCATATTGAAAGTTTAGAAGCGAAAGAACATTCTCTCTCGAGCAGACGACGCACGACATACAGTTCCGACGCGCGACGCACTCGTTTTTACACACGATACACTTGTTACTTTACGAATTAGTTTATTTCTGTTATATGTACTGTAATCATTGTATCCTCAACATTCGAAACACAAGGACGTCGCCCATGATTAGCGACCATAGTGCAGCGGCGACCATCATAGTCGTCCGCGAGTTTTTTCCTCGTTGAGGTTTTTCCCGCGTCACCAAAATCGTTTCGTCTCATTTACATTTTTTGTCTTTGTCGCATTGCTTTGTCGAACGATCTCAATCTTTAGTTGTTAAGCTCCACAATCAACCTTAAGTTATCCTTCTGGGCGATTTTTGGCATTAACAGTCAACAGGATAAAAAATAGTTATTCGAAAATTTAGCATTAGATGAAATTTTGAAACATGATCATCCTATGCACATTCTTAGATCCTAGGTAATGGTAATCCTATGCTCGTTCTTAGATCCTAGCCACCTCTTAATTGTTCCATTTAACCTTTTAGCGAGTTTTTATCTAGGGGGCTGTTTGGTAATTGTTGAATGAGTTGGTGCAAAATTATTAAATGTTCTGAATGATTAAGAGACTCTTATGATATAGTATAAAATGAAATCTGGTTGTCTGGATATTATTCATATTGAAACTAGGATTCTGAATGATTAAGGGAGACCCAAGATAAAGAATCATTCAGAGGGTTTTAGAACCATTAAGAGGCAGACTCTTTTTTTGCCAAACAAAATTCACCTCTAATCGATTCAGAGGTTGTCTCTTAATGGAACTATTAAGAGGAAACCAAACAGCCCTTATGTCTCTCCAAACAATTCAGAGGCCTGTTTTCCAACATTGCCCTCTCAAGCTTTTATCAAGTTGCTCTTAATCGAATCTGTAATTAGGGGTGTTCACCGGTTGACATCCAATAGATGTGAGGGGAATCGAACCGATCCAATCATCCATTGGATGTTGGATTTTTCCAATCCAATGGATGATTAGATCGGTTCGGTTCCATCAATTGGATATTCTCATTGAATATCAATTGGATCGGGTCGGATCCATCCAACATCCAATTGATGATCGGATCAGATCCATCAAATGTTTTTATGTTTCTTTCTAAAAAAATTAGTTTTAATTATTTACAAATGTTTTTAAATTATAATGTTTTAAAAATAAAAACTTTTTACTTTTGAAACTTTGAACTATAATGTATTGGATGGTAGTTGAATGGTAACCGGATGTGTGGTTGGATGATAATTAGATGGATGGTTGGATGGTGAATCGGTTCGGTTTTTGTCGGTTCTGGATTGTCATCCAATAACCCACCGATCCAAATTGGATATTGAAATTTTTTATCCGATCCGATCCAATTAAAGTCGGTCGATTCTGATCGGATCGGTTGACTTTCTACACATCCTTATCTGCAATTTGTCTGAATGAATTAAGATAAATTGTTGTTTAATTTATGTCCTGGCTAATAAAAGTTATCATTTAAGTGCTGAAAATTGATTGTTTGATATTTTAAATTACAAAAAAAGAATGAATTATATAAAATAACATATGTTCAACAAATTAACTACATAGTATGTAATAACTTAAAATACACAAAGCAAGCAAGTAGTATTGTTTAGTTATAATTTCTATTTTATAACTTTTTTTAATAAAACGTGAAATCAATTCATGAGTGATTTTGGAAAAACAAATCTTAAATTAATGGATTAAGATAGAGAGAGATTTGCTTACCATATTGAATTAAAATCAAACATTTTAATATAGTTTTTTCTGTCGAAAAAAAATATCGTGAGACAAAAATATATTTGAAAAGGCCATTTCCTGATTCATAAATCTGTAAAGAAGGTGTTTTGATTATTTTAAAGAGTGGAATGAAAATTAAAATGGAATATAAAAGAAAATTTTTATTTCTTTAATGTAATCTGGGATAGAGATTAATAACTTTAAAATAATAGATCTGTTATTTTATATCAAATCATTTTTTTATTTTTTTTTATTCTTAAACGCATTAAATTTATATGAAATTTGTTGATGTAAAATTAAAATTGTTTATATTTTTCCAAGTGGAAGAATTATTATATTTGGAAACAAAATGTTATAATTAGGGGGTGTTTGGGATTTCACTTATTTGTTTATTGCTTTTTCACAAATAAGTTATTTTGAATGTTTGAATTGAAAAAAAAAATACTTATGACTTCTTTTCACGGGAATTTAATTAAAATACCTATTTGTTGACTTTAACTATCCAAAATATTCATTTTTTTCAACTTTTGTTAAAATACTCATTTTTTCCGCGATATGTCCGCGATCGTGGGATAGGGTGTTTTTTGAAAATGTTGATCCCGCTATGGCGCGGCTACACTCCAACTTTGTGAATTTCATTTTATATTTACACTTTCAACCCCTATACTTATTTACTTACTTTACTTTATACATTTTACTTTCCTAATTTTAATTTTACACCTTCATCATATTAACACATATTATTGTATTATTAACTAAAATACGTTAAAAAATACGTTTTAATTTTAACAAGTTATACCATTGTACTCGTCTCTTTGATACCTTCGAAATGAACCCAATATTGAATATTTTTGAATTTATTTATTTTATTATATATCGTATATACTACATAAAAATATTGTTTAATATTTACAATTCATACCCTTATAGGTAATTATTTAATTTATGATACATTTCTTACCTTTTCAATTTTCGTTTTACACTCTTATCGCATTAACATAATAATCATATATTAACTAATTGATTAAATCGTTTTAAATTATTCGTTTAAAAAATTACGTTTTAACTTATCACATTAACATACATAATTACGTTAAAATATATTAAGGAGTTCGATATATATATATATATATATATATAATCCAAATAATTTGACGATTTAATGAATTAGTTAATATATGATTATTATGTTAATGCGATAGAAGTGTAAAACAAAATTGAAAAAATAAGAGATGTACCATAAATTAAATAATTAACTATAAGGGTATGAATTGTAAATATTAAAAATATTTATATGTAGTATATATGATATATAATAAAATAAATAAATCCAAAAATATTCAATATTTGGCTCATTTCGAAGGTATCGAAGAGACGAATATAATGGTATAACTTGTTAAAATTAAAACGTATTTTTAACGTATTTTAGTTAATAATACGATTATATGTGTTAATATGATGAAAGTGTAAAATTAAAATTATGAAAGTAAAATGTATAAAATAAAGTAAGTAAATAAGTATATGGGTTGAAAGTGTAAATATCAAATGAAATTCACAAAGTTGGGGTGTAGCCGCGGGACTCATCCCGCTCGGGATCAACATTTTCAAAAAACACCCTATCCAGCGATCGCGAGACATATCGCAGGAAAAATGGGTATTTTGACAAAGGTTGAAAAAATTGGGTATTTTGGGTAGTCAAAGTCAACAAATAGATATTTTAATTAAATTCCCCTTTTTCACACCATAAATAAGTTTTTTTTATAAGTTAATCCGTTCTAATTTATTTGAAACTATTTAGAACTTATTTGTCTAAATTATATTTTTACGCTCAACTCACATTACCACAAAATAAGTTGATAAACACTTTTAAAAATAAACCTAAGTTGTTTATTTTTAGTTGGCATTGCTTATTTTTTGTCTTATTTGCTTATTGCTTTTCCTCACCGCAAAGAAGCTATTTTTAGTGTTTGAATTGAAAAAAAAAAAAAAAGTGCTTATGACTTTTTTCCACCATAAATAAGTTGTTTTTGATAAGTTAATCAATTTTAACTTATTTGTCTAAATTATATTTTTATCCCCAACGTTTTTTTATCACAATATAAATTAATAAACATTTTTTAAAGGGAAATTAATTAAAATGCCAAAAGTCCAACTTCGAGTTACCAAAATGCCACAAATCTCTCTCATCTTACAAAAATGCCCCAAAAATCCGCGATGGAGCCCGCGATCGCGGGCCCCAGCCACGTGTCACCAAACTATGCCCACTTTGCCCGCGTTGGTCCCTCAAGAATGACCGCGGTCCAGATTTCCCCCCTCAAGAATGCCCATGTTGGCAGTTTTGGTCCCTGCCCGCGTTTGACTTCCTTTGACTCCCGCGATCGCGGGATGACGTGGCACGAACTTTGGCCGAAAGTGCCCCGCGGAGCCCCTCAACTTTGGCCGCGGTGCACATTTGGCCCCTACCCGCGATCGTAGCCCGCGATGGACCAAATTTTACACTTTTGGTCCCTGGAAATTTACACTTTTGGTCCCTGTACTTAGACGAATCTTGCATGCTTTTACTGTTTTTTTCCACAATTATTGTACTTTGAAGACCGATTTGTGGTTGAAATTCATTTGCATGTTTGAGATTTCATCCATAAATATCAGTAATATGCAATTCACAATTCACACTTGTTTATTGCTTTCTTTCTTGATTTCTCTCTTGCTTTCTTTCTTTGAATTGCTTTCTCTCTTGATTTCTCTTCTCTCATTTCATCCACAAATGGCATCGTCATCAAACCCTAAGTCTACTCCTGAAAAAATGCCACCTCAAATCGAGGTTGCCATAGCAAAAAAGAAAAAGGAGATAGATGAACTAACAGAAGAGTGGAAAAAATTATGGACAGGAAGGCAGTCCATTTGAGAAAGATCGAAGAGGAAGACAGGGAGATCAAAAGGATGAAAGGGGATATAAAAGCTCGGGAGGCTCGTGTTCGTCGAGAACAAGAAGCAATTCACCATATTCTGCAAGACTTCGCAATTATTCAAGCGAAGGTAAACGAGAAGCAAGCTTGGATTGATGAAACTAAATCAATTTTTAAGTAGGTGGTGGTTGTTTTAGTTGTTTTGTATTTTTTTTACTGTGTTGTTGTTTGTATTTTTTTTACTATGTTGTTGTTTTGTATTTTTTTGTTGTTGTTAATTTCTCTGAAAAGTAGTTTTTAAGCCGCTGAACCACGGTTAGGTTGGATACATCATGCAAGGTCAAGTCAGAGGTTACCTCATTCGGATAAACAAACATGGGGTTTTGTTTGTTAATGATGCTAGATTTTGGTAGCCGTACTCTATCCACGTGGGCCTACTCCTCTTGTAGAATATATGACAACCCTCAACTCATTTGCTAAAGTGTGTCCGGGTTGTGGTACACAATGGCCATACGTGGTTGCAAAAGCAGAAGCCGTTGAAGAAGGGTCAGAAAGATTGAAGATGAAGAACATGTTGGATGGAATACAAACTAGCTGTGTTATCAATGTTCATTTAAAAGCATATGTATGTGTGTATATATAATATGAATATATATATCATTTACAAACTAGCTGTGTTATCAATGTTCATTTAGAAGCATATGTATGTGTGTGTGTATATAATATGAATATATATATCATTTACAAACTAGCTGTGTTATCAATGTTCATTTAAAAGCATATGTATGTGTGTATATATAATATGAATATATATATCATTTACAAACTAGCTGTGTTATCAATGTTCATTTAGAAGCATATGTATGTGTGTGTATATATATAATATGAATATATATATATATATATATATATATATATATATATATATATATATATAGGGTCCCCTTCTTTTGTTAACCATCTAATTAGTGTTAACCATGTTAACTTTTTGGACCAATAGGAATCAAGATAGGTTACTGGTTTTAGCGATTTTGGTAGGGGTATTGTAGGAATTCCGGAATATTAAATATTTAATGTTTATTTACTTTCCTAATTTCATGCACCAAATAATTATGGTAGTTATTAATGGTAATCTTCATCTTCTAAAAATCACTATTATTCGTATGATACCTTCTTTTCACGAATTTATCTTCTAAAACCCAGCAAACATTAGTATTGCATATATGCACATCTTAGTACTGCATATATTGAAATTTTATATATGCACATCTTAGTACTGCATATATGCATATATCAGAACTGCATATATGCACATATCAGAACTGCATATATGCACATCTTAGTACTGCATATATTGAAATTTTATATATGCACATCTTAGTACTGCATATATGCACATATCAGAACTGCATATATGCACATCTTAGTACTGCATATATTGAAATTTTATATATGCACATATCAGAACTGCATATATGCACATATCAGAACTGCATATATGCACATCTAAAAACATTGCTAGTTCTTGATCATCACCCCAGTGTTCGAATCAAGCAAGAAAACCAAGAAAAAAGGAGACGATCGTAGAGAGAGAAAGACAGAGAGACGAAGATTAAGAAAACAAACAACAAACCCAAAACCCCAAACTGGTCACCTTCTCCATCTCCAGCGAACCAACACAGTCACCTCCTCCGGTGAACCAAAATCAAAATTAAACCCAAATCTACATTAAAACACACACCCTAAAAACTAAATCAGACTAAATCAGACCCTAAAAATTGAATCAAGGGGAGGGGACGTTTCCATTTACAAAGAGAAATTGAGGAGGGGAGGACGAGCTGCTGGAAAGAACGCCCACGAGGAGGAGGATGATTGAGATGGTGGCATAGTGATATCTGGTTCTCTTTGGTCGTCGATTTGCGATTTGGGGTTCTCTTTGGCCGACGAGGAGGAAGACGATTGTTCTGATTCACATTGGTTGTTTCTAAATCAATTAGATATGAGTTATCAGGTCCTTAAATGTAGGGATTGGGTCAATAGTTTCCTTATCTAATTGTTACCTAGATTTGTTAAATGACAATAATAACCCTATGCATATATGCTGCAAATGAAATCAGGTGTGTGTTTATTTTAATTATGAATTAAAAAATGCTTTTAATCTTAGCCATTGATTTTGATAATTAATGGCCCAGATTAGTTAACAAGGTTAACACTAATTGAGTGGTTAACAAAAGAAGGGCCCTCTATATATATATATATATATTTTACAAATCAGCGTTCAGATCAACAATATCATATGTGTTTGTTCCATATGGTTCAAGCTGTGACGGGCCCGGGTGTGACTGACTGAATGTCTCCTTGGCACGGTTGAAGGGGCGGGATTTGGACACTCTCCACGAGTGTGTCCTACGCATTGGCACCGAGTACATCTTCGTTATATCGAACTTTCACCACGTGATGGACATCGGTCGTTCTTTCTCGGTCTCCCGGCTCTGTTCTTATCCATTAAAGGTGGATAGAATGGCGGAAGCGGGTCGGGTGGATACACCCATGCTGCAGGGGGTCCAGCTGGGTTTATTACCTCCACGTATGTTTTCCGGTAATATTCGGACGTGAAGAAAGGTACATCCAAGTCGCTGCAATTTGTACGACCCATATATCTTGCTGCAGCGATGGCATGGCCGCACGGTAACCCAGATTTATCCCATTCGCGACACGAATAAAAGTGGTCTTCCATATTCACAATCGCGTGAATATAGTCATCATGCACCTCGTACTTCCCATACCCGATTGCTCTTACCGGCCATGTCGCTGCACGACGCGCCCTGTACTGAACGATATTCTCCGCCGTTGGTGTGAGTGCATTTTGTATCTCAGCTCCTTTTAGGCGTCGAATTTGGTACCACTCTTGTTGAAAGGCCCGAAAGTAGTCCATAAGATTAACAATCGGACATCTACGAGCAAAACAGGAGAGTGCATTCACAGACTCTGCACTATTCGAGGTCAGAATGTCATACCGTTGTCCAGGAAAATGGGCCTCGGACCACCTCTCTGGTCCAGCTTCGTCAAAGACTTTGGCTGCTTCCTTGGCACTATATCGTAGCATATTCATGTACTTGTTAAACTCCCGATCCGTATATGCTCTGCATGCCGCCCAATAGACATCCTTGTAGGTGGTAATACGTTTGTCCTTGGATTTGGCGTTCATCTCCAAATGTCGACAGCATATGGCGTGAGGGGCGTTTGGGTACATGGTAGAGATTGCGGCGCTTATGGAAGGAGCCCTGTCAGACATAAACACCAACCATTGCGGGTCTCCGATAGCTTGTCTCAACATGGACATAAACCAAGTCCACTCGTCCCCGGTTTCAGACTTGCCTACGCCGAAAGCTACTGGAACGATGGAGTTATCCCCGTCCATGGCAACCGCCAGGAACATCATACCCAAGTAACGGCCCTTTAAATGGGCTGCGTCTATTATCAGGACACGACGTAGATTTGCCACAAATGTGCGGATCTGCAAAAACATAGGTGGTTTTCATTTGTAAATGTTATAGTTTATAATGTGTAAACATATGACATGTTAAAATACGTACCGCGGGTCCAAGGGCCACGAAGCACATCTCAAACCGTCGACGTGAATCGGTCCGTAGCTGCGTGACAGTACCAGGGTTCTGCAGCTGCAAATTATATAAATATGTCGGGAGTCGTTCATACGACTCCTCGAACGTGCCTCTCACCATAAACAGTGCATGGCATCGCGCACACCAAGCTTGGTGGTAATCAATCGTGACGCCGAACTGCCGGTGAACATCGTGGACGATGTCCTTTGGACGCAATGACCTGCTAACATAAAGAAATTTGTTTTTCAACATCGCACCCAAAGTCTTTTTGCCGGCTTGTTTGTGGTGGGGGTTAAGTTGCGTCCTCGTACAAATGTGTACGTCGTGCAACTTTTTAATCATTATCGCCCCTCCTTTGGGACCCGTGTGAATCGCGTACAACCTCCACTCACACTTTTCTCTGGCACATTCAACTACGTATCTGCTTTTGTCAGATTTCCACGCGTGACTTTGGAAACCCTCTTCCAAGAACTTGAGTCCGATCTGACTTGCCAAGAGATCATTCGAATCGAATATGTGACCTGCTTTTAACCTTTCACTGCGAATATAAGGTGTAGGTTCGTAGGTTTGTGTCTGGGTATGGGAGTCTGGAAGAATAGGGGGCATATCAAAAAAGTCATTTAACTGACTACATGATTTTCTACTAGGGGTATATTCTTCGTGATCATCATTATCGGTGTCTGATCTGTCTATTGCAGAATTACCCGTTCTGAAAATGTGGGTTTCGTCATCAGCAACTCCAGCAGTACGCCCTTCGTGTGGTTGTGGTGGTTGTTGTTGTTGAGAATCAGGCTGCTCTATTTGGAGGTCTTCGTCGTCGTCACCGTCGTTGTCACCGTCGGATACGCCGGGATACACAAAAAGTAATGGGGCCCTTTCTGAATCGACTGCAAAGTGCAGAAAAGTAGAGATATCCCCATCGTTGGATAAATCCACAAATGACCCATCGCCATTTTTAAACACTAACTTGCAAACAACAGAAGAGTTGATTCCACATTTTTGCATGGCGTATGCAAGAAATTTCTGATAAGTATAGTTTACTGGCAATTTTACACCATGCTTAGATTTATAAGCAAAATTCCACTCATTGTTATCTTGCTCCCATTCACCATCAAAACAGAAATATAGCTTAGCTTTTGCAACAGATGAACTCATTTTTTCAGTAGTATCTCAAACACAAAATATTGCAGAAAGAAATCAAGAAAGAAGTATGAAATCGGTGTGTGGATTATGGCTTGCATTTTACATCTATTTATCAATGAAACAATCAACATTGATGACAACCAATCTCTCATTTCATCCACAAACTGGTATTCCAAAAACACTGATTTAACATTGATTCAAACATGCAAATGAATTTCAACCACAAATCGGTCTTCAAAGTACAATAATTGTGGAAAAAAACAGTAAAAGCATGCAAAATTCGTTTAAGTACAGGGGCTGAAAGTGTAAATTTTCAGGGACCAAAACTGTAAAATTTGGTCCATCGCGGGCAGCGATCGCGGGCAGGGGCCAAATGTGCACCGCGGCCAAAGTTGAGGGGCTCCGCGGGGCACTTTCGGCCAAAGTTCGTGCCACGTCATCCCGCGATCGCGGGGGTCAAAGGAAGTCAAACGCTGGCAGGGACCAAAACTGCCAACACGGGCATTCTTGAGGGGGAAATCTGGACCGCGGGCATTCTTGAGGGACCAACGCGGACAAAGTGGGCAAAGTTTGGTGACACGTGGCCTGGGGCCCGCGATCGCGGGCTCCATCGCGGATTTTTGGGGCATTTTTGTAAGATGGGAGAGATTTATGGCATTTTGATAAGTGATGGTAAAATTTAGAGTATTTTAATTAATTTCCCTTTTTTTTAATAAGCATATGTTGTTTTAAATAAGCAATCCCAAATACCCAACTGACCCAAGTAACCACCCCTAAATAAACAATCCCAAGACACCCCATTAATCAAGTCAAGTAAACGGGTACCCTAAACAAGATTATTGACGGATGGCGACTCCTCCATTCTACCGACGGAAGAAACATCCAAATCCCACATCCTGCAAATCACGAACGACTTTTCCACAATCGTCGTATTCTTGGAATGGAATCGAAGAAGATTTTGATTCGCAGACGCGTTTTCTCTATGACTCCGTCGACTTCGTTTTTAATACATTCCCATACCCCTTTTTCATTGGGATCGTCAATCGTTCACTAGTCACAAAGAATTCAATGGTCTCAGTGATTCGAATCTAACCTTCATTACTAAAGAAGGAAGTGGAGATATAATCTAATTAGTTGACGCGAAATGATTCTTAGGGGTCTGCTCATCTTCTCAATTTTGACCGTTTTGCCCCTAGAATCATATGCGTTACCCCCCTTCTATTCTTTCAGACGCCTCTATGAACAGAGCAACGTACGTTCTCCGTAGTTCTTATTATGGATCTTGGTTTTAATCCAATTTGTGTGTCTTATGAGTATCTGTGTCAGACAGGGTTAATTCGTTTGAAGTTGAATTATGATGTAATTTCTTTGATTGGTGCATAATATGGTGCTTAAGTTGAATTGATTGATTATTTCCAGGTTTCTCCTTCGCCTAGCCCTTATAATGGGGTTGATTTATCTTCCAGTGGAACAGATTTTCAGCATTCTTGTAATAGGGCATCTAGAAGTTGCCAGCTGAAGAATATAGCTGCCTGCTTGATTTATTCTCAAAATGGTAAATTTCTTATACTCTTTTGAATCTTACTTCTTGTTGGATTTTCATAGGAGGCATGATGTTTGAAAGGGGTAAAGTTCTAATGAGAACCATAACCAATTATTTCATGTATTATTGATGATGAATAATCATGAATATCTGTCATGAGTCACGACATTCATTATGAATAAAGTTTTGGTTTTGAGGTTCTCAAAATAATTACGGCTCTCATTTGAACATGCCCTTGTTTGATCAAGGTGTACAATAGAATAAGGGGGCGTTTGGTTTGATGTGGTTCTTGATTCTTATCAAAATTCAGGTCTTAAGAAATGATAAAATGTATATGGTTAGCATTCATAGCGAAGTTGATATACAAACATTTGCTATCACTTAACAAACAATCTTCCTTACCATTGTTTGTTCACTTGTTGGCAAGATTTTTTACATGTTCATTCCATCTATGAAAAAACCTTCCCAAACAAAAACCTTTCCAATCTACACAGAAAGTTTAATCCACACAGACAGTTTCATCAATACAGGACTTAATGGAAAACCAACCAACCAAACATCCCTTAATGGTACAATCGCAGACCGACAAGGTGACAGATTCGAGCATGAAAACAACATTTTTGCAAAAATGTAAAGAAAACTGGAAAATTAATTCGGAAAATAAGGGTATAATTGGAAGAAAAAAAGTGGAAAAAACCCCAGGAGCTTATAGAAACGCCACTTCAAGTAAGGTAGCGTTTTAAAAAGCTAGTTTATGACTAACCAAACAGGGCTTTCAATAACGTCAAAAAATAAGCTAGCTAAAACATGGACTAAATAGGTAAAGTTACTCTTTTAATGTAGGCCCTCATGACGAAGGATTCCTCCTTGTCCAGAACAACCGCAAAGCCCTGCTGCACGTGAAAATTATGATTCTTCCCGCTAACAACACTATCAAGGAGATAGATTTATCAAGCCACGAAATGGAAAAGGTTTGTTTCTTTTCATTGACATGCTGCCAATTTTCATGATTTTGGGGATTTTTCTTTACCTCTTAATACTTCCATTAAGAGGCAACCTCTAAATTGTTAAGAGGTAAAAGTCTACCTTTTTGATGGTTATAAAACCCTCTAAATGATTTTGTATCTTGGGTCTCCCTCAGCGCTCCGATTTCACTCTGAACAATTACCAAACAACCTTATTTCATTTTTCACTATATCATAAGAGCCTCTTAATCATTCTGACCACTTAATCATTCTGCACCAAACCATTCAGCAACTGCCAAACAACCCCTTAGGATATTAAATAGCCCTTTTTGATTCAATACAAAGTACTGAGGCTATGTTTGGCAACTAGAAGATAAGCTAGTTGTAGGTTCGACTGACAAAAAGGGTTGCGCTTTTCGAGATTCTGCTAAGAGGTCGCTGGTTTGAGTTCTGCAAGGCCACTGGGATTTTTCTGTCTGTTCTCCAAGCCCCCTGGGATTAGTCGAGGTGCGTGCAAATTGGCTCGGACACCCGTAGTTGGCAAAACAAAAACAAAAACTAGTTGTGGGCTGAAAAACTAATTGATAAACTCATGTTTGGTAAAATTAGGTAATAAGCTAGCCTACAGTGTAAAATTACTTAAAATGATAAACTTTTTGGTTATTTATGTAAAATATAAGGGGCATAAGTGGAAAAGAAGTGAAAAGAAAACACTAGAGCTTATTGAAACGTTACTTGAAGTACATTTGCAAAATGCTAGGTTATAAGCTAGTTAAGACTTACCAAACTAGGTTTTTTAGTAAGTTTAAAAAATAAGCTAGCTTATGGTTGCCAAAGAGGACCTAAATAGAGACTAAAGCTCTTATTAGCCTCTTATGTCTGATTCATTAAGAGGTAGGGCCATTTTAGAGTGTTTTTTTTCTCAAATTTTCAGAGCCACTTAAGTCTTATCGTCCTCTTATCTGATAAGAGGTAAACAAACCCTCTAATTTGCCTCTTATTGTTCTCAATGAATTAACCTTAATAGATTCTTTCTCTCAATCGGTTCACTTGGATTTGGATTATAATAAAACTCAAATTACTATAATTAGGTGACTTTCAAATTTAAGTTTATATAATTCAATCATATTATTATCGATTAAACGTCTTCGTTTAATGAATGCTAATTTTATAATTTAGATGTAAATTTCATAATGATGATGCATAAACATGTGAAATTATATAAATTTATATATATAAATTCAACACTATAATATTCTGATGGTTCAAATACATAATTTAAACAATTACAGGCATTTATAAATTTCAGACGTCAGCACCACCTCTTATCAATCAGAAGTAAAATAAGACTTCAGCACTTCTTAAAAAACAAATGCCACCTAAAACTTAATCTTTGAACCACATATAAGCTCTTCAAGTTTTATCAACTGTTTTACCTTATCCTTGTCTCAGATCAAGATTTCTTTAGATGTTGAATTAAGTTCTGCAATAGCATTGAATACTAGAGATGGGGATTGTGTAATTCATGCTGCAGCTCGAGCTCCAGCACCGGAAACCAAATTCCAGAAATACCCTTCATATAGCACCTATATAACCCCACAAAATGGTGCATACTTAGTAATCCTACTAGTTATTGTTGGAGGAACTTTGACTTGTTTCAAATCGAGGATACGGGCCAGGCACCTTGATGGAGCCCCGTACCATGAACTTGAAATGGGAAATTCAGCAGCTCTTTCATCGCTGGATTTGGAAGAAAGTGAAGTCGAGAACTGGGATCAAGATTGGGACGATGAATGGGGTGACGAAAAACCTGTTAAATCGGGTGGTGAGAATCCTGTAATGGTCAAACTAGCAAATGGTTTGACTACAAAATTGCCTAATTCTGATGGAAGGAGAAAGGAATGGGATGATTAGTAATGGGTAAACATGTTTATGTGTTTACTGAAACTGCCGTTCTACTCTTTTGAGAAGAGGACAAATCTGTACATCTCGCTTACTCAAGTTTCACCTTCAGATGGAATATACTGTACTCGTTTGGTTTAGGAATATTCAAAGCATTTTTCATATGTTTAGAAAGATTAATTAGTTTTTTTTTTTCTTTCTATATACTAGATGCTAAAGGATTTGGTCACTCAATTTTGATACATGCAAGAGGATGTTATTTCTTGTCCTAGTGTTGGTGTTCAGTGTTCTTTTCTTGGATTATAAATGGATGAGACAAGAACTATTTGAGACCACTTTTCTATATATATTTAGAAAATTATACAGAATGATGTGGTGTGGTTTGAACCACGATCTCATTATTTAAAATCCTAAACCGCACCACGGGGTATCATTTGATAAAAATGAAAGCTGTAAACCTCACTCTGGGTTTGTATACAAGTGAAGTGAAGTGAAATTGAGTTGGAGACAAAGGCTATCATATGTTTCACAGTTTCACTTGACCCCCTTCAACTATTAGGCAATACCAATTATGGCATGTAATTCTAAAGTTGATGCACTGGCATGGGATCACTGACAGAAAGCGTGGTTTCTGTTAGTTGGTGGAAGGAAGGAAGGACATGTAGAATACCATATCTACCCTTGGAATTGAGGCTTGTATGTATGGTTGACGTGCATGAGCTATGATGATGAAGTGGGTAATTAAATAAAAAAAATGTCCTTCAAATTCCGATTCCAAGAAGGAATTAAAGCAATCCCAGATTCCACTAGAAAAAGTGATGAGAAAAGAAGATGGTGTTGATAATTGTCTTGAAGAAGAAGAAAAGTAAAAGTATGGGGTGGGGGATCATGTTTCTTGCACACTTTATCTTCATTACACATTGCATATATTGCTTTTTCTATTCTTTCCATTTTCACTTTCACTTTTATATATATATATATATATATATATATATATATATATATATATATATATATATATTCTAACCGATCCTTTTGCTTTTCCTTCTTTTCGCAATTGGATTTCGTTTTATTTTTATACCGCAAGTAAAACATTCTTACCCAATTTATACCCTCCCTTTCCCTCTCCTTTGAGGCCATGAATCATGCTTGATACATGAATTGATCTGGTGTATCTTAATGCATCTCATCTTGATCTTTTCTTAACCTTATCACCATAATTTTCATCTTTCACTTAAACCCACTTTGAATTAAATAATGTGTAGCCATAAGCCATTAGCCATTAAGCCGAGTGAGACATATTTGCATGGGTGAAAAATAAAATACCACCAACTCACCAAGTTCAAAAAGGCTGGCTTAAGCCATCCATTGGCAGTCGTGACTGGTAGAGTGTTGACTCCATGCTCAAGGGCATTAATGGTGCATTTATGTACTTTAGGCCTTCCCTAGCGGGGCTCGGGATGGGTGAGGTGGCAGCGGGGAAGGAGCGGGGTTGGGCTACGGCTCGGGATGGCATGCGGGGCGGGATGGTTTTCGGGGATGGGATCCCGATCCATCCCGAGGATTATTAAAAAAAAAATTTATTCAATTTTTAATAAAATAGCCGTTGAACGGCTCTATTTTTCTCACCTATATATTTAACCCTCAACCTCTTATTTCTCACACCTCTCAAATTCTCTCAACCTCTTATTTCTCACACCTCTCAAACTCTCTCAAATTCTCTCAACCTCTTATTTTTCACACCTCTCTCATCATGAATTCAAACAGAACACCTACATCCCGTCGTAACCGACCGAATACACCACAATCGCAAGAAGATCAAGAGCTTGGTTTCCAAGCGTTTACACAACAAGGTTATCATCCGCAATTTTCGCAACAAATTCCGCCACAATGGTCGCAACAAAATCCGCCACAATATCCGCAACAATTTCCCCAACAATTTCACCAACAAATTCCTTACCAATTTACACGTCCCGGGTTGATTGAACAAGGTTTTACTCCGGCCAACTTCAATCTCGACGACGACATTGTTCCGGAAACCCAACCTTCTACCCCGAACACACCACAATCTATCCCGACACAACAATCTAACCAGGAACCATCAAATCCGAGACCAAAGAAAGCCGCCAAACAAACGTGGACAAGAGACGAGGAACTCGCGTTAGTGTCAGCGTGGGTTGACGTTTCAGAGGACCCCGTGGTCGGTAACGCACAAAGCGGTGGTAATTATTTTTATTGTTATTATTATTATTATTATTATTATCATTATTATTCTTATACTTAATTTTACATAAATGTAGGAAATTTTTGGGGCCGAATCGGGCATGTGTTCTTTACTCGCATGGGTCGTGAACCAGGTTATAGATCAACCCATCAACTCAATAGCAAGTTCAACGACCTCAATAAAAGAGTTAATTCGTTTGGCGGCATCTACAACAACTTGCTCAATAATAGATCAAGCGGGATGAGTGAGGCCGATATATCCCGAACGGCACACGAACGGTATGTAGCACGCCATAAAGTTGCTTTCACTCACGAACAAGCTTGGGACGTCCTAAAAAAATGTCCAAAATGGGGAGCCGTTCCAACGATGACGACAACTTCATCGCGGGGTTCAAAACGTACCCAACCTTCCGATGATGACGATGACGAGCAAATTCAACGACCCATCGGGAGAAACAAGGCAAAAAAATCATCAACGAGTAATACGTCCGGGGCGAATACGGACGAAAGTGTTACTCAGTTGTTGACGACGTTCAACAACAAGATTGATGATACAATGGAATACAAAATGAAAAAACTCGATCTCGAAATCGAAATCGAACGCTCAAACCGATTTGAGAAAGACTTCGAGTTTTTCATAACCCCGCATGATCACCTTACGGGAAACGCTTTAAGGGCTACTTTAGCGAGAAAAGAGCAACTCCAAAAATTTCATAATTGGTAGTGTTTTGTATTTTGTAATTTTTATTTTTAATGAATGATATGAATTTTAATTTTTATTATTTATCTTATTTTTATTTATTAAAAAATATATAAATATTTTTATTTTGTTAAATAATTAAATGTATAAATAAAAGAATTAAAATAAATGAGGTGGCAAAAGGGTTTGAGGGAATGGGGTACGAGTGTTTAGGGATCGTGAGGGATGGAGTGAGGGATGGAAGAAAAGCTGATGTGGCGTTGATGTGGAGTGGAATCTTTGAAAGATAGAAGGGATGGGGTACTGATGGCCTTACTCGATTATCCAAAGATCCTCTTTTGGTCAGAAATTTTGCTAAGATCCCCAACATTATTAATTACATTAAATCATATTAATTTACATGTTAATTCAAGTAATTGAAAGAACGTCTTAGTGGTTGTTTGTTTACCTCTTAATAGTTCCATTAAAAGACAACATCTGAATCATTCAAAGATGAAACTTGTTTGGCAAAAAAAAGTCTGCCTCTTAATGGTTCCAAATCCCTCTTAATGATTTAGCATCTTGGGTCACCCTTAACCATTCAGCACCATGATTTCATTCTAAACCAATACCAAATAACCATATTTCATTTTAGCACCATATTATAAAAATCTTTTAACCGTTTTGATCTCTTAATCATCCTGCACCAAACCTTTCAAACCTTTCAAGAACTTTCAAACAGCCCCTTAGAATTAGAAACATGCACACATTTTAAGGAATACATTATACAAAAAACGTTAAAAAGAGTATAATATTTTCCTTTGCAACAAGTTTTTAATTACATATTTTAACTACAGTGCTTTTCTTTGCTATAGGTTTTTGATTTATATACTTAATTTTTTACTTGAATTTATTTCTTCAACTATATTGTACAATCAATTATTGAACTTGATTATATCTCAGAAAACAAGTTAGGAGTTAGGGGGAGTTTGGCTAAAGATGTTAATTAAGCAATAATTAATTAGAACAAAAATAAGGAAAATTCTAAAAAAACCAATAAATTGTTTCATTTTAAGTGATTAAGTCTTAAAATTATATTTTTTAAACAAATAATTCTTATGTAATAACCCGGGTAAGTTCGTTAGTTAAATCATCTTTCCGTTAAATTTAGTTAACTTTAAATTTGGATGTTTAGGGTAAGTTTGGGTTAGTTTATAAGTAAAGGGTGTTTGGTCATTTTCGAATAGTTCAAGCCAAAAATGTAAATTTGGGTTTGATACAAATATCTTTTAGTTCCAGATATTTTCATAAAGCAGAAAATTCAGATAGTGTGTGTGTGTGTGTTTTTGAGACAAGAAGAAGAAGAAGAAAGGGTTATTTGGCTAGGACTTCAAATTGGATTCATTGGAAGTGATTTGAGGTATGTTTCCTTTATGTTTTATGTTTGTAATTGTTAGTAGAAGGTTTCTATCGGATTAGAATTATCAATTTCATGTCTGGTATTAATTTCTGTCGATTCTGGGTAGAATTTTGGTAAACAGACAGAGGTTTCCGGACGTTTTGATAGTGTCCGGTAGTTTTTGGTTAATGGTATCCGGACGAGTCAATTATCCGGTAAGTTCTCTTTTCTATGGTTTCCGAATGAAATTAGATACCGGATGGTGTCCGGATTGCTTTGGTTTCCGGATGTCGTCCGGATTGTTTATGTTATCCGGAAAGTTGTGTTGTCCGGATTGTATAGGTTGTCCGAAAAGTTGTGTTGTCCGGATTGGTCATGTTGTCCGGATAGTTTTGTAGTATCCGGAAACTCTAGCTGTTTGGTCACTTTTGAGATTCCAGATACTTTTGAGTATCCGGTGGCTTTGTGATTTGTCGACTCTTAGAGAGGGTATGAGTGAGGGCTGGAAATATTGTGGACTCGACTTAAGTTCGGGTTAGGGGGAAACATTTGAGGATAAGAGTTAGATAGAGTTATCTAGAGTTCTTAGTCTTCTAGTAAGTCTTATATGTTTAGTTGGTAAGGAGATAATTGTATGTAAATTATTTCAGATTTTGTGAATTCTGGGTGAAAGACTGAATCTTTTGGAAAAGGCTTGGAAGTGTTTTGATAAGCAATCAGGTGAGTTTTACTTTAAAATGTTTTCAAACTGGAATACATATATGTGGATTGAGAATGTGATAAGTAGTGTAATTATGTGCATATGTATGAAGTATGATATATTGAGATGTATATTATATTTATACGAGTATTACACTACACGAGTACACGTTGGCCGGGCTTAGGACCGGTGGAGTTTGGCTGTACGGAGGGACAGCGGAGTTGGCTGTATGTTAGTGCAGCGGAGTAAAATGATTAGTTGGCTCGCAACCAACTAATATGGCCATGGGAATGAGACAGGAAAGTACACAATGCATGAGTCATAATTGGTATTCATATTTGTATCATGTATATGGTGTTTGTGTAAATGATTTTAAACTGACAAGGATTTTCTCACTTAGACCACTAGGTCTAACCCTCATTTTGTTTTAAAAATATGTATTCCAGGTCGTGGATCAAGTAAGAGCAAGTGAAAGGGGTAATCTACGACTAGCTTTTGGAAGACTTATGTTTCTGAAGATCATGATGTGTTTTGCAGTTATAACTTGGTTATTAGTTATAATGAAAATTAATTAGAAAAAGTTTGTAATGAAGTACTTATTATGATTGTAAAGACTAAGGGAACATACATGTTATATGATGTATCTTTTGTTATGAAAGAATATTATGCAATATATGTTATTTGATGTATGTTTGAGAATCGGGTCGTTACAGATGGTATCAGAGCCCTAGTTTAAGGGATTTAGGTATTCGGATCTATACCTAGACTTAAACTGCATGTGAAGTAAGATGTCCCTATTATTTTAGAACCTTGGGATGCTAAATATAAAAGGTAGAAGGAACATCATGTAAGGTAATTTCAAATTACATTTGGCCAGTGTAATCATGAACTTACAGGTACATGTGTGAACTGGAAAACCTTATTATATGGGGTATGTGCTTACGTGTATATTAACCTTGTTGAAACCTACAGAATGGCAAGTGGTACTCGACGTACGAATAGAGAGGGAGAAGGAAATCCTAATAGAACGAATCCAACAATCGAAACAAGGGGAAGAGGTGAAGATCGAGGTAGGGCAGAACTGGAGGTAGAGTTCAGTCGCAAGGCACCGAATTTGTTACAAGAGACGATTTGGCGGCTGAAATGGGAAGATTACAAGCAAATATACAAGCTATGTTCGACCGAACTCGTCATATGGAGACTGAAATACCAGATCCTAGCCTGGAAGACGAGATGCCCATTACACCTACTGTCATACTGGTGCCAAAGAAGTGTGATTATAAGATGTTCCTGAGCTGCAAACCTCCGACTTACTCAGGGGAAAGAGACCCAGTAAAGGCTATGAGGTGGCTAAAAGAGATAGAAGTCATCTTCAAAACCAGCAAATGTGCCGAGGAAGATAGAGTGCTATATGGAACCGCGATGCTGAAAGCCGACGCTCTATATCGGTGGGAAGCTCTTATTACCTCTAGAGGATCTGATGTGTATTCTACTTTTTCTTGGGAAGAATTCACTATAGCTTTCAAGAGACAATTTTGTCCTCAAGCAGCAGTTAGACAACTGGAAGAAGAGTTCATGAACCTGCAACAGGGAAGTTTATCAGTTCGGGATTATACTGCACGTTTTCTGGAGAAGTCTAGTTTCGCTGAGTATTACGTTGCCACGGAGGCACTTAAGATGGAAAGGTTTATCTTTGGGTTAAATTCAGAAATCAGAAGTCTAGTGATTGCAAAGGGACCAGATACCTTCTCAGCCACAGTGGATGCCGCGGAAAATGTAGAACGGGATAAAGGAAGAGATGCTAGTGATAAAAGTACTGGGAAAAGAAAATGGGAAGGACCACATTATGATCCAAAGAAGTCCAGATTCCAGAGATTTGATAGCCGTCCACCTTTCAGACCAGCTGAAAGACCTTGTCCAAAATGCAACCGTATTCATCAAGGAAATTGTCAAGTTGATCCTCGAGTTTGTTACAAGTGTGGAAAGACCGGTCATATTGCTAAAGACTGTCAGGTAACTCGATTTTGTTTCTCATGCAATTCTCCTGATCACATTCAGTCTGATTGTCTACGGGGGAGAGTACAGCATAGTGGTACGTCAGTGAGACCAACGGGTGTTAGGCCAGTAGTACAAAAGCCAGAGCTACCAAGAGCAAGGGGTCGATCCTTCCAAATGACAACACAAGAAGCAGAAGAAACTCCTGATGTGGTTACAGGTACTAGGGGTGTTCGCGGTCCGGTTTAGGCGGTTTAACCCCTCAAACCACAAACCAAACCACTAGTGGCGGTTTGGTAAATTTTCAAACCGAGCGGTTTGACATCAAGTGCCCAAACCGATCAAACCGGACCGCGGTTTAGGCGGTTTGGTCCGACCGGTTTAGGCGGTTTGGGCCTTTTATGGGCTTTAATACTTAAACTTAAAAAACATATACAATTTAATCACAATTCCTTAAAAAACCAGTCCACAATTCCTTTAAAACCAAAACATAGTCCACACTCCACAATTCCTTAAACCGATTGAGGTTGAGTCGATACTTTGAGAGGGTATTTCCATCTAGTTAAATTAAACACATTGAATCATTGATAAACAAACTTAGAAATAAACTAACTAAACAAAACAAATTCTAATAAACTTTAACAAAAAAGATTTTAATAAATCCACAGATTAAACAAAACAGATTTTTTAAACAAACTTAGAAATAAACCAACTTAGAAAACAGATTAAACACACTTAGAAATAAACTAAGTTAACTAACTAGTAAGTAGTAACTACTAACTACAGATTAAACAAAAGTTACAAAACAGATTTAAACTAACTTAGAAACAAACTTAGAATCAAATCCACTTCAATTCTAATAAACTTAAACTAAATAGATTATAATTTCTAATAAATCGACATCAATTAATTTGAACAATATAGAAATAAATCAATATCAGTTAAAGTTAAACAATCTTCATAAGATTTAAGAAAGTAGCAAAAAATTACCTGAAAGATAAAACGAAGTCACGAACTTGATGTGTGCGTGCGTGAGGCCTGCTGCCTTGCTGTGTGCGTGCGTGAAGTCGTGACCCACGTGTGTGTGTTGTCTGCTGCGTGCGTGCGTGAACAAGGAATCGGTGGACAGTGGTGGCTAGGGGTGGACGACTGGACAGTGGTGGCTAGAGGTGGACGATGGTGGCTAGGGTTGTGAAGTGAAGTCGTGAAATTGAAAGAAGCGTGAAATTGAAAGAGCCAAAGAGGCGTGAAATTTGAATCTGATGAGTGAAAGTGAAATTGAAATGGGCTATTAGCCTATTACAATTTGGATTGGGCTTACAAATACTTAATCTTAATATATAAAAAATATATATATATATATATATGTATATGTGGCGGTCGGTTCGGTCCAAACCGCCCAATAAAATCTTCAAACCGCAGACCGGACCGGACCGCCCGGTTTGGCAAATTTTCAAACCAAACCGGACCGCCAAACCGCCAAAACCGGTCCGATTTGACTTGGTTTGACCGGTTTGAGCGGTCCAACGGTTTTTTTGAACACCCCTAACAGGTACATTCCTAATAAACTCTACACGTGCTAAAGTGTTATTTGACTTCGGTGCAAACCGATCGTTTGTGTCTCCTTCTTTTGCTGCTTATATGCATTTAAAGCTTAAAGTGTTAGATCATGCTTTAATGGTAGATACTTCAAATGATAATCAAGTACCGGTTAAAGAAGTATTTGATAGTTGTGTTATAAATATAGATGGGTGTGAAGTACCTATTCAGTTATTTCCTATAGCTTTGATCGAGTTTGATGTGGTAGTGGGAATGGATTGGTTAGCCGAGAATCAGGCTAACATAGTTTGTGATAAGAAGTTGATTAATGTTGTCTTACCTGAGAAGGGACCAGTAGTGATTTATGGTGACCGTAGAAATCATCAGTCTTGCCTTATCTCTGTGATGAAAGCTCGTAAGTGTGTTAGTAAAGGCTGCTCGAGTTATTTAGCTTATGTGATAGATACTAAACTAGAAAAGAATAAGCTGGAAGATATTCCTGTTGTTGGTGAATTTCCTGAAGTTTTCCCAGAAGACTTGAATAGTCTTCCGCCCGTTAGACAAGTAGAATTTGGTATAGATCTGATTCTTGGAGCCGCTCCTGTTGCCCATGCACCGTATCGTTTGGCACCTCCAGAGATGAAAGAAATGATGACGCAACTGCAAGATCTATCCGATAAGGGCTTCATCAGACCCAGTACTTTGCCGTGGGGAGCACCAGTTTTGTTTGTGTAAAAGAAAAACGGATCGATGAGAATGTGTATTGATTATCGAGAACTGAATAAGCGTACGATCAAGAATAAGTATTCGCTTCCCAGAATTGATGACCTCTTTGATCAATTAGTTGAATCTTGTTATTTTTCCAAGATTGATCTAAGATCCGGTTATCATCAGTTAAAGGTTAAAGAAGAGGATGTTCTGAAAACTGCTTTTCGCACGAGGTATGGTCACTACGAATTCCTAGTGATGCCTTTCGGACTGACGAACGCCCCAGCTGCTTTTATGGATTTAATGAATCGGGTATGTAAGCCATATATCGATAAATTTGTTATTGTGTTTATCGACGATATCCTTATTTATTCCCGATCCAAAGAAGAGCACGCCCAACATCTTCGTTTGATTCTTGAATTATTAAAGAAGGAACAGTTGTACGCCAAATTTTCTAAATGTGAATTCTGGCTACAGGAAGTCCAATTTCTCGGACATGTAGTTTCAGAAAAAGGCATTCAAGTTGATCCGATGAAAGTAGAGGCAATTGAAAAGTGGGAACAGCCGAGAACACCAACCGAAGTACGAAGTTTTCTGGGTTTAGCCGGCTACTATCGAAAGTTTATACAAGATTTTTCTCGTATCGCTACGCCTTTAACCAAGCTGACCCGAAAGAATATAAAGTTCGACTGGAAAGCAGAACAGGATGAAGCATTCCGAATATTGAAAGAGAAACTTTGTAGCGCGCCGATACTATCAGTACCTGAAGGTTCAAATGACTTTGTTGTTTACAGTGATGCCTCCAAACTAGGATTGATATGTGTATTAATGCAGCGTGGGAAAGTTATTGCTTATGCTTCTTGACAACTGAAGGATCATGAACGACAGTATCCTACACACGACATGGAACTTGCCGCAGTTGTTTTTGCTCTAAAGATCTAGAGACATTATCTATACGGCTCTAAATGTAAAATTTACTCCGATCATAAGAGTCTCCAACATCTCTTCGATCAACGAGAATTGAATATGAGGCAAAGAAGATGGTTAGAATTGGTGAATGATTACGACTGCGAAATTCTCTATCAACCGGGGGAGGCAAATGTGGTAGTTGAAGCACCGAGTCGCCAAGAAAGAAGCGGAACAATAAAGGCAATTGCACTACGAGCTGAAATTCTACCTAACATCTTTGACGAATTGAAGAAGTGTCAAATAGAAGCTTTTCAAGAAGAACATTTGAAACCAGAACGGTTAGTGGGGATATCAGCATCACTCGTAAAAGATGATCATGGGTTACTGTGTTTGGGAAACAGAATTTGGGTGCCTCGTTTGGGTGGTTTACGTGATCGGGTAATACAAGAAGCTCATCAATCTCGTTTCTCTATTCATCCAGGTACGAATAAGATGTATAAGGATCTACGGCAATTTTACTGGTGGTCGGGAATGAAAAGAAGTATTGCCCAGCATGTGGAAGGTTGTACCACTTGTAAGAAAGTAAAGATTGAACATCAAAAGCCTTTTGGTCAGTTACAACGTTTAGAAATACCTATGTGGAAATGGGATCAGATTACTACAGATTTCATCACGAAGTTACCAAGGACTCCGAAAGGGTTTGATGCCATTTGGGTGATCGTTGACAGATTGACAAAGTCTGCTCACTTCCTACCGATAAAAGAAACCTATCCATTAGATAGACTAGCCAAATTGTATATCGATGAAATAGTAACTCGACATGGAGCTCCAATCTCGATTATTTCTGATCGTGATAGTCGTTTTACTTCAAGGTTCTTGAGGAGTTTTCAAAAAGAAATGGACACAAATAAAGTTAAGTACATCGTATCATCCTCAAATTGACGGTCAGAGTGAACGAACGATTCAGACTTTGGAAGATATGCTACGGGCCTGCATTGTTGATTTTGGGGGATCATGGGATAAGCATTTGCCGTTGATTGAATTTGCCTACAATAACAGTTATCATTCCAGCATACAAGCGGCAACGTTCGAAGTTCTGTATGGTAGAAAATGTCGAACTCCTCTGTGTTGGAACGAAGTGGGAGAGAAACAATTAGCGGGGCCAGATATAGTTCAGTTGACCGCGGATAAGATTACTCAGATTCGGGAACGATTGAAAGTGGCTCAAGACAGACAGAAAAGCTACGCTGACCGACGCTGAAAACCGTTAGAATTCCAAGTTGGAGATTTTGTAATGTTAAAAGTCTCACCTTGGAAAGGAGTCATTCGATTTGGGAAACAAGGCAA
This sequence comes from Saussurea involucrata, assembly GCA_033807775.1. NCBI lineage: Eukaryota > Viridiplantae > Streptophyta > Magnoliopsida > Asterales > Asteraceae > Saussurea > Saussurea involucrata. The sequence continues at coordinate 9,446,715 of CM066322.1, read as the reverse complement.
ACTGAGCCCAAGGTACATTGGACCGTTTGCAATTACAGAAAGAATCGGTGAAGTAGCCTACAGGTTGGATCTTCCGCCAGAGTTAAGCAGTATCCACAACGCTTTTCACGTTTCAAATTTTCGAAAGTGTTTGGTTACACCAGATCAGGCAGTTTCTCTACCGGATATACAAGTTGATGAAAAGCTGAATTATGTGGAAGAACCTGAAGCCATTGTTGACCGTAAAGCCAAAGTTTTGCGGAACAAAGAGATCAGACAAGTAAAAGTACAGTGGCGACATCATAAAGGGCAGGATGCTACTTGGGAACTAGAATCAGAAATGAGAACTAAGTACCCGTACCTCTTTGCTTAACCGAATTCCGGGACGTAATTCTTCTAAGGGGAGATGATGTAATAACCCGGGTAAGTTCGTTAGTTAAATCCTCTTTCCGTTAAATTTAGTTAACTTTAAATTTGGATGTTTAGGGTAAGTTTGGGTTAGTTTATAAGTAAAGGGTGTTTGGTCATATTCGAATAGTTCAATCCAAAAATGTAAATTTGGGTTTGATACAAATATCTTTTAGTTCCAGATATTTTCATAAAGCAGAAAATTCAGATAGTGTGTGTGTGTGTGTGTGTGTGTGTGTGTGTGTGTGTGTGTGTGTGTGTGTGTGTGTGTGTGTTTGAGACAAGAAGAAGAAGAAGAAAGGGTTATTTGGCTAGGACTTCAAATTGGATTCATTGGAAGTGATTTGAGGTATGTTTCCTTAATGTTTTATGTTTGTAATTGTTAGTAGAAGGTTTCTATCGGATTAGAATTATCAATTTCATGTCTGGTATTAATTTCTGTTGATTCTGGGTAGAATTTTGGTAAACAGACAGAGGTTTCCGGACGTTTTGATAGTGTCCGGTAGTTTTTGGTTAATGGTATCCGGACGAGTCAATTATCCGGTAAGTTCTCTTTTCTATGGTTTCCGGATGAAATTAGATACCGGATGGTGTCCGGATTGCTTTGGTTTCCGGATGTCGTCCGGATTGTTTATGTTATCCGGAAAGTTGTGTTGTCCGGATTGTATAGGTTGTCCGGAAAGTTGTGTTGTCCGGATTGGTCATGTTGTCCGGATAGTTTTGTAGTATCCGAAAACTCTAGCTGTTTGGTCACTTTTGAGATTCCAGATACTTTTGAGTATCCGATGGCTTTGTGATTTGTCGACCCTTAGAGAGGGTATGAGTGAGGACTGGAAATAGTGTGGACTCGACTTAAGTTCAGGTTTGGGGGAAACATTTGAGGATAAGAGTTGGATAGAGTTATCTAGAGTTCTTAGTCTTCTAGTAAGTCTTATATGTTTAGTTGGTAAGGAGATAATTGTATGTAAATTATTTCAGATTCTGTGAATTCTGGGTGAAAGACTGAATCTTTTGGAAAAGGCTTGGAAGCGTTTTGATAAGCAATCAGGTGAGTTTTACTTTAAAATGTTTTCAAACTGGAATACATATATGTGGATTGAGAATGTGATAAGTAGTGTAATTATGTGCATATGTATGAAGTATGATATATTGAGATGTATATTATATTTATACGAGTATTACACTACACGAGTACACGTTGGCCGGGCTTAGGACCGGTGGAGTTTGGCTGTACGGAGGGACAGCAGAGTTGGCTGTATATTAGTGCAGCGGAGTAAAATGATTAGTTGGCTCGCAACCAACTAATATGGTCATGGGAATGAGACAGGAAAGTACACAATGCATGAGTCATAATTGGTATTCATATTTGTATTATGTATATGGTGTTTGTGTAAATGATTTTAAACTGACAGTGATTTTCTCACTTAGACCACTAGATCTAACCCTCATTTTGTTTTAAAAATATGTATTCCAGGTCGTGGATCAAGTAAGAGCAAGTGAAAGGGGTAATCTATGACTAGCTTTTGGAAGACTTATGTTTCTGAAGATCATGATGTGTTTTGCAGTTATAACTTGGTTATTAGTCATAATGAAAATTAATTAGCAAAAGTTTGTAATGAAGTACTTATTATGATTGTAAAGACTAAGGGACCGTACATGTTATATGATGTATCTTTTGTTATGAAAGAATATTAATCAATATATGTTATTTGATGTATGTTTGAGAATCGGGTCGTTACACCTTACACTTATTATAATAGAACAAATAATCCTCAAACTTATTAAAATAGAAAGGAAAAACTAATAGACTTTCATACTTAGAAGATTAAGTCCCTGAATAGTTTTTTGAACAAATATATCATTACACATATACACTTATAAAAGGAAAGAAATATATTATTTATCTTTTCATGAATCACAAATCAATAGAATAGGATAGCAAACGGATAAAACAAAATGCCATATTTATTTACAATTATTTATTTTTCAGATTCAAATGACAATCAAAGATTTTTGTTATGATCCTGTGATTGCCGGATCTAGCCAAGTAGCCAATATAGCATATCCTCTTCGACGAAAGCTAAACGGGTATAAATGCACAAGAATGTCGAGTCTCTTAAAGTGGTAGATATTATCTATTATTGGGTTCCGGAAAAAAATGAAAGTTACGTTGAGAAGGGTAAAAAGGGACCTTCACCCTTAAGATGCACGAAGATGAAATGCACCGGATCATTTCTTGTGAGAATCGTAATTCATGGGTGGGGGTGATATTAAAAGTAACCAATGGTACAAATCTCTTTTTAATTTCTCACCTTAACTCTTATTTCTCGCCGGATCATTCGTCATTAGCTATAATATCATGTGAAAATATATGAAACCGAACCAGGTTATTTTAAAAATAATATTTTAATATATTATGAAGAAGAAAAATGTCAAATGCTATCCCCCAAATAAAAATATAAGTTGTAGGGGTTATTTTTATTTTAAAATTTTGGAGGCTTTCATGCAAAGATGGTGGGTGTCTAGTGATAGTGCACCTATATCTGGAGACCAGAAAGATAACCAAATTTATTCAAAACACATGTGGTGGTTGATCATGAAAATGACAATACGGTCCCTCAATCACCCTCTTTATTAAGTGGATTTGGAGGGAAGGGACAACTCATTTTAACTAGCTTTTGCACATGCTAAAAAAAACTGCTCTTCATAATAATTTACCATTTCTACAACATTTTTGGCTTACAAAATCACATCTTCCATAATATAATAACACTTTGCCAAACCTCTGATAATCAGGACATATACTAAACATTGGTTTTTTACTTTTGAAGATTAAATTCCTTGTATTTAGAGCATAAATAACTTCTGTTACAAGAACATGATCTTGTATTTAAGCCACAAACATCTCCTTTTGTATATGTATAACAAAAACAAGGTTTATCCGCCTCGTTTTGGGTCTGTCCTCTATTGTGGGTGGAGTTTCTTTTGGGAGGGAGTCCCTCGCCATTTAGATATATCTTTCCTTTTTTCATTTATATAATTGTCAGGAGTGCTGCCTCCTTTCCAAAAAAAAAAGGGGTTAACGTGCATACCTAGAGTTTGTTTTCATCTACTCGAAACAATTTACAACATTTAATGCATAATGTACAAATTGTATTTTGGGAGAAAATTATAAATAGATAAAAAGCCCTTTTTATATACTCTATTTATTATGTCTTGTTTCACTTTCCATTACTTTATTCACCACTTGAATTTTTTTAATTTTTTTTGCTTCAATGTGGGTGTCAAGAATCTTAGACATCTATCGAGATCACTTTTGACTTTCATCTTATAATAATTGAACCATATTATGTCCCTTTTTTTATATTTCTATTTTATGTACAGTTTACACAAACTAATTGGTTTGCAACGAATAATTCACATATATATATATATATATCATATAAAAATTAACCCTTCACCTCATACTAATGAGGAGGATTAATCACTACATTTACGTGACATTAGAGCATCTCCAATGGTTGCTTGAACAAGGCTTGACCATTGGAGACAAAAACTTGAAATTGACTTTATTCATCAAACAAGTCTTTGACAAGTGAGAGAAAATATATGTCATAACACCAACATATTTTTTATATATTTTTATTTTTTTCAAGTCATTCATAATAACTTTAATATTGTGGATGCTCTTAGATTGAACATAATTGAAATCATTTTGTTTTTTTCCCCACAATAACAAGTGAAACAAAATTCATTTTAACGATAACAAAGATTACTAAAATACTGAACCATAATCGGACAACCAAATGGGAGAAAGATAGTTTTCAATAAATCTCCGATCAGAAATGGTCCACAATTGCATCCGGTGAAAAGGAATCCGGTAACTTACCGCTAACAGAGATATATAATCAACATAGCTAAACATGACCAAAAGAATCTCATCTCTGCGTAAACGAGAAAAAAAAAACAACACTAACCGGATTCCTCTTCGCCGGAAAACCAATAAGCCATCATCATTAGACTTAAAGATTACATTATACCACCTATTTTACCCTGATTCCTCCTGGCTTTCCGATGGACATTTAATAAGCCCCAATATGTTAATCACCTCCGCCATATCCGGCCGGTTTGAAGGCACTTGTGATGTGCAGATTAACCCCAATTTCATCACCGGAATCACTTCCTCTGCCGGAAACTTCCCCTGAAGCCGTTCATCAATACATTCATCCACCCTTCCTTCTTCCAACGAACCACGAACCATGTCACAAAGTATCACCACATCATCCTCCATATACTCCACCGGCCTCCTCCCTGTCACGATTTCAAGAACCAAAACCCCGAATCCATAAACATCGCATTTCTCAGTAATCTTCACCGTTTTGCAAGCGAATTCTGGCGCCATGTAGCCAAGTGCGCTCTGTATCTTGCTGCTTAAAACATAACGATCCAGCATCGGTAGAAGTCTCGCAAGCCCAAAATCAGCTACTTTCGGCTCACCCACACCATCGATCAAAACGTTGCTCGACTTGAGATTGTAGTGTATAACGTTAAGTTGGTGCAAATGAGCCAAGCTTTTAGCTATGCCGAGAATAATATTAAATCTTTCGTTCCATGTGAGTGAACTTCTTCGACCCTCTTCGTTTTCTTCGTGGAGGTGTTTATAAAGATTCCCACCGGAAACGTATTCGTAAATCAGGAGTTGCAGAGATGGAGTCCAATAGTATCCTTCGAGAGCTACGAGATTTGGGTGATGAATCTTTCCCAGTTTCTTAACTTCCCTCTCGAAATCTTCTTGAGACTTGACAAGGCTCGAGACTGTGAGTTTCTTGATAGCCACTGATCGGCCATCTCCAAGGACAGTTCGGTAAACTGCACCAAACCCACCACGCCCAAGCTCACAATCCTTGTTCAAAAGGGCATGTGCGCCTGTGCTGAAGTCGGGATCGCCGGAAAACATAACCAGCTTGCCAGAATTCGTGTCTGTAGTGGGGGAACTGCTGAAGTCGCCACCGGATAACGGAACAGCTGTGGCTGAACGGGACATGGAAGAACGGACACGAAGATTGAGAACGGTGATGAAGATTATTCCGATCACGATAACAGCAGCTGCACCAATGGCAATGAGAGCGGAAATGCTGAGAAGAATTCTTTTGTGTCCGAGAGTTGGAGGGATTGAGTCGGGATCAGTTCCGGTTGAATTGGGGTTCAGTACAATGGGCTTGGGAAGCACAGCAGGGCAACTTTTATTCACGACAGCACCACAAAGAGTTGGATTGCCGGAAACTGAGGATGGAGATATGGTGTTGAAGAAAGCGCCAGCTGGCAATTCACCTTGTAGTTCATTGTGTGAAACATTGAAGGAAACAAGATTGGCAAGATTTGCTAATGGCTTAGGTAGGGTTCCAGTGAGTTTGTTAAAAGACAAATCTACAAACTGAAGATCAGTGAGTTTTGCCATTGCTACAGGAACTTGCCCAGAAAGGTTGTTTCTTGATAATATCCTGCAAAAATCATAGATTTTTGTAAATTTTTTGTAATTAAAGATCAAGAAAGAACAAAAAGGTTAATGGAAATCTGGAAAACAAGAAATAGAAGAATCTTACAAGGAAGTTAGGGATGAACAGGTACCGATGGAGCTTGGAATGCTACCAGAAAGGGAATTTTGTGTTAGTATCAGATCCTTCAGATTGCGAGCTCCTCCTATCGGCGAAGGAATGCTTCCATTTAACTGGTTTTCGCTCAAATCAAGACTATCCAAAGCCTTTAGTTTCCCCATTGTTTCTGGAATTTCACCTATCAGTGAATTCTTGGATATGTTCAAGAATCGCAGGCTGCTAAAGCTCCCAATTTCAGATGGGATTTCACCAGATAATGCATTGTGGGATATATCAAGAACTTGAAGATTCTCGTGTGAGATTCCAATGGCGGAAGTAATAGCACCATAGATGCTTCCAGTCAGCTTATTCCCTGAAAAGAGAACACTTTGTAGCCCCAATTGAAATACCCACGTAGGAAGAAACCCTGTCAACGAATTTCGACTCACATCCAAAGTCTGAATGTTTTTGCAATTGATCATCGAAGCTGGCAAGCTCCCGGAGAAGCCATTGTTGGAAATATTCAGCACTTTCAATGACTGAATATTACCAATAGCATTAGGTACAGCACCAGAAAACATATTCTTAGAAAGGTCAAGAGTCTGAAGGCTTCCCAGTTCCCCAATCCATTCAGTAACCTCACCAGTGAACAAATTGCTGTGAAAATTTAGATCATTACACATAGAAAGTTTCTGCAATGTGCTTGGAAGAAGCCCAGAAAACGAGTTTTCGCTAAAATCAACTGATCTCAACAGTGCACAAGCTTCAATTTCATCTGGAACTGGACCAGTAAACTGGTTTTTTCTCAACTTAATTTCCCTCAGGTTATACAAACCTTCAATGTCCTTAGGAATCTCACCCTCCAAAAGATTATCAGAAAGATCGAGGGATCTAACTCCATGCAAGGACCAGATACCTGAAGGTAGTAGGCCTGAAAACTGGTTGGATGAAAAGTTGAGGACACCAAGAGCTGAACATGAAACCAAACTATCTGGAATTTGGCCTGAAAATTTGTTACTGGCTAAAGATATTGACCTTAAGGATCCACATTGCTCGAAAAAATTAGAAGTAATTGGTCCAGACAAACCGTTTTCACTCAAGTCAATCACCCTAAGGTTAGTAAGTTCGGCGAGATTGACTCCTATGCTTCCAGTAAGATTGTTCCTAGCCAATGATAACTTACTGAGAAATTTCAACTGCATCAGGCCACGACCCATCCTTCCCGACAGCCCAAAGCCATCGAGAACAAGATCAGACACCCTGTTAGATCTAGGGTTACACCTAATACCTTTCCATTTACAAGGACTATCATCATCTTCGTTCCACGAAGCCAATTTTCCATCTGGATCTTGAAGGTCTGCCTTGAATACAATCAAGCCCAGCACATCATCATCCAGAGTTGGATTCAGAGATTGAACGATAATTAGAGGAGCAAATAGCAAAAAAATACAAACACTAAGCGCCTTTCTCATTTCAAGAGCCCTAGCTTCACAACAGACAACACAATTGCTAATCCAACCTAACAAACTCACCGCATTTTAGTGAGCCAAATGATAGACCTGGAGAATTGAAATCAACTTTACTTTATACAAATAGCACACGCTACTGTCTGAAGTGCCGTTAACAATTTTACTTTCCTAACGGAAGAAAAAGCAAGCGAAGTCGGCGGAAGAAAATGAATGTTAAGAGGATTCAGGTTATGAGCAACGTTTTACCCAAAATAAACAACAAAATCGCCGGAGAAGTCGCCGGAGAAAATGCCAAAAGAGAATTTCAACTGTTTTTCGTTACCGGAAAAGTGAATAGCGAAGGCGGAGATGAAGATTCCGGCCGCCGTGCGACAGCGCTCTCTTTTCTTTTTTTAGGTTTTTCTCTCTCTCTCTTTGTCTTTCTCACTCAAAGACTGTTATTCTTCTCAGACAGAGAAAATACACAAGAATTTATTTAGGCAAAGAGATTAAGGAAGGAACGGCGTGGGTCCCATATATTTATGGGTGGACACGCGTCCATAGTTTAGTGGATGAAAGTGAGTTGTCATACACGTAAGCATAGACGGTTGTGGGGTGTAGACGGTGCAAAGGAGGCGCAATGGAATTTGTAATCAATTTCTAAGGGGTCTTTTTTATAAACTGAGAAAATATCAGGGATCAGTTGTAATATAGATATAAGTTGAAGGAGCTAAAAGTAAGTTACAAGTCATTTGTTCTTCTTTTAGTTTTTTTGGTGAACTTATTATAGTTTTTAAATAAATGATTAAAAGAAATATAATATAAAGTTGGAAAAATAATATAAGCCTAGTGTAATTTTGTAAACAAAAAGAATTTGATAAAAATGAATTTATTGTTTGAAATGTTTTGTCATATAAAATTTTAAATTTTTTAGTCGGACACGTATTGCAATCTACAGATGTAATCTTTAGCTCCTCAAAGCGATGCGCTAGTGGATGGATTTCTTTTCCCTGTTTCTTTTGCTTGGTTTCTACAACTTGCATAAAGTATATCTTTTATTTTTGTCCTTTTAATATATTTGTTGCTTTTCAAAACAATATGACCCAAAAATGAGGTTTCCGAAAGTAGAATCATTGAAATAAATACTAAAACAAAATACATTTCAATTTAATACAATTAATGTTTTGACTCCTGACCTCATCATCATACCATGACTTATGTCATTTAACTCAAGTCTAAGATATTATTTAATTTGTGATTCATTATGTGATTTCTATTTGATTGTTGATTAAAATCTGAGGAAAAAAATACCTAAAACAATATAAATACATGTTTTTGTTTTTTTTTTAGATTTTTAGGTATGATTTGTGGTTGAATGAAAGAAGGGTCATTAAATAAGGTAAGAGGGAAAGATGGAGGGGTAGGTGATGTAATTAAAGTAAAGGTATGTAATCACCGTTCAGAAAGACAGATACTTTTGGTTTTTTGCCATTTGACCCCTTCCTTTTTTCTTCAATATTTGCAGTAAGGGGTCCCCACTTTTAACTCCCCCCTAATTTATTTTATTTTTTATTTCAATATAAATAAATAAAAATAATAATCGCAATTAAATAAAACAATAATAAATGCATCCTCTATTTTAACCTCTGTTTTACCTAACATCCCATATTTTGGTCCTGCTTTTGCCCAATGTTTCGTCTCATCAATGGTGTTTTTAAATTGTATTTTATTCAAAGCGTACATGGATGAATAATGGGTGGATATTTCCTCTCAGAAAATGTCTTATTCATTAATGAATATGTGTATGATTTATGGTATTTAAAACTAAATTCTATAAGGTATTTGATATAGTATTGATCTTGCATGAATTTGTACTTTGTTGTTTATAAATTATGATTAAGGCCCATGAAATTAGTTTATTAAAAATCGACTGGACATTTAAACTTGAGGGCCCTATATATTTATAAAATAATGCCGTACTGAAAACAAATTTGGAACAAAAATTGTATGATAATGACGAGAAGTAGTCATCAAGAAGACAAGAATTTGTTCGTGGTGTAAAATTTATGGACTCATTCTAGAGCAATTGGTACGAAAATAAAAGTTTTATTCAACCTGGTAAAAATATGGTATAATTTTTTTATTATATTCTGTTTTTTGAAGAGAAAAAAATAAGAATATAAAATACATTTTGGATTGCAGTTTAAATTTTTACGTCCCTACAAAAAAGAATTTTTTTAGAATTATGTCATAAACATGATTATCTAAATTAGATATTATATTTTAATGGTTCATATATAAAATTTTTATTGATCGATAAAATATGCAACTATTTTTTTTCCTTTTTTCTTAAATTACTCAAAAAATATCACCAACAGAGTAATGTTATACTCTAACAAAAATAGACTTTAAGACCATCCACACACATGCAATACCATATTTCTTTCTAAAATATCACATCAGTTTTGCAATAACACCTTACACACACATGTAAGACCAAACTTCTTTCTAAACTAATAAATTATAATATTAATAATTAATGTTTAAACAAACAAACAAATTAATTAAATTAAAAAAAATGCTTTTGTTTAATATATTTATTTTGTAAAAGGCTTTTCTAATTTACAAAAAAATATTAAAAAACTACTTTAAGTAACGTTTTAAAAAGTTAGTTTATGATCATTCAAACATGTAAAAAAACTAAGCTAATTAAATATAAATATTAAAAGTTGAATGACTTGGCTTGAATGCTTGATGATTTATTTGACATTTTTGGCATCCTTAATTGACCTTTTTGATATTAACTAATATTTTATATATATTTGTCTTCTAAACAATAATAGTAATATGTTATGAAGCTACTAATGATTACTTTATTTATTAAAATACATAGTTCGTTGTTAACGGCTAAATGATTGTGACATATTAATATACATATACACAAACAATTTTAAGATGGAATGATGGTTTAAAAAACAATTTTAATTTTAGTTAAGCAAAAATTAAGGTGAAGGCTAATGACACCCTTATATAGTAAATTACTGTTCACACACATTAACATCAAAGTCCACTTTTTACAATTCCAGTGCATGATAATATCACTCTGGAACTGCCGGTCCAGAATCGAAACCGATGTGATTGGTTCCGGTTCCTAAAATACGGAACCGATTAAGACTGGTTTCGGTTATGGTTCTTATTTTTTTGTAACCGTTACCCGCTGGGTACCCGGTCCCTCTATTTTTTAAATAGAAACAATTTATGTATTTATTATATTTAAATATTGAATGATGTGGTATTAGTTTTGTATCTTTATTAAGTGTTTTATTCGTTTTCATCCAAGTGTTTTATTTGAGGTGTTGACGACTTGACGTAAAGACGTGAATTGTTATGGAAGTATTTTTATTGATGTCAAGACTCAATACTCGAGAGTTTCTAATTTATTTATGTAATAATTAGTTTTTATCGGATTATTTTTCACCATTTATTGTATTTGTTACTTTATGTTGGTACTTTATAGTTTGCAATAGACTTAGGCATTGTTTGGCAAAAAAAAACTAGCTTATAAGCTAGGTACATATTTGGATGACCATAAGCTAGCTTATCAAAACGCTAGTCAATGTAGTGTATGGGAGTTTTTTTTGCTTTTTACTTTTTTTTTCAAATATACCCTCAATTATATAATTATTATTTATTTACTATTTTTTTAATATGTCATTTTTAGTTATTTTACACGCTTATAAGCTAGTTTTGTCAAACGTGACTTTTTCATAAGCTAGCTTATCAGCTACCAGCTAGCTTATAAGTCAACAGCTAGCTTATAAGTCATAAGCTAGCTTATCAGCTAGTTTGCCAAACATAGCCTTAAAATTACAATTTTATTGTATGAATTGTTAAAAAAATTAAAAAAAGTTGACATTGGGTACCCGGAACTGGTCCCGAAACCGTCGGTTCCGGTTCCGGTTCCAATATATAAAGAACCGATGTAAGCGGTTTCGGTTCCTTCATTCTAGGAACCGCCGGTTCCGGTTCCGGTTTCGATTCCATGAATTTTAGCCGGGTACCCGGTTATGCTCACCCCTACATGATATGACCTGATTCTGACATCAAGTGGGGTGTAGCATTGCCCAAAATTAAATGCACGGTTGTTTTTCATTTAATAACAAAGTGTAATGTAAAATCAGTTCTACCATTTTATTCAAAATGTCATCGGTATAAATCTTCTAAGAATAAGTGAAACTTCGGTTGATTATCAAATTTAGGGTTTTATAATATTAGTTGAAATGCATGCAAATTGAACCGACTATAATAAATTTCTTGATAACTTAAATTAAATGTACTTTTTTATATAGTTTTATGGTAACTCAATTTCTATATAATTTTATAAATTTTAGGGATTCTTTGAGAGCAGATTTTGGTATATTTTGGTAATGAGAAATTTATATATAATATGTATTGTTAATATATTTAAATAAAATAATTTAGTAAAATAAATACATAATTAAGGTAATAATATTTTCTCGAAATACATAAATTCGTATAAAATCTAGGGAAATTAATTAAAATGCCAAAAATCAAACATCAACTTACCAAAATGCCACAAAATTTCGACGGTTTACCAAAATACCCTAATGGCCCGCGATCGCGGGATAGGGCTGACGTGGCACGACCTTTGGCCAAAAGTGTCCCGCGGAGCCCCTCAACTTTGGTCGCGGTGCACTTTTGGTCCCTCCCCGCAATCGCAGCCCGCGATGGACCAAAAATTTACAGTTTTGGTCCCTGAAATTTTACACTTTTGGTCCCTGAAAATTTACACCTTCAGCCCCTGTACTTAGACGAATCTTGCATGCTTTTACTGTTTTTTTCCACAATTATTGTACTTTGAAGACCGATTTGTGGTTCAAATTCACTGGCATGTTTGAGATTTCATCCATAAATATCAGTAATATGCAATTCACAATTCACACTTGTTCTTGCTTTCTTTCTTGCTTTCTCTCTTGCTTTCTTTCTTTGAATTGTTTTCTCTCTTGATTTCTCTTCTCTCATTTCATCCACAAATGGCATCGTCATCAAACCCTAAGTCTACTCCTGAAAAAATGTCACCTCAAATCGAGATCGCCATAGCAAAAAAGGAAAAGGAGATAGATGAACTAACAGAAGAGTGGAAAAAAATGATGGACAGGAAGGCAGTCCATTTGAGAAAGATCGAAGAGGAAGACAGGGAGATCAAAATGATGAAAGGGGATATAAAAGCTCGGGAGGCTCGTGTTCGTCGAGAACAAGAAGCAATTCACCATATTCTGCAAGACTTCGCAATTATTCAAGCGAAGGTAAACGAGAAGCAAGCTTGGATTGATGAAACTAAATCAATTTTTAAGTAGGTGGTGGTTGTTTTAGTTGTTTTGTATTTTTTTTATTGTGTTGTTCTTTGTATTTTTTTGTTGTTTTTTTACATCATGTAAGGTCAAGTCAGAGGTTACCTCAACTCATTTGCTAAAGTGTGTCCGGGTTGTGGTACACAATGGCCATACGTGGTTGCAAAAGCAGAAGCCGTTGAAGAAGGGTCAGAAAGATTGAAGATGAAGAGCATGTTGGATGGAATACAAACTAGCTGTGTTATCAATGTTCATTTAAAAGCATATGTATGTGTGTATATATAATATGAATCTATATATATCATTTACAAACTAGCTGTGTTATCAATGTTCATTTAAAAGCATATGTATGTGTGTATATATAATATGAATATATATATCATTTACAAACTAGCTGTGTTATCAATGTTCATTTAGAAGCATATGTATGTGTGTATATATAATATGAATATATATATCATTTACAAACTAGTTGTGTTATCAATGTTCATTTAGAAGCATATGTATGTGTGTATATATATAATATGAATATATATCATTTACAAACTAGCTGTGTTATCAATGTTCATTTAGAAGCATATGTATGTGTATATATATAATATGAATATATACCATATGTGTTTGTTCCATATGGTTCAAGCTGTGACGGGCCCGGGGTGTGACTGACTGAATGTCTCCTTGGCACGGTTGAAGGGGCGGGATTTTGGACACTCTCTACGAGTGTGTCCTACGCATTGGCACCAAGTACATCTTCGTTGTATCGAACTTTCACCATGTGATGGACGTCGGTCGTTCTTTCTCGGTCTCCCGGCTCTGTTCTTATCCATTAAAGGTGGATAGCATGGCGGAAGCGGGTCGGGTGGATACACCCATGCTGCAGGGGGTCCAGCTGGGATTATTACCTCCACGTGTGTTCTCCGGTAATATTTGGACGTGAAGAAAGGTACAGCCAAGTCGCTGCAATCTCTACGACCCATATGTGTTGCCGCAGCGATGGCATGGCCGCACGGTAACCCAGATTTTTGCCATTCGCAACACGAACAAAGGTGGTCTTCCATATTCACAATCGCGTGAATATAGTCATCATGCACCTCGTACTTCCCATACCCGATTGCTCTTACCGGCCATGTCGCCGCACGACGCGCCCTGTACTGAACGATGTTCTCCGTCGTTGGTGTGAGTGCATTTTGCATCTCAGCTCCTTTTAGGCGTCGAATTTGGTACCACTCTTGTTTAAAGGCCCGAAAGTAGTCCATAAGATTAACAATCGGACATCTACGCGCAAAACGGGAGAGTGCATTCACAGACTCTGCACTATTCGAGGTCAGAATGTCATACCGTTGTCCAGGAAAATGGGCCGCGGACCACCTCTCCGGTCCAGCTTCGTCAAAGACTTTGGCTGCTTCGTCGGCACTATATCGTAGCATATTCATGTACTTGTTAAACTCCCGATCCGTATATGCTTTGCATGCCGCCCAATAGGCATCCTTGTTGGTCGTAATACGTTTGTCCTTGGATTTGGCATTCATCTCCAAATGTCGACAGCATATGGCGTGAGGGGCGTTTGGGTAGATGCCAGAGATTGCGGCACTTATGGAAGGAGCCATGTCAGACATAAACACCAACCCTTGCGGGTCTCCGATAGCTTGTCTCAACATGGACATAAACCAAGTCCATCCGTCCCCGGTTTCGGACTTGCCTACGCCGAAAGCTACTGGAACGATGGAGTTATCCCCGTCCATGGCAACCGCCAGGAACATCATACCCAAGTAACGGCCCTTTAAATGGGCTGCGTCTATTATCAGGACACGACGTAGATTTGCCACAAATGTGCGGATCTTGAAAAACATAGGTGGTTTTCCTTTGTAAATATTATAGTTTATAATGTGTAAACATGTGACGTGTTAAAATACGTACCGCATGTCCAAGGGCCACGAAGCACATCTCAAACCGTCGACGTGAATCGGTCCGTAGCTGCGTGACAGTACCAGGGTTCTGCAGCTGCAAATTATATAAATATATCGGGAGTCGTTCATACGGCTCCTCGAACGTGCCTCTCACCATAAACAGTGCATGGCATCGCGCACGCCAAGCTTGGTGGTAATCAATCGTGACGCCGAACTGCTGGTGAACATCGTGGACGATGTCCTTTGGACGCAATGACCTACTAACATCAAGAAATTTGTTTTTCAGTATCGCACCCAAAATCTTTTTGCCGGCTTGTTTGTGGTGGGGATTCAGTTGCGTCCTCGTACAAGTGTGTACGTCGTGCAACTTTCTAATCATGAACGCCCCTTCTTTGCCACCCGTGTCAATCGCGTACATCCTCCAGTCACAGTTTTTTCTGGCACATTCAACTATGTATCTAGTTTTGTCAGATTTCGACGTGCGCCTTTCGAAACCCTCTTCCAAGAACTTAAGTCCGACCTGACTTGCCAAGAGATCCTTCGACTCGAATATCTGACCTACATGTAACATTTCACTGCGAATATAAGGTGTAGGTTCATAGGTTTGTGTCTGGGTATGGGAGTCTAGAAGAATAGGGGGCATATCAAAAAAGTCATTTATCTGACTACATGATTTTCTACTAGGGGTATATTCTTCATGATCATCACTATCGGTGTCTGATCTGTCTATTTCAGAATTACCCGTTCTGAAAACGTGGGTTTCGTCATCAGCAACTCCAGCAGTACGCCCTTCGTGTGGTTGTGGTGGTTGTTGTTGTTGCGTCTCCGGAATACAGTCGTTAAGACCATATGAATGATCTAAATGAACCGTTGGGGCGTCGGACGCCTGAAATTGAGAATCAGGCTGCTCTATTTGGAGGTCTTCGTCGTCACCGTCGTCGTCGTTTTCGTCGGGATACACAAAAAGTAATGGGGGCCTTTATGAATCGACTGCAAAGTGCAAAAAAGTAGAGATATCCCCATCGTTGGATAAATCCACAAATGACCTATCGCCATTTTTAAACACTAACTTGCAAACAGCAGAAGGGTTGATTCCACATTTTTGCATGGCGTATGCAAGAAATTTCTGATAAGTATAGTTTACTGGCACTTTTACACCATGCTTAGATTTATAAGCAAAATTCCACTCATTGTTATCTTGCTCCCATTCACCATCAAAACAGAAATATAGCTTAGCTTTTGCAACAGATGAACTCATTTTTTCAGTAGTATCTCAAACACAAAATATTGCAGAAAGAAATCAAGAAAGAAATATGAAATCGGTGTGTGGATTATGGATTGCATTTTACATCTATTTATCAATGAAACAACCAACATTGATGACAACCAATCTCTCATTTCATCCACAAACTGGTATTCCAAAAACACTGATTTAACATTGATGAAAACATGCAAATGAATTTCAACCACAAATCGGTCTTCAAAGTACAATAATTGTGGAAAAAAACAGTAAAAACATGTAAGATTCGTCTAAGTACAGGGGCTGAAAGTGTAAATTTTCAGGGACCAAAACTGTAAAATTTTGGTCCATCGCGGGCTGCGATCGCGGGCAGGGGCCAAATGTGCACTGCGGCCAAAGTTGAGGGGCTCCGCGGGACACTTTTGGCCAAAGGTCGTGCCACGTCAGCCCTATCCCGCGATCCCGGGCTCCATCGCGGGCCATTAGGGCATTTTGGTAAACCGCCGAAATTTTGTGGCATTTTGGTAAGTGTTGGTCAAACTTTTGGCATTTTAATTAATTTCCCTATTACTTTCTTTAAAGGAAATTTAATTAAAATACTCAAAGTTTGACTTTGACTTACCAAAATACTCATTTCTCTCTCGAATTTGCCAAAATATTCATTTTTTCCGCGAAAGGGTCCGCGATCACGGACAGGGACCACTTTTGAAAAATTGCATCCCGCGATTGCGAAGAAAAGTCCCGCGACACATGTGATTTTGATTGTTTTGATTTCATATTTACACTTTCAACCCATATACTTATTTACTTACTTTACTTTATAACTTTTACTTTCATAATTTTAATTTTACATTTAACACATATAATCGTTTATTAATTAAAATACGTTAAATTTTAATTTTAACAAGTTACACCATTATAATCGTTTTTTCGATACGTTCGAAATGAGCCTAATATTGAATATTTTTGGATTTATATATTTTAATATATATCATATATACTACATAAAAATATTTTTAATATTTACAATTCATACTTTATAGTTAATTATTTAATTTATGGTACATCTCTTATTTTTTTCAATCTTGTTTTACACTTCTATCGCATTAACATAATAATCATATATTAACTAATTCATTAAATCGTTTTAAATTATTATTATTTGTATGTGTTTATAGATATCGTGAATGACAATAGGACAAGGTTTCACGAGAAGAATATGAAATGGGGTTTTGACAAGTTGGTATCACTGGACTCGTTAATTTAAGAATTGTGAAAATGGGTATTTGACGAATGATGATTCATGTGTGTTTGGAGCTGAAGTATTTGCAGTTACAGAGTATGCACAAAAGGATCGATGTATGTCCATCACAAAGTCTCCGCCAATTTTTAATACTTACACTTGGACCATCGATAATAAAATAAATAAAACGTATTTTAACTATAAGAGTACCATAAATTAAATAATTAATTATAAGAATATGAATTTTAAATATAAAAAATATTTTTTTGTAGTATATATGATATATATTAAAATAAATAAATCCAAAAATATTCAATATTGGGCTCAGTTCGAACGTATCGAAGAGACGATTATAATGGTGTAACTTGTTAAAATTAAAACGTATTTTTTAACGTATTTTAGTTAATAAACGATTATATGTGTTAAATGTAAAATTAAAATTATGAAAGTAAAAGGTATATAGTAGAGTAAGTAAATAAGTATGAGGGTTGAAAGTGTAAATATGAAATCAAAACAATCAAAATCACATGTGCCGCGGGACTTTTCTTCGCGATCGCGGGATGCAATTTTTCAAAAGTGGTCCTTGTCCGCGATCGCGGACCGCCTTTGTGGAAAAATGGATATTTTGGCAAATTCGAGAGAGAAATTGGTATTTTGGTAAGTCAAAGTCAAACTTTGGGTATTTTAATTAAAAATCCCTTCTATAAATAAAGTTAAATGGTATGACCTTAAAAAGTTTGAGAAATATATGAAAGAATTTGGGAGATGTTTTTTTTGGTCGTAGTGAAGATATGTTGAGGTTTTTGAATTATTGAGTTGATAATAACGCAATATAAAACTGTAAAAAAAAACCATAGTAAAAGTACGATTTTCATCACTATGGCTTGTTTTTTATAACTATTTCCGTTTTTATTTTTAAACTTGCTTTTAGGTCATTATAGTTTCCATATCATTTCATTTAGAGTAAATTACATGAATGGTCCCTGTGGTTAGGTTCAAATTTAGATTTGGTCCCTATTTTGAAAAAAGTACACCAGGCGTCCCTGTGGTTGTCATTTTGTTTCACATTTGGTCCATGACGCTAACTCCGTTAAAAAAAGTCCGTTAACTCTGGGGTAAAATGGTCATTTTACCCCTGTCTTCACCGGTCACCAAGGAGATAAGTTTTGGAACTTTAGTGTCGCGAAATTTCTCTTTCAAAGATTTGTATTAGCACATTTGGTTGCAACCTGTTCAGTATGTGGATTGATTTATACATGACATAAGTAATGCACGAAATAGCACTTTGATAGTGTTTCATAACAACTTACTTAATGCGCATTTGGTCAGTTAAGTGTTTTACTATCATTTCCATGAAAATGTTTTGTTAGCTAATTGCTCAAATGAAGACCGTTTGGTCAATTATGCGTTAGTGTTGTAAAAATCATGCATAGTTCACAGTACATTACATTTTAAAAACACAAAGGTGTGAGTCGTTGATATTTGGTCAACTTTGGTTCGAGGAACATTTGGAAAATTGCAAACCTTTTCGGTTTTGGAAAGAATGTGTATTTTGAACATTTTTAACATACATTTTTAAGCATTGACGCGCACCGTTGGTGCAATTCGAGAATTGAAGTCGGTTGGAACCCTTTTTGGTGTCAACCATTTACTAGCACTTATTTCTCCCAAGTTTTGGAAAGCACATTGATGTGGGTGAACCTTGCCAGAAGCATTTTACTCATGTGTCATTATATGACCGGATGAGAAAATTTTGGAAACGAATTTAAAGAAATTCACCTTTTGAAATTTTGTCGTGAACTAATTGTTGCATGTTATCTCATTTCAAGAAAACTTCTAGGAAAATATTACAAGCTTGCATGCCTACCCCAATTTGAGGTTTTATGATGTTTTAGTCGATAAATTCAAATGATGGAAACGTTTTGATTAGTCTTTAAATTTGGAACTTACACAAGTCATTTTGTGTTTTGACTAAAGTGTACTCGTAAATCGTTTCATCGTTTTTGTATAATAAACTGACGCGTGAAAATTTTGGATTGGTAAACCTTATTCCATGTCGTTTTATGGCTGGAAAGGAATTGTAGAATCAAAAGCC
Organism: Saussurea involucrata; assembly: GCA_033807775.1. Lineage (NCBI taxonomy): Eukaryota > Viridiplantae > Streptophyta > Magnoliopsida > Asterales > Asteraceae > Saussurea > Saussurea involucrata. The sequence continues at coordinate 9,427,429 of CM066322.1, read as the reverse complement.
GTTTGAACTCCGTTTGAGGTATGTGCGAAATTTTGTGGCACACCATTAAAGGTGGGCAGTTACTTTACGTGCATGTCATGAGTTAATCCATACTGGAGCCGTAGCGGTTCATTTTAAAGAACTTGTTATTACGCTTTTGCGTTTTGTTAATAACCTGAACCGCGTTGAAAATGCTTTCAATGTGATTTTCATATGTGGGACGAGCGTGTCCGTTTTGCGTAACTACCGATTGGATGATAGTAGTTTTCTATACGTACGATTTAAGTGATATGAAAATCCTTGCGTTGAAAATTTCTGCGAAAAGTTTTGTTGATTGGCATATTTGTTAAAATATTCGCTTGAAAACCTCGAACTCCTTAGGACCTTGGGAAAGATTGAGTAACCTCGATTGAAAGTAAGTGTGTAGAACCTCGACTGTGAAGAGTTGGGCGTTCGGGCACGTGATGTGACTATAGGTCGGATGATATCGGTAGCAAAGTTGATGTGCTTGTGGTAATTGGAGGGTTAGAATTGCGATGACGTATTTTGAGGTTAGTATAACTGTTTTGTCGACAACCCGGTTTTGGGTCTTGGACAATTATCGCATGAAGGACCCTTTAAACATTGTATTGATAACCTTAGTTTTGTGGAAATACTCGGTAGACGGAACTCGTATGTTGAGTCCTGTTAGAGTTCAAAGCTTGGTGGTATAACTAAGTGTCAACCTTTTTGGGTTGGAGATTGGAAACCGTTAGCATATTCGGAGGGTGTAGTCCGACTTTAAAGGAAATATTGGTAACGGTTATAGTAATCCTAAGATGCTCAGTAGTGATGAGTGATTTTGGTGGAATAACCCTCGGGTGTGCGGTTAATGAACCTGCCGGTTTGGTGATTAATGTTGAAATGAACTTTGGAGTCTTTTAGAACTCGTTGGAGTTAATCAACAGTTAATGGTAGGAATGATCGGAATTGATGATTCTGTTGGGTTCGTCAGTAAACTACCTTGGAGTGGTTAGAACTTGAAACTGAAATCGAGATGTATGGAACATCTAAGGTTGGGAGACAACCGAAGTCGTCTGACTAGGAATTATTTCAGTTGTTGGAGTGTTCTCCCACACATAAGTACAGTGTACGTGAACGGGCTTTGTTGATAAGCAATTGTTCGAGGATTTGTCTTTATAGACTGTGTGGACGGAATTTAGATTCCAGTTAGGAACGGATAAATTATAGTCGGCGTTGAGTCGGTTAGCCTTGGGTTGTAAAAGATGTAGATTTCGAGGACGAAATCATCCTAAGGTTGGGAGGATTGTAACACCCGTAATTTTCGGATAAGTACAACTTCGAATCAGTGTGGAATCGATCTTTTAAGAAAAATATGAAAAATAATATTTTGGGTTAAATCCTAGATTTTATGGTCTTGTTGGATGAGGAATTCGAATACGAGTCCAACGGTTCTTTCCGGAGCGAAAACGGAGCTATAACGAAGAATTTATGGCCAAAACAATGTTTAAGAGGAAACCGGGCGACCAGTGCCCAGCGCGTCTAGTGGCGCGAGTTCACACGCGCGGAGACACGCACAGAGCTCTGGATCAGCTTAAAACACAAACTTAATCCCTCAAACTTCATTTCTTCATATCTCCCTCATTTCAACTCCGATTTTGGTGATTCAAGTTGCTATGGTTCCTTTTTTGAGAGCTCTTCAAGGATCTAGAAAGAGTTTGGAAGTTCATTGGAAGATTCAAGGGTGTTAGGTGGTGGTAAGACTCTCAAATCTCTTCTCTTCTCTCCCAAATCGTTTTTCCTTCCTTCCTCACAAACCCTAACCAATTTTGGGGCTTTTCTTAGAGATTAATGTTTTCCTTATCCACTTTATGCTAGTGATTTCATTTATTGATGCAAGAGCAAGTTTCATCCGCAACACTAGAGAGTTTTGGGGTTTTCTAGGTTTTCATCAAAACCTAAGTGGTGAGTTCATCCTCCTAGCTTCTATACTTTCATATGAATTAGAAATGTTCCATTGATGATCTTCTAGTATTTTGCTTATCCAATTTCGGTTTGGATAATTTTGGAGAAGTTAAGTCAAATTGAGGTTTTGGTCAAAATGGAGATTTTGATATGAGATGTTTGGGGAATAGTTTTAAAGTGGTTAAAAATGAATATTCATGGTTGAAAGTTATGAATTTAGGTTTCGGAGGTTTTGGCTTGAAGATACAAACTTCATCAAAGGAGCTTACGTTTGGGAAACTCTAGATTTAGCTTAAATCTAGCAAGGTGAGTTCAAGTTACTTTGTGAAAACTTTGTACATGCCAAAAATGTTTTTTCCAAATAATTGTGTGTTTTACTTGGAATTATAAATTGTTGAGTTATTTGATAGGTTTAACTATCTTGAAGTGTTTATCTTCATAAATGTGGTAAAACACTCATAGTTGGGTATTTTGATATGTAGAAATCATAATATGCCTTTAAAAGACTTATTACTCAAAATGGAGTCTATTTGATGGTTTAATCATATTTGTGTAAATGATTTTTATAAACCATTTGGAAGAATGCACGTTTTAGTGTCAATGACCATTTTGAGAGTTATAAGGGTATGAGTCCTTTTTGGGGAAAACCCTTTTATGTTTAACCCATGTTGAGTTTTGGGTTAATAATGATTTTGTGGTACTTGTTTACCCGATCGATGTTTATATGCATTTTTATGCTATTTGATGACCGTTATTTAAGGGTCTAAGGAGTATTTGAGCATTTTGCTCAGTTTTGACCCTGAGATGGTCTTGGAGACATTTGTCTGATTTTGATAGCCCGATGTTGGGCATTTGGTTATGTCTTGCATTAATGCACCTTATTTGAGAATTACATGTTTTAAATGCGCTAGTTCATTCGTATGGGGTAATGTAATGTTTTAATTGTAATGCAATGGATCCATAAGCACTTTAGTTTTATGCCGATGTTAGGACAATAGTTTTCCACATCGCGGCACGGTTAGGCATCGACAGTAAGGTATAAGTCCTACGTGCGAATATATTTTAGTTATTATGCCGATGATGGGACGATTAGTTTTCCACATCGTGGCACGGTTAGGCATCGACGGTATGGTGTAAGCCCTACGTGCGAATATGCTAAGGATGTTGCCCCAAATTGGGTGTGGTTTTAAGTGGCCACACTCGGCATCCGTTATATGTCTTGTTAAGTGTTTGGCTTTACTAACTTGTCAAGTGGCTTACTTTTGTGTTCCGTCACTTACGTTGGTAAGCGGGTCTCCCCCGTCGCCGAATGTGTTGTTTTGGGTAACTACTTTTATCCATGTTTTCGGTGACGTAATTATATGTTTAAATGGATTGTTTTCCATGATTTATGGGCAATGTATTATGTTTAATCCTTGTTGGGATGTTTTGAATAATCGAGGTTTATTCATGTTTATGCTATTTGGGGATTTAATGTTTATTTACATTTTGGATGAGTTTTGGGTATGAACTTGCATCGCAAAGAAATGTTTTACGTGGCGTTGCCATCGTCTAAATTACGTATTCTTGGAAATAAGATCGTCGTCATACTTTAACACAAATCATTTAGAGAATCATGTTATATTAAAGATTTCAGTATGGGAATTGTGTAAGTTGGAAAATAGGTGATTTGCATTTAAAGTAAACTCTTTTGAAATCATGACTAAAACTACTACCCTTTTGATTCATGATTTTATATAGTCATGATAAAATGCTTGAACTCACTAGGCGTTAGCCTAACCCTTTTCATTTGTCGGCATGTGCAACAGGCTCATGTTGGAGTAGCTTTAGCTACACTGTGAAGTGACGAGTGCTAGTAGAGTGCACGAGAAGTGATTTCGATTAAGTGAATCTTCCGCGTTTATTTGGGACTAGCAACTTGTATTGTATTAAGTAACGCCCGTCTTAAGTTATTAGTTGTGGAAATTATAATGTTTTAAATTTTGAGGTATTTAAGGAAGGAAATCACAGAAATGATTTTATCTACTTTCGGGTTATTTTATTGAAATTGTATTTAGTTGCTCGTTCCAAATTTGAGGGTGTTATAGAAAATGTACTCGGTGCCAATGCGTAGGACATACTCGTGGAGAGTGTCCAAATCCCGCCCCTTCAACCGTGCCAAGGAGTAGACGTTCAGTCAGCCAAGTAAGTAACACGCAGGGCCCATCGGAGCTTGAGCCACATGAAACTATATCATATGATACCGTTGATCTGAACGTTGATTTCCCTTGATTGGGACGATAAATATTGTATGTTTAGTGCGCTTGTTTTGATATATAGCATGATTTTATCCGCCCGTTGTAATTTATCAAACATAACTTATGTACGTTGATCTGAACATTGATTTCCCTTGATTGGGACCAGTTATATTTTGAAAGGTACTTGAAACAGAACATGAGATGATGATCATAATGGTAGTAGTCTAAATGGAGAGAATAATAATGGTAGTTGACGGCCATACTGTGATTGAAGTGTACATCGAGAAAGTGGAGCTTAACACTTTGAGACTCGTCTCGCCAGAGCATGTAAGAAGTCGACCCGGATTGTCAAAAACCAAACCATCGTCTAGCCGTAGCCTCAAATTTGGATAATTTTGTACTGTATTGATTAGTATGTGTTTGTTATGAAATAATCTTGTATAACATCTATGAGTTGTATTTTTAATATGAACCACTTTTTAGACAAATTTCAGACCACTTAAACACTATTTTTCAGACAAATTAAAGACCTTTATTCATGACAAATTAAACAACAACATACAAACAGGAAAGGAACGAAACAACAATGTCGAACTGGAAAACTACAAAACAACAACACATAAACAACAAAGTACTAAAGCAACACCTACTGAAAAATTGCTTTAGTTTGATCAATCCAACTTTGCTTGTCGCTTATCTTCGCTTGAAGAATTGCGAAGTCTTGCGTAATGTGGTGAATGTCTTCTTTTTCTCGACGAATACGAGCCTCCCTATCTTTTATATCCCCTTTCATCCTTTTGATCTCCTTTTCTTCCACTTCGATCCTTGTCAAGTGGACATTCTTCCTGACGATCATTTGTTTCCACTTTTCTGTCAGTTGGTCTATCTCCTTTTCCTTTGCTGATACCGCCTTCTGGAGTTTAGGTGGCATTCTTTCAGGTGTAGACGATGGGTTAGATGACGATGCCATTTGTTTACTGAAGAAAGAAAGCAAGAAAGAAAGAAAGAAAGAAAGATGGAATGAGTGTGAATTATGGATTGCATATTACTGATATTTATGGATGAAATCTCAAACATGCCAATGAATTTCAACCACAAATTGGTCTCCAAAGTACAATAATTGTGAAAAAAACAGTAAAAGCATGCAAAGATTCGTGCAAAAAAGGACCAAAAATGTAATTTTTTGCCCACCGCGGACCTATCGCGGACAACCACCGCGGGGAGGGACCAAAAGTGTCACCGCGGGCATAGTTGGGGCGCTCCGCGGGACACTTTGGCCCAACAGGGGTTGACACGTAGGCCCTAGCCCGCGATCGCGGGGCCCACCGTGGAAGATTTGGGTATTTTGGTAAACTCAGCGAGAAAGTGAGTATTTTGGTAAGTCAAAGTCAAACTTTGGGTATTTTAATTAAATTCCCTTGTTTTATATGTTTTTAATTTTTAATTAAATAATATATCATAGTACAAGTCATTAAAACATGGATACAATTTATTAACTAAGGCTTATTTTTTGGGAAATTAATTAAAATGCCCAAAGTTCATTTTTCCCTTACACAAATACCTCATTTCTCTCCTGATTTGCAAAAATTCCCAAAAACCCGCGATTTAACCCGTGATCGCGGATCCGTGCATTTGGTCCCTCTATCGCGGACTCCAAACAAAAAAGTATGACAAACGATGACCCATTTGTTTCTCTCAATTACATATCGCGGACTCCAAACCCATTTAATGCATTCTCAATTGTCATTTAATGCATTCTTAGATTGTCATTTAATGCATTGTTAGAAAAAATCCAATTTGTTCCGCGATCGAGGACACCTTTTTTGAAAAATCGTGGATGTTTTTTATTTTTTTATTTTTAATTCGCGATAGAGGGTTAAATCGCAGGATCTTGGGACATTTTTACAAAGCATGAGAGAGATAGAGTATTTGTGTAAGTTAAAAATGAACTTGAGCATTTTAATTAATTTCCCTTATTTATTTCCCCAAAAACAAAGAGTTACTAAATAAAGATTTTATAAAAATAATAATTTAAACACTTTCTCTTTTCCCCCCCACCCACCACAAGGTGACCTAGTGACCCATTCACATTTCCTTTCACATGCAATCCAAACCCACCAACTCTCAACAAAACGCGACCATGCTTATGATTGTTGGAGCTTGAAATTCACACAAAGATTGCGGTGGCATAAGTGTCGTGGGTTGGCCATCGAGTGCGGTGGTAGAGATTGGATGACGAGACTGGTAAGCAAGTGAAAGTCAAGATAAATAGATGAAAAAACAAAAAATACGTGAATACAAAAAATTAGGTTTGTGGAAGACGCAACCGTATCAATTTGTTTTGTGTCACCATATATAATTTGAAATTACAATAAGAACACAATTTTCTTTGGTAGAGTTGGTTTGGAAGACTTTTATTCCACTGTAGACCTGGGTTCTAGTCTTGTTAAAGTTATTTTTGTAGTTTTTAGCTTTTAATTCCATTTTTATTATGTTTTAAAAAAATTGCAACAATAAGACTCGGACTTGAGACCTTTACTTTGAAAAACAAATACCTAACCATCAGACCAATATTAGTTTTGGTAAAAATATATAGTCGAATGGTGTCACCGTTTGAAAAAAAAATCTGGATCTGCCAATGCAATAAACTACATAAATGAAAGTTGTAATTTAGTCACCAAAAAAAAAAAAACTAACATTGTGGTTTTGTGGATGCTCTCGAGACCACAAGCACGAGGTTAAAAATAGAAATAGAGATGATGTGTAGACGTGTAGTGTGGGTGTAGTTCTGGTAATTGACATAGACATAAACAATTAAAAAATAAAAAAGTCAAACAAACAAAATCGTGAAAAGAAAACGCCATAATTGACGGAGTCAAACGGAAAAAAGAGGTAGGGGCCAAAGACGTAACGACAAGAAAAAAACAAGGGTACCGTTACGTCAATTTATCTGTCAAAAGTGGTTTTGCGAATACCCATGTCTATGCTACAGAAGAAATACGCACACAGTCGCAGAGAATGAATTCACATGGACTTCATTCCTCTCAACTCAACTAAGGGGTTTGTTCGGTTGGTTTTCAATTAAGTTCTGTATGAATAAAGTTATTTGTATGAATTAATCTGTCTGTATAAATTTTGAAAAGTTTTTGTTTGGGAGGGTGTTTTCATAGATGGAAGGACCATCTTTTTTAATTGAGAGAGACTAGTTTGGACAAAACTTGGCTTTCTGCATAAAGCTCCCTCTTAAAAGCTTAATAAATAAGTCACTTTTTATATCATTAAACCATTACCAAACAGTCATGTATAGCTCACTGAATAAACTATGTATCCCATTAAGCTGGTAACAAACAGACCCTAATTCACTTCTTCGTAAATTATTTGGAATATTATACAAAAAGAAAGTAAAAGATTATAGACACATTAAATTATAAAAATCTTTCAGTGATAAAATGATTAAAATACCTTTTAGTACAAAGTTCAGTTTTGTGTTGTTATAAATATGTTTTGGCTGGTGAGAAAAAAAGGCTAAAAATGTTTTATTTTATTTTTTATTTTTGGTAACTATGGCTAGAAATGTATTCTTATGGAGTTATAATATGGGGTGTAAGATCCCACATTGGTTGGGGAGGGGAACAAATGTTTTCTTATAAGAGAGACTTGATACCTCCCCTAAGAGACGTGTTTTAAAACCGTGAGTCCAGGTGTGGACAAAGCAGACAATATATGTTACGGTTGGTCTGGGATGTTACAGATGGTATCAGAGTCGGGAACCGGACTGGTGTGCCAGCGAGGACGCTGAGTTTCCTAAAGGGGTGGATTGTAAGATCCCATATTGGTTGGGGAGGGGAACAAATGTTTCCTTATAAGAGAGACTTGATACTTCCCCTATCAGACGCGTTTTAAAACTGTGAGTTCAAGTGTGTGAACAAGACGAACAATATCTGGTACGGTTGACCTGAGAATCTGGGATGTTACATAGGGTTAATAATAGGGGGTGTCATAGATAACTAGAATTGAATAACTCATCTAAACCGAATGAAATTTAGGTTATTTGCTTTTTTGGGTTAAACGGTTTGATTGGTGGAACAAGGATGTCCTATTTGATTCGGTTTTTGGTTTCAATTAAACTGAATAACACATTCTACTAATATTTTTTATTTCATTTTTATTAAAAAAACAAATCCACATTATACTGTAATGATTTTTGTTTGATCATGTTTTCCTTTGTTATATTATGTTTTTTTTATGTACAACGTCATATGGAGAAATAACGTTTTTTGGTATACATGGATTCTTGGTAGATGATGTTTGTACTTAATACAAGACAATTATTGAATATGAATGTACGATATAGTTATATATCTCAAGCAATGGCCATTTGAATTTGGAAAAATTATTGAAACAAGCGTCCAACGAAAAATATGAACATTATTTAGTTTAACTAGTTCATGAACCGAATAACATGAAAACTGAATAACTTAAAAGACGATTAAACCGAACCTTATTTGGTTGGTTATCGGTTAGTGTTAATAAAAAGTAGTTAAAACCGAATAAACGAAAAACCAACTTAACCGACCAATTAATACCCCTTCCAAAGATGCAAAAACAATGTTTGCACAAATAATTCTATATAGTAGTTTGAACGTGAAACAGTGGAACTGACATAATAGTCGCATGTCATATAGTGGTATGCCATGCGGATTGTATATGTAGTTATGTACCCTAACCCTACACAGGTGCTTACAAAAGGTACATGTCATACACCTTTTTAAGTGCATTAGGGTGCGTTTGGTACACTGGACATGACATGACAGAACAGAACATGATTCACTGTTCCACGTTTGGCAGGACTTTTATGTGGAACATACTGGAACAAGGTGGAACAAACTCGAACAGGCTTGTTCCACCCCCATCCCCTGGAATAAGCTGGAACAGACTTATATTTTACCAATATAATATCAAAATAAAATCTAATTCTCTTCTAAAACATCAAATAAATCTTCTATTTCATATTTTATTCATTTTTAAATTTAGTAAGGATAAATTGGTCAATGTTATTCGTTCTGTTCTGTCAAGTTACGTCTTATCAAACGTGGAACACCTGTTCTGTCCTGTCCTGCTCTGTCCTGTCCCACCTTGTCCTGTCCTGTCCTGTCAGCGTACCAAACACACCCTCACAGGACAATGTTTTTTTTGGTACCAATTAAGTGGATTGCATAATACGTCAAGTTAAAAAAATAGGTTGCTTTCGAATGGGTGTAATCGTAAAAGGTTGAAACAACATATATGTAAGGCTGCCATAAATATATATCCCAAAATGTGGTTTATATCGAAATCTTGAGTTATTTCATCTGTCCATCGCAAAATAGAAGGGAATCACTGACGGATTTGACCGTCGAAAATCCTTCGGTAGGGTGAAACTGACTGTGATCCATCGGTGAAAGGCGGTCACAGTAAAAGTCGTGGGCGAAGGTATCATCGACGAAACCATTTGCCGACGGATCCATTCACCGACGGAAATTTATTTTAAAATTTTGAAAAATAAAATAATATTTTGTCTATCGGTAATCCACCGGAAATGTACTGACGGAGTGTCGACGGATTTTATATTCGTTGTAAAAGTCTTCATTCCGTCGGGGATACGTCCCAAACCGACGGTTTTAATCTGTCGGTAAACATCGACGGTGAAAGCCAAATGTCTAGTAGTTGTCGGGTTTGCAAAAAAAATGAGATAGGTACCTACGTTTTGTTATCAATATATATATATATATATATATATATATGCATACCGGGGCGAAGACATGAATTTTGTCAAGGGTGGCCCCTTTAGTAAAACCAAAATTAGATATATGATAATATTATATTCATGACAAAATTCATTAATATAATATTACCAAAGACATTGTAGCCCAGTGGTTCGGTAACATCCTGTGAGGTAAGTGGTTGGCAGCCCTTACTACCCGGGTTCGAACCCCGTGGTGATCATGCGGAGGTATCCCCGAATCAAGGGGCAGTTCGTGGGCCTGTTGTTTGGGCCGGGTCGTGGATCGTGGGCCGAATTGTAGCCGGGTCGAAGGGGGATTAGTCTGGACTAAGTCCAGGATACCCCCGAAATGTAATTGCCTTTCAAAAAAAATTATATTCATGACAAAGTTCAATCAAATAATAAGTAAACATTCCAAAAGCCGTAACACTAACATTACATATTCAACAATAAACTTAGACTTCTAAAACACATTAATGATATATTCATTATCAATGTCGGTAAACACATTGTTTTCGAAATAAGCAACCAATTTGTCGTTCAATTATTCATCGCCATTCTATTGTGCAACCTCTTCTTCACAATATTTATAACAAAAAAATGCTCTCTCGACCTGATCACATGTAGCGTTCGACAATGTGGATTCTAAACGAAAGAAGAAATTGGGATTCTGGAATTTTGGTGTTCGATTGAACAAAACTGATTATATTATATTAAATAAATTCCGTCCTCTATCATCAAAACTAATTATTGATTACTCTCTATCCATCTTATTTTTCATAGTTCAACGATCATCTTCTGTATTTTTTATATATCGTATTTAAATAATACATACATTTCGTACATATTATTGTCTATTTAACTTAAATCGACAATACAAAGAGAAGTATGGTTTACGATATAAGTCATGACTCATGAGGGGGCGGGGGCATGGGCAACAAAGGGAGGGAGAGAATGGGAGGTAAGACTTGTACTGTACAAGTTTTAAATTCCTTATTTCATATTTTAAAATTCAGAAGAAAATAAAACTTTTTAAAATATTAAAATCCGATTTTTCGTTATTATGTAAACATGTAATTGCTTTTGCTTCTACATAAAGCCCGTATAAAATATTAAACCGGCCCAAGCCCGTATAAAAACATGAACCGGCCCAAGCCCGTATAAAATCATGAACCAGGTCAAGCCCGTGAAATAAAACCGAGCCCTAAACCTCAAACAAGAGAACCAAACCACAGCAGAAACACAGACACAGGCGAGCTAGTAATCTCGACAATGGCGTCTGCTAATAATGAAGGCGTGGCTTTGGAAAGAAAGCGAACAATCGTATCGGCTCTCTGTAAATCCCGATCGCTAGAACCTGTAAGTTTCAATCTAGACTTCTATATGCATTTCAGCTCAGTCAAATCATATTTGATTTCAGTTTTTGCTGCTTTAGTTTGATCAATTGATTTTGATAGTTATTGTTCTATGTATTTTTTTGATTTATGGTATAGTGTGTTCCACTTATGAACTTATGTATTAGCGAAGAAATAGGTGCTGGTGCTATTGGTTACTAATTCTTATCTTCATCAAATGAACACATAAAATCAGATGTTAACCGTCCGTAGTGCATTACCTAATTTTGATCAGCTGCATCATCGGGATATTTAGTAGTCACCGCAACGATTTTATTTGTTGAGCCTGTCTCTTTGTGATACGCAGTTCAGTAAGCTCTTCTATTACTATTTTTTTTAGTATCGATATAACTTGTAAATACCGAACTTATAACCCTGAAAGTTGCAATGTAACCTTATATATGCATTTCAGCTCAATCAAGTCATTTCTGAATTCAATATTGGATCACTTTACTTCAGTCTGCCTTTTATTTTTCTGATTAAACACTATGCTCAATAAAACAGTTGGGGTGATATGACGCAATGATTTTTTTTGTTTTCTCTGGCATATCTATAGCCTTAATGTTTTTTTTTGCAATAAATGGCTTATTAACTTTTCCTTGTTGACTTATGATATGTCAATTGTACTCTGAACCTTTTACACAGGCAAAATTCTTGGACGATGTGACGAATGGCCTTAAAAGCTTGAGTATTAACATCATGAAGGCTGCTCTGGAGAACAACGAGGAGGTGAGTTTGTATTGGTTTTGAGGATGTGGTATTGCATCCATGAGCTATAAGTAAGAGTCTACATAGGAACCAAACCATGTTGCTCTTTTTGGGCAGCTTGTATTGCTGCCTTCATTTTTGATCTGAATGGTGAAATAAAAGAGCATTTATGTTGATCTTAGTACTCACCTTTTGGCAGTTCAACAAGTGGGTGACATTTGCTGAGAATTTCCCATCCGATTCCAAGGGATGTTCAGATGGTCTAAGCGAATTAAACGAATATTTGACTGGGAAATCTGTTCTTGTGGGTGGCGGCTCCACACCTTCTGAAGCTGATATAATTGTTTTTTCTACTGTTCATCCGTACGTGGTAAGTAATATTTATCTTTTGTGACAACTCAACTTTCACCATGGTCATTGCATATCCTAATGCACATATATTTTATAATTGACAGCATAAAGTTCAACTTGCATTTTTGTTGTAATTTTATATGTGCATGCTTGTTTTATGTACTTGTATAATCTTTGATTTGCTCATGCCAGGTTATAGTTTCTATTTTCTTTCTAGTTGCAAACTTTTTAAAGTTATTCTTTTGTGAACCTTAATTTATGTCATACCTAAGATTTGCTGTTTGCTGATGATAGATTGGTCTTCCGGTCTCAAACAAGAATAAACTGCCACATCTGATGAGATGGATGGATTACATCCAGGTAACGGGAATTCTTTTCCTTGAGATATCATATACCTTTTCAAATTTGTTTTAGTACAAAATTTCTAGTACTATGAAACCAGGACACCCGTTTATGAAGTTCTAAGTATTGTTTTGATGTATGCAATAACTATGTCTTATGTATAAGTTATATGCTGTTCAACAGCTGTAGGAGCTTCTTTGGTTGGTTCAATTATTTTCTTAGTTATTTACAACGTTGTTGTGCAATCTCACTTAGTCACTTATAACTTATACATAAGAAATATCAAGTACTCAAGAGTGAAGACAAAAGTTGCGGTTTTGAGTCCCTCGTATTCTTAAGTAATGCAAAAGTGATATTATAATGCTGTTAACTAAAATAATCAACCCTGATAAGTGATACTGGTATCACTTATTTATTTGGATAATTAAAATTAATCAAACTACTATGAGTGTTACATGTTAAGCTGAGCAATTGGGGACCCCTTGTATTTACGACATTTTTGGATCAACATCAATGTGGATTGTAGAAGTATAATGCTTCGTTATCCTGTTAGTTCGTTCGCTTCTTCCTTGTCCTTGCATCGGGAGGCACTGTCCTCCTGCACTAACCTTTCTTGATTCATCTTGCAGAATAAGCATGACTTTGGAGAGCTATTTAAGTGGATTGTGCTAGAAAAGGCCCCTTTCGATCCTCCGGTGAGTAGAATCTATATAAATTTTACTAAGTAATAAACCGTGCTATATGTTCATTTATAGTGTTGGTTCTATTTGTGCTGAATTTCTCAAAGCAGTCTAATACATTCTATGCCTTTTAAATTTCTATATTTTTTCTTCAGTTGGCAAAACCGGCAGCTAAGGTGGAAGCTGAACCAAATACGAAAAAGGCTGTTCCAAATGCGAAAGCAGCATCTTCAGGAGCTGACTCGGAGAAAAAATCTGACATGGTAAGACCTCTTTACTTTTTGTTTTGATACATGGTTATTTTCTTTATACATGATAGCACCGTTAATCTCACCAACAACTACTATATGGGCCTTGGTCGGTCTAGATTACTGTCAGGGTCTGATATGAAAATTTTGTACTATATTGTTGTTGGGCTGTATGATCCTTGTACATTTATTTGTTATTGTTTACTGATACATCTTAAAATTTAAAGCATATTATTTAGACTTATTTTGCCAAACGGGCTCTTAGTCTTGCACACTAGTCCTGTTCTTAAACTCAACATAGATTTTGCTATGCTACTACTTTGGTATAAAATCTTGATATTGTAGTTAATTTACTTATGATGCTTTATTTTTTAAGCCAAAGAAACAAGCAACAGGAAATACCGAAGCTGCCACAGAGAAGAAGAAATTGCCAGAAAAGGTTCCAGATGAAAAAGATAAAGAGTTAAGTGTCAGTTTATTAAAAATACAGATTGGACTCATCCGTAAAGCGTCCAAACATCCATCCGCTGACAGGTAAATGGCTTGCTTATTCCATCTTCATTTTTATTATTAGTGTTTTTATTGATTAAAGCATTCTCTTTGCCACCTTATTAACTATTTAGATACCTTCTGTCTTATATAAAATATATTCTATATATAATTGTGATTAACTTTGCTCGGAATCTTCATGTTCATGGTTCAGTTTATTGGTCGAGGAAATAGATGTTGGGGAGGGTAAATGCCGGCAGGTGGTCAGTGGTTTGGCAAAGTTTTGCAGTCCAGAGGAGTTGACGGTATGAATAATAGTTTCATTTTCTGTATCTTTCTCATCCATTGATATTTTATTACTCTTTTTGTCCTAGAATATGTGATCACATTTCTATTTAAGTTTGTCCCAAAATAAGTGTCCACTTTCATAAATAGATAGTTATAATTTACTAAATAATAATATCCAATTCTACCCTTAATTACTGGAGTAATTGTAGTTTTATACAACTGCATGCTTTTTTTATAGAGGGTAAAATTGTCATTTGGTTAATTAAAAGTGTAACTATTATACATTTCTAAAAATGTGTTTTTTTCTATTGTGGACATTTATTTTGGGACTAAGGGAGTATTTCTCAGAGCATTTTTCTATTTTCCATCACCAGATACTTAATTCTTAATGGTTGTTTTCATGCTACTTGACCTTGCAGAACCGACTTGTGGCGTTAATTACAAATGTGAAACCTGGGAAGTTAAGAGATGTGGTTTCAGAAGGACTGGTAGCAACTCTTCCCCTACACCCCTGCATGCACCAATCTTTCTCAGTTTCAATTCTATGAATTTCAAAAACTTTTATTTGTTAAAACTTTTGGTTTCAGACTTCTATTCATTACGAGTCTTTCTAAATATTTGTAACACTATAAAGTCCTTAGATTTCATCAAAATTTCAAGTAGGCATTTAACTAGAGATGCACAAGGTCCGGGCTTTTTCAGGCCTGGGCCCGGGTCTTCCAAGCCTGTTTTCAATGAGAAATGAAAAGGCCGGGTTTAATAGGGCTTCACCGGTCTTTTTTCAGGCCAGGGCCTGCCGCCAATATTTTGGTCTGATTTGGCTTTAGGCACTAGGTCCAGGCTTTTTCAGGCTTGGGATTTTTTTGTGCATTTCTACATTTAACTACCGAAACTAGAGATGGCCAACCCGGCCCGGGACCGGCGGAGGTCCGGAACCGGGACCGGAAATAGCCCGGCTTGGCCCGATTTATGGCCCGACGGTTATAACCGGTTGGGGTTTTGGAGTGTTTCGCCGGCCTGGCCCGGGACCGGTTGCAGGCCTGATTATGAGCCCGGCCCGATCCGTTTTTTGAAAAATATAGCCGTTCTACCTCCCAAACTAATGAACAAAATACCCAAGTTACGAAAAGCTCGAGGAAGTCAACTGGCTGTTTCATTATGTTGATCATCATAAAGTCTCATTAGCAAATTGCTGGTTTATGATTGGTCAAGAGTCAAGACAGGTGTTGATACATGTAGCAAGCTTTAATCAACTTACTTTCATTCTCATGTACACATTTTTAAACATCTCTGCCTTTTGTTTTCTTCCAGGTGCTGTGTGCTTCAAATGCAGATCATACAGCTGTAGAGCCTTTGATAGTTCCAGAAGGGGCCAAAATTGGTGAATGTGTTACATTTTCTGGGTATGTCATAAGGCGAAGGATCGTGTGAGAAGTGGATCTGAACCGTTGATCACTTGTAATAAAATGCCCTCCCATGAATTGCGCCTTATTGATCTCGGTGCATCTCATCCTAATGTGCATCCATTTTTCATCCAACACTTGTCACGTTAACCTCAACTTGTCACCGGAACCCAACCCATGTATCATAATCACATATGAAGAAATCTGTGTGGTTATGGTTATTAATATTTTAAACACCGTAAAAAGAGGTTTCAATGTTAGTGTTATTATCACATACTAAGGCCAATGTCTTTCTTTATGCAGGCATGAAGGGAAGCCAGAAGACGTTTTGAACCCAAAGAAGAAACAACTTGACAAGATAACACCGGTAATCATCTCTCATGAATTGCAGTTCTCATTGCACAATAGAAACATAATAATGTCTTCAAAAAGATCTGTTTGAGGTCAAACTTGAGAATATTTCAACCTCAAATCATGTCAACTGCTATAAATCTTGTCAAGTGGTCACACAATCTCTTTAGGTTCATTTTCTTTAATTTAAATTCATTTATGTATTGGTGCTTATATGTTTATGCATATGCATGATTAACATGTGCATTGTATTAACATGGGTGCAGAATCTTTTCACGGATGATAAAGGAGTGGCCACATTCAAGGGAGTCCCATTTATGACATCTGCTGGACCATGCACATCTACCATATCCAATGCCAGTGTCAAATGATGACATGATGATGGTTGTAGCAACATCTTCGTACAACAACGATTATCAAATGATGATGACCATCTAGTCGAGTGTGTGTGTGTAATCAATACCAATACTTTTCTTATCAATCACACAAAATATGCTTAAGCTATTTGTATAAACAATATGCATCTTGACGGATCCAAATTTTGCTTACTTCCCCTATGTTAAATATCATATTCTGCAAGAAGGGTATTTATTACATCACCCACTGCAGTGTCCTCGCAACACTTGTCTGACTACCGTTTTGGAGGATGTAAATTGTGTGTCCTAGCGGTAAAGTGATTGGTGCTTGGAGTCGAATGCCGGACCTATAATAACAGATTGGTGAGCTCTTTATAGCATCTGCAACAAGTTCTCCAATTGTTTTCCAAAATGGAGATCTAAAGTTAAAAATTGCATTCAATTCTAACAAATTCTTCATCTAGGAGATTACATCACTACTTGTATTATTAAAATCTTACATAAATCTAACAAGATATGATCTCTCTTCTAAACATTTCATTTCGAGAATTCTTGTTGGTAGAATGTGATAAAAAAAAAAAAAGTTCTTTAGAATTCCTCATATAAGGAGCTCACATATCCTTGTTTCTATTCATGTATGAAGAGTTGTTACAAAGATGCGAGTTGTTATAAGCTGAAGTTATAAGTATGCATCATGTGTTTGTACTATAGAGAGTGTAGTTGTTGCTTGTGCATCATGGGGTTGTACATGGCAGAACACCTGAGGTGAGTGGAAGCATGGTGGATCTATTATAGATAGTTTCATATCATGCACCCATGTGGGGAAGTGGATAATAATAAATATGAATAATCCCAACAAAGCTACAGTGTAAGATCTCATCTCACCACTCTATAATAAGACTATAACAGATTTTGTTCCCTACCTAATCCATCCATCCATTATTGCAAAAATATTTGCCAAAAGATACGAAATATTTTGGCCATTTTAGATTTCAGGTTTGGCTTGTATTATGTATGTTTGTTGGTGTCTGGATACTGTAACTGTCCCCAGTTTCAAAGAAAATACTAATAACTTTTCAATCATAATTTTATTTAATCATCATTTGTTCGTTGCAAATTTAAAGAAAATGATATATATTTTAAAGTGATATTGCTGCAAAAACAATGCATCATACATGTTTGGATGAACATAAGCTACATTTTTGATAAGCTAGTTGGAGTAGCGTATGAAGAGCTTTTTGTGATTATTTCAGTTATGCTTCGTTAATATTGATTATTATTTTTAACTATTAATTACAAATAAATATAAATTATTCAAATTTATTTATTGTTAATTAATAAACATTAATTAATATTAACTGAAAAATAAAATAAAATTTTAGTTGTACATTGATATTATTTTTTAATTATTTAGAATTGTTGATAATCATAATTTTTTTTATTAATATTAATCAATATAGTTTTTATCTGTTATTTGACCGAACCATGGGAATGAATCTATAGGTCTATCACCTTTTTTTGGCCAGATCTTCCATGATTTTTATTTCATATTATATGTAACGGTTATTTAAAATTATAAGTTAATGTAAATTTTTTCCAAAATTTGTTTTAACAAATTCAAAATTTATAATATATATAATAATAGACTTCAAATTCTTTTAATTAACATATTATATTATTTACTATCTTGTTTGTATTAATTAACATATCATATTACTTTAAATTTGTTTTAATTATATTATTAAATATTGTAATTGCTTATTTCTTCAAAATGTTCTTTTTGGTAATTTTATACGCTTACAAGCTAGTTTTGTCAAACGTGATTTTTTCATCAGCTAGTTTGCCAAACATAGCCTAGGTCTAAATCATTGTTGGTACTTGGTAGCTTACTTATTACCTCCTATTATTGTGGTAGTACCTGATAAATATTTACCTTATCAGGTAAGATTTTAGTTTATCAAAACGACATCGTTTGCAACAACTTGTTTTATAAGTGCAAATTGAGTAAAACTTATCACCTTTATTTACCGGGTAAGACTATACATCATTGTCATTTTTTCTATAAAATAGACAATCCAATAAATGTTTACTAGGTAACGTTTAATAAATTACCCTAAATATTAATTGAAAATCATTTTATTTTTATATAAAAACTTAGTTATTGATAGTGATGAAACCTATAATTTTATCCATATTCTAATATAAAATATATATATATATATATATATACCGGTTATAGAGGTTAGAAAAACGTAACTTACTAATTTCGATATCCTTGGACCATTTTTGGGAGTGGTGAATGAGTTGTGAAAATACAAATATACAACATGAATTATTATTATATACCAAAGAGCTTTTTGGCCTAGCGGTATGTGAGTCTCTTTCCTCCTAGGAAGTCAGGGTGTGTCAGTTTATTTGTTGCATTTGTCGTATATAAATATTATATACTTCAAAAGAAAACATGAAATATTATATTTGCTAATTTTTCTACGGATGCATGATGGTGATTGTTTTATAGCAAAAATCTACTACGAAGTACAATGATTTAAACGTTAATCATTCTTTAAATGGAAAAATCCATTCTTGATTTGAGAGCCCGGCAATATCCAATCAACGAGCAAAATTCAACAGTGAGTTATATCAATTAGATATGGGTGATACAATACAACAAAGGCATCCTTTTACAAAAATAAGCTAGTAAACATTTAATTTTAAAAATTCTATCTCTTTACTAAATATTTAATTTTAAAAATTCGTATTGATTAGAATAAAAAAAGAAATTCTCTCATCCAAGAGCGTCTCCAACTAGTTTTCTAAAATAGAGAATTAAATGTTAAAATCTTTAAAAAGAGTTACATTCATCTCCAACAGATTTGCTATTTTACAGATTTTAACACAAATTATATTAATATAATGTTCTTTAATTTGTATTTCCAATACACTTTAAAAAAAACTTAATATAAAATGATAAAAGATTTATGTTATTAGTGGATTGAATAAAATAATTATTTATCTCTCATATTTAGAGAATTATAAGGAGTTCTCTATATTTAGAGATTTTTACATGAATCTCTATTTTAGCAAACAAGATAGCAATGCTGTTGGAGAAGAATAGGAAACAAAAATACATTTTTTTTTCTATTTTAGCAATGTTGTTGGAGATGCTCTAAACATTTAGTTTTAAAAATTCTATCTTTTTATTAAACATTTAATTTTAAAAATTTATATTGATTGGAATAAAAAATGAAATTATCTCACCTAACCAATATTTTTTTAAGAAGTTTTCATCAAATTTCCAAAACTTCTTAAAAAATTGTATTATATGATTATAAACATGATACAAATAATCAAATTGTATTATATGAATTTTAATACATAATGATGATTTTACTATCAAGTTGTACATGTTTATAATCAACTTCATAATATACACCTAACTTTATGTAGGGTCCACAACAATTTAATTCATAATAAATATAATTAATATTCGTTTGTAGAGAAATAATCTATAGTATAAGATAAATACGTGAAATATTTAATATTATTGAATTGTTCTCGTATAAAATCACAATCATCTTTATGTAGCAATAATTAATCATTCTATTATTTGCTAAAATCAAGAATTAGCAATTTCGAATTCAAACTACTATTATTTCTTGACCAAAATCAAACTTATTTCTCTATTTGATAATAATATGATCTGATCTACTTGTCTGAGGTCATGAATTATTGTACAATTTTCTTCTTCTTAAGGATTGTTTAACAAACTCTAATCGAAAATATGTTTATCGAATGAGCATAACAAAGATCAGAAATTTTACACCGTAAAAGACATGACAAGAACCTTGAATTTTACACCAGAAATAAGAGTTGTGACTTTTATCCAACTATTTTTTACTGGGTAAGAGATGATTTACCAACAATCTTACTATATCATTTTGATGGTCGAATATCTTATTCGTTCAGACAAGTGAGGATGGTGATCATCGGGAAACGCTTACTAGGTTAGAGTTATAATCTACCTTTTAAATTATGTCCTAAAGTATAACTTGGAAATTGTTTTTATAACTTGGAAATTGATATTAAAGTGTAATTAGAGAGAGAACCCTACAAGGCTACAACCATAAATTGGGTGTGTTAAGTTGTGTCCATAATAACTCACCTCTTCATGGGTTTACATAATAAGTTAGAGGGTAGAGTGGCATTTCAATGTACTCATGCTACTAAATCTACTAGGGCCATCTTTTCTTTTGATCAAGTATATAGGGTAAATTGTAAGGTTATCATCTTAAAATGCCAAATTATATCAACCACTTTATTTTTATTTAGAAAATAGCCAAGAAAATCATATTGACATTTTTTTTCTTCTGATGCCATAAGTTGTGATTTTGGCTTACTTTTACGTGTCGAAGGAAATTTCACCAATTTTTTTAGAAACTGCAATGACAAATGACTTGCGCCATTGACTTGCAGTTTCTTGCCTATTTTGTAAGAAAAAATTTAAAGGTGGCTAAAAAGTAAAAAAAAAAATCTGTGTAATTATTTATGATGATAACTCTAAATTGTAACTTTGTTTTTGTTTATGTTTTTGGAAAACCTATTTTTAAAAGCTTGATTTTAAGAAAATATATCATCTTTTTGATGCAACCAAAGAAATGTAATTTTTTTAATGTAATTAAGTATACATATTATGCTTATGATGCAATTAATTACAAGCAAGGTTCTAAATAGCGTGAGACGTGGCGTGGCGGCGAGGCCAAGCCTCAAGCCTTAGGAGCCACGACGAGGCCATGTCGTTTTTCAAGACGTGACTTATGACGACACATCTCTATATCTTATATAACATTATATACAAAAAACATATGTTTTGTACTGTTAATCGATGAGTCAATGATGATAAACAAGTTAAATTATGTTATATATTAAAAACTAGCAAATAAGACATAAAAAACGTAAAGAAAAATAAAGTATTGCGTTATAAAAGACCGCACATTAAGCCATGGCGTGCCACATGCATAGCGTGGCGTGAGAGACAAGTTTTAAGCCACAGCGTGCCATAACGGCTGTTGCGGTGAACCTTTTAGAACAGTGATTACAAGTACGCCAATTCCGTTGAGAGAAGAAAAAGCGTTTTCTAACTTTGTAATTCAAATATCATTCTTGGGACAAAAAATATTATCAGGCAATTTTTTATTTGAGATGTCTTGCTCTAAAAACCATAATAAAGATATTAGAGAGTAAACATCTAAAAAAATAAGAACCTCGATGAATATGTCTCATTATTTTGATGTAATTTGATACGTAGCAAAGAACTAGGAGAACTTCTAAAAAGAGAAGCGGAAAACTTATCATAACCCTTAGATTAATTTTTTTAAAAGTATATATAATTTATATACGTCAAATGCAACAAATAAACTTACACACCCTCCTCAGCTTTGGTGAGATTTGCACCCCTGACCTCCTAGAAGGTGAGAGGCTCCGATACCACTAGGCCAAAGGCCCTTTGGTAACCCTTAGATTAATTGACGAAATAATACTTTAACAATGTGTTCTCAAAACTCTTTTACGACGGAAAGAAAAAGAAAGGGATGGAATGGAGAGAAAAATAAAAAGAACTCGTGTTTTTAAAACCTTTTCAGAAGAGAAATGAAAGAAAACGAAAGGAAAATAATGATAAATTTTTCCAAACGTGGGAATAAAGGAAATGAATGAAAAAAAAGAAAATTAAAATCATTTAAAAAATTATTATAATTACAAAAACTACCCAACATTTTGTTATAAAACATCTATTTTCAAAGGTATGTAAAAATTACATCTTTCATTTCTTTCTCTCATGTTCAAGAACATGAAAAATTATTATTTTGCTTTACTTTCATCTCTTTTTCTTCACTTTCAAGAACTCAAATGAAAATTTTATTTTCCTACCTTGCTTTTCTTTCAATTTTTTCTCTCTCTCCAAATTAAAGAACGCATGTAAATCTAGCAACTGATAGAAAAAGTAATGTAAATAAATATTTTGAGGCCACTTCTCATGTGTTTGTAACTTTTTGTAGTTCTTATTTAATTATTGTTCTCTCTCTCTCTCTCTCTCTATATATATATATATCTCTATATATATATAGAGAGAGAGAGATTCAAAGAAAAATCTCAAAAAAACGGAAAACAGAAGAACATCCTGGTGGCCCTTAATCTGGACGGTGGCACTTGTGCATACAGGTAAATTATGTTGGCTTTTTGGTTTTTATGCACAAGTGCATAATGCACTTGTGTATGTTACAAATTACTTGCATGCATGGTGCAACCAGGGTGTTCTTCAATTTTTCGTTTTTGAGGTTTTCCCCTAAACCTAAACCTAAACCTAACCCTATATATATATATATATATATATATATATATATATATATATATATATATATATATATATATATATAGGGTCTGGTTCAAGGGAAAACCTCAAAAAATCAAAAAACTAAGGAACACTCTGGTAGCCCTTCATCTGGGCGGTATGCATTTGTGCATACATGTTATTTGTAACATGCATTTGTGCATCTATGCACAAATGCATAATGCACTTGTGCATAAAACCAAAAAATAACATAATTTACCAATATGCACAAGTGCATACCGTCCGGTCCAGATGAAGGGCCACCAAGGTGTTCTTCAGTTTTTCGTTTTTTTGAGGTTCTTCCTTGAACCTCTCTCTCTCTCTCTCTCTCTCTATATATATATATATATATATATATATATATATATATATATATATATATATCATAAACGAGAACGCTAACTATTTACGAGAACACGAGAACGGCCACCCATGTACAAAATCACATGTGAATTTACACTACCTGGAAATCTGGACGTGAATCACATGTGATTTTGTACAAAATCCAGGTAGAGTAAAATCACATGTGATTTTGTACAAATCACGTACAAAATCCAGGTAGTGTAAAATCACATGTGATTTTGTACATGTGAGTCCGTTCTCGTAAATAGTTAGCGTTCTCGTTTGAATCTTTCTATATATATATATATATATATATATATATATATATATATATATATATATCAAGGTTATAAATAACGCGAGGCGTGGCGTGGCGGCAAGGCCAAGCCTTAAGCCTTAGGAGCCATGGCGAGGCCACGACGTTTATCAAGCCGTGACTTATGGCGGCAAATATCTATATCATATATAATAGAGTAAATTACACGATTGGTCCCTGTGGTTTACACAAAATTGCACTGTTAGTCCCTAAAATGAAATAGTTATGGAAAACGTCCATGTGGTTTACATTTTCACACGCCTTTGGTCCCTTTATCCTAACACCGTTAAAAGATTCCGTTAGAGTGAGTTAACTGTAAGGGTATTTTAGTCTTTTTATTATTTTTTATTTTCTATTAAAATTTTCTTCTTTGATTTAAAAACCATAAGGACCAAGAATGTAATTTACTCTTATCTTCATCTTTAATATCGGAGGTGCCTGCTGCTGTGAAGAGAGACGAGAGGGATGAATGTCAGTGGAGATCGGAGGTGCCTGCTGCTGTTGTGAATCGTCAGGGGCAAAGGATGGCGGCTGTGTTGGCTGGAATCAATTTCTTGAATCACAAACGAATCCAACAATCATCCCGAATAACGAGATAGAGAAGACGATGGTGATGGAGACGAGCTGGATGAGCGATCTGTGAGACGAAGCTGATGGAGACGAGCCGTGGAGTGATATGTGGAGACGATGGTGATGGACGAGCTGCAGGAACAGATCTGAGTGAGTCGCCGACGATGAGGAAGATATGAGTTACCGATGACGATGCTGATGGAGACGAGCTGTGGAGTGATATGTGGAGGCGATGGTGATGGACGATCTGCAGGAAAAGATCTGAGCGAGTCACCTTTTGTGACGAAAAGTTGTGCAGCATGTATCAACTATCGGCTGCCATGGCTTGCTTCAGGAAAGGATGTCTTTACTCAAAAGACGACGGAAATGTTTCTTGATTGTTACCGGCGCCGCCGTAGACGGTGGTGGTAGTGGTCATTTCGACCAGTTGGGGTTTCTCAAGATTCAACGGTGAATCGAAATGTAAAACCTTTTTCTTTTCGGTAGATAAAGATTCCGGCGAGGAAGCCACCGCCGGTGAAATTGAAGTGGGTTCTGCGTTAGTGGTGGTTGCGACGTCCGACGGAGGTGACAGAATAGGACTTTAGTGGAACAAAAATGCAATTTTTGTGGTGGCACACAAATCTTCGCGTTCAACGTGCAGTGAGGTTCCAACTCGTCGGTCCTAAAGTTTCAGTTTTCTGCCATCGATATTCTAAACCCAGATTTGGGCCGCAAATTGTGTGGATAATTGATGAAGAAAAAGAGTATTATATTGTGGTTTGTGGGAAGTGCTTGGTTAGTGTTGTCAGGAGCTCCTTCATTTTCATCATCTATTCATCTCATCTAAAGAAGCAGGAGCTCCTTCATCGTCTCCAAACCCTAGATCTGGAACTTCCCCTCATCTTCTCATTATACCTCAAATTTCTTGTTTTCTTGTTTCTTAGATTCAGATTTAAGGTTTTTAGTTAAAAATACTTGATTTAGGGTTTAATTTCACATGTTTTATATAACAAATTTGTTGAACGAATTTGTACAAGTTAAATGTTCTCTTAAACAAGTTCCAACAAGAGGCTAAATAAGTAAAAGTGGTTAACAATAATTAGCAAAAAAAAAACAAATAGCCAAGATGGAGGTTGCAGAATGATGGTAACAATCTTGAAGATGATCGGGATTGATGCAGATGAAGACTATTGGTGAAAGGAAGAAGATGAAGATAAGAGTAAATTACATTCTTGGTCCTTAAGGTTTTTAAATCAAAGAAGAAATTTTTAATAGGAAATAAAAAATAATAAAAAGACTAAAATACCCTTACAGTTAACTCACTCTAACGAAATCTTTTAACGGTGTTAGGATAAAGGGACCAAAGACGTGTGAAAATGTAAACCACAGGGACGTTTTCCATAATTATTTCATTTTAGGGACCAACAGTGCAATTTTGTGTAAACCACAGGGACCAATCGTGTAATTTACTCTATATAATATTATATAAAAAACATATGTTTTGTATTATTACTCGACGATTCGATTAGAATAAACAAGTTAAATTATGTAATATATTAAAAACTGGGAAATAAGACATTAAAAACGTATAGAAAAGTCAAATACCACGTCACAAAAAAAGACCACACATTGGGCCATGGCGTGCCACAAGTATAGCGTGACGCAAGACACAAGCCTTAAGCCACGGCGCACCATGGCGGCGATCCTTTTAGAACGGTGATATATATATATATAGGGTTATGTTTAAATGAAAACTCATTTTTTATTGTGCACGTGAGGACCAATATTAGCCATTGATCAAAATTTAGAAAACTAATCAATGGTTAAAACTATTCATGATGAATAATACAATATTCAGAATGAATTATACAACATTCAGGATGAATAATACACGAGTGACCCATGAAGGTGTGGAGACGTGGCACACTCTCTTTTGTTCCTCAGTTTACAACCGAAACTCGATAGATTCCCGATTCATCTCGTTGGGTGTTGGGTTACGGTAATGAAGAACACGATGCCTTACGACGTTGAAAAAAGTGTTGTAGAAGGTGATGTCGAGTTACGGACTTACAGTGTTGAGATGTTGTACACAATTGAACGTACATAAATATTCATAATAAATAACACATATAACATCACAAAAAAACTATATCGAGATGGATGTCGTATCGAAAAGCACGAAATTCTCGTTTTTTTGATGTAATTTGTTTGATTAAAATATTAGTAATTTTTAAAATAATTTATTTTAAACTTTAATGAGGGTAAAAGTTTTTAATTAAAAAATAAAATAAAAAGTCAAACATGGTATGCGTGAATTTAAATTAATCTTTCCTTTTTACCCCTAATCATCTTAATTAATAATTCTAATTAAAAACTTTATTTAATATGAGTTGTTGGATCAACAGAGATGGAGTAGCCTAAATTTGTCCTCACGTGCACAATGAAAATTGAGTTTTCATTTGAACTTTCTCTCTCTCTCTCTCTCTCTCTCTCTCTCTCTCTCTCTCTGTATATATATATATATATATATATATATATATATATATATATATATATAAAAGAATCTGAATAAATGGAAAACCAGAAAACCACGAAAAAACAGATGAAAAAATATATCAATATAGATGTCAAATTAACGAGAAAAATATAGTCGTTTATTTAGTGTAATTTGTTTCGTTCAAAATTTGTTTATTTTTCGTCTATTTTCGAATAAAAAATAGAGGGGTGAGGTTTTTTTAATTCAATTAATATTGTTGTAACCGCCTGTTTAATCACATCCATCAGATCATCTAATCTAACGGTCGATAAGATGTTTTTTAGTTTTTCATTTATTTGAGGTTTTTTCCTGAATCTCTCTCTCTCTCTCTCTCTCTCTATATATATATATATATATATATATATAATTAAATGGAAATCATAAAAACATTACAAATTTATGAGAACTAATATGATTTTTTCAATAAAAGTTAGAATTTAAGGTATTTGTTTTTATATATTTGTTTTATAATATAGTTAATTTTTAGGGAAATTAGTTAAAATACCCATTATTTGACTTTGACTTACTAAAATACCCACAATCTCGTTCGTTTTACCGAAATACCCAAAATTTTCGCGATGGGGCCCACGATCGCGGGTCAGTACCCACGTGGCACCCCTGTTTGGCCAAAACTTCCGCGGAGCCCCCTCAAGATTGGCCGCGGTAGCCGCAGCCCCCCCCCCCCCCCCCCAACTATGGTCGCGGTACACTTTTGGCCCCTGTCCGTGGTAGTACCCCGCGGTGGTCCCGCGGTAAACCGAAAATTACAATTTTGCCCCCTCCAGTTTGGGGCAAAAAAATTTACATTTTTGGTCCCTCTAGTTTTTATGTTATCATTTAATGTAGTTGAGATTCTTAATGTATTGTTTCCTTTCCATTTAATGTATTTAATATAGAAATTAATTAAAGAAAATATTTTCCCCATTTTAAGTTATTTAATAGCGAAATTAATTAAAAGATGTATTATTGCAAATCATCTTCCCAACCGAAACGAATACAGTGCAGGTAAAGAAATAAATCTATTACTGGAAGGCGTCCTGGATTCCAGTGATGAAGTTAACATTTTCCTTGATCACGTCCTCCATTCTCGTGTAGTTCTCTTCGATTTCTTTTAGTTCCTCTTCTACTTCTTTAATCTGTCGTTGCACCTCCCGAACGTGAGCCCTAGTCATGGCCGGTTCTCGTTTCTTCTCCGCTAAATACTCAATTTTCCCCTGCTGAATCCCCCTGTTATGGTTCCACATATCTTTTACCTTTTCGATATCGGCGTTTGCCTCATCAATGGATTTTGCACTAAGGGAGTAATTCGTTGACTTTGTGGAAGACCCGTCGGCTGGGTACAATGATACATTGGTGGCTTTTCCTGTCATTATCGAAGCGGTAATTCTCCCAGTCTTCTGCCTCCTCAGACATGAATGGATAATCGGTCGTAGTTCGCCCATAGTTTCTCCACCCCTCGTATGTTTCCGGTACCTTCCAGGTACTCCGACGAGCTCCATTGTTCAGTGGTTGGTAGGTTGCCGAACGTGAGAGTTTGGGAGAGAAATTTTAAAATACAAGTGGTGGCCGATTGAGGTCCCCCGCCCTCTCTCTTATAGCGGCAGATTAGGTGGGTGGGGGTTGGGATTCATTAATGAAATTAGGGTTTCAACCCTAGGACGACACGTGGCGCGGCAATCCCGCGATCGCGGGTTACCACCGCGAGACAGGGGCCGAAAATGCTACCGCGGGCATTCTTGAGGGGCCAAAAGTGTACCGCGGGAAATCTTGAGGGGCCTCTGCGGAAGTTTTGGCCAAACATGGGTGACACTTGGGCCCTGGCCCGCGATCGCTGGGCCCACCGCGGAAATTTTGGGTATTTCGGTAAATCGAACAAGATTGTGGGTATTTTGGTAAGTCAAAATCAAATATTGGGTATTTTAATTAATTTCCCTAATTTTTAATATGAATTTTTTGTTTATAACATTTAACACAAAGAAAAAGAAAGGATGGGGAAACATAAAAATACGTGTTTTCAAAACTATTTAAGATAGAAACAAAAAAATAAGAGAAAAAATAAATAAATTTTTTTCCTTCTAAAACAATTCCCTAATATGGGAAAAAAATGACAATCGATGAACAATTTAGTAAAACTATTTATCAACCGTTAGATGAGAAATGAACGTACATTAGTATGAGATGCATCGAATCAATTTCCTTCTAAACCGCAATTAATGGGAGAGCTTGAAATTAAGAGGGTGTTTGGGATTACTTATTTAAATGACTTATCTGTTTATTTCATGTTGTCACCGCAGATAAGTTATTTCTAGTGTTTGGATTGAAAAAAAAAAGAAAACTGCTTATGACTTTTTGACTTTTTGTCACCTTAAATAAGTTGTTTTTAGTAAGTTAGTGCCTATTGACTTATCAACTTATTTGAAACAACTTATGACTTTTTTGGTTATTTTACATATATAAGCAATCCCAAACACCCTAAACAACATCTTATTAACTTATTACATTTTGGTACCACAATAAGCTAATCCAAACACTTTTTATAAAACTCTTTTTTGTCACCACATAAGTTGATAAACACTTAAAAAAAGCACAAGTTGTTTTAAATAAGCAACCCCAAACACCCCGTAAAAGAGATCAACGGTTCAGATCCACTTCTCACGCACCGTTAACTCAACTTCTTGTACGATATTTCGCGCATATTATATATATATATATATATATATATATATATATATATATATAAATTTAAATTAAACTGAGCATAAGGCCTCTCTTTGAACAACTGGAAAAAATCTGAAAAGTTCAAAATCAGAAACGCGAAATAGCATCTAAAGAAGACGCCTACACCCACAGTTGTTAGACCTTGAGTACCTGTACCCAATGAACCCACTTGCCACCTCAGCGCCACATCAACTTTTCTCTTTCCTACCCTCCTTATCCAATCCTTACCCAAAAGTGGAGTACCCGTACCCAATGAACCCACTTGCCACCTCATCTTTTTTAATTCTTTTATTTATACATTTAATTATTTAACAAAATAAAAATATTTATATATTTTTAATAAATAAAAATAAGATAAATAATAAAAATTAAAATTCATATCATTCATTAAAAAATTAAAAATTACAAAATACAAAACACTAAAAATTATGATATTTTCTAATTTTCTCTTTTCTCGCTAAAGTAGCCCTCAAAACGTCTCCCGAAAGGTGATCATGCGGGGATATGAAAAACTCGAAGTCTTGTTGATATCGTTTTTCTCGTTCGAGTTCCAACTTATCTCGTTCGAGTTCGAGTTTTTTTCATTTTGTACTCCATTGTACCCTCAATCTGCTCGTTGAACGAGCCTATGGTCGTCAACAACTGAGTAACACTTTCGTCCGTATTTGACCCGGTCGTATTACTCGTTGATGTTTTTTTTTGCCTTGTTTCTCCCGATGGGTCGTTGAAGTTGCTCGACCTCGTCGACCCGAACATCTTCATCGTCATCATCGGAAGGTTTGGTACGTTTTGAACCCCGGGATGAACTTGTCGACATCGTTGGAACCGGTGACCATTTTGGACATTTATTGAGGACATCCCAAGCTTGTTCATGGATTCATGATGAAATTTGAGAGAAATGGAAGAATGTATTGAATTTGAGAGAAATAGAAGAAAGTATGTTTTGGTGTGAAAAAATAAGATGGTATAGGTTAATATATAGCGTGATTAATTTGAAAAAAAAATTAATTTTTTTTGTAAAATAGCCGTTACCAACGGATTTGTTTCAAAAAAATTAAAAAAAATTACAAAGCAACGGGTTGATCGGGTTGGTGAACCCGGTACCCGAGCCCACTCCCTTACCCGATCACCCCCTTACCCGTGCCCGATGAAACCCGCGTCCACCTCACCCTCACCCGAGCCCGCTCCCGTACCCGCTACCGGTACGGGTGGCCTTAGCAGGGGAAGCAACTTTCGGTAGAAATTGTAAAATTTTATTTTACTTTATTTAAAATTATTTCTTTATCAGGTAAAAACATGTTTTTTTACAGGGAAATTAATTAAAATACCCTAAGTTTGACTAACTGTTACCAAAATGCCATAAATTTTTTTCATTTTGCAAAAATACCCTAAATACCCGCGATGGATCCCGCGATCGCGGGATCCAGCTGACGTGGCACGTATTTTGGCCACAAATGCCCCGCGGAGACCCTCAACTTTGGCCGCGGTGCACTTTTGGTCCCTGCCCGCGATCGCAGCCCGTGATGGGCCAATTTTACAGTTTTGGTCCCTGAAAATTTACACTCTTGGTCCCTGAAAATTTACACTCTTGGTCCCTGAAAATTTACACTTTCAGCCCCCGTACTTAGACGAATCTTGCATGCTTTTACTGTTTTTTTCCACAATTATTGTACTTTGAAGACCGATTTGTGGTTGAAATTCATTGGCATGTTTTCATCAATGTTAAATCAGTGTTTTTGGAATACCAGTTTGTGGATGAAATGAGAGATTGGTTGTCATCAATGTTGGTTGTTTCATTGATAAATAGATGTAAAATGCAATCCATAATCCACACACCGATTTCATACTTCTTTCTTGATTTCTTTCTGCAATATTTTGTGTTTGAAATACTACTGAAAAAATGAGTTCATCTGTTGCAAAAGCTAAGCTATATTTCTGTTTTGATGGTGAATGGGAGCAAGATAACAATGAGTGGAATTTTGCTTATAAATCTAAGCATGGTGTAAAAGTGTCAGTAAACTATACTTATCAGAAGTTTCTTGCATACGCTATGCAAAAATGTGGAATCAACTCTTCTGATGTTTGCAAGTTAGTGTTTAAAAATGGCGATGGGTCATTTGTGGATTTATCCAACGATGGGGATATCTCTACTTTTCTGCACCTTGCAGTCGATTCAGAAAGGCCCCCATTACTTTTTGTGTATCCCGGCGTATCCGACGGTGACGACGACGGTGATGACGACGGTGATGACGACGGTGACGACGACGAAGACCTCCAAATAGAGCAGCCTGATTCTCAACAACAACAACCACCACAACCACACGAAGGGCGTACTGCTGGAGTTGCTGATGACGAAACCCACGTTTTCAGAACGGGTAATTCTGAAATAGACAGATCAGACACCGATAATGATGATCACGAAGAATATACCCCTAGTAGAAAATCATGTAGTCAGATAAATGACTTTTTTGATATGCCCCCTATTCTTCCAGACTCCCATACCCAGGCACAAACCTACGAATACACCTTATATTCGCAGTGAAAAGTTAAAAGCAGGTCAGATATTCGATTCGAAGGATCTCTTGGCAAGTCAGATCGGACTCAAGTTCTTGGAAGAGGGTTTCCAAAGTCACGTGCGGTCATCTGACAAAAGCAGATACGTAGTTGAATGTGCTAGAGAAAAGTGTGAGTGGAGGTTGTACGCGATTCACACGGGTCCCAAAGGAGGGGCGATAATGATTAAAAAGTTGCACGACGTACACACTTGTACGAGGACGCAACTTAATCCCCACCACAAACAAGACGGCAAAAAGACTTTGGGTGCGATCCTGAAAAATAAATTTCTTGATGTTAGCAGGTCATTGCGTCCAAAGGACATCGTCCACGACGTTCACCGGCAGTTCGACGTCACGATTGATTACCACCAAGCGTGGCGTGCGCGATGCCATGCACTGTTTATGGTGAGAGACACGTTCGAGGAGTCGTATGAACGACTCCCGACATATTTATATAATTTGCAGCTGCAGAACCCTGGTACTATCACGCAGCTACGGACCGATTCACGTGGACGGTTTGAAATGTGCTTCGTGGCCCTTGGACCCGCGATACGTATTTTAACACGTCATATGTTTACACATTATAAACTATAACATTTACAAATGAAAACCACCTATGTTTTTGCAGATCCGCACATTTCTGGCAAATCTACGTCGTGTCCTGATAATAGACGCAACCCATTTAAAGAGCCGTTACTTGGGTATGATGTTCCTGGCGGTTGCCATGGACGGGGATAACTCCATCGTTCCAGTAGCTTTCGGCGTAGGCAAGTCTGAAACCGGGGACGAGTGGACTTGGTTTATGTCCATGTTGAGACAAGCTATCGGAGACCCGCAAGGGTTGGTGTTTATGTCTGACAGGGCTCCTTCCATAAGCGCCGCAATCTCTGCCATGTACCCAAACGCCCCTCACGCCATATGCTGTCGACATTTGGAGATGAACGCCAAATCCAAGGACAAACGTATTACCACCTACAAGGATGTCTATTGGGCGGCATGCAGAGCATATACGGATCGGGAGTTTAACAAGTACATGAATATGCTACGATACAGTGCCAAGGAAGCAGCCAAAGTCTTTGACGAAGCTGGACCGGAGAGGTGGTCCGCGGCCCATTTTCCTGGACAACGGTATGACATTCTGACCTCGAATAGTGCAGAGTCTGTGAATGCACTCTCCCGTTTTGCGCGTAGATGTCCGATTGTTAATCTTATGGACTACTTTCGGGCCTTTCAACAAGAGTGGTACCAAATTCGACGCCTAAAAGGAGTTGAGATGCAAAATGCACTCACACCAACGGCGGAGAATATCGTTCAGTACAGGGCGCGTCGTGCGGCGACATGGCCGGTAAGAGCAATCGGGTATGGGAAGTACGAGGTGCATGATGACTATATTCACGCGATTGTGAATATGGAAGACCACCTTTGTTCGTGTCGCGAATGAGATAAATATGGGTTACCGTGCGGCCATGCCATCGCTGCAGCAAGATATATGAGTCGTACAGATTGCAGCGACTTGGCTGTACCTTTCTTCACGTCCGAATATTATCGGAAAACATACGTGGAGGTAATAAACCCAGCTGGACCCCCTGCAGCATGGGTGTATCCACCCGACCCGCTTCCACCATGCTATCCACCTTTAATGGATAAGAACAGGGCCGGGAGACCGAGAAAGAACGACCGACGTCCATCACGTGGTGAAAGTTCGATACAACGAAGATGTACTCGGTGCCAATGCGTAGGACACACTCGTGGAGAGTGTCCAAATCCCGCCCCTTCAACCGTGCCAAGGAGACATTCTGTCAGTCACACCCCGGGCCCGTCACAGCTTGAACCATATGGAACAAACACATATGATACTGTTGATCTAAACACTGATTTGTAAATGATATATATATACACACATACATATGCTTCTAAATGAACATTGATAACACAACTAGTTTGTAAATGATAAATATATTCATATTAGATATATACACACATACATATGTCTTTAAATGAACATTGATAACACAACTAGTTTGTATTCCATCCAACATGTTCTTCATCTTCAATCTTTCTGCTTTTGCAACCACGTATGGCCATTGTGTACCACAACCCGCACACACTTTAGCAAATGAGTTGAGGGTTGTCATATATTCTACAAGAGGAGTAGGCCCACATGGATAGAGTACGGCTACCAAAATCTAGCATCATTAACAAACAAAACCCCATGTTTGTTTATCCGAATGAGGTAACCTCTGATTTGACCTTGCATGATGTATCCAATCTAACCGTGGTTCAGCGGCTTAAAAACTACTTTTCAGAGAAATTAACAAAAAAAAAATACAAACAACAACACAGTAAAAAAAATACAAAACAAAAAAAAATACAAACAACACAGTAAAACAATACAAAACAACAACACAGTAAAAAAATACAAAAAACAAAAAAAAATACAAACAACAACACAATAAAAAAAATACAAAAAACAAAAAAAAATACAAACAACAACACAATATGGGACTTGTTTTCTTATATAAATACGCAAGGGCACAATTCATCGTTCTTATTTATCGTTTCCCAATCAAGTATTCACTCAGGCGGGTATACCACATCCGCATAGATTGCTTTAATCTATAAAGTGAGTGTTTCATATTTATTGTAATCGCATTTCATAGTTTAAAGTTACTTGATATTGGTATAATGCCATCAAGCACTTTTATATCTCTGAATTTTAGATCCCCATAGAGATATGTAGTAAGTACATCGTTGAGCTGCAATTTCCAGTCCTTCGGAAACTACTTGGCTAATTTAATTAGCAGAATGTTTGTCCATCACGAGAGAGTACGTCTTATTGTGGTCAATCCAGTGCGGTGTGAGAAACCTTGCGCCAAAGGAGAGCCTTATATATTGTGACTTAATTATTCTCATTACGCTTCTCTGACAAATGGTTTATCTATGTCCTACAGGCTTTACACTTGGTCGGTTAGCACTACCGAACCAAATACCTGTTCATTTGTCAAATAATTATCCTGGATTGCTTCTTTTCATTTAGGCCAATTTGCTCTTTGTTGACCTTCTTCAACTGAGCATGGTTCGATGACATCGTGCTCTATTATCTCATAAGCAACTATATATGCAAATATATAATCATTTAGTATTTATGATCTGTCCATCGACTCATATTCATTTGAGATTTCTTTGATCTCTGGAATCAGTATAACTTCGGAGCGTCCTCCAGTAATGATTCATAGACATAGATTTAATCAGAGATAATCTCATGTATTGATGATATATGGTTGTGCCTTACTCTTCTCTTCCTTTAGATGAGTATATATCGAACCAAGTAGCTTCCCCCATTTCCTTTTGGGAGCTACGACCTTAACCACACATCCACCACGTGTGATTGCAACGTACTTCCAGAGACGTTGTGCCCTTGTTTGGGGACTTTTGACCTTGCGAATATATTTGCAGCTCGTATATGTGATCTTGTCACTTCTAGATAATATTAAACGTATCAGGTATCGAGTCAGATTCGTTTGACTTCAACTTTACGTTGTGAAGTTTTTGGGGATCAAAATGAGACACAATTGAAATATTCAATGACACTTCCTATCGTTCCCATGGAAAATCCTTTTTTCCTATCTACCCCTAACGACAGGAAGGTTGTCTCATCAAAGTGACAACCCGCAAATCTAGCAGTAAATGGATCACTTGTCAAGGGTTCTAATTAGCGGATAATTGTTGGGGGTTCATATCCAACATTTGATGACTCGTCTTTAAGACCCATTTAGGTACGCTGTGGGGGCGTAATTGGCACATATACAACACAACCAAACATACGTAAATGTAAAACATCAGGCTTATATCTAGTTACCAACTGGTACGCACAAGATTGGTTGGCTGGTTGTGGGTCTAAACACGAATAAGTAAAGTTGCATGTAATATTGCATTACCCCATGTAGATGTGGATAAATTGGTGCGCATAACCAATGCCCTAGCTACCATCTATATTCTTTTGATGACAACTTTTATCATTTTACGAGACCATTTTATATATACACATGCGGTACAAATGCAATAATCATCAAATCCTTATGATGTAAATTCTCCAGCATTCTAAGTCATGTAGACTTGATGAGAAAAAAATCAGGGTGGTGAGTCCTTAATGTATGAGTGCAACATTTCATGTGGACTATAATACGACACGTGTTCATCGTGTCAAAACCAGAACCATAAAGTACTTTAATGGCCCGCATTCTGGATGTTTATGTCCATAAATATCACCTTGTATTCGTTGTAAGAATGAATTTTTTTTATATTATGTCCTTAGCTTTAGGATGGTCTCATTCCTGATTTGGCTAAGGATCAGGGTATATAAAAGTTCTAGGTATTAGAGAGGGCATGATGATGGTGTTGCTTCTTGTGCAGTAGAAGTCAACAATTACAATTTGGTTAATTCCCTCGTTTTATCTTTCATTCGAAATAAAATGTATCTAAGTGTATTTTGCGATACATGGATTACTATGTCATGACCATGGTGTCCTACGTGGTCATGCCGAAACATATATGTGTCATTGTCCCAAAGTTCTTTATTGGTAACAAAATATGATTTAATGACATAGATAATCCATTAATTTGATACATTAATTTCTCTAACGTATGTTGCTTTCATATCATTAGAGTTGATGTACATATACCCATTTCCATTCTTATAATATGATTTCTCATTGATACGAATATCTTAACAAGGTTCCTATTAATATAGTGTTTGATCTTGTGTCATTAAACAACAAGTGACAGTCCATCGTCTAAGTATTTGGAGGAATTAAAAATTATTAATTCAATGAATAACAATCTATTTCTTATGATTGTATGATATGCCACAAAAACAATCAAGTTCTCCTCGATACATTCCTACATGGAACGAAGAACGTCGAGAGTTTTGCATTTATTTTTTGATGTGATCATTTACATCTCTAATGGTTATAAACTCAGGTGTATATATACACAAATGCAATTAATTTGATAGTTAAATTATATTTAAATAAACTTATACTTAACCAATCTTAGATATGACATAGTTTATTTATAACTTGTTGCATTTTCTATTGGGAGTTCGTTCCCGACTTTTTCCATGGATTTGACCCTTTCCACAACGTTGTCCATATGGTACATATTTAGCATATGTGTGTGGATTAATATGTTCAACTCACTATCCTTTGGAGTTCTTTCCACCTCCAACGCTTGCCTTATTAACCCCAAGAATTTTCTTTATCCGGGTATGTCTAACGTTTGTTAAAAAAAACATTGCTACAACTCTTAACCAATTGCATTAAGTTAATGAGTTTGTTAAAGGTTATATTACAGCGTATACTGTTTCATTAGTATGATTGGTGATATAGGAAAGATGAAAAGATGTTATGATTCGCATAATCTTTTGTGAGTTCCTTGTATAACAACCCGAACAAAATTTAAACATTTTAATTCATAAAAATAGAATATCCCACAACGAGTCTCAATAATTACTTACACCATAACAAAATTGGTTGGCGGAAACAACCTACACAACTGAGAAATAGACTAAATGGTACTATAGTGCCTCTACACTATTCATCTTCCTCTTGCTAACGCCCTGCTTACTTGCTAGAGCCTTTCGATACCTGCTTACCTGAAAAGGTTTTAATTTGAAAATGCGAGGGTTAGACCATGAGGTCTAGTGAGTCCCTCCTAACAGTTATCAAAGCGTTTAAGAAAACAGTTTATCTTTTCAGCTTTAAACATTCATACTCAACACATCAAAATCATATACGGACTAAAGTCCGCCTCCTCGTAATCTGACACCCTGAAGCCACCCGAAGGTGACAACGAGTCAGCCTCATGCTGCCTTGCGGAGCCTCGCTCCTGGCATATAGGGACCTCCCTTCCCGCACGAGAGCTGGCGGAACTACTCTCCCGTCTTTGCCAGTTTACGTCTCCTTGATGTATGCATACATTCTACATAAAACTTTAAACAACTTTCATGCAATTAAAGCATAATGATAAGGCATGGCAATTTCTCAACATTCATAACACATTTTGAAAACACTTTAAAAGCCATACATTTTAGTTTAGAAAACTCACCTGAGGCTCTTACTTCTCGTTCCTAAACAGTTCCAAACTTCCAAATCGACTTCCCTGAATAAACGGGCATAAAACAACAACTCAGCAATAGTATCCGGACAACTCAGGTTTTCCGGACAATCCTACTTTTCCGGACAACCCTACTTTTCCGGACGCTAAAGAGTCCGGACACCCACACTAATCCGGACGACAACTAATCCGGACAACACTCCTTTTCCGGGTAACTTCTACTCTCCGGACGATACCCCTTTCCGGGTACCGAACTTACCGGATACAAGACTTTACCGGACTCAACACCTACCCGGATAAACATTCCTATCCGGACAACTCTCTCGTCCGGGGACCTTCTTCCCAACAAGGAGTCCGGACGCCCAAGAAGGTTTCCGGGCGTCCATGAAGGTTTCCGGACGACTGCCTGGGCCCTTTTTGGGATCGAACTCCATAGACTAGTTCTGTTTTCTCGAAGAAAAGATTAGCAATAGCAACAAGATCAATAAACCTAACAATTTCTGAGTTCTTAGCAACTGAAACACACTACAAGGCCCGATTTCTCTCATTTAAGTTTCAAACTCCACTTTTCAACAAAAACCCTCAAACAACTAAATCATCAGCACGAATTAAGGATTAAAGATAAGGAGGAGAGGTTACCTGCTACGATTCTTGCAGAGAACGAAATCCAATCCTATTTCTTCTTCTGATTCCAAGTCTTGATGATCCTTCTCTTTAAAACCCAAAACCTTCAAAAGTTATCCTCCTTTCTCTCAAGATGAACAGCCGCCAAACACGAACCAAATCAGTGAAATGAGAATGTTCCTAGGGTTTTGAGCCCTTTTATACTCCATCCCAAAAATACTAACTAGCCCCTCAACTTTCACTTATTAGCAAAACCTGACGAAAAGCGTAAAACTCTCCAATTTGGTCTGGGTCGTTACAGCACTCCCCCCTCAAAAGAATTCTGTCCCCGGAATTCCATCTTCGAAAAGGTGAGGGTACCTAGACTTCATATCCGATTCTACCTCCCCCGTAGCTTCTCGCCCCCTCATGATACCTACACCGAACTTTTACTAGCCGAATTTCTCTTTTGGTTCTTCTACGTACGACAGTCTCTCATCAATGCTAACATTTCCAAATGGAATGGCTACATCGGTCTCAGCCAAACATCTCTTCAGATTTGACACAAGAAAAGTTTGATGCACTCCTCTTACTTCTTCTGGCAAGTCTAACTTATATGTCGTTGCTCTAACTTACTCACTAAAGACAGAAGTCAACTTCTTATCGCCTGTAATTCTCGCAAGGTCGACATTACTACAACTTCTCTCATCTGTTCCTCATAACAGAGGCGCACATCACACTACGAATTCCCCCAAAATTTCATCTATTACCTCAAGATCGCGCACTATCATTTCAACTTTCATAACTCCGACGGACCCACAGATGTAGTCCACATTACCTATCTCTCAATTCTCGAGGTTCCACAGTCTTATGTTCTCAATTGAACCACTCAGTTCTACTCGGCTGCCCCAAATCGTTCAGAGGGGAAACATAACCGCACTTCATACATGAAACCGCCCTCGACGAGTCATCACTTGCTAAAACGTGCCATCTTGCACTATTTACTTGTACCCCCTTCGATCACTATAATCGCTTAAAACTACCTGATAAAACCAAGGCCAACAGCGCCTCCGTCCGCACATCGGGACTCTCAGCTTTAAACACGTCTAAATAAGGTCTCTCTTACATCTATACCTCCTTAAGAGAAAGAACTTGGCGGGAATTCCCGCCACAACAACGAGAATCTTC
Source organism: Saussurea involucrata (assembly GCA_033807775.1). Lineage (NCBI taxonomy): Eukaryota > Viridiplantae > Streptophyta > Magnoliopsida > Asterales > Asteraceae > Saussurea > Saussurea involucrata. The sequence continues at coordinate 9,387,565 of CM066322.1, read as the reverse complement.
CGTCAGGAAAACTCCCTCACTGACAACTTGGCACAAGGCCAACCTTGTATATTCCGACAAGCTCACACCCTTGAGCCTCTCCTTGGCATACCTGAAATTCTAGATTACTTCTTCCAACCGACATTCGTCTATGCAGATCATACTCCTTTCCCGAATTACATTGGCTACAACTCGTCAACTAATTCGTACGTTCTCACCACTTCATCATTTCACACTTAACGTGTCTAATAGAAGGAAACCTCTATAATTCCTTATTGGGGTGCTCACCTATCCGAAATGAACTTATCCTGAAGGCTCATCAATTTCTCACTGCTTGCTACAAGCGTCCAGTCATATAACATAACTTCGGTTACTCCCACTCAACTAGGGGGGTAACCACGATCACACCCTACTGTTCTCAATAGCTTACACTGAACGATCAGTTCGCTTGAACGTTTCTCACAAAATCACTAACTTAACTCATTCAGTTGTCTTATCCACTTCTTTCCTGCACAAGATCATACACAATTTACTTCCTCAATACTTCTTCCAAAAGTTAGCACACTTATCAAGGACAATCTACACAACACTGCGCCTATCGGCATTACTGTCAAGTTTACTACTTCCGATTTACTTACTTATTCCGACATACTGTCTTCACCTCCCCACGCTAGCGTGGAGTACTGACCACCAACATTACTCGCCCCTCTCTTCCGACAATTCTTAAGCTGCAAATGCTGTCTCATTACTATACATAACCAAACGGTTGCACTAAAATTCTAACTTAAGGATTTCGACTAAATCACCTCGAACGTCACCAGAGTTCGACGTCACTGTACATTCTTTAAACTCCAACTTTTACTTTCTCAGACAATTCGTTCACACATAAGCAACACTCGCATTCTTTAAGGATTTCACATCTACTCCACCACATTTTGACTAATACATCCATCATCTTTTTAAACTTCCAATGATCCCAAAATATGCTTACTTAGCGACTCTTACAACTACAAACACTTGGTTTCTCCTTTGGGTAACTACCCACCACCACTCCGTGATGCTATCCCGAACATAAACATATCACCACGTCAACTTACACCCCACGTGCTCCAACAACTTGGTTAACACTCGAACACCTCATCCGAAACTCCCAAAAAGGCTTATATCTGATGCTTCCTCTTTCTCTAACATCACATCACTACGACGCTAGCTGGCACTTTTAACTTGGCAATTATTGCCACTACATAACTATACATTCCTCACTCATAACATCACACTGCAGACCAAAACTCTCATGGCCATTCATACACAACTCAAACTTATCTTCAAGACCTCACACATAAATAACCGAGTCTATCTCGCTACATTGTCTCTCCCCAGCTCTAGTTGAACCACAACACCCGAGTTTCTGATTAATTCTAACATACTCGTTTCTTGCTAGCTCTTTGCAATACCAAACCATTACATCGACAGGGTACATTTCCTCACAGATCGACATAATCTATACCCTCACTTCGTTTGTGCTAAATACTTCATTCTTTACGAACCATCCATCTCGTAGGTAAAACGCTTATCTAAAACATCATTCTTTCACTATCTTAACACCCCTACAAAGTGTTCCTTCAACTTTCAACCTTCCGATTCAAGACTTCGGTCTCATACACCTTACACGACTGTCGACTTTAACGTCAATAGTTGACCTGTTGATACTTCCTTAACCTATTCTTCAACAAGGGTCCCTTACTGAACCTAATCCTTCCAACATATCATAATCAAATTCGCATCCCGTCGTCCTCATTTCAAACTCACTCGTCTAACGTCAATATTACAAGTTCACTTTAAAACTCTTATTCGGCGACGTGGATATTTCTTTCCAACTTCACCACACTACTCATAACGAGTTGCTAATACCAACACCTGGATGACTTCTAGTCCTTCCTCTGAACACAACCATCCCTCGGCAACTGTATTTCCAGTCACCGCACGAGGGTACTGACCCTCATGCAACCGACACTAAAGTCCACTTTCGACTCTTCTACTGCCCACCTTTCCTCTAGAACACAAATATCAAAGCTACAACGTTCTCCCCAGATTTGCCCAACACCTCTCCACTCTAAGAGTTCTTCCTTAGCTTAAAATGTAATACTCTACGACCTATTGAGTTCATAGCCTTCATGCCTGACAACGCGATAAATGAATCATTTCACATTTTGATCATTTTAAAGAAACCACACTTGAAAACAACTTGGGTACATACGACCCCAACATTCTCATAACTCCAATGCCCTGCACAACGATCTTGAGGATCGTTTGCATGCAATCTTTCCGTAAAACTTAATCTTACCCAGCCAAAATATGTTATTACGACAGAAATAAATATTGGATGAAAATCTTCCCATACGACAAAATTCTGAAAGAAGTTTACTAACACGAAGTAGACCAGTCGGTCCTCACACTTATTTATATAACTTCGACATGTCAATACTCATTTTGGTTAAAAAAAGTTGTGAATCCAAACGTTTTCCTTGGCTTATCATGAAAAGAGTGGAATATTTTGCAAATCGTAAACCTCAAGACTTCATTGTACGATATGAATGGATTTGTATTTTTCTTTAAACATACGCTTGCACATTCCGACTCATATCCGATCAAATTTGATATTTACACGTTTATACTTTTCTTATGAAAAATCTCATGTACACATATACGAACTCAATGCATGAAACTCTACTTGCAATTGAAGGCTACTCACTCAAACAAGGTCAATCGCTTTACTCACGCAACTTATCATTGACACTCTACTTCGACCAGTGGTCGCCCTCTCGACCTTGTAACGATTTGCTATACATACATTCAACAGTCCACCTACTCAACCATTTCATACTATTTCGTCTTGATCAACTATCTCACTTTCCACTTCTACATGGTTTCGTTTCACTATAGGTATCTTATTTCATTTATCCTGCTAATAGAAAGCTCGACCAAGAATCCAGGGCTCCATTGATACCTTCAAGGTTTTGACACTGACTTTCCTTACCATCCTGACTGATCTATCCCATGATCTCTAGAATTGGGACTCTCCCGAAACAGGAGTCTTACTCAAACTCAAGCATTCTTCCTCTCCGAATCCACGAAAAGCTACCTTTAGACGACTCGTAATACTCTATACAACACTTCTTCTCTACGATGTATACGTACATCACATCATGAACGCTCTCTCATGATACTTTCCCAACAATGGGTCTCAATCTACCCCTCAGGGATCTTGCTGACATTCTAGAGTATTGGAACACGACACCTGTCTAGCTTCAGACTACAACTTCGGAATAATAAGGCAGGTTAAGCACATACATGTACCTGTAAATTCACAATTACACTGGCCAGGTGTAATCCCAAACTTACCTTACATGACTGTCCTCAGTACCCTATTAGTCCTATTTCCACTATAGTGTCCTCCTAACGCATTTCTTATATCAATAATAGTGCCCTCCTAACGCATTTTCCTGATTCTCAGTTGTGATTTCTACTCCCAAGTTTAAGTTTAGGCCCGTCCGGTCACCTAAATCCCTTAAACTATGGCTCTGATACCAACTATAACAACCCGAACAAAATTTAAACATTTTAATTCATAAAAATAGAATATCCCACAACGAGTCTCAATAATTACTTACACCATAACAAAATTGGTTGGCGGAAACAACCTACACAACTGAGAAATAGACTAAATGGTACTATAGTGCCTCTACACTATTCATCTTCCTCTTGCTAACGCCCTGCTTACTTGCTAGAGCCTTTCGATATCTGCTTACCTGAAAAGGTTTTAATTTGAAAATGCGAGGGTTAGACCATGAGGTCTAGTGAGTCCCTCCTAACAGTTATCAAAGCGTTTAAGAAAACAGTTTATCTTTTCAGCTTTAAACATTCATACTCAACACGTCAAAATCATATACGGACTAAAGTCCGCCTCCTCGTAATCTGACACCCTGAAGCCACCCGAAGGTGACAACGAGTCAGCCTCATGCTGCCTTGCGGAGCCTCGCTCCTGGCATATAGGGACCCCCCTTCCCGCACGAGAGCTGCCGGAACTACTCTCCCGTCTTTGCCAGTTTACGTCACCTTGATGTATGCATACATTCTACATAAAACTTTAAACAACTTTCATGCAATTAAAGCATAATGATAAGGCATGGCAATTTCTCAACATTCATAACACATTTTGAAAACACTTTAAAAGCCATACATTTTAGTTTAGAAAACTCACCTGAGGCTCTTACTTCTCGTTCCTAAACAGTTCCAAACTTCCAAATCGACTTCCCTGAATAAACGGGCATAAAACAACAACTCAGCAATAGTATCCGGACAACTCAGGTTTTCCGGACAATCCTACTTTTCCGGACAACCCTACTTTTCCGGACGCTAAAGAGTCCGGACACCCACACTAATCCGGACGACAACTAATCCGGACAACACTCCTTTTCCGGGTAACTTCTACTCTCCGGACGATACCCCTTTCCGGGTACCGAACTTAACGGATACAAGACTTTACCGGACTCAACACCTACCCGGATAAACATTCCTATCTGGACAACTCTCTCGTCCGGGGACCTTCTTCCCAACAAGGAGTCCGGACGCCCAAGAAGGTTTCCGGACGACTGCCTGGGCCCTTTTTGGGATCGAACTCCATAGACTAGTTCTGTTTTCTCGAAGAAAAGATTAGCAATAGCAACAAGATCAATAAACCTAACAATTTCTGAGTTCTTAGCAACTGAAACACACTACAAGGCCCGATTTCTCTCATTTAAGTTTCAAACTCCACTTTTCAACAAAAACCCTCAAACAACTAAATCATCAGCACGAATTAAGGATTAAAGATAAGGAGGAGAGGTTACCTGCTACGATTCTTGCAGAGAACGAAATCCAATCCTATTTCTTCTTCTGATTCCAAGTCTTGATGATCCTTCTCTTTAAAACCCAAAACCTTCAAAAGTTATCCTCCTTTCTCTCAAGATGAACAGCCGCCAAACACGAACCAAATCAGTGAAATGAGAATGTTCCTAGGGTTTTGAGCCCTTTTATACTCCATCCCAAAAATACTAACTATCCCCTCAACTTTCACTTATTAGCAAAACCTGACGAAAAGCGTAAAACTCTCCAATTTGGTCTGGGTCGTTACACCTTGCCACAAAGATTGAGATGCATTTTGAGACATGACATTTCTTTGTCAAAATCAGTTAACTTCTTGTAATCAAGTAAGTAGGTTTCTTTCCACTGTATGATTAGTTTGAGAAGTATATGGTACTGAATATTCCCGAATTTCCTTTTTGGGACTACCCACGGTTCTTGGGGGTTTCTAGTTATTCTCTCTGAAGGTTGTGACTTATCTATCGTCTCAAAAGTTTTAAAATATTTATTTGTATCTTAACATCTAGTGTTTTTTTCTTTAGGGTCAAAATGGTTCGATGACTTTTGCGTATTTTCTTGTGTTTTTCCGAACCTATCTTATGGTAATCAAGTACTTTTGATTCAAAGATGTCGTAGAGAACGGATAACATATTATTTTCTAAAATAGTGAATTATGGTTTATACTTATTATGTTATGCATGAAATTTCATTATCATAATAATATTGGATTTTTGTATTCTTACATTTTGTTGATAATACTTCATCAATATTTCAATTTGCGAATAAAAACCACTCAATCTATTGGATCTCCAGGTAGTATGGGAATCACGTGGATTTCTTAAGTCTCTATAAACCTTAGGGCTATTTACACCCGTTCGACAAAATCCAAATCGATATCTTGCGATTTAATTAATTTGAATATAACATTGTTAATTATAAAGCTTTTGGCAGGAGGCCGAAAAGAATAAGGGTTTGGCATATGAAGCCAATTTCAATGTTTTAATATCTTAATAGTATTTTTAGAGATTTTGCCATTAGACAAATCAATATTAGTTTTGACATAAAGTCAAATTCAAACTTATAACATCTTATTGGTATTTATGGATCTTTTGGTAAAAGACCAAATATTAGGGGGGTTGGAAGTGTAACATCCAAAAGTTATTTATAAGATTGGAATTAATGAGTATGAACTCATGATCAAGATAAACATTTGATTAATATTTTAACATTTTCATGTTATTTTTAGAGTTTTTGGTAAAATACTAAAAGTTATGGGGGGTTGAAAGTGTAACTTTCAAAACTAATTATAAGAATTATAAGTAGAAACTTATAATTAAGATAAGCATTTGAATATGATGCGACAATTTATAAAGACTAAATCTATAAAAGAATTACTACATATTTAATACAAGCTAAAACAATTGACTTAAATAAATAAATAAATAAAAATTAAGTTATCCAATTCAATATACATTATCAATACTAGCATGCTAAAATAAAAGCATATAAGAACATATTAATCAACCAAAACAATTTGCTTTAAAAAAACAAAACTAAAACAATTAAAATAATAACGATCCGATAGATAATGACTAATTTTAGGTCACATTCAAATTAAATCAATAACTAAATTAAATGTTAGATAGGAAATAACTTTAACAAACCTATATAGTAATAAAATCTTTGTTTTTTAATTTAGTCAAACTAAATACATAAAGCTTAATTTCAATGATAAGATAGAATAGAAGTTGAAATTTACAATATCCAATATAAATAATAGGATATAGCAACATAGTTTATGTAAATAAGTAAATGATAATAACAGATTAAGTTAACAAGCTAGAATAAAATTTGATGTCCTCAATCATATGTTTAAAATAAACTATAGTCCCAAAAATAGAAAAAAATTATCAATCTTATTAAATTAATCAATTAAATCTGTAGAACGTAATAGTAATCATGGATGACAAGATTTTATATATATTTTTGAGTAAATTACGTTTTTCGTCCATATGGTTTGTTGAAAATTTCTATTTTCGTCCCTGATCTTCATTTATTACGTTTTTGGTCATTGTGGTTTGCATTTATTTTCTATTTTCGTCCTTGACACTGACGCCGTTACATTATTCCCGTCAACGCAAACCACGCGCCCCACTTTTGTATCTTCTCCTTTCCTCCTTTAATAATTTTATATCATTTTCTTTACCTTCTAATTAATTATTTTATTTGTTTTTTCATTAAAAAAAAGAAAAGAAATCTGTGGCAGCAACATCCCCATAAATACAGAAACATATTTCTTTTTTTCTTTTCATATATCCACCAGCAGATCACAAGAAAGAAAGAAGGGAAGCGCTTATTTGTTTATAGTGGGTGAGGTGAGGGGTTTTGGAATTGAGAAAGAAAACATATGGTATTGGTCGGGAGGAAGAAGAAGAGTGGAGAAGAAGAGGGAATGCAGTTACAATTGGGGAATCTTTTGAGTTTTTCCTAGTCAAAATTAGGCCATCCTCTTTATCTAATCCTTCGAAAACAGGAAGAAATTTGTCCCCTTGCTTCGAAAATCATAAGATGAACAACTCATCAATGGTGGTGTAAAATGCGGCTCAATGGCGATCCTTTGAACATCTTGGACTGTTGCAAATCTAGGCGATGGTTATATGCTCGAAAAGAAAACCGTAAGTTATAATTTAGACAAATCCAGGATCACTCTAAACAGGCTATGGAGGTGATTCAGGTGAAGAAGCAGAAGCAACAATGGAGTTGGCTTCAAACCCATGGCAGTGGAGATGGAGGTGGAAAGGCAATAAATTGATTTTTGTTGATATGTTGGGTTGCTTTTGCAATTGCTTTCTTTTCTTTTGCTCTATAGCATTGGGATTGATTTTGCAATTTACCCGATAAGTTCTTCACACTTGTGAGTGATTAACAACGTGAGCAAAATTAAGCCATCCATGAACTAAATACAAGCAAATACATGCAACATTTAAGTACAACAAACAATTTTGATTTACTCAACATACAAATTGCATGGATGAAACCTAAAAAAATTTAACTAATAGATAATAAAACAGAATCACACCAAATAAACTAAAAATATCCGTAGTTTCAATCAAGTTATCAATACAAAGACTTGTGACTACGACGACTGTCGAAATCGACAGAAAAAAAAAACAAATAGCACGGACAAATTTCCTTCTGTTTTGAGCCGCATTTGACGCCACCATCGATGAAAGAAGGAAAAGTTATGGATCAATATTGTTATTGGAGTAGATACAAAATTAACTTTAAATAGGCAGATATTGGATCGAACAAAGAGGGAAAAAGAAGAATGGAACTGAAATTTTGGTCTGCAGATGTTCATTTTTCTGGAGGGATAGAAAAGTTATCTTCACCTAATGGCGTCTTCCATGTTTTAAAGAAAGTCTACCCGATCTGAAATGGATTGAAAATAAGAGTGTACATCTTTGTTTGAAATTGATTCAGAGCACTACAGAAGATGCATTCGTACAGATCTTCATGCATAATCCTTAACTTGCGCATCTTCTTACAACATATATAGATTCTAAAATGGAGTCCAACTGTTTTTGGTTCATCTTCTTATGATTTTTTGAAGCAGAGGACAAATTTATTGTTTTTGAAGGAGTAGATGAAGATGATGGTAAAGATGGACCCTAATTTCGACTGCTTATTCTTGGAAAACATCATCGCGAAAGCTTCCGGTTGGAGGTGAGCTAAAATGGAGTGGGAAGAAACTCAAAGATGAAGTCAAGGTGGGGGAGTATGTATAAAAAAATATAGAAAATGATATATATTATCAAAGAAGGAAAGAAGAAGATATTAAAGTGGGGTACCTGGTGCATTTTGACGGCAGTAACACAACGGCGTCAGTGTTAAGGACGAAAATAGAAAATAAATGTAAACCATAATTGTAATAACCCAAATTTATCTAAAGTGTTCAAAAGATAAAAGTTTGGGGCTGTTTTTGGTTATTACGAAAAGTATAAGGGTAAGAGTTGGAAAACTGGAGAAACTATTTCCCTATTCTCTTCCCATGCGCCGCACCTGATGAAAAAAAAGAAAGATAAAACATACTTTCTCATTTAGGGTTACTGTTGTGTGTGTGTGCTGCATATCTTGAGCAGGGAAAGAAAACTAGGTGAGGTGTGTGTGTGGGGGGGGGGGGGGGGGTTATGCTCGGCAAGAGAAGGGCCGGCGAGAGAGAGAGACAGCCGACGAGAGAGGCAGTCGGCGGGAGAGAGAGAGAGCAGCGAGAGGGAGAGAAGAAAAGAGAAAGAAGTCAAGTAGTGTGTTTGCTGTGTGTGTGCGGTTGTTGTGTGCGCCGAGAGAGAGAGAACTGCGAGAGAGAAAGAGCTGCGGGAGGGAGAGAGAAAGAGAGAGAGAAAGCAGCGGAGGGGAGGGAGAGTCGACGAGAGAGAGACTGCCGGCGAAAGGGAGAGAGACGACGGAAGATAGGGAGAAGAGAGAGAGAGAGACGACGAGAAAGGGGAGCTGAAGCAGTTTTGGTGGTGGCCGGCGGTGGTGGTCGCCGGAGATGGTCGCCGGAGTTTGGGCAGCAGTTTTCCGTTCGTGAGTTTTCGTTCGAGTAAGAAACCTTTCTCTTGCTTATTTTCTTTTTACAAGTAATGGTAAAATTGTAGGATGCTAGTTGCTCTCGGTTATGTAGGTTGAGAAAACAATTAAAGATATCATTTGAGTTTTGATTCATATTGTTATTTTCGATGTTGAATTAAATGTTCATGTGGGTTATTGGTTAGGGTATAACTTGTACCATCTAAAAAGATGAATTTTGTCAAATGGTGTTGAATTGGCTTAAGGGGTAAATCCTCAGTTTATTAACCCAGTTAGCTGTTTTAGGAATGTTTGGAAGTTAATTGGAATTGGGTAACTGGCGCAAAGTCCAGTTTGCGCAAGCCTAGTCTGTTTGAGCGTTGGGCCAGTTTAATGGTTGGGTCGGGTTGAGTGTTGGGCCAAAAGTATTAATAAGTCCTTTTGGGCTTAGTTTATTAATAAAGTTTGTAATTTCATTAAGGGCCTAGTATGTAATTAATAGTTTATTTATTTAGTTGGGCCATATTATTATTAACATGATCCAGTATTGACATTTAGGACCCAATGTTATTTCTTTTATGTTGAGAATCTAGAGTTGGGTAAACTGATGGATCCGGTATGGTATTTCACTTGGAAGGGTAAACGAGGACCATTAATTATGACTTTTAGACTAGAAGGTAATCTACCAATTTAGTCAAGTTAGGGTTGAGTTCGGGATTTAACTCGAGTAATAATTGAACGGATTATGACGAACGCTATTAATATATAATAGGTGTTCCGCCTAGAGATCGGAAGTGTAAGTGAGGAGCTTTGGAGCAAGCTAGCCAGGTGAGTTTTTCTAACTAAAATACTTGATTTTACGTGTTTCCAAAGGAAAATGATTATATGAAAGTGCCTCGTTAATTTACATGAATTTTACATAAATGAAAGCTTTATGTTTCACTGATCATGGTATGTTTACGAGCATGATTTATCTACAAGCTTTTACGAATGTTTTCCATGAAAAGTATTATTTTGCTATTAAAGGAGGATTGCCCTCAAGTGTGTGAAACCGCATGTTTTGTGAAATTGCCATGGCAGAGTCGGGTTGCACAGTGGAAGACTTCTTGAGTTGCTGTACCCGGCTCTGTAGGGTGTTGAGTTGCCGTACCCGGCTTTGTAGGGTGTTGCCGTACCCGGCTTTGTAGGGTGTTGAGTTGTCGTACCCGGCTTTGTAGGGTGTTTGCCATGGTCTTCTCCGCTGTGCATACCATTGTTGAGTACATGATTTGATACGTTACTGTTCTGAAATGAATGTTTTCTTTAAATGATTTGTGAACATGTTTTAGGGGGAACTCACTAGACCTCATGGTCTAACCCTCGCTTTTCAAAACCAAAACCCTTTTCAGGTAAGCGTTATATTGGAGGCTCAGGTAAATGAGTAAGCAGCAAGATAGAGTACGGAAGCAGCTAGTGATAGTGCAGGTGCCTCTAGTAGAAGTTAGATTATTCTCAGTTGTGTGTAGGTTGTTTCCGCCAACCTTAGTTTATGTATAATGTAACGAAAATTTTGGGACCCAGTTTTGTAAATTTATGCTTAAATGCTATGTTTTTTCTATTGTACTTTTGGGCTGTTACAAATGGTATCAGAGCCATAGTTTAAGGGATTTAGGTGACCGGACGGGCCTAAACTTAAACTTGGGAGTAGAAATCACAACTGAGAATCAGGAAATGCGTTAGGAGGACACTATTGTAGATACGGGAAATGCGTTAGGATGGCACTATTATAGAAATAGGACTAATAGGGTACTGAGGACTGTCATGTAAGGTAAGTTTGGGATTCCACCTGGCCAGTGTAATTGCGAACTTACAGGTACATGTACGTGCTTAACCTACCTTATTAACCTACCCAGTGTTTATGCCGTGTTTCAGTACGTTAGAATGACAACGAGATCTCTGAGGTGTAGACTGAGACTCCTTGTTGGGGAAGTTTCATGAGAAATCTTTATGAAGAGGATAATGTATACATCGTAGAGACGAAATGTTGTTTAGAATGTTATGAATCGTATAGAGATAGATCTTCGTGGGTTCGAAGAGATAAAATGATTGATTTTGAGTAAGACTCTTATTTCTAGAAAGTCCCAGTTTTTGAAATAGTGAGATGAGATCAGTTAGAATGGTAAGGAATAACAGTGTTGAAATTTTGAATATATCAATAGAACCCTGACTTCTTAGTCGAGCTTTTCAAGGCAGTGTAAATGAAATAAGATACCTATTGTGAAATGAAAGCATGTAGAAGTAGAAAATGAGATAGTGATTAAAACGAAATGGTAGGAAAGGGATTGAGTAAGTGAGATGTGGAAAGTGTGTTCAGCAAGTTGTTGCGTGACCAAGAGGGCGACCGTTGGTCGTAGGTAGAATGTCAAGGATAAGTTAAGTGAGTAAAGCAGTTGACCTGGTTAGAGTGAGTAGCCTTCAAATGCAAGTAGAGTCTCACGCATGGTGTTTATTTTTATGTAACATGAAATTTTCACGATTTAAGTTAAATATGTAGAGATAAATTTTGATCGAAAATGAGTCAGAATGTGCACGCGTATGTTTAAAAGAAAAAGGAGATTTCATCCACGTGGCACCAAGAAGTTTCGAGTTTTATGATTTGTAAAGCATTTTGCTCATTTCATGATGAGTTAAATTATTGCAAAGGTCAAGAAAACGATTAAATGCAAAACTTTTATAACCAAAGTGAGTAACGACATGTTGGAGTTATTTATGAGTACGAAAACCAACTGATTTACCTGGCGACGGTAATTCTTTCAAAACTGTGCCAAATAAAAAGATTTTCATGCAATATATCACTATCGTATTGACATCGTTCGGTAGGAGTAAGATTAAGTTTATGGAAAGTTGCATGCGAACGATTCTCGAGATCGTTGGGCAAGGGCGTTGAATTTATAAGAGTAATGGGGGCATGTGTACCCAAGATGTTTTCAAGTGTTGTTTATCTAAAATGATAAAGTGTGCGAAATGATTTATTTAATGCGTTGTCATGCATGAAGGCTATGAACTCACTAGGTCATAGAGTGCTACATTTTAAGCCTAGGAAGAACTCCGAGAGTGAAGAGATATTGGTCAAATCAGGAAAGAATGATATAACTTTAGTAAGAGTGTCCAAGAGGAGGGGTGGACGGTGATAGAGTCAGTAGCGAATTATAGTATCGGTCGAATGAGGGTTTGCACCCTTGTTCGGTAGCTGGATGTACGGTTGTCAACAGACAGTTGTGTCCGGAGGGAGGGCTTGAAGTCTTCAAGGTGATGATTTTAGCGACTCGTTAAGGATAGTGTGGTAAGGAAGAATGAAATGTATGTGGTGTAGGAATGCGAGACTCGAGGTGAGCTTTTAATGGTAATGTTACCTGAGTAGGTTACGAAAGGAGGGAGGCGAATCATGAAGATGATTCAATGCGATGGTAGGAGTAAGTTCCGTAAGGGAACCATGTTTAAGAATAAGTTAAGAAAGTAGTTACAGGATTGTCAGTTGATGTAGAAGTCGACAGATGTGTACGTTGGCCGATTCCGAAGACTTGAATTAGAAAGTCGAGAGTTGATAGAACACCTTGTAGGGGTTCTAAGGGGAAGAGAAGTTATTGTTTGATTAAGCATTCTATTTGCGAAGAGCGGAGGGTTCGTAGGATGATGAGGTATGTAACTTGAGCGAAGCGAGTGTGTAGATTTTAGCAGTCAGTAAGAAAAATGGTGTGTCTTCGTAAGGGCTCGGATCGCGAAGAGCTAACTAGAATAGTTGCGTGTGAGCTATTTGAGAACTCGTGAGTTATAGTTCAACAAGTTGGGAAAGGGCTACGTAGTGAGATAGCCTTGATTGTAGTATACGTGAGAGTATGAAGGAAAGCGTGGTTGTGTGAATGACCATGAGAGATTTGGTTTGCAGTGCGATGTTATGAATGGGGGATGAAGAGTTATGTAATGGCATTAATTGCCAAGCTAAATGTAACCGCTAGTATCGTAGTGAGGTGACGTTAGAAGAAGAGGAAGCATCAGATAGAAGCTTTTGGGGGTTTCAGATGAGATGTTCGATCTATGAACCAGATTTTCGGAGCACATAGTGTGTAAGTTGACTTTTTGGTGTGTTATGTTCGGGATAAAAAGACAGAGTAGTGGTGTGAGGTCACCCAAAAGAGAAACCAAGTATTTTGGTTGTAAGAGTCGCTAAGTAGGGATATGTTGGGATCATTGGAAGTTTAAAGAGGATGAAGAAAGTGTAGTCAAAATGTGTTATAATTCCATCGAGATTCTTACTAAGTACGGATAAGGGAGAATTGATATGTTAAAGTGAGAAGTTGCTGATGATAGGAAGGAATAAGTAATTCTCAAATTATTTTGAAAATTTGGGATTTTTGAGTTACTCAGTGGGAGTTGTTAGTTAAGAAATCAGTTTCAACTGATGGATTTTGTGAATGCCAGCCTAACGAGATGTTGATGCTAAGTTGTTAATTTATGGTTGATAGAAAGAAATGAATTGCATTTAAGTTGGAGTTTATCTTTTGAACATGTTGATAATTACAATGGCATTGAGTGGGTCGAGTTAAAGTTGTTGTGATAAAGGGAATGAATGGTACTGTTTGGTGCGGTAAGGATCAGTGGTTATATTGCACTAATCGGGGGAAAGGCAGTATAGTTCGGAAACTGCTAAAGTGGTTGTGAATGGGATAAGAATAATTAGGGAGTGGTAAGCATTGAGATACTTATAACCTCTGTTCGCATAATATGAACGTTAAGATGGATGTCGAGAGTTCGTGAGGAGGTGTTATTGAGATTAACACAATGATCGTTAAAGAATTATTCAAATCAACTTAGGTAAGAAAGTTGGGCTGACCTTCTTTATAGCTGTCTGATTTTATAGTCATTGTTGTTAATAGGAAGAATGTTGGAACCGAGGTTCGTAAGGCCCCGGGATGGGTAGATTTGTTTGGGAGATAAATATATGATGATTGGATTTTCCTGTTATAAGCAAAGATGGTGAGTTTAATCAGAATTGCGCAGCCAGGGCGTGAAAGTATGTTGTTATTGATTCGTTTTAGAAGGATTCATTCCGAGAGTCGGGATTTAAGTCTTGATGATCAAAATTTTTGCCGGTTATCTTTGGATTGAATTCCGGGACAGAATTCTTTTAAGGAGGAGAGATTGTAATAACCCAAATTTATCTAAAGTGTTCAAAAGATAAAAGTTTGGGGCTGTTTTTGGTTATTACGAAAAGTATAAGGGTAAGAGTTGGAAAACTGGAGAAACTATTTCCCTATTCTCTTCCCATGCGCCGCACCTGATGAAAAAAAAAAGAAGATAAAACATACTTTCTCATTTAGGGTTACTGTTGTGTGTGTGTGTTGCATATCTTGAGCAGGGAAAGAAAACTAGGTGAGGTGTGTGTGTGTGTGGGTTATGCTCGTCAAGAGAAGGGCCGGCGAGAGAGAGAGACAGCCGACGAGAGAGGCAGTCGGCGGGAGAGAGAGAGAGAGCAGCGAGAGGGAGAGAAGAAATGAGAAAGAAGTCAAGTAGTGCGTTTGCTGTGTGTGCCGAGAGAGAGAGAACTGCGAGAGAGAAAGAGAGAGAGAGCTGCGGGAGGGAGAGAGAAAGAGAGAGAGAGAGAGAGAGCAGCGGAGGGGAGGGAGAGTCGACGAGAGAGAGACTGCCGGCGAAAGGGAGAGGGACGACGGAAGAGAGGGAGAAGAAGAGAGAGAGAGAGAGAGAGAGAGAGAGAGAGAGAGAGAGAGAGAGAGAGAGAGACGACGAGAAAGGGGAGCTGAAGCAGTTTTGGTGGTCGCCGGCGGTGGCCGGCGGTGGTGGTCGCCGGAGTTTGGGCAGCAGTTTTCCGTTCGTGAGTTTTCGTTCGAGTAAGAAACCTTTCTCTTGCTTATTTTCTTTTTACAAGTAATGGTAAAATTGTAGGATGCTAGTTGCTCTCGGTTATGTAGGTTGAGAAAACAATTAAAAATATCATTTGAGTTTTGATTCATATTGTTATTTTCGATGTTGAATTAAATGTTCATGTGGGTTATTGGTTAGGGTATAACTTGTACCATCTAAAAAGATGAATTTTGTCAAATGGTGTTGAATTGGCTTAAGGGGTAAATCCTCAGTTTATTAACCCAGTTAGCTGTTTTAGGAATGTTTGGAAGTTAATTGGAATTGGGTAACTGGCGCAAAGTCCAGTTTGCGCAAGCCTAGTCTGTTTGAGCGTTGGGCCAGTTTAATGGTTGGGCCGGGTTGAGTGTTGGGCCAAAAGTATTAATAAGTCCTTTTGGGCTTAGTTTATTAATAAAGTTTGTAATTTCATTAAGGGCCTAGTATGTAATTAATAGTTTATTTATTTAGTTGGGCCATATTATTATTAACATGATCCAGTATTGACATTTAGGACCCAATGTTATTTCTTTTATGTTGAGAATCTAGAGTTGGGTAAACTGATGGATACGGTATGGTATTTCACTTGGAAGGGTAAACGAGGACCATTAATTATGACTTTTAGACTAGAAGGTAATCTACCAATTTAGTCAAGTTAGGGTTGAGTTCGGGATTTAACTCGAGTAATAATTGAACGGATTATGACGAACGCTATTAATATATAATAGGTGTTCCGCCTAGAGATCGGAAGTGTAAGTGAGGAGCTTTGGAGCAAGCTAGCCAGGTGAGTTTTTCTAACTAAAATACTTGATTTTACGTGTTTCCAAAGGAAAATGATTATATGAAAGTGCCTCGTTAATTTACATGAATTTTACATAAATGAAAGCTTTATGTTTCACTGATCATGGTATGTTTACGAGCATGATTTATCTACAAGCTTTTACGAATGTTTTCCATGAAAAGTATTATTTTGCTATTAAAGGAGGATTGCCCTCAAGTGTGTGAAACCGCATGTTTTGTGAAATTGCCATGGCAGAGTCGGGTTGCACAGTGGAAGACTTCTTGAGTTGCCGTACCCGGCTTTGTAGGGTGTTGCCGTACCCGGCTTTGTAGGGTGTTGAGTTGCCGTACCCGACTTTGTAGGGTGTTGCCGTACCCGGCTTTGTAGGGTGTTGAGTTGCCGTACCCGGCTTTGTAGGGTGTTGAGTTGCCGTACCCGGCTTTGTAGGGTGTTGTCGTACCCGACTTTGTAGGGTGTTGCCGTACCCGGCTTTGTAGGGTGTTGCCGTACCCGGCTTTGTAGGGTGTTTGCCATGGTCTTCTCCGCTGTGCATACCATTGTTGAGTACATGATTTGATACGTTACTGTTTTGAAATGAATGTTTTCTTTAAATGATTTGTGAACATGTTTTAGGGGGAACTCACTAGACCTCATGGTCTAACCCTCGCTTTTCAAAACCAAAACCCTTTTCAGGTAAGCGTTATATTGGAGGCTCAGGTAAATGAGTAAGCAGCAAGATAGAGTACGGAAGCAGCTAGTGATAGTGCAGGTGCCTCTAGTAGAAGTTAGATTATTCTCAGTTGTGTGTAGGTTGTTTCCGCCAACCTTAGTTTATGTATAATGTAACGAAAATTTTGGGACCCAGTTTTGTAAATTTATGCTTAAATGCTATGTTTGTTCTATTGTACTTTTGGGCTGTTACAATAATGACCAAAAACGTAATAAATAAAGACTAGGTACGAAAACAGAAATTTTTAACAAACCACAGGGACGAAAAACGTAATTTACTCTATATTTTTTTATATTGTTCTGTTAAATATAAAATAGCCGATCATGGGACCAAATCCTCATGAAAAGCAAAAGTAAAAAACATCAGTATAAGAATTCATCGACATCAATAGCACATAATACGTTCATATATATATAGAGAGGGTTGAAGAGATAAGTATGTGTACTTGTATTGAGTAGGAGGATGCAAATCGTCCAATGGAAACTGAGCATAGCAACTTGTTTATAGCGACGGTTGAAAATTGCAGTTTGAGGCTAATATACGAGCTTTCGTGCTGATAACGTGTTAAAGGAAAAGAGAAATACAACACAAAAGAATGAACAGAATGAATCGTAATTCTCATTAATCATAAGCCCTTTATATAGGGATGGTTTACAAAGAGATAATCATGAGATACCAAGTTGTAATCTAACTCTAATGTGTATATCTCTATCTCTAACTTTATCATTATCATCTCATACTTTGACCATGACACATTTATCCTACAACAAATCTAACTTTTTACAAATATATTATTTATATTTGTTTAATGGTGTTAAAGCATGAGATCACCTTAGAAGTTACATTTTTGTAAGAAGTGTAAAAGAAATTGTTGATCATTTTAATCAAATACCCTCCTATTAATTGTGTCTTAAAAGTGAATTGATCCGGTGCATCTTAGTGTATCTTTTCTCGATGCATCTCATTTTAATGTTCGTCCATTTTTCATCCAACAGTTGATAATCATTTATCACGTTTCTCATCAAATTTAGCACTTTCTCCCCAGAACCCAACACAATAGACTAAGAGCATCTCCAACAGCTTCTCTAAAATAGAGAAAAACAACTTTTTTTTCTCTAAAGTGTTCCAAAAGTTTCTCTATCTCATTCTCTAAAATAGAGAACAATTGGAAAAACTCCCAATATAGAGAATTCTCTATATCTCTAAAAGTATGAGAGAGATATTATTTTAATGATTTGCCAAAAAAAATAGTGAGAAATAGTATTTTAATGATTTCCTACCAAAAAGAGGAGAAAGAAATATTATTTTAATGATGAAAAAGAAATATATTGAATATTTTAATAATATAAGTCATAATTGGTTTTCTAAAATTGAGAAGTCGTTGGAGTTGAAATAAATTCTTTTTAAAGATTTTTAATTTTCATTCTCTATTTTAGAGAAATTATAGAGAAACTGTTAATATCTATTTTATCTGCTTGAGGATTGAAGAAATGATGTTTTTCATTGGCATGATATATACACATTTAGGAGAAATAACAAAGAAAAATGTTTATTAAAAAAAGATTTTTATAATTATGGAGAGACTAATTAATAATGACAACTTGAAGATTTGAATTGATTCAAAGGTATAAATGGCGATTTAATTAAATACAACAATTGTCATAAATATGCATCCATGATTACAAGGAGGAGGATATGAACCTGAATCAAGAGTTGTTGGAAATGGATTTCAAATGAACTGAACTAATTAATTATATCTCACTGGAAATGAAGCAGATTGTTTTCAAAAAGTTACTAAAATTCTTTTGGTGCAGTAGGCAGAGATATACTAATATGGATGAATATATTGATTCCGATTTGATATTTTAGAGAGAGAAACTTATCAATTCTAGAGAGAGAAAGAATAATACGAAACGGATGTGTGGGGGACTGCATCGAATCGAGAGAAACCAAAAGAAGATCACGAAATATCTGTGACTCTGCATCTGATTTCCTCTCTCTCTCTCTTCTTCAAATTTCACACATCTTTCTCTCTCTATCTCTATATATACGTATATATGCATCTATATATATAATCCATGGCGATTATGTGACATTGCATCATTCTAATTTCAATCCGATCTTAGAAAGCGTTTTAGCCCAGCAATAACAAAATTCGATTTCATCAGCGATCGTCAATGGAGTATTATGAAGAAGACGTACCTCATGTTCTAGCTGTTGATGATAATCTCGTTGATCGAAAACTCGTTGAAAAATTGCTCAAAAGCTCTTCCTTCAGAGGTAAAACACACACATTATTTTGAATTTCTCCTAATAATTATTGATTGAATCACACACAACTTACATAGATTTGGTTGTTGAATCGCTAACAGTGACGACGGCAGAAAACGGAATGAGAGCATTGGAGTATTTGGGACTAAGAGAAAATCATCAACAAAATAATGCTCAGAGCAATGTGAGTGCCATATATACAATGCATTTCATTTTACGAATGCTTTTTTATTTTATTTTATAAAATAACCTTATTCTTCAACTTTTAGAGTTGCTTTACCAAAAATCGAGTTTGATTTTAGTAACTGTTAGCAATTTTTTTTGAAAGGCAACTGTTAGCAATTATTCTTTTAGAATTTTCTAGATTTTTGTAAGTTTAAGGCTATGTTTGTCAAACTAGCTGATAAGCTACCTGTTGACATATAAGCTAGCTGGTAGCTGATAAGCTAGCTTATGAAAAAGTCACGTTTGGCAAAACTAGCTTATAAGCGTTTAAAATGACTAAAAAGGACATTAAAAAAATAGTAAATAAATAATAATTATATAATTGAGGGTATATTTGAAAAAAAAAGTAAAAAGCAAAAAAAGCTCCCATACGCTACATTGACTAGCGTTTTGATAAGCTAACTTATGGTCATCCAAACATGTACCTAGCTTATAAGCTAGCTTTTTTTTTGCCAAACAATGCCTAAGTATATGTCATGAGGTGTACTGTAACGAGACTCAAAACTTATTTGGTAAGCTATGCATTAGTGTATAACCGTTTAGTAGTGGCTTAATAATACAAAAAGTAGCGTAAGCTTCCAGAGGAACCATATGTTGAAAACCAAGTGGCTTAATGATATATAAAGTAGTTTATTCAGTAAGCTTTCAGTGGAACTTTATGTTGAAAACCAAGTTTTTCCAACACATGTGCATCCGAATTAAAAACATGCTCTTCCATCTATGAAAAAGCCTTTTGTAGACAAAAAACTTCACGATCTATATAGACAATGAATCCACGCAAACAACTTTTTATACATGACTTAATATAAACCAACCAAACAGCTTGTCAGTAAGTAATGAGTATAACACTTGAAAAGGTTGATAGTTTTTTTTACAAGTGAAAACCCATAAAAGCTTGTGTGATCACTTTCATTTATTTTGTTTTCTAATGTGAAATGTTTTACACTTGGCTTTAACGAATTGTAAAGTTGCAGGCTAAATTTGAAATTGGTGAATTCTTGCAGGTTTCAAAAG
Source organism: Saussurea involucrata (assembly GCA_033807775.1). Lineage (NCBI taxonomy): Eukaryota > Viridiplantae > Streptophyta > Magnoliopsida > Asterales > Asteraceae > Saussurea > Saussurea involucrata. The sequence goes on along the minus strand of CM066322.1, from coordinate 9,367,199 downwards.
TAAATATGATAATTACGGATTATTGCATGCCAGGAATGACGGGGTATGAGCTTCTTCAAAAAATAAAGGTGATTGATTTATATTATTAATATTTAATTAAAATAACTTTTTTGTTTTTAATCTAATTTTCTAGATTAGAAGTGATCAAGAGTTCAATTTTTTTGTTACTTTTCTTATCTTATTTTTTGTTCTCACACGATTTTTTTTAATAATATATAAAAAAACTTTTAATCTTTAAATTGTTCCTATTATACTGTATTTTAAAAGTTAAAAAACACCTACTATTTTTGTAGATATAAGAATAATCAATTAGCCAAATAAACAATAAAATGTTTGAGATTTTCAAAAATCTCATCTCACAATTTTTTCATTTCCAAAAAAACAAAAATTCAAAAAGAAAATAATTTTAAAACAATTCAACTTTCTATTTACATTAAAAATTTTCATTTTGATGCAAATGTACACTTTTAGTTGATTAAAGTTTGACTTTATAAGTTAATTAGAATATTTACCTATTGATTTCAATATATATATATATATATATATTTACCTACTATTATGTTAAACCATGACATTACGAAAAATCATCAAATATTTTTATTTTGGATTTGCAAACGATTAATAATTTTAGTATATTTTAAAAAGATTGCATATGTTTGTATTGAAACTTTTCTAGTATATGAGATATGAATTTTATGACATAAAATTACAAATCACTTTATCGGAATTTTTATGGTAATTCTTATCATCCGTGTTAGGTAATTTTAATTTAGAAAACAGAATTGTTTTATTTTCAATATTTTAACATAGGTAGAATTAATTTATATTTTTAGTAAATTTGTTTCGTTAATCTCATATTTTAAAAAAATTCTATTTATAATTGACAAAGGTTATTTATCGATTGCAAACAGGAATCATCGATCTTGAAGGAAGTTCCTGTTGTCATTATGTCATCGGAAAATATCCCGACACGAATTAACGAGTAAGTTGTTTCCTTTATTTTTATTTTTTTTCTAACAAAATTAGGTTAATTTTTGATTTATTTAGAATTTTGGATGAATTAGATGCTTAGAAAAAGGGGCGCAAACGTTCATGTTGAAGCCATTGAAGTTATCTGATGTGAAGAAATTGAGACACCAATTAACAAAATCCAAAAGTCGATAAATGGCGATTGAGTCACACAAGTGAACTTGTGCTAGCAATTTCGTTTATGTTTATTTCTATATGTATCATGAAAAAATAGATTAAAAATGTTAAATTAATTGTTGATAAATGTAAGACCATCTTCATTGGTCTTGCAATACCATTTCAAAGACACCTTTAACTAGGTGTTAGATTGGTTGCGTTGGCCTGTTTGAAGGCGTTTAAATTAGTCGATTTAGTAGTTTTGTCATTTAAAAGTTTTAAACTAGTCAACTTTTTTTAAAGTATAACTTAACCCAATACAAACAAACCATAGCTCTTAGGGGCTGTTATAGTCCAATGGTACCTCCACTCCTATTGTGTGAGTTAACATTCTTATTTTTTGTTTTTGGCTCGCTGCCATTATCTTAATTTGGTTTTGTGGCAAAGTGACTTTGGGGTTCAAGCCCAAAAGACAAGTTACAGGACCAATACCAAGTATAGGCCCAGTTTCGTTTTCAAAACCAGTAAGTCGGTAACTGGTGCCTGGTGGGTTCGACCAGTTACATGACCAGAGCCCAGTTTCAAGACCGATTATAGTAGAGAACTAGAGAAGGCAAAAAATTGGTCCGGGCTGAGCCGATCCAGGACCTAAATAGTAGTCTCATAACCGGTCTCTGTTTAGGTCGCAACCCAAATATGAAGGCCCGGTTTTAAGACCCAGTTCCTGTCCCAGGCAGGACCCAAAACTTATTTTTCTTTACATCGACTTAACCTATAGAAAATAAGTTTTGAAAAATTTGGTCCATCAAATACACTTTTATTATAATTTGATCAATCAAATACATATAAAAAATACTTGCATTTTAAAAACTACATTTTATTATAATTGGATCAATCAAATACCCTAACAACTACGCTTTTATTTATAAATATATTTAAATGCATTTAAAAATAAATTTTAAATAAAACTGGGGCCGATACTATAACCGGTCCCATAATCGGTCCAGAACCGAGCCTTGTTTTGCATGAAAACCGTAGCTGATAAAGGACGCCGTGCTAATCCTGCACCCAGATCAGGCCCATTTGGCCCTCTCTAGATTACAGAATGCCTGATATAGAACCGGTTCCCAGTGACAACAGTCATCCCTTATCCGGTTCCATATCAGGTCTTCGTACCCGTTTCAAATCAGGCCCTACAAAGGCGCAGTTCCCCCCCAAGGGTTTGACAATATTGTTCTTGTTGGTGTTCTTGACATACAAGTATCGGTTCATTTATTAGAAATCCACTACATGTTAACATAACATCAAATATTCAAGTACATATAAACCATATCCACGATACAAATGATAAAACAAAACAACATCAGACAGTAGACTAAAACAGAGAAAACGATGGGTTAACATAAACCATGAAGACTATGGGCATATATAATTTGCTAGTGTCGATGATGATGTGGTGGAGGAGGATGAGGATGGGGATGATGTGGTGGAGGAGGATGAGGATGGGGATGATAACTATGACGATCCAATCCGAAACAGTGCAGGAGGGGAGAACAAAGAACAGAGATACAGCTTCCTAGCATAAGGCAAGGGCAACAGCAAATTTTTGTCAATAGATTACCATCATGATGATCATAAGGAGGAGGAGGACCATGGGGTCTCATCTTCAATGCTGCTGCTTCTTTTAACCCTAATTAAATCCTTCACTATGCTTCAATCTGAATTCAAAATTAAGCAAAATGAAATCAGGGATAACCCATTTGCATAAACAGATTGAAATCCAAAAAACCATATTATTTGTCTTTTTGTGCAAAAAGGATTGATGGTGAGCCGGTGGGACCGACTGACCTAGGAGGTAAATCAGAACTGGGACCGGCCTAACCACAAGGGTTGTGGCGTACAGGGTAATGTGGTGAAATATCACATCTGTCAGAGTTCGAATCCAGTCATACACAACAAAAATGGCCACTGAGGGATTAGTCTAGGAATAGCTTAGGACACCCTTCCAAAAAAAACTGGGACGGGCTTAAAAGGAGAATAATCACCACTTTGTACAAGTATACCACCGGGAACCAACGGTGCTAGGACCGAAGGTATTGTTTGTCTTTTCATTACAAAGAATACCTTAATCCAGCTAAAATACATGACGTATGTATAATTCAACAAGGATCAATTTACAGGAAAGAAAGTGGGGTTTTTTGTGCGTTTATAATGTAGGAGGGTATTGAGAAGCACATTTTCAGAGTAATTATTGTAACGAAAAATCAAATCATCTGATTAAGTTATATATGATTAACACCAAATACTAAATTTGACTTCAAATCAATCCAAACAGGGATCTCAAAGTTGGTGTAATGAACACTAACACACCAAATTTGGTGTAGTACTATCTAATTATACCAAATCTTACACCAAATTGGTGTAAAGATAAAAATATATATCTAGAACCTTGTATTTTGTTGTAAGATTTGTTTATACCAAATTTTATGGATTCGGTGTTACCTGTTCAAAACCCTAAAATAATTAAAAGAAATTCCGATGCTATTTGCACCTCTTTAATATCAAAGAAATTAGGTCAAATCATGTATTAAGAATGTAAAAGATATGTTTTGATGTTATTTGCACCTCTTTAGTATCAAAATCAGGTCAAATCAAGTATTAAGAAGGTAAAAGATATGTTTTTGATGTTATTTAAATTAATAGGTAGGAATGCGTTTTGTAAAATCCAAAAGCCACAAAGGATATTGACAAAATAGTCATTTTCTCTCCCGGGTCGCACAAATAGCCAACGGGTCGCCTCTCTGACCTGACCCGGTTAGTGCGGACCGCAATCAAACACGTGTCAATCTTTTATTACCCCTAGAAAGTCGATTTTCCTTAAAAAAAAAAAAAATTTGACCCATACCTAGTTTTAAAAGAAAAACTGCCATATTGAGCAGATCCTAAGAGTGCGAGTGCGGACCTATTGGTTATTTGTGCAAAACCCATATAGAAATGGCTAGGAGGTCAATTTCCAATTTACCTTTGGCTATTTGAGTCAATTTCCGGTGCAATTAGACTCCGCTATTTCTTTTGAAAACACTTTCTACAGCATAATCTGGAAAGTTGTCAGTCGAAAAAGGAAAGTTGATCCTCTTCTCTGACCTTCCATTCCATGGCAGAATAAAACTCAGATTACTCCAAAAACAGGGAGCCACTAAAAATCATGAATAATCAGATTTATAAAACGTCATTCCAACAGGAAACTTTGATCTTCTTCTATAACTCTCAAGAGGCTGAATCAGAACTCAAAATCAACAGAAAGTAAAACGTAACCACTTCCTAATTATAAACGAATTCATGAACAACAAATTTGCATGAATCAATGATGGTAAATTGCAGAAATAGATAGATAAAACCTGTAATGAACTTACCGATAAACTATGGCTGCTCGTGGAACCGCTAGATCTGCAGTTTGCTGGAGTCTGGCGTGAGACTTAAATGGGAAGCAAAATGTAAGAGGGAAGATGGGATCATCATGACCGTCTGAAAAGAAATCCAAATTCAAACGTGGCACAATATCACCCGTTGTCACTCGCTCATTATTCCACGTGTTCGTTATATAAAAGATCGTGTTGAGAACTCCTTCTACCTACCACTCCATCGTGTTATTTTTTAATTTCTTTGCTTTGGATTTGGACTGTTCGAGAAATAGGATATCTTTTTCGGAAATTAATTAAAATACCTAAAGTTTGACTTTTTTTTGGAAGGCATAGCGACATCGATCCTTTCGATCAACTACCACGAACACAACGCACACACGCACGCACGCCTAAAGTTTGATTTTGACTTACCAAAATACCCACAATCTCGTTTGATTTACCGAAATACCCAAAATTTCCACGGTGGGACCCGCAATCGCGCGCCCAGGCCCACGTGTCACCCCTGTTTGGCCAAAACTTCCGCGGAGGCCCCTCAAGATTTCCCGCGGTACACTTTTGGCCCCTCAAGAATGCCCGCGGTAGCATTTTCGGCCCCTGTCCCGCGGTTGTACCACGCGATCGCGGGATTGTCGCGCCACGTGTCATCCCAGGGTTGAAACCTAATTTTCATTAATGAATCCCAACCCCCCACCCACCTAATCCGCCGCTATAAGAGAGAGGGTGGGGGACCTCAATCCGGCCACCACTTGTTTTTTAAAATTTCTCTTCCAAACTCTCTCAATTTTTCGTGTGGAATACGCGCTTGGTTTGAAGATGGCCCGTGTTGAAATTGTACTTAAAACATTTAATAACTTAATTTTCAGTCGATGGGGTCGGGACAGCACTTCCGTCAGCCGAAAATTGTCGATGAGCACTTCTCGGAGCCGAAAGATGACCCGATGGATGTGGTAGATCCACAGGCGGAGGTGGCAGACCCGTCTAGGCCGGTTCGGGAGACTAAACGTTCACGCGGGTGGGGTTCCCCATGGACACGGCAAAAATCTACCACACCGCCCCCTCAAAAGAAAGCCATGCCAAAGTTGAGAGCAAATGGAGCGGGAAAGGGAAAGGGAAAGAAAGCGGGAAAGGGAAAGGTGGCTTCACTGGAGCGTCTTTCAGCCTCAGAGATATTGAACCTGTGCCAGACTGGTGACCTCCCCCAGCTGGTATACACCCTTTACGTCAACCTGAACATTTCCCCCCGGTTTTTCGAAGTATTGCTGGCAGTTGACCCTTTGCATTCTGAATTAGAGGATTTGGTCAGTATTGAAGTTTAACTATAGTCATATAATCAAATATATTTATATTACATGTCTAACAATCTATTTTTTTGTATAGCATATCGACTGTTGGGTCGGCATGCTCCTAAATATGCGTACTCCAGAAGCCAGGTGGATCATCATGCTAACTAGTTTCTTTGACTTGATGGTCCGGGAGAATCAAGGTGCCGAGTCCGTGTATCGGACATGCAATGGTGTAGAAGGGGTTGGTTGGGCGGACATCGATACGGTATGAAAATCGTTTTACTCCTATTTTATTTAAGTTGTTTGTTGCTAACTATTTGTCTAATATTGTAATATTTCAGGTGTACATCCCTATCTGCGTTCATCCCCTTCATTGGGTGCTCGGAGTGTTTGAGATTGATCGTATGATTATGACCATATATGACAGCGCCAAAGAGAGTGTCTACGACATGGCTTTGCAGCAGCATATTAGCACATTTAAAGCTCAGTTGTCGAAGTTCTTTAGACTGCTCGGTCAAATTGAACGTCACGACCGTTCAGTGCACTTCCGTCATAGGTTCAACAGGAATGCACCACAGCAGCAAGGGATGAATGCGGATTGCGGTGTCTGGGTATGCCGTAACGCCAGCATGTTGATTGACGGCGATGTGCCAGATTTAGCACCAGCTCACACCGAACGAGAGGCCATGAACTATCGGATACATATGGCGGAAACCATTTAGGTGCATTGTACTTTAGGTTAGACTAGCAGGTTGTTTATGTAACATTAAATGATTGTTATTTTCAGTGTTAAACTTATTTTGTTAAAATATTGTGATTGAATTTATAATTTTGTTTATTATTTTGTTAAAGTATTGCACATATGAATACTTGAAGCCTAAAAAGTGTGACAAAAACAGTAAAAACATGCAACAACACTTTAAAAATCTCAACTACATAAAATGATAACCTAAAAACTAGAGGGACCAAAAATATATTTTGTTGATTAATTTCCCATATATATATATATATATATATCAAGAAAACACTAAAAAAGATAAAGGGTGTAGAAAAGAAAATAAAAGAAATGATCATGAACCTACAACTTTCCCGAGGTTTTACCATGATCATCAACCTGCAACAACTTTGGCAATGGTGAATATGTATCAGCAAAGCCATCCAGTGTCATTGATGATGAAGATGAATCATGTGCAGAAGATGCATGGTAGCATGATAACATGTACATGCATCATGATGATCATGCTCCTCCCATGTTTCGCCATGCTCACTATTACTAAATACCATGCTACCATAATTTGATCTTTCTAGTACCTAGTAAGTAGGTTTATGAAATTTGCGGTAATCCTAATACAGAGATTATTGGATGAACAAGCATTTATTTCTTGATTCACATGTGCATTAATCCTTAAACTACTTAAAGACTACTTTTCAGCCTAATGAAAGACCTTTATTCATGAGCAGACTTCCTTTTGCAGACGAATCTTGCAGTTACTTTTTCAGTCGAATCTTACAGGCTCTTTTCAGACGAATCTTGCGGTGAACTATTCAGACGAATCATGCAGGCAACTTTTCAGACGAAATCTTTGACCATATCCACATCCCTAATGAAGAACATACATTTTCACGGCTATAAGTAGATGGCATGATGAAGTAGTAATTCACAACGTGCTATCTATCTTTTATACCCTCTACACCGTTTACAAACATTATCTCGCTTTTCTTAATACTATGACTGGAGGTTCAAGATCAAGGGGGAACAGGTCGGCGAATGGGGCTGGAACTTCACGTTCGGCAGCCTACCAACCACTGAACGATGTAGCTCGTCGGAGTACCTGGAAGGTACCGGAAACAGACGAGGAGTGGAGAAACTATGGGCGAACTGCGGCCGATTATCCATTCACGGCTGAGGAGGCAGAAGACTGGGAGACGGAATGGGAGAATTACCACTTCGATAATGACAGGAAAAGCCCACCAATGTATCATTGTACCCAGCCGACGGGTCTTCCACAAAGTCAACGAATTACTCCCTTAGTGCAAAAATCCATTGATGAGGCGAACGCCGGTATCGAAAAATGTAAAAGGTATGTGGAACCATAACAGGGGGATTCAGCAAGGGAAAATGGAGTATCTAGCGGAGAAGAAACGAGAACTGGCCATGACTAGGGCTCACGTTCGGGAGGTGCAACGACAGATTAAGGAAGTAGAAGAGAAACTAAAAGAAATCGAAGAGGACTACACGGGAATGGAGGACGTGATCAAGGAAAAGGTTAACTTCATCACTGGAATCCAGGACGCCTTCCAGTAATAGATTTCTTTGTTTACCTGCACTGTATTCGTTTCGGTTGGAAAGATGATTTGTAATAATACATCTTTTAATTAATTTCCCTATTAAATAATTTAAAATGGGGAAAATATTTGAGGTTTTTCTTTAATTAACTTATATATTAAATACATTAAAATGGAAAGGAAACAATACATTAAAAAACCTCAGAGTAAACTTCACTTTTGGTCCTGTGGTTTATTGTTTATAACACATTTGGTCCCTACAATTTAAAAAATACACTTTAGCCACTGCAATTTGCTATTTGGTCCGGATTTGGTCCCTCATCGTTAAGTCCGTTTAAAAACTCAGTTAAGGGTAGGGGTATTTTCGTCTTTTTCTATTACAAGGACAAGTTGCACACTTTTGTTTAAATTTAAGGGACCAAACTGTAATTTACTCTAACTTATATTAATATTATAATAAATTCATACTCCCTTTTCTCTCCCAAACCCACCCCACCCCACCCCACCCCTACTCCCTTTCTCTCTCATATCTTCTTCTTCCCCAACTCACTCCCTCCAAAATAACACACACACAAACCCACTTAATACACATAGACACACACACCTATATATATATATATATATATATATATATATATATATAAACACACACACACACACACACATATATATATATATATATATATATATAAACACTTAATACACACAGACACACACACATATATATATATATATATATATATATATATATTTAAATATAAACACACTTAAAAAACACAAACACACACACACACACACACACATATATATATATAGCCTTAGGTTCAATAGAGAAGTCCAAATATTTAGAGAAATAGAGAAGTGATCTTGGTCATTTATTCGGTCAAGATCGGTTATAATTTGTCAAAAGTTGCGGCTTTGACTGGTCAAAAATTGCGGCTTTGACTGGTCAAAAGTTGAAGGGCAATTTCGTAACTTTTACAAAAAACACGGTCTGAGTTCATATATGAATCTGTGTGATTCACATATGAACTATACGTTCATATATGGACCTTTGTAATTCACATATGAACTCTTTATAGCTAATTCATATATGAATCTTGTGATTCATATATGAACCTTTGTGTTTCATATATAAAACTAATTAACTGTAGATTCATATATGAATCAGTTGAACCAATTAATTGATTCATATATGAATCTTTGTGTTCATATATGAACCTTTGTGATTCATATATGAATTTTTTTAACTAATTCATATATGAAATTTTTTTAACTACTTCTTATATGAACAAATTAACTGATTCATATATGAATCACAAAGGTTCATATATGAATTAGTTAAAAAGAGTTTATATGTGAATTACAAAGGTTCATATATGAACGTATAGTTCATATGTGAATCACACAGATTCATATATGAACTCAGCCCGTGTATTTTTTACGAAACTACCCCTCTATCTTGTGCAGACCACACGAGTAATTATCCGCTGCTTCTCGGTCAAAGCCGCCGATCTTGACCGAATAAATGGCCAAGATCACTTCTCTATTTCTCTAAATATTTGGACTTCTCTATTGAACTCTTCCCTATATATATTGTGAGATCCCACATCGGCTAGGAGGGGGAACGAAGTCCTCCTTATAAGGGTGGATGAGGCCTTTTGCCTGTCACAAGGTGCGGTCTGGGTGCGTCCCGCGTATGCCTGTGCGGGCAGGAACAAAACCGTAAGCGGTGTCGGCATGCTGTTATGCAGAGGGTATCCGTAAAGCGGACAATATCGTGTAAGGTGGACTGGGGATGTTACAGAATGGTATCAGAGTCGGTCACCGGGTCGATGTGTCAGCGAGGACGCTGATCCCACTTAGGTGGGTGGATTGTGAGATCCCACATCGGCTAGGAAGGGGAACGAAGTCCTCCTTATAAGGGTGGATGGATACCTTCCTTGCATGAGGCCTTTTGCCTGTCACAGGGTGCGGTCTGGGTGCGTCCCGAGTATGCCTGTGCGGGCAGGAACAAAACCGTGAGCGGTGCCGGCATGCTGTTATGCAGAGGGTATCCGCAAAGCGGACAATATCGTGTACGGTGGACTGGGGATGTTACATATATATATATATATATATATTGCGTGAATATATATATATATATACATACTGTGTGTGTATATATTTTCTGTGTGTGTTTATGTGTTTATATATATAAATTACAAACTACACTTGTCGAGTTTGATAGTTCTCCCACCCTCTTTGTCGAGTGTCTTCTTCTTCCTCTAATTATGTGTATAGTGTTGCTTAGTTGTTGTTAGACCAAGGCCCATGTGGGTTTACCCTAATTGATGCATATGCCAATGAAACAGAACTTTATAAAATCCAAAGGTATGATCTAGTGGTCAATTGGGTCAACACAAGTCTGAGGTCCTAGGTAGGAGTCTGATCCTGCTCCTTGGGGGCAACTAAAAGACGTATTCATTAAGAACACCTTGATTTTAGTACTTGATTTTAGTGATAATGGATATTTGAACATAAGAACATAACCCGGTCACCATCTCTGGCGACCTTACCTTCTTCGGTCACCATCTCGGGCGACCTCACCTTCTCCGGTCACCATCTCCGGCGACCTCACCTGCTCCTCTCTTAATTTTCTGTTTATATACAATGATAACGAAGCACGCAGCTGCATCGTAGCTTTCCTCACACTGTCGCCTTTAGCTTTCAAAAATCTGCTCACACAAGCTTCATTACAAAATTTCTCCTGCAAATGCAGATTGATTAATTCTTCAGATCAATCTACACACAAAAATGAAAATGAGAAGAAGATCGATTAATTGAAACCTGTTTGAGAGTGAGCGGAGATTGCTTCTTGAGGAGATGAAGAACTTCAACTCTGTTTTTCAAGATCTGCGTTTACATATATGAGGAAGTTACATATATATATATATATATGTATATATATATATATATATATATATGTGTATATATATAGAGAGGTGGGTTCAAACGAGAATAGGACCTATTTAAAAGAATAAAGGGATAGATCTCAACCACCTATTAGATCAAATCAATGGTTATAATTACAAATGGCAAAATGTGTAATTTATTGAGATGAAACCCATTTTTCCAATGTGGGCAAAAGATTGTAGGGGTATAATGGGAACAAATGAAAAACATAAAATCAGTTCGTGCTAAAAATCAGGGATAATCCATATGCCTAACAGCTGTTCAAATCAATCTTTATAGTCATATCCCTTCACGTCACCTTGCATTTCCTCACCGGAAAACACCATGGACACCGGCGACGATCTTTTCGACGATATAATCAACAATCGAAGCAATCCCTCCTCTTTTTTTGATCAACCTCTTATGTCCTTCACTGAGAACAACTCCGCCACTTTCTTATCCTCCGGCAACCCTTGCCTCAACTTCTTCCACGTCGTTCCCGACACACCGCCGGAACATCTGACTAAAATCAATGGTGATTAACAACTTTGTATAATCAACAGTGATTAACAACTATGTATAATCAACAGTGATTAACAACTATATCCCTTCACCGTCACCTTGCATTTCCTCACCGGAAAACACCATGGACACCGACGACGATCTTTTCGACGATATAATCAACAGTGATTAACAACTATATCCCTTCACCGTCACCTTGCATTTCCTCACCGGAAAACACCATGGACACCGACGATGATCTTTTCGACGATATAATCAACAGTGATTAATAACTATATCCCTTCACCGTCACCTTGCATTTCCTCACCGGAAAACACCATGGACACCGACGACGATCTTTTCGACGATATAATCAACAGTGATTAACAACTATATCCCTTCACCGTCACCTTGCATTTCCTCACCGGAAAACACCATGGACACCGGCGACGATCTTTTTTTGCAGGAATCCGTCGTGGAGTCGTCGAAGATTAGGACGGCCGGAACATCTTTTGGTTATGTAGTTGTTGTTGCAGGAATCCGCAGTGGAGTCGCCGAAGATTAGGACGGCCGGAGAATGATTGGTTATGTTGAGTTTGAAGAGTAAGAAGAAGATTAGGACGACCGGAGAATGATTTCGTCTGGTGCGTGAGAGCTTCTTCTCGTTCTGGTTATGGATGCTGCAGGGAAACAAGTTTGTGATGTCTAGAAAATAGGAGAAGATCACGTTTAAAAAAAGATATAGATACTATCCTAAATTAACTAGGATCTTAATTTACATTCCTACCCTTCTTATCATATTATTCTGAAAAATTAAAAAAATATTAATTTTATAATTATAATTGGTTGACATTTATTCTTTTAAATATTTGTTATTCTCGTATGATCCTCCCTCTATATATATATGTATATATATATATATATATGTATATATATATATATGTATATATATATGTATATATGTATATATGTATATATATAATATAAATATAAAATATTTTATTTTACTTTATTTTAATAGAAAAAGACAAAAAAAAGTATAAAAAGACTAAAGTACCCCTCACTTAACTGAGATTTATAACGAAGTTAACGACGAGGGACCAAATCCGGACCAAATGGCTAATTGCAGTGGCTAAAGTGTATTTTTTAAATTGTAGGGACCAAATGTGTTATAAACAATAAACCACAGGGACCAAAAGTGAAGTTTACTCAAAACCTCAACAACATAAAATGATAACCTAAAATCTAGAGGTACCAAAAATGTAATTTTTTTGCCCCAAACTAGAGGGGCCAAAATTGTAATTACGGTTTACCGCGGGCTACTACCGCAGACAGGGGCCAAAATTGTACCGCAACCCTAGTTGGGGGGGGGGGGTGTCCGCGGCTATCGCGGGCATTCTTGAGGGGCCAAAAGTGTACCGCAGGAAATCTTGAGGGGCCTCCGCGGAAGTTTTGGCCAAACAGGGGTGACACGTGGGCCTGGGCCCGCGATCGCGGGGCCCACCGCGAAAATTTTGGGTATTTCGGTAAATCGAACGAGATTATGGGTATTTTGGTAAGTCAAAGTCAAACTTTGGGTATTTTAATTAATTTCCCTATCTTTTCTCATAAAACTCTAATTAAGGGGCCGCTTACCTAATCACTTATAAGGGTTTATCGGTCAAATTCAATACTACCGCTTATATCCCGGATAAGTTTTTAATCCACCAAAATGGCATCGTATGCAACAATTTAACCGGTAAGCGTTAACCGTGGTAAGAGCCGTCACACTCACTTACCGGGTAAGACTTCCGGTCCTTGTTTCTGCTCTTACCGGGTAAGATTCTTGATCCTTGTCATATTCATCCGGTAAGCTAATGTGACTTGGTAAACACTTACCCGGATAAGCGTTTTATAAACGGCCCCTAAATATATACATTTTTTAATACGACATATGATTTTAAATAAAATTCGTTTCTTATCGGTCTAAATGTTAGAAATATGTGTTAATAAAATAATTTTTACAAAAGCCTATAAAAATGTACCGCGGGCATTCTTGAGGGGCCAAAAGTGTACCGCAGGAAATCTTGAGGGGCCTCCGCGGAAGTTTTGGCCAAACAGGGGTGACACGTGGGCCTGGGCCCGCGATCGCGGGGCCCACCGCGGAAATTTTGGGTATTTCGGTAAATCGAACGAGATTATGGGTATTTTGGTAAGTCAAATATAAACTTTGGGTATTTTAATTAATTTCCCTATCTTTTCTCATAAAACTCTAATTAAGGGGCCGTTTACCTAATCACTTATAAGTGTTTATCGGTAAAATTCAATACTACCGCTTATATCCCGGATAAGTTTTTAGTCCACCAAAATGGCATTGTATGCAACAATTTAGCCGGTAAGCGTTAACCGTGGTAAGAGCCGTCGCACTCACTTACCGGGTAAGACTTTCGGTCCTTGTTTCTGCTCTTACCGGGTAAGATTCTTGATCCTTGTCATATTCATCCGGTAAGCTAATGTGACTTGGTAAACACTTATCCGGATAAGCGTTTTGTAAATGGCCCCTAAATATATACATTGTTTTAATACGACATATGATTTTAAATAAAACTCGTTTCTTATCGGTCTAAATGTTAGAAATATGTGTTAATAAAATAATTTTTACAGAAGCCTATAAAAATATTATATACTAAAAAAACATATACTTTTAAACAGCATGCATAAATTAATGACCGATCAATTTTATTGTTTTTTTCTAACACAATATTTTATTAATGATCAAACTAGGGGTGAGCATCGGAACTGGGTAGGGTGTCTTTGGAACCGGAACCGCTATAGAACTGTCTTTTGCAGAACCGGAACCGATGTGATTGGTTCAGTTCCGGTTCCTAAAATACGGAACCGATTAAGACTGGTTCTGGTTCTGGTTTTCATTTTTTTGGAACCGTTACCCGCTGGGTACCCGGTCCCGCTATTTTTTAATACAAATTATTTATTTATTTATTATATTTAAATATTTAATGATGTGGTATTAGTTTTGTACTTTTATCAGGTGTTTTATTCGTTTTCATCTAAGTGTTTTATTTTAGTTGTTGACGTAAAGACGTGAATTGTTATGGAAGTCATTTTGTTCATATCAAGACTCAATACTCGAGAGTTTCTAATTTATTTATGTAATAATTAGTTTTTACCTGATTACTTTCACCATTTGTTGTATTTATTACTTTATGTTGGTACTTTATAGTTTGCAATAGACTTAAAATTACAATTTTTATTGTATGAATTATTTAAAAAAAATAAAAAGTTGACATTGGGTACCTGGAACCGGAACCGACGGTTCCAGGACCGGTTCCAAAATATAGAGAATCGATGTAAGCGGTTCCGGTTCCTTCATTCTAGGAACCGCCGGTTCCGATTCTGGTTCCGGTTTCATAAAATTTAGTCAGATACCCGGTTATGCTCACCCCTAGATCAAACATTCAAACATGGTATAAATAGCATTAAATTTTTCTAACATAGGAGGAATCACACCACTAGGTGCCTAGTTGGTAAGATATAAACTAAGATGGTCTTATTGGTATGTGATCTTTTTTATATTTCTATCCCTTCTAATATATTGGACCTTAAACAATAGATTAGATTGCAACAAATTCGATTCAATTCTCGTCTCTTCTTCTTCTTGCAACTACAACCATTTGAGAGTCCGACAAAAATCACCTGCTCTTACCTAATGTTGCGAACCCATGCTATAGCTTCTCACCTAATAACCTTCATGATGCCACAAACACATTTAGGGGTGCTCACGGGTTGGGTTGATCGGGTTGAAGGCATATCGACACATCAACCCAATGTTGGCGGTTTGAAAAAATTTGAACCCAACCCAACCCAACCCGTTTGGGTTGGTCGGGTTGTGTTTAAACAAGTTAAATCAAAATTAGAAACATAAAAATAAAGGAAACATGTCTTTAAAATACAACCAATAATTCACACAATATATAGATACTACATATAAAAATGTTTAAACCAAATATGATCAAATAACTTGACGTCTCCAATTTTCATATTTCTTAAATCTTAAATCTTAAATATATCACCATCAACTGTTTTTCTCAATTTGCATATATATGTTAGCATTTACTATATATATATATATATATATATATATATATATATATATATATATATATCGGGTTCATCGGGTTGGGTTGGGTTCAAATTCTCCTAACCCGACATCAACCCAATACATACGGTTTAAGGATTTTACAACTCGATTGGACATCGGGTTGCTTCGGGTTGGGTTATTTCACGTCGGGTTGTGTTGGGTTGATCAGGTTGGTCGGGTTGATCGGGTTTTTGAGCACCCCTGAACACATTAAGGCATTGTTTGGCAAAAAAAAAACTAGTTTATTAAGCTAACTTATTTTTTAGGTACATGTTTGGATGACCATAAGCTAGTTTTTTGAAACGCTACTTGGAGTAGCATTTGAGTAGTTTTTTATGCATATTCCAATATTACTCTCATTAATATTAATTATTTATTAACTATTATTATAAATAAATATTAGTTTTTTAACTTTAATTATTATTAATTAATTAATATTAATTAATATTAGCTGAAAATTATTAAATTAAATTTTAAATATACATTGGTAATAATTTTTAATATGTAGAGTTATTGTTAATCATATAAATTATTTTTATATATTTTTTAATGCTAATCAATATTTTTTAATTATCAATTACTATTATATTTTTAACTATTATTTTATTATTATTTTCATCTTACATGTAACGGTTAATTAAAATCATAAGTTAATATATATTTTTTTATAAAACTTGTTTTAACAAATTTAAATATTATAGTATATACGTAATAATAAATTTTAAATTCTTTTAATTAACATGTTATATTATTTATTTTTTATACTACATTGGTTGTATTAATTAACATATTATATTACTATAAATTTATTTAATTATATAATTAAATATTGTAATTGATAATTTTTTGAAAATGTCATTTTTGGTTATTTTACATGCTTATAAGCTAGTTTTTGTCAAACGTAACTTTTTCATCAGATGCTTATCAGTCAACAGCTAGCTTATCAGCTTCCGGCTAGCTTATCAGCTAGTTTGCCAAACATAGCCTAATACATTTTCGATTGAATGGACGGTAGTGATACCCCTTGAGTTAACTGGGTTAACAGATTCCGTTAGAGGGAGGGACCCTCTGCATGCGGTTAGTCGAACCACAGGGACGCTCAGTGTAATTTTTTCGTTTTAGGGACTATATCCAAAAAGTAATCATACCACAGGGACGATTTATGTAATTTACTCTAAATATAAATTCCATTGATTTCAATAATATACATCACATCTTACTGAAACAAACAAATATTTACAGGAAAATGAATTTCATTCAAAATCCTATAAACCAAATATTCCAGAACCTTGCAATTCCCGATCCTCTCAATTCCATATCTTTTTTCGAAATCCAAATCCCTCAAAAACTTTTTTTTTTTTGCAATTTCAAATCCTCTCAATTCCATATCTTTTTTCAAAATCCAAATTCCTCACAAACATTTTCCATCAAATCAAACAGTCACTTTTAGTAGCTTAACTCGTAGTTCTTGATTATCTGGTTTACCATCGATTTGTTAAGTAACTTAGCGTTGTACATTATACAAGGAGTAAGATCACACGATTTTCCATTACTGACATGAATACTTTGGGTTTTTAATTTGAAAGTTAGATGACAAAAAATGTGCAAAAATACAGATTATTTTCAACAAATATACAGCTATTCCACCTACAAGTTCAAATAAAATTTGAAGTATAAACAAACTAGATGAAAGTCTGGTTTCTTGTTTTCAAAACTTCTCACTCGAAGATGCCCGATTCATCCTCTGAGCCCCCAATTTTGGAACACCGGGTTTGGATCCTCGGCCTCGCCCAGCTGATAAAGGCTTGGCCCTGGTGGTTGGTGCAGGTGCTGCAATAGCAGCCCAGGGATCATCGTTATCAAGGGAAGAAGCACTCGGTTGTGCACTCAAAGGCTTTGCAACCATTTTTGGAGCAGGGGCCGCAATTGAACCCCATAGCTCATCTGCATCTTTGCTCACATGTGAGGTAGATTTTGGCCGCGGAATTGAAACTGTCACAGCAAAGACAAGATGGTACAAGCTTAGAAAAATCCAAACACGATTCTCAATCTAAAAACTAAGCATAAATATAAACATCATAAATGAAAGAAAGAAAATGTATATTACCTTGTGGTTTGGTTTGCATAACGGGTCGTTTTTGAGCTGCTTGAATGTTTGCAAGGGAAGGTGAAGGCTTTGGGTCTTCCAATGGCAACATATCATCCCACCCATCTTTCTCACTCTCGTGATCTTCATGAATACCGTTCTCGAGTTCACCCCACCCATCAGTTGAAGTAGGTGACACGGGTGCTGGTTCATCAGCAATGTATTGATCAGCCATGTCAGCACCTGAACTTGCAGTTCGAACTAGTGTTGTACTTGGGGTATTTGATACTATCATCATCACCATAACAAGAAGAATAAAGTAATCAACAAATGGCATAAATGACATGATAACCATACCAAGGACATGTTTGTGGCATTGGCATCAAATGACGAGGGTACAAGCAGAAAATAAAGCGACAATACAAATACAGGAAGAGCTTGGATAGTTCATTTAGAAACTTGCAATATTGTTTTTCATAATATGAGCCATGTTTGTAAATTAATTTTACAATTAACATATTGAAAAATAAAACAAATCTTTATTTTTTTATTTTAGTACTTCAGTCAAGATCATAATATATCAAGTTATGCTACAAATTATTTATTCTTTAAGAATCACTGAACATGCACAGGACAAATTCCATTGATCACAATATCCACATGCAGAACAGGAAAATAGCAATAATGATGATGATGACTTGTTAAAAGTTACATTGGTCCAATGACGTCTAACATACCTAGATGACCAAATCTCCAGGCTTTCTCATTGTGTGAAGATCATTTGACATAAGTAAATATTAAGTAGATGTTACCTGAGCTGGCGTTGGAAGCAGCAGAAACTAGAGGGGAGGTGGATTTTGGAGGCGCTTGGGCAGTTTGTTCAGAAGGTTTTCCTTTTGCCGTCAAAGAGCTCATGGCCCATCTGCATCATAGTCGCATGTTCGATTAGATCTATAAAATTTCATTTGATGGATAATGAGACAGCCAAAATGGTAATTTATTTTTATTTTTGCTTTTTGGAGAGTTTGATGTGGATGAGTATAAATCATTGTCAATTTCAAAATTATCCAGGATAGCCGATAGACGCAATGTCCAGCTTCCTATTTATTATTATATTGAATATTGTTATTCTATCGAGTATTGAAGTAAAAAATTGGAAACTCTCTTTTCTAACAGAGAAAAAGAAATATCAAATGGCAAAGGCTAGCTTTATTTTCTTTCTTTCTTTCTAACTTCCAAAACAAGAGGAGAGGGCCCAGCAGCTTTTCCGAGGGTTACTCAACGTCCAGAATAGAACAGCTTTTATGGTAATTATTTTACTGCACGAAATGTTTCTTTCTATTTTGTATGCATGCAAACAGTGAAAGCAGTTGTAGAAATGAACTGATTCAAGTTAAGTGACACCACAGTCATGATGATATACAGTATGCGTGCGTACCCAAGTATGCTTGCGTTTCCTGGAAGTGATGAAATTCCGGAACCTGTCTCCTCAGTGCCATCTCCAGCGTATGTCTACAAAAAGATATTGCACATTCTTTAATAACATATAAAAGTACTGTTTAAGAAAAGCTATTTACCAAATTATATATACCACCCAACATTTATAGCAATTTGCTAATTATTTTAGTAACATATAAGGTTTGAAATCTATTGAGTATTGAGTAAGCTTTTGCAAGGAGAAAACTTCAACTTGCATGCAATGCGAAGTAAATTTAACATTACTCAAGCTTTTCATAATAGACATGGTATATCAATGACATGGACATTCAACTCACTGAAACCCCTCACGGATAGGAACGCCAATTTATGTTCCAAAGCAAAAGTTAAAATCAGATACATAAACAATTTTGGAATGAACATTTCCAATAACTTAACACATTCAAAGACAATGCATCTGAATAAATGATTTAGACTTGAAATAAGCTCTAGTTAAGTTAGGATGATAACTGCTCAAGTAGGAAGCCTTAAGGGTTGATGACTAACTAACCACACGAGAAACCCAGTCCATGGCTACATGGAAATTAAGATAGAGATAGAGTTATGACCGATGAGGTCAAAGCATTGACTACAAAATCTAGGGCAGCTTTACATGATAAAGATAAATGATTTCTTTCAGCAGAGACACAGAGCTCGTTAAAGTATCGGAGTACTAAAGTGACGCAGTAGTGCATATCTTATGCACTATGCCATCATCCGCTTTCCAGGCAAAGGTGACAAGTCATCTTTAAACCGATGGTGCCCCACTGAAACCCAGTGAAAAACCCTAATTTCATGGGCTCAAACCTCATAAGAGATGTAATTCACATGTTTCATCGATCAACACAAACACAAACCTTTTCATGGTACTGCTTCACTATCTGCAAAAACTGTTCAACTGCTTGAAAGGCCTTCGATCGAACATCACTGCAGCACAAAGAAAAATAAAATCTTTTATTTCAGAACATATGCTTACACTACGATGAATGTTTCTAAAGAAGCACAATGATAAGCATGATGAGCACATAAAAAACCAAACCAAACCAAACGAACTAAGTGAATCCCACACGGAGTAGGGTTTGAGAAGGGTAAAATATAAGCAAACATTCCTCTACCGGTCTACCCCAGGGGGGGTTGAGAGGCTGTTTTCGTGAAGACCCCTCGGCTTGTGATTTAAAAAAAATGTTTTGCAAATGACGGGAACCACCGATCAAACATAAAAAGATGGTCAAATAAAATTACCAGCAGGCAAACAATAACAGGTTCATGGCAACTAAAAGTAAGGACAATAACCTGTCAGGATCAATAGTAAGTACAACAACATTTGGCAGTATACGGGCGGCTATCTCTTGGGCATCATAATAAGAACTGGTTGCATTGAGAGCCATTATACCTGCCACAGTAAAACTTATGCTCATTTATCACTATTAAGGAGGAGAGGATTAAATAAGAAATTTCTAGAAAACAGATGGATTATTAAACATTTAATCAAGAGAATATAGAAAATGGCAGTAGGTAATTTCACCTGCTCCTCGGGCAGGAGGAAATGTATCACGCAAAGCACGAACAGTGAACGCATTAATCAGAACTCTCTTGCGTGTCTGCAATGAACCATAAATTCATTTGTTTCTAATTATGTATATTTCTCTATGTAGTAAATAGTTGCTATCTGTCTGTTGATAAAACCACTTGGAAGTGTATTTATCAGAAAGGAGCAATTTAAATGGAAAAATTGAAAGGGGATAGTGTGTGACTATTTTAACAGTATTATCAACAGTGTTAATGATGGAAAAGAGTGTAAACAGGTTTACAAACCCCTTCATTAAGGTGGCTAGCAATATTTCCAAGTAGTATTGTGGTATTTGTTCTGATTGCTGGTTCCTCGTCCACCTGCATTAATATAAAATAAGTGTCAAGTCAAACAAGTATAAAAAACAGTTGTGATGGCATAATCAACAATAGAGGGAAATGTACATGTTCAATAGATGAACATAATATCTAACAGGAAATCAGGAATGCTGAAATTATTATGATGGAAACAGTATCACCAAATGAAGAATATCTTACCTGGAGCTTTGAAAGATATTTCAAGAGTGACCCAGATAAAGTGCGTTGGGACAGCTGCAAGTTAATAGATAACATCATCAGAAAATAACGATAAAAAGATAATGGATTGGAGGTTAAATTATTCAGATCAAGCAACCAGCTAGGATATACGAGTAGGTATAAAAAGGAGTTGAATTGTGTCCTGGAACCCTAGGTCGTTCACCTCCTTATGTTTGCATTTTAGGTTGCATCATTTAGTTTCCTTTTGTTTCATTTTTAGCATACCCTAACTAATTTGGGATAGACAGCTATATAAATAGTATATTTACTATGTAGTGTTGAAATCATGGGTCAAAAGTACAAGTACAACCATGGTAATAAATATCTATATAGGTAAAGATCATTGAAATAGTAGAGGACATTTTAGAATTATATTGTTTAGAGCAGGTTTCTGTATGAAATATAAACAAGAACAGACATTCACATCACTTCATAGTGCAAACAGAGAGATGAAGATACCTTTGGGGCAAGAACAAGCATGGATTTAAGAGTCAACTCTCGCAGAAAGGCAGATGTGTCCGAAAAACCAGTAGCAACATGTGGATAGACCTAAGCACAAGCATTTGCAGACATTTTTAGAGAGGGAAAACAGGGTGAGGTCAAAATCAGCTTGTTTGCCAGTGAAAGTACAACTATAATATTTTGATTCTTACTTGCTCGTCAACAACTTGGGCCGAAAATGATTCCCCGTATTGTTCGACATGCTGAAGGAGACCAACTCGAATAGCTCGGTCATTGGAAGCAAAAAGTTTCACAATTGTTGGTAGGACCTACATGAATAACCAAAGTCCAAGGAAACCAAAGTAAGAAAACTAATTACAGAAACGAGTGGAAATGTAGGCCACCTGGAAAACCTCAAAGAACGAGAAGTGCAACAGAGGATAACCTTTTTGTTAAATTCCTCTGATGGAAGCCAAGCACCCATTTTCAAAAATGCAGTCAAAGCAGGTGCAGTAGCTGAACCAAATTCTAAGGCAGAAGCTAGCAAAGGAAGAAACTGCAAACCAGAAGAGAACCAAGTTACCACGTTAGAGATCTGATTTCAACATTGTGGACTTGTGGTAAAACCTCACATGAAAATAAGAAAATACCTTCTTCAAAACAATTTCACGAGGCAGCTGCTCCGCTAGAGTTGGAAGTTTACGGAAGAATGTATCCTTCTCAACACTGTCCTTCAAATTAAGTATCTCCATAAAATGAATGGTATCCACCAACTTGTTCTGAAAATACTCTGCCATAACAGGTTTACACTTTTAGCACTAAAAGCTATATAGGCTTCATATAAAACAAAATAAAGTACAATGAACTCGGGCATGAGAATTGAAATAATGAACTTCAGTCCAGATAAATAAATCCAGCCACATAGGTACAAGTTGTAAAAACTTAAATTGAAGTTCAAGATGAGTATTGGGACAAACCACAGTTCTCAACAAGCTTTGATGAATTCAACCTGCGAGAAGGCATAGAACTCAAGAGCCGCTGATAATCTGGAAGTAGAGACTGTGAGGCAGGAAATAGAAAGACGCAGATGAAAATGAATACTCAAATGATCAAAATCTTAAAACTACCAAGGCATCACGAGTGAGCAAGCACACACACTACGCATTCAATCAATTTAATCAACTTAGAAAAGTAAACAACATTTCACAGAAAGAAAGTTCTGAGGGAGATCAAGAAGTTGTTCTCTCATCAACTGAAGTGGCATGCTGACCTTTGGTATTGAAGCTGTATTCCGCAGCTCCTCAGTCTTGCCCAGTTTTAAACCCGCAAATATCTCATAGATGAGACAGCCTGATAACAATGGCCCACATCAGATAGTACTCAAAATAGTATATAAAGTATCTGCATACATATCAGCATCTAAAAATATCAAGCATTCATAACTTCTTCAGCTAAAAACTTGGTTCTACCATATCAATCCTTAAAGTTAAAGTCTGCAATTCGTATCCAACCCCAATCTTACAAAACTAAACATAAGATGGAGAGTACGCAAAAGGGCTGCTGGTTGTTGATAATCAACATTGATATAGGCCTATTAGATTTATGTCAAGCTAGTTCTCCTAACAGACTAACAAATACTGATCAAGATGACTCTTTCGACATCAACTGTAAAAGGTTCCTTCCTATAGTACAAGAGCTGAGATTTTTTTTCTGCAAATAGAACAGAAACTACAAGATAGTTGTTTTGTGAATGCAATCTCATGCATAAAGGCACATGAAATAAGGTATAGTACCAACTGTGAAGAGAGCTGCATGGTATCCTACCAACAGTTGCGATAGGCTTAAGTAACAGAAATAATCATTTTTCAAACAAATGAGCCAATAAAAGCTTACCTAAACCCCAAGAATCAATTGCCCATGGTGGAGATTTCCTGATTGTTGCCCAGTCTGATTTTGCCATCTCCATTGGCTTGTATTGTGAGCCAATAAGCCATTCATATTGCTGGATTAACAGATGAAATTAAGAAACCAAAGCATTCTGACCAAGTTTTCTAAGGTTCTAATAAGCACTCACAATAAAGGTTGTAGAGAGAATAAACTTATGGAAAGGTAATTGAATCAATTATAACGGACTAAGTTCAGATATGGTTCAAAACACGTGTTAAATCACCAAAAAACATGCGATAAAAGTTTATCTAAATGAGAGAAAAGTACTCCCACTTCATGCGCAACACTTCCAAAAGGTGTTTAGGCATTTGACATTGTTCCTAGTTTCTATTTCAATGCATATCAGATGTGGAAGATGAACATATTTGAGTCATGGCATACCAGCATTGGTCCTGTAGAGGCTTCATTATTCCCATCAAACTCCGAAAGAGCATCAAATGCATGCAACTTCCAGTCCAAAGTTGGAGTAACCACCACACTTTCCAAACAAACGTTACCATGAACCTGTATGAAACAGGAAAACGGAAAAGAAATGTCAGTTCCTCATGCATCTTAAACAGCTTCCATAGTCATCTGTTAATGAGCATCTGCACTAAATTATACCCACATATTGCAAAGGCATGGGATCATGTGAAAAGTGACATTTTTGGTGAGAAGTGTGAGAAGTACTTTTAAACCGTTGATCACTTTTAATCAAATACCCTCCCATAAATTGCAGCTTAAAAGGGAATTGATCCAGTGCATCTTATCTAGGTGCATCTCATCCTAATGTTCGTCTATTTTTTCATCCAACGGTTGATAACCACTTCTCACGCTTCTCACCAAATTTGGCACTTCTCACCGGAACCCAACCCTATATGCAAAATATTATTTATAATAAAACTCAACATATGCAAATGTTAAATATCTGTTGATCAACAGCTTGACATCATTTGGTAACATTTAAGACACCCAATCACTGATAAACCAGACAAGCCTTGCAAGTTGCAATATTCTACTGATTCAAATTACTTTCAATTGGTGGTGACTGGTGACACCTAAATCCCCATAGAGTGCAAAAAGAGCCAACTTGGATAGTTGGATGATGCCTAAAGTCGAGTATCACAAGAAAATGTACTTAAAATTCTACTTGTGGTTTTATGTTTAGATATATTTGGTGAACTTCAGCTGCAAGAACACTGAATAATATGTTGGAAAGAGACAATCATTGAAGAAAAAAGGCTAGGAAGACGTCTTTTAACCTAGACAACACGTTTTGAATATTTCAATTTCCAACCAAAGAAGAAATCCTTTCTGCAAGATCAATGGTAGAGTTATGGGCCTTATAGTTATACACTGTATATATGCATGTGAAAGGCCATATTTCTATTTCCCCGCAAATAAGTTAATTCTTATAATACTAATTCAACCTGACAAGGATGACAGTTTATTTAAGGTGTCCTTGACATCTTTTTTTCCCTTCACCTCTGGGTCTGGGGTTATTAGAAGTGTACCCACACAATGCAACAGGATACATCTCGATTCTAAAGCCGATAACTCAAACCCTCAATCCTAATTCACGCTTCATTTTATTCTCTGTAGGACTGTGTCTACAATTTTATTTTATGCTTTTGTGTGGTTTTAAGAGAGCAAGAGAGTCTACGGTTGGTTATCAGTTTTATGCAGTATTATGGTATTAGCAGGGCTCAACGCTTATCTCGTCTTTGAACTTGTTTATCGTTTAGTTATCAGTTAATTCTATGGAGTTCAAAGGTGGAGTTTTAAGAAGCTGTACGCATGTGGTAACAGTTGTAAACTTGAATTTAAGAACATGAGGTAAATGTTTTATAACATAAGAGATCTATTAGTAAGTATATATACTCACATGAATATATTCATGACCGGAATTTTGAAAATGCGGTTAAATTTTTTAAAAAGCGTCGATATGTGTATCAAATTAAAGAGAATATAATACTCATTTCTTATTAATTTGTTTAATTAAAAATTTTGTTATATTTAAGATGATTTTTATCTTTTTAAATGAGGAAAATCCAGGAATTTCACTTGATCCATCACTTGGGATTTGGGAAGGATGATATGGGTTTCCAAAAACCCTTTAAGCTTCCACTCTTATAGTTTACAAAAGAGACAGAATAGAAGTATTATAAATATTGAAAGATTCTGAATGCATTATTTATTTATACTAAATGCTCTTAATAGTTGTATTCTTGAAATTTGAAAATTAAGAGTTTTTTAGAACAAAAAACTCAAATGCTTTATAATACAGTATAAATACTGATGTGCAGGCTTCTGCTGCTTGCAGGTTGGTCTCAGTCTCTGGCTGAACTTTTCTGTTTTAAAGGTGTGAGTTTGAAAGAAAACTCTCTTTTTCAATATATTGATGAACCCAATACAATACGGTACATTTATACAAGAGGAGAAAAGAATAATAAAGGAAAGGGATGCCCTAATCTAAATAAGGCAGTATATTAAATACATATTTACACCCTCGGTCCCTATACTTCTACACTTCTACAAAAGGTATTAGCGACCACCCCATGTTGTTTACTTTGTGCTTCTTATTGTATATATTCATCCTTCTTTTTTATCTAAGTCATGTTATTCCTGTATTCCATGCTCAGATCCTAATCCATTGATGCATTTTGGGGTTATGATATTGCATGCCCATGCATTTCTCCAAGGTCTCTAATTCGCTTTATCAGTACAACTTTGCCCACTCCCTATTAAGTCATGCTTTTGGGGATGAAAAAGGCATAAAAATTTCATAAGCCCTAAATGGTTCCAACTAACTCAGTCCCTAATGTTATCCTGTGGCATGACATGGAACCACCCATATAAGATTTTTAGATGATCAACTTCGATTGTGCCGCAATATATTTTTAATCCATGCTCAGATTACAATTCTTTTCTGTCTCTTGATTTTATTTCCTTCTCTGGAAGTGG
The DNA here is from genome assembly GCA_033807775.1 of Saussurea involucrata. Taxonomy (NCBI): domain Eukaryota; kingdom Viridiplantae; phylum Streptophyta; class Magnoliopsida; order Asterales; family Asteraceae; genus Saussurea; species Saussurea involucrata. The sequence goes on along the minus strand of CM066322.1, from coordinate 9,340,511 downwards.
TTGGTGCTGTATTTCGTGAGGAACACTAGAAAAAGTCCAATTAACTAGTCTTATGTCCGTATCAAGACTAATAGTTAAAATTTTGACATTTCTTTGTAGTTTAAATTGAACCTGACTACCTGAGGCATGACATCCATCAGAACAAACATATAAACCATGCATATCCAACCAAACTGACATCTTTAAGCATCAATATGCTTAAAACAGCATTGACAATAATGGTAGGGCATTGAAGAGTTGCCAAAAATTACAGAAGCAAAAGAAAATCAGCTCTACCAATCAAATACATAAATGTCAGAAATGTAATTCACTACCAGATATGAAAATTTTGAACATTATGAATGACATATCCTCTTATCATATTTGAGGTTTGAACTTTGAACAATGCAGTTGTCTCACTAAAACTACTATATATTAGCTTGTTGCCTACAGTAGTGTTATGCAGTGAGATAAAGAATGCATAATGCAGATGGCTATACTTACAAGTTTGCAATCATTATTAAGGAAGCTAACGGCTTTGGCTATGCGAGACAGACCCCAAGCATAATATTCATTCCTGGTGTCAAAGAAACAGTATAAAAATTAGAGACGGCTGATTTTACAACGGTACACGTCATGACGTCAATGAAAGACATGGAGATGATCAGTAGAAGATTTAATAGATTCTTGCTTAAGATAGGAAAATACCATGGATGGCACAATTGAGTGGTTTAGTTTCATATACAAGTTTCAGTAACTGGACATCTTTAACTAAGAATTGAGCGAGGTTGCAGAAAAGTGGTTGCTAGGAAGATGGTGAATCACAGTGACCACCTCAAACAAATTCATTTAGCGTTCAAGAGTATTTTGGAAAAAACATCCTCCGAAATCCCTCAACATTCACCAAAATAATTTTACATCCCCTCAGCAATCGCTATGTGTTAGATGTCTCAATGAAAGTAGTGCATCCTTATAGTAAATGAGTTACCATTAGGCCTAGAGATTTTACTATGGTGTCCATACGGCTGGATTTTGCAAGTTTCTCTACTTCAAGCCTTTTGAGGCAAGGAGCACCAACATACAATCATACAAGAGCGTCCACAATACCATTCTATATCCGTGATCCACAATGCGCTATGCGCCTTATAAAAATAGATTTAGAAAAAAGACAAGTCTTCTATTCATGATAGTTTGGGAAGGTTAAGGAGGACACCCATCAGAAACTGATATTGGGTGAACGAACACCATAAGGACTCCAGAACAAAATGAAAAAATAAAGAATAATAAGTTCAGTTGAAATGAGTCTGTGTACCTTTGTATACCTTGTAATCCTAATTCCTTCATCTTTTCTGCCAGTGGCATAACAGGTTCAGTGACAATATAGATGACAACCTTTGTAGATGAGCCATCAGATATCTCTGCCTCGGTACTGTGGAGAAATGACAATACATTTGGATGCCTGACCTGAAATAACAAATTGCAGATTTGCTTTGGCTCAACAGAGAGACAATAACAAGATGCTCACATGACGTTCAGATTATCATTTTCCCCATAAGCAAATGAATAATGAGTGCACAAATCTAAGATAGTTAGATGAGATATTGATGATTGAAATTACACAAAAAAGGCATGCATAAGCACTAGAAGTAACCCCCCCCCCTCCTCTCTCTCTCTTGTTTCAACAATAAAAATGAAACTGTTCCAATTGCCCAAATCAATAGACACTGTGGAGATGATTCACACAAGGCACAGAAAATTAACTAATGCTGTTTTAGATGCTTGCCAAAAACAGACTTCAGGAAATTAAAAAATAGTTTATACCAAACAAAAGATATGATTCAAGCTCTAAGAGAAAACTGACAAGGTGTTCCCACTGTCAGGCCCAGAATTATTGACAAAATATCACTGTTCTAAAAGGCTCGCCGCAAAGCCGCCATGGCTCAAGGCTTGTGTCTCACGCCACGATAAGCTTGTGGGATGCCATGGCCTAATGCGCGGTTTTTGTTACGCGATATTTGATCTTTCTTTACGTTTTTAATGTCTTATTTGCTAGTTTTTAATATATATATAACCTAATTTAACATTTTTTTTGAAAGGCCGAATTTAACTTGTTTATTATCATTGACTTATTAAGTAATAGTACAAAACATATGTTTTAAATATAAAATTATATATGAATATATGATCTAGAGATTTGCAGCCATAAGTCACGCCTTGAGATACGCTGTGGCTCCTAAGGCTTGAGGCTTGGCCACAACGCCACGTCACGCCTTACGCTATTTAGAATCTTGCAAAATATTAATACAAGCCTATATCAATTTCGTGCCCGGTTGCACCAGTACCTCAAGTCCAATATTATATGCTGGATAACCAAGGATTGAAATATGAGCAGGCGCAAATCTAGAAGTGAACACCACAACAAAACTACCATGAGATTCTTGAGAGCCTAAAGAGCATTAGTCAAAGCTATTGGGGTTTCTGATATCATAGTTGCTCCGTAATACCCACACACAAACTAGCACTGAAAACAATAGACTGAACTAGGTTTTCTCTATGAAGAGCACAGATTGACCGAGTTGCAAATTTCTGATGATTTGACTCAAGATGCAAACCAAACGCTCCAGATTAGTAGCAAATTTAAACAATGATTACATGACAGTAGCATTAATGCAGTTGAATGATTTGATCTGCATATGAATGCTGCATAAATATACCACCAGAACGACATTGAAGACGCAATGAGTTTAATATTGGACTTCAATGTTGGAGCAACCCATAAAATAACTCATAAGAATTAGAAAAGTCGGTGAACCTCAAAGACAGATCTCAAGCTCAAAAAAATATAAAACAAATCTCATTGGTTGCATCACGGTTGCCAGTTACGTAAAATATCGAACTTCCTTGGGATAAATAGGTTGATTAACTTTATCATCAACGAACTTCCCAAAATTATGACAGTACAACTGATATGATATAATACAGCATATATGACTGCACAAGTGCACATTAGTTGCTCCAAAAAAGGTTCACACCTGACTAAGCTAGGTCACAAAGAATATCCTGCAGCATGAACTACGACAAATTTCATGAATTCAACTTGTAAGGAGTAACTTACTGTTCGAAGCCGTTTGACACCATTTCGACCAGCAGCTAAATGCCCATCATTGGCATTGCTTCCTGTAAGAGAGAATATTGACACCGGGGACCCGTCGTCCTAGAGAAACAAACAATAATTACAAAGCCAATCCCCTTCCATCATAAATAACAAGACAAAGAATAATAATGTATTTAAAAGCATCATTGCATGCCTTTATTCTAAAAATCATGTAAATAAACAAAGAGAAATCATCCCATAGCAGCAGGTTTTTGTAGATTCCATAACGGAAAATGTGATTTCATGTTTAGCTAGAAGATTGGATGGTGCAGACTGCCAAATGATCATTAATAAATATTTACCAAGTTATTATTAAAAACTGGCTACCCAAGCCAGGCTTATGAACCACATATGTTCCTCTGTGGAGTTGCTTTCATTGCACTTATTTGACATACTCGATCATAGTTGTCAAAATTGTATGATCATGATTGGAGACTTAAGATTCTCACAACCCAGAGCATAAAAAAACCTCTCAGAATCCTTTCTACGAGCCGCCATATCAGTGAACCTCCCTCAGATTACCATGCTAATTGACAAATACGTCTGAAAAAGGTAATTTAAGATTTCTTGTTTTTGTGAACTTACATGCAGTGTTTAGTGATACAAAACTTATTAGAAGAATAGCCAAATGAATAGAAATGCTCTTTTCTGTTGGTATAGAGTTAAGTCACAGAACCAGTAGTGGGACAAAACAACATTATCTGAAGTAATAAAAATATGTTTTGGCTTAAACAGCAAAACAATGTTTACTTCCTGTATTTTATATTTACGCATGTACTTTAAATAATTTTAATAAAACCCGAGTGGATCTGTGATTCATTAAGATGACAATTCATGATTGATGAATTTAAAACAGTGAGTCTCTATTTGATTTAAGAAACAACAATGTGCTCAAATAATTGAAAATTAAACACAAACAGAATGCACATGCAGCACAAAATGACTAGAAGAATCATAACTCTTGGTGATTGATGGCAAAGCAGATTTGGACAATGGACACACAACAGTAGGAATTGTATACCAATTATATGTAACTGAGTTATGGTTAATTTGTTTTAATGAGAGTTGCTTGCTTTTTGATGCATCGACATTTTTCAAGAAAAAGAAAGTTTGTATTTAAAAAATTGTCATACAAGCAATAGCATACACATCCAACTTAAGGCAGGAAATACATGAAGAAGGGATGGAGTAGAAAGAAAAAAGAAGTTGTTGAATGAAATTACTTGCACATTTTGAACAGAAGTTAGGTTGCCCATTTGGATCCTTCCTAAAAGGTGAAATATCTTGGTAACTAATAATTTATTTATATGACTGGACAGTAGAAGGATATAAAAAATCAAACATGACAACCATCATGTTATTTCCTGACAAGAAAATGTAATAAACATGTCCAAGGTATATGCACCCTCAAACTCAGGACATTGCCATAAGATAACAACTAACAACAATCTTCCTCTGTACTTCGCTTTTCCTGATTGTCTGTTTTATAGCAGCTTCACTCGGTTTATTAACATGTGTATACATCTGCATTCAGATCTTCAAAACAGATGATAATCATTTCTCATTGTGCTGAGTATGTTTAACTATTTTGTGCGTTTCTCATTCATAATTGCTTTATGGATACAGGCACAAATGAAATCCCATGCAATATCAATTAATCATGAACTCAATTAGTGTCTAGTCCTCAGTAGATTTCAATGCCAGATTCCTAGAAACCTTCAAATCCAACATTTCTATGTTCATCAAATTCTAATCCAATCCAGAATGTGCTAATCCTACAAAAATTTCTGCACCAACTCCATAAGTAAAGAGATTCTATTTGCAAAAGTACTAAACTTAGAAAAGTAGAATAATCTTATATGATTCATTGATCGAATTAGTTTAAGATCTTTGTTGAACTACTTATAACTCCTTCCTCCAAGTATATCAAATTCGAATCTAATCGGATGTTATGTATAATGCGTGGCTCCCACACAACTGCACTTACTTCTATACTCACAGTTGTCAAAATTCACGAACCCTAGCAAATCACAGTCCCTTGATCCTACCATATTAACATCTTACTCAAGAGACCTACACGCTAAACTACGCAGGAACAGCGAATTCAATTCAGGAATTTCAACATCACAATTGAATCTGCTAACAACGCATACACATGAGTCAGGATTGCAAGAAATGTAGGTATTTTCATATATACATCCACACATACAAGCAGGCACATATATGTATATAAACCTATATAGATGACAGAATCATATGTATGTTACTTTGGAGGTGCCGCGCGAGTGAGTCCAAGAGCCCCAAGCGGAGGAATAAGGTTCGCCGATGTTGTACGGCAAATCCTTGACGCCGGCACCAGATCCGGATACGACATCTTTCAGGAATTTAAACATTCTTGCTCTCCAAAACAATGGCGATCGATCGATCTGAAGTTCTGGTGAGACAGACGAGAGTGATGCGATTCGTACAAAGCAGACACGGGGAAGTGGAGACGAAATGGAATAGAAAAATGGTAGAACTATAATAACCACGGAGCGTTTGGTTCTCGGGGATTGGGTATTCGCGTTCAGGCGCGGGGGGTCTAACCCCTGTACCAAACCAAATCGCAACGGTGGTCTAAGATCTTCTTTTCTAAATTCCAATAGCAAGGTGTAGCATGAACCGGTCTGGTTCAAGCGGTTTGGGTTTATGATCAACTATTAAATACTTTTATAAGTTTTTTTTTTTTTGAACGGCAGAGAACTCACGCACACGCCCCCGAGGTATCCGGGCTCCTTTACGGGCCGACCCGACTAATCCTCGGTTAGACCAGACCCAACCAATTGATTGGGCCTATCCAGCATCCGACAAAGTCTGGTACTACCAAACCCGCTCCAAAGAATGGAAGCCCGGAGCCGCCACCCAGCAGTAACACTGGAGCGGCCCAACCCGTAGGTTGGCACCTGGATCCGGGTCAAACCAGGGCTTCACCCATAGTCCAACCCAGAATCTGGGTATCTCCAGAATGCTTCCCCCAGGGCTCGAACCTGAGACCAATGGATACCATCCACTGGCCCCAAGCCTTTACCACTGGGCTAACACCCCTTTGATCTTTTATAAGTTTTAACCTTTTATAATTTAGGGTTGGATTCTAGTGAGAAATTGGGGTTAACGTGAGAAGTGGTTATGAACCGTTGGATGAGAAATTGACGTTGACGCATATTAGGATGAGATGCATCGAGATGTACCAGATCAATTCATTTCTAAGGTGCAATCCATGGGAGGGCATATGATTAAAAATGATCAACCATTGATATCCATTTCTCACGCTAACCTCAAGTTCATACACGATCGTTCGCCTATGTTTGGATATTTTATTTTATTTAAGCAATAATATATTTGCAATGTAGATTATAAAACGGATATATAATGTCCTGTTTTTTTAACCATTGGTGTTCGGTCCAACTTGTGAATAACTCGACTAATCCCAGGGGCTGGGAGAATAGTCAGGAAAATCCAAAGGTCGTGCAGTACTCGACAGTGATCTGAGATGATCCCTAAAGATTCAAGCTTTGTTATCGATTGAGTTAACCCCACAAGATTACGTAATCCATGTTACAAGTTCCTTGCAACAAGATGTAATTTTTTATGTAAATGTGCAAAGAATTATTATGCTTTAAAATCGTGAAATCAAGTAAAAGGCATGTTTTAGGTTTGCCAATGTCACACACCACCAATTTGCACTCCATTACTCCACTTGGTTTACATGTTTAAGGAGTATGGTGTAAAGTATATACTACATGACAATGGCATAAAAATATGATACTTGCCTTGAATTGTCTTGTGTATTTTTGATGTTATAAGTTCGAAAATCTTTACCTCAGCCACAAGTTCAGTTCTTTTTGTATGGTTCATCAATTGCAATGAGTTTGAATACTATCGTATATAAGTATTACTTAAATGGTACCATTTGTTTAACGACTGAGTATACCAAAATGTTGGGTATACCTAACTAATCCTCCAAGCGACTGTGAATGGCCTGAAGTCATCGCAGGTGAATCTTCATGGTCACAAGAGTCTTGGCAGTGCCTGGGTTCGGTCTCGGAAAGATGAGATTTCCACTGCATCTCCCTAAGTCTTACCATTGTGCCACAACCGAGACCGAGGATAATTTGTTAACCCAAAATCAATCTTCGGTACAAGTTATTATGCTCCTTCATGCATCTTTTTTTTATTCCTCTAACTAACTAAAATACATTTCTTGATGGAAGTCGTTTCTTGGACTTTGGAATTGAAGATTTGTCACACTCCCGCAGTTATGTGAATGATATAGAGTTGAGGTTATATAATTGGTTCAAAGTAGATAAGTACAATTTTATGGATATTTCATGTTGTGTTTGGGGAAAATGTGTACTAGTTGAAATCATCATATGTCCTGTAGTATTTTTTATATGGTATTGTTTCTGCTAACAATGTGCTTGTTTGATGCCTTAAAATGACGTAAAATCAAGTGTTTGTTATAAAAGTTTAGATTACAAGCACGGAGATACAAATTGGGTTTGTTCACCACATTAATTCATTAAACAGAGATGGACACATAAGACAGAGTAAAAAGAGAGAAATAAATTACGTTTTCATAACTAATGTCAAGCTCCTTCAACTTTTGCCAACATTAACAAAAGTAATTAAATTGATCATACAATTACTACTCGAGGGTCATAATATAGAATTGGGGATTACAATACAATTCACACATATCTCTAACTCTAATTTCATGGTAAGGCCATCCGTACCCCAGCGGGTTGGGGGTGCGGGTAAGGCCAGGTGGCACAGCGGGTTGGTGGGGTTCGGGTACAGGATTGGCGGGTTCAGCGGGTTCCCCATGGCGAGCTCGCCGATCGGGTTCCCCACCCCGCTCATACCCGAAGGTATTACATTTTTTTTTATTTCAAACGGCTATTTCCATTTTATTTCAAACGGCTATTTCCAAACGGCTCTTTTCCATTTTTTTTAATTTGTTTTTCAATTTAAACACTATAAATCAACCTCAAATCTCGTTCATTTTTCACACCAATTCTCTCAATCCTCTAAATTCTCTCAATTCATTTTTCACTCTCAATTCTCTCAATCCTCTAAATTCTCTCATCATGAATTCAAACACCCCACCCACACCCCGTGGTAACCGATCGACGAGGTCGGATTCACCGCAAGAAACCCCGAACCTTGGTTTCCAACAATTTCAACAAAATCCTTATTTTCCGCAATTTGCCCCGAACGTTGGTTTCTCACAATCTATTCATCCATTTTCTCGTGAAGGCTTGATCCTACAAGGTTTTGCGCCCCCAAATTTCCAACTTCCTCCACCCGCTTTCAACACCGGAATCGATCTTGAAGAGATTGTTCCGGAAACACCACAAACGATCTCCACACAACAATCATCCCCGGATCGACAACCAAGCCCAACACCAAACCCGTCACCAACACAAAACCAAAACAAGAAAAAAATTCAAAAAAGAGCCGCCCGACAACCGTGGACTAGAGCGGAGGAAGTGGCTTTAGCGTCGGCGTGGATCGACGTTTCGGAGAACCCCCTTGTCGGTAACGCACAAAACGGAGGTACTACTACTACTACTATTATTATTATTATTATTATTATCATAATTATTATTATTATTATTATTATTATTATCATAATTATTATTATTGTTATATAAATATAGATAGCTTCTGGGGTCGCATCGAGAAGGTGTTTTATACGTTGATGTGTCGTGAAAAATATAGAACACATCATCAACTAAGCACCAAATATAAAGATTTAAACAAAAAGGTACAACAATTCGCCGGCATCTACAACAACTTGTATAATAGTAGATCAAGCGGATCGAGTGAAGCCGATATTTTAAAAGCGGCACACATCCGGTACGAAAATGAATACCAAACTGCCTTCACCCATGAACAAGCTTGGGATATCCTCAAATTATCTCCAAAATGGAATACGGTTCCAACTATGACAAATACATCCCGGGGTTCAAAACGTACCCACACTTCCGATGAAGACGCTGAAAATGTTCAACGACCCATCGGGAGAAACACGGCAAAAAAGGCAGCAACGAGTAGTACGGACGACAACCGCCTTTACTCCGAAATGAGTGAGTTGAGAAGTAAAATTGATGATTCGGTTGATTACAAAATGAAAAAACTTGAAGTCGAACAACAAAAGTGCCAAGTCGAACAACAAAAGTGGCAAGTCGAACAACAAAAGTGTGAAATCGAGTTGGAAAGGCTATATGAAAAAGACTTCGAGTTTTTCATTGCCCCGCACGATCACCTTACGGGAGCTGCTTTGAATGCTACTTTGGCGAGAAAAGAGAGAATTCGACAAAAACATAATTGGAATTTTTAATTTTATTTTGTAATTTTTAATTTTATTTTGTAATTTTTAATTTTATTTTGTAATTTTTAATTTTATTTTGTAATTTTATTTTTATTTTTATGAATGTTATGATTTTTTATTAAAAAATTAGATGAGGTGGCATGTGGGTTCAAGAGGTTCAAAAGGTTGGGGTACGGGATTTGTAGGTTCAAAAAGGTTCAAGAGGGTTCAAAGTGGAAAGCTGATGTGGCGCTGATGTGGCGCAGAGGGTTCAAAAGGTTTGAACCTAGGGGTACGGATGGCCTAAACATTAGTTGCTTTCTACTATTAAAACATACAATGATTATATAAAATAAAAAACTAATTTGAAATCAAGGCTAGGCACACAAAATCAGCCCATGATTATATCAAATGAAAAATTAACAATCCATATTTCAAATTGTATAAGGGAAAACGTAATGAGGAGTGACAATTGACTTTTCCAATTAGCAAGCAACCGAAATTATTGTTTTCTCTAACAATTTTGAAGAACGAGTAACAATAAAGTGAATTATGGAAACATTAGGGTTTATAAAAATCGATTTTATGATATTTGATCTTCGGGACAATGTGTTAATTCAACGAGTGGATGGGTGAGATCGAGAGCAAAAAGACGGTGAATTCGAGACCACTGTCTTTGTGGTGTTGTTTGAGCTCTAGGAGAAAGTGGGATGCACAACATGAGACGTGATGGGGTTAATTTATTAACCCTGTTTTAATCACTTTTAATAGGTTTTTCCCTTGTTTTATTTGCCTAAAGTCTACTATTGAGTCATTTTTATTATTGTTTTTTAGCATTTTGTGTGTTCTCAGTATTAATCATGATTTAATGGTACTTTGAGTGTAATTGGATCTCATTTGGGCCTCATGTGATTCATTTCAGATTTGGGCTAAATGGTACTGCAACAATGCTAGCTGGAGGATCACACAGCTGGGCCTTTTTGTCTATCTTTGGGCCAAAGACTCTTTTGAAGACAAGGGTCGAACCTACTTGCTGAAGAAGCTGAAAGTACACTGACAGCAGCTTTTTGCCGCTCCTTAGGCCCCAAGTTATTTTTAGTATAAATATGTATGGCTTGTTAGCTTAAAAAAACACCAACTTATGATTTTTTGATCACCAACTCTTATTATTTTCCCATCTTTAGAATGCTTTAATCTTTTGGTTGGAAGTTCTCTACTTCTAATTTGTAACTCAAGCATTCGGTTCTCTAGTCTAATATAACTAGTGTTGGGCTCGTGCGTTGCACGGTAGCGATAATTTGTTTTTATAGATAATGAGCTGAATTAAAATGAAACGTAATTCATCAATATATATGTATATATATATATATCAAAAAATAAACCAAATCGTCATCATTGATTACTATTTTATTTTGCACTATAATATTTATCATTTAGTTGGTTTTGATTCCAACCATGGTTATAGATAACCATTCATCCCTCTTTTTTAGACCCATCGTTTTTTCTTCCTAATTATCATATTACTGCTAATGTGGGATAATTAAACATAAGCTTATTTGAAGATTGAGGAATACTCAAACCTCATTGTTTGAAGTCATCATCTTTTGTTTCTCTTTTAAATTTGCGCCACACTTTTTACTATTTGGTTGATTTTGATTCCTACCATGTTTATAAATTTCAAAACCCTTCATTCCTCCTTTTTATATTCATCATTTTCTTCCAAACTATCATATTCCCACCAGTGTGGGATGATGAAAATCAACCTTATTTCTAGATTTGAGAGATACTCAAATCTCATGTTGTGAAATCATCATCATTGGTTTTCCTCTAATCTCACACTCTAATTTTTACTATTTAGTTGTATTTTTTTCAACCAATGTTATAGATTTCACAACCTTTCATCCATCTTTTTATACCCATAATTTTCTTCCAAACTATCATATTACCACCAATTTGATATGATGAAACTTAACCTTAATTTAAGATTTGAGGATTACTCAAACCTCATGGTCCCAAGTAATCATCATTGGTTTTTCTTTAATTTTTTACTATTATTTTTACTATTTGGTTGGTTTTGATTACAACAATGGTTATCGATTTCAAACCAATCATCCCCCTTTTAATACCTGTAACAACCGGGTTTTCTTTTGTAAATATGAAAGTTTAGTGGCCTTTGTGCAGGAATTGAAAGATAAGTTAAGGGGCTGTTTTGTTATTTATGAAAGTACTTAAGGGCTCAATACCCTAGGGCAACTCATAATTGAGAAATCAGTATTTTGGCTTGTGGTTTGGCGGCTAAGAGAGAAAAGGGAGAAGAAAGGAGTTTCTTGGGAAGAAATCAAAGGAGTGAAGAATCAAAGAAGAAATCAGTAAGGTAACCCTTAATCCCTGTTAATTCTCGTGTTCCTAGCTTTATTGGTCGAGATTCCTAAGTCTGAAATCAATGATTCAAGGAGTTTTCAACCATTTTTTCCTTAAAAGTGGGTTTTGAGGATTTTGCTTAGTATGTACCGATTTAGGGGTAAGCAAGTGTATTAAATGAGTATTTGGGGTTGGTGGATGAACCATTGTGGTTATCTAATCGAACTAGTGGCTTAAATCGAGTTGTAAATCACTTTTAAGAATCCTAAGTTCGAACAGCCGTAGAGTCCGGACGTTCTTATTCGGTAGTGTCCGGACGATTTTGCAGGTGTCCGGGTGAGTACCCTGTGAGAGTGTCCGGGTGTTTCTTAGTATTCGGATATGTTGCAAGTCTCCGGATAAACTTAGTGTCCGGGTAGCTTTGCCCGGATAAGTCTAGCGTCCGGATAAGTCTAGCGTCCGGATAAGTGTTGTGTTCGGAAAAGTGTTGTGTCCGGAAAGGTGTTACGTCCGGACAATGCTGTATCCGGAAATTAGTTGTGTCCGGATTGAGTTCTCCGGACAGAAGGGTGAACTGTTTTCTGATGCGAAACTGTTATCTTAGGTGTTCGTGTGGTTTAGCTCGGAGGTATTTAAGAAGTGCGTTGTACGTCAAGCAAGGTGAGTTCCCTAACCCTTTTACGGCGTAAAGTGTTAAATGTTTTCTTTACTGATTATGGTTCTTAAAGCGCACGAAATGTTTATAACCGAAATGCATGTTTCTCACGAACGTACCTATTTATATCTAAAAGAAAGTTTGACATGATGAAATGTAAGGCATGCTTTGTAAGGTTTTTTTACATGCTTTTTGTAACGTATGTGCATGCTATGTGATGTTGGTCTGCACTGTGGGATCAGTGAGCCTCGGGATCCGATGATCCCTTGGTTATGGATGATGAGCCTATTGGTTGGAATTCGTTTCCTCCTAGGCGGGTATCGGGGAGTCTGCTTGGGCCCCGATACGAGAGGGCGAAAGGGGAGTCTGCTTGGGCCCCGATCGCGGATGTTTGTGTGATTCCCCATACAGTGCAGTACCTTATGTGATGAGTTACGATGTTATCACCTAAATGATTTTTACTGTTGATACATGTTGTTTTTGGAGGGAATTCACTAGACCTTTTGGTCTAACCCTCGCTTTCAAAACTAAACCATTTTCAGGTACGCTTGTTAAGGGTTCTTCCAGTAAGAACTAGGAGGCGATAAGAAGGACTTGAAGCTTAGAGTAACTTCAAGTTTTGGCTATGATTACTATAGAATAGCTCTCGGCTATGGATTTAGAGACTTCCGCTGTCAATTTCGTTTTAGTATGAATTTTGATGATGTAAAGACAAGGTTTTATGTAATTCGAATGCATATTTATGGTTGTTTGCCTGCTATGAAATTTGGGTTGTTACAAATGGTATCAGAGCCTTAGTTTAAGGGATTTAGGTGACCATTCGGGCCTAAACTTAAACTGTAAGATGAGGAACACAGCCGAGACATGGGATTGCCTCTAGGAACGATCACTATAAATGCGCTTAGGAATAAGGTGCCAAGGACAAACGTGTAAGGTAAGTTTGGGATTACACCTGGCCAGTGTAACTACGAACTTACAGGTACATGTGCGTGCTTACAATACCTTACTTATAGAAAATTTGTTGTGTCACGTCTAGTAAGGATTAACTATCGGTTCCTTTCAGTTTGGCGCTATGGCTGGGAGAGCGTTGAGGAATAGGTCAGCAAGATCCTTGAGGGATAGACCGGGCTCCATTGTTTGGGGAAGTGTCGTGTAAGGGTCATTATGATGTGATGTATGTAGACATCGTAGAGAAGAAACGTTGTAAAGAATGTTATGAGTCGACTAGAGGTAACTCTTCGTGGATTCGAATAGGATGGATGTTGAGTTTGAGTAAGACTCCTGTTTCGGGAGGGTCCCAGTTCTAGAAATCATGGGATAGATCGGTCGGGATGGTAAGAAAGGACGATGTCGAAATCTTGAAAGTGTCAATGGAGCTTTGAATTCTTATTCGAGCTTTTCAAGGACAGGGCAAATGAAATAAGATACCTATAGTGAAGTGAAAGCATATAGAAGTGGAAAGTGAGATAGTTGTTCCAAACGAAATAGTATGAAAGGGTTGAGTAAGTGAGATGTGGAAAGTGTGTTCAGCAAGTTGTTGCGTGACCGAAAGGACGACCATTGGTCGTAGGTGGAGTGTCAAGGATAAGTTGCGTAAGTAAAGCGGTTGACCTTGTTAGAGTGAGTAGCCTTCAATTGCAAGTAGAGTCTCATGCATGGCGTTCTTTTGTGTAAACATGAAATTTTCACGATTTAAAATAAATACGTAAACGTCAATTTTGAACAAAAAAAAATGAGTCAGTTGTGCGAGTGCATGTTTAAAGTATTGGATCATGGGAGAGATAAATACGGAGGAAGGGAGCAGGCACACGGGCGGCATCAATCAATCAAGTACTAGTACTAGTGCTAGTACGGAATTGTAACGTCTGTCTGCACATTGGAAGTCGAGACTCAAATAACTGTTTGTTTTGTTACATTGTACGTTGAGATTTCGAGCTTAGCGATTTACAAATATTTCACACTTTTCATGATAAGTTAAATTGTTACAAAAAGGTCAAGAAAACGTTTTCCAGTAAAACTTTTACAATCAAATGAGTATTGGTATGTCGATATCATACAAATGAGTGTGAGGACCGACTAGTTTACTTGGTGTCGGTAATTTCTTTCAGACTTGTGTCATACGAAAAGATTTTCATGCAATGGATTACTGTCGTAATAAAATTGTTCGGATTGAGCAGGATTGAGGTTCATAGGAAGAAACATGCAAACGATTCTCGAATCGTTGTGCGGGGTATTGAAGTTATAAGAGTGATGGGGTCATGTGCACCCGAGTTGTTTCCAAATGTTGTGTATTTCAATTGATAGAATGTACGAAATGATTTAATTAAAATATCGTATTTGAGTTTTTCTAACTAAAATACGTGCTCTTACGTGTTTTCCCAGGAAAGTGATTTTTATGAATATGCACTGTTATTTTACCTGACTTTTACGTAAACGAAAGTTAATATTTTACTGATCAGAGTAGGTTTATGAGCATGATTTATTTACAAGCTGTCACGAATGTTTTTCCCATGAAAGGAATGTTCTACTGAAAAGATTGTCCAGTAATATGATATGGATTGTAAAACGTTATACGGAGTTCATGTTTTATGTTTACGATGAACTATGTGTATGCTAGGTGGAGTCGGTCTGCGCTGTGGGATCAGAGATAGATCCTTGGGTTCTAATGACCCCTTGGATATGTATGACAGACTGGTAGGTTGGATTTCGTTTCCTCCTATTTCGAGTAGAGGGGAGTCTGCGTAGGCTCCGGGAAGGGGAGTCTGCGTAGGCTCCAGAAGCGGCGAAAGGGGAGTCTGCTGGGGCCCCAATCGCGGTTAACGATGTGATCCTTAACACAGTGCAGTACCATGTTTGACGCTTATATGAAGAATGTGAAATGTTTTATAAAAATGATTTAATTACTGCATGACATGCCCATGCTATGAACTCACTAGGTCGTAAGATATTACATGTTAAGCTAAGGAAGAACTCTAAGAGTGGAAAAAGGGTCGGGCAAATCAGGAAAGAATGTTGTAGCATTAGTATTATGTTCAAGAGAAAAGACGAACAGTGGTAGATTCGGGAGTAGACCTTGGTATCGGGTGTATGAGGGTCTGCACCCTTGTTCGGAAATGGAAAGCACGAGTGTCAAGGGACGGTTACGTTTGAAGGAAGGACTTGAGGCCTTCAAGGTGTGGTATTAGCAACTCGTTATGAGTAGTGTGTGGAGGCAGGAATGAGGCATCCTCGATGCCGAATAAGAGTCATAAGGTGATCTTGTACTCTTTGATGATACATGAGTAGGTTTTGAAATGAGGGAAGCAGAGTATGAAGTTGATTGTGATATGTTAGAAGGATCAGGATCCGTAAGAATCCCATGGTAAAGGTTAGATTAAGAAAGTATCAACGGGTTGACTTCTGGTTTTGGAAGTCGTCAGCTATGTAAGGGGGCTGAGGCCGAAGACTTGAACCAGGATGTTGAAAGCAAATAGAGCACCTTGTAGGGGTGTTAAGTTGGTGAGAGACTGCTGTTTTGAATAAGGTATGTAACACGAACGAAGCGGATGTGTAGTGACAGTAACTGTCAAGCTTATGGTGCCAGCTAGTGTCGTAGTGAAATGATGTTAAAGAGAGAGGAAGCGTTAGGTAGAAGCCTTTTGAGGGTTTCGGATGAAGGTACGGTTTGTTAACCAGATTGTTGGAGCACATAGAGTGTAAGTTGACGTTGTGGTATGATTATGTTCGGGACAGAATGACAAAGTGGTGGTGGGTGATTATCCAAAGGAGAAACCAAGTGCTTTTAGTTGTAAGAGTCGCTAAGTAAGCATATTGTGGAATCATTGGAAGCCTAAAGAAGATGATTAGTGTGTTAGTCAAACTGTTGAAGAATAGATGTGAAATCCTTAAAGAATGTGAGTTGTCTCTTTTGTGTGAAAGAATTGCCCGAGGAAGTGAAGGTTAGAGATCAAAGAATGAGTAGCGACGTCAAACTAGTGTCGTTTCAAGATGACTTGGTTGAATGCCTTAAGATAGGATATTGATGCAACTGTGTAGTTATGTAAGTTTTGGGAAAGTGTTATCGGCATGTGGAAAGGCCGGGAGAGAGAGAGGGGCAAGTAACGTTAGGAGGGCAGTGCTCCACGCTAAGTGGGGAGACGAAGATAGTATGCCGGATTACACGAGTAATTTGGAAGTAGCAAACTTGACAGTAATGCCGAAAGGTGCAGTGTGGTGTAGATTGCCTTTTGATAAGTATGTAAACCGTTGGATCGATTATTGAGGAAGGAGATTGTGTATGTTTTGTGCAGGGAAGAGGTGGATGAGACAACTAAATGAGTTAAGCTAGTGACTTTGTGAGAAATGTTTAAACGATTTGGTCGTGCAGTGTTTAAGCTAGTGAGAATAGTATGGTGTGACCATGATTATTCCTCCCAGTTGTGTGAGGGTAACTGGAGCTATGTTTTATGACCGAACGAACGTGGTAATCAGCGAGGATTTGATGTGTTTCAGGATAAGTTTAATGCAAGTAGGTGAACACTTCAACGTTAGGTTTGAAGGTTCCTACCCTTGGTTACGTACAAGGATGGAGTGATGAAGTGGTGAGGATGTAAGAAATGGTTGATGAGCTGTGGTCGAGGTGGTCGGAAAAAAAAAATGTTTCCGGCATAGGCGATTGTTGGATTAGGAGAAGTGATCTAGGATTGCTTGTATTTCGATGAAGGAACTCTAGGTTGTGAGTTGTCGGGACGTTCGGGTTTGGATTTGTGTCAAGCGGTCAAGTGTGTGTCTGTCTCTTGGTAAATGAATCTCGTGCTGTGGCAGAGGATTTAGCCAGGTTCCTCCTTAAAGGAAGTGTTGTTGCATGAGAAGCCTTAGTAAATCTTCTGTAGTCAAAATCGACCGAGTAGGAACAGTAGCCTACGAGTTAGAGTACCGTAAGAAATGAATGGGGATGCAACCAATGTCCCATGTTTCGAAATTAATGAGGTGGTTGTTTGAGTCAGAAGGGGCATTACCTTGGGGAAGTGTCGGTTTTGATGAGAGCAAGATACCCGCATCTTTTCAAATAAGGAATTCCGGGGACGGAATTCTTTTAAGGAGGGAGTGTTGTAACAACCGGGTTTTCTTTTGTAAATATGAAAGTTTAGTGGCCTTTGTGCAGGAATTGAAAGATAAGTTAAGGGGTTGTTTTGTTATTTATGAAAGTACTTAAGGGCTCAATACCCTAGGGCAACTCATAATTGAGAAATCAGTATTTTGGCTTGTGGTTTGGCGGCTAAGAGAGAAAAGGGAGAAGAAATAAGTTTCTTGGGAAGAAATCAAAGGAGTGAAGAATCAAAGAAGAAATCAGTAAGGTAACCCTTAATCCCTGTTAATTCTCGTGTTCCTAGCTTTATTGGTCGAGATTCCTAAGTCTGAAATCAATGATTCAAGGAGTTTTCAACCACTTTTTCCTTAAAAGTGGGTTTTGAGGATTTTGCTTAGTATGTACCGATTTAGGGGTAAGCAAGTGTATTAAATGAGTATTTGGGGTTGGTGGATGAACCCTTGTGGTTATCAAATCGAACTAGTGGCTTAAATCGAGTTGTAAATCACTTTTAAGAATCCTAAGTTCGAACAGCCGTAGAGTCCGGACGTTCTTATTCGGTAGTGTCCGGACGATTTTGCAGGTGTCCGGGTGAGTACCCTGTGAGAGTGTCCGGGTGTTTCTTAGTATCCGGATATGTTGCAAGTCTCCGGATAAACTTAGTGTCCGGGTAGCTTTGCCCGGATAAGTCTAGCGTCCGGATAAGTGTTGTGTCCGGAAAAGTGTTGTGTCCGGAAAGGTGTTACGTCCGGACAATGCTGTATCCGGAAATTAGCTGTGTCCGGATTGAGTTCTCCGGACAGAAGGGTGAACTGTTTTCTGATGCGAAACTGTTATCTTAGGTGTTCGTGTGGTTTAGCTCGGAGGTATTTAAGAAGTGCGTTGTACGTCAAGCAAGGTGAGTTCCCTAACCCTTTTACGGCGTAAAGTGTTAAACGTTTTCTTTACTGATTATGGTTCTTAAAGCGCACGAAATGTTTATAACCGAAATGCATGTTTCTCACGAACGTACCTATTTATATCTAAAAGAAAGTTTGACATGATGAAATGTAAGACATGCTTTGTAAGGTTTTATTACATGCTTTTTGTAACGTATGTGCATGCTATGTGATGTTGGTCTGCACTGTGGGATCAGTGAGCCTCGGGATCCGATGATCCCTTGGTTATGGATGATGAGCCTATTGGTTGGAATTCGTTTCCTCCTAGGCGGGTATCGGGGAGTCTGCTTGGGCCCCGATACGAGAGGGCGAAAGGGGAGTCTGCTTGGGCCCCGATCGCGGATGTTTATGTGATTCCCCATACAGTGCAGTACCTTATGTGATGAGTTATGATGTTATCACCTAAATGATTTTTACTGTTGATACATGTTGTTTTCGGAGGGAATTCACTAGACCTTTTGGTCTAACCCTCGCTTTCAAAACTAAACCATTTTCAGGTACGCTTGTTAAGGGTTCTTCCAGTAAGAACTAGGAGGCGATAAGAAGGACTTGAAGCTTAGAGTAACTTCAAGTTTTGGCTATGATTACTATAGAATAGCTCTCGGCTGTGGATTTAGAGACTTTCGCTGTCAATTTCGTTTTAGTATGAATTTTGATGATGTAAAGACAAGGTTTTATGTAATTCAAATGCATATTTATGGTTGTTTGCCTGCTATGAAATTTGGGTTGTTACAACACCTATCGTATTTTTTCAAACTAATATATCACCACCAAAGTGGGATGACGAAACTCAATCTTATTTTAAAAGTTGAGCAATACTCAAACCTAATGGTCCAATGTCATCATCCTTGGTTTCTCTTTTAATTTTGCCTAATAAATTTTACCATTTGGTTAGTTTTGATCCAACCATAGTTATATATATTGATGTCGATACTGAATGGTATTGATATATTGATTGATTGGATATTGTAAAATGAGTCAACTTTATTTGTTATATAAATAAAGATTTTTTTGCCAAAAAAAGTAGGCTAAATTGAGTCAACCGTAGGAATTGACACAAAAACATTCATCCCTCATTTCTTATACTCACTTCATACTTTAAAACTTGCATCTTCACACCAACGTGGGATGATGAAAAAGTAAGGTAAGCTAAATTGAGCTGACCACATGAATTAACACGAAAACATACATCTTCTATTTCTTATAGCCATCCTACTTCAAAACTTTTAACTTTTCACCAATGTGGGATGATGAAACTCAACCACACAAAAACATTCATCCCTCCTTTTTTTATACTCATCTCATACTTCAAACTTGCATTTTCTCACCAATGTGGGACGATGCAAAAATAAGGTAACCTAAATTGAACTGACCAAATGAATTAACACGAAAGCATACATCCTCTTTTTCTTATAGTCATTCCTATTTCAAAAAATTTATCTTTTCACCAATGACGGATGATAAAACTCAATCACATTTCAATGTTTGTGGAATACTCAACTCTCATCATACCACCTCATTCACCTTGGTTGTTCCTTTAATATATATATATATATATATATATATATATATGGTGAGTTTCTTTTGCAAACCAATCAATTCATATAAACTACATCGTTTCTTAATTCAAAAACATATTGTGGATCGTCCAAAATTGAAACCCACTAACTAATGATGTGATTGCAAATCGATTTTTTATCCCACAAAAGTAGGGATTTGAATCAATTAAGAATATAATATAATATTAATAATAAATTATGCAGTTTCTATATTTAATCAGGTTAAATTAAAAAGACTGAATTACCCTTTATCATTAAATTAAAATTAAAAAGGTCAAAAAAATCTGATTGGTTAGATGGGGTTTGTAAAGTTTGCAATTTAGAAGGGGTTTTCACATGATCCCTCCCCTATATATATAAATAGAATGAATAGTGAAAGCAACCAACCCAAAACTTGAGATGGTTAGCCAAAATTAGCCAACCACATGAGTACATATAGAGGGTCAACTAAAATAAGCTAACCCATGAGTTTTCACAAAGACTTTCTCTCCTCGTTATAAATAACCACATCATTCTTTCATTTTATCATCTCCTAAGCAATGTGGGATAACCAAATTGCAAGATTTTATGAATACTCAAATGTCATTGTGCCACCTCATTCTTGGTGGTTTTTGTTTTAATATATATATATTGATATATTGATGATTGATAGCCAAAATTAGCCAATCACATGAGTATATATAGAGGGTCAACTAAAATAAGCTAACCCATGAGTTTTCACAAAGATTTTCTCTCCTCCTAATAAATAACCACATCATTCTTTCATTCTATAATCTCCTAACCAATGTGGGATAACCAAAATGCACCAAATTGCAAGATTTGATGAATACTCAAATGTCATAGTGTCACCTCATTCTTGGTGGTTTTTGTTTTAATATATATATTGATGATTACTTTCGAAGCATCCTCTTGTATTCTTAATTTCGGTTTTTGCAAGTTAACTTCCAAAGTTCACAACAATTTCCAAGTTTGCAAAATCTAGTTTATTTTCTCAAGCCATCTTATTTTCTAAGTTACTTATTTGGATTTTTCAAAGCTTTTAACTTTAGTTTGTATTCTCATCCTTCTAAATTTCAAGTATTTGTTCGAATAAGTTAACAAATCGATTTCCACACACGTTTTTAAGGAGTAGTTTGGTGACGTAACTTGTGCAACACGTTTTTTTAACTTGAAGCCCAAGTTACCACATGAATCCGGTAGTTATGTTCTTAGTTTTTTATTTCCATTAGCTATTAGATCTTTACATTTATGTACTTTATATTTCCTCGCATTTAATTTCTTGTCATTTAAGTTCCGGTATTTTATTTAATTAATTGACAACTAATTTTGTGTATGAAAATGCATTAACTTTCAGAGTTAAGGTAAAGATTAATAACCTGAGATAATAAGAGAAGACTAATAAATAGTTTTAGTACCTGACAAGTACTATACTCTTACGATGTAGGATGGTAACACTGTGTTGTGCTAGGATTCACGAGGGTGACATAAATGATATCGTATCGATAGCACGTTGACCAATGTGTACTCTTGTGAGGCCGTCTGACCCGATAGTTGGTACTGTGGCAGTTCTATAGCACTTGGTACTACAGGACTGGTTGAATGTCTTTGTACCGAATCACTTGTTTTTATCTTAATGGAGCTTTGCACCCTTTGCTTCTTCTCTATAATTGATTTTTAGTTCATAACTCAAACAAACCACTCAACAATATGTTTTCGAATTCGCCATCTGAAATCAGTTTTTAAGGACTGGACTTTTGAAAAGCTTTCACAAGTTTTCCCTGTGGATCGATATCTGGTACTTTTACCATTATTACTTGTTACGAGACTATAGTAGATTAAGGTGTATACTTGCGCTAAGATCTATTTAAGTGAATCTCAGAGGTTGCATAAATCACACAACAAGTTTTTTGCGCCGTTGCCGGGGAATACACGCTGAAAGATTTTCATTCCAAAGTAAAGTTTGTAAAAATTGATTTTTCTACCATCTTTGTTGCTTGTTATACGTCTCCATATGTGCACAAGTAATAAATCTCTGAGTATATATTTCTATGGATGTGGATTCAATGGGACATTCGTTTGGGCCTTATGAAACTGTTTTTTGTGACTACTGTGGTGGAAATCATTTCTCATACAGTTGCCCTTCGACCCCCGAATCCTGTTATTTAATGGGAGATAGTAATTAGGATACTTCACACTTCAATGGTTACACTCAATCATGGGAGGATCATCCTAATTTGTTTTTAAATGATCAAGATCATGGTACTTTCACATCACCAATACCTCCCTATCAAGATTGGAGCAACACGTATTCAAACACTTTTGACCAATCTTGGGAGGAACAAGTTGATTTTTCTGGGAATTTTCAAGGGGATGATTTTAACAACTCACTTTTACCTCCTACGCCCCCTTTAGAACAAGTTGAAAATTTTGAATCTCTTGAAAAGTTGATGAATGATTTCTTACATAACATACAGGGAGCTGTTATTAACATAACAACTTGTGTTGGAGAGATCATTAGTGAGCATAAAAGACAAAGTCAGATCCCTATACCAAGTTATATTGAAAAATATGAGTGTATTGGTAAGGATGAGGACGAGGCTAATACTTTGGAAAAGGGTCAAGAGATAGAGAGTTCCAAGAAAACACCTGAACATTTAAGCAACCCCTCTTCACTTTAAAATAGTGAAGAGGTGCAACAAAGTGCCAAGATTGTCATTAAACCCTATGTAATACCCCGGGTAAGTTCGTTAGTTAAATCATAGTTCCGTTAAATTTAGTTAACTTTAAAGTTGGATGTTTAGGGTAAGTTTGGGTTAATTTATAAGTTAAGGGTGTTTGGGTCATTATTGAGAAGTTCAAGGTCTATATGGTAAGTATGGATAGATATTATCCCTTAAGCTATATCCAGATATTTTCATTTACAACAACTGTCCAGAAACATTAGAGTGTGTGAGTGTGTGTTTGTGAGGCAAATGAAGAGAAAAGAAGAAAGCTAGGGTTAAGGCTTCAATTGGATTGCTTGGAAACGATTTAAGGTATGTTCCCTGTGTATTTTGTGTTGGTAATTACTAGTTAATGGTTCCTATCGGAGTATAAACATCACAAACGCATCTGGGGTTGATTCTGTCGATTTCTGGGCAAAAATGGGGTAAACCGACAGAGGTGTCCGGATAAGTTGAATGTGTCCGGGTAGCTTCTTTGGTGGTGTCCGGGTAAGTTGTTGATAGTGTCCGGACGATTTGATTGATAGTTTCCGGATGATTTAGAGTCCGGATGGCATCCGGATTCCTTGTGTTGTCCGGATAAATCGTGTTGTCCGGATTAGTCTTGCTGTCCGGATTACTGAGGTTGTCCAGAAAAGTCATGTTGTCCGGGTTGTTTGGGTTGTCCGGATACTTTAGCTGTTTTGGTCACTTTTGAGGATTTGAGTTATCTAGAGTCCTTGGTCTTCTAGTATGTTCTATGTGATCAGTTAGTAAGGGGATATTTGTATTTAATCTATTTGCAGACTCTGTGGATTGGGATTGATAGACTGAATCTTTGGAAAAGGCTTGGAAGCGTATTTTAAGAATTCGAGGTGAGTTTCACTTTAAAAGTATTTTCAACTGGAATACATACGTATGGTTTGGGAATGTGATAATTAGTGATTAATGTGCTTATATGTATGGTGTACGTGATTGATAATATATTGAGATATATGTTGTGTTGATATTGCACGAAACGAGTATAGGTGAGCCGAATTATTGTTCGGCGGGGCTGTATGGAAATACAGCGGGGCTGCATGAAATGGCAGTGGAGCTGTAGGTAATTGCAGCGGGGATGTATGTAATTACAGTGGAGTCGACTGTATTGTACAGTGACGATGATTAGTTGGCTTGCTACCGACTAATGTGGCCAGGGGAAAGAAGATGAGATGAGGAGAGATACACGGTGCACGAGTCCTAATGTGGTATTTATATACGTGTGGTATAGGCGTGCTTATACGAAAGGTTTTATGTAAACTATTTTGATACAAAGTATTATGTGAAAAGAGTTTTATATTGATATTGGAAAAGACCGGGATTAACTCACTAGACCCGTTTGGTCTAACCCTCATTTTGTTTTCAAAAATATGTTTTCCAGGTTAAGGATCGGCAGGAGAGGATGAAGTGTAGGAAGCTTTTGATGGATGTTGATTAGGAAACTTTTATATATTTTGTAATGTCAAGACTTTTGAGACCGTACTTGGTTTGTGATGTATCTTTTATTATGAATGTAATGAAGTTATGCAATGTATGTTATTTGTAGTATGTTTGGGAAACCGGGTTGTTACAAATGGTATCAGAGCCCTAGTTTAAGAGATTTAGGTATTTGGATTTATACCTAGACTTAAACTGCATGTGAAGTAGGATGTCCTTATTATTTTAGAACCTTGGGATGTTAAGTATAAAAAGGTAGAAGGAACATCATGTAAGGTATGTTCAAATTACACCTGGCCAGTGTAAGCGTGAACTTACAAGTACATGTTTGAACTGGAATACCTTGTTATACGGGGTATGTGCTTATGTGTATGTTAACCTTGTTTAAATCTACAGAATGGCAAGCGGAACACGAGATTCGAATCGAGGAGGAGGAAGAAATCCGAATAGAACTAATCCGCCAATAAGAACTGGGGGCAGAGTCGGAGGTAGAACTGGGGGTAGGACTGGAGGCCGAACTGGAGGCAGAACTCAGCAACAAGATACAGAGTTCGTTACGAGAGGTGATTTAATGGCAGAGATGGGGAGGCTACAAGCCAGTATTCAGGCAATGTTTGATCAGAATCGTCACGGTGAAGCTGAAACACCGGATCCTGTAACGGAAGCTGAAATGCCAATTACACCAACTGTTGTACAGGTGCCAAGGAGGTGCGACTACAAAATGTTCTTAAGCTGTAGACCTCCGACCTACTCTGGGGACAGGGATCCCGTGAATGCGATGAAATGGTTGAAGGAGATAGAAGCTATCTTTAAGACGAGCAAGTGCGCCGAAGAAGATAAAGTATTATATGGAGCAGCAATGTTAAAGGGGGATGCATTATACTGGTGGGAAGCTCATATTCATTCTGAAGGATCTGATATATAATCCACTTTCTCTTGGAAGGAATTCGTTATAGCATTTAAGAAACAGTTTTGTTCCCAAGCCGCAGTTAAACAATTGGAAGGAGAGTTTATGAATTTGAGGCAAGGAAATTTATCAGTTAGGGACTATACTGCCCGTTTTCTGGAAAAGTCACGTTTCGCAGAATACTATGTGGCCACAAAGGCAATGAAGACAGAAAGGTTTATTTTCGGGTTAAATTCGGAAGTCAGAAAGTTAGTGACTGCAACAGGACCTGATAACTTCTCAGCCGCAGTAAATGCCGCGGAAAATGTAGAACGAGATATTAAGAGAGATGCAAATGATAAGAGTGCTGAGAAAAGAAAATCGGAAGAGATGACACATGATTCAACGGAGTACGAAATTCAGAGGTTCGATAGTCGCCTACCTTTTAGACCAAATGAAAAACTATGTCCAAAATGCAACCGCGTACATCAAGGAAATTGTTATGTTGATCCTAGAAGTTGTTACAAGTGTGGAAGGGCTGGACACGTCGCTAAGAATTGTCGCGCAAATCGATTTTGTTTCGTTTGTAATTCCCCTGATCATATTCAGTCAGACTGTCCACAATGGAAGGTACGACAGGGTAGTACAACGGGGAAACCAATAAGTGTCAGGACGGGAGAGATACAAGGGTCTGAAGAACCGAAAGCAAAGGGACGAGTATTCCAAATGACAACGCAGGATGAGGAGGAAATTCCGGATGAGGATACAAGTACATTTCTAATAAACTCTATACTTGCTAAGGTGTTATCTGACTTCGGTGCGAAGTGGTTCTTGGTATTTCTGTGCTTATATTGCTGATCTGTGTTAGAGACATAGGTGGGTGTGGGGTGACTATTCATTTAGTTTCTATGGTTTTGATTGAGTTCGAAGTAGTAGTGATAAGTATTCTTACCTTTTCACTTAACCGAATTCCGGGACGGAATTCTTTTGAGGGGGAGATGATGTAATACCCTAAGGTTTGGGAGCCCTAGTTGTATGTTTGGGAAACCGGGTTGTTACAAATGGTATCAGAGCCCTAGTTTAAGAGATTTAGGTATTTGGATTTATACCTAGACTTAAACTGCATGTGAAGTAGGATGTCCTTATTATTTTAGAACCTTGGGATGTTAAGTATAAAAAGGTAGAAGGAACATCATGTAAGGTATGTTCAAATTACACCTGGCCAGTGTAAGCGTGAACTTACAAGTACATGTTTGAACTGGAATACCTTGTTATACGGGGTATGTGCTTATGTGTCATTAAACCCTATGTAATACCCCGGGTAAGTTCGTTAGTTAAATCCTAGTTGTATGTTTGGGAAACCGGGTTGTTACAAATGGTATCAGAGCCCTAGTTTAAGAGATTTAGGTATTTGGATTTATACCTAAACTTAAACTGCATGTGAAGTAGGATGTCCTTATTATTTTAGAACCTTGGGATGTTAAGTATAAAAAGGTATTTGGATTTATACCTTGGGATGTTAGGTATTTGGATTTATACCTTGTTATACGGGGTATGTGCTTATGTGTCATTAAACCCTATGTAATACCCCGGGTAAGTTCGTTAGTTAAATCCTAGTTGTATGTTTGGGAAACCGGGTTGTTACAAATGGTATCAGAGCCCTAGTTTAAGAGATTTAGGTATTTGGATTTATACCTAGACTTAAACTGCATGTGAAGTAGGATGTCCTTATTATTTTAGAAACTTGGGATGTTAAGTATAAAAAGGTATTTGGATTTATACCTTGGGATGTTAGGTATTTGGATTTATACCTTGTTATACGGGGTATGTGCTTATGTGTCATTAAACCCTGTAACAAGGTATGGAAATACAGCGGGGCTGCATGAAATGGCAGTGGAGCTGTAGGTAATTGCAGCGGGGTTGTATGTAATTACAGTGGAGTCGACTGTATTGTACAGTGACGATGATTAGTTGGCTTGCTACCGACTAATGTGGCCAGGGGAAAGAAGATGAGATGAGGAGAGATACACGGTGCACGAGTCCTAATGTGGTATTTATATACGTGTGGTATAGGCGTGCTTATACGAAAGGTTTTATGTAAACTATTTTGATACAAAGTATTATGTGAAAAGAGTTTTATATTGATTTTGGAAAAGACCGGGATTAACTCACTAGACCCGTTTGGTCTAACCCTCATTTTGTTTTCAAAAATATGTTTTCCAGGTTAAGGATCGGCAGGAGAGGATGAAGTGTAGGAAGCTTTTGATGGATGTTGATTAGGAAACTTTTATATATTTTGTAATGTCAAGACTTTTGAGACCGTCCTTGGTTTGTGATGTATCTTTTATTATGAATGTAATGAAGTTATGCAATGTATGTTATTTGTTGTATGTTTGGGAAACCGGGTTGTTACACCCTACTTTAAACATGTGCAGAAAAAACATATTGTTGCAGATACCATAACATCCCTACAACAAATTTCTGTAGAAAATCTTCAAGTTGTTTTAAAAAGGGGACGTGATGATCAATCTAAG
The DNA here is from genome assembly GCA_033807775.1 of Saussurea involucrata. Taxonomy (NCBI): domain Eukaryota; kingdom Viridiplantae; phylum Streptophyta; class Magnoliopsida; order Asterales; family Asteraceae; genus Saussurea; species Saussurea involucrata. Next base: position 9,312,847 of record CM066322.1, on the reverse strand, counting down.
GACTTAGGAAACTTCATAAAATCATATCATGTTGTTGGTGAGGTGATGAAGCATTCGCCCATTTGTGCAATCGACGTCTTGTGTCGTGATCAAGTAGTAAAACGAGTGGTAAGAAAAGTAAATAAACATAAATGGAAAGAGAAACAGCAAGCTTGGAAGCAGCAAAATGCAAGACTCTTGAAGAACCTCCCACCATTTCTAATCCAAAAAGAAGGGCAAGTTGACGCTTCACCTACTCATCATGAGTAGGACATATTCTATCATCTTTTAACTCCCTTTTTCCCCATTTTTAGTCATAATGTATATATTTTGAGGTTTCAACTTTTGAGTCTTTAAATGTTCTTGTGAGTTTTGTGTGTTCTTCTTCCATGATCAGTGCTTAATGGTCTGATTGATTTGGATAATTTGCTGAATTGAGTACAGTTTTTGACAGTTTGTGTCTGAATAATTAAGTCATGATAGTAGTATTTGAGTCTTGTTTCTTCCCATTCTCATCTTTGCTTTTCTGTTTTAATTTATTGGGTACTGATTTTGTGAATTTGTTTCCCTCGTAATATGTATGCACGTATCACAGTTTCATCACAAGTGTTTTTTTTCATGTTTAGCCTGATCTTATAGCCACAATAATCTTATGTTTTGTTCTTTGAAGAGTAATCTGCCATCATAGCCTACCAAACAGTTTGCCAAAACTGTTAAGTTGAGTCATCATGGGCTATTTCCACAATTGAGTCACCATTCAATATCCAAACAACCATTTACCTTGCAATTACCCTCTGTTCTTAAAAGCCAATGAGGTAAGATTTACCTTATACATCACAAGGCAAACCTCACATCTATTCCATGAACAAATGCTCTTTCTCTTGTGCATAAAAGTGTGTCATAGACACCACCATTTAAAAGAGACCAATGAGTCTACACTATACCTCAATATGAGATGAATGACGGTAAAATTGTGCCATTGAGAGAACAAAGTGAGTGTGTGGTAAAAGGCAAAGCATTGAAATCAAAAGAAAAAGCCATATGCATACCTAATTCCAAATTTAGTATGCCTTGATGACTCTTCTTAACAAGACGCCAACCAACAACAAGACGCGCAGGAGCAGTTCAAGGGGGCGAACCAATTGTGTTCGTCGACAACGGATATCAACGGGAGAAAATTTGATTTATTGTCAATCAAGGGGAAGGGGTTGTTCCCTAACACTGTGTTATCGAGTTTTCTTTTACGAATGAAAGGAATGGAAAGAGAATGAAAGTAAGAGGGGAAAGAAAAAATGTTGTGTTCTCAAGTTTTTTTAAGAAAGGAAATGGAAGAAAAATATTGTTGATTATTCTCCCAAGACTTTCCGCCCAAAAGTGGGGAGGTAAGGGAGGAAAGAAAGAAAAATAATTAAAATTATTTATAAAAATACACGGATACCCATTTATTACATTTCATAACAAAATAAATAAGAGTATATTGGTAAAACTGACAACTTTCCTTTCTCTCAAAGAACATGAAAATTTACTTTATTTCAATCTGAAGAACACAAAAACAAATATTTCTTTCTTTTCTTTTATTTTCTTCCATATTTACAAACCCTCCGATTTCTTCAACATCTCAATATTAACTAATTTATTCACACTATTTATGAGTTTCTATGTTTACTTTTATACAAAAAAAGGTAAGAATTAAATTACTAGGATGAAAACTGATTTTAATTTTTGTTTCAAATTTACATTTGATTTTTGTGTAGCTACGTGATTCAAATAATTATTGTTGTCATTTAACATCCTATATAAGTATATGAAAATTGATAGACAAATAACAATAGCTCTTAAGTAATACAGCCAATTCAATTCTTACAAAAATTAACGTGATATTTTTTTTCCTTCAGAAAAACACCTTATTCTTAGTGGCTGACTTAGGGGTTGTTTGTTTACCTCTTAATGGTTCCATTAAGAGGCAATCTTTGAATCGCTAAGAGGTGAATCTTGTTTGGCAAAAAAATAGTATGCCTCTTAATGGTTCTAAAACCCTCTGAATGATTTTGTATCTTGGACCTCCCTTAACCATTAAGCGCCATGATTTCATTCTGAACAATTACAAAACAACCATATTTCACTTTGAACTATATCATAAGAGCCTCTTAATCATTCTGACCGCTTAATCATTCTGCACCAAACCATTCAACAACTGTCAAACAGTCATTTAGTTAAATTATATATTTAATGATTCATATGGTTTAATGAATAAATCATGTGAATCCATAAAATATGATTAAACCAAAAAGAAACAACCGATTGTTTTTTGGTTTAACTAGAAAAACAAATTTTAAATGATAAGAAGTAATACTCATCCTCATTTCATCCCTTTATCAAATTGAATATCATGTTTCATCCCATTATCAAATTTCATTCTCACAGTAATTCATGTCAAAAAAACAAAAGCCACCTAATTAATTGGTCGGATAAACAAAAGCCAACAAGGGTTGTGGCGTACTGGTTGAGTCCCTGAGGAATGTGGTAGAATATTCTATCTGTCCAGGGTTCTATTCTAGACGTACACAACAATTGTGGTCACCGACGTTTAATCAAGGTTGATGTCTTACGATCATAATTTGTCAAGGGATTAGTCTAGTCATAGCCTAGAACACCCTTTCAAAAAAAAAAATTCAAGCCATTTGTAAAATTGCCACGTAAAATAAGTTTTTTAATGGCCATGATTTTAATTACAAATATTTAATTAAAAATTACAGTTTTATTGAAAGTTCCAGTATTCCAATTTTTGTACGAGTAATTTTTTTTAGCAAAGTAAGCGAAAAGGCAACGGGGTTCCTTTGGTAGTGCGTTTGATGGGTGGACAAATAACATTGACCGGAAAACGATGTAACATGTTTATTCAATAATATTTATTATTTTGCATACTAAAATTTTAGAATGTTCTTAACAAGGGTCTAGTCCATGACATACTAAAAACAAAAATGTTCGTTATTTTCTTGCTTGAATAAAAGAATGCCTCAATATTTAACGTTTAAACTCTTTTTTTAAACCGTAGGTGTTTACATCAGGTTATATACACTTCGACTAATTTCAGGGTTCTGAAAAACAATCTGGAGAATGCATAATTGACCTTACAAGATTCGAACGTGACCTTTTAGGAGGATTAAACTTGATAACCAATGTTGAAGGACTAAATCAATTAGAGCATCTTCAATCCAATTTCATACATTTAAACTAATATATAGAGTGAAATACATAGAAAAAAGCATGAAAAGCAAAATAATACAGTGTGGCCTTATTAGGCCATCCACAACGCATAACTAAAAACCCTCAAGCCCTCAACGCCACATCAGCACCACATACGCTTTTCTCCTAACCCTCTCCTTACCCTAAAATGGTTTACCGGGTACCCGATGCTATTATGGAACCCGCAACCCACCCCACCCTCACCCTCCTCTCACATACACCCTCGGGTTCAGCGGGTTTTCAAGCCCGGAAGCCAAGCCCGAAGGGATGCCCGCAACTCCCCGTACCACTACCCGAAGGAGCCCTTGAAGCCCGAAGGTGAACCCGCAGCCAAGCCCGAAGGCGCTGCGGATGGCCTTATGTTCTATACAATAACAAATATATAGTATTTTTGAAATATTCTTTTTGCTTTCGAATAAAACAAAATAAGGACGTGACATGTATACTTGTGTAAGTAATAATTAATAAAATAATGTTTATGTTTATAAGGAGTAAGATAATAAAAATTAATACATGAAGCCAATATAAGAAGTGCATTGGAGTGAGTTTTATCATATTTAACTTCTTACAATAGTTAAAGAACCAATGTAGAGAGTGCATTGATTGGACATGCTCTTAGCAAATAAACTCAAATGGGGTCCTATCTAACAAAAGACATATTGTCTTAAGTCAACTTGTTGAACCAACGATTATCTTCTTAAAGTAATAGGGAGATCCTTTTCTAGGGCCGGGTCGGGTCAATTGCCCAACTACTTTCTTCCTCCGGCTTCTTTAGCCACTTCCGGCTTCCCCATAACTAGGTTTTGGGATTCCTCTCTATAGACCCACGATTGAAATATTTTTAAGGTTACTAGAAACTTTTACTGTTATCTTCAAGGTCCTATAAAATTAATCAAGATACATACAAATGAACCCATACATCATTTTCAAAAGAAAACTCAATAATCATAAAATACTATGATATGGATTACTATATTTGAACATAAAACTTGAGACCAATAGTCATTTTCATAATGATATTTTATTGGAGTCATCTCAAAATCAAATAAAAATTGTGTCATTAATTTAGTGGAATCCTCCACGATTTGCTTCTACGTTAGTTGTCGTCATGGTAAACTAGTTCTAGTAACTTTGACCATCAAAGTAAAGTAAAATAAAAAAAAGTTGCAACAAAAAACAAAACAGTTTTCTTCTATTTATGTGCACAATTTATAAAATAGTAAGGATGGTTCCGAATCAAAATCCCACCAATATTGACATTATATTTAAATATAAATGTTTTAAAATATCAATTACAACTATCCTATTATCAATTGTAAATAATTATTACTCATTATATCTATACTATCTTATAAAGCATATAGACTAAAAGTCTTAAAGTCTTAAATCTTTTTTTATTTAAAAAATTAATTAAAGTCATTTTCTTTTATTAAATCCATTCTTATCTCTAAGCTAAACTCACAAAATAATTTTAAATTTTAACATCAATATAATAATTTTAAATTCCCAAATTCTTCTAGAAATTCACGGTTCCTAATATACACCGTTGAATTTGTAATTGAGTTTTTTAGGATTAATCCACCATTGATTAAAATAAAATTTTAAATCTATACTACCTTATAAAGCATGTATCTAAAAAGTCTTAAAGACAATTTTTGTTGCATCATGTTCAACTGATTTCAGCTTTTCAACTCTCTGACACCCAACGTGACCTTAGATGTTCCCTAGAAGGCTCTGCATTTATTTTCAAACGAATTCAAATTTAAGACCCATTACTACCTTCAAACATCTATTTCATCTATGCGAGGGACAAAGGGAGAGAGCCAGAGATTTAGAGCTCTTTCTACACGAAAATGATAACGCAGATAGATCAGATGTTGGCAGAAGCTTCTGTTTGCTGTTGAAGACCTGGTTCACAAAGAATTTGGAGTGCAGTGAATAAATCCCTGAAGTCTCGGAACGTGGGTGTTTTCTTTTTATTTGATTTAGTCTTTCTGTTGCAATCTCTTATCCCTTTAGAATAGGATAGTTTGTTTTTCAACTTTTGTTCTTGTAAGCCTATAAAAGGCATCTCTGATTATTCAATAAGTCCATGAGTTCAGCTCTCAATTTCTAATCTTCAAATTTCTTTCGTAAGGTTCAACATTAGAGACATGTTTGAAAAACTCCAAGGTCAGTTTTTAACATTTGTCCTACACGATTAATTTTCACGATTCATCGCTCAAAATTTAGGTTTTCGATATTCATCTCAGACACTGGAATCGATACAATGATACAAACTTTTGTTATAATTATTTTCTTCTTGCTCCTCCTTCCATCCACTAGAATCGATACAATGATACATTGGTTCTATACTGAGATCGACACATGGAGGTAATTAGTTTTTCGAATGGATTTTGATGACTTTCTCAATAATTTCCTGAGATGGGTTTCAATAATTTCTAAATAATTTATTTGGAATTTATTTTGTGGATTTTCCTCTTATGTAAATTTCTAACATTTTTTGATGGTGTATAAAGCTCAGCTCCAAGAAAAAAGGGGGTTGGGATGCGTGTATAAAAGTCTCTCTCTGCCATCAAATAATTCCAGGTTACTTTCAATCTCGTTAACGTGTTTCTCAATCTTTAAGCTTAGTTCTTGAGAATTTGTGATTCAGGTTTAACTGAAATAGTTCATGAGTTGTCAAACGTTTTAACTGAGTAAATCAATGGCAATTGTGTGTTCAGTCGGCTACAAAAGCTGTAGATGTTCTTATAACTTTAGAATTAGACATTCCTTTTCCCATGTACAAGCGGTAAAATGTCTTTTGGCCACTCTACTTGGTAAATGCATTTTTTTCATTGATTCTCAAGGTATCACAACCAGCTGCCACCATTAACGGAACTTGAAGCTTCGACTTCTCTGTTGTTTACAACTACCAACATAATTTGAAGTTGTGGTCGTTTGTAATTTAAGTTATGGTCGTTTGTTGTGCTTTTGATTTTCTACCGTTATGTAATTAAGGCTGAGAAGGCTTCCTATTGTTCGTGGTTTAAAGGTTGGAGTTCCTAAAGTTGAGCAAGGTGGCATGATATGTTGTTTAAAGCTATAGGCACTAACGTATTTTTTTCTTCTGAAATCTTTGAGGTGAATACTGATGAGTTAGGATTACTTTCAAATAATAGAATTGCTTATTTTTACCATTGAAGCCAATTATGTTTTTATGCAAAATGGTGTTAATTTTGCTGTTTCCTCAAAAATTGGATAAGATTGTATGAGTCAAGTGTTGGAGCAAAAGCTAGAGTCAAGTGTTGGAGCAAAAGCTAACATGCTGATGTTGTTTCCATAAAATGCATGGTTAGTATCTCTTGGCATTGTTGTTGTCTAAAAGAAAAGGAATTTGTGGGTCTTTTTAAATTTATTTAGATTTATACCAATTGTTGCTGCTACATGTGTGGGTTTTTTAAGTTTGTTTGGATATAATTGTAAAGGGTTGGGTTCCGGTGACAAGTGACAAATTTGGTGAGAAGTGGTCATCAACCGGATGAGAAATGGACGAACATTAGGATAAGATGACGGAGATAAGACGTACCTAGATGCATCAGATCAATTTCCTATTAAACCGAGCTGCTCGCCAGAAGCCCTTATAGAGTTTGGAAGGATGACGAAGGTGTTGAGTATGTTGAGGTTAGTATTTTCAATTCTTTTTATAGATCATTATCTATTTATGGCTCCCTAACACAATCTGCTATTCGTCAAGACAAATTAGAGAGTACAAATTTTTCTCCCAGTAATTATGTTTATTGAAATGCATCTGTCTATAAAATCTAAAAGGAATATTTTTTAGAAATCTTAGTTAGTTGGATAATCTAAAAGACTGAAATGATGAAATTTTTTCTTTGGTTTTTCCTATTATTGTTATCATCTCCCTTAAAGATTATGTTGGAAGCATTTATGATGGCCCTCTTCGTGCATGGACACAAACTGGTATAATGTTATTGAATTTTGTAGAAATTTCCCCGGGTAATCATGAATAATACGTAAGGAGTAAGGAGTTTGTGAAAGGAACGATAAGTTATCTCACTATCTTCAATGACTGTATGCGTGTTCTTTGTTTATGAATCAAGAAATCTACAAGTTTTTAACAATTAATACAAACTTACATTAGGGGCATCCATGTACTTCTACATATATCATTTATGCTTCTATGATGATATTGGGTACTCATCTAACATCTTACTTCCAATGGTTAATTTTTACATCCAAGGGCCACATGGAGCTGTAAAGGTTTTCAGTGAGATGTTTAATGTTTAAGAGGACATGCAATGGAAGTCTTATGTATTTGCATCTTGAGATCCACTCGCCATCCCCATCAATTTCGAAACATAAGATATGAAAGAAGACTTGGTGATTGTTCTCAATTTTAGAGTTTTAGGTCATCAAATAATCTTATTGTTTACTTTTGTATTTCGACAAACTTGTTTCATGACGATGTTGATTTTGATGAGTCGTGAAAACAATACGTTAAGATACGTCGTTAAATATAAAAGGGTGTCGGATTAAGGGGTTTTGTCAATTAAAACATCGCATGTAACATTTTTATTTGGCAAGTGTTATCGATTAAGAGTCGTCCATCTCACTTACGGAGTGAGACTCGGTCTTTGTCATCAATCTTACCAGGTAAGATTGTCAATTGTTGTCTTTCGATAAGATAAAATGACCCGGTAAGCACTTATCGGGATTAGCTGTTAGTAAATTGCCCTAAGTCTACTTTTGAGTTGGGTTTAGAAAAATGTATAAGGGTGTCGAATTAAGTCTTATTTGAAAGAGTACTCTTATGTGAAAATAGGTTATGTATAGTTATGTAATTTTTAATCATTTTGAATAAAAATTACTAAAAGTAGAATTGGCCAAAAATTTCATTTAACACCTTCAATGGGATTTATCTATACTATCTTATAAATGAGATTTGATAAAAGTCTTAAATGTTGATTGATATTCTTTTAAATGATTTCAGAAAACAACAAAGACATAGTTTTTATATGTCCATGAGCTACTATTTTTTCTCAAGTTTACAAGACTTGTTGCACTTGACATGCTTTTTTGATGCGAGTTATGATTCTTTAAACTTGAATGCTGTGTTTTTATTTTGTTTTTGGTTGAGAGCATTGCATCACTCTCTACCAAAAGTTATAAACAATTAGTAGTCTGATAGGAGATGTATATAAATAAATAAGAAAATGGATTGGATGTTAGTACCTGAACTCTCTGAAGTTGGCTTGTTAGTATTTAAGTGTGCAACTTTTGTGTTGAGCTTGGGTGATTGGACATATATAGATATAATTATGATTTACGTCACTGATACAAACATCCAAAGAAAAAAACATCCAACTTAACTTTGAGTTCTGTTTTTACAACCTGTGAACCACCAAATATTTTTAAGATATTTTGTAAAAATTTGATGTTTATAACTTATATGTATCTTGATAGAACTTTAACATCCCGCCGTATTGCGCGGGTACTCACCTAGTATGTTTTTTAAATCTCGAAGTAAGGTTATTTGAAATCCCTTTCAAACAGTCTTTAACCAAATCATTAAAAAAAATATTGAACAATAGTTTTTTTTCTTACTTTAACTTCAACCACACACTAAAAAACATAAAGTCTGCTTACGTTTTCTTGGACATCCAGATGACCCGATCCCATGTAGTTTTTGTTGGGTTTCGGTTATGGTCCCTCTCCCTGCTAGAGATAGCTAAATGGGCTTGGCGTGACCCAGGACCAACGGAGGATTGTGATCGACTTGGAACTGGTACCATTTTAGATCGGTTTGGGCCCGCCGACCCTTAACCGGTTATGATTTCTCAGCAAAAACAAGGGCCCGACCCGACCCACGTTCGGTTATGGGATCAGTTATAGGACCGACCCTATTTTTTATTTAAAATTTATTTTTAAATGTATATTTAAGTATATTTTTAACTTTATTTAATTGAAGACTAAAATGTATATTTAAGTGTATTTTATCAAGTGTGTTATAATAAAAACGTATTTTTTAGTGTATTTGGTTGACTCAATTACACATTCTTAATTATATTCAATTGACCAATAAAAAAAGATGCATTTTTAGTGTATTTGTTTCAACCAATCATAATAAAAACGTATTTGTTAGTGTATCTGATTGAACAGATTGTTAAAAATACTTTCTATATGTTAAAAATCAATTTTTTTAAAACAAAAAATAAATAAATGGCACCGATTTGCTCCCAGCCCGGTACTAGTCCTCATAACCGGGCTTCATTCACCTTAACCGGGCCTTTATTTCGGTCGGGACTGAAACCGGTTACGTGATCATTATTTAGAATCGAGACCGATTTTGGCCCAGGTCAGTACCAATTTTTAGCCATCTCTACTCCCTGCTACACCTTATAGATGATGTATTGGCTTTTGTGTTATCGGGCTTGTTTGGAGCCTTGGAGGTACAAACATTCGCTTGGTGATGGTTTTTCTTTGAATAGATGAAAAATCTTTTTTTAAACCCCATTTAAACATATATTATTAAGAGGCCGTTTACCAAATGTTTACTTGGGTAAGAACTTACTAAGTCAAATTATCTACCAGATTAATATGACAATGACCAAAAGTCTTTCCCGGTAAAAGCGAATGCAAGGACCGAGAATCTTATCCGGTAAGTGAGGGCGACGACTCTTATCACGGTTAGCGCTTACCGGGTGAATTGTTGCATACGAAACCAATCTAGTGGACTAAAATTTTACCCGATAAGTAAGTGATAGTGTTAACTTTTTCTGGTAAGAGCATACCTAGATATACGTTTGGTAAACGACCTCTAACTAATAAATTAATATTTTTCTAAAATCTCAGTTGAAATCGTTTGAACTTACTTCTGATAAATAAAACAACTAAATAATATGCAAAATAATATTGGGTTTCATTTTATTACATAAAATCACGAGGTCGATTTTAAAATCTTTTACCATTAACACAAAAAAACACTTCTCACAAAAAAAAAGGTTTATTTCTTCCGATTCTAAAATTCGACTTATTTATTATTTTTATTTTAAAAAATGAATATTACTAACTTTTCGTTGTGAAAATAGTTTATTACATACATAAAACATCGATGTCGTTTAATATAAAATTATTCTAGTAGATTTGAACCTATGATGTCGATTTGAACTTGATAAAATATCCTTTGACAAAAAGAATGTTCCACGACTATTATTTTAGTGTATTTTTTTACCAATTAACTATTGTGCTATAAAAAAATAACTAAGGCCCGTTTACTAATCACTTATTACCTCTTACTGGGGTAAGAAACACTTACCTGAGTAAGAGGTCTGTTTGTTTACCAAAAAAAAAAGTGCTGACCGTATGCTGACTTGGGACAGAGATGAAAAGGAATCTTACCATGGTAAGAGGCTATTATTTCAGTCAGACCTCTTACCACAGTCAGACCTCTTACCACAGTCAGCACTTACCAAAAAATTTGGTAAACAACCCCTAAAATATGCATGAATAAATAATTTTGAAAATCTACGTACAATCGTTTTTTCCATGATGAAATGGCAAGTATATACTATTCATAAGGCCATTTATTTTTATTTTTATTTTTTTGTCTTTTTGAAAGTATTAAATTTTTTTCATAGTCGTTTACTTATAGATATGCGTCAATATTTATCTTGGTATTCTAGTTTTTCTTTTTGAAATTAATCTTGATATTTCAGTTAACAAGTACAATGATTAATTTGGACAAAAAGTAAATTACCGGCAACCCTAACTAAAGGGTTGATAGGTAAAAAGTCACAAGTTTCATCAACTTTACCGAGCAGGGACGGACGCAATTAAGGGCACACGGTGGCACGTGCCACCGTGGTATTTCTCCGACGAAGGGTAAAAATTTTTGGTTTCGTAATAGGTGCAACCGTATCGTTTTAGGAGATGCTCCCGTATTCTTTTGAAAGTGCAAACGTATCTCGTAATGAACCAAAAATACCGGAAAACTCTTGAAATCAACCAAAATTACCGAAAAAATCTTCCGAAATCAACCAAAAATACCAAAAAAGTCTCTCGAAATCGATAAAAAAAACTTAAAAATCCCTAAAATAAAAACAAAAACTTTAAAAATCCCTCGAAATGTCGAAATTTGGCTCAAAACACATCGGTCGATGTTGAACGTTGGTATAAAAAATATACATGTCGATAAAAACCGTATGAAAAAAATATGGTGCCACCATATGAAAAAGTTTCTGGGTCCGTCCCTGTAACCGAGTAAGATTTTTGATAAGCAAAATGACGTCGTATGCAACAATCTTGTCCGTTGATCGCTTATCGGTAAAAGCCCATCACTACTTATAACAGAGTATATGACTCGCGTTCCTTTTTTTTGTCTCTTATCGGGTAAGATTTTCAGCTTTGCTATGTTAATCCGCAGTGGCGGACCTAGCCTTGGGCATACGGTGGCACGTGTCACCGTATCGTTCTTCTGACAAAGGGTAAATTTTCGTACTCGTATGAAGAATGCAACCGTATTATTTTAGAGGGTGCAACCGTATCGTTTTAAATTGTGCAACCGTTTCAAAAAAACTCTTAAAATCAACCAAAAATTCCAAAAACAATCATAAAATCAACCAAAAATCCCAAAAAACTCTTAAAAGCAACCAAAAAACCCGAAAAGTTCTCTCGAAATCGATTTTTTTAAATTCCTCGAAATCGAGAAAAAAATTAAAAAAAATTCTCTCAAAGAGGTGGAATTAGGCTAAAACAACATCGGACGATGTGGAAAATTTTTAGGTTCGTCAAAGGTGCCACCGTAAGAAAAAATTCCGGGTCCGACTATGTTAATCCGGCCGATAAAATAAGAGGTCCGATAAACACTTATACGATAAAACATCTAATAACTAGCCCTTTAAAATGATATAGACAACTCAATCTGAACAATGATTTGGATTATAAAAGACATTTTGTTTGTGAATGAACAACAAATTTTCAATTCATGTGTTTCAAAGTTAGAAAATTCTTCCACCGATATAATCCAGTCCAACGACTCACATACCCCATACCAAGTCGTCTTGTAGACCCAACTCAAAAGGTAGCAATTTTATGAGACCATGACCAAGTCAACACAACCCTTTCTTCATCCAACGTGTCCAAGAGATTACAAATACTTTGAATCCTTTTCTTTCTTTTCTTAACCCCTTTTACCCATTTCTTGAAATCTTGAATTCCTTGCTTCATATATGCCAACAAATCCCAATAATTTTACCACCAATTTTGTTCTTTACCCTCCAAGATTTAGTTATACTTTAAACCCACAAATTTTTTGTGATTTATATCGAAAAAAGAGGACCCGAAAACCCGATATGGAAGAAATTGTTTCTTTGATCTTTCATGGGGGAAAGTTAGTTAAAGACCTTCAAGACACCCTACCCAACATAGCAAACCAACCCCACGTTCTTATTAATTCATGTGACGAGATAAGTAGGATTTTTGGCAATGCGAGGGATCGGTTGACCTTGGCGGTGCAAGACTACGAAGCCCACCACGAGCCACTACCACAAATGGAGGTTGGTGGTGGATCAGTGCCGGAATGGCAAAGGAATTCGCATGCAATGGATATGGGGCTACATGAACAACTAGCTCACCATCAACACCATGGGTTCGAGCCCATTGCTAGCCAAGAATTGGGTGGTGGAAATGTCGAAGCTGTGGCGAGTACTGATGTAGCTCATTCTTCTTTGCATCGGCCCCGAAGAAGGTAACGTTGCAATAACTAAAGTTGGTTAAAATTTCTTCTTTTTAACGTAAATCATGCTTTTATCAAAACATTGTTACTATACGTACAACTTCATAATTTGAAATACAAAAACTCAACATAAATTAATCTCACCTATAATAAGTAATTTATTAATAATGTGTAGAAAATAATAAGTTTTTTAATTTTTGTCACAACAATATTTACATACCTTTTCTTAATTAAAATTCATCATGAGGCAATAAGCATGTTGTTCCACTTCCACCATGTTGTTTTCTTCTGAAAATTTTCAATGTGGTTGAGATGGCTATATATATATATATATATGTATATATGCCTTGCATGACAAGAAACGAAATATATGTGTAAATGCATGCAAAAATAATTAATAACAAGCTCTAAGATGTAAATGTAGGTCTAAAGAGAAAGATACAAACACATATATTGTCTACATACTATTTAAAAATAATCATTCAAAAATAGAGTAAACCGGTATTTAAAAACCTGCGTTGGCTGATACGTCATTTATAACTATAAGCATAACTTGATCGATAATATATACGAAAATGGCTATTACCTTATTATATATAGAAAGAATATATGGATCGAGATGGCAAGATCGAAGAGGCATGCAAGGCCGGTTAATTTAATTAATTTGGTTGTGTTGTGTAGAAAACATGAAGCAGATAGACGAACGTTTAGAGTGCCTGCTCCTAGAATGGGGAACACAGAAGTTCCAACAGAAGATGGCTATACTTGGAGAAAATACGGTCAAAAGGAAATTCTCGGATCAAAATTCCCAAGGTATAAATAAATTTGGTGAGAATCGTGAGAAGTGGTTACCGAGATAAGATGCATCTGATCAATTCATTTTTAAGCTGCAATTCATGGGAGGATATTTAATTAAAAGTGATCAACAGTAAAAGTATTTCTCATAATTCTCATAAAAAATGACAGTTCTCACATGATTTCATGCCTATATTATACATATCGAGTTCTGCATGACGCATTGAAAGTTTCTTGATGCAAATCTTGAAAGTCCATGATCCCATGATTGCAACAGGTTAAAGATGACCTTTTTACTTGTTTGAATTCAAAGCTTTTGTATATGAGATGGTCTTCTTGCCACGACATTTGTTCACTGTCTTTCTTTGAATATTCAATATTTCAAATATTTGAGGAACATGGACTTGGCATTCTAGATGAAATTTTATATATGAATATATTTCAATTTTGGTCCTTTATATTTCAGGGGATATTACAGATGCACCCATCAAAAATTATACAATTGTCCGGCTAAGAAACAAATTCAAAGACTTGACAACGATCCCTACACCTTCGAAGTGACATACCGGGGAGACCATACATGTATCATGTCCTCCACCGCTCCTTCCATGCCACCACCGTCGTTACCAGATGCTATGACAACCTATTCTACATCACATCATATACCATCCACGACTTCACAACCCCTCAAGCAATGGTTATCCATAGATGTCAAACAACCACTTGCGGATCTTTACAGTACTGTTACTCATCATAACATGGAAATGTACAAGAACCAATCCGATATTGGTGGTGGGGCAGGTCCATCATCTCCTACCAGATATGCTGACTATCTAGGAGTCACAGATTTAATTGATACAATGTTTAACTCTGGTAGTAGCAGCAACAACAGTATAGAACTAATTTTTTCTCCAGAAGAGAAAAAAGATGATGGAGAAAAAACAAATTAAATGCATCTATTAAACTAGTGCTATACCCGTCCGGTGGCCGGGTATACAACATGACGTAAAATTCTAGTAAATGTAAAGACAAAGTTGGGTGATATCTCTCATGAAATGCACCGTATCAATCCCCGTATGAAGTGCGATTCATGGGTGGGTTTGAGATTAAAAGTGATCAACAGTCCAGAACCCTTCTTACCTTCTCACCTTAACACTTCTTCCCACACGATCCTTTGTCTACATTAATATACATATATACCAATTATGTACCAGCACACTCTAGAGTTGCATTTTCATTCTAAAGCCAAGAACTCAAACCCACAATGCTTTCTTGTTGTATTCCCTCTTAATCTTGATTAAATTTTAAGGTTTGTGTTTGAATGGAGTGTCGACCAAGTATGATGCTTATTTTATAATAAATATTTTTATGAGTTTGTTAAGTATTATTTTTACTCATGCAATATTAAGTCATATTGAATTTAAAATATGTAATAAACATGAGGTAACTGAGAAGGATGTTTTACAAACATAAAATTAGGAGATGCTGGTGATTTGTGTAGAAGGAAGGAGGCACTGTTGACACCATAGACCCAAAAATATTTACAACTGTATCCAATTGGAAACTAAACATTGAGTCGTAAATACACTTGCTTATGCCAATTCATTCATTGCTATTCCGACAAAAATGGCAATTGATTAATTCCAAATAAATTGGCCTAACAAAAGTTTTCATTTTTTTCCTATTATTTTTCCATTCTCCAAGAGTTGAATTCATCACAAGTCACGACGACTTTATTATTACTTCATGTAGTGTCGATACCCATAAAATCCACAAAATTATGATAGCTTATTAGTTAAAGCTCTCTAACTATCTTCCTCTTGTGAAGATACGTATTGCTACACAAGTCCACATATAGTCAAAGTTACAGTTACTATGAAACCTCAAAAATGATGTAAAAGTAAAAAAAGAAGCAACACCCAATACAACCCTTGCTAGCAATAAGAATTAAGAAGCACATCTCATCAACAACTAATGTATCTCAGATCTAAGACAGCACCACTCAACATCTTCATTTTCAGCTCCATCTCTATTGTCATTCAATAACAACTGATGCAACTCAACGATTAGTGATTGGAATAGAGGATATACAACCGATACAATTCAAAGGTTACCGGGTAACGGTATCACTTACCCTATTGATTGAGCATGATAAAGACCGACAAGCTTACCTGGTAAATGTGGGGAACAACTCTTATCCATTACCAGGATTAAGACGCTTACCAAAAATCCATTTTAAGGTAACCGAGGGTGATATCTCTCACCAGTAAGCTCTTACCCGGTAAGCATTAATTGGTAAACGACTCCTAAAGGTTGATATAGCAATATATCCTCAGTCCAACACAACAGCTCGAAAATCCTAAAAAATAGAATAGCATTATATATGACAACAACTACAAACACATCACATTTGCAAGGATGACCAAGGCAATTCAAGACTGAGCTCTATACAATCACAAAGGTTGAATCGTCATTTTGGAATCAATTTCTGAGTCGTCGCTTTGGGAAGGAAGATGGCGAGTGATGAGATGGTGAGGGTAAAACAGAAAATTCATAAAAATCGATTCACCAAGATATGAAAAAACTTACATGAAAAAAGCCAAAGATGGTGAAACGCCAAAGATGGTGAAACGCCAAAGATGGTGAAACAACCGCACCATTACAGAACCCATTGTCTATCAATTTCTTATGTCCTGAAAACACAAATTACAACATTCAACGTTATTGCTTATTATTAAAAATACAAACATATATTAGAATAAGTGCTTTTATACAAAAGTTATGATTTTTTACCTTTGAGTAAACTTAATATGAGTTGGTTTTACGTGAAGACCAGAGATCTTAAATTGGTTCGACTATGACCATTGTTAAGCTTCCCAATGAGTCAATAACTAAAGTTTTTCAAATAAAATCTTTTGTACTTCTAATCTAAACCTGGATGTGCATCAAGTTCCCCACATAAGAAAAAATGAAACATCTACCTGTTTCCTATTATGAGTTGATTTTCACTAAGATGGCACACACTTCCATGCTAATTACCACCTGCCCAGGAATAGAGACAACACTACATATACTAAACTCAAGTTATACCTGCTTGAAATCTCTTGCAGACCAACAACCATGAAGATCGAAAAAGTCAATTTCCTCGGGACTCTCCTGTACCATTTATTTCCATACACCATAGAGATCGAAAAAGTCAATTTCCTCGGGACTCTCATGTACCATTTATTTCCATACACCATAGAGATCGAAAAAGTCAATTTCCTCGTGACTCTCCTGTACCATTTATTTCCATACACCATAGAGATCGAAATGGTCATTTCAAACAAAATCACTGATAGATTGATAAACCTTTACAAGACTTTACAAGAAACTATCCCTTTGTACTGATTTGTTGATCCCTAAATCATCAGCCTAGTAAGGGCACCTGCAGAAAACATAAAACATTATTGTTGTAATGAGAAGAGGAATTGAATAGTAAAGTAAAATGAAAGTCAAAAGACTTTGGTATTTGACAACTTCTATTCAAGAAAATTACCTGTTTGCCAACTGTATTCATGCCAACCATAACATTATATCATATTAATAGAAGGCATTTTAGACATTTCACAAGTAGTCTACACATTTATTAAACCATGTTCATAAAAGATATCACTGTAATTTAGTAACAGTAACTGAATTTTTCAAATACCCCACCCCTATCTGCACCCAAAAAAACCTTAAATAGAAAAAAGAACAAATAATATAAAGAGTTAAAAACCCATTCAAAATATTCATAAAACACATGAATCTCCATGGATAAATGTCAGAAATCGGTGATCTTTAGCATATTGGAACAAAGTTGCTGATATAACTTTATAACTTTGCTGTTGTAATATTAGAACACATTAATCCAAGAAACGTGATATAATCAACATCAATAGCTTTTATTGGAAGCTATATTTCAACAAAACCTTAAAGCACCGAGTCTCAATATCAATAACCCAAACCTTCTAGTCATCAAACTTAATGGTGATAAGAGCTAACAGTGAAAAATGTAAAACATACGAATGAAATAGAAATCTACGAGGTTTAGGGAAAAGGAAATAGCTAAAAAAATTAATGATATCAAATCGAAATAAACACCTTCTTCTTAGGTACCACCATGAGTTCCATGGATTCGTTGGCACCATAAGAATCGAACCCAATGTTATTCTTGATTGTGTCCATGCTTCTTTCAAATCCAGGCAAAATCAATATTACAAGTTCACTTTAAAACTCTTATTCGGCGTCGAGGATATTTCTTTCCTACTTCATCACACTACTCATAACGAGTTGCTAATACCAACACCTTGATGACTTCTAGTCCTTCCTCTGAACACAACCGTCCCTCGGCAACTGTATTTCCAGTCACCGCACGAGGGTACAGACCCTCATACAACCGTCATTAAAGTCCACTTCCGACTCTTCCACTACTCACCTCTCCTCTAGTACGCAATTACCAAAGTTACAAACATTCACTCCCGATTTGTCCAACACCTCTCCACTCTAGGAGTTCTTCCTTAGCTTAAAATGTAATACTCTACGACCTATTGAGTTCATAGCCTTCATGCCTGACAACGCGATAAATGAATCATTTCACACTTTTGATCATTTTAAAGAAACAACACTTGAAAACAACTTGGGTACACACGACCCGAACATTCTCATAACTCCAATGCCCTGCACAACGATCTTGAGGATCGTTTGCATGCAATCTTTCCGTAAAACTTAATCTTACTCAACTAAAAATATGTTGTTACGACAGAAATAAATATTGGATGAAAATCCTCCCATACGACAAAATTCTGAAAGAGGTTTACTAACACGAAGTAGACCAGTCGGTCCTCACACTTATTTATATAACTTCGACATGTCAATACTCATTTTGGTTATAAAAGTTGTGCATTCAAACGTTTTCTTGGCTTATCATGAAAAGAGTGGAATATTTTGCAAATCGTAAACCTCAAGACTTCATTGTACGATGTAAATGGATTTGTATTTTTCTTTAAACATACGCTTGCACACGCCGACTCATATCCGATCAAATTTGATATTTACACGTTTATACTTTTCTTATGAAAAATCTCATGTACACATATACGAACTCAATGCATGAAACTCTACTTGCAATTGAAGGCTACTCACTCAAACAAGGTCAATCGCTTTACTCACGCAACTTATCATTGACACTCTACTCCGACCAGTGGTCGCCCTCTCGGCCTTGCAACGATTTGCTATACATACATTCAACAGTCCACTTACTCAACCATTTCATACTATTTCGTCTTGATCAACTATCTCACTTTCCACTTCTACATGGTTTCGTTTCACTATAGGTATCTTATTTCATTTATCCTGCTAATGGAAAGCTCGACCAAGAACCCAGGGCTCCATTGATACCTTCAAGGTTTTGACACTGACTTTCCTTACCATCCTGACTGATCTATCCCATGATCTCTAGAATTGGGACTCTCCCGAAACAGGAGTCTTACTCAAACTCAAGCATTATTCCTCTCCGAACCCACGAAAAGCTACCTTTAGACGACTCGTAATACTCTATACAACATTTCTTCTCTACGATGTATACGTACATCACATCACCACGACTTCTCATGAAACTTCCCCAACAGGGGGTCTCAGTCTACCCCTCAGGGATCTTGCTGACATTCTAAAGTACTGGAACACGACATAAACACTAGCTTCTGACTACCACTTCAGAATAATAAGGCAGGTTAAGCACATACATGTACCTGTAAGTTCGCAATTACACTGGCCAGGTGGAATCTCAAACTTACCTTACATGACAGTCCTTAGTACCCTATTAGTCCTATCTCTATAATAGTGTCCTCCTAACGCATTTCCTGTATCTACAATAGTGCCCTCCTAACGCATTTTCCTGATTCTCAGTTGTGATTCCTACTCCCAAGTTTAAGTTTAGGCCCGTCCGGTCACCTAAATCCCTTAAACTATGGCTCTGATACCAATTGTAACAACCCAGTCTAAAATAAAGCATGCAACTCATAATAACTGAAACATCCCAAAAACGGGTCCCAAAATTTCCTTACACAAGTCTCAAAATTCAGGTTGGCGGAATCAACCTATTACACAACTGAGAAATACTATAATTAAGTGAAATAGTGTCAAAGCTTCTACTGCCTCTATTCTCTAACTGCTCCGTCACCTGCTAGAGCCCTTTGCTACCTGCTTTCCTGAAAAGGGGTTTTAATTTGAAAAGAAGCGAGGGTTAGACCATGAGGTCTAGTGAGTCCCTCCTGACAGTTCTCAAAAATCATTTAAAAACTTTTCATAACTTTCAAATGTATACAAGACTTTCAATAATAAACCTTCACATAGCTGAACGGTAAAATCTTTCACGGATAAATCCGCTCCCGTAAATGGCACCCTGAAGTCACCCGAGGGTGACAACGAGTCAGTATCACGCTGCCTTACTGGGACTCATTCCCATGGCATAAACGGAACCTCCCCTCTACTTAGCCAATTTACGTCTACACAATGTATGCATACATCTCACATAAAAACTTTAAACCACTTTCATGCAATAAAAGCATAAGAACAAAACATGGCATTTCTCATCATGTATTCACTTTAGAAAAACACGTTAAAAGACACGTATTTTAGTTAGAAAACTCACCTGATACGTTTGCTTGCTTTTCCCTACTCTGCTCTTTACTTCCAAAATGTCTACCTGAACGAAAGGATATAATTAAAAGCTAACTAGAACTATCCGGACACTTCTCACTTGCCACCCTACTTTCCGGACAGGTTACCGGGTAACCCCACTTTTCCGGATACCGCTTAGTACCCGGACAACAACTCTTATCCGGACGACAGATTCTCCGGACGACTAAACTTATCCGGACGGCACAATCTTTCCGGACAACACTTTACCCAGACACCTTCTACAACACGACCAAGAAGTTTCCCGGACACTCACCCGGACACCTTCATACTTGAAGGTTTCCGGACGAACGCTGGACGAGTTTTAGAGGTCAGAATCTTGCTAAACGCTCCACAATTAGGATGATAATGCGATAAGTAACCCCCAAAGTGTTCTATAATCGTTTCCCACAAACTTTACTAACTAAACATGATTTAATGACGTTCGAATCTCACTTCTAGGCCTTAAATAGCTTTTACAAGGAAAAAACCCTCAAATCTCCCAACAACAATAAAACAATCCGAATCAGAGTTATGGGTTAGGGATTACCTGAGAGATTCCTTGCAGAAAATGAATTCCAATACTACTTCTTCTTCTGATTCCCAAGAATGATGTTTCTCTTCTCCGATTGCACAAAACCTCCAAAAACTCTTTACTCCTTTCTCTCAACTAGTCCAGCCGCCAACAATAAGAATGCTTAGGGTTTTGTGCCTTTTTATACCCCATCTCCTATTTACCAACTAGCCCCTCAACTTCTACTTTTGCTTGAAACTCCACACCAAACGCAAAACATTTCGAAAAAGGTCTGGGTCGTTACAGGAAGAATCAGGAACGAATATGAAATTGCAAGGAAGAGGAATTGACAATTGACATGAAAAGGAATTTATAGAGAACTGAAGAGAGATAGTTAAGGGGAGGTAGGGAGATAGAGCCGGATAAGAAGGGGCGGTTATAGTAACTGTGAGGGGGTTGAAGCTTGTCATGCCTGATAGAGGAGAGGGGTTTGTGAGCAGTTGAGAGAAATCAGGGAAGGTCGTGGATTGTGCAGAGTGAGAGGGACGATTAATATGGCTGAGCGAAATGGCTTAATCGTGCAGAGTGAGGGACTGAATGAATTTGAACGGCTAAGATGAAAAGTTGGCTGGAGTTTAAAGGGCCCAGATTGATCCAAAGGTGGTTGGACTCAACTGGGTCCATAGTATAGGTAATACTCTGGTAGTAGCGGCAAATGTAAGTTTTTTTTTAATCCTTTTTGCCATATGAAATTTAAATGGTTTACTTTTACAGTTTAATGAACTTTTTTTTGTACAATTCAGAATTTTAGGGGGTGTTTGGGATTACTTATTTAAAAGAATTTATGCTTATTTTTAAAAGTGCTTATCAACTTATGTTGTCATAAAAAAGAGTTGTGAGTAAAAATATAATTTGGACAAATAAGTTATAAACAGTTTCAAATAAGTTAAAATAGATTAACTTATAAAAAACAACTTATTTGTGGTGGGGAAAAGTCATTATCACTTTTCTTTTTTTTAATCCAAGCACTAAAAATGGCTTATTTACGGTGAGAAAATGCAATAAGCAAATAAGTAAAAAAAAATAAGCAATCCCAAACACTCCCTTAATGTGAAAGATTTAGTATGTTTGAACTTTGATGTAATTAAAAGCAAATTGGTGCAAAAATTGTGTATATGAATATGTATATGTGTATGTATGTGTATATAGGACAGTGACAAATTATTATCTATATTAAATAAATACAAAAACAATACATTACATTTAGATTTTATGGGTAAATTTTAAAATTAGTATGAAGTATATATCGTAATCGTACAAATAATAGAATATACCTGATAATCATTTTATATTTTAATAAATAAGCAACTAGATGTTATCTTATTTGATGGCACATGCTTATGACAGCATAACTTTTTGTTTAAAAATAAATTAAGAAAAAGGATTGTAATTTCTTATAATTGAAAATAAATTTGTACCAACAAAAAAATAACCGCAGCCGTATGTTTTTCTGACTATCTTGGCATTAGAGCATCTTCAACATCTTTCTAATTTAAAAAAAAATAAGAAATTAAAGTTAAAATCTTCAAAAAAAATTACATTCATCTCCAACAGATTCTTCATTTTGGAAAAACAAATATTGATTATAATATTAAAATATTTCATCAATCTATTAAAATATTATTTTTCTATCAAAATATTTATTTTCATAGATTTCTATTGGTTCTCTTATCTAGTAATTATTTTTTGGGTTATCCCTATATTTGAAGAAAAACCCATTCTCTCTTCTACTTTCTCCATTTTGGAGATGCTTTTGAGGAAGCCGTTGGAGCAAAATTTTAGAATAAAATCCCCATATTCTCCATTTTCTCTAGAATGGGGAAGCTGTTGGAGATGTTCTTAGCCACCACTTCCGTCCCTATTATATATATATATATATATATATATATATATATAGAGAGAGAGAGAGAGAGAGAGAGTCGTAATAAATTGTAAACCATCATTTTTGTGTAAACCGTCGATTTCATAGGTTTCTTTGATTAATTTTTTATGGAGTTGTTTATTTTGATGAAATTGTTTCATATCATTCATTTCTTGATGAATTTTTTATGAAAGTTGTAGTTTCATAGGGTTTTTTTTCATTTTTATTAAACTGTTTCATATATTTTCGTTTTCACTTATGAAACTACAAATTTCATAAAAACAATTCATCAAGAAATGAATGATATGAAACAATTTCATCAAAATAAACAATTCCATAAAAAAATTATCAAAAAAACCTATGAAATCGAGGGTTTACATGGTTTACACGAAAATGATGGTTTACAATTTATTATATATATATAGGGTACAAATCAAATACAAACCATGTAGCTTGTGGTCGTTCAGTGATAAGCTATTGAGAATAGTTTTGCGAGGGTAATCGAAGTTATGTTATATATGACTGGAAGCTTGTGGCAGGCATCGAGAAATTGATGTATCTTCAGGATGAGTTCAATCCGGATAGGCGAACACTTCAATAAGGGATTATGGAAGTTTCCTGTTGTTAGTCACGAGGTGTGAAGTGATGAGGTGGTGAGAACGTACGAGTTAGTTGTCGAGCTGTAGCCGATGTGATTCGGGAAGGGAGCATGATCTGCATAGACGTATGTCGGTTGGAAGAAGTAATCTAGAATTTCATATAACCCGAGGAGGGAACTCTTAGGGGTGAGTTCGTCCGGATGTGCAAGGGTGGCCTTGTGCCAAATTGTCATCATAATCAGATTAATGGTGTTAGAATATCCTTTTGTTAAGAAAGAGACTTGTTAATCGAGTTAAAATGGATTAATGTATTAATGCTAATCAGTTCGCATCGCCATGTCTTATTACGGGTCCCGGAAGATAGGATCCGAAATATTATTATAGATCCGGAATTTAATTTAAGTTTTGGAATGGACCAAAGATAAGTTCCGGAATGGACTAAATAAGTGAGAACCGGAACTGTAGCTAAATAAAAGAGAACCAGAATTGCAGTTAAAAATTTAAGGATCCGAAAGTTTATTTTTGGGGCAAAAAATGTAGAAGTTCGGAATATATAAAGTGTACCGGAAGTTTGGGTTTGCCATTTGTGGATCCGGAATATATACAGTGTACCGGAAGTTTGGGTTGCCAATTGTGATCCGGAATTTTTAATAAAACAGGAAGTTTGGGTTGCCAATACGTTCACAAATCATTTACAACAAAATATCTCTTTACAAAAACAGTAACGTATCAAATCATCTTTGCAACAACGGTATGCACAGCGGAGAGAAGACCATGGCAAACACCCTACAAAGCCGGGTACGGCAACACCCTACAAAGCCGGGTACGGCAACCCAAGTAGCCCCCTCCCCCACGGTGCAACCCAACTCCACAATTGATAGTTCAATAAAACTTGCGACTTCACGTACTTGAGGACAACCCTCCTTTATTTGCAAAACAAGACTTTTCATGCCAAGAAAACATACGTTCGTAAAGCTTGCGTAAACCAATTTCAGTCATACAAATCTTTGCAAATCATTTTAAATAAAAGTGGTGCATAAGGGAACTCACCTGATGCTCGGCTAAACGACCCACTACTCGGAGCTCACTTAAACACCAAATGATCACCTGAATTGGGGTTAACAAAGGAGGTATTAGACTCCCCAATTATACTTCTAAAACATCCCCCATAACGTCTTAAGACAATCCCTTAAACCACGCCTCGAACCCAAGCCCGAACGGCCAACGAAGCAGAAAATGAGAATCGCCCAACAGAGACTTACGCGGTTTGCAAACCGCGTAGTAAGCCGCGTAACCCTCTGGTCGAGCATTCTCAGTTCTGCTCACCTGGGTCAGCTCGAAAACTTACTCAAATTCCTCCAAAATTGATTTCAACTGATTGGTAACTTCCCCACATGAACACTAAAACTATAATACATTAAGGAGACAATTCATATTTCTTAAACCAATCAATTCCTCAATCAAATCATCATGAAAAACTCTTTTGAAACACAAATCCCTTTTTAAAAAGAGAATTAAACTTAAGAACCTCCATTGGGAGGGTGGAATATCACCAAAAGTTCACAAACTCCTCAAGGGATTCATCTAACACACCCTTCCACTTGGTTTTGTCTCAAAATACTTAAAGAAGAATAGATTGCAACAAGAATCTTACATCTAAGCTCCATTTCCAAAACAAATCAAAGAGATGAAGATGAAGGTATACCTTAGAAGAAACTTCTTCAATCCCTAGCTGCAACACCTCTCCAAGCCTTCAATGGAGGAATTCTTGAGCTCCTCCTCCTCTCCAATTTCTTCTCAGCCGCCAAATGACCAAGATGAGGGTTTTGGAGGGTTTTATCTAACTTAACTTTTCCTTTTCACACATTTGCCACAGAATTTTCGAATCTCCACAATAGGCTCCCCAAAAGTCTTTATTTATCTAATAAAACCACAAAGTTGAAATATGGGATGTTACATCACCTCCCCCTTAACAGGATTCCGTCCCCGGAATCTCCTCACTGAAAAGGTGCGGGTACCTTGCCCTCATATCGGTCTCGGTTTCTCATGTTGCCTCAGAATTTCTTAGGAAGTTACAACTACATCTCTACCAGACTAACTTTTTTTTTGTCTGTCAAATTCTCAACCAACATTCCCTAAACAAGGGTTAAGACATACCAAAAGCACTCTAAATTTTCACCGAGTGCCTCTAAATCAATCAATAATTCCCAGTTCTTCTGAAAACTGTCACTACTCCATTACAATGTAGTCCAATTCAATCTCCTATTGAAACACACTACTCCAAACCATGGGAATATTTTCCCCATCCAACTGTTCTCCCGACTTGAGATTGACAATGCTCAAACCTTCTAATCCCGTCATCTTAGTTCCATTCACCTATCCATCCACTCCTGATCAGCATTGACAACGTACAATATTCTTTGACATCGCTCCAAGGCCAACAACTACACTATCAGGTCTGTAGTACGCCCAACCACACACTTGTAATCTCTTCGTTCAAACATACTACTCATCCAAAATAATCTCTTTATTAGAAAACGACTCTACTCGAGTTAACACCGCAATAACCCGAATCTCTAAACAAAGACTTATCACTCTCTTCGTCGACATTACACACTATCACTCTCATATCGTTACCGCATTCTCGCCACCACATAACATTCATATCAAAGGAAGGACACTCTCCTACCAAAATAGCGTTCGCCTGGCACAATTGCGTTTCCTCAAAGTCACACCGATCACACGTGCCTTAACAGTTACAAATCAACGGTCCAAACTCCCAACAGTCGCTAAGCCGTAATTCTATTCTATTCACAATTATATCCTTCGCCCAATTCCACCGAACGGTTCCACTTTCTAGGAACTACCACCAAAATCACTTGCCCTCCACGAAGGGGAGTGACCAAGCTCACTCTAACTATCTCACTTAATCAAACACTGAACAACACGCTCGTGTGAAACATTCTCCTCGATGATACCGCATCTAATCCCACGGTCTCTCAACTAGAGCACCACATTCGACCACCTGTTTCCATTCTATCTTGGCCACATTAAGATGCTTTATAAAAACGTTTCTCTACCATGTGCCAGTTTTCCAGACCGGCCGCACGAATTTAGCTTTCTCAACCCTTTAATCATGACATATGCAACGATCCCTTTTCTTATGCCTTTCAAATAACAGTCCTCTAATTAAAGTCCGCTTATTTAGTGTCTCATGACATCTTCTTATCGCGAGTCCGTCTATACTTGATCTGTCATACCGTCATCATCTTCTCTCATGCTTACACAGACTTCCCATCACACACTGCTACAGTCTAAAGGAACGGCTTCTCCAAAATTATCAGTCAAGACCTTAAGTCGAGTTCTCATAAGGTACTTAACACCGAGAACTACCAAGAGTTCCTAACTCTCCGACAACGCCGACCCGCTCATTGTATTTCATTACATCCACGAAATACTCCCACGCTCCTGACTAGACTTCACGACGAAGCACTACAGCTTAACGGTTACAATATCCTGATCGACAATCAAGTGAAGTATGAAAACCCACCCAAAAATCCAATGGGGTCAAGAAGAACAAGCGTTCTCCTTTCATCCCGCTACCTACCGCAACTTAATCTCTTGTTCTCAATCTAGTATCAACGTATACTACCCGCAAAACCACACACTTCAACCAAACATACTCACTACCTTTGACCACTCCATTATTACGGCAATTCATCATTACACCTAAGGCTTATACGTTTCTTAGGTACCAAAAGCTACCATTTCCTCACGCCACTATCTCACCCCGCGACCGCATCGCAACAAGCTAACATGTGGCCTTTACCTACACAGAAGATCTTACTTCCTTCTAGGATCATTCCCTCACGCATAAGGAACACTTTTCATTCTTTAACGGTTTCTCAATAACACTTTCCACGAACTCCCGAAATTCCATCTCATAAATCAAAACATGAGAATACAAGTTGTAAGTATCTCAGCACTTACCACTCCCTAATTATTCTTACCCCCAACACGACCACACCGACAGTTTCCGATCTCAACTGTCTCTCTTGGCTAGTGTAGTAAAACCACTGACCCTTACCGTCCCCAACAGTACAATCCCTTCTCTTTTTCACAAGCAACTATAACTTGACTCACTCATTTCAACTAATAAACTCCAATTTGGTTGCAATTCATTTCGTTCTAACACTCATAAGTTATCAAATTCAATCACTTAATGTCGTAACTTAGCATCACATCTCGATATGCTGGCATTCGCCACATCCTTCGGCCTAAGCCGACCTCTTAATTAACCACTCCATTGAGTAACTCTACCATTCACAACTTACCAAAGAATTTAAAATTTTCATATTCCATCATACTATTATCAACTTCTCACTTGCGGAAATACAAGACTTTTCTTAGCGTAAAGTTTAATTGTCAAAACATCTTAGTACTCCGACTCAAAGCCGATAACATTACCTCAAGTAACGTAACGCTACTTATTACCATCACACCAACAGAAACACCTTGATCATTTCAAACCTTACCGCAATAAAACCATTCTCGCATAACTAAGCAATAGCTCAAACTACTATCATACCGACATTCCGAATTTTCACTGCCTGAGACTCCCGGTATTCACCCACTTCCGCTAACGGGAACACTAAGGTCATAACTCGACCACCTCTTATCCAACTGAAAAGTTCCTCTCCCAAAGCCTTTCTTCAACCTCAATCGTAATACCCTTCCCGACCTAGCGAGTTCATAGCCTTCATGCATAATGACACTACGATTGAAGTCGTTTTGTACCCTTTTAAAAATACAATAGACACAAAATCATAAAACAAGCTTGAGTATGGATGAACCAACATCACTCAAGACGATTAGTAAAGCACAACGATCGCAAGGATCACTCACAGGCACTCTGACGATACTTCGTAACCTCGTCCATCCAACTCGATGCCGACACAACGGTCATCTCCAACGAAACACTTTTCAATACGGCTAGAAAAATTCAGAACGAAATCATTTACCCAAAGTGGGTCAGTCAACTCCAACACTCGTTTACATGAAAATAACGAGTCAGTACTCATTTTGTTTGTAAGACAAACCTCGCAATAAAATGTTTTCAATATTTTCGTAACGAAGATTCTCTCCACAAGATAATCGTGAAATAATTCGTAAATCACTAAGTTCAAAGCTTTATCGTATAAATGAAAACAAGTTTGTCTTTTACTTTAGAGAAAACACGCTCGCACGCGTCACTCATTTCCCAAAACAAGAAAACATATCATACACGTACATGCTTTTTAACACGAAAGAATCTCGTATAATACGTTTAACAACAAAATGCATGGGATTCAATATGCAAAGGAAGGCTATTCACTCTAACTAAGTCCACCGTTGCACTCACTTTAACTCTTCACCGGTACCATACTATAACCAACAACCGCTTCCTAACTTATGCTATAACTTGTAGCACAAGTGCTTCATAACCCACCGGATCGACTATGTTGGAACCACCTTAAAAGTGACCGTCACTGATCGTTTATCATTCCTGATGTGATAATTGACAATAACTGAAATCCCTATGTCTGGTAAATATATGATGGGCGTACTTACTATTATTGACATACTATAGG
Organism: Saussurea involucrata; assembly: GCA_033807775.1. NCBI lineage: Eukaryota > Viridiplantae > Streptophyta > Magnoliopsida > Asterales > Asteraceae > Saussurea > Saussurea involucrata. Next base: position 9,283,725 of record CM066322.1, on the reverse strand, counting down.
GTTTCCCATTAGGTGATTGGAACTATGGGGAATTATACTGCACATAATAAACACCAAGGGTTGAAAGTGTAAGATACTCTTATTATAAATAGAGTACCCTAATCACTCTTTTAACCCTAATGACATATTGCTGATTATATCCCAGCCGTGTGCCTCCCCTAAGATCGGCTCTCTCAAGCTCGATCATCATCCCATCATTATACAATCATCTCGTTCTGGGAACCCGTCAATCCATGGCAAATATGTTTAACGCTTTCACCGGATCCTCAGGATCATCAGGTATGATTTATTATTATCATGTTTTCATTATCCATCAAATACAAATCATGTTTATTCCAACATCTGGTATCAGAGCACCAGGTTCATAATTGAATCATGATTTGTATTCGTTTTTTTGGTGGTTCTATCCTCGTGTTTTTTTTACGCTGTAACATCTGGACAATCAGAAATTGAATTGTTAAATTCAATTCAATATTGCATTGAGTTGTAAATTCTTTTCTGCCGCCGCCGCAAATTTTCTTTTTCCAAATGAATTTTGATTGAGTTGTTAAATTCAATTCAATATTGCATTGCGCCGCAAACTTTCCAGCAATTATAATTTTTTTTTTCATTGCATTAAACCCTAATTATGCCATGCGAATTGATCAATGTATAGAAATTTTTTTCGGTTGAACCTAACTTTTCGGTTCTTTGCATACCGAAAACCTTACTTTTCGGTACTGTACATAACGAAAACCTTACTTTTCGGTACTGTACATAACGAAAACCTTACTTTTCGGTACTGTACATAACGAAAACCTTACTTTTCGGTACTGTACATACCGAAAACCTTACTTTTCGGTACTGCCATACCGAAAACCCTTGCACTAATATATATGGTCTCATTATTTGTGCCCAAAGGTCAAATATGATTCACATAATGCATTTTTTTTCTTTTGCATAATGAACACTGAGTATACTAATTCTGCCCAAAGGTGATTTAATATACCTGTGTGTTAAGAGGACTCTCTACATGCATAATTCACACGATGCTCTATTTTGTGCCCAAAGGTCAAAAGATAAGCATTGCGTTGCATGACCCTAACGCTCATGTTTACTTAGATATTAGTTATTTCTGCCCAAAGGTGTTGTAACATCTAAGTAGAGCCTTACTTTGACTTATTGTTTTGGTGTTTACAATAGGTTTACTTATCACTAGCTTCATCACTAAAATGGTCATAGTTTCATTATTCTAAGAAATATTACTGTTAGGCCTGCTTACTTTAACATTACTTTAAGAAACATTACTTTATCCGCCTTTTATAGCTAACTAAGTCACTAAGATAATCTTCTATAACTAATATTCTTCTCATTTCCACATCAGTACCTAACTTTGGCATTGAGCCACTTACTGGTGCGAACTTTGCTTCATGGAAGGATCAACTACTTCTTACTCTGGGGATGCTAGACCTTGACCATGCTATTCGCCATAATGAACCCGCTGCTATTACTGCTGAGTCTACTGCAGCTCAGAAAGCGGATTTTGAAAAGTGGGAAAGGGCAAATCGCTTGTCACTAATGATGGTCAAGAACTCCATCAACCCCAGTATCCGAGGAGCTATCCCTGACTCTGATAAAGTCAAAACTTACCTCAAATCTGTTGAGGATCACTTCAAGGGATCGTCTAAGGCACATGCAAGTAGCTTAATGCTACAGATGCTCACTCTGAAATATGAAGGAAATAGCAGTGTCCGTGAACACATTATGAAAATGATTGATATGGCTCATAAGCTTAAGAGTCTTGAGATGGAAGTCTCTGATAATTTTCTGGTGCATTTCATAATGACCTCTTTGCCTGCTCGGTTCGACACCTTCAAAGTTAACTATAACGCTATGAAGGATAAATGGTCGATAAGTGAACTGATTGCAATGTGTGTGCAAGAGGAGGATCGCCTAAAGCTGGTACAACCTGAAGCCGTTCACCTAACAACCACTGGTAATTCTAAGAAAAGGAAGGGTAATCACGGTAATCAGACTGGAAATAAAATCCAAAAGGATAATAATCATGGTGCCGTTGCCTCTAGCTCTAAACCCTTGTCGAACAAACCTAACTGCAAATTCTGTCGTGCAAAAGGGCACGGACAGAAAGATTGCCCTAAGTTCAAGGAATGGCTAGCTAAGAAAGGTAACATTCTTTATGTAATATTTGATTCCTTTACTACTGATGTCCCTATTAATACATGGTGGGTGACTCTGGTTCTATGGTCCATGTGACGAACTCAATGCAGGGATTCCTTACAATCCAGAAGCTACCAAAGGGCCAAAGAAAACTTAGAGTTGGAAGTGGTGATCTCTTAGATGTCGAAGCCATGGGAATTTTAAATTTACATATGAGTACCGGAAAGTGTATTAGATTAGTGGATACCTTATATGTACCGAGAATTACTCGGAACCTTGTATCCATATCTAGACTAGACCTTGAAGGTTATGTAATAATTCATGGTTGCGGCAAGATTGCTATTACTCATAATAATGAATTACTTGGTCGAGGTTTCTTGGATGTATTGCTGTATAAATTAGAACTAGATCATAATTTCTCACAGTCTTTGTTGTCTCTTAATATTGATGACGTAACCAAGACAACAAAATCACCTAAACAATTAGAGAATTCCTCCATGTTGTGGCATAAACGCCTTGGCCACATCTCACGAGATCGAATGACTCGACTCGTAAATGATGGAATCTTACCTTCTCTTAATTTTAGTGATTTTGAAACATGTATTAAGTGCCTCAAAGGCAAAATGGCGAAAGGGAATAAGAAAGGAGCTACTAGAAGTTCCAACTTGTTGGAAATAATTCACACTGACATTAGTGGTCCTTATCCCGCATCAATCACATGACATACATCATTTATTACATTCATTGACGATTATTCGCGTTATATGCACCTATATCTGATTAAGGAAAAATCTGAATCCTTACAAACTTTTATTGATTTTAAAACTTTAGTTGAAAACCAACTTGATCATAAAATAAAAGTTGTGAGGTCAGATAGAGGAGGTGAGTATTATGGTAGACATACTGATATTGGTCAAGCTCCTGGTCCTTTCTATAATTTTTGCAAGGAACATGGCATAATTAACCAATACACCATGCCTGGTTCTCCTCAACAAAATGGTGTTGCTGAAAGGAGAAACAGAACCTTAATGGACATGGTGAGAAGTATGCTTGCTAACACTAACTTACCTACTTTCCTCTGGACTGAGGCATTAAAAACAACCGTTCATATACTCAATAGGGTTCCATCAAAATCTGTCCCTAAAACTCCTTATGAAATCTGGACAGGTAGGAAACCGAGTCTAAAATATATGAAAGTATGGGGCTGTCCTGCCGAAGCAAAAGTCTATAACCCTAACTTAAAGAAACTGGATCCTAAAACCCTTACATGTTTCTTTATCGGTTATCCTGATAACTCAAAAGGTTATCGTTTTTACTGTCCTTCCCACACTACGAGTATCATTGACACGCAGCATGCCACATTTCTTGAGAACTCAAAGATTAGTGGGAGCACGATAAATCATGACTCAGATTTGCAAGAAGTACAAGAAGCGGGGGGAAACCATCCTACCGCTATTTTTATTCCTCCGATAATTCCTCTTGTACCCACCGCTGCTCCTAATATCACTGATCCAGCTCCTCCTAACCAAAACGCCGAGGGAACATCATCATCGCCTCTTGTACCCAACGCTGAGCCTAATATCACTGATCCTACTCCTCCCGCTACTGAACCGGAAAATCAACTCAGGAGATCATCTAGGGCACGCAGGGCCACAAAATTTGATGATTTCGTAACCTTTTTATCTGAAGTTGAGAACATTGGAAAGCTTACTGATCCTACCTCTTATCGAGAAGCCATTAATAGTGATCAGGCCACTCAATGGAATGAAGCCATGATTGAAGAGCTTAATTCCATGCATCATAATGATGTTTGGGACTTGGTTGAACTTCCTGAAGGATCCAAAACTATCGGTTGTAAATGGGTCTTCAAAACCAAATTAGACCCGAAAGGAAACATCGAACGCTATAAGGCCAGACTGGTTGCAAAAGGCTTTACTCAAAAGGAAGGAATTGATTATCAAGAGACTTTCTCTCCTGTCTCTCGTAAAGATTCTTTAAGGATTGTTATGGCACTGGTAGCTCATTATGATTTAGAGTTACATCAGATGGATGTCAAGACCGCTTTCCTGAATGGAGACTTGCAAGAAGATGTATACATGCGAAAACCTGAAGGATTCATTCTAGAAGGTAAAGAGCATATGGTCTGCAAGTTGAAGAAATCCATTTATGGGTTGAAGCAGGCATCACGACAATGGTACCTCAAGTTCGATAAAATCGTAAAAGGGCAAGATTTTCTAAAGAATCAAGTGGATCAATGCACCTATCTCAAGATCAGTGGGAGTAACTTTATAATCCTTGTCTTGTACGTAGATGACATCCTACTAGCAAGTAACAACTTGGATATGCTGCATGAGTCGAAGCGGATGCTTTCGCAAAATTTCGACATGAAAGATCTCGGTGATGCCTCTTATGTCATTGGTATCGAAATACATCGAGATAGGCATAATGGTGTTTTGGGACTTTCTCAAAACGCATATATTGAGCGTATCTTAAAACGCTATAACATGCAGCACTGTACACCCACTGTAGCTCCAGTAGTTAAAGGGGACGTGTTTGGTTCTTTCCAAGCTCCGAGCACTGAGATTGAAAAGGAAGAAATGAGGATGATACCTTATTCGTCTGTAGTAGGGAGCATTATGTATGCTCAGGTCTGTACTCGTCCGGATATCGCTTATATCGCTGGTATGCTGGGACGTTACTTATCTAATCCCGGAATAGCACACTGGAAAGCGACTAAAAAGGTTCTACGATATCTGCAAGGGACCAAAGACTACAAATTAACTTATAGAAGAAGTGACAACTTAGAAGTAGTAGGATATTCTGATTCCGATTTTGCTAAATGCAAGGAAGATAAGAAATCTACTTCTGGGTACATATTTATGTTAGCTGGTGGACCTATCTCATGGCGGAGTCACAAACAGAAGCTGACTACAACGTCCACCATGATGGCTGAATACGTTGCCGTTTATAATGCCAGTTGTCATGGGATGTTGTTAAGGAACCTGGTCAGTGGACTCAAAATCGTCAACTCCATTTCTAGACCATTGAAGCTTTACTGTGATAACACAGCTGCCGTAACTTTTTCGAACAATAACAGTTCAACTGGCGCTGGGCTGTATCTTGATACAAAGTATCTGTTCGTGCGCGAACGGGTTGAGGAAAATGTCCTTTGTATTGAGTACATAAGTACAAAGAATATGCTAGCGGATCCGATGACCAAAGGTCTTCCTCCTAATGTCTTCGTAGGACACGTGTCGAAGATGGGTGAAACACCCTGAAAACGGAGTCAATTTAAACCTTGAAATTTCCACCAGTTATGATCAAAACTTTCAAACTTATATAACCTGAGGATCAAATGTAAGGTTTTTATATACAACTGACATTACTTAAATAACTTATTAATCTAATCACCTCATAACAATCAGATTAATCGAGTTATCTAAACAACTGTCCCAAAGATTTCAAAGAATAACTAGATCCTTTGTTATCTCTAAGCCTGAATCTCTCCAAAAGTTCTCTTCTCTCGTTCCCGCTACTTCCCGGAGCTTGTACCTGGTAAGAAGATTCAACTTGAAACATTAGGCTTTCGCCTAGTGAGAATACTCAAATCAAAATAAAATTTAATAATTAAAACATGAACAGATAACTCAAACCTGTTCTCACCCATCTTACCGTACGACAACTCCTTTCCAAATCGGGGAATCTACCCCACTCCCAATTTCCTACGACTAACTCATTTAATCGCAACAACAATATAAGAGTTAACTCTGAATCATTCCAGATTCACAATCAATAATCACACACAAGAAATTACAAGTCAAAACCTGCCTATTTCTTAATCAGGAAGTAGAGATTACAAATTACTTTATGCCTATCTCTAATCTTCCTCTCATCACATGGAAATCTCCGATCTTCCCGAAACAATGGAAATCTCTGATCTTCCATAAATCGAAATGGGAATTACAAATCAAAATCTGCCTATTCCACATTCCACCTCTGCACCAATGGTCCCAATGGGATTATAATATCGCGATACTCAATCGGGACTCACGATGGTTCGAGGTTCACCCAATTACTAAAATTACACCCCTTTGGTCTATGGCGAGTAATCGGTTCCCATCATACCGTACCCAAGTGCCCTCGGTGACCGGATGCCTATTTTAGTAAAAACACATAATCATATAATATAATACAATCGATACTACTATATGCGTCCAACATAGAATGTATCATTTCTCTGAACATATTCTATATATAAAATAAAGAATATTATTACTCCATATCTCAATCTCTTTATTACCCCTTCTCTGAAATCTGATATGAGGATCATCATCTCCATAGTTATTTATATTTTCGAACTCCTAGATAGGCCTTTATAATATGTCTCAATTTGGCTTCTCAATCACATTTAGAATTCATAATCATCTAACATATTTCATATAACAGATAATCCTGCTCATTATAAGGAATATGAATAATTCCTGTTCATCAACTTCTTAACTATCCCTTCATAGTAATTTAACACGAGAGTTAATATATATCAGTTGTTAATCTATATCTTTGAACTCATGGATGGATCTTTATAGTTTATCTCAATAAAGCTTCAAATCATATTTAGAGTTCATAACCACATAGTAATTTCATGTAGTAGATAATCGAACTTAGCATTCAAGATTAATAATAAATACTAGTTCATCAACTTCATAGATAACTCATCTTAGAAGTTTTAGCATGGAAATCCACATAACACAACTTTTAATCGCCCTCTTGGCTTATCTCAATTTAATCCAATCCACATAAAACATATTCATGCATATATATAAAGCATCTAATTCAAGATTAATTACTGAATTTTAAGGAGAGTTGAATAAACTCACCTGATGCGTTATCACTCCTTTTAGTCCTTTTTAACTCGTAAGGCTCCTTTCTTCACTACCACAGCTTACTGTATTATTCAGTTTACATATACTGATATTAATTTTCCAAAACAGAACCCTCTACAACTGAAAATCCTTAATCTCTTAAAATCACATCTCAAGTCGCAATGAACTGAAGTCGCAATCACCTATTGCGATTTCACTTCCAAATCGCAACTAACTGAAGTCGCAGTCCTCTATTGCGATCCCAAATCCAAATCGCAGTCAACGGTTGCGATTCCAACCTCAAATCGCAACTCACCATTGCGATTTCACCCCCAAGTCGCAGTGAACTGTTGCGACTACAGTAGCAAGTCGCAACTGCCCATTGCGATTTCGACCCAAGTCGCAACCAACTGTTGCGATTCCAAAACCAAGTCGCAATGGTCTACTGCGATTCCAACTCCAAGTCGCAATTGCCCATTGCGACATTCATGAATGTCGCAACTCAAGGTTGCGACTTCGATGATATTCATCCAAGTCTCAGTCCACCCTGTTCAATTTTAAACCCAGAATTTGCAGTTTTACTCTATGTTTGTTTATGCCAATTTGCAGATATGTTTAATACACTTATCTTAACACATCCAAAAACTCAGATTCTCATTATCATCATAATTTACCCAAAACCCATTAAAATCTTCTAAGAACACTTTTACTACTAAGATGAAGAATTTAAATGAATGGCTTACCTTATGATTCTTCAAACCAACAACAGATTTAATGATTTCTGCTATTCCTTCTCCTTCTTTTTTCTTGATTTCTCTATCTCAATCTTTCTTTCTCGGTTTCTTTCTCAAACCGTACACACACACATAAACCATACTCATACCTCACAAATAGTCTATATTGTCTAAACAATGACACCTCATCCTTAGTCACTCATGAGTCATAAGTAAATTACCAAACAAACCTCCATCTTTTAAAGAAATAACAATACAACCCTCAAATTGGAAATCCTTTTCAATCAACACTTGTAAACAATTACAAGCTTAACCCTCAAGTTAATTTATGATTCACAAAATAATATAACGAAAATTCAGGATGTTACAATACTCCCCAACTTGAAAATGATTTCGTCCCCGAAATCAAAGTCAGGTAAACAAATGATGCTACCTACTTCTCATACTCTCTTCGGACTCTAGAGTTACATTAGTACCTCCATGGTGTTTCCACTGTACTTTCAACATAGCTGTTTCAATACCACTACGTAGCTTTCTAACCGATCTTTCCAAAATTACCTCTGATTCTTCCACACCGCAACTCTTTTCATTAACTCTCACATCAGTGAGTCCAATCACATCTTTCCTCTTTAGCCAAAAATATTTCCGAAGATAACATACTTGGAAGGTATTATGAACCTCTTCCAGTTCTGGCGGAAGATCCAAATGATATACTTATAACCAATCTTCTTAGAGTAATTGTTATCATTTCTCTCTTGTTTACACGAAATATCCACCATACAGTTACATTCCAAAAGAACAGTTTTTTTTTTAAAACGTCAATTAAGATCTCTACCCAGATCCTCGTAACACCGAGAGCTGCACTCGATGTATTTCTTTTACATCTACTGAATACTCCAACATTATAGCTTAACGGTTACAGTATTCTCTTCACCTAAAACCAATGGAATTGAGAAGAACAAAAGTCTTCCTTTCACCGCATCATCATCACAACTCACTCTCCAGACCTCAAAATAACATTAACATGTACTACCTGAATACGTATACTATAAATTAAGCATACATGTTACTATTAAATACTTCAACAACCACGGCAGTCCATTATTACTTCCATGACTTACACATTTCTTCAATATAGAATGCTCTTACTTCCTTACATCACTATCTCATCGTACAACTACAATACAACCACACACCAAAGTATTCTCTTCTTACGAAACATAGTTAAACAGTTCCATCAAAATCTCTAACCTAAAACATTCAGCCAAGTTATCTTGAAATGACATTACCGTTCGAAGTTATTACCATTCTTAGATCTTTAACTAATAATTTCTCGTACAATTCTTTCACACATAAGGAGCAACTTATATTCCTTAACAGTCTTTCTTTCACTACACCACATTGATCTACATACTCATTATCTTTATTAAACTTCCAGTGATTCAAATTACAACTTAACTGGCAACTCATACCATCAAATTTCTTTGGATAAACACTCACCACTACTCTGACATTCTATTTCAATATAAGCCATATTACTCAGTTATCTTACAAACCACATAATTTATCAACTTTTATTAACAATTAATACTTTCCAACCGGAATTTCCAAAACTTCCATTCGGATACTTCCTCTTTCTAACATCACGTCTCATACTAGATGACACCTGTATCTTGGCAATTAATGCCACTACTTGTTCATCTATTCCCCACCCATAACATTTACCACTGACCATGTCTCTCATAGTCATTCGTACATATTTAATTTTACAATCCCATTTTCTCGTCTAAATACACAGGTCTATATCACTAAATATCTCCTCCCCAACTTTAGTTGAACTACTACTCACGACTTTCTAATTAACCTTGAACTTATTCGTTCTTACTAGCTCTTTGTGATTCCAATATGTTGCATAGACAGGATATAATTCCTCACAGATCAACACAATCTATACACTCCCTTTGTTTACCTCCAGTATTTCATCTTTTATAAATCTTCCACATCGTAAGTAAACACTTATCTAAAAGCAACAGTCCTTCACTGTTCTAACAATCCCACAAGGTGATCCTTCAACTTTTAAACTTCTAATTTAAACTTAACATTCATACATGATCCCAAAAAGGATAACCAATGCATTCACGTTATATAAACTTAATTTTCAATACCGATTATGCAAATTCAACCCCAAGCGTACTCCAAGCTTATCAAACTGGTTCAAAGCTCTTAAGGCTTAACTAAATCCAAAACCGAGTCATCTACTCAAAGGATTTAAAGATTATTTATCAATACCAACTCATGCAAATAATTACATCTATCTCACGGTATGCAACATACACTCCGAGATATGAAAATCTTACGACCCCTTCATTGCTACTTTCCCAATGAAGTCAAATCATTTACAAGTACATGCAACTCTTTTTATACTCCACAATGTATATAATCTGCCCAGGTTCATTAGTTCCAAAGATACTAAGTAAAATATCAAACAGTCTTTACACCTAAGACCAACACTTAAACTGTCACCGGTTCAAATACAATGCAGTTAAGTATACAACACATTCAATACTCCATCTCGAATCATTAAACTGACAATTGTTCAAAAGACTCATTTGTATATAAATCAGGCCTTTAAGGTCAAACAAACGTTTGGTTAAACACGTGTCACTCACACGGTTATGTAACCGAAATTCCTCTTTACTCAAGATCTTAACCTTATTAATCCTTTAATTGGCCATTGACTTCAAAATAAAAGTTTATCACTCTCAAAACCTTCACATTTTCAAAATGTAACACGACAAAAATTTATTATACAACCACAAAATACCAAAACATGCTTCGACCACAAAACTTTCACTTAGGTTATAATTAATCAAACTCAAAATTCCCCAATTGTGTCGCACACACTAATACCCACTTTGCGCATACCTTCTGCATAACAGCATACCGGTATTGCTCACGGTTTTGCTACTACCCGCACGGGCATACGCAGAACGCATCCAGACCGCACCCAGTGATAGACAAAAGGCCTCGTACACCTTACACAACTCTCGCCTTCAAAGTCAAAACTTGACATCTCAATACTTCCTTAACCCTGAACCTAATTCTTCCTCCAGACATGCCCGACACTCGGCAATTGTATTACTAATCACCGAACAAGGGTACAGACCCTCGTTTTATTGATACTAAAGTTCACTTTCGACTCTCCCACTGTTCATCTCTCATTTGAATACAATTACCAAAACCACAAACTTTCTCCCAAGGTTTATCCAACACCTCTCCACTCTTGGAGTTCATTCTTAGCTTATAGCGTAATACTCTACGATCTAGCGAGTTCATAGCCTTCATGCATGACAATATAAAAATAACTCAATCCACACTTTTCTCATTTAAATAAATAACATTCAAAACAACGTGAGCACACACGCCCCAATCATTTTCATAATTCCCACGTACTACACAACAATCTCAAAACCGTTTGTCTATAAATTTACGTAAAACTCAATCTTTCTAAATCAAAATGTTGTTACAACAGTAATACCTTAAATGAAAATCTTTTCATACGACAAAAGTTTAAAATTTACTGACATAGAGTAAACTAGTCGTTTCTCACACTCTTTTATATGATATCATCAAATCAATACCTTTGTTGTTTACAATAAGTTTACTGATCAACACTTTCTTGACCTATTTGCTATCATACAACTTTTTATGTAAAGTATGAAGGATTTTGCAAGTTGTTAAACCCCAAAATTTCGTTAGGCAGCGAAATTGAAATTGCCCTTTTTCTTTAAATACATACTTGCACATACCAACTCATCCTTAAATAAAATTGTTATTTATGCATTTGATTTGAAATCAAGAAAAATTCATGTAACACACTCTAAAACATCATGCACAAAATTTACTCGCAATGAAGGCTATTTACTCAAACAAGGTCAATCGTTTTACTTACGTAACTTATCATTGACACCTTACTTTCGACCCGAAATCGCCCTCTCGGCCTTATAATAATTGCTACATCTGCATTCCATGGCTCCCATACTCAACCATGTCATACTAATTCTGTATTAACCAACCATCTCATACTCTATCTCTGCACCTATCAAATCACCTATTAAAGACTGCTTTGGCAGACTTTCATGAGTCCCACCAATTTCCAGGTTGTCCTTCAAAACCCCAATCATATACTGCTCTGTCCTTTAAAGGACCTTGGTGATAAATTCACCGTCACTTTACTATAACTCATAGAGATAACCATGCGAAATGATTATGCACTTACATACATACAACAACGTACTTTACCGATTGTTAGTCACTGTAACAATTCAGAAATAGACATGCTCGTGTAACAATGTATTCATAATAACAGTAGCTAATTGTAATTGTGAATATATCATACAGGAGAATCCCCATTATCATTGTCATAGCACTAATTTCACGTATTCTGTTAACTCTAAGACTATCCTGTCTTAACACTTCTACCCAGAACTCACGGATCATAACTTAACTCATCTCAACTTAAGTCTAGGTATCTCAAATTCGTACCTAGTTCGCTTAAACTAAAGCTCTGATACCATACTGAAACACCCTGAAAACGGAGTCAATTTAAACCTTGAAATTTCCACCAGTTATGATCAAAACTTTCAAACTTATATAACCTGAGGATCAAATGTAAGGTTTTTATATACAACTGACATTACTTAAATAACTTATTAATCTAATCACCTCATAACAATCAGATTAATCGAGTTATCTAAACAACTGTCCCAAAGATTTCAAAGAATAACTAGATCCTTTGTTATCTCTAAGCCTGAATCTCTCCAAAAGTTCTCTTCTCTCGTTCCCGCTACTTCCCGGAGCTTGTACCTGGTAAGAAGATTCAACTTGAAACATTAGGCTTTCGCCTAGTGAGAATACTCAAATCAAAATAAAATTTAATAATTAAAACATGAACAGATAACTCAAACCTGTTCTCACCCATCTTACCGTACGGCAACTCCTTTCCAAATCGGGGAATCTACCCCACTCCCAATTTCCTACGACTAACTCATTTAATCGCAACAACAATATAAGAGTTAACTCTGAATCATTCCAGATTCACAATCAATAATCACACACAAGAAATTACAAGTCAAAACCTGCCTATTTCTTAATCAGGAAGTAGAGATTACAAATTACTTTATGCCTATCTCTAATCTTCCTCTCATCACAGGGAAATCTCTGATCTTCCCGAAACAATGGAAATCTCTGATCTTCCATAAATCGAAATGGGAATTACAAATCAAAATCTGCCTATTCCACATTCCACCTCTGCACCAATGGTCCCAATGGGATTATAATATCGCGATACTCAATCGGGACTCATGATGGTTCGAGGTTCACCCAATTACTAAAATTACACCCCTTTGGTCTATGGCGAGTAATCGATTCCCATCATACCGTACCCAAGTGCCCTCGGTGACCGGATGCCTATTTTAGTAAAAGCACATAATCACATAATATAATACAATCGATACTACTATATGCGTCCAGCATAGAATGTATCATTTCTCTGAACATATTCTATATATAAAATAAAGAATATTATTACTCCATATCTCAATCTCTTTATTACCCCTTCTCTGAAATCTGATATGAGGATCATCATCTCCATAGTTATTTATATTTTCGAACTCCTAGATAGGCCTTTATAATATGTCTCAATTTGGCTTCTCAATCACATTTAGAATTCATAATCATCTAACATATTTCATATAACAGATAATCCTGCTCATTATAAGGAATATGAATAATTCCTGTTCATCAACTTCTTAACTATCCCTTCATAGTAATTTAACACGAGAGTTAATATATATCAGTTGTTAATCTATATCTTTGAACTCATGGATGGATCTTTATAGTTTATCTCAATAAAGCTTCAAATCATATTTAGAGTTCATAACCACATAGTAATTTCATGTAGTAGATAATCGAACTTAGCATGCAAGATTAATAATAAATACTAGTTCATCAACTTCATAGATAACTCATCTTAGAAGTTTTAGCATGGAAATCCACATAACACAACTTTTAATCGCCCTCTTGGCTTATCTCAATTTAATCCAATCCACATAAAACATATTCATGCATATATATAAAGCATCTAATTCAAGATTAATTACTGAATTTTAAGGAGAGTTGAATAAACTCACCTGATGCGTTATCACTCCTTTTAGTCCTTTTTAACTCGTAAGGCTCCTTTCTTCACTACCACAACTTACTGTATTATTCAGTTTACATATATTGATATTAATTTTCCAAAACAGAACCCTCTACAACTGAAAATCCTTAATCTCTTAAAATCACATCTCAAGTCGCAATGAACTGAAGTCGCAATCACCTATTGCGATTTCACTTCCAAATCGCAACTAACTGAAGTCGCAGTCCTCTATTGCGATCCCAAATCCAAATCGCAGTCAACGGTTGCGATTCCAACCTCAAATCGCAACTCACCATTGCGATTTCACCCCCAAGTCGCAGTGAACTGTTGCGACTACAGTACAAAGTCGCAACTGCCCATTGCGATTTCGACCCAAGTCGCAACCAACTGTTGCGATTCCAAAACCAAGTCGCAATGGTCTACTGCGATTCCAACTCCAAGTCGCAATTGCCCATTGCGACATTCATGAATGTCGCAACTCAAGGTTGCGACTTCGATGATATTCATCCAAGTCTCAGTCCACTCTGTTCAATTTTAAACCCAGAATTTGCAGTTTTACTCTATGTTTGTTTATGCCAATTTGCAGATATGTTTAATACACTTATCTTAACACATCCAAAAACTCAGATTCTCATTATCATCATAATTTACCCAAAACCCATTAAAATCTTCTAAGAACACTTTTACTACTAAGATGAAGAATTTAAATGAATGGCTTACCTTATGATTCTTCAAACCAACAACAGATTTAATGATTTCTGCTATTCCTTCTCCTTCTTTTTGCTTGATTTCTCTATCTCAATCTTTCTTTCTCGTTTTCTTTCTCAAACCGTACACACACACATAAACCATACTCATACCTCACAAATAGTCTATATTGTCTAAACAATGACACCTCATCCTTAGTCACTCATGAGTCATAAGTAAATTACCAAACAAACCTCCATCTTTTAAAGAAATAACAATACAACCCTCAAATTGGAAATCCTTTTCAATCAACACTTGTAAACAATTACAAACTTAACCCTCAAGTTAATTTATGATTCACAAAATAATATAACGAAAATTCAGGATGTTACAATGGGGCTTACAAAAGACTTAATTTAATAGCATATTGTACTTATTGGTCATTATTATTATCTTAATAAATTTTCCAATATATTCAGATTTTGTTTGTCCATTAGTTACGCTTTGAGCTCATAATGGTGTATGGACATTATTATAACGAAATTTGTCTTAGTCAATTGATCATTGCTTATTCAGTTTTAAATTTGAGTCATAGTTTGACTAGTTGGGGTCCTGAGTTGATATTCTTCTCTACGGCTGTACTTATTAGCTATGATTTCAGTTTAAAACAAAATGAGTATTATCCCGGCCGGACTTATTGGTACTCATAGATAAAAGATCGCTTGGTCAAGTGGGAGAATGTTGGAACCACCTTAAAAGTGACCGTCACTGATCGTTTATCATTCCTGATGTGATAATTGACAATAACTGAAATCCCTATGTCTGGTAAATATATGATGGGCGTACTTACTATTATTGACATACTATAGGGTTTCCCATTAGGTGATTGGAACTATGGGGAATTATACTACACATAATAAACACCAAGGGTTGAAAGTGTAAGATACTCTTATTATAAATAGAGTACCCTAATCACTCTTTTAACCCTAATGACATATTGCTGATTATATCCCAGCCGTGTGCCTCCCCTAAGATCGGCTCTCTCAAGCTCGATCATCATCCCATCATTATACAATCATCTCGTTCTGGGAACCCGTCAATCCATGGCAAATATGTTTAACGCTTTCACCGGATCCTCAGGATCATCAGGTATGATTTATTATTATCATGTTTTCATTATCCATCAAATACAAATCATGTGTAAAGCCCGCGTCCCGGTACGTTTTTGTCTAATTATTTTTAATTAATTAAAGCGTTTACATTTAATTGGTTGTGGTTAGTGGGTTGGTGTCAAAAAGGACCATAATGTTAGAAACCATGTCTTTTAGTGAAGTTTGTAAAATAGGGGTAGTTTGGGGGGCTAAAGTGAAACATTTGGAATGGTTTGCATGGGTCACGGCCCATGGCCGGATTCCCATTCCCATTCCCGTTTTTCTTTTCGTGAAAGCCAAGCAAAACCCAAACGTTTTTTCCAAAAACCCTATTGTCCTTTCTTTTTGGTTGTGAGGTGCGGCAGTGAGGGAGTTCGAGAGAGATAGAGGAGAGCCGAGAGGAGATTAGAAAGAGAGCAACCTGCAGTCGCCGGAAAAGAGAGAGAGAGAGAGACCGCCGGAAGTCGCTGTCACCACCTCCTGCTGTTCGCCGGAGTTTCGAGGGAGGGAGGATCGAGTGCGGTTACGTGGCGTCGTCGTAAGGTAATCACCTCTCATGTTTCGTTTCTTTCCTTCTCGTTCCAGTCGCCGCCGCCGTTCGCCGCCGCTGTGGCGGTGGTGGATGGACGGCCGTGGCTGCCGTTGTGGGTGCGTGTGCATGAGACTGGTCGAGAGAGAGAGGGAGAATGGTCGGGTTGTTGTCTCGTGCGATCGTAATCGAAAAACCACCGCCGGCCGCCGCTGGTCGCCGCCGGTCGCCACCGGCGACCACCACTGCCGGAGATGGCAGTGGGTGGCGCGTGGCCGTGACCAGACCTTAGTCTCTATAGAGCCCTTAACCCATGACTTAATCGTTAAGCCGAATAGTTTAAACCGTCGGTTCTAAAATCACTTTTTATGCGAAAATATGGTTCAGTCCCTGTTTTGTGACGGCAATAACTTTTCCGTCGTAACTCCGATTGAGCCGAAACTGGCGCCCACGCTTCGAGCTCGGGACCGGGCACGTTTTCTGTGTTTTAGCGGAAAACTGGTTCGGCCTCGAGTTGGGAGAAAAAGTGGTCGCAAGTTCTGCGGTTCGTCATTTTATGTAAAATTTCCTGGAATCTGCCACTGTTTGCGTGGACCATAACTTTTTACTCGTAACTCGTTTTGAGGTGATTTTGGTGGCCATAGTTCCCTATTCGAGTTGGGAAGGTTTTTCGTGTTTTGCCAAAAGTCTGATTAAACCCGTAGCTAGGCTGTTTTGGACTGTTTGTTCAGGCTGGACCGAAAACTGGCAGTTTTGGTAACCGTTCGTATTTAATTCATAATAAATTGTAGAAAAATTGTTAGGAGGCGTATAATATGTCCTTGGAACCCTAACTCAGAGGACTTTCTGTTCATGAAATAATATTGGGAATTTTCTGGATTTAAAGGGGTCGAAACAGGTCCCGAACAGACCTGTTTTAAGAGAACGGAAATTAGTTTTAGTGACGGTTTAAGCGTGTGTCGTGTCATAGGGTCCGGGTCTCGTATTGACACGTTTTAACATGCGTTTAGGTGCTGGAAAGTGACCGTAATTGTGAAGCTTGTTTTGTGTTGTTAAGCTAGGCGCGCACTCGAGGTGAGTTCTCTCACTATATCTAATATTAGTTATTTTATCATTGCTGTAGTACGTGTGTGGTAGCTTTATGTGATTGTATTGGGGGACTAGATAGTGGGGTGTCTAGTTGATACTGTGTTGCCATGTTAACTCGGTGGGATCGAGGGTCCGGCGGGGCCGGAGGTTTTATACGCGGGGCGTAGAGACTCGGTGGGACCGAGGATTCGGCGGGGCCGAAGATGTTATCATGTGGTCGGTGGGACCGACTGGCGCCTTTTAGGCGGGTGGTTGTGGATATACATGTTTATGATTTTGTTCGTAGACCTGTATGATCGCTTATGTGTCACTATCTGTTTTAGGGGTAGTGTGGAATAAATGTATTATTTATGGTGTTTGAATTCACTAAGCTTCGTGCTTACCATTTCCCTATATACTGTGGTTTCAGGTCCGAGCGGCTCCAAGGCGTGATGAGTACACACTGGCGCGCGAGGAAAGTTGGTTGACTTATGATTTTTATAATTAAACATTGTTTCCGCTGGTAGTAATTTATAAAGATATTAAATATTGTGTTTGCAAACGAAACGTTGGGATCATTATGATTTTGCAATTAATATGTTGGGGTTATTTAATGAGTTTTTATATATGAAGTGTTTAAATTAAAAATTTTAAATTTTCTTGAAATTTTGGGATGTTACAACTTGGTATCAGAGCACAGCTTGAGTGAATCAAACGCACCTCGGTGTGTTTGGTCTCAAGTTGCGGCTGGGAAATTTTAAAATTCTTTATTAAATCTTTTTGGAAATAAAAGAAAAAGTAAAAACCCGTTCGAGGAACAGTGATCGATGGCGCAGTGTGTACAGTCAGCCGGAGCCGAAGGGAAAGGTACAATGCTTAGTGTTTTATTGCTTTCTAGATCATAGAGTATGCATGCTAGATTGCCTGTTGTTGACACTATGCGGTATGTTGAACTGCTTGCTATTAGGAATTTATGCTAATTATGATAGGTTACTAAGTGAATGCCCTCTAGGTTGTATGCAGTAAGAGACTTATAGCCTTAGAATATTCGATTTAGTTCTATTGCGCAGCTCTTGTTTGAGTCCAACCGTTCTAGGATAGAATCTTGTATTTGACAGTCTATTTGTTTTGCACTGCATGTAATCGGGTATTCGCGAGGCCACTCTTTATGATTAGTGAGGATTCGGTAGTAGCAAGGGTAGTGATTGGGATGGAGATTCCTAGGGAGCTAGGAAGAGTGAGTGTATATGCCGGTGCGGGCATATGTGTGTAGTTGCGGCGAGAAGCTACTTGGACCCCTCGGGATGGGACTCGAAACGAGCGATGATAGGCGTGGAAGGTAGTAGTAGAGCTCCTACTACCGGAAGCACAGGATCAGTGCTCGAGTCGGGAAAGTCGCGAGGATTCCAAGGAGCTGAGCGTGAGTGTTGTTGATGTGAGTTATTAGGTACTAATAACTCGTTGTATGTTTCTTCTTTATAGAATGGCCATCACTAGGAGGAACAACGCGACTGAGCCGCGAACTGAGGCGGGGATCACGGAGGAGCAGATCCGAGAGATGATTGCAGTGGAGGTAGCGCATGCGGTCGGGGAGGCAATCCCCGAGATTATCACCGCCATACAAGATCAGGTGACGGTTCTGCTAGAGGAGCGCATTGCAGCGATTCCGCCGCCTGCTGGGGGACAGCCCCGTAATCGAGAGTTCCAGTACCGGGATCTCTCTGCCTGTTCTCCCCCGGAGTTCAAGGGAGACTCGAACCCAATTGTTAGCATGCGTTGGGTTTCTGATATGGAGTGTGCCTTCTTGACCTGCGGCTGCCCGGATAATCTGAAGGTCCGTTTTGCTGTGAATTTGCTTCGCGACGGGGCGAAGGATTGGTGCGCCT
Source organism: Saussurea involucrata (assembly GCA_033807775.1). NCBI lineage: Eukaryota > Viridiplantae > Streptophyta > Magnoliopsida > Asterales > Asteraceae > Saussurea > Saussurea involucrata. The sequence goes on along the minus strand of CM066322.1, from coordinate 9,264,452 downwards.
CAGCGCTGACTCTGGCCGAGCGTACTTCCCTTACTTGGGAGGAGTTCGTTACTCGGTTCCGTGCCGAGTACGTGCCTCCGGTAGAGATGGAGCGGATAGCGAAGGAGTTCTTGGAACTAACCCAGACCACAGAGACTGTTAAAGAGATGAACAAGAAATTCACTGAGATGGCGCTGTTTTGTCCTCAATATGCCGCTTCGGAGGAAATGAAGATGGCTCGGTATAAGGATATGTTACGTACCGAGATCAGAGAATTCGTGAGCACGGTGCCGTACGCTTCTTTGTCAGCAATGATGGATGCAGCCCGGAGAAGGGAGCTGGAGTTAGAGACCCAAGCCAGAAAGAGAAAGGCAGCACAGGCGGTGACGCCAATCTCTGCGGTGCAAAAGAAGTCAAAGTTTTCTGATTCGCGCGGGAGTTCGAGGAGTGGTGGGTTTAAACCCAGGGATACTAGTGGGAAGAAGATTGACGGGTGTTTCAAGTGTGGGCAGTCCGGTCATTTCAGCCGGGATTGCAAGTCGCCATTGATGATCTGCTTTAGCTGCAAGCAGACGGGCCACGTGAAGGCCAATTGTCCGAACGCGAGAGCAGCTGATGGGGGTGGTGCACAGAGGGCTCCTACAAATGCCCCACTGCGCATCACTGACGGTCGTACGGGTCAGCCAGGAACAGAGGCAGCCCGAGGTAGAGTCCACCAGCTGAAGGTGGAAGAGGCGCAGGCGACGCCTAAGGTGGTGACAGGTATGTTTTATCACCCTTTTTCTTTTCGTCCTTCCTTTTCATGCCTTGTTTTTTTTATATGTTGTTAATTGTATGTTAGGTACGTTTCTAGTTAACTCGGTGCCTGCGGTTGTAATGTTTGATAGCGGGGCTACTCATTCATTTGTGTCTCGCACTTTTAGCGAGAGTTTGGGCCGAGTGGTGGGACGGTTAGGATGTCCTTTGGTAGTCGAGGTTGCCGATGATAGGACCTTGACGGTTACAGATGTGTATAGGGGATGCACGTTGGAAATCTCGGGTGTGAGGTTTCCCATTGATTTGATTCCGATAGCTATGCGAGAGCTTTGTGTGATTGTGGGCATGGATTGGATGGACGCGTTTGATGCGGAAATTGTTTGTCGCCACAAACAAGTGCGGGTTCGAACCCCAAACGGGGGAGAGTTGTTGATTCAGGGAGACTCGCCCAGACGGACTACGGCAATATGTTCCGCGGCGAGGGCTCGGAGACACCTTCAGCATAGTGGTCAGGGGTACTTGGCGTTTGTGATAGATACGCGTATTGACGAGGCGAAGAAGACTGCCGTAGATGTACCAGTCGTGAGGGAGTTTGCCGATGTGTTTCCCGACGAGTTACCGGGGATACCTCCCGAACGACAGGTGGAGTTTCGAATCGATCTGATTCCGGGTGCTGCTCCGGTGGCCAAGGCACCATATCGCCTGGCTCCACCGGAAATGAAGGAGCTGTATGATCAGTTGCAGGAACTTCTCGAGAAAGAGTTCATTAAGCCAAGTTGTTCACCGTGGGGAGCTCCAATATTGTTCGTAAAGAAGAAGGATGGATCTCAACGAATGTGTATTGATTACCGGGAGCTGAATAAGCTTACGGTAAAGAATCGTTATCCTCTGCCAAGGATTGACGACTTGTTTGATCAGTTGCAGGGAGCCTCGTGGTTCTCCAAGATCGACCTGAGATCCGGGTACCATCAGATGCGGGTACGAGGTGAGGATACGGAGAAAACGGCCTTCCGTACGCGGTATGGCCATTACGAGTTCGTGGTGATGCCTTTCGGACTCACCAACGCACCAGCAGCGTTCATGGACCTCATGAACAGGGTATGCAGCCCGATGCTGGATCGCTCGGTGATCGTATTCATCGACGATATCCTCGTATATTCGAAGACGAGAGAAGAGCACGAGGTGCATTTGCGGGAAGTTTTGGATGTGTTGAGGCGGGAGAAGCTTTATGCTAAGTTCTCCAAGTGTGAATTCTGGTTACGAGAGGTCCAATTCCTAGGACATGTCGTGAATCAGGACGGTATCATGGTCGATCCGGCCAAGATCTCAGCGGTAATGCGGTGGGAGGTGCCGAAAACTCCTACCGAGGTGCGGAGTTTTCTCGGGTTAGCAGGATACTATCGAAGATTTATCCAAGATTTCTCCAAGATTGCCTTGCCTATGACTCGACTGACGAAGAAAACTGCAGCTTTCAGTTGGGGTGAAGAGCAGCAGAAGGCGTTTGAGGAGCTACGCAGGCGTTTATGCGAGGCTCCTGTGTTAACTTTGCCCGAGGGTATGGAGGATTTGGTGGTTTATTGTGATGCTTCATATCAGGGGTTGGGTGCCGTGCTGATGCAACGCGGCAAGGTCATAGCTTACGCTTCGAGGCAGCTGAAGCCTCACGAAGCGAACTACCCGACTCATGACTTGGAGTTGGGAGCAGTAGTATTTGCTCTAAAAATTTGGAGACACTATCTTTATGGTGTCAAGTGTACGATCTACACTGATCATAAGAGCCTTAAATACCTGATGGATCAGCAAAATCTTAATATGCGTCAGCGAAGATGGCTTGATGTGGTCAAGGATTACGACTGCGAGATACTTTACCACCCTGGTAAAGCGAATGTAGTCGCGGACGCACTTAGCCGACATCCGGTTGGGGGACCGCTGAAGGGTCTGTGTCAGCGGTTGACAGTGGTTGCACCTCTTTTGGAGTCGATAGGTGTCGCTCAGGAGGTGGCCGTGTTGGCGGAAAATGCAAAACGTGAGAGAGTTTCGGGAGAAATTCCGAAATTAGTACGGGATAGTCGAGGACTATTGACCCGATATGGTAGAGTTTGGGTCCCATTCACCGGTGGGAACCGACAGATACTATTGGACGAGGCGCATAAGTCCAAGTTTTCGATTCATCCGGGAGCTACCAAAATGTACAGAGACTTACGGGAAGGCTATTGGTGGCCCGACATGAAGCGGGATGTGGCCAAATGTGTGGAGGTATGTTTGACTTGTCGGAAGGTCAAGGCGGAGCACCAACGACCGCACGGGAAATTGCAGCCTTTGGAGATTCCGGTGTGGAAGTGGGAGCAGATTACGATGGATTTCATCACGGAGCTTCCCAAAACTCAGCGAGGGAATGATACCATCTGGGTAATTGTGGATCGTCTGACTAAGAGCGCTCACTTCTTGGCGATTAAAGAGAGCTTCTCGGCGGATAAGCTCGCGGAGGTTTTCATCCGAGAGATTGTAACTAGGCACGGGGTGCCAATCTCGATTGTCTCGGATCGGGATACTCGTTTCACCTCCCGGTTTTGGGAGAAGTTTCAGAATGAGATGGGTACGCGGTTGCATTTCAGTACAGCATTTCATCCTCAGACCGACGGGCAAAGTGAGCGTACTATTCAGACACTTGAGGACATGCTGCGAGCATGTGTGATTGACTTTGGTGGTAGTTGGGATCAGTATCTTCCACTAGCTGAGTTCTCCTATAATAACAGCTATCACGCTAGCATCGGTAGAGCGCCGTACGAAGTGTTGTATGGCAGGAAGTGTCGGACGCCCATTTGTTGGGGCGAGGTTGGTCACAGGGTGCTGGGGAGCACCGATGTTGTGCTAAAGACGACGGAAATGATCCAGATGGTGCGGGATCGGTTAGTCACTGCTCAGAGTCGACAAAAGAGTTACGCTGATAAGAGACGATCGGACTTGGAGTTCCAAGTCGGGGATTACGTTCTTTTGAAAGTGTCACCCTGGAAAGGGGTAATCCGTTTTTGCAAGCGGGGAAAGTTGGGTCCCCGATATATCGGACCGTACAAGGTCATCGCGCGTGTGGGGAAAGTAGCTTACCGATTGGAGCTACCAGAGGAGTTGAGCCTGATCCACAACACGTTCCATGTCTCTCAGTTGCGGAAGTGCGTGATGGATGAGTCTGCAGTAGTTCCCCATGAAGATATTCAGATTGACGAGCGACTCAACTATGTGGAGAAGCCAGTAGCCATCGTCGAGAGGAAGACGAAGACTCTTCGGAACAAAGTCATTGGATTGGTGAAGGTCCAGTGGCAGCACCGGAAAGGTTCAGAATGGACATGGGAACCAGAAGCCGAGATGCGGGAGAATTACCCGGAGCTGTTTGCGGGCGTGGACTTCGGGGACGAAGTCTAATCCAAGTGGGGGAGAGTTGTAAAGCCCGCGTCCCGGTACGTTTTTGTCTAATTATTTTTAATTAATTAAAGCGTTTACATTTAATTGGTTGTGGTTAGTGGGTTGGTGTCAAAAAGGACCATAATGTTAGAAACCATGTCTTTTAGTGAAGTTTGTAAAATAGGGGTAGTTTGGGGGGCTAAAGTGAAACATTTGGAATGGTTTGCATGGGTCACGGCCCATGGCCGGATTCCCATTCCCATTCCCGTTTTTCTTTTCGTGAAAGCCAAGCAAAACCCAAACGTTTTTTCCAAAAACCCTATTGTCCTTTCTTTTTGGTTGTGAGGTGCGGCAGTGAGGGAGTTCGAGAGAGATAGAGGAGAGCCGAGAGGAGATTAGAAAGAGAGCAACCTGCAGTCGCCGGAAAAGAGAGAGAGAGAGAGACCGCCGGAAGTCGCTGTCACCACCTCCTGTTGTTCGCCGGAGTTTCGAGGGAGGGAGGATCGAGTGCGGTTACGTGGCGTCGTCGTAAGGTAATCACCTCTCATGTTTCGTTTCTTTCCTTCTCGTTCCAGTCGCCGCCGTTGTGGCGGTGGTGGATGGACGGCCGTGGCTGCCGTTGTGGGTGTGTGTGCGTGAGACTGGTCGAGAGAGAGAGGGAGAATGGTCGGGTTGTTGTCTCGTGCGATCGTAATCGAAAAACCACCGCCGGCCGCCGCTGGCCGCCGCCGGTCGCCACCGGCGACCACCACTGCCGGAGATGGCAGTGGGTGGCGCGTGGCCGTGACCAGACCTTAGTCTCTATAGAGCCCTTAACCCGTGACTTAATCGTTAAGCCGAATAGTTTAAACCGTCGGTTCTAAAATCACTTTTTATGCGAAAATATGGTTCAGTCCCTGTTTTGTGACGGCAATAACTTTTCCGTCGTAACTCCGATTGAGCCGAAACTGGCGCCCACGCTTCGAGCTCGGGACCGGGCACGTTTTCTGTGTTTTAGCGGAAAACTGGTTCGGCCTCGAGTTGGGAGAAAAAGTGGTCGCAAGTTCTGCGGTTCGTCATTTTATGTAAAATTTCCTGGAATCTGCCACTGTTTGCGTGGACCATAACTTTTTACTCGTAACTCGTTTTGAGGTGATTTTGGTGGCCATAGTTCCCTATTCGAGTTGGGAAGGTTTTTCGTGTTTTGCCGAAAGTCTGATTAAACCCGTAGCTAGGCTGTTTTGGACTGTTTGTTCAGGCTGGACCGAAATCTGGCAGTTTTGGTAACCGTTCGTATTTAATTCATAATAAATTGTAGAAAAATCGTTAGGAGGCGTATAATATGTCCTTGGAACCCTAACTCAGAGGACTTTCTGGTCATGAAATAATATTGGGAATTTTCTGGATTTAAAGGGGTCGAAACAGGTCCCGAACAGACCTGTTTTAAGAGAACGGAAATTAGTTTTAGTGACGGTTTAAGCGTGTGTCGTGTCATAGGGTCCGGGTCTCGTATTGACACGTTTTAACATGCGTTTAGGTGCTGGAAAGTGACCGTAATTGTGAAGCTTGTTTTGTGTTGTTAAGCTAGGCGCGCACTCGAGGTGAGTTCTCTCACTATATCTAATATTAGTTATTTTATCATTGCTGTAGTACGTGTGTGGTAGCTTTATGTGATTGTATTGGGGGACTAGATAGTGGGGTGTCTAGTTGATACTGTGTTGCCATGTTAACTCGGTGGGATCGAGGGTCCGGCGGGGCCGGAGGTTTTATACGCGGGGCGTAGAGACTCGGTGGGACCGAGGATTCGGCGGGGCCGAAGATGTTATCATGTGGTCGGTGGGACCGACTGGTGCCTTTTAGGCAGGTGGTTGTGGATATACATGTTTATGATTTTGTTCGTAGACCTGTATGATCGCTTATGTGTCACTATCTGTTTTAGGGGTAGTGTGGAATAACTGTATTATTTATGGTGTTTGAATTCACTAAGCTTCGTGCTTACCCTTTCCCTATATACTGTGGTTTCAGGTCCGAGCGGCTCCAAGGCGTGATGAGTACACACTGGCGAGCGAGTAAAGTTGGTTGACTTATGATTTTTATAATTAAACATTGTTTCCGCTGGTAGTAATTTATAAAGATATTAAATATTGTGTTTGCAAACGAAACGTTGGGATCATTATGATTTTGCAATTAATATGTTGGGGTTATTTAATGAGTTTTTATATATGAAGTGTTTAAATTAAAAATTTTAATTTTTCTTGAAATTTTGGGATGTTACATCATGTTTATTCCAACAGACTACTCTTACATGCATACCACAAAACAACACTGATCTTTTACAATCATTAACCTTGCCACTAAACCGCTTGACTAAGGAATCTAAGACTAGATTCCCTCACTCGATCTTGAATTGAAGGTTTTTTAAGATGCCAACATAATTCTCACTTCCTATCCTAGAGAGTTTACTTCTAGACAGTTCATTAACATTCCAGACAACACTTCTTCTAGAAGCTACAACTCTCACATCTCAAGGGATCTCCCATGACACATCAACTCCTTGCTATCAAACACAAGGTTAGTACTTTCTACATACTTCCACGCTCACCACCCATCCTGACAATAGCGATTGATCACACCCATGCACCTGTAAGTCCATAATAGCATTGGCCAGATGCTATTTGAATTTACCTTACATGAGGGTTCTCACTACCATTGTCAAGACACCCTACGATTAAGGTCTTTCCTAATGGCTTCCTATATCTCGGTTGTGTCCCACTCTACTCCACAGTTTAAGTTTAGGCCCATCCGGGGACCTAAATCCCTTAAACTATGGCTCTGATACCATTTGTAACAACCCAAAAACATTTAACATAGAATAATGGTCAAACGCCCCAAAAAGGGGTCCCAAGTACATCATAAACTCCAAAATGGATTACATTGTTTACGGTCCTCAAACAAATACAACCGAGATGCTAGCTAACCCAAAAACTGAAACATGACGGTCTCCAATCTCACATCGCCGCCTCAAACCTTCTCTTTTCCCTTTGACGTTGCACCTACACGATCCTTACCTGAAAATGGTTTTTAGTTTTGAAAAGACGAGGGTTAGACCATAGGGTCTAGTGAATTCCCCCGAAAATACGTTCACAAATCATTTACAGCAAAATATCTCTTTACAAAAACAGTAACGTATCAAATCATCTTTGCAACAACGGTATGCACAGCGGAGAGAAGACCATGGCAAACACCCTACAAAGCCGGGTACGGAAACACCCTACAAAGCCGGGTACGGCAACACCCTACAAAGCCGGGTACGGCAACCCAAGTAGCCCCCTCCCCCACGGTGCAACCCAACTCCACAATTGATAGTTCAATAAAACATGCGACTTCACGTACTTGAGGACAACCCTCCTTTATTTGCAAAACAAGACTTTTCATGCCAAGAAAACATACGTTCGTAAAGCTTGCGTAAACCAATTTCAGTCATACAAATCTTTGCAAATCATTTTAAATAAAAGTGGTGCATAAGGGAACTCACCTGATGCTCGGCTAAACGACCCACTACTCGGAGCTCACTTAAACACCAAATGATCACCTGAATTGGGGTTAACAAAGGAGGTATTAGACTCCCCAATTATACTTCTAAAACATCCCCCATAACGTCTTAAGACAATCCCTTAAACCACGCCTCGAACCTAAGCCCGAACGGCCAACGAAGCAGAAAACGAGAATCGCCCAACAGAGACTTACGCGGTTTGCTACGCGGTTTGCAAACCGCGTAGTAAGCCGCGTAACCCTCTGGTCGAGCATTCTCAGTTCTGCTCACCTGGGTCAGCTCGAAAACTTACTCAAATTCCTCCAAAATTGATTTCAACTGATTGGTAACTTCCCCACATGAACACTAAAACTATAATACATTAAGGAGACAATTCATATTTCTTAAACCAATCAATTCCTCAATCAAATCATCATGAAAAACTCTTTTGAAACACAAATCCCTTTTTAAAAAGAGAATTAAACTTAAGAACCTCCATTGGGAGGGTGGAATATCACCAAAAGTTCACAAACTCCTCAAAGGATTCATCTAACACACCCTTCCACTTGGTTTTGTCTCAAAATACTTAAAGAAGAATAGATTGCAACAAGAATCTTACATCTAAGCTCCATTTCCAAAACAAATCAAAGAAATGAAGATGAAGGTATACCTTAGAAGAAACTTCTTCAATCCCTAGCTGCAACACCTCTCCAAGCCTTCAATGGAGGAATTCTTGAGCTCCTCCTCCTCTCCAATTTCTTCTCAGCCGCCAAATGACCAAGATGAGGGTTTTGGAGGGTTTTATCTAACTTAACTTTTCCTTTTCACACATTTGCCACAAAATTTTCGAATCTCCACAATAGGCTCCCCAAAAGTCTTTATTTATCTAATAAAACCACAAAGTTGAAATATGGGATGTTACACACATCGATCCGGTTACCGGCTCTGATACCATTCTGTAACATCCCCAGTCCACCGTACACGATATTGTCCGCTTTACGGATACCCTCTGCATAACAGCATGCCGGCATCGCTCACGGTTTTGTTCCTGCCCGCACAGGCATACGCGGAACGCACCCAGACCGCACCCTGTGACAGACAAAAGGCCTCATGTAAGGAAGGTATCCATCCACCCTTATAAGGAGGACTTCGTTCCCCCTCCTAGCCGATGTGGGATCTCACACAATACATAATGTACAAGTTTAAAAGCTTTAAAACCTCCTACGTTCAACATGATAATTAAAAATAAAATTATTTTTAATTTTTAAATTACACTTTATACCATTATAATTAGTTATTTAATTTAATTTACTTTATATCTATTGTTCTTTCATTTTTCATTTTACATCATTTTCATATCAACATACATAAACTAAAATACATTAAACAAATATGTTTTTTTTATATAAATTATACCATTATAACCGTTCATCAAAATCTTCAAAATGAGCACAAATGTTATGGGTTTGAAGACCCCACTATCGAACGAATATTTTTCAAATTTTTTGACCAATTAACCATATTGACCTTTAATTTTATAAATCTGATATGCGATTTAAAAGCGAATAAATATGAACATGAAACAATTATTTTTTCGAATTATCGGCTTTATATTCGAGATACTTCGCGCCGCATCGTGCACGGATACGTATCTATTTTTTTTAAACAACTATTATATAATAATGATGATACTTTTTTACTAACTTATTTTATTCGTATATTTATCAACCAATTTGAATATGTCATGGAATGATGGAAATATGTTGAATTCACTATATCTCTTACGTCATCAGTTTCGGTGATACACTGACAACATAACATATCTAGAAATTAGCAAATGCTTTCAAAGAAATAGCAAAAAGACGAATGGACGGAAAACAAGTCTCACTTAAAAGTAGAGGTGACCAAACAATTGGGTCAGACCAGGCCCGACCGAGCCTCACTCCGAACCGGTCCAAAACACTACTATAAAGTCCGGGTTTTTTTTGGGCCCGGACCGGGCCAGGCCGAGCTTGAGCACAAAATACTAGGCCCGCTTAGGCTTTTAAAAATCCGGGCCGGGACCGGGCCATCACATAATTTTTATTTATTTATAAATGTTATACTAATTATCTAATACACTTAAAAATACGTACTTGGACCGCTCAAATATACTTAAAAAATACGTTTTATTATAGTTTCGATTGAACAATACATTTAAAAAAAATACGTTTTATTATAGTTTCGATTGAACAATACATTTAAAAAAAATACATTGAATTATAAAGAAAATACATTAAAAAATACATTGAATTATAAAGAAAATACACTTAATTCTCTCATGGTTGATAGATGGAAGAATTGATGCATCACCGCTGGCCATTTTGAGTGAAAGATGGAAGAATTGAGAGATTGATAAGTTGCGAAAAACGAACACGAGGTAGCGAAAAATCGAGAATTGTGAGCGAGAATAGCGTTTTTTGCGTTTTGTAACTTGGTATGTAACCCAATACACCAACTATCCTATTTATAGTGTTGATGAATGCATAAAAACAAAAAAACGGTCATAATGCCCAAAAAACGGTCATAGCCGTTAGAAAATGGCCATTTTCTGAAATGAAAACGAGTCGGGCCAGGCCGGGTTTGGGTCTGGGCCTCAATCGGGCTTCAGGCTGGGTTTAGGATAGTTGGACCGGCAAAACTTCCAAAATCCTGGCCCGGTTAGTTTGGACAGGTCGGGCTTCGGGCTTCTGACGTATCGGACTGGATCGAGGCTCAAATGGCTCTCTACTTAAAAGTTAAAACATACAGTATATTTTTATAATCTTTAAGTAATAAATGGAGAAAGGCCCATGGTAGGTTGGCCCTACTTTCTACCCAAAATCCCTCATCTGGATACCCAAATTTGGCTGTGAACCTATTTTCTTAATTTTCAGCTTTTTATTATTTTCGGGCACATTAATTAAATAATGTGAAAACATCATTTTTGATTTTCATGTTATTTAGACAATAATGAATTAGTTTTAATTGCCATATTTTAAATTTGTGATTTTTTGCAATATACCAAAATTATAACCGATCTTAAAAAGACGGTTTTGTATGTTAAAAACCTTGAATGTATTAAATAATATTCTAGTTTGATTCCGAAGCATGTACATGTATACACTATGTTTTTGTTTGTGCTTCAATTAAGCGTAAATGGGTGACATGTCATATACCGATTTCTCGATTTCGATAACCTTGTTCCACAAATTTATTACTCCCTCCGTCTCAAAATAAATGTCCACAATGAAAATTGCACATAGTTTTAGGATTGTGTAATTATTACACTTTTTAAATAACCAAGTTACATTTTTACCCTTAATAACAGTGAGAAAATTTCTTCATCTCATAATTAAGGGTAAAATAGGAAAGTGAAAATTTACTTTTAAAAGTGAACATTTATTTTGGGACAAAATAAAATAGAAATGTGGACACTTAATTTGGGACGGAGGGAGTAATATATTAAGCTTATGTGTTAATTCAATGCGTGAAAAAACTGACATTAAACAATTTTACCGACCATACTTTAATTTTGCTATAAAGTGATATTATACATCAACTAGTTACATTAAGAAATATATTAGATTATGCAAGACAATAATACATTAAATACAAAATTTACTGTTTCCTCAAAATTTGAGTGTCGGACATGTCATGAATAAAATTAATATTGGGTTTTCTTTCGGTAGTCTTCTTACTTTACATTCTAAATCACATCAATAGGAACGTAGAAGAAGGTTCAAACGAGAACACTAACTATTTAAGAAAACAGCAAATCATGTGCTATGCCAATTTTATTATTGAAATTTACCATGAAAAGGGTCAAAAACCGGGTCACCATAACTAGTCAAGTGTTCACATCATAGCTTGCAAGTGGATGGGTCGGATGGTTCACTGCATTTAAAATGGCATCAAATTTTAGACAAGTTGAGACGATTGATATGACATTATGTCTTTTGTTCTACTTATTGTAAATTATTGGACGTTAAAGTTAAAATCTTAAAAAAAAAACTGCATTCATCTTCAACATATTCTGCATTTTGGAAAAACAAATATTGATTATAATATTAAAATATTTCATTCATCTATTAAAGTATTATTATTATTTTCTCTCTCCAAATATTTTTTTTCAAAGATTCATATTGGTGCTTTCATTTAGTAATAATTTTTTTGGGTTATCTCTATATTTGGAGAAAAACTCATTCTATCTCATACTTTCTCTATTTTTGAGATAATTTTAGGGAAACTGTTGGAGCAAAAATATACCTTAAAATCTTCATTTTCTTCAAAATGGGAAAGCTGTTGGAGATGCTCTGATAGATCGTTTGTCTTACAAATTTAGAAATCTATTAATTACTCTATTAAGACGGTAATGTATTTCATAACATACAAGTTTTATTATAATTTATGAGTTTATTCAAATTTTCACATACATGTCTATACTATCTTATAAAGCATTTAGGATGAAAGTCTTAAAGTCTTAAAAACAATTTTTAATGCACAATGTACTATCTTTTAAAGCATAAAGTCTTAAAGTCTTAAAAAATTAATTTTATTTTTAAAAACTAAGCTGGCGATTTTAGTGTTAATAATTATCTCTAACAGATTTTAGAATTTAAAAACTAAGCTGGAGATTTTAAAAACTAAGCTGGCGATTTTACCCTGGATATATGCATACATACCCTGGATAACAGATTTTAGAATTTAAAAACTTAATAGTTATCTCTAATCTTATTTTACCTCTTATATAATTCTCTGCTCCATTCACAGTTTTGCATCCCTGCTGCAAAAATAATTCTCTCCACTGGTAAGCTCTCTGCTGCTTCGTTTCCTGTGTGAATAATGCATTACCGGTCAGAAAGCTTTTTTCAATTGCCATTGGTTTATCATGGATTGTCGTTTGTCAAATTTGTTTTTGGAGCCAAAATTATTGATTTTTGGTTGAAATTCTTAAAGTCTTAAAAAATTAATTTTAATTTTAAAAACTAAGCTGGCGATTTTAGTGTTAATAGTTATCTCTAATCTTATTTTACCCTGGATATATGCATACATACCCTGGATAACAGATTTTAGAATTTAAAAACTTAATAGTTATCTCTAATTTTATTTTACCTCTTATATAATTCTCTGCTCCTTTCACAATTTTGCATCCCTGCTGCAAAAATAATTCTCTCCACTGGTAAGCTCTCTGCTTTTGTTTTTTCATGATGGAAAACTTTTCTAATTGTTTTGTTTACGATTTTTAGCGGTTTTCATTTTGTTTGAATTGTTTTTTAAGACAAATTTCTAAATTATTATGGTTATTTGGTTATTTACTTTGTTTCATCTTTTATTTGGATTATATTAATATATTATATATTTGTTGGGAACTGAAGATATGCTAAGTATGGTTAGTACTGCCAGAACTACATTAATACTGCCAGATCAACGTTAGTACTGCCAGAACAAAGATACTACTGCTAGATCAAGTGTAGTTACTACTGTCCGTGAAGAGTTACTACTGCCAGTGTTCTAGCCATTAATACTGCCATGTAGTTAATACTGCAGGTGTGGTTAATACTGCTTTGTAGTTAATACTGCAGGTGTGGTTAATACTGCTTTGTAGTTAATACTGCCCTTGTAGTTAATACTGCAGGTGTGGTTAATACTGCTTTGTAGTTAATACTGCTTTGTAGTTAATACTGCTGTGCAGTTAATACTGCAGGTGTGGTTAATACTGCTTTGTAGTTAATACTGCTTTGTAGTTAATACTGCTTTGTAGTTAATACTGCTTTGTAGTTAATACTGCTTTGTATTTAATACTGCTTTGTAGTTTATACTGCTGTGCAGTTAATACTGCTTCGTAAAGCTCAGTACTGCCAGAACTACATTAATACTGCCAGATCAACGTTAGTACTGCCAGAACAAAGATACTACTGCTAGATCAAGGTTAGTACTGCTGAGACATTAATGCTGCTGGAACAATGTTAGTACTGCTGGTGTCTTACGAAAACTGTTAGTGCTGCTTATGCATATCGAAGTTAATACTGCTGGAACTTCATTAGTACTGCTTGAGAAGATTGAAGTTAATACTGCTTGTGATCAGAACATGGAATGCGAGATTGAAGGAGATAAAGATGGAATGATTGAAGATATACTTAAAAGAATATTCTGAAGATCAATTTTATTTTGATAGTTATCTTGTATTTATTTTGTATAAATAGTTGTTGATAGATAGCTATTAAAGTGATACGAAATACAATTAGAATACGTGAGAGTTTTCAGAGAGAATTAACCTCAAGGTTTCGAACCCTATTTCTAGAGAAGTAGAAGTCGAAGCAGTGAATACAAACATCTGTGTATTTTCTGATTTATTGTTCTATTGATTGTGTGAATTAAAGTTCTATTCCGCAGATTCTTTAATTCTGAATTCTAAGTATTAGTAATCTTGTTAAGATTCGATCCTGACAATATTATTACTTTGTTCAATCTGAGTTGGTGTTGTTAAATAGTATATTATCAATTTGAGCATTTTAAACCGGGTAAATATATAAGTTGGTTTGGTAATTAAATCATTTTAAGTTTCTTTTGGTTAAATTCTCATTTCTTAAAGCTTTGCTCGCTAATGTTCGTTCCCGTGGATATATTGCACTTGCGACCGCTTCATCGGGTGCCGCCGCTAATAACATGCCAGGGGGGAGAACGGCTCACTCTCGGTTCAAGATTCCTCTCAGTCTTAGTAATAATTCTGTGTGCAATATAAAAAAACAAAGTGGAACTGCTCAACTACTCCGAGATGCAAAAATAATCATCTGGGATGAAGCATCAATGGCAAAGAGGCAAGCAGTGGAGGCACTCGATAGAACAATGCAAGACATCACTGGGGTGCAACTCCCATTTGGTGGAAAGATAATGATTATGGGAGGTGATTTTAGCCAGGTGTTGCCAGTAACGAGAAAAGGTACCCGAGCACAGATTGTAGACTCTAGCCTACGGATGTCACCTATTTGGTCTTCGATTAAAAAGTTGCGGTTAACGATCAATATGAGAGCACTTACTGATCGATGGTTTTCAGATTTTCTGTTACGAGTCGGTGATGGAGAAGAAGAAACTGTGGACGGAAACTTTATTCGCATACCTGATGACATGGCCATTCCTTACACCAAACAAGATGAATCGAAGGATGCTTTGATCGATGCAATATTTCCTTCTCTGCAAACCAACGGGACTGCTTCAGATTATATCGTTTCAAGGGCGATACTAACAACTAAAAATGAGCATGTCGACGAGATTAATGATCAGTTGATCGAAAGATTCTGCGGAGAGGAACAAGTTTAGTATAGTTTTGACGAAGCAGAAGACGATAAGAATAACTTGTATCCAGTGGAATTCTTAAACTCACTGACTGTTAGCGGTTTGCCCCCTCATTACCTCCGACTTAAAATTGGATGCCCAATAATACTGTTGCGGAATATCGACCCTTCGAATGGATTATGTAACGGCACAAGGTTGATATGCAGAGGCTTTCAACCGAACGTCATTGATGCGGAAATAGCTGTTGGTCAACATACTCGTAAGAGGGTATTTTTACCAAGAATTCCTCTATGTCCGTCCGAAGATGACATTTTCCCATTTAAATTGAAGAGAAAGCAATTTCCAATTCGACTTTGTTTTGCAATGACAATTAATAAAGCTCAAGGACAAACAATTCCGGTGGTAGGTGTTTATCTACCAGAACCGGTATTCTCACACGGGCAACTTTATGTGGCATTATCCAGAGGTATATCACGTGGCACTACAAAGATATTAGTGAAGCCTACCAAAAAGTTCAAACCAAAGGGAGTTTACACATCAAATGTGGTTTATCGAGAGGTTTTGAGTGATGATTGTATATGATTAAAGCATGATTGTAATTTCTATTTTGTTTAAAGCATGATTGTAGTTACTACTGTCCGTGAAGAGTTACTACTGCCAGTGTTCTAGCCATTAATACTGCCTTGTAGTTAATACTGCAGGTGTGGTTAATACTGCTTTGTAGTTAATACTGCTTTGTAGTTAATACTGCAGGTGTGGTTAATACTGCTTTGTAGTTAATACTGCTTTGTAGTTAATACTGCTTTGTAGTTAATATTGCTTTGTAGTTAATACTGCTTTGTAGTTAATACTGCTGTGCAGTTAATACTGCAGGTGTGGTTAATACTGCTTTGTAGTTAATACTGCTTTATAGTTAATACTGCTGTGCAGTTAATACTGCTTCGTGGTTAATACTGCATATGTCGTTAATATTGCTTTTGAAAATCTAGGGCTAATACTGCTATAAATACTCTTTTAGCCCGCCAACGCTCATAACGTCTTTCTGCATTCAATTCTTCTCTATCGCTCTAACCTCTTCTCCCTAGAATCTCTGTGTTTTCTATCAAAATCCTCAGGAAGAACAACGATTATGGAGTTTGTCGACGAGCATAATGAGATTGCGATGCTTCAGAAGCCAAAGCAGGCCGCAGGATTTCACGACATTGTGGATTTTCTCAAGTCCACACATATTTCTTATGCCCTAACGGTGAATCCGACTATCTACATCGAGCATCAGACGCAATTCTGGGCCAATGCCACCGTGGAATCCGAAGATGGGCAGAAAGTCATCCAAACAAGGGTATGTGACAAACCCTTGAAAGTTTCAGAAGAACTCATTCGCATCACTCTTCGACTAGATGATGCCTCAGGTATATCTTCTATTCCCAATGAAGAACTATACTCAACTTTACAAAGAATGGGGTATGAAGGTCCCATTGGAGTTTTTAAATTCTACAAGTCAGTTTTTTACTCAATGGCGATTTCTTGTTCATACTCTTATGCACTGTATTTCAAAGAAAACAACTGGATGGAGTGAGTTTAGCAGTACCATTGCTTATGCCTTGGTCTGCTTAGCCACTGCCAGAAAGTTCAATTTTTCAGCAATGCTTTTCAATGATCTTGTATCAAACTTGGAATCCAAAAAGCGGTTTTATATGTATCCAAGGTTTGTTCAAGAAGTGATAACTAAGGAATTGACGGATTTACCTCAGTTTGATGAGGTATATGTGCCAAAAACCCCTAAAGGGAAGGTTTTTTCAAATATGAAAAGACTTCCTAGGGACTCGGAAGGAGTTGACACACCATTGTTCTCTACAATGATGGTTGTGTCCCACACCACTGAAGGTATGGCATCAGGGTCAAGGCCCCCATTAGACACACCCACTGATGACCAATCCCAACCTTCCATCACCAAAGAAATCCCTCCGTCCATTCTCTTAAGACCCAATCCCAAAATAACCAAAAAGTTTGAAAGAAGAAAGGTACACAAGGTTCCTTCCCTTGATATATCTCCTAAGAGCCCGAAGCCTTTAAGCCCTCTGTTGGAGCATTCTCCAATGGAGAATATCGAAAGGGAAACCACAGGGGTGTCTCCCAACCCCAAGAAGGTGCTCACTAAGGAGAAGGTTGAGCATGTGAGTCGCAAGGCTGCCACTACTTCTGCTAGCAAAGAGAAGGTCAGTGGTAAAATAACTAAGACCTTCCTCACGGCAACTCAGGGTGAGAAATCATCCAGAGGTCCCAGGTGCCAAGAAACCAAGGGGGTAGGTAGTGCTTTTGCTAGGCAAGAGACACCTGCTAACACTTCCAATGATCCTTTAAAGGAGGTAAACACTCCTAAACAGGGTGAGGATAGATATACGTACGAGGAATTGATGGAAACCATAGCAAACATCAACATTGAGGTAATGGATCAGCAGAAGGAGATAGATGAGCTTAAAAAGGTGGTTCTTTATCAAAACACCAAGATAGAGAAGAATAAGAAGATGATCACAAAGCTGCTACAAAGAAGAAAGAAAGCTCAGTTTGTTCTGAAAAGGCGAAGCTCAACCACTGATGCTTCCAAAAAGGGGGAGTCAGAATCTGATATAAACATGGAGGATGCAAAAATTGAGGGGGAGTATGAGTATACGGTTGAGGGGGAGGATGAGCAGGGTACAGAAGTTGAAAAGGAAGCTGAAAGTGAGAAAGCAACAGAAACGGAAACAGCAGCAGAAACGGTTACTGCTGCTGAGGTTGCAAAAGAAGTAGAAACAATTGATGCAGCAGTTTCTGAAAGAGAGAAGGAGGCAGTACCTGCAACTAAAACCGAGATTGATGCAGAGATATTTTGGATTGTGAAGGAGAGTGTTGAAGCAGCAGCATTAAAGGTTATAAAAGAAGCAGTAACAGCTATAGCAGCAGAAATGGTTATTGCTGCTGAAAAACATAAGGCAGCAGAAATCATCCCTGAAGCAGCAGAAACTAAGGAAACAACTGAAACCACTCCTGAAGCTGCTAAATCACTCAAAAGAACCAAAATGGTGTCAAGCAAAAGACCAAGAACAAAGTCCATAGCTTCAAAGAAGAAATTTGTAAAGAAGCCCATAGTGGAACCCATCATAGAAGAAGCTAAGGAGGAAGTTGTGAAAGAGAAAGATGATCAAAAGGCTGCTGAAGAAGAAGTGGCAACCTCATCAGGTCAACCAAGCAATGTACAATCACAATCAAATGCACAATGTGATATGTATATTACTGTGGTTGATACTAATCCAATTAAAGTTAAACCATTAGCTTCTATGGCTCCTGAGATCATCTTCTGGGACACATTGAAAGAAGGGAGAAAGGAGTACATTAGAATAAAGAGAGCAAATGGAAAGTTTGAAGTCTGTTCTACATGGGGAAGACTCATCAGAACATGCTCAAGATCTGACATAGAAGAGATGTTCAAGGTTGGAATGAGGCTATATGGAAACATGCTGACAGAGCAAGGTATGTCTATCACCAAGATGGTTCTTGAATACTTGTGCTTAATGTTCAAACCAGAAGCAGTTCAGTATTTGATAGCAAGGAATTTTCAAGTCATTACCAACTGGATGCTCATTGAGAATTGTGGAGTGTATGTCATCACT
The DNA here is from genome assembly GCA_033807775.1 of Saussurea involucrata. Classification (NCBI taxonomy): domain Eukaryota; kingdom Viridiplantae; phylum Streptophyta; class Magnoliopsida; order Asterales; family Asteraceae; genus Saussurea; species Saussurea involucrata. The sequence continues at coordinate 9,245,843 of CM066322.1, read as the reverse complement.
CTTGATCATACATTTCATGAATATTATTTGGTAGATGTAGTATACAAACACAGCATGAAAAGGTTGACTGGAATGCTGCATGCTAAGTTGGTAAGTGACAAAGATTCTGAGATGGCAAGATATCTGGTAAGAAGGACTCTCAATCAAAGTCTGGGATTGAATCCTGATCTAGGCATGCATGATTAGGTTTTGGAAGCATCATCTGAAAAACTTGACTTCTCTTTCTAAAAGTCAAGTTAGGGGGAGATTGTTGGGAACTGAAGATATGCTAAGTATGGTTAGTACTGCCAGAACTACATTAATACTGCCAGATCAACGTTAGTACTGCCAGAACAAAGATACTACTGCTAGATCAAGGTTAGTACTGCTGAGACATTAATGCTGCTGAAACAATGTTAATACTGCTGGTATATTACTACTGCTAGAACATTATTAATACTGCTGGAACAATGTTAGTACTTCTGGTGTCTTACGAAAACTGTTAGTGCTGCTTATGCATATCGAAGTTAATACTGCTGGAACATCATTAGTACTGCTTGAGGAAAATGAAGTTTTAGTGTTATCTATATTTCATAGTGTTAATTTTAGTTTTAATTTTAGTGAATAAATGATATTACAAAATTAATTTTAATTTTAAAAACTAAGCTGGCGATTTTAGTGTTATCTATAGCTTGCGATTTTAGTGTTATCTATAGCTGGCGATTTTAGAATTTAAAAACTTAATAGTTATCCAGAGGTATATCACGTGGCACTACAAAGATATTAGTGAAGCCTACCAAAAAGTTCAAACCGAAGGGAGTTTACACATCAAATGTGGTTTATCGAGAGGTTTTGAGTGATGATTGTATATGATTAAAGCATGATTGTAATTTCTATTTTGTTTAAACAAAAATTTAGACATAAAAGACTTCAGTTATAAACCAAACCCAAACCGTATGAATATTGCATGATTGTAATTTCTATTTTTATTTTTTGCTTACATTTATTTGAATATTGCATCCCGCCGCATTGCGCGGGTACTAAACTAGTTACCAATAATTTTTCACAAACATGTTACCAAAATACTTCCTCGTTTGATGGTCATTCTCGCTGCATATTGATTGTTTTGTTACCACTAGTTACTACAACTATGTTATAATAATAACATTGGTTGATGGTGTTGTTAAATATATCTCATTTTTTTTTGAAAGGGTATCCTAGGTTTTGCCTAAACTAATCTCTGGCACTAATTGACTGCTAAGCATACAACCCTGAGATAATTCCTCAGTGGCCACAAGTTGCCAACGCATGGATTCGAACCCGGGGTAGATGGGAATCTGAGCCACATCCCCCACAAGGCCTTAACCAGTACGCCACAAGCCTTGTGGTTAATATATCTCAATTTCTTGTTCTTTTAGTTTAAGGAAATCGTATAAAGTAAATAATAGTATAGTTTGTTGTTCGGTACGACTAACCCGAAACCGTTTGGATCGGATGAGTTATTCAATTCGGATCTTTTTATTGTGTCCATGTAACATAACTCATACTTGTATTCACATCATATTTGTTAAAATAACAAAACCGATAATGAATAAATGAGAACAACCTACAATTTGAATTGCAAGTAATTTTAATATCAAATTAAATGTTGCATTTCTTCAAAATGTCAAATAATAAATCTTTGGATCAAATTCCATAAAAATAAAAACAACCAAAATTTTATGTTTTTTTTTCTTTGGAGCGATCAAATACTCATTTATATTTGATTGAAGTTGGGATATGTTATTTAAATTGGTTTGAGATATCTATTTTCTATGAAGCCATATACATGTATATATATTGATCATTTCAGCTTCATTTTATATATTTTAGATTAATTCAAACATAAATAAATTAGGAAGTGTAAAATTCATGCTTATAATGTTGTATATATCATCTTAGATTGCCATAAAGCAGGGTCAAAAGGAGTCGCGCCCCTAGCAGGGTCCAAGATGCAGAACCCTACCGATAGAAACCTCTACAAGTTATAAGGTGTTTACTTAAGAATTTTGAGTTTCAAGACATTTTTAACGTATTTTAGAAGGGTAGATATCCTTTGAAGTTTGATTGAAACTTGGATAAAATCAAGGTTCTAAATGACGTGAGGCGTGACGTGGCGGTGAGGTCAAGCCTCAAGCCTTACAAGTTATGGCGAGGCCACAACGTTTTTCAAGGCGTGCCTTAAGGGGACATATATATACGTATACACATAGATACACACTTGTGTGCTAGTGTATAGAATAATAACGTAGAACAAAACAAATTCATGTAAACTAATAAAAAAAGACAATTGATACCAAATCTATAGAGCTTATGAAAAATTATATCAAGAGTGTAAAATCGGGAGTAATTTCTTGAATCTCTACTTACTACCTTCTTCAATTTTCCAAGAATTCACGTTCGACTCTTCGTGTACGATAATGGAAGTAAGTATTTACCAATTTTGGGTTTTTAGTTTCAAGTTTCCTTTAAATTTGTATTTAAGTCTTAGGTTGCATAAACAATTATCATTTGTTTATATATTAATAATAATCTCACACCTTACAAAATGTTGTGTCGTAACGCGTTGTAACGCATCGTAACGCGTCATAACGTGCCATAACGCGTTACAATGCAAGCCAAGCCTTAAGGTGGAGCCACATGGGTTAACGTGGCGGCGACCCCAAGCCTTGACGCCATAACGCGCCATAACGAGGCCATAACGAGTTATTTAGAACCATGGATAAAATTGTCTAAGTGTTGTTCGGAGGATGCAGACGTAGAGCCACTGAGCCTTTAAATCGGATCTCTGAAATCATCACACGTAATTTTGCTAAGTGTCAAGTTAGAGCCTTTGGACTGTGTACCAAAGTCTCTGGAGCATATGGTCCTTGTGATCAGAACTCCTAGATACTCCGAGCCTCTGATCACTGATAGCTATTTATCGTGTGTCCAATTAAAAACACAATAATTCCACAATACGGGCGCAAGTATACACCGATAAAGGGATCGCTACAAGTAGTAGAATGGTAAGAATACCAAGTATCGTATCCACAGGGAATGGACAACTGAGATTTAGAGACTCTCGTGAACTTCTTGCACAAGTTTCGGGTGAGAGAAAAATTATCTTTTTGATGGCAATAATAAAAAGAGTAAAACGTAACCTTAATTAAAAAATGGGTATGGGTGTAAGTCTTTTTCCTTGAGAAAAACGTAGGAACAAATGGTCAGTTACGTCGTGACACAAGTCATTTATAAAAAGCCCGATCTCTCGAAAGTGACTAATTATAAACCTTGCCAACTAGTACCCACAAAGTGCCCAACATAACCAACTCTTAATCTTGCCGATTTATCCAAGTATGATTTAAAAATCAAAGTTCTATCAATATAAAGTTTTACTCCCAAATGTCTTTGAAATACTCGATTGACGATTGAACCTTAGTAAATCATGCAAAACCCGCCTCTCGACGTGGTCCGCAAAGACTTTCTCAAATCTTTGTGCATCACTTAAGCCGTATTTCGGATCCGCCCCTCTCGAGGTCTAAGATCTTATATTAACACATAAAAGTGATCGGCTTATCTGCGTTGAGCGAAGTCTCGACTCAAGTGACCAAGCTTAAGAGTTAGTAATAACGGGCACACCCAAGGGCAGCCTACTAATTCTCAAGTTAAATTTACACCCACACCCATGAGGGTGCTTAGCTCATAATAAAATACATAATAAGAAACAAATAATTGATAAATAATACTTGCATTAATCTAGACGGAAAATTAATATGCGGAAATTAAATATTGCAGAATTTAAATGACGGAAAGTAAATGACTGAAATTAAAATTACAGAAATTAAAATGCAAGAAATTAAACTTTAACTAAATCTTCAAGCTTAAGCAGCTTGAAGATGAAAGCAATAATATAAGATGAAAGCAATAATATAAGGTGATGAGAATGGTTGATGGAGTATGGTGGTGTTGTTGTTGTCGTGTATCCTGAAAAAGCCTCCCAACAAGTCTTTATATAGCACTCCAAAGCCAAGGGTAAAGATGACAATTCCCATGTGTACTATCCAGAATTTCAGCAATAAAATCAGCACCAAACCCAACCATGGTCAGCCTTTTCTACCTTGGTTACGAATGCCCACTGTGGGCACAAAGTGCCCACTTTGCAAACAGCCATCCAAATTCCACAAAATTAGACTTTTGGTTTGATTTTTCACATCTTGCAAACATTATGGACCAAACGAAGGAGAAAGAAACAAAGAGGGTGTAATATGACCAAAAAGGCAAGAAAAGGAGTAATAAATAACTCTCAAAAATGAGAGTTATCACACCCCCAAACTTGAGGTGTTACTTGCCCTCAAGTGACAGAAAATATTATGAACAGGAAAGGAAGGAATACTAGAGAAACGGAATAATACCATGATGCCGCCATGTTTCTAGCGTGAATGATGTACCATCTTCGCATTCGGGATTGCTTGATCGTGAAACTAATCGGTAGGACTTTATTTTGGGTTTTTGCTTGGGTAAAAAAAAAGGTTTGGGTTTGGGTAAAAAAATTTGTAAAGTCGTTTTTCCTCCCCCAAACTTGGGTTCAACTCAACAAGGGTTTTGGATTTTCAAAGGTTTTACCCTTTTGACTAGTTTTACCCTTTCGTAAACCACGGCGTTTAAGCTTATTATTATTATTTTTTTTTATTTTTTATTTTTTTATCTATATTTTTTTTTGTATAATCAAAACAAAGATTTTTGTTGATCATAGCTTTTATTTTGGCTTTTTATATATATATATATATAAATATATATACATACTCCCCCAAACTTAATCTTGACAATGTCCCTATTGTCGTGTAAACAGAGACCAATGACGTGGTTAGGCAACGAATGGACGGTGTATGGGCGACTGTATAGGAATAACGGCCTACGTCATGTTAGTTTCGCAAGCAACCAATCCGTGACGAAAACGGTACCTGAAAGGAAGAAATGCTAGAAAGTGGAAATAAAGGCATCATCAAAAATAAACACCTTACCCGCATATTTTACACAAAAGGCGGGGTTATCACGAGCTTAACCAGGAACATGATCCAAAAGTACGAAGGAAAGATAATGTTTGCAAAAGATGAAAAACACAAACCGACAAGTCTAAAGTGGTGGAACGGATGGACCGCTAGCGTCAGTGGTGGGAACGGCAGCAGCATCAGGTTCCTGTCGGGGGGGGGGGGGTGGGCGTGCTGCGAAACGACCGGACGGAGGTGGACACACATTCATCGGGAACCGTGGTAGCATGGAAGCAGACATGGGGTTAACCGATGCGATCACTTGGGCGTAAACCGTGTTCCAATCCTGCTGATAAGCCCAAATTTTCTGCGATTTTTCTTCCAAAGCGGCCAAACTCGCACGTGAGTCGTTGTGCAAGTTGATGAGTGTGTCAAGCTTCTGGTTGATTTCATCGAACTTCAGATTTTGTTCCGTGTGTACCCCAGCTAACATGGTTAGCCAAACTTCTGTTCCGTACCGCGTGGATGATCGTAAAGTCTGCGGGTAGTCGGAAATCGGATCCTGAACCGGTGGTGGTGAAACAGCAGTGACAGCCGGTTGCGGCTGCGAAACGTGTGCGGCGTCGGTAGTAGCAGTTGGAGCCGGCGTATCAAAGCTTACTTTTGAAGCACGCATCCTTCGTTGAATAGTCCCGGCATCAATCGGAGAGGAAATATACGTGATGTGATCCGAGTCAAATTTAGGCACCTTCGCTCTTTTCATTAACTTCGTGATCAGCGCCGGGAAAATCAGTCGTGAACTGGTCCGTTTAGCGGCTGTTTTTAAAGCCGCCTGTGCTATCGGTCCGACATCTATAGGTGTAGCCTGCAAAATGGTGAATAATAACAAACACTTGTCCCGCGATACGCTTGAGTCATGTACCGTCGGGATAAGATTGTGACGTAAGTATTGGAACCACAAAGAAGCACACTGGTTAAACTGGCCGGCAAGAAGATGTTTAGATGACGGTGAATGGACCCACTTATGACCCGGCAACAAGAGAGCGGATGCGACCTGCTCATCAGAAACATTTAACTGCCCTTGGTGCAATTGAGTGAAAGAACAAACAAACGGGGTCGCAAGTCTCAAAACCTTATTAATTGTCGGCCCCGTCCAACTCACCCGTTTACCCCTAATAGCGACGACCCCACTATTATCTACACCAATATGCGAAAAAAATTCCAAGACCCACGACTCATTTACCACACACGGGTAGTCAATCATTTCAGCCCATTTTAGCCCAAAAAGTGGTATTTTAATGTAATTGCAAGACTCAACCAACTTTTCATCAAACGGTCGTTCACATAATAATTTATTATCTCTTAATTTGTTATACCTGACCGCAACTTCTGGTGGCATCGAAAAGGTAGCCACGGGCTGACTGGTTCTGCGCGTTTGTTTGCTTGAAGTCATGACCTGTTTCCCTTTATCTTTTCGCGATGGTATGGAAGATTCGACCCGTTTCTCCGTTTCTTCCGGAACAAAATCACTATCGTCATCACTCCCTTGAACTTTCTGTTTTTTCGCTGGACTTTCCTCCTCATCAGTTGAACTTTCAGCATCACTCCCATCACTGCTCTCAGAACCTTTGCCTGCATCTGAATTTTCTGGTGCTAAACCTGTTGTGCTCACATTGGGCTCACTGGGGGTAGACAAAGGTTTAGCAGTGTTTGGAATTTCAAAAGTTTCCTCAATTGGGTTTGGCTCATTTTGATTAGGCAAAAGATCAGTGGTCCCCTCAACAATTTGATTTTCGAAATCATACTCTATTTCATTCCCCATTAAAACATTTTCCTCAATCTCGTTTGTTTGGACAACCTAAGGGGGGGGGGTAAGGTTGTATTTAAAATCTTTTTCTTTCAAAAAATCTTTGAACAAATAAATACAGTACAAACAATACAGTAAAAATAAAGCAGAGTATAAACAAGTAAATATACAACAATTATATAAACAGATATAATTTAAATGCACAGCGGAAATGTAAAGAGATAAGGGAAAGAGAATACTTGACAACGATATTTTTAAAGTGGTTCACCAAACACAAAGTTGGCTAGTCCACCTCGAGAAAATAACACTTCTCGGAGATCCAATACGAAACGTGTTCTTTACGGTAGAAACACAAACCTTAATACAACAAACGCGAAACACTCTTCTTTGAGAGATTAATGTGGATCACTCACTCTAATTCAAACACTTACAAGAGGGTATAAATTTTAATATGAATAATCACTCTTGAATAAGGTTTATCACTTGGATATTTTTAGAGAGTTTGATCACTTGAGTTGTGTTGCTGATTCAACTAATCGAGAGATTTTAATCTGCTATCAACTCAAGATTTCTTGCTCAAAAATTAATTTTATCAGTTTAAGTGATTTAGTGTGAGTAAGAAAGCAGCAGAATAATAATCAAATGCTGAGGGAGAATTTATTGCTGAAGTTGGTGTAACATTGAAGGCTGCTGGATGCTTGTATTTATACCGGATGATCATCAGTCTTGAGAGTTTCGCGGTATACCGCCAAACCATCGCGGTATACCTGCGTCAGAAAAAGTACAGCAGAGGAGAAGGTCAACCTGCACAAACAAACGGCATTGTGTACCCGCGGTATACCGCGTTGCACATGGCGGTATACCGCCTGATAGGGTTTCTGACAATAGAAGCTTCAAATGCAGAGGATGTGACAGATGAACAGTACCCGCGGTATACCGCGAAGACCTTGGCGGTATACCGCCTGAAGATTTGTCCAATGAGAGCAAGGCAACGCAGGGTTACAACGGCTGAACACACTTCTTGCAATTAATGAAGAACAGTAGCAGCATATATATATATATATATCAAGTGATTTAATATATATAAAAAAATATTGTATATATATATTTGATTCAAATATATTTATATAGATACGAAATATCCAAGTGATAAAATATTTTAGGGTGTTTATCATTTTAAAATAAAATGACGAAACTCTTCAGACTTGGATTCTTCAGATAAAAAATTATCGAGATCATTTAAATATCTGCACACTCAGATAAAATATTAGATAACAAAAAATGCGGTGTGTTTTGTAATCATCAAAATAAATATGGAGATGTGATTTTATGTGTACCAAAAATATATCATAATATTTAAAGCTGGGTACACTTGCACCAACAATCTCCCCCTTTTTGATGATGACAAACACAACGCTAAACACGAGAGCATACTCGGTTTCTCTCCCCCTTTTGTCGAAGCAAAAAGGGTTTAAGAAAGTCGCTTATGCTCCCCCTCGAAAGATGCTCCCCCTCAAAATATGAAATATTTGAGAGTTAGTATTTATCAAGGGTTATACTCAAGCATGCCTAAACCAAGTCTTAATTTAAAGAACGCCTTCTTGTTTAGAGCTTTAGTGAAAATATCGGCCAAATTATCTTCCGAATCAACCTTTTCAAGCACGATTTTGCCTTTTTGAACATTATCTCGTAAAAAATGATGTCTCAATTCAATATGTTTGGTACGAGAATGCAAAACGGGATTTTTACTTAAGTTTATGGCACTTGAGTTATCACACATAATTGGAATTTTGGTTAGGTGTACCTCAAAATCGGTAAGTGTGTGTTTCATCCATAGGACTTGAGCACATGCTCTTGCGGCGGCTACATATTCCGCTTCGGTGGTAGACAAAGCTACGGATTGTTGTTTCTTAGAGAACCAAGATACAAGTGAGAGACCTATAAAGGCACATACCCCACTAGTACTTTTTCGGTCAACAATAGATCCACCAAGATCGGAATCGGCAAAACACGTTACTTCTAACTCGGGTTGCTTTGCGTACCATAAGCCAAGATTAGTAGTACCTCGTAAATATCGAAAAATACGCTTGACAGCTTCATAGTGAGATTGTTTAGGTGAAGATTGAAAACGAGCACATAAACATACACTAAACATAATGTCAGGTCTACTAGCAGTTAAATATAATAAACTACCCATCATACCACGATAAATCTTTTCATTAAAATCGTTTCCCTCCTCGTCACGAGATAATTGCAAATTTGTGGTCATTGGAGTTTCAACGGGTTTGACATTTTCAAAGTTAAACTTTTTCAACATATCTTTACAATATTTAGATTGACTAATAAAAATACCAGTTTCACATTGTTTTATTTGCAATCCTAAGAAGTATTTTAATTCTCCCATCATGCTCATTTCAAATTCGCTTGTCATTTTCGCAGAAAATTCATTACACAGTTTTTCATTAGTGGAACCAAAAATAATATCATCAACATATACTTGCACAACCACAATATCATTTTGAACATATTTCACAAATAAAGTATTATCAATTTTACCCATAATATAACCACTAACAATTAAAAAGGTTTTTAATCTATCATACCACGCACGCGGAGCCTGCTTTAAACCATAAAGCGCCTTTTTTAATTTATAAACATGTGTCGGGTTTTCAAAACTTTCAAAACCGGGAGGTTGAGAAACGTATACCTCCTCATTTATAATACCATTTAAGAAAGCACTTTTAACATCCATTTGAAACAACTTAAAATCTTTAGCATTTGCAAAAGCGAGAAGCATTCGAATAGACTCCAACCTTGCAACCGGTGCAAAGGTTTCGTCATAATCTATACCTTCTTGTTGACTGTACCCCTTGGCAACTAAACGTGCCTTGTTTCGTGTGACTCCACCGTTCTCGTCTACCTTGTTTCGGAAGACCCATCTTGTGCCAATAATGGTTTGACTACTAGGGCTAGGCACTAAGTCCCACACATCATTCCTAGAAAATTGGTTTAACTCTTCTTGCATGGCCATAATCCAATCCTCATCACCTAAAGCTTCATCTATGGTTTTAGGTTCTATGGTTGAGATAAAAGCATGGAAGGCACAATGGGTATGGATTTGTGATCTAGTTGTCCTTTGGTTTAGGTCACCTATAATTTGATCTACGGGATGGCCTCGAGCGGTTCTAAGGTTAGGATCATCTATACCTTGTGGAATAAAGCATGGAGGGGCATCACTAGATTCAATATTATTTGTGGAAGGTTGGGTACCTAAATCCAAGGTACTAAGTCGTTGGGCTAAGACATCTCCTTCACAAACATTGTCATTTGCTAAGGGTGCACTCGGTTTGGGAGGACTCTCGTCAAAGCTAACATTTAAGGATTCTTCTACTACCATGGTCTCCTTATTTAGGATTCTATAGGCTTTGCTATTCCAAGAGTAACCTAGGAAAACTCCCTCATAGGCTTTGGGGTCAAATTTGGTTAGGTAGGATTTGGTGTTTAAAATGAAACATTTACAACCAAAAACTTTTAGGTGAGCTAGGGAAGGTTTTCTACCTCGGTAAAGTTCATAGGGTGTCTTATTTAGGATACCTCTAATTAGGACACGGTTAAGCACATAGGCCGCGGTAGCAACGGCATCACACCAAAACTTTTGGGGAACTTGATGTTCGTTTAGCATAGTTCTACTCATTTCTTGCAACGTTCGATTTTTCCTTTCAACAACCCCGTTAGATTGAGGAGTTCGAGGAGCCGAAAAGTTATGAGTTATACCATGTTTATCACAAAAGGCACCAAATTGTACATCATTATCGAATTCTCGTCCATGGTCCGTACGTATGGAAACAATCGTACAACCTTGTTGGTTTTGAATTCGTTTTCCCAAAATTTTAAACTTTTCAAAAGCCTCATTTTTATGTCTCAAAAATAAAGTCCAAGTATAACGGGAATAATCATCCACAATAACCAAAGTATAAAAATTTCCTCCAAAACTTTGAACAGCCATCGGGCCAAAAAGATCCATATGTAAAAGTTCTAAAACTCTTTGAGTAGAAATAACATTTTTTGATTTATGAGAAACGTGATGTTGTTTGCCGACACGACAAGCATCACAAAAATGATTATCAAACTTTAATTTTGGCAGGTCACTCACAAGCTCCTTATTTTTTAAGTTTTGCATTAATCTCAGATTAGCGTGACCTAAACGCCTATGCCATAAAGTAGAAACATCATTAATAGAAGATAAGCATACATTATCAGATACAACAGTTTTACAAATATATAAATTTCCTTTTACAAAGCCATTTAAAAGAACTTTGCCATTTTTTATGATTTTACAAGAGTCTTCTTCGAAGACAACAGTTGTATTATTTTTACACAATTGGCGAACACTTAACAAATTAAAATGTAAATTATCAACATGATTAACATTAAGAAATTGAACATTATTGCAAGAAACTGTACCTCTACCAATTATATTTCCTTTGGAGTTTCCTCCAAAAATTACCTGTCCACCATCACATGACTTATATGATGAAAAGAGATTATTGTTTCCGGTCATGTGACGTGTGCAACCACTATCGAGAATCCAGTCCATATCAAGGTCAATCTACAATAATGAAGATGTAACTTTTATGGTCCCCATTTCTCGTGGGTCCTTGACAATTAGTTTCAAAAGTCAACCAACATACATATATATAAAGTCAAACAGAATATATATATATATAATACATTACATAATATTAATATATATATATAAAACACAAATATATATATATAACACATGACAAGACAAACAAAATATATATATATAAGAATTAAAAATTAAATAAAATATATATATATATATGTGCAGTACGAATGTATATATATATATGAATAGTATTATATATTACTTATATATGTAATATATACAACAAAATATATTTAAACTATATATATATACATAACACATTTAAAACCATAAACGCATACCACCGGGATTATCATTACTAAACATTCCTTTTGGAATCCATTTATTTACCATTTTAATTTTGCGATTATATTTATCATACACATAAAAACAGGCATTTACATTCGCATTATTATTAGGTTTAGAATATTTATCATGGTACATGCGAGCATACGGTTTTCTCGTATTATAATTTACATTATTTATTTTACGCACATACGGAGGTTTTTGCACATATTGATTTCTTGTATTTACTTTAGGTGATTCATAAAATCTTTTGATGGGTATACATGAACATTTATCAACACAAGTATTGGAACCAATGCCTTTTCTACATTTTATACGGTTAGGCATATTAAGCATGTTAAGAACTTTCTCATTGCTACTTTCAAAGGCTTTAGCTAGCATGTTATCTTTTTCATATGAAGCACATTTAGCCTTTAAACATGTAATCTCATTATCAAGAATATCACATTTTGTACAAATAATATTTTCATGTGATTTTTTATTCAAGCATGCAATTTCTTTATTTAAAACATCACAAGATTTACAAAAATCTTTTTCTCCTAATTTAGTTTCTAATTTAGCAATTATATCCATATCATTTTCAGATTTTTGTTTAACATTTTTTATTTCCTTTTTACATGTATTTACAGTTTCTTTTAACATAGCATTCTCATCTTGGTAACGATTTGCAAGAGCGGCCATTTTATGAAAAGATTCATATAATTCTTCAAGATTATTTTCATTATCACTTTCATAATCACTATCGTAATCCGAGTAAGAAGATTTTACCTCGTCGTCGCTTTCGGCCATAAGACAAATGGCTTGATAGTCATCTTCTTCTTCACTCTCGCTCCACGCGCCTCCAATGAAGGCTTTCTCCTTCTTCTTTTGGAACTTGTTCTTTTTCGGACATTCATTGGCGTAGTGGTCTTTGTCACCACATGAGTAGCAAAAGCCTCTCTTTGGCTTAGCTTTATCGTCTTCACTCGAGTCGCCATTTTTCTTAACTTTTTCGTCTCGTTTATGGAACTTACGACTTCGATTATCACCACCACGACGGTAGTTACCGTTTCTTTGAAATCTGCCATTGTTAGAAAATTTATTATTATTATTAAGAAATTTGGAAAAGTTTCTTACCAACATGGCGACTTCATCGAGAGTTTCGGATGGATCTTTCGAGGAGCTAGCTTTCTCCTTTTTCTTCTCATCTTTTGGTGTTGAGACATTGAGAGCGATTGATTTCTTTTTAACTTGCTCCCGATCTTTGTTTCTTTTAAGTGCAATTTCATGCACTTTAAGATTACCGATCAAGTCATCTATCTTCATTATGGAAAGGTCACGGGAGTCTTCTAAGGATGTTATCTTTTGCATCCACTCCGAAGGAAGGGCTCGTAGGATTTTCCTTATATAGTCCTCGTTAGGATAAGTGCGATCCAAACCTTTCAAAGTAGTCACAATAAGGTTAAATCTTTTAAACATTGAGTCAATTGACTCATCTTGTTTCATTTCGAATAGTTCATAATCGTGAACTAAAATATTTACTTTACTAGATTTAACCTCCGTGTTTCCACGATGAGTATTATTTAAACTTTCCCATATTTGATTTGCAGTTTTATATGTATATACTCTTTCAATCTCATCAGTTGTTAAAGCAGCATATAATATATTCTTAGCTTCGAAGTTTAAACAAAAATGAGCTTCATCAGAAGTAGTCCAGTCATCTATAGGTTTATCAATATAAACATCATCTTTCACAATGGTGGGTTTAAAATTCCCTTTTTCTATAATATTCCAAATCTTTTGATTTTTGCCACGCACGTGACATTCAAATAGCTCGGCCCAAATGCCAAACTTTTCAGTATCTATCAAAGGAGGTTTTGAAAACACGAAATTAGTTTGTTGAGCCATTTAGAAGAATAAGAGAAAAAAAATATGCAGAATATTTTTGAAAGACCTGCTCTGATACCAAATGTTTGGACAACCTAAGGGGGGGGTAAGGTTGTATTTAAAATCTTTTTCTTTCAAAAAATCTTTGAACAAATAAATACAGTACAAACAATACAGTAAAAATAAAGCAGAGTATAAACAAGTAAATATACAACAATTATATAAACAGATATAATTTAAATGCACAGCGGAAATGTAAAGAGATAAGGGAAAGAGAATACTTGACAACGATATTTTTAAAGTGGTTCACCAAACACAAAGTTGGCTAGTCCACCTCGAGAAAATAACACTTCTCGGAGATCCAATACGAAACGTGTTCTTTACGGTAGAAACACAAACCTTAATACAACAAACGCGAAACACTCTTCTTTGAGAGATTAATGTGGATCACTCACTCTAATTCAAACACTTACAAGAGGGTATAAATTTTAATATGAATAATCACTCTTGAATAAGGTTTATCACTTGGATATTTTTAGAGAGTTTGATCACTTGAGTTGTGTTGCTGATTCAACTAATCGAGAGATTTTAATCTGCTATCAACTCAAGATTTCTTGCTCAAAAATTAATTTTATCAGTTTAAGTGATTTAGTGTGAGTAAGAAAGCAGCAGAATAATAATCAAATGCTGAGGGAGAATTTATTGCTGAAGTTGGTGTAACATTGAAGGCTGCTGGATGCTTGTATTTATACCGGATGATCATCAGTCTTGAGAGTTTCGCGGTATACCGCCAAACCATCGCGGTATACCTGCGTCAGAAAAAGTACAGCAGAGGAGAAGGTCAACCTGCACAAACAAACGGCATTGTGTACCCGCGGTATACCGCGTTGCACATGGCGGTATACCGCCTGATAGGGTTTCTGACAATAGAAGCTTCAAATGCAGAGGATGTGACAGATGAACAGTACCCGCGGTATACCGCGAAGACCTTGGCGGTATACCGCCTGAAGATTTGTCCAATGAGAGCAAGGCAACGCAGGGTTACAACGGCTGAACACACTTCTTGCAATTAATGAAGAACAGTAGCAGCATATATATATATATATCAAGTGATTTAATATATATAAAAAAATATTGTATATATATATTTGATTCAAATATATTTATATAGATACGAAATATCCAAGTGATAAAATATTTTAGGGTGTTTATCATTTTAAAATAAAATGACGAAACTCTTCAGACTTGGATTCTTCAGATAAAAAATTATCGAGATCATTTAAATATCTGCACACTCAGATAAAATATTAGATAACAAAAAATGCGGTGTGTTTTGTAATCATCAAAATAAATATGGAGATGTGATTTTATGTGTACCAAAAATATATCATAATATTTAAAGCTGGGTACACTTGCACCAACATCGTTATTAAGATCCCAATTGTGGGGTCGTGACATGGTTCGACCCGGATGTCGGAAAACCGTGGGTGGCCTAGAAAACCACTGGGGGTTCCAAAAACTCTTGAAGTTCGGGTTTTGGGACACACTTGGGTTAGATTGAGAGGCAGTGGTAAAAATAGGAGGTATAGGCATGTTCACAAATAATGGTCTGGTGGTGGTTGCCGCCACTTCTACCGGAGCAGTGGGCGGTGGTGGTGTAACAACCGGAATATGAGGTGGAGATGGTGGAGGACTGACCATTGTGAGCACCTCGTGACACTCATGAAAACTTTGAACAAAAAGTGCCCCTGATGAAGAAAGGGTATAACTTGTACCTGCACTTGCAACCGACGACGATGATTCGTGGTGTACGGTGGTGTTTGGTTTAGTGGCAGCAGCGGCACCGACCTTCTCGGTGGCGCTGATGGATACTGTTGGACAACCTAAGGGGGGGGTAAGGTTGTATTTTAAATCTTTTACTTTCAAAAATTCTTTTACAAATAAATACAGTACAGAAACAGTATAAATAAATCAGAGTATACAAATAATAACGAAGAGTGTAAATATAAACAAATACACAGAGATTATATAAATAAATATAAATGCAAAGCAGTTTATATAAACAAATATAATAAAGCACAGCGGAATAAATAAAGAGATAAAGGTAAGAGATACTTGACACGGAGATTTACTGATTTACCACCAACTGTGATAAACCAGCAGCCGAGACACTTCTCGACACGATCCAAATAAATGTATTCTTTACGGTAGAACACAGACCAAATACAAAGGAATTTGTAATAGTTTCTCAAGCCTCTGCTATGAGATAAACAGGATCACACACCCGTTATTCAAATACTTACAAGAGGAGTATAACTCACAATGGGTAATCACTCTTGTATAATATCTCACTTGGATATTTTATAAAAAAAAAGGTTTTATAAAATATATATGTTAAGTAAGTGAGAGAGATCAGATGAGTAAGTGTTGATCTGTTGTGTTGTGTGTTTTGGTCTGCAGTTCTTCATCACCAGCATGCTTGTATATATATCAGGAAGCTCCAACGGCATTGTGCATCCGCGGTATACCGCCAAATGCACGCGGTATACCGTGCAGACAAAGTACACTGACATACCAACGGCTACATGCAAAGTTGACTTCTGGAAAAACGTACCCGCGGTATACCGGCTAGGACTCGCGGTATACCGCCGTCAGAAAAAGCAACTTTCAACCAACCAGAGATGCACACGGAACCTGCCGCGGTATACCGGCTGAACACCCGCGGTATACCGGCTGTATGTACCCGCGGTATACCGGCTCTATCGCCGCGGTATACCGGCGTCAGAAAAGGACACTTTCCAGGACGCTACCAATCTTGCTGAATCTTCTCAATAAACCCTTTTAATTAAAATCAATTAGGGTTTTTAGAAATATCCAAGTGGTATATTATTTTAGGGTGTTTATCATTATTAGTTATAAACAATGATGACGACGTAAACACTTCCGTCTTGAACCCTTCAGTTTAAATCTTCGTGTTCTTCAACAACTGCACACTTGGATTAAATTGTTAGATAAACAATAATACGGTGTGTTTGTAATCATCAAAATAAATATATATAAATATATAGAGATGTGGTACACTTGCACCAACAATCTCCCCCTTTTTGATGATGACAAACACAACCGCTAAGCATGAGCATATGCGGTTTCTCTCCCCCGTTTGTCGAAACAAAAAGGGTCAAGAAAGACGGTATGCTTCCCCTCGAGAGATGCTCCCCCTCAAAATATGCATAAAATTGAGAGAGCATAAACTCATGGGTAAAAGAGCTAAAACGCTCCCCCTCAAATTAATAACGATATCAATTTGATTTTATAAAATTTGAGGGATAAAATGCAAAAAGCAATAGAGACAAAGATATACAAACCAATACGAAACACTTGCACCAAAACGGATCTTAAGGCTTCAATTTTCGGTTAATTTTATGTGATTTAAAAAAAAATCACCACGTATTATGACCTCGTCAGGTAACCACGTATTATAACCTCGGCAGGTAACCACGTATTATAACCTCGGCAGGTAACCACGTATTATAACCTCGGCAGGTAACCACGTATTATAACCTCGTCAGGAAACCACGTATTATAACCTCGGCAGGTAACCACGTATTATAACCTCGCCAGGAAACCACGTATTATAACCTCGGCAGGTAACACGTATTGTATCCTCGTCAGGAAACCACGTATTATATCCTCGCCAGGAAACACCTACAAAAGGCAAAGAAAATATTTCGTGGTACCCTTTTCTTATGGGTCCTTTTAACAGTTAGTATAAAACATAAACTGCAAAAAAATATGTTGTCGACATAAAACAAACACGACAAACATACAAAGCCATAAAAATGGTTTAAAACCACAAACGCATCCCACCGGGATTATCAACATTAAACATTCCTTTCGGAATCCATTTTCTAACCATTTTTATTTTACGATCGTATTTATCATAGACGTAAAATGAAGCATGCAAATTTACATTATTTTTAGGTCTAGAAAAATTACCATTATACATACGAGCATGCGGTTTCCTCCCATAATTCACATTTTTTATTTTTGACATATATGGAGGTTTTTGCGTTTTATTTTTAACAACAAATTTAGGTTTTTCAAAAACCTTTTTAATTGGCATACAATCACATTTTTCAATACACGTATTTGAACCAATGCCTTTTCGGCAATTTATACGATTTGATATATTAAGCATTTTAAGTACTTTATCATTGCTACTATTAAAAGCATTTGCCAATAAGTCATTTTTCTCATGCGATTTACATTTAGCATTTAAACATGCAATTTCATTTTCAAGAGACTCGCATTTTGTACATGTAATATCTTCATGTGTCTTTTTATTTAAGCATGCAATTTTATCATTTAAAACAATGCAAGACTTGCAAACAATATTTTCGCATGCTTTCTTTTCTAAAGTGATAACTTTATCATTTAACTCATTTTTGATTTTATTATCACATGCAATGGTTTGTTTACAATTATTCAACTCATTTTGACATAATAATAATTCTTCTTTTAATTTAGCATTCTCATTTTTAAAACTATTAACGAGAACAATCAATTTTTGAAAAGAGACATTTAACATATCAATATCATCATCGTTATCACTACAACTAGAATAACTTGAGTATGAAGTACATACCTCTTTCTCGCAGTCGACGATGAGACAAGTTTCTTCATTTCTTTGATCTCGGGTTTCGTCTCTCTTTTCTTTTGAGTTTTCACCATAGGTGATGTTCAAGTTCTCCCAAATATCACGAGCAGTTTCAAAGAGATAAACACGCTCAATATCATCGTTAGTAAGAACCGAAAAGAGAAAATTTTTGGCTTCATAATTTAAACAATAATTAGCCTCATCTTCGTCGGACCATTCCGAGCTAGGTTTTTCAACAACTTTGTTGTTTTGAAATTTTGTGGGTTTGAAATTTCCTTTAATAATAATATCCCAAATTTTTTGATTTATCCCACGAACATAACGTTCAAAAGAATTTGCCCAAAGATCAAAATTTTCGAAATCAATAAGAAGAGATTTAGAAAACCAAGCATTTTGTTGAGCCATAACAAAAACGGATTTTAAAAAATTAAATAGACGATTTTTGAAAGCCCTGCTCTGATACCAAATGTTGGACAACCTAAGGGGGGGGTAAGGTTGTATTTTAAATCTTTTACTTTCAAAAATTCTTTTACAAATAAATACAGTACAGAAACAGTATAAATAAATCAGAGTATACAAATAATAACGAAGAGTGTAAATATAAACAAATACACAGAGATTATATAAATAAATATAAATGCAAAGCAGTTTATATAAACAAATATAATAAAGCACAGCGGAATAAATAAAGAGATAAAGGTAAGAGATACTTGACACGGAGATTTACTGATTTACCACCAACTGTGATAAACCAGCAGCCGAGACACTTCTCGACACGATCCAAATAAATGTATTCTTTACGGTAGAACACAAACCAAATACAAAGGAATTTGTAATAGTTTCTCAAGCCTCTGCTATGAGATAAACAGGATCACACACCCGTTATTCAAATACTTACAAGAGGAGTATAACTCACAATGGGTAATCACTCTTGTATAATATCTCACTTGGATATTTTATAAAAAAAAAGGTTTTATAAAATATATATGTTAAGTAAGTGAGAGAGATCAGATGAGTAAGTGTTGATCTGTTGTGTTGTGTGTTTTGGTCTGCAGTTCTTCATCACCAGCATGCTTGTATATATATCAGGAAGCTCCAACGGCATTGTGCATCCGCGGTATACCGCCAAATGCACGCGGTATACCGTGCAGACAAAGTACACTGACATACCAACGGCTACATGCAAAGTTGACTTCTGGAAAAACGTACCCGCGGTATACCGGCTAGGACTCGCGGTATACCGCCGTCAGAAAAAGCAACTTTCAACCAACCAGAGATGCACACGGAACCTGCCGCGGTATACCGGCTGAACACCCGCGGTATACCGGCTGTATGTACCCGCGGTATACCGGCTCTATCGCCGCGGTATACCGGCGTCAGAAAAGGACACTTTCCAGGACGCAACCAATCTTGCTGAATCTTCTCAATAAACCCTTTTAATTAAAATCAATTAGGGTTTTTAGAAATATCCAAGTGGTATATTATTTTAGGGTGTTTATCATTATTAGTTATAAACAATGATGACGACGTAAACACTTCCGTCTTGAACCCTTCAGTTTAAATCTTCGTGTTCTTCAACAACTGCACACTTGGATTAAATTGTTAGATAAACAATAATACGGTGTGTTTGTAATCATCAAAATAAATATATATAAATATATAGAGATGTGGTACACTTGCACCAACAGATACGATGGTGGCGGCGGCGGTTTCCTCCGGCGTGGGCGACGCTTCGGTGGCGGGGGTTTCGGTGGTGCTCTCGTCGCCGGCGGTGGAAGACCCCTCACCGGTCATTAGTCGCAATGATCGCCGGGGTGTGATCACTTTCTTTGCCCTAGCCATGGTGGATTCGATCAGGTGAAGGATTTTGGGGAAGATGAGTTTTTTTCTTGCTAAAAAGAGTTTTTGAAAAAAAACGTGATGGTGACAAAGGACTTGAAAGGGGTTTTTGATGGATTTTTTTTTTTTTAAGCCATCCCCAACTAGACACCTGGTTAACCAAAGAGACATAAATCATCATGAACAAAGTACACGTACAGTACCCTAAGGGATGGGTATGTAGTACTTAAGCTTTAGCAACCACACAAGTCTTTGCTTCTTCCCTTGTTTGAGCCAAAAGTACTATTAATAGTACTAGATATTTCCTTTGAACCAGATTTTAACCACATCTTCTTGCTGCACAACTCACCAAACACTCTTGCCTAAATTTAGAAAATTTTGACATCCGACGACTTCAAAAATTTTGCAAAATAAAAACAAAGTGGGGACAAAATGCCCACTGTGGGCACCTGCAGCACTAAAAAAAATAAAAATAAAAATAAAAAAATAAAAGAGCAAAATTTATATACATTATTTACATCGTGATACCATCAGTTACCAACTTTTAATTTGTAGGTTTAGGCACTCCTTCTGAAAGGTAGTGCTTAACCCGATGTCCGTTTACGCGAAAAGTCGTTCCATCTTGTGGGTTCAATAAATCAATGGTTCCAAATTTTCCCACGTCCATTATAGTGAATGGACCCGACCAACGTGACTTAAGCTTCCCGGGAAATAAACGCAACCTAGAATTAAAGAGTAAGACTTGTTGTCCATTTTCAAAAACACGATTTGCAATTCTACGATCATGCCAAAATTTAGTTTTTTCCTTGTATAACTTGGCATTTTCGTAAGCATGAAATCGTAACTCTTCAAGCTCGTTTAGTTGCAATTTTCGTTTCTTTCCCGCTTCATCCTCGATCATGTTTAATTCTTTAATGGCCCAAAAAGCTTTGTATTCGAGTTCTAAAGGTAAGTGACACGCTTTTCCAAAAACCAATCTATATGGCGACATATCCAAAGGAGTTTTAAAAGCTGTTCGGTACGCCCACAAAGCATCATCCAGTTTTAATGACCAATCTTTCCTGTCGGGTTTGACAACTTTTTCTAAAATTGATTTTATTTCCCGATTAGAAAGTTCAGCCAAACCGTTTGTTTGTGGATGATAAGCTGTAGACACACGATGCTGAATGTTATACTTACTCAAAACAGTGCTCAACATGTTGTTCACAAAATGAGTTCCCTCATCACTAATTAAAGCACGAGGAGTACCAAAACGGACAAAAATATTTTTCTGAAGAAAATTAATTACTGTTTTGGCATCATTTCGTGGACATGCAATGGCTTCAACCCATTTGGATACGTAATCAACGACCACTAAAATATATTGATTGTTGAACGACATTGGAAATGGTCCCATGAAGTCGATGCCCCAAACATCAAAAATTTCAACTTCCAAAATATTGTTTAAGGGCATTTCATTACGTTGGGACAAATTTCCTGTTCGTTGACACTGGTCACAACCTTTGACAAACTCAAATGCATCTTTAAATAATGTGGGCCAGAAAAATCCACATTGGAGAATTTTTGCAGCCGTACGTTGACCACCAAAATGGCCTCCGTATAGCGATGCATGACAATCCCTTAAAATATCCTTCATTTCGCAGTTTGGGACGCATTTTCGTAAAACTTGATCCGCACCCATTCTATATAAAAATGGGTCATCCCAAAAATATTGTTTTACGTCATGAAGGAATTTCTTGAATTGTTGTCCATACATTTGGTATGGCTTGACTCCGCTGGCCAGAAAATTTGCGTAATCAGCATACCATGGAACTTCTTTCTCAAAATGATGTTGTATAGCCAAAATGCGCTCATCTGGAAAAACTTCTTTTATTTCTTGATTTCCACCACTTGACACATTCGTTTCTATCCTTGAAAGATGATCGGCAACTTGGTTATTTACTCCTTTTCTATCAACTATCTCTATGTCAAATTCTTGTAAAAGAAGAACCCACCGAATAAGCCTTGGCTTAGCGTCGGTTTTGTTAAAAAGATATTTGATAGCGGAGTGGTCCGTATGAACAATGACTTTTGTGCCGATCAAATAAGAACGAAAACGGTCAAAAGCAAATACTACGGCAAGTAATTCTTTTTCAGTTGTTGTATAATTTATTTGCGCTTCGATAAGAGTTTTACTTGCGTAGTAAATGGGGTGAAAAATCTTTTCTTTCTTTTGTCCCAAAACAGCACCTACCGCCCAATCACTAGCATCGCACATTACCTCGAAAGGTTTTGTCCAATCCGGTGCAATTACAATAGGCGCAGAGATAAGAGCCTCTTTGATTGTTGAAAAAGCCGTTTTACATTCGGAAGTAAAGTCAAAGGTTTGGTCAACATGCAGTAAATTACACAGTGGCTTTGATATTTTTGAAAAATCCTTTATGAAACGCCGGTAAAATCCTGCATGTCCCAAAAAACTTCTAATGCCTTTAACCGAAGAGGGTTCGGTTAATTGCATTATTACTTCTAATTTAGCTTTATCAACTTCCAAACCATTTTTAGAAACCATGTGACCCAACACAATTCCTTCTTGAACCATAAAATGACATTTTTCCCAATTCAAGATTAAATCGTGCGTTTCACATCTTTCTAAACTTTTTCTCAAATTTTCAAGACAATTATCAAAAGACGACCCAATCACTGAAAAATCATCCATGAAAACTTCCATGGTATCCTCAATCATGTCCGAGAAAATAGACATCATGCAACGTTGAAAAGTTGCTGGAGCATTGCATAACCCAAATGGCATTCGCCGAAAAGCAAAAGTTCCGAAAGGACATGTGAAAGTTGTTTTTTCTTGATCCTCCGGAGCTATGTGAATTTGATTATAGCCCGAGTATCCATCCAAAAAGCAATAAAATTCTTTTCCGGCCAATCGATCTAGCATTTGGTCTATAAAAGGTAACGGAAAATGGTCTTTTTTCGTGGCCAGATTTAATTGTCTATAATCCATACATATTCTCCATCCGGTGACAGTCCTAGTAGGGATGAGTTCATTTTTCTCATTTTTTATAACCGTGGTTCCTCCCTTTTTAGGAACACATTGAACCGGACTAACCCAACCACTACTTGAAATGGGGTAAATAATACCCGCATCAAGCCATTTCAAAACTTCTTTCTTAACGACCTCTTTCATGATGGGATTTAGTCGTCTTTGTGGTTGCACTTTGCCAATACTATTTTCTTCCAAAATAATCTTATGTTGGCAAACGGATGAACTAATCCCCTTAATGTCTGCTAAGGTCCAACCTATGGCCTTCTTGTGATTTTTCAACAATTCTAGCAATTTCTCCTCTTGACCATTACTTAACTTGGACGAAATAATTACAGGTAATTTTTCTTCTTCCATGAGATAAGCATACTTAAGGTGACTAGGGAGAGGTTTTAAATCTAATTCAGGAGCCTTAAGAATTGATGGCATTTGTGGAGGTCGATCATTAAAATCTAAATGTTCAAAGGCATCTATAACCTCCATCAAATCTTCTTCCAAAACATCATCGTCAGAGCCTAAAATAGGTTCTCCATGGAAGTCAAAGCTAGGCTCAAAATCATCACCTAAAGTATGGATAGCTTGACAATCTTCTAAATCACCGGTGAATTTTAGTGATTTAAAGACGTTGAAAGTTACCTGCTGGTCATTTACTCGCATGGTTAGCTCACCTTTTTGGACATCAATTAAGGTTCGGCCAGTCGCAAGAAAAGGTCTTCCTAAAATGATGGGAATATTTTTATCTGCCTCAAAGTCCAATACTAGAAAATCAGCCGGGAAAATAAATTTATCAACTTTGACCAAAATATCTTCAATTTTTCCTTTCGGATAAGCAATGGATCTATCCGCGAGTTGCAAAGTGACAGTAGTGGGTCTTACTTCACCAATTCCTAACTTTTTAAAAATTGACAAGGGCATGAGATTTACGCTTGCACCTAAGTCACATAGTGCATTTCCGACCTCTTGACCGCCAATGGAACATGGGATGGTAAAACTTCCCGGGTCTTTGAGTTTCGGAGGGATTTTACAAGTAAGAATTGCACTACATTCCTTGGTTAAAGCAACCATCTCATATTCTCCTAGTCTCCTCTTTTTGTTGAGAATGTCTTTTAAAAACTTAACATAGTTTGGCATCTGCTCGAGAGCTTCTACCAAAGGAATGTTAATATGGAGTTGTTTGAAAACGTCTAAAAACTTTTTAAACTGGACATCCAACTTTTTGTCTTTAAATCTTTCAGGAAAAGGCAACTCACGTAAATCCAAGCTTGTTTGCTTTTTGTTGGGTGTGTGCACAGGCTGCTCAGCATTTTTATCAGTACCCGAATTATCAGCTGTTTTAGACACTAAAACAGGTTCTTGTGGTTTTTCAACAGTAGGGAACAATCCAGGAAAATTTTTTTTTGTCGAAAAGATGTGATTCTTTTTGTACATGAGGTGTGGTAGAAGGCTTGTTGTTTTCACGTGAGTCTTCTACTTGACCTATTTCCCTTATGCTTATGGCCTTGACATGTTCCTTGTGTGGTCCTTTTGGGTTCTCGGTGTCACTAGGCAAAGTCCCTTGTGGTCTATTTTTGAGCTCGGTCGCAAATTGACCAAGTTGGGTCTCAAACCCTCTCAAGGTTGCATTGGTTTGGTTGATAAAACCTTTAAGTAACGATTCGAGTGATCCGTTACCTTCCAATGCATTTTGTTGCCTAGGTGCATGTGATTGTGAAGATTGACCGTGTTGGTAATTTGACTGTTGGTAAGTGGGTTGTTGGTTTTGGTAAAATCCCGGGGGATTTTGTGGTCGATTTTGTGGTTGACTTGCCCCAGGGGGTTGAAGTCCTTGATTTCCTGACCACGAAAAGTTCGGGTGATTCCGCCAATTCGGATTATAAGTTTGAGAAAAGGGACTATTTCTAGTATTTCCCAAATAATTTACCGAAGCGGGATTTCCCGGACAATTCTCAAAATTATGATTTTCCCCGCAAAATGCACATGACTCAGTAGCTTGAACTTGGTTTTTCTCTCCATGAATATTTAAATTATTTTTTACCAAGTTAGTCAAAGCTACAATTTGTGCATTTAAAGAAGTGATGGCATCAATTTCATGAACTCCCGACACATTTGTTGTGGTGGTGATGGCACGAGCATTTTGCCAATCGGTGTTATTATTGGCAACTTTTTCCAAAATATCAAAAGCTTCATTGTACGTTTTTGAAACAAAAGCACCACCAGCCGTAGCATCGAGAATAATTTTAGCAGCATTAGAAAGACCATTATAAAATGTTTTGGATTGTGAAGGAGAGTGTTGAAGCAGCAGCATTAAAGGTTATAAAAGAAGCAGTAACAGCTATAGCAGCAGAAATGGTTATTGCTGCTGAAAAACATAAGGCAGCAGAAATCATCCCTGAAGCAGCAGAAACTAAGGAAACAACTGAAACCACTCCTGAAGCTGCTAAATCACTCAAAAGAACCAAAATGGTGTCAAGCAAAAGACCAAGAACAAAGTCCATAGCTTCAAAGAAGAAATTTGTAAAGAAGCCCATAGTGGAACCCATCATAGAAGAAGCTAAGGAGGAAGTTGTGAAAGAGAAAGATGATCAAAAGGCTGCTGAAGAAGAAGTGGCAACCTCATCAGGTCAACCAAGCAATGTACAATCACAATCAAATGCACAATGTGATATGTATATTACTGTGGTTGATACTAATCCAATTAAAGTTAAACCATTAGCTTCTATGGCTCCTGAGATCATCTTCTGGGACACATTGAAAGAAGGGAGAAAGGAGTACATTAGAATAAAGAGAGCAAATGGAAAGTTTGAAGTCTGTTCTACATGGGGAAGACTCATCAGAACATGCTCAAGATCTGACATAGAAGAGATGTTCAAGGTTGGAATGAGGCTATATGGAAACATGCTGACAGAGCAAGGTATGTCTATCACCAAGATGGTTCTTGAATACTTGTGCTTAATGTTCAAACCAGAAGCAGTTCAGTATTTGATAGCAAGGAATTTTCAAGTCATTACCAACTGGATGCTCATTGAGAATTGTGGAGTGTATGTCATCACTCTTGATCATACATTTCATGAATATTATTTGGTAGATGTAGTATACAAACACAGCATGAAAAGGTTGACTGGAATGCTGCATGCTAAGTTGGTAAGTGACAAAGATTCTGAGATGGCAAGATATCTGGTAAGAAGGACTCTCAATCAAAGTCTGGGATTGAATCCTGATCTAGGCATGCATGATTAGGTTTTGGAAGCATCATCTGAAAAACTTGACTTCTCTTTCTAAAAGTCAAGTTAGGGGGAGATTGTTGGGAACTGAAGATATGCTAAGTATGGTTAGTACTGCCAGAACTACATTAATACTGCCAGATCAACGTTAGTACTGCCAGAACAAAGATACTACTGCTAGATCAAGGTTAGTACTGCTGAGACATTAATGCTGCTGAAACAATGTTAATACTGCTGGTATATTACTACTGCTAGAACATTATTAATACTGCTGGAACAATGTTAGTACTTCTGGTGTCTTACGAAAACTGTTAGTGCTGCTTATGCATATCGAAGTTAATACTGCTGGAACATCATTAGTACTGCTTGAGGAAAATGAAGTTTTAGTGTTATCTATATTTCATAGTGTTAATTTTAGTTTTAATTTTAGTGAATAAATGATATTACAAAATTAATTTTAATTTTAAAAACTAAGCTGGCGATTTTAGTGTTATCTATAGCTTGCGATTTTAGTGTTATCTATAGCTGGCGATTTTAGAATTTAAAAACTTAATAGTTATCCAGAGGTATATCACGTGGCACTACAAAGATATTAGTGAAGCCTACCAAAAAGTTCAAACCGAAGGGAGTTTACACATCAAATGTGGTTTATCGAGAGGTTTTGAGTGATGATTGTATATGATTAAAGCATGATTGTAATTTCTATTTTGTTTAAACAAAAATTTAGACATAAAAGACTTCAGTTATAAACCAAACCCAAACCGTATGAATATTGCATGATTGTAATTTCTATTTTTATTTTTTGCTTACATTTATTTGAATATTGCATCCCGCCGCATTGCGCGGGTACTAAACTAGTTACCAATAATTTTTCACAAACATGTTACCAAAATACTTCCTCGTTTGATGGTCATTCTCGCTGCATATTGATTGTTTTGTTACCACTAGTTACTACAACTATGTTATAATAATAACATTGGTTGATGGTGTTGTTAAATATATCTCATTTTTTTTTGAAAGGGTATCCTAGGTTTTGCCTAAACTAATCTCTGGCACTAATTGACTGCTAAGCATACAACCCTGAGATAATTCCTCAGTGGCCACAAGTTGCCAACGCATGGATTCGAACCCGGGGTAGATGGGAATCTGAGCCACATCCCCCACAAGGCCTTAACCAGTACGCCACAAGCCTTGTGGTTAATATATCTCAATTTCTTGTTCTTTTAGTTTAAGGAAATCGTATAAAGTAAATAATAGTATAGTTTGTTGTTCGGTACGACTAACCCGAAACCGTTTGGATCGGATGAGTTATTCAATTCGGATCTTTTTATTGTGTCCATGTAACATAACTCATACTTGTATTCACATCATATTTGTTAAAATAACAAAACCGATAATGAATAAATGAGAACAACCTACAATTTGAATTGCAAGTAATTTTAATATCAAATTAAATGTTGCATTTCTTCAAAATGTCAAATAATAAATCTTTGGATCAAATTCCATAAAAATAAAAACAACCAAAATTTTATGTTTTTTTTTCTTTGGAGCGATCAAATACTCATTTATATTTGATTGAAGTTGGGATATGTTATTTAAATTGGTTTGAGATATCTATTTTCTATGAAGCCATATACATGTATATATATTGATCATTTCAGCTTCATTTTATATATTTTAGATTAATTCAAACATAAATAAATTAGGAAGTGTAAAATTCATGCTTATAATGTTGTATATATCATCTTAGATTGCCATAAAGCAGGGTCAAAAGGAGTCGCGCCCCTAGCAGGGTCCAAGATGCAGAACCCTACCGATAGAAACCTCTACAAGTTATAAGGTGTTTACTTAAGAATTTTGAGTTTCAAGACATTTTTAACGTATTTTAGAAGGGTAGATATCCTTTGAAGTTTGATTGAAACTTGGATAAAATCAAGGTTCTAAATGACGTGAGGCGTGACGTGGCGGTGAGGTCAAGCCTCAAGCCTTACAAGTTATGGCGAGGCCACAACGTTTTTCAAGGCGTGCCTTAAGGGGACATATATATACGTATACACATAGATACACACTTGTGTGCTAGTGTATAGAATAATAACGTAGAACAAAACAAATTCATGTAAACTAATAAAAAAAGACAATTGATACCAAATCTATAGAGCTTATGAAAAATTATATCAAGAGTGTAAAATCGGGAGTAATTTCTTGAATCTCTACTTACTACCTTCTTCAATTTTCCAAGAATTCACGTTCGACTCTTCGTGTACGATAATGGAAGTAAGTATTTACCAATTTTGGGTTTTTAGTTTCAAGTTTCCTTTAAATTTGTATTTAAGTCTTAGGTTGCATAAACAATTATCATTTGTTTATATATTAATAATAATCTCACACCTTACAAAATGTTGTGTCGTAACGCGTTGTAACGCATCGTAACGCGTCATAACGTGCCATAACGCGTTACAATGCAAGCCAAGCCTTAAGGTGGAGCCACATGGGTTAACGTGGCGGCGACCCCAAGCCTTGACGCCATAACGCGCCATAACGAGGCCATAACGAGTTATTTAGAACCATGGATAAAATTGTCTAAGTGTTGTTCGGAGGATGCAGACGTAGAGCCACTGAGCCTTTAAATCGGATCTCTGAAATCATCACACGTAATTTTGCTAAGTGTCAAGTTAGAGCCTTTGGACTGTGTACCAAAGTCTCTGGAGCATATGGTCCTTGTGATCAGAACTCCTAGATACTCCGAGCCTCTGATCACTGATAGCTATTTATCGTGTGTCCAATTAAAAACACAATAATTCCACAATACGGGCGCAAGTATACACCGATAAAGGGATCGCTACATGTAGTAGAATGGTAAGAATACCAAGTATCGTATCCACAGGGAATGGACAACTGAGATTTAGAGACTCTCGTGAACTTCTTGCACAAGTTTCGGGTGAGAGAAAAATTATCTTTTTGATGGCAATAATAAAAAGAGTAAAACGTAACCTTAATTAAAAAATGGGTATGGGTGTAAGTCTTTTTCCTTGAGAAAAACGTAGGAACAAATGGTCAGTTACGTCGTGACACAAGTCATTTATAAAAAGCCCGATCTCTCGAAAGTGACTAATTATAAACCTTGCCAACTAGTACCCACAAAGTGCCCAACATAACCAACTCTTAATCTTGCCGATTTATCCAAGTATGATTTAAAAATCAAAGTTCTATCAATATAAAGTTTTACTCCCAAATGTCTTTGAAATACTCGATTGACGATTGAACCTTAGTAAATCATGCAAAACCCGCCTCTCGACGTGGTCCGCAAAGACTTTCTCAAATCTTTGTGCATCACTTAAGCCGTATTTCGGATCCGCCCCTCTCGAGGTCTAAGATCTTATATTAACACATAAAAGTGATCGGCTTATCTGCGTTGAGCGAAGTCTCGACTCAAGTGACCAAGCTTAAGAGTTAGTAATAACGGGCACACCCAAGGGCAGCCTACTAATTCTCAAGTTAAATTTACACCCACACCCATGAGGGTGCTTAGCTCATAATAAAATACATAATAAGAAACAAATAATTGATAAATAATACTTGCATTAATCTAGACGGAAAATTAATATGCGGAAATTAAATATTGCAGAATTTAAATGACGGAAAGTAAATGACTGAAATTAAAATTACAGAAATTAAAATGCAAGAAATTAAACTTTAACTAAATCTTCAAGCTTAAGCAGCTTGAAGATGAAAGCAATAATATAAGATGAAAGCAATAATATAAGGTGATGAGAATGGTTGATGGAGTATGGTGGTGTTGTTGTTGTCGTGTATCCTGAAAAAGCCTCCCAACAAGTCTTTATATAGCACTCCAAAGCCAAGGGTAAAGATGACAATTCCCATGTGTACTATCCAGAATTTCAGCAATAAAATCAGCACCAAACCCAACCATGGTCAGCCTTTTCTACCTTGGTTACGAATGCCCACTGTGGGCACAAAGTGCCCACTTTGCAAACAGCCATCCAAATTCCACAAAATTAGACTTTTGGTTTGATTTTTCACCTCTTGCAAACATTATGGACCAAACGAAGGAGAAAGAAACAAAGAGGGTGTAATATGACCAAAAAGGCAAGAAAAGGAGTAATAAATAACTCTCAAAAATGAGAGTTATCAATCACTTAGGGTACGTTTGGTATGCAGACATAATATAACATAACAGAACGAGACCGGACAGAACAGAACAGGACAGAACAACTGTTCAGCATTTGGTAGATAGAAATGAACAGAACAGATAACATTAGATAAAATACAATAAATAAAAATTAAAGAATGAATAGAATATAAAATAGAATGTGTATTTGATGTTTTATAAGAGAATTAGATTTTATTTTGAGGTTAAATTGGTAAAACATAAGTCTGTTCCACCTTGTTCCATGGGGTGGGGGGTGGAACAGGCATGTTCTACTTTGTTCCACTCTGTTCCTGTCTGTTCCACATTAAAGTTCTGCCAAACGTGGGACAGTAATCCCTGTTCTGTTCTGTCATGTCATGGCCAGTGTACCAAACGCACCCTTAAGGCCTATAGACACTATTTGGACAAGTTGCTTCTGACTCTAAGTCAATTGTAATTGCTCTCAAATGTTATCGATTAACGATTATAAGTGACGTACAATTATGTCTTAACCATCATAAACGAGAATCTGAATGTATACAAAGACTCGACTTTACAACATGTAAGATTAAAATTTTCTCTTAAATTCTCATTATTGAATTTGTGACACCTAATACAGTAAATACCAAATCAGTATATTCATAAAATACACTTTTACAATCCACAAAGATTATCCCATCCATATATTTTCAAATCACAAAGTTCTACCATTATCTTCCAAAAATGAATCATGTACGACTTGGTTTGCAACCCCAAAACCGATAACTTTTAGCTACTTTTGTGGATAAGATCATTGTCCTCTACCTCCACTCATACCGAAAATAAATTACAAAAACGGTCCTCTGACTTATCAAAACTTTGGGTTTGTCACTCAACTTTCAATAAATACACCATCAATCCTGTCGTTTTTTAATTTCTTTTATGGTTTGGGTTCTCGCTTCCAACGACGGTTCAAGGTAAGGGTGCTAAAAAAACCCGACAAACACGGCCAACCCAGCCAACCTGAAAAAACCCAAAAAAGATCAACATGATGTAACACGACATATAATCAATACAAAAATATGGCAAACTGAATCTATTGGGTTGATATTGGGTTAAGCCCAAAGCAACCCGACAAACCCGATAAAAGTTTTAGCTGCTTCTCTAAAATTATTTGTATTTCTTTTTCATATGTATAAAATATTAAAAAACAATTGAATTCATAAGAGCGCATTATTGTAAAGTCATATGTGATATTTAAATATTTGATGAACTCGTACAATCTTTTGAACGATTGATCGTATTTCAGAGGAATGTTTTATTTATTTTTATGTTCTCAATGTTGATTTTACTTTGTTTAAACACAACCAAACTGAACGGGTTGGATTTAAAAAATTTAAACCGCCAACACTGAATTAAGTTGTTTAAATACCTTCAATCCAAACCATAGGGTTGTTATAAATTGTTTGCATATAATTATACCCGTAATCCGACCGAACCCAACCCGAAACCCGACAAATCCGAAATCCGAAACCTAAAATTTGGGACTTGGTATTCATATCCGAAATCCGATCGGGTTATTGATTTTCCCACCCGAACCCGCCCGATGCTCACCCCTGCTTCCAAGCGGAAGACATGAGACCCACTTAACGGAAGTTGTTAATGATCGTTAGAGACAAGAAACTTGTCTAACGAAACACAAACCACAAGGGTTACTGATGTATTTAATGACGTCGAGTCGGAGTGGCATATATAAACCAAAGTTTTAGTGAACACAAGGACTATTTTTATAACTTATGCAAATACTGGATAAATTAAAACACTGTCCTTGTAACATTGCCACTTTGTAGGTTTAGTCCAATTTTTTACTAATTTCATTTCTTGTCCAAATTTAGTTTTTATAACAATGTAGTTCCCAATTTAGATGGAGCATAAATCAATTCTTCAATTGTTTCATGGGTCATGCATTGATAGACTTTTTTCATCTTTGTATATATTGTCCTCCTCTTCTTCATTTCTCTTGATTAAGAAAAATGTAAAATCACATTAAAGACCTTGAGAGCTTCTGAAAAGCCTCGATTTTCATCGAAAATTCAAATCGCGATGGCCATTCGCCTTCTCCTAAAACTGTTCCTTGAATGCTTCACCTGTTTATATACCTCTATCAAAATAGATGATGAACACTGAAAAACGATAAAACCATCTCATACACAACATGTAAGCACATTTAACGTATTGATTTAGACATTGTCTAGATCAATAACTAACTTGCTAAAATAAGTCAAATTATGACTGAAAATGCAACAAATGGAACTTTAAATCAAAACAATAATACCACATGTACTATTTTTGTAATTTACTGTAGATATTAGAAATAATATTTATTTCTTTCTAATTCCCTCCAAGAACTTCTATGATCCCATCGCTTTCAAGTCAATGATGTTTGTATATGTGGGATTTTTGCTCATTCAAAGTCCACAAACAATTGAGACCATCTAAAATCTCAAAAAAGTTTAAGAAAGTGACCAACAAAACCATATATTATCCACGATCAACCGACAAAAAGTCTCAATTTCGAAAAATATTTGATTATGGACCAAGTGTTGTTCAGCGTTTCTCAACGCCGTAAGATATATCCTATCTTTAAAAATAATAAAATTGAAAATATTTCATCATTGAGTGAATATGTCTTCCAAATATGTAATTATTTATCTGGATATATATACATTGCCCTAAAGTTACTTCAAATTCGAGTTGGATTAGTACAAAATATAGGTACTTATCTTGGCCGCATTCCTAATCATCTTTCACCGTTCTATACAAAATGAGATCAAATTCAATTAATCCTGTAACACACATCGCATTGCTATCGTACATACGATGTAAGTATATAAAATGAACAAATTGACATCTTCGGTTGGAAGGCAAATTGGTTGCTTACGTACGTAATATTGTCATGTGGAAATACGTATGGATTAAGACCTCATCGCACTCAAAATCATTTCGACTTAAAACTCAATAAATAATAAAAATTGTTTCTCTTGAGAATGGTTCGTGAATTATTTTTGTTGAGGTTGGAAAGTCAAAGCTTGAGCAACATTGACCGGAAATTGCAATAATTAAGAGTAAATTACGTTTTTCATCCTTGTGGTTTGTTAAAAGTTGTGGGATTCGTCCTTGTGGTTTAAAACTTTCGGTTTTAGTCCCTATGGTTTGCAATTTATTTCTATTTTCGTCTCTGAGACCAAAACACTAGTTTTAAGTATGAATGACTAAAATCATTTCGACTTATAACTCAATAAATAATAAAAACTGTTTCTCTTGAGAATGGTTCGTGAATTATTTTTGTTGAGGTTGGAAAAGTCAAAGCTTGAGCAACATTGACCGGAAATTGCAATAATTAATCCCGAAAGGACTATGAGGAGTGGTAAATTGGAATGAATACATGACACTATAACAATTTCATGATATGTGAATTAAAATGCTTTCATAGTAAATTTGTAAATGGGTATATAATATTTTAAAACATAATACATTGAATTAAGGGGTTGTTTATCAAATGTTAATCGGATGAATGTTTATTAGGTCATTTACCTTATCGGTGAGCATGATAAGAACCGAGAATGATACCCGGTAACAATATGACAAGGGTTGAGAATCTTACCCGGTAAATGAAGATGACAGCTCTTACCTAATAAACGCTTACGGGTAAGAGACACATACCAATAATCTTATTATGCGATTTTGATGGTTGAAAATATTACTTGACAAGCGTTTACCTGATTAGCTAGGGATGGTCATATGTTCAAGTTCAATGGATTTATGTCAATTCTATTATTTATTGGATGTTGGATTTCACCATCCAATCCAATCCAATGTAATTAACATTGGACAACTTATCAAATACAATCTAATGGATGTTTGAGCCAGATTTGTGCATTCCATTAGATATTATTATTATTGATTATGTTGGATCATGTTATATCCTTCCAATATTTTTTAGACATAATTTAACCACTTATTCATATTTTTTAGAATTTCTTAACACAACTACATATAATTAAATATCAATTAAAAATGAAACATAAAATATTAAATTTTCGAATGTTGAAATTTTAGATCTTATTCAATCCAATTACAATTACATATCAAATTATGGCCAGTAGGGTTCTAATTTAAATTAGACCACTTCCTGCACAACCATACAATTAGTGTTGCGTGTTCTCGAAACTCATTTTACAAAGGAAAGGAATGTAAAAGGAGGAAAAGGGGAGGAAAAGAACAAAAAAAACCGTGTTCCCAAAACATTTTTATGAGAGAAAGTAAAGGAAACGGAAAAAAAATAGTGATAAGTTTCCTTCAAAAACTTTCCTCCCAAATGTGGAAAGAAAGAAATTAAAAACATTTTAAAAAATTTACTAAAATTACAAAACTACCCAATCTTTCATTATAAAAGATATATTTAAAAGAGTATATTAGTAAAAATGACGTTTTTCATTTTCTTTAAAATTACAAAACTACCAAATCTTTCATTATAAAAGATATATTTGAAAGGGTATATTAGTAAAAATTACATTTTTTCTTCCATTTCCTTTCTTTTCCATCATTTTTTTTCTTTTCTTTCCTCTCCTGATTAGAGAACACAGTGAAAGTGCCCCATACGGGCGGCCCTAAGTACTATTAGGTTCCGCTCGTCTAAAGAAGCCAAACTTCACACATTTTAGCAGGTTAGTCATGGCTAATTCAAAGGATGGTATGCATTTTGAATGAAAAACTGGTTAAAAAGAAATCCCAAAAAAATTCCTGGTTCAAAACAAATTTCGAGTCTTGGTTCAGGATCGTATGGGTCCGATTAATAACAATAAATGATTTAAAAGGTCATTTCATTATTTATATATGATTAAAAGCATGAATTAATGCAAATATTCCCTTTTCTCTTACAAACCCATAAGTTGTACAAAGTTGCATATAAAAACTAATTTGTAAGTTTGTATGATTTATTGGATTTGTAGATGAGTTTAATACATAATTAATCATACTTTTAACATAGTGAAATAGTTATTTATTTTGTAAAAAATAATAATAATGAACAAATAAGTAACTATTGCGTGTTTAGAATATGGATTGGGTTCTGGTGAAAAAGAAAGTTATGATGAAAAACGTAAGAAATAATTTTTACCCTTGGATGCACACTAGGATGAGATACACCGGAATGAGATTGATCCAAGGGCCCAGATCCATTCTTTTGTTTCTCACTACAACTTATCTTCTCACTGGAACCTAACCCAAATATCAATTACGACATCATCTGTAATATCCCAAAGTCCAAACTATAGTTGAATAGCTTTTAGGGGCCATTTACTGAATACTTACCGGCTAAGCGTTTACTGATATCACTTACCATACCGCCTGAGCTAGACCCGGACAAAGAATCTTACCCGGTAAAAGACATAACAAGGGCCGAAAATCTTACTCGATAAGTGAGGAAAAAAACTATTACCCAGTAATTGCTTATCAGGTTTAATTAAGACGTTTACCAACAATCCAGGTTGATGGCCGAACTGTTACATGATAAGATAAAGGACTGTTTGTTTACCCTCTTAATAGTTCCAATCAGAGGTAACCTTTAAATCACTAAGAGGTGAATTATGTTTGGTAAAAAAAAACACTACATCCTAATAGTTTTAAAACCATCTGAATGATTTTGTATCTTGGATCTCCTTTAACCATTCAGCGCCCTAATTTCATTCTAAACAATTACAAACAACCATATTTCATTTTGCAATATATCATAAAAGTCTCTTAATCATTTTGACAAGTTAATCATCATTTGACCGGTTAATCATTCTGCACCAAAACCATTCAACAACTGTCAAACAACCCTAAGTAAGGGTACTTTCTGTAACTCCCCGAAAATTTGGAAAACTGAATTAGGGGCTCAAGGACGTCCGCGGGGCCAAGGGCCGGACGTCTGCGACTTGCGGAAGTCCACGGGTCGTCCGCGGAAGCAATAGAGTATTTTGGGGTTTTCGGCCTTTGTGAGCCGGACGTCCGCGAGGGTGCGTTGCGGACGTCCGCGATGTGTCTGATGCACTTTTTTTTGTTTTAAGAGAGACTTTCTCCTCTCTCTTTCCTCATTCCATTTCATAACCCTAACCCATCTCTCTCTCCCTCCTCTCAGCCGATTTTCCCTCAAGAGTAACACAAACCCAACCTCTTCTTCCTTATTTCTTCACCTAATCTAAACCCACTTCCACCATTGTTGAAGATATGGAGCTTGAAGCTTTTGTGGATGAGTAGGAGCCTTTGTTTGGGAGATTCAAGTAATAAAGGTAATATTCCTCTACCTAAATGCTAGGTTATTGTTGTTTCATCCTTGTTCTATTTTGGGGTATGGTTGGATAGTTATGGTGGTGTTTGGTTGAGGTGTTCTTCTCCTTCTTCATTTATGAAGATTAGGGTTTGATGTATTTGGGGTTTTGGATTGTAAGTATTTTGGGGATGAATGCTTATGGTTGGAAACTTATAGATCTAGGTTTTGGAAGATTTGGACTTGAAGATTCGGACTTCTTCAAAGGAGCATACGTTTGGGAAAAACCTAGATTTAGCTTAATATAGCAAGGTGAGTTCAAGTTGCTTTGTGAAAACTTTGTACATGCCAAAATATGTGTTTTAAAGTATTTGTGTGCTTTATGTGAAATTATTCCTTGTTGAGTTATTTGGTGGGTTTTTGATTTAATCAAAGTGTTGAACTTTACATATCTGGTAAAGCACCCACATTTGGGGATTTTGGTCAATCCGACCATGTGAAGGTTTTGAGAGTTGTAAACCTTTATTTTGGGGCCGATGGCCAATTGAGGAATTAAAAGGTAAAGATTTTGGGTAACGATGCATTTTGGTTTACGTAACCGTGTGAGTGACACGTATTTAACCAAACGTTTATTTTGGCCTTTAAAGGCTTGATTTATACTCAAATGAGTCTTTTGAGCGTCTGCCGGTTTTAGTGACTCGAAATGGAGTCTTGGATGTGTTATATGCTTAATAGCATTGTATTTGAATATGTGTCGGTTTAAGTATTGGTCTTATGTGTGAAGACCGTTTGATGATTTTGTATTCTTAGTACCTTTGGGACTAATGAACCTTGGTGAGTTATATGCATTGTCGAGTTATAAAAGAGTTGCATATACGTGTACATATAGATGCATATATGATTTGACTTCATTGGGAAGGTAGCAATGAAGGGGTTGTGAGATTATCACGCCTCGGAGCGTGTGTTGCATGATGTGGGTTAGATGCATTTTAATTGCATGAGTTGATGTTGATAAATGAACATTAGATCTTTTGAGCAGAGGGCTCGGTTTTGGACTCGGTGGAGTCTTAAGGGCATTCGCCCGGTTTTAAATAAGCTCGACGTGGGCTTGGAGTTTTGAATTGCATGAGTTGCATTATAGTTGAGATTTACCTAATTTGAATGCATTGGTTATTCTTTTGGGGTCATGTATATATATTTGAGTCGAGTAAGCGTGAGTTAGATGGTGGGTTCCCAAGGTAAAGATCCAGTAGGGTTGAACTTGGGGGTTTGGGCTAAAGACCTAGTTTTGGTTGATGTCGGAGATGGACTAAAGACCTAGTTTTGGTTGATGTCTAAAATGGGCTAAAGACCTAGTTTTGGTTGATGCCGGAGATAGACTAAAGACCTAGTTTTGGTTGATGTCTAAGATT
This sequence comes from Saussurea involucrata, assembly GCA_033807775.1. NCBI lineage: Eukaryota > Viridiplantae > Streptophyta > Magnoliopsida > Asterales > Asteraceae > Saussurea > Saussurea involucrata. The sequence goes on along the minus strand of CM066322.1, from coordinate 9,207,605 downwards.
GACTAAAGACCGAGTTATGGTTGATGTCATGAGTTTTCCCCATCCAAGGAGCTTACTTGTACTTATTAATTGTGGTTTAATTTATGTGTTTGCCACATTCGATGAAATTGGGCCTCCCCCGTCACCGAAGGGTGTTGATTTCAGGTATTTTATTCATCCGCGTTGTCGAGGTTATATTCTATGCATACGAATTGTTTTCCATGATTGGTGGACGAATTTATGTTTCATCCTTATTGGATGTTTTAACTATTGGAGTTTTATTCGCTTTGACGATTATTTGAGAAATTATTATTTAACTAACTCTTGATGTGAGTTTTGGATTGAGTCTATTGCAGAGAAACGATTTTTATTGGAAGCTTTCCTCACAGGAATTGTGTGCGTTCGGGAAATTGGGCTGTCGATGTCTTTTATACAAACCCTTTTTGGAAATCATAAATTAAGTTGAATCTTTTGGTTTATCAAATGATTTGCTCTTGATGTAAACTCTTGAACTCACTAGGCGTTAGCCTACCCTTTTTATTTGTCGGTGTGTGCAACAGGTTCAGGTTGGTAATAGCTTTAGCTACACTGTGAAGTGATGAGTGCTAGTAGAGTGCACGAGAAGTGAGATGCTTAGCGAAGTCTTCCGCACTTATTGGGATTAGCAACTTGTAATTGGGTTAAGTAACACCCGCCTTGAGTTGTTAGTTGTTTAATTTGTGATGTTTAAGATTTGAGGTATTTTCAAGGATGATATGTAGAATGATTTTATCATCTTTTAGTTATTTTATTGAAATTAAAGTTAGTTGCTCGTTCCAATTTTGAGGGACGAGTTGCATAAAAACCGTCCTACAAAAGAAGTCGTGTTACGCTAATTTGGGAGAACTAAAGTATATATTGTGGATTTTCATTATCTTGACAACGACAATAAACTCTATAATAACTGATACAAAATTGATAGTTTTATCAATTTGACATAAATTAAAACGTTGTTAATATATATTTTATTGAATATTGAAAAGAACGACTGTGGAAAAGTTCTTGAGTCTCGGTATCTTCTATATCTCAACTTTTTCGCAATCATATGATAATGACATGCATTCAATGCATACTATTTTATTCACCTAACCAAATTAAATATTAAAGTGTATTGTATACAGACTTGGTATTATAAGTGACGGTCGTTCAAACTGAGCCAAGATCATGTGACGAAATGGGTATAGCAGTAGACGTGGTTCATTTAGAATCAGACAAGAAAAATATAGCAACATGATTGGGAAAAACGAATGAGATTAAAAGGTAATATTTTCCTAAAGCCAAGATATCAATAGTCGAATTCAAAATGATGTCGTTATAATACCATGTATTTTATGCAATGCAAGTTGTCTTTTACATTTAATCTAACAATTTCAATGCTAGAAAAAACATATTTAATTTATAACATCAAACCTAGAAAAACAACACATCATCAAACGAAATAGCAGTCAAAGCGTCATCCTTCTTGAAAATGTCAAAATCGTTGACCAATATCTCCTTCCACAGCAAAGGAGGAGAAGATTGTGCATCATTGCCTGATGAAACATTGTCGGATAGATCATCTAGTTGTCCAAATGAGGGGTCAATTTGGATACTTGTAACAGTTGAGGGGCTACTTGGTAAATACCATTGGTTTTTGAAACTTTTAGACGAATCAAGGACAACTCCAGGGTGAGATGAAGTATTTGGAGTTTGGCAAGTGTGATGGCCAAAATATATGATGTGGAATCTGTTTGATTCATCTTCCAGCTTTTGAACCTGTTTTAATGCTTTACACCCATGAACATACTTGTGTGTGCATCTGAAATAGCATCTGCAGAACCCAAAAAGAAAATTAAAATTAAAATTTTTAATTACTCAAATTTTGGTGGATTAGACTTGGATCATGTGAGACCCTACTGTTTTCGTAAGACCACAAAATAACATCGAACCTTCACTGCAAAACCACTGTGAATGTTTGTGAGATTTTAGTGTGTTTTTGTGTCTTCATAGCTGGTGTCATGAAAACAGGTCGTTTTACGGTAACCCAACATTAAAAAAATACATATGAAGAGAATAAATGATTGACACCTTGGGAATTTAGAGTCGAGGATCTTTTTTTGTCCATATTTCCTCCATGCATGACCATCTTCAATTCTACCACTAACTTCGATCCATGAATCTATGGTTTTTCTACAAAAAAAGGAAAGAAAAAGAAGGTAAGCACTTTTATCTACCAACTTTTCCCTGAAAAATCTGTGATCCATGGTTAACCACCGACAGAAATTTATTGGTAAAAATCATTTGTTTTGTAGCGATAAAAATTGCAGGTTTTACAGGAGGAATGAAGTATATAAATGTGTACCTTCTCTTGTAACTGCCTCTTCGTTCCTTCTTAGTCTTTGCCGGATTCTTGGCAGTGTTGCCGGAGTAAACTTCCGATAGCCGGTCCAGGGAACAAACTAAACCCAGATGGGGATCCAGCGGAACCCCACAAAACTTACCAGAATTGGAAGAATTCAACACCAGAAGGCTACTGGAGAAAGATCGTGATATTTCCATTACAAGATCATCAACAGAAACCAGCCCCCCATCATCATGAAGTTTCCGGCGAAGTAAATTCTGCAGCGTCATTGCAGAATTTCTGCCTCTAGTTAGGGTTTCCACCAATTTTTTCTTGTTTCTTTCCATTTCAGATATGAATAAGTGTGTATTTAGTGTAGGGCAAATCAGAGTGTCAGATGTACATTTATATGGTGGGAAGTTTGGAGAGAGAAACTGTGTGTATTCAAGAGAGAGAAAGAGCAAGAAAACAAAGAGAAAATAGAAAAAAAAATGGGGAAATTAATTAAAATACCCCAAGTTTGACCATTACTTACCAAAATACCCTAAATCTCAATCAGTTTTCCAAAATGCCACAAACATCCGTGATGGAGCCTGCGATCGCGGGCTAGGGCCTATCGCGGGACCATCGCGGAGAACCTCCGCGGGACACTTTGGCCAAACACGGGTGCCACGTAGGCCCTAGCCCGCGATCGCAGGCCCCATCGCGGATGTTTGTGGCATTTTGACAAACTGATCGAGATTTAGAGTATTTTGGTAAATAATGGTCAAACTTGGGGTATTTTAATTAATTTCCCAAAAAAATGGATATGACGTCTTGGTTTGAATTCAACATGTCGTCATCCTAACTCTTATATTTTTTCTTCTGAGTAATTCATGAAAGATATACGATGACTGATGTTCTAGAATGAAAAAATGCATTTAGTCAGAAGATTGTTAAAGATGAATTCTAAAAAAATAGAACTAATAGTTGAATGGTTGGGTGTAGGATTATCAAGTGGTTAGAATAATTAAAAGATTTTTATGATATAATGTAAAGTGAAATATGGTTGGTTGGTAATTGTTCAGAATTAAATTAGGGTGCTGAATGATTAACGGAGACTTAAAATACAAAATTATTTAGAGTGTTTTAGAACAATTAAGAGACAAGACTTTTTTGTCAAACAAGATTCACCTCTAGCGATTCAGAGGTTGTTTCTTAAGGGTGAGTTTGGTACGCAGGCTGGATGGGACGAGACGGGACAAAAATCAGATGGGGCAACATGGGACAAAAACAAGTTTTCATGTGACAAAACTTAGGACTTTTTGTTCCACCTAGGGGTGTTAATGAGTCGAGTCGAGTCGAGTAGTAGGCTATTCGAGTCGGGCTTGAAAAAATAATATCAGACTCGAGCTCGATTAACTTTTTCAGATTCGGGCTCGAGCTCGAATATTTTTTCCATGTTTGAGAGCTCGATGTTCGTTTATGAGCTCGAATTCGAATTCGAGTTCGATTAACTCGTTTATTACTCAAGCACGATAATTTTTATATTTTGATTATATAATTTGTAACATATGAACATGTTTGGCTCGAAAAAGTGTAGGCTCGAATGGCTCGACTCGACTCGTTAAGTTTAATCGAGTTTTCGAACGAGTCGAGTCGAACATTGGTGTTATGGAGCTCGACTCGTTAAGTTAAACGAGCTTTATTTTGTGTTCGAGATTGACTCAAGCTCGATAATTATTAGGCTCGAGCTCGAGATAAACGAGCTCGAGCTCGAGTAGCTCGTTAAAAGCTCGACTTTTTAACACCCTACTTCCACCAAAATAGGTGGAACAACATGGGACTAAAACATAAGATTACTAAAATACCATTTTTTCCAACGTAACCTAGATTAAAATTATCTCTTCCAGTCCAGTCCAGTCTCGTCCCGTCCTGTCCCGTCCAGTCTCGTCCAGTTCCGTCCCGTCCCATCCAGTCTGCGTACCAAACGCTACCTAATGAAACTATTAAGAGGTAAACAAACATTTTTCCAGTCAGTTGTAGAGACGAGAGAGAGCGATGGAGAAGAGATCATATATACGAGAAAAAATAGTCAATTTGCGAGAATATAATAACAATTTTAGCCCATATATCTTAAATAAAATATGACAAAGGTTAATTAATAAAAGGTATAAATGTCAATTATCAAAGTGATCATCTACAATTCCCAACATTTAGGGATATATACACACAAAAATGGATATGTATAAACATGATATATACATTCAATTTTATTTTTTTTATTTTTTATTTTGGAGAAAGAAACAGAGATTTATGGAGATAATCCAGGGGAAGGAAGAGATGTTCATCTCAAAAGAAGAAGATCTGATTCATTTGAATCATTATAGTATCTTTAACGGATTTTTGTTCTAACATATTCTGCAAGATGGAGGAAGTAGGGGAGAGATTGAGGGTGTAAATTTCTCCAACTTTAATGATCTTTTTTTTGGAAGTATATAATATTTATATACGGGCAAATGCAACAAATAAACTCACACACCCTCCTCACCTTTGGTAAGGTTTGAACCCCTGACCTCCTAGAAGGAAAAAAGCTCATATACCGCTAGGCCAAAGGCTTTTAATAAGAGGAAAATGATTTTATTATATTCCATTAATAAGAAATGTTGAAATATTTTTTTTCAATGGCAGTGATACTATAGAATACTAGTAACAATCTAGAAAAAGCAAATTACATGAAACGAAAAATTAAATGTTTATATATAATATATAAAAAAAGAAATAACATTTTAGTAAATATATGTAATATTTTAATAATTATATGTAATGATGTAATCTCCCAAATAAAGAACCTATTGCTTGATTATTTTTTAGATTTTTTAGAATTTGATTCTTCAGTCTGAAAAACTTTTGATAAGTCTATTGAATATGCTATTAGGGTGCGTTTGGTACGCAGACATGATAGAACAGAACATGACGGAACAGGACATGACAGAACAGTTGTTCAATGTTTGGTAGACAGAACTGGACAGAACAGAACAAATAACATTAGATAAAATAAAATAAATAAAATTTAAAGAATGAGTGAAATATAAAATAGAACGTGTATTTGATGTTTTAGGATAGAATTAGATTTTATTTTGAGGTTATATTGGTAAAACATAAGCCTGTTCCACCTTGTTCCATAGAGTAGGGGTGGAACAGGCCTGTTCCACTTTGTTCCACTCTGTTTCTGTCTGTTCCACATAAAAGTCCTGCCAAACATGGAACAGTGATCCCTGTTCTGTTCTGTTCCAAACGCACCCTTAGTGATGAAATTTTTGTTTCCTTTCTAATCTCAGTTCTACTACTTCTTCCTTCTGATTATCATACATAATATTTGATATGATTTATATAACAATGTGGTCGACCCCACCTACACCTTCCTTGGATTCGAGACTTTTTACAATTTTCACTGACGAGCTTTCCCACGAGCTCTTTCTTCTTTGGAACATCTCGAAACCGAGCGGGCATCAAGATTAATAATAAACCTATAAGACATATATCCCCATTCTAGAAGCAAAGCTTCCTGTACATTTCAACAAAGTCAATAAAACACCTAAATTCCCTTGAAAAGCTAGAAGTTGGAATCTTAATGACTAAATGTGATTGGTTTGTAAAATTTATTTTGGTTTTGTCTCGAGTGGTTTAAATGTATGTTATATTTATGTTTTGGATTTTTATATTAGTTTATTATTTAAAACAGATCATGTTATAATATTGATATATGTAGTCGAGGGTTATGCCTCCTATACGATGATTTAGGCATTGTTTGGCAAAAATAAGCTAGTTTATAAGCTAACTTTTTTTGATGTACATGTTTGGATGACCATAAGCTAGCTTTTTGAAACGCTACTTGGAGTAGCGTTTCAGTAGCTTTTTGTGAATATTCCAACATTATCCCTTATTATTATTTACTAACTATTATTATTATAAATATTAATTTTTAAATTTAGTTATTATTAATTAATAAAAATTAATTAATATTAACTGAAAATTATTAAATTAAATTTTAATTATATATTGATATTTTTTTTGAACAGCAACTGGGAATTTTATTACCAAACCATGACAATTTACAAAACCAAAGGTGGTCTAACCTACCTTTTCGACGCCACAACAACAGAAGTATGAATAGCCAGAAATGAAAACAAAAGACAAAACAGGGGTACCCTACAAATTATCACAGGAGACTTTTCCATGTTTGCAAGCAGCAAAAAACCAGGAACACTCCCCTTGTCACCACAGATTATCCCCTATTTCGCACCCGGATCTACGAGCCATTCCGCCCAACCTCTAACCATGTTTTTTGACCTTTTCACGATCCATTCAAAAATTCTGCGCTGGGCGTCATAGAATAAATCTGTCACTTTTCCCCGATCCGCTTTAAACACCACCTTGTTCCTATGCCCCCATATAAAATACATAAAGCCCCATTTTACGGCCGTCCACAACGAAACTTCTCTCGAATCTTCCCCATTTGGTGCATTTTCTTGGAGAACGTCCTGAACTGTTTCGACACCCTCCAAGTCTTTCTTCCACCATCTACCAATGGCGTTCCAAAGTCTCTTAACTTCCGTGCACGACACAAGCGCGTGGTCCACCGATTCGATCGCGCTGCCGCATCTCGGACATAATACCGAATCCAAGTCAAGTCCCATTTGGTCCAACTTTGCTCTAACCGGAATACGTCCCAATCTAGCTCTCCAGATAAAGATACATACCTTTTTTGGGACGATATTGGACCATTTTGTTGCTGTCGATTGTCCACTATCAATGCTGTCAAGCTATTCCACTACTTCTCTTAGTCTCTTCACGTTGAATTCGTTTGAGATATCGAGACTCCATTTTACTCTATCCCTCGTATCCATTGTCGGTCGAAATTCCGCGAGTGTATTTGTAAGTTCTTCGAGCTCCCCAACTTCTCTCCATCTTGGTTGTCGTCTCCAACCCCATTTCCACCTCCATTCCCCATCCACCCATTCGCCTTTATCTTTCACGCTGGAATCCTTTTCCTCTTCCAAACAGAAAAGTCTTAGGAACTTTTCTTGTAATCTCTCGGTCCCGATCCATCTCTCCTTCCATAGTTTGGTATCGCTACCGTCTCCAATCTGTTTGACAAAAGACCCCTTAAAATCCATCCCTTTGCTGTCCAAATCTGCGCCGAGTTGGATTATGTTTGTCCAAGTTGAACCTGCACCATCAAAGCCGAGACTGTTACCCCTTAGACCCCCCCCCCCCCCCCCCCGTCCCCATATAAGCTTTTTATTACACGGACCCAAAACGAGTCCTTTTCCGTAAAAAAACGCCACCACCATTTACCCAAAAGCCCTTTATTGTATGGATCAAGTCCCCCAATATTTAGGCCCCCTTGCTCAAAACATTTTATCGTTTTTGCCCACTTTACCCAAGACACATATTTTTTCTCACTCTCACACCCTTTCCCCCCACCCCAAAAGAATCTCGCTCTTAACCTCTCACACTCTTTTATCACACCACTCGGGACCCGAAACAGCGAGAAAAAGTACAACGGCAAGCTGCCCAAAACCGCTTTGACCAAAGTAAGTCTACCTCCAAACGACACAAGTCTCGATTTCCACGTTGCGAGTCTTTTATTTATTTTTTCTACCACCGGCCTCCAATGTTCCAACCTTTTCATTGACGTCCCAACCGGAAGTCCTAGATACACAAGCGGTAGCAATCCGCACCCACAACCTACACTTCTCGTCCACAATGCTACCTCCTCCTCCGGAACTCCTATGCCGTATATTTTGCTTTTTGCCAAATTCACCTTCAAACCGGACATTTTTTGGAAGCACGAAAGAATCTTTAGTAGATTTCTTAGATTTGTCTTACTCCATTTTCCGAAAAATATTACGTCATCCGCATATTGCAAATGCGAAACCGAGATCTCTCCTTTCCCCACTTTGATACCTTCAAAAAGTCCTTTTTTCTCCGCCTCAAGTGTCAACAAGTGTAGTACTTCGACCACTAAGAGGAAAAGGAAAGGGGCGAGTGGATCCCCTTGCCTAAGTCCTCTTTTCATTGGAATTTCGTTTGTTGGAGACCCATTTACTAAAACCGACATCGTTGCCGAATTTAGGCACGACTCTATCCACTTCACCCACTTGTGTCCAAATCCCATCTTTTTCAAAACATCAAGCAAGAACGACCATTCAATGCTATCGTAAGCCTTTTCGAAGTCTACTTTGAAGATCAATCCTTTCCGTTTCTTTTTTTTTAATGTAGTCTACCACTTCGTTTGCTACCAAGACACCGTCCAGAATGTACCGACCTTTGATGAAACCGCTTTGCGTGTTGCTAATAAGTATCCCCATCACCTTTTTGAGTCTTTCCGCTAAGATTTTTGCAATCGTTTTATAATAGATTCCAATGAGGCTAATAGGACGGAATTCACCAAGGTTCAAAGGAGTGTCGACTTTCGGTATTAGGGCAATAAAGGATGTGTTGCAGCCCTACTAATTTGTCCACACTCCCAAAACCACTTAATAGCTCGCACGAGGTCCACTTTAATAAATCCCCAAAACTTTTTTAGAAAGCCAAAAGAAAAACCATCCGGGCCCGGCGATTTATTACTACCACAACACTTCACGGCCTCCCAAATTTCTTCCTCACAAACCGGCCTTTCCAACTCTACCGCCTTTTCTAAGTTAATTTTAGGGAATTTTCCAGCAAGTAAAGTTGGACCATTGTTGAAAAAAGAGGAAAACTTACCTTTAAAAAAATCAAAAGTGTCTTTTTATTTTGTCCGGCTCCTCCGTCCAACCCGAGCTTGTTTGCATGCCTCGCACCGCATTTTTCCTTTCCCTATACTTGATTACCGCATGAAAGAGTTTTGAGTTTTCATCACCATTCACCATCCAACACACTTTGGCCTTTTGTTTGTCCATCTCTATTTTCTTTTTTTCAAGCTCCAACCATTTTTTTCTTGCCAACACCCACTTTTCTCTAGCCGAGTCAATCCAACCATTTTCCTCCGCTTCCACTTCCATTTTTCTCACTTCCGATTTTGCGACCTCCACCTCCGAATCTAATTTCCCGAACTTCGTCTTAGCCCACTCCTTGATGTCTTTTTGGCATTTTTCAATTTATCACGGAATCTTTCATCCGGCCTTTTTGAGCTAACATCTTTGCTCCACGCCACCCGCACAACTTCTTCGAGATCTTCCTCACCAAGCCAAGAATCAAAGAATTTAAATGGTCTAGGGCCGAAGTCATTTTTATCTTCAAATAACATGATCGGGGAGTGGTCCGACCATTTTCTATCCAAAGATTTTACCCCCAAGTTCTTTTTTTTTACTTCCAAACCCACTTGTTATCAAAAAACGATAGAGTTTGCTTTGTTTAAGCCCATCGTCACTCACTCTTGTGAACTTCCTCCCAACCATTGGAATTTCCAAGAGACTACTCCTAAAAATAAAGTCGTTGAATTCTTCGACCCCTTTTGTGTTTGTGATCGAGTTTATTCTCTCGGCATCTCCTCTTACTTCGTTAAAGTCCCCAAAAACACACCAATTTGCCTCCTCACTTGACATAATGTTTTCAATCCTCTTCCAAACCTCCACTCTCTCTTTTGGGTCACACGGCCGTATACGTTTACCAACCCAATTTTATCTTCATCGCCCGCCCATTTCCCGAACACCACCAAGAACGAGCTGTCCACTATCACCCTTTCGGATCCGAAAACTTTCTTGTCCCAAATTGTGACAATGCCTCCTGATCTGCCTCTTGCCTCACTTTGTGCGAAACCCACATCATCTCCACCCCATAACCCGATAATTTGATGTTCTTCCCAACTTTTTATTTTCGTTTCCTGTATACCAACCACAATTGGTTTTTCTCTACTGATCAATTCTCTGACCCACTTCCTCTTCTCCCACGACCCCATTCCACGTATGTTTAACGACACAATTTTCATTAATTACCTTTATAGATGCGATCAGCTTCCTCCTTCTCTCCCCAATCTACCCCCAGCATACCTCCGAATTCCGCTAAACCCTCCTCTGAATCTTTGCTTCTTAAATCGTTTGACAAGGCTGTGTTTCTCGCTGAATTAGACGACCCCTTCTTGACCGCTTTGTTGCCCAAACCTTTCCGCTCTTGGTCGCTGGCACTTGCTTTTTTCGGACCAATTTTTTTGTAATTTTTTCTAGCCATTTTCTTTAACAGATGAAAACTAACCTTTCCCCCACCGAAGTTTCCCCCATCGCTTTTCTTCCCTTTAATTTTCCCCATTCCTGTCGACCTACAATTCGATTCCGCCTCTGGTTGTGTGGATTGCGATTCCCCTTCTGGACGACATCCTGCTTTCCTAAGAGAGTTCACTTCTTTATTCGGCCTATTTCCAGCTTCTTTAAATGTAGAATTGTCAACGTTTATTGGGATTTTTAATTATTTAGAGTTATTGTTAGTCATATAAATTATTTTTATATATTTTATTATATTAACTAATATATTTTAATTACCAACTACTATTATCTTTTAAGTATTATTTGATTATTTTTTTTCATATTATATGTAACAGTTATTTAAAATCATAAATTAAAAATTTATGGTGTATATGTAATATATTTAAAACTTGTTTTAACAAATTAAAAATTTATGGTGTATATGTAATAATAAATTTAAAATTCTTTTAATTAACATGTTGTATTATTTAATTTATCTTTACCTCATTGGTTGTATTAATTAACATATTATATTTTTATAAATTTGTTTTAATTATATAATTAAATATCGTAATTGATAATTTTTTTGAAGATGTCCTTTTTGGTCATTTTACATGTTTATAAGCTAGTTTTGCCAAACATGACTTTTTCATCTGCTAGCTTATCAGCTACCAGCTAGCTTTTCAGCTAGTTTGCCAAACATAGCCTTAGAAAGTATTTGTTTGTTTATTATGTCATTACTTACGTGAGTGTGTCTAGAAACTTCTTTAGTAGAAACTTTACATTATGTTTAATTTATCTTAAAATATAACCTTATAACAACTAGAAGAATAAAACCATGTCGCTGGTGATTAACACACAAAAACATGATAGGTAAAGTCGTAAAAGTTCCAACCATCCATTTTTTTAGCAAAACCAATGATACAAACACCGAAACAATGTGTCAAGTCTTTTTGGATATCGATTTTAGGATTCTTGTTCAACGATTCAAACAAGGTGAGGACGAGAAGCAAGAGAGTGACAAACATCATCGAAAAATGGCAAGCATTGTCAGCAGAGAATGACAAACTTCGTCGGAGAACGCAAATTGTAGCAGTAGAGCGGAGGAGACGAGAAGTTCAGACTTGAGAGAGTTATGAAGAGCAGATTTTTGTGAAATGGAAGATTACACTACAAAACAAATGACTTTTACCCACCAAATTTATCCAGGGAAATTCCGTCGGTGATTACCCTAAAAATACTAATGGTTCGGGAATCCAATGTTTTTTCAAGAAAATACTCATGGATCACTCAGAGAATCACTAGGTCATATGTCACTGACATTACGCACCAAAAATTTACCCATCAACTTTTGTAACGGTTTTGTGACGAATCGCCTTTTAGCGACAAATTTCCTATGGAAAAATTCTTCCATTTAGTAGTGTTAGGGTTTAATGTTATAAAATTTATGGTGAGAATTTGAGAACAAAACATCCATTTAAATTCAAGTACCTTTATTTACCTATTTTTATAATCATGATTGAAACTTAAACAAATTCATGCATATAAAAGTTCGTGAAAGTAATTTAAAAGTGAATATAGATTTGAAAATAAAGGTAAATTAATGTATTTGAAAATGTAGTTGAAGGTAGCTGAAGGTAGTTAAGAGCATCTCCAATGACATTTGATGATGACTTGAGGAAAGGCTTGATGATGACTTGATGATTGAAGCAACAACTTGAAAATGAGTTTACTTCTCAAAGGGTTGAGAAAACTCAAGTGTTTGAAGTTTTGGTTGTGTGCACTGGTTTACTATGAATTGAACCAAACTGAATTGTAAACATTCCATGTTTAATTGAATGTGGTTCGGATATTTTTTCTATTAATCGAATCGAACTGTGAATCTAATTGCTTATATTGTTATTTTGGTGATTTTTTGTTCAAACCCTCCATTTATTTTAAATCAAAAAACAATATTTTGTAGGAATAAATTGTTTGCCTTAAAACAAAGAATAGCATGAGATGCCATTGACGCAGCCAAATTGGATTAAATGAGCATATGGTGTATGAATAGAATCAATTATGTGGTAAAACGTCGCAGTTTGAGGTAGTATATAAATATATAATCCTCTTTGGTCCAAATTGATTGATGGTGACGTCGCCAATAAACAACACTTTTTAGACCTTCGGTACCGCCAGCGGGCTCGGCTCGGGCTCGGGCTCGGGCTTCGGCGGGTTGTGGTACGGGGGGGAGCGGGCTCGGGCTCGGGTTCAGCCCTGGGTTCCAAAACCCGTTCAACCCGATGGTTTTCCTTTTTTTTAATTTTTTGTTAAATAATTTGAAAGGAGCCGTTGACAACGGCTATTTTTTTTCCAATTTAATCACACTATATATATAATCCTAAAACCCATTTTATTTTTCACACAAAACAACTCTCTCATTCTCTCATTCTCTTCCATTCTCTATATTTTAAACAATATGGATTCGCCACAACCCGGTTCACCGACCGCATCATCATCATCCGTAGACACCGACGAGTTGTTGCATCTACAAAGGGAAATTTTTCGACAGACTGGACAATTAATTTATGGTAGCACCGCCTCATCGTCAAGAAGAGAGAGGGCCGCGAACATAGAAAGAGGTCGAGTAGCTGCAAACGAGCGGCTTATGCGGGACTACTTTGGCAACAACCCGGTTTATACACCGGATATGTTTAGGCGGCGATTCAGGATGAGCAGACAACTATTCGAACGAATAGTTGAAGATTTAGAAGGAGAGTATCCGTATTTTACACTTCGGTTGGACGGCAGACGCAAACAAGGTTTTTCTCCGATACAAAAGTGTACTTCCGCTATTCGGCAATTGGCGTATGGAGTAGCTGCTGACGCACTTGACGAGTACATCCGTATGGGAGAGAAAACGTCACGAGATTGTTTGTACAAATTCTGCACAGGTATTATTGAACTGTATGGTCAAAAATATTTACGCAAGCCTACTTTTATTGATATTCAGAAGTTGTACGCCGCGCATGAAGCTAAACACGGATTTCCCGGCATGCTCGGAAGCATAGACTGTACTCACTGGGCGTGGGCAAATTGTCCGGTAGCATGGCGAGGTCAATTCATGAGAGGTGATCATGAGCACCCGACAATCATGCTAGAAGCAGTGGCCTCTCAAGATCTTTGGATCTAGCACGCATACTTTGGTGTTGCCGGTTCCAACACGACATCAATGTTCTCAATCAGTCGCCCATCTTGAACGATGTATATGATGGAAAAGCACCCGACTGCCCTTTTGAGGTGAATGGAGCCACCTACGAGCACGGATATTATCTAGCGGATGGGATATATCCGGAATGAGCTACTTTCGTAAAATCGTTTACGTGCCCACATGACCCTAAACGACAAAAGTTCAAGTCCGCGCAAGAAGCGGCACGTAAAGATGTTGAACGAGCTTTTGGCGTGCTTAAACAACGTTGGCATATACTTCATAACCCGGTACGCGAATGGGAACCGACAAGATTGGCAAACATTATGTACGCTTGTGTCATATTACACAATATGATACTCGAAGACGAAGACCATGCTATTTGTGGTAGCGATGAAAACGACCTTTTCACGGATGATATCGAAACCCAAATCAGTGAGGAACAACGCGCGGCAAATGTTCGAGAAGTCAAAAACCGGGGCACTCATAATAACCTTCGGTCGGATTTGGTCGAACATATTTGGCGTATCTAAGTTCCCAACAATGACGACGAGTAGATTTTTAAATTTATTTTGTAATTTTTAAATTTATTTTGTATTTTTTATTTTTAATGAATGATATGAATTTTTATTTTTATTATTTATCTTATTGTTATTTATTAAAAAATATATAAATATTTTTATTTTGTTAAATAATTAAATGTATAAATAAAAGAATTAAAAAAATGAGGTGGCAAGAGGGCTTGATGGCTTGCGCTACGCCACTTTAGGGTTTGAGGGTTTGAGGAGAGAGTTAGGAGAAAAGCTGATGTGTCGCTGATGTGACGCTTGAGGGCTGTGATACGGATGGCTTTATGGTACACCAAAGGTCAAATAAGAAGACCAATTTATGTTTATATATAAAAAAGGGAAATTAATTAAAATACCACAAGTTTGACTTTGCTTTACCAAAATATCATAAATCTCGTTCAGTTTACCAAAATGCCACAATTTTCCGCGGTGGGCCCCGCGATCGCGGGCCCCAGCCCACGTGTCCCACATCTTTGGCCAATTAGCCCGCGGAGGTCCCCCAAGAATGCCCGCGGAACAGGTTTGGTCCCTGCCCGCGGAGATTGCCCGCGATCGCGGGATACCCCGGCCACGTGTCCCACAACTTTGGCCAAATAGCCCGCGGAGGTCCCTCAAGAATGCCCGCGTTACAACTTTGGCCCCTGAAGTTTGGCCACGGGTACACTTTTGGCCCCTGTCCCGCGAGGGTACCCCGCGGTGGTCCCGCGGTATGCCGTAATTACACTTTTGGTTTGTGGAAAATTAAAAAAAACATTAATGGTCCCTATAGTTTTTAGGTTATCATTTTATGTGGTTTTTAATGTATTGTTTCCTTTTCATTTTAATGTTTTTAATATATAAATTAATTTAAGAAAATATTTTCCTCATTTTAAGTTATTTAACAAGGAAATTAATTATGAAGATCATCTAGAAATTATTGCAAATCATTTTCCCAACCGAAACTGATACAACGCAGGTAAACAAAGAAATCTATTACTGGAAGGCGTCCTGGAGTCCAGTGATCAAGTTAACCTTTTCCTTGATCACGTCCACCATTCCCATGTAGTCCGATTTTAGTTCTTCTAGTTCCTCTTCAGCTTCCTTAATCTCTCGTTGCAGCTGCCGAACGTGAGCCCTAGTCATGGCCAGTTCTCGTTTCTTCTCCGCTAGATACTCCATTTTCCCCTGCTGAATCCCCCTGTTATGGTTCCACATACCCTTTACCTTTTCGATATCGGCGTTCGCCTCATCAATGGCTTTTTGCACTAACGGAGTAATTCGTTGACTTTGTGGAATACCCGTCGGTTGGGTACAATGATACATTGGTGGGGTTCTCATGCGATTATTGAAGTGGTAATTGTCGCATGCCATCTCCCAGTCTGCTTCCTCCTCAGCCGTGAATGGATAATCGGTCGCAGTTCGCCCACAGTTTCTCCACTCCTCGTCTGTTTCCGGTAACTTCCAGGTACTCCGACGAGCTCCATCGTTCAGTGGTTGGTAGGCTGCCGAACGTGAAGTTCCAGCCACATTCGCCGACCTGTTCCCCCTTGATCTTGAACCTCCAGCCATAGTGTTAAGAAAAGCGAGAGAATGTTTGTAAACGGTGAGGAGAGAATGTATAAAAGATAGATAGCAAGTTGTGAATTACTACTTCATCATGCCATCTACTTATAGCCGTGAAAATGTATGTTCTTCATCAGGGATGTGGATATGGTCAAAGATTTCGTCTGAAAAGTTGCCTGTAAGATTCGACTGAAAAAGTAACTGCAATATTAGTCTGCTCTTGAATAAAGGTCTTTCATTAACCTGAAAATTAGTCTTTAAGTAGTCAAACATAGCTAATTAATGAGATGGTAGATCAGATTTATATGGTACTGTCAAATGCAAGTTTATATAATATAGATATTGTTCTACATTACATAATACCAATTTTTGCATCAGAAGGAAGACACCAAATTTCAGATGAAATTTTTAAGCATTCCAACCAAAGAAAACTCGGCTTCGAGAATAAGACTTCCATTTAACAAAAACCCCTTCGCCGGTTCATTGAGTTCACTCAGTAGCATGAAAATTAGTCTTTAAGTAGTCTAAGGATTAATGCACATGTGAATCAAGAAATAAATGTATGTTTATCCAATAATCTCTGTATTAGGATTATCGCAAGTTTCATAAACCTACTTACTAGGTGTTGGAAAATTTTAGTAAAAATATGGGTTTTACTAAACTTTGGACACATTTAAATATATATATATATATATGTTATATATAACTAACTCTTAGTAGGTTTATGTTTTCCTATATGAGAGCTTCGAAACGATATATAATGCGTCCAAAATGAAGTATGTGTGAAAGAGATATCGATACTCAAAGTTGAGTAATTGGATGAAATTAGCAAAAACCAAATGAAGTAAACACTAAGTCAATCACAATACTTTAACAAAATAGTTAATACTAAAAATAACAATTATTTAATGTTACATAAACAACCTAACGTTGCTTTATTTGACAATGCGCATAAATGGACTCCGCCATATGTATGCGAAATGCCTTGGCCTCGGCCTCGGTGTGGTCAGGGTGTACAAATACCACATCGTTATTTATCAACATGCTGACATTACGGCATACCCAGACACCGCAATCCGCATTCATCCCGGCCTGCTGGGGTGTATTCTTGGCGAACTTATGGCGAAAGTTCTCTGAAACGTCGCGACGCCTCATGTCCTTGACCCGACCAAAGAATTCAAATAACACAACTTTAAACCTTGCCATCTGGTCATTCAATTGGTCTCTGAAGAGATTGGCACTGTCGCTGTCATATATGGTCATGGTCATAGCGTCAAACTCAAACACTCCGAGCAGCCAATGTTTGGGATGAATGCATATAGGGACGTACACATGAAATATTACAATATTAGACAACTTAGTTAGCAACAAAACAACTTAAATAAAATAAAAGTAAAACGATTTACATACCACATCGAGGAGAGCCCAAGAAACCCCTTCCACGCCATTGCATGAGTTGGCCACGGAGGCGGGACCTTGATGAGGGAGCAACAGGTAGGGAAAGAAAATACTGTACATCATGGTCCACCTCGTGTCTGTTCCACGAGATTTTTGGAGCAGCGAGACCCAACAATCCATGTGCTATACATAAAAAATAGATGGTTAGACATGTAATATAAATATATTTGATTATATGACTGTAACACCCTAAAAACATGGCTAATTTAAACCTTAAAATTTCACAAGTTATGATCAAATAACGTCAAACTTATATAACAAGAGGATCAACAGTAAGGTTTTTATATACAATAGACATCTACTCAAATAACCTATTAATCTAATCATTACATCATAATCAGATTAACTAGGTTATCTAATCATCTGTCTCAAAATAACAAAAGAATAACTAGATCCTCTGTCATCTCCAAGTTTGAATCTTTCCAAAAGTTCTCATCACACATCCCTGCTTACTTCCCGAAGCTTGTACCTGGTAAGAAAATTCAACTTGAAACATTAGGCTTTAGCCTAGTGAGAACATTCGTTTCAATAATAACATTTGCAAAATCAATGTAAACAAGTTACATCAAACCTGATTACTCATTTTCTTACCGTATAACAACTCCTTTCACTACTGAGAATCTACCCCACTTCCATAATTATGACTAATTCATCTAGCCATAATATTGCTACCAAGAGTTTACCACGAATAATCCCATATTCAAGGTTAATACTCTTATTCAAGAAATTACAAGTCAAAACCTGCCTATTTCTTAATCCGGAAGTAGAGATTACAAATTACTTTATGCCTATCTCTAATCTTCCTTTCACAATTTGGGAAATCTCTGATCTTCCCTATAAAAATGGAAATCTCCGATCTTCCATTCGAAATGGGAATTACAAATCAAAATCTGCCTATTCCACATTTCACGTCCTCCCCACCTCAGAATCAATGGCCCCAATGGGATTTAATATATCGCGATTCACAACCGGGGCCCCCGATGATTCAAGGTACACTCATTCCTAGAAATTATATCATATACTCAATGGCTAGTAATCGGTTCCCATTAGACCGTACTAAGTTGCCCCCGATGACTTGATGACAGCTTCTAGGTAAAACAAACATAGTGCCTATGGATCCATTACACTTTACTAACGTATCTGCATAACATCATATTACAGCTCATAACATATTCTCAAATCTAAGAATACTAGATAACCTATCGTATCTTCATCCTCAAATGTCCCCCCTTCGGCGACTTAGCACGGGGGTTCCGCTAAGTAATCTAACATCCAGAACTGCACCCAGACATCAGAACCTAACATTCTCAATTTCACAAAAGGTGTCCGGACAACAGGGGTTTTCCGGACAACAGGGGTTTTCCGGACAACTAAACCTTTTCCGGATACTTTTCTAATCCGGACGTCATCCGGATACTAACATCATCCGGATTCTTGTAATAAAATAAAACTTACCCGGATACTTAACTTCATCCGGAGACATTCAACGCAGAGGTTTCCGGATACGAGGTTTCGTCCGGAAACCTTCGACCTGCAGTCTAAAATTCGACCCATTTCCACATCTGTTCTATTCAGCTCATTTCCAACACCATCATATAGTTCTAAAACAGTTTATACAGACATATCAAGGTTTAATTTAACATATCAACACTGATTTGTACAAACAGCGAATGAACTCACCTTTTGAAGAAAAACTCACTTCTCTGCACAAATTTAGAACTCCAATCTGTTGTTTATGATTCTGAAAATCAATTCAATAAACAGATTCATTCTCACACAATCATCCAGAACAACTTTTATCAAGATCATGATCAATTCTTACCAGATTTAGAAGCCAAAATCTTCTTTTCTATCTTTTTCTCTCTATTTCTTTCTCTTGAATTCTTTCTGCCGACTCCAACAACAAAACTGAGATATTTTCTATCTCAATTCCCTTTTTATCCATACACACTTCTAAAAACATAACCAAACACACCCCCAAGTTTCAACCTTCCAACAATGACACTTAACTTTTACCACTAACATTTTAACCCCATTTTGAATTATAAATCACAACATAATCCAAAGTTAAAACTAAAAATAGAAACAATCCCAATTCTCATTGAAATACTATAACTGAAAATTCAGGATGTTACAATGACTATAGTTAAACTTCATACTAACCACATCCTGTAACTCAGACTCCAAAGGGTCATCCGCCAGCAATACTTGGAAAAAGCGGGGGGTGATTTCCAGGCTCAAGTAAGGGACGAATATCATGGGGGGGGAGGTGACCAGTCTTGCACATCCTCAATATATCGGATGCCGGTAAACGCTCCGGTGAAGCCACCTTTCCCTTTCTCTTTCCCGCCTTCTTTCCTCCCTTGTTCCCCCCTGCTTGCTTTCCCGCTTGCTTTTCAGGGGGTGGTCCTGTTGTAGATTTTTGTCGTGTCCACGGGTTCCGAAATTTTTTTGAACGTTTCGGCTCCCGCTTTTCAGGGAGCGGTGTCCCCGGCTCCGAGAAGTGCTCCTCGATAATAGGAGACCCCATCGTCTGAAAATTAAGTTATTAGATGTTTTAAGTAGAATTTAGGAAATGTTCACAATTAAACCAAAACTACCAAAATAACTTACAGTATGCATGGAAGGTGGCGGTGTGACGTACGACGACGCCGGCATTCCCGGCCTGTAATACTCTGCGGCTGAACCGCCAAAGATGTCCGTGAAGAGATTGGTGCCGAACGGCACCATTTGGGATGTGTAACCCCCTGCACTCGACATCCCGGCCTGCGTGACATTGATCATTATAAGAGTTACAAAATTAGAAACTAACATATAAGTATAATGGTTACTTAGTGTCACTTACACTCTCCGGGATAGTAGAATAGGATGTGGTGCTAAACGGCGGCATTTGGGATGTGTATGCCCCCGACATCCTGGCCTGCGTGACATTGATCATTACAAGAGTTACAAACTTATGAACTAACATATAACTATAATGGTTACTCAGTGTCACTTACACTCTCCGGGATAGTAGAATAGGATGTGGTGCTAAACGACGGCATTTGGGATGTGTATGCCCCCGACATCCCGGCCTGCGTGACATTGATCATTACAAGAGTTACAAACTTATGAACTAACATATAACTATAATGGTTACTCAGTGTCACTTACACTCTTCGGGATAGTAGAATAGAATGCGGTGCTAAACGACGGCATTTGGGATGTGTATGCCCCCGACATCCCGGCCTGCGTGACATTGATCATTACAAGAGTTACAAACTTATGAACTAACATATAACTATAATGGTTACTCAGTGTCACTTACACTCTCCGGGATAGTAGAATAGGATGTGGTGCTAAACGGCGGCATTTGGGATGTGTATGCCCCCGAGATCCCGGCCTGCGTGACATTGATCATTACAAGAGTTACAAACATATGAACTAACATATAACTATAATGGTTACTCAGTGTCACTTACACTCTCCGGGATAGTAGAATAGGATGTGGTGATAAACGGCGGCATTTGGGATGTGTATGCCCCCGACATCCTGGCCTACGTGACATTGATCATTACAAGAGTTACAAACTTATGAACTAACATATAACTATAATGGTTACTCAGTGTCACTTACACTCTCCGGGAAGGTAGAATAGGATGTGGTGCTAAACGACGGCATTTGGGATGTGTATGCCCCCGACATCCCGACCTGTGTGACATTGATCATTACAAGAGTTACAAAATTAGGAACTAACATATAAGTATAATGGTTACTCAGTGTGACTTACACTCTCAGGGAATGACGGATCGGATGTGGTGCCAAACGTCTCATGTGCCCCATGTCCGAACGGCGCGGGGATCGGCGTCGTACTCGACAGCTAAAAGAAATTTAGAACGTAATATTAGTATACAAACTAAAAGATCGTGGCCGACAAATTAAGTTACACACTAACATTTACAGCGCGAAACTGTCTGTTGAATGCCTCCAGATCATCAAGACGCGTGTGTACTTGCCCGAAAATGTGGTCCCACAGCTGGTCTAAAGTGCCACGAGGTGGCTCGGTGGAAGTCGGACCTCGATATGAGGAGGAAGGGGGTGACTGATATCGATCGGAAGGGGGCCTCGCGTCGTCTTCCTCATCTTCGTCAGATGTGGAAGGAGAGGGACGTCGAACCCTTGTCGCCTCTCTGTTAATAAAGGCCACGTTGTTTGTAACACCCGTGATTTTCGAGTAAGCTCGACGTTGATTCGGGAAGAAGTGATCTTGTAAGAAATATATGGAAAATAGGATTTGGAGTTGAATCCTAGATTTTATGATTTGGTTGGATGGGTAATTCGAATACGAGTCCAACGGTTCTTTCCGGAGCGAAAACGGAGTTATAACGAAGAAGTTATGGCCAAATCAGTGTCGGAAAAAGGAAGCAACCAAACAGAACTCCACGCCAGCAGCGGCGCCGATTGATCGGCGCCACCATCGGCGCCAAAACCCTGACGAAATTAAAAGGGTATTTAAACCCTATTCTCTTCTTCTTTTTCATTTTTAGCTCTCTTCGCCTCCCTCACCCTCTCAGCCGATTTCTTCCATGAAATCACCATTTCCTTCTCTCTCCTTCCTCTATACTTCATCAAATCAAATCCTCTTCCTCCATTGTTGATCATCTAGAAGGTTTGGAGCTTTTGGAAGTTTATGAGCTATTTTGGGTGGATGCAAGTGTTAAGGTAATCTCTAGTTAGATTATTGTTATATTTCACTTCCTTTTCGTATTGTGGTGTTGTGGGTCGATTTTGGTGATGTTGGGTTAAAGAAATATGGTTTATCTCGTATTTAAGAACTAGGGTTTCATATTTGGGAGTTTTTGGTGTGTTTGGGTTGGATGACAATTCCTTATGTTTGGATCGTATTATTGATGGTTGGGAATTTATAAATCTAGGTTTTTGGAAGTTTTGGATTGAGGATGCAAACTTCATCAAAGGAGCATACGTTGGAGAAACCCTAGATTTAGCTTAAATCTAGCAAGGTGAGTTCAAGTTACTTTGCGAAAACTTTGTACATGCCAAAATGTATATTTTCCAATATTTGTATGTATTTACCTGAAAATGTATATAGTTGAGTTAATTGGATAATTTAGCTCTTTTGAAGAGTTATCTTCATAATTGTTTAGAATATCCCTATTTGGGGCTTTTGAATAATTGGATGGTTAGAAACCATCACTTGCCTTTAAAGGATTAATTGTTCAAAATGTGGTTAATTGATGGTATGATCGTGTTAGTGTACTTTATTGGGTACTCGCTTACCTAAATCATGTTAAACGCGTTTGTGCGTTAATGACCGACATTATGGGTCTAGCAAGCGTGGAGCACTTGCTCGGTTTTGACTTAAGATAGTCTAGGGACATTTGTCCAGTCTAATTGGCTTAATGTGGAGTCTTAATTATGAAATGCTTTTATTTAACTGCTTTGCATATTATTGCACGTTGTTGAGAATTACATGCTAAATGGAATAATTAGTTATTGATATATTTGCATTGCCTTAGAGGCTACGCCTTGGAGGCGATATTTGCATTGCCTTGGAGGCGATATTTGCATTGCCTTGGAGGCGATATTTGCAGTGCCTTGGAGGCTACGCCTTGGAGGCGGTATTTGTATTGCCTTGGAGGCTGCGTGTATACTTACGTGTTACCTTCATTTTCAACAGATACGGGTCTCCCCCGTTTATGTTATTTGAACTTAATACATATTACGGTCGCATGTGTATTGCTTCACTTTATGTCTTAATAAAGAATTATATTTAATGGTTGGTTTTCATGTTCTACGGGTTGAGTATGCATTGTCAACCATATTTGAAGGTTTTGCCTAAAATAGACTTATTCATGTACTTTGAGCGAATTGGAAATGTAATAGATTTTGGAAAACGTATTACACCTTTCGGGAACTTTTCCCATGGAATTGTGTGGGATGAAAATGGATGATTTGGAATTTAAGTAAACTCTTTTGAAATCATGACTATAACTATTATTCCTTCGTTTTATATTTTATATAGTCATGATAAACTGCTTGAACTCACTAGGCGTAAGCCTAACCCTTTTTATTTGTCGGCATGTGCAACAGGCTCAGGTTGGGGTAGCTCTAGCTACATCGTGAAGTGGCGAATGCTAGTATAGTGCACGAGAGGTGAATAGCTTAAGTTATGTTCCACAATTACCCTTGGGGAGTAGCATTTGTATTTGGAGTAAGCGATGTCCGAAGTGAGTTAGTCTTGGTAATAAGACTTATGTAGTATGTATTGCTTGGAGATAACCATTGTTTGTAATTGGAAGTATCTTACTTATTGTTTCAGATGTAATATCAAAATTTTTAAATTAGTTGCTCTTTCCAAATTTGAGGGTGTTACAAGTTGGTATCAGAGCATAAGTTTGAGAGATATAGGTGTTGATTTTGGATACCTAGACTCAAACTAGCGTTGATTAAGTAAATGAGAGTGAAATTCACCCTTAGACACTTTAAGATAGGATGTTTTGAGGTCAATGGATGTTGTTAGAAACGAGAATCACGTTGAGTGTAGCAAGGATAATCATGTACGGTGCGTTCATAGTTACACCCGGCCAGTGTCATGGTGAACCTACTTGTACATGTGCATACTTGAAATTTCTTTAATGAGATGATCGTTGGGGTAGCGAAGAAGGTTCTAAGCGAGTAGTCGTGGAATAGATGGACGATTCTAGTATTAGTCACTTGGAGTGACGATAAGCATGATAATTGTTTTAAGTAGACCGTTTCGGGTCGAGATTGATGGTTGGATTAGAACCATAGGCTTATTGAGCCGACTTCGATTTGAGGAGAAGTTGTAAAGTTAATTGATGTAATTTATGATTTAGCCTTAAGAGGTTTGAACGTCCGGGTAACAATAGTGGACCGGAGGATTTTGGAGGAGTATGAGCTGAAATGTTGACTGCCGACTAGGTTTTGCACCAAGTTTATTTTGGAAATAAATTGCATCAAATATTTTGTGTGTGTTTAAATCCTTATGAGGATTGTGTTACGAATTTTAGGAAATGTTTAGCACACACTAGATTTTAAATTATGATTTTTGGACGTACATGAACCATTTTATGACGGGGGTTGCAAACCTCGTCAGAATCTGTTTCATTTTGCTATTGTCCAACGTTTCTTTCATGTATAGTGATGTCCGTGTTTCGTGTTGTCTAAGATGATAGACAAGTAACTACAGCTCATAACTTTAACATTGGATCTCCTCCACATATGTTAAAGTTTTGACGGAAAGTTAAGCTACCGTGGTGTTTATATGAACATACTTTTGGGAATTTGTTTAATATGAGTTTGTTAAACATTATTGTTTATATAGTATTGTCCTAGAAGGCGATTTTTGGGATTTTGGTGTTTCGTTCCTGATTTTGCTTTAGTAATTTGGTTTTTGGAAACACAACGTTTAGTGCGTTTTGTTGATTTGGAGTCATTGAGTTCGTTGAAGTTCATAGGGCTTTGTGTACGATTTTTGTATCATGTGAGTATAATTTTATAAAGTGCATACTCTAATTGCTTATGTGAAAGGTTTACGAGTTAGGTTGGGCATTTAGTCCCACTCGAGTTTTGATTGAGAAAAGTAAATTTTATGCCGTAAGGCGACTAAAAAGAGATGAGTTTGGAACTCTAGTGTCGCGTAACTTTTCTTTTAGAAGGTTGGTGTTACTAAGTATTTCGTTGTATATGGTTCAGTGTATGGATTGATTTGTACATGACTTAAGTGAGACCTGAAAGAACATTTGGTGAAATTCGATTTGCCAATTATTTTGGGAGAATTGAAAACCTTTTAGTTTTTAGAAAATGGGCACTTGGAATATTTTGAAAATTTTATTGTAAACATTTCCGTGTTGACGTTTTATGTTCCAAGTATAAAATTTTGAAGAAAAGGCTTCGTGATGTAGATTTTGAGAAAATTGTTTGCATAAAACTATGTTGCGTATATTTCTTATGTTTTGAATATTGACGCACGCCTTTGTTGCAATTGAGAATTGAAGTCGGTTTGACCCTTCTAAGCGTCAACCATTTACTAGCAATTGTTTCTTCCTAATTTCTCTTTTTTTGGAAAATACATTGTTGAGTACAGTGTTGTAAGAAACATTTTGCTCGTGTGTCATTATGTGACCATCTGAGAAAGTTTTGGAAATAAATTTGAAGAACCCCCATCTTTTGAAATATTGGTGTGAGTTGATTGTACATATTATTTCATTACAAAGAAATTTTAAGGAAGTATTACAAGCTGGCATGCCTACCCCAATTTGAGGTTTTATGATGTTTCAAGTCGATATTTTCAAATAATGGGAACGGATTGGTTTTGTCTTTAAACTTGGAACATGCACAAGTCGTTTTTGTGTTTTGACTGAGGTGTAATTAGGAATCGTTTCCTAGTTTTGTATAATAAACTAGCGCGCACAAATTTTGTTGGCGAACTTTATTCCATACCAATTGTTTGGTCAGAAAAGAATTTGAGTCAACTACCGTTTGGGCTTCTTTTGAAATACGTGTGAAAATTGTGCACATCGTTAAAATGGGCAGTTACCTTGAGTGCACGTCATGAGTCAATCCATACTAGAACTGTGTTGTTATTTTTTTTAAAGAATTTGTTTATTACGCTTTTGCGTTTTGTGGTTAAACTGAATTGCAATGAAATGGTTTTCAGCATGATTTTCATATGTGGGACGAGCGTGTCCAGTTTTACGTAACTACCGAGCTGATAGTAGTAGTTTTGTGTGTACGGTGTATTCGATATGAAAATCTTAGTATTGAAAATATTTTTTGAATGGTTTTGCTTAATTGGCATATTTATTGAATAACGCACTTGAAAACCTTGAACTCGTTAGGACCTTGGAAAGAGTAAGTAACCCAGCTAAGGGTAAGTGCGTGTAGCACTTGACGGTGGAAGGTTGCGTATTCCACGCGTGTTCGTAGTTTGGGCCGGATGATTTCGGTATTTAAGTAAATGTGGTTGCGATAATTGGAGGCTTAGACTTGCGATAACACTTTTTGGGGATTGTTTAGCCGTTTTGTTGACAACCTTAGTTTTGGTGGAAACCCTCGGTAAACGGAAATCGTGTGGGGAGTCCCATTAGAGTTCAAGCATGGTGGTATAATTAAGTGTCAAACTTTGTGGGTTGGAGATTGGGAACTGTTAGCATATTCGGAGAGTGTAGTCCGATTTTAAGTGAAATAAGGATAACGATTGTAGCAAATTCTAAGATACACAAGGGTAATGAGCAGATTTTGTAGTGATGATCTCTTTGGGCAGTAAAGGAACCTACCGGATGACCGATGTTGTGACGAGTCCTTGGAGATTATTAGAACGCGTGAAGTTAATTGACAGTAAATGGTAGGGATGATTGGAGTTGATGATTTTTGTTGGGTTCATTAGTGAACAAACCTTAGAGTGATTTAGAATCCGAAACTGGAACGAGATGTATGGAACATCTAAGGTTGGGAGACGACCGGAGTCTTCTAACTAGGAGTTATCCTAGTGGTTGGAATGTTGTTACGAATAGGTAACGAGTACTTGAAGGAGTTTTGTTGGTAAGAATGTGTTTGAGGAATCGTCTTTATAAAACTGTGTGAGAAAAAAAAATAGATTTCAGTAGGAATTATTTAATTTTGGCCGGCATTGAGTCGGTTAGCCGTGATTTGTAAAGGATGTAGATTTCGAGGACGAAATCTTTCAAGGTTGGGAGAATTGTAACACCCGTGATTTTCGAGTAAGCTTGACGTTGGTTCGGGAAGAAGTGGTCTTGTAAGAAATATATGGAAAATAGGATTTGGAGTTGAATCCTAGATTTTATGATTTGGTTGGATGGGTAATTCGAATACGAGTCCAACGGTTCTTTCCGGAGCGGAAACGGAGTTATAACGAAGAACTAATGGCCAAATCAGTGTCGAAAAAAGGAAGCAACCAAACAGAACTCCGCGCCAGCAGCGGCGCCGATTGATCGGCGCCACCATCGGCGCCAAAACCCTGACGAAATTAAAAGGGTATTTAAACCCTATTTTCTTCTTCTTTTTCATTTTTAGCTCTCTTCGCCTCCCTCACCCTCTCAGCCGATTTCTTCCATGAAATCACCATTTCCTTCTCTCTCCTTCCTCTATACTTCATCAAATCAAATCCTCTTCCTCCATTGTTGATCATCTAGAAGGTTTGGAGCTTTAGGAAGTTTAGGAGCTATTTTGGGTGGATGCAAGTGTTAAGGTAATCTCTAGTTAGATTATTGTTATATTTCACTTCCTTTTCGTATTGTGGTGTTGTGGGTCGATTTTGGTGATGTTGGGTTAAAGAAATATGGTTTATCTCGTATTTAAGAACTAGGGTTTCATATTTGGGAGTTTTTGGTGTGTTTGGGTTGGATGACAATTCCTTATGTTTGGATCGTATTATTGATGGTTGGGAATTTATAAATCTAGGTTTTTGGAAGTTTTGGCTTGAGGATGCAAACTTCATCAAAGGAGCATACGTTGGAGAAACCCTAGATTTAGCTTACATCTAGCAAGGTGAGTTCAAGTTACTTTGCGAAAACTTTGTACATGCCAAAATGTATATTTTCCAATATTTGTATGTTTTTCCTGAAAATGTATATAGTTGAGTTAATTGGATAATTTAGCTCTTTTGAAGAGTTATCTTCATAATTGTGTAGAATATCCCTATTTGGGGCTTTTGAATAATTGGATGGTTAGAAACCATCACTTGCCTTTAAAGGATTAATTGTTCAAAATGTGGTTAATTGATGGTATGATCGTGTTAGTGTAATTTATTGGGTACTCGCTTACCTAAATCATGTTAAACGCGTTTGTGCGTTAATGACCGACATTATGGGTCTAGCAAGCGTGGAGCACTTGCTCGGTTTTGACTTAAGATAGTCTAGGGACATTTGTCCAGTCTAATTGGCTTAATGTGGAGTCTTAATTATGAAATGCTTTTATTTAACTGCTTTGCATATTATTGCACGTTGTTGAGAATTACATGCTAAATGGAATAATTAGTTATTGATATATTTGCATTGCCTTAGAGGCTACGCCTTGGAGGCAATATTTGCATTGCCTTGGAGGCTACGCCTTGGAGGCGATATTTGCATTGCCTTGGAGGCTACGCCTTGGAGGCGATATTTGCAGTGCCTTGGAGGCGGTATTTGTATTGCCTTGGAGGCTGCGTGTATACTTACGTGTTACCTTCATTTTCAACGGATACGGGTCTCCCCCGTTTATGTTATTTGAACTTAATACATATTACGGTCGCGTGTGTATTGCTTCACTTTATGTCTTAATAAAGAATTATATTTAATGGTTGGTTTTCATGTTCTACGGGTTGAGTATGCATTGTCAACCATATTTGAAGGTTTTGCCTAAAATAGACTTATTCATGTACTTTGAGCGAATTGGAAATGTAATATATTTTGGAAAACGTATTACACCTTTCGGGAACTTTTCCCATGGAATTGTGTGGGATGAAAATGGATGATTTGGAATTTAAGTAAACTCTTTTGAAATCATGACTATAACTATTATTCCTTCGTTTTATATTTTATATAGTCATGATAAACTGCTTGAACTCACTAGGCGTAAGCCTAACCCTTTTTATTTGTCGGCATGTGCAACAGGCTCAGGTTGGGGTAGCTCTAGCTACATCGTGAAGTGGCGAATGCTAGTATAGTGCACGAGAGGTGAATAGCTTAAGTTATGTTCCGCAATTACCCTTGGGAAGTAGCATTTGTATTTGGAGTAAGCGATGTCCGAAGTGAGTTAGTCTTGGTAATAAGACTTATGTAGTATGTATTGCTTGGAGATAACCATTGTTTGTAATTGGAAGTATCTTACTTATTGTTTCAGATGTAATATCAAAAATTTTAAATTAGTTGCTCTTTCCAAATTTGAGGGTGTTACATTGTTGTTGTACCAATGTGTGTCCCTCTCGGCGACAATAGGCTCAAGGTGATCGAAAGGCGCAAGCATCGGCTAAATACATGATAAAACATAAAAAATTTAATAAGCGGGACTAACGTATGCAACATTGTAAACATAGTAAAATAACTTACACTTCTAGATTGACTGAAGAACTCAGTCCAAATCGCCCTATTTAGGGAAATAGGGCCCTTGTCCCAACGGGTTCCCCTAAGTAATATGTCGTCGCGCTTGACGAAATATTGGACGGCTGCGGGACACATCTCCAAGATCCATATCTGGAATTACACAAGAAGAGCAAGTACGTAAAAAGGAAAGCCAAACAGTTTGTATGTATTATTATTTATGTTATACTACGTATCTAACCTTGAAGGCGTATGTAAAACCACAAAGATTCATCTTGGAACGTCGATCGGCGCATCTGGCACTGGCTCGGTGCAAAATAGTGTAGCTATGTGTCCAGATGTGGCTACCCCACGGGTACCTGTTAAACACATCCAAGTCCTCGACGACCCTAATGACCGTATCGGAAGCAGTCTGGCTATACTCACGGCCCATGAAGCCCATATCCACGATCACCACCAAGCATACACGGACAGCATCGGCGTCGCTTAGGGCACTAAGGCCCTCTTTCATCATGTCCCGGACTGCCTTCAGCTTCAAACGAGATGCATGCACGCCCCAAACCCTACGAACGAAGGAGCAGTCTACTAAGGGAGGAAGGGGGAGCCTCTCCAAAACGTAGTCCTGCAATTAGACAGAACTCACGACGCCCAAACTGCAATTCATGGCCGAAGAAATCAAAATGCATCTCCTCTGGCTCACCATTGGCGACCTCCACCTCGAGCTGTAGAAACATGTGGACTAGCGTAGGGTCGCCACCAGAGTAAGACACGTCCATCCATGGCCCGAAAGGTGTCCCTGTAATGATGTCCTCAAGGGTAGCTGCGCTATCACTTAATCCCCTGAAGCGGTCTCTTAACTCCACCATGTAGCCAACTTTGCACTTTAACGTCAAGTCAATGTGAAATAAATCCCTCTACATAGTCATTCACGGATGTTATAGTTAGTGTTATATATAGATGTTTTTGCTTGTTTGGTTTATTGTGTTGATAATTATTCGTTTGTTTTAGTTTTAGAAAAGAAACCACTCAATCCATTGGACTTCCAGGTAGCAGGGGAATCACAAGGATTACTTAAATCCCCACATACCTTAGGGCTATTTACACCCGTTTGACAAAATCCAAATAGATATGTTGCGGTTTATTTTATTTCAACATATAATAGTGTTATATATAGATGTTGCGGTTTATTTTATTTCAATATATAATAATTTTATATATAGATGTTGCGGTTTATTTTATTTCAACATATAATAATGTTATATATAGATGTTGCGGTTTATTTTATTTCAACATATAATATTGTTATATATAGTATGTTGCAGTTTATTTTATTTCAACATATAATAATGTTATATATAGATGTTGCGGTTTATTTTATTTCAAAATATAATAGTGTTATATATAGTATGTTGCGGTTTATTTATGGCTAGGAAACTCAAGAGAAGTTTAGGGACCCTAGTGGTCATTCATCAAAGTTTAGGGACCTAAGTTGTCATTCTTCAAAGTTAGGGGACCTAAGTTGTCATTCACTAAAGTTTAGGGACCTAAGCTGTCATTCTTAAAAGTTTAGGGACCTAAATTGTCATTCTTAAAAGTTTAGGGAACTAAGTTGTCATTCTTAAAAGTTTAGGGACCTAAATTGTCATTCATAACATTTTTTTTTAAACACTTTAACATTTATTTTTATAACAAACACTTTAACATCTTTTTTTTTATAAAAAAACACACTCTTAAGAATTATTTTTATAAAACAAGCTCTAACATTTATTTTTATAAAAAACACTTTAACATCTTATTTTTATAAAAAACACATTCTTAACAATTTTTTATAAAAAACATCATCTTAACATTTTTTTTTATAAAAACACTCTTAAGAAATATTTTTATAAAAAACACAATCTTAACATTTTTTTTATAAAAACACTCTTAAGAAATATTTTTATAAAAAACACCATCTTAACATTTTTTTATAAAAACACACTCTTAAGAAATATTTTTATAAAAAACACCATCTTAACATTTTTTTATAAAAACACACTCTTAAGAAATATTTTTTTTAAAAAAACACCATCTTAACATTTTTTTTATAAAAAACACATTCTTAACAATTTTCTATAAAAAAACACTATCTTAACATTTTTTTATAAAAATACTCTAACATCTCACTACTAAACAGAAGCAGATTTCCGGCGGAAAAATCCGTCGGAAATCCGCCGGAAATGGCTAATTTCGGCGGATTTTTCGGCGGATGCGGTCGCCGGATAAATGGGCGCCGAGATGGCCCGTTTTCGACGGATAGTTTGTTTTCGGCGGACGTTTCGGCGGAATAATCCGTCGGAAAAAAGTAGAAATAATTAACGAAATCTTAATTAACAAGATAATCAGAGATATATTTTCGGCGGATTTTTTCGCCTGAAATATATTTATTTATTTAACAATTAATAAAAAATAATAATTTCGGCAAATATTTCGGCGGATTTTCGGCGGATTTTTTCGCCTGAAATATATTTATTTATTTATTTATCAATTAAAAATAATAATAATTTCGGCAACTATTTTCGGCGGATTTCGGGCGGAAAATTCCGCCGAAAATAATTTAATATATTTTTAATTATTTTTTTATTAATTTAAAATTTATTTTTTCATGGAATCAGCTGAAAACCTGCTAAAAACCTGCTAAAAATTGTATAATCTGCTAAAATGCTATATATCATAAATTAAAACGCCCAATACATTGTTCGGGCCAAAACGACCAAATCGTTGTTCCAAATTCATTCAAATAACACAAAACACAATTATAAAAGTTTCACATCACTATAAAGGCGGACGCGGACGCGGCGTAATTTGACCGAGACTTCTGACCAACTCGCACATCTCTTCATATTGTGCTCGTTCCAAACGACGGGCCTCTTCACGTCTCGCTTCCTCTTCCCGACGTCTCGCATCCTCTTCCCGACGTCTCTGATCCTCTTCCCGACGTCTCTCATCCTCTACCTGACGTTCCTCCTCTTGTGCCTTCAACTCTTGCACTTGGCTCATTAAGGTCTCAACGATGTGCTACAAAATAAAAAAGACATTAGAATATTTAATATGAATTAAAAATCAAATTGATAAACATCATTTAATGAAAAAAAAACTGGTACACACCTGCTGGGAGGAAGACGACGCACCACTTGTCGAAGATGACCCACCCAAGATCGCATTGGGATCTAGATGGTTTCCAAACCCAAACGAACGACCTTTCTTCGTTCCCCCGGTCACGTCATGCCATAACTGGGTATCAAGTGACGGATGATTGGCAAGGTCCTCGCCGTATCTCTCTATGGCGCCCGCCCGATACCCACCCTGTGGTTTTTACAAAATTATACAAGTCAATTTCGACAGCATAACGACTGTAATAGGACGTTTCCATTTTCCTGTTAAACAACAATCCTAATGTTTGCCCAACAAATGGCAACCCAAACTAGATAGATATTAACGGCAAGATATATAACAAAACAATTATAAAGCTTAAAGTTAAACAATCCTAACGTTTGCCCAACAAATGGCAACCCAAACTAGATATATAAGATAGCTAGTTACCTAGTTATAATGTTTATAGTTAAACACAAACTATGTAGATATTGTAAAGTCTTGGTCAAAAAATACTTACCGCAAAACTGCTACACCGCGTTGTCACATACTCCTCGGATTCGGAAGATGTGTTATTCGCTCCCGACCGCTGCTTCTTCTTCTTCTTATGGGTATGGTCGAAGAGCTCAATACCCGACGGTGGCACGCCTCCTTTTGCTCTCGTCTGCAAAGATCAAATAATACAAACAATGGCGAATTATAACATGTTAAGCAAGCAACAAACTAGTAACACAATTGGTTAATTATAACATATGAAGGTCATACCAATCTTGAAGCTGTCTCCCCGAAAGAAATCGAGCCATTAGTGTGCTTCGATATTTCTCCATCAATCTCATTCATCCGGTTCGAGCGTGCCGTCACTGAAATCGACTTCCAATGATCGGAGTTCCAGGCATCGATCATTGCGTTCCACTGATTCGCATCTAACCAGGGGGGATTGAACGGCCGCAACAAGTCCATGTCTCTATTTGGGTCGTTCTCATCATAACGACGACCATTCTTGTTGCACATACAGATGGCTCTATTTCGTGCATATGAAAGATAGTCATTGTGGCATTTCCCAGATTTCCTCTCCCAAATTTGACGCATTAGAGAGTCCAACGTCGGGTCCCATTGGAAGTATTGCTGAACGTACATGTTTAGTTATTTTTAAGTTTACAAGAATACTACCAAGGATTTAATTGCTTAAATATACACTACGAACCTGGAACTTCTCAAACATTTGGTTCCGAGTAGAAAGAGGGATGTGGGACCAAGTGTGACATGCCCCGATAGTGTATCGCCGATTAATGCTCGTCGCAACTCGGCTCGCTCGATCATAATCAAACCTACATGATGAAATTAATTAATATCAATACAAAGAACAATTAATTTGATCAATAAGTTAATAGAAATGAATTTACTCCATTGATTCTGTAGAGCGTGGAGCAATCATCCTCCTCTCCGACGGAGCCGGGACCTGCTGCAGAATATCACTGGCACCGTCATCATATCCAGACTCTGCCTCTGGATGTGCCGAGCCGCTACTGGAGGCTCCGCCAGTACCTCGAGTAGGAGTACCTCGACTAGAACTACCTCGTCCGGATCCCGGGGTACGCGGCATTGTCTACAAAGCAACGTTAGAAAACATACAACAATAATTCAAGTTTACAACAAATTGTTAGATAAGTAAACATGGTCACAAATCAATAGATAACTTTGTAAATGTGACAAAACAGATAGCAAAACATGGAAACAATTAGACAAAGTTTACTAAGTCAAAGATTAACATAGTATTTATTCATCAGATGAGTGATCAGACAAGTCAGGTTCTTCTTCGTCAGAGTCACTACCCGAGTCTTGGAACTCGTCCTCTTCGTCACCACTCTCGTCAATATGCCAGAAGTCGCGACCGTCATTGGAGATTTTGATGCCCTCTCCAACCGTGTTAAGACGGATGGGTTCATCGACGTCTTCGTTTCCAACTGTGGGTGCAATTCTTTCATCTTCTTGGAAAAATTGTTCCCCATCCACATTTTCAACTTCCGATACTTCAAGTGTACTTGATGCCAAGTCATAGACCCCTCTAGGTTTTGTCTTCACCACAGACCACCAATCTTTTAATTCCTTCGATGGATATGGCACATAATAGACTTGTTCAGATTGCGATGCTAGGATAAAAGGGTCGTCTGAACGAAGTCTTGATCTGTGTTTGACGTCCACGAGATTATGCTTTGGGTGAACTCGGACCCCGTTAACTGTATCAAACCATGTGCATTTGAATATTGGGACAACACAACGACCGAGTTTCGAATGATATTCTATCTCTAACACTTCATCCAATAATCCATAGTAGTCCACATCAAACTCCGAGTAACAAGAGCCTCTCACACAAACTCCACTATTATGTGTGATGTGATTCCTACCGTGAGACTGGGTGTGGAACTTGTAACCGTTTACAAAAAAACCTGGGTGTCTGCAAGCCCAACGGAGAGGTCCTTGTGCCAAAACTTTCAGATGGCCGATTGAGGAGTCGGGCCGAGTGATAACCTGTATTATAAAATATAATGTCATTTTTAATATGATATTAAGTACATATAAATGATGATGAAAAAGATGGGTTCATAAGGAGTACTTACATAGTTCTGAAACCAATCAGCAAAGTGGTCACCTCTACGTTTGTCGAGCCCCGCTTCATCAACATACGGCTCCGAAAGTCTAATCGAATCATCGAACAAGGGGATGAAAGGAAAGACTTCTTCACAATTAAGCAAGATGTATGTGTGAGCCTTGTGCATATCTCCAGCATCCAACTGGAAATGTTTTCCGGCCTTATCGTATAATGGACGACACGGGGTTTTAAATATTTCCAAGCGTTTGTCAGAAGACTCACATTCGGGGGCAAAATTCCAAGGCTCACGGTTTAGACGCGTCTCTACAGTTGGATCAAAATACAGCGCACAATAGTTAGAGAGCTCGTTCACCAAATATGCCTCCACAATCGACCCTTCTACCCTTGCTCTGTTTCTCACTCTCTTTTTCAAAGATCCAAGACGTCTCTTGTAGAGATACATCCATCTGTATTGAACCGGACCCCCAACTAGTGCTTCATCCGCCAGATGTACCACAAGGTGTTCCATGGAATCAAAGAACGCCGGTGGAAAGACTATTTCCAACTTACAGATCGTTTCAACTATACTTGTCTTCAGTTGAATCAAGTCGTCAACATGTAACACCTTCGAGCATATTGCACGTTCAACTTCAAGTCCTTTGTGTTATAAATACAAAACATTTACAAGAATGATTTAAAAATCATGACATATATACGTTCTTGAACTGATTAAGAGACCCATTAATAAATCAATCCATGTTAAAAATATTTAAAGTAATTGTATCACTGTATTATAAGTTTATAACCTATTTATTTCAAGAACTTATGTAATATTAGTGAATAAATGGCAAAAAAAGTTACAGTATTTCAATCACCATTCACAAAATTAATACATTAACACTACAATTCAAAATGTCAATAATCCCAAAAGCCAAATGCAAAGAGACAAATTTCATAAGACACCTTCTGAACAAATTTCGTAAGAAAGCAATCGATTTCGAACAGACCCGAAAACGAGCAGAGATGGAGATTGAAATTTCAATTTCTATACATATACTGTTTCAATCTCATATATCAACAATATATATATATATATTAACAGGAAATTTCAATTTCTATATTAATATATTGTTTCAACAGGAAATTTCAATCGCATACATCAATAGCAAATTTCAATTTCTATATATATACTGTTTCAATCTCATATATCAACAATATATATATATATATATATATAGAGAGAGAGAGAGGGAGGTTCAGGAGAAAACCTCAAATAAATGAAAAACTAAAAAACACCTTATCGACCGTTAGATTAGATGATTTGATGGATATGATTAAACAGACGGTTACAACAATATTAATTAAATTAAAAAAATCTCACCCCTCTATTTTTTAATCGAAAAAAGACAAAAAATAAACAAATTTCGAACGAAATAAATTACACCAAATAAACGACTATATTTTTCTCGTTAATTTGACATCCATATTGATATACTTTTTCATCCGTTTTTTCGTGGTTTTTCGGTTTTCCATTTATTTAAGGTTTTCCCTTGAACCTGACCCTATATATATATATATATATAAACAGGAAATTTCTATTTCTATATATATATATATATATTGTTTCAACAGGAAATTTCAATCGCATATATCCAGGAAATTTCAGTCGCATACATACATATATATATATATATATATATATATACATCAATCGCAATTTCAGGGTTTTCAGAAGATGAATTCATAAAATTTCAGGGTTTTTCAGAATATGAAAATTTCAGGGTTTTCAAGAAAATGGAGACTGTAGAAAAATCGGAGAGATGGAGAAGACAATAGCAAGAGAAATTGACCATGAAATCGACGAGATGGAGAAGAAGAGAAGGGTAAATCGTACCTGAAATCGACGAGATGGAGCAGAGGGGATGAAGTCGTTCTTGCGAGATGGAGCAGAGGGGATGAAGTGTTCTTGCGAGATGGAGAATGGAGGCTCACGATTTTAGCTAGGGTTTATTATAATTATTATTAATATATATTAATATTATTATTATTATAATTATTATTAATATATATTAATATTATTATTATTAATATCTATTAGTTATTATTATTATTATTATTATTATTATTAATAAAAAAGTATTATTATTATTAGTTATTAATATATTATTATTATTATCATTAATATATTATTATTAATATATATTATAGCATCGAAATCTCATTTGGATCCAATAAACCCTTGTCAGATCCATTTGACAGCCCAATACAGTCTATTGAAGCCAAAATCGTTCCATAAGCCCATAATGGTCAATTAAAGTCCAATACGATTCATTAAAGCCCAATACGTCCCATTAAAGCCCATAATGGTCTGTTAAGCCCATAACGGCCCATTGAAGCCCAAATGATCAATTAAAGGCCAATACGGTCCATTAAAGCCCAATACGTTCCATAAATGCCCAATACAGTCCATTAAAACCCAATCCGTTCCATAAGCCCATAACGGTCCATTACAGCCCATAACGGTCCATTGAAGCACAATACGGTCCATTATAGCATGGTACGATCCATTAAAGCTTAAAAGAATATATTAAACCACAAATAAACCCATTACAGTTCAATTGAGTTGATTAAACACCTAGTAGATCATTGAAACCCCAATAGGATCCATTAACGGCCATTTGGATCCAATAAACCCCTATCAGATCCATTTGGCAAAACCGTTCCATAAGCCCACAACGGTCAATTAAAGTCCAATACGATTCATTAAAGCCCAATACGTCTCATTAAAGCCTAAAACGGCCTGTTAAGCCCGACGGATATGAATTTTTTTCTATTTTTTTATTATTTTTTAGCTAATTATAAAAGTTCTGGCGGATTACCGGCGGCTGTGAATTTTTTTTCTATTTTTTAACTAATTATAATATTTCCGGCGGATGTGAATTTTTTATTTAATTATTTTTTAACTAATTATAAAAGTTCCGGCGGATTTTAATTTACAAATAATTAATTATATTCCGCCGAAAATCCGCCGAAGTATTGTCGAGTTTTTTAAAACAAAATTAAAAAAAATGTTTTTTTGGGGATTTTTCGGCGGATTTTAAGCGGAAGTCAACGAATTTTGACTTTTTTAATTTCCGACGGAAATCCGCCGGAAAATTTCAGGCGGAAAATCCGCCGGAAAACTGTTTTTGTTTAGTAGTGTCTATAACAACATACAAATATCACATTATAACATACAAATATCACATTCAAACATAAAAACATACATATCATATATTTTAAAATTTAACCATAGATCAAATATCATATTCAAATATATAACAAGTTATAAACACTATAACAACATACATATCATATATCTTAACTTAAAATAACAACATACAAAAAAAGAACAAAAAACTTAAGAAAAACATAACAAATGAGTAACACGAGCCATCTTCAAAAAACTTGAGCGCGTATTCCACACGTTAAAACTGAGAGAGTTTGGAAGAGGAAGATTATTTTTTTTAAGTTGAGAGAAGTGGTGGCCGTTTGGTCCCCCCCCACCCTCTCTTATATACTTGCGGCGAAACATAAAAAACTAGGGTTTGGGTGCATTAAAATTTTTTAGGGTTAACCCCATACCGACGCGTGGCGAAGTATCCCGCGATCGCGGGCAACCTCCGCGGGCAGGGGCCAAACCTGTTCCGCGGGCATTCTTGAGGGACCTCCGCGGGCTATTTGGCCAAAGTAGTGGGACACGTGGCCGGGGTTGCCCGCGATCGCTGGCAACCTCCGCGGGCAGGGGCCAAAGATGTGGGACACGTGGGCTGGGGCCCGCGATCGCGGGGCCCACCGCGGAAAATTGTGGCATTTTGATAAACTGAACGAGATTTATGGTATTTTGGTAAAGCAAAGTCAAGCTTGTGGTATTTTAATTAATTTCCCTAAAAAAAATTCACATCATTGGAAATCTACAAATAATATTAAGTCATCTGCATATAAGCTTAATGATCGGTTAAGGGTTAAATAGGCTTTAAATCCCATATATCAAATATCAAAATAAATTTTTTAAAAGTATGTTAGTTAAAATAAAAATAAAAAGATAGGCTATATCTTATACAATTTACCCATTTATTTATTTGGTTTTGCATCATTTTCAGTGATATATTTCGTTCTAGGGTTATATATCATGATTTGGAACATATAACATTAAATAAAATACAATAAATAAATAAAATATAAAATTGAACGTGTATTTAATGTTTTAGAAGAGTATTAGATTTTATTTTGAGGTTATATTGGTAAAACATAAGTCTGTTCCAGCTTGTTCCATGGGGTGGGGTGGAACATGCCTGTTCCACTTTGTTCCACTCTGTTCCACATAAAAGTCTGCCAAACATGAGACAGTGATCCATGTTCTATTCTGTCATGTCCAGTCCAGTGTACCAAACGCACCCTAAGATAAATTAAAGAGTGAATTACACTAGTGGTCCCTGTGGCTTACCCAAAAATTTGGATTTGGTTCTTAACTTTTAGATTTACTTTCACTCATGGTTCTTCTATGTTAAACATAAAAGAATCATGAAGGAAAGTAAATTAAAAAATTAGGGATCACCAACGTAGATAGTGTACTTTAGGACCAAATCCAAAATTTGGGTAAACCACATGGACCATGGGTGTAATTCACTCTAAATTAAAATTTTCTAGAATTTTAAATATATACTAATTACTTATTAAATTCCATAACAGTATAAAATCATTAAGTTTTATCTGAATAAATAAA
The DNA here is from genome assembly GCA_033807775.1 of Saussurea involucrata. Classification (NCBI taxonomy): domain Eukaryota; kingdom Viridiplantae; phylum Streptophyta; class Magnoliopsida; order Asterales; family Asteraceae; genus Saussurea; species Saussurea involucrata. The sequence goes on along the minus strand of CM066322.1, from coordinate 9,167,758 downwards.
TTTTTTCTTTTTAAAAATTATTTGACAAAGTTTAAAATAAGTAAATGAATGTGGGTAAAAATCGCTTGACTCCAAGCCCAACATAATTAAAATATTTCAAGGCCTAGTGGCCTTCGATCTATTGAGAATTAAAAGGCTGTTTAGAAAAGCACGGACCAACTGCAGCAAGGCCCAACTCGTTACCCAACAATTTAAAATTCAAAATTCAAAATTGGTTCAAAAACCGGACGGTTTAGTAACACATTATTAGCTATAATTTGGTATAATAATCAATGTTAAACATAAAATATTAAGCTTTAGTTTTGAGATTTTGGGGTTGTTTATCAAGCACTTACTGGGTTAGTGCTTACCTTATCGAGGTAACATTCTCAACCATTAAAACTAATTGTTGGTAAACGTATTATACCTGATAAGTCTTACCGGGCAACGTCTTCTTTCTCGCTTAATGGATAAGATTTCTCTTTTTTGTTACGCCTTTTACTGGGTAAGATTCTCACCCGATAAGACAAGCGACAACCGATAAGGGTTTGGTTAACGACTCCTTAACCAAATGACTATCGTAAAAACGGTAGTTTCTTCTAACGTTTTGAAACCAAAGGAATTCTTTGGTTTTTTCTCTACACTTGGGCCTTGTTTGCTTTTTTAATTATAGCACTTAATGACCACTCATCACTTATTCGGTCAGACGTTTTTAAATTGAAACCTTTTGTTTTTTTTTTAACTTTTCAGACCCACTTATCACTTAAAATCATTTGAAAGAAAAAGTGGTAGCCTAACCACTTATTTCTCTCTTATTCACAGGAAGAGGCAATAGGGATGAAGATGATGTACATTTTTTTAAGTCATTGTTCAACTTTTTTATCTTAGAAATAAGGATTCTTATAAAAAAAGTAATACTGGAATAAAACTAACCATTTCTATTATACCTTATTTTCATTATCAATTTCGTTTTCATTCCTTAAAACGAATCAATTGTCTCTGAGATATTCAAGTAATCTCTCATCATGTCTTCAACTTTAATCAAATTCAGACATATACCAGTTTACAAAAATAAACAGTCTTATTATTCAGATTTCAAACTTCGGCACCACATATTATTTATCAAATGTCTCTGTGATGTTTGTATCGAGTATGGCTATGATTACAAGTTGCAAATAGGCGTAAAAGTCACAGAACCTATTCATTTTGTGAACTATACTAGTCTACCGGACAGATCAATTAAGGAAGAAGCAGTGATATTGGTAATATCCATCGTGATGTATAAATTTAATGAAATTTTATTTTATATTATAGTAACTCTTTAAAATCAATGGTGAAAAATAAAATAGTGTCCCATCCCTACAATCAAGGTTCTAAATAGCGTGATGAGTGGCGTGGCGTCGAGGCCAAGTCTTAAGCCTTAGGATTCACGGCGAGACAACGACGTTTGTCAAGGCGTGACTTATGACGACAAATCTCTATATCATATATAAAACTATACATAAAAACATATGTGTTTTACTACGAGTCAATGATAATAAACAAGTTAAATATGTTATATATTAAAAACTAGGAAATAAGACTAAGGGGGTGTTTGGTTCATTTTAAGAATTGAGAATATGAATGAAAATAAGAATGCATGAGAATGAGAATAGGAATGAGCATTTCATTGATGTTGTTTGGTTAAATTAATATAATTAATAAAAAAATATTTTATATAATATTTTTAATACAAATATGTAACGTCCAACATGAAAATAAAAAATATTTTTCATTCAACATCAAAAAACGAAGGGATGCATGAGAAAAGATGACTGAGCAAGAATAAAATTTTCATTTCCTCCAATTTTTTGTCAGGATTGAAAATTAATGAATTTGAGGTAATAAATCTATTATATTACATCAAAGCAAACAACAATTTTTATTGTCATTCTCATTTCTTACCTTTCAATAAAACGTAAAGAAAAATCAAATATCGCGTCACAAAAGACCGAACATTAGGCCATGGCGTGTCACAGACATAACGTGGCGTGAGACACAAGCCTTAGAACATCTCCAACAGCTAAGCTAAAAAAATTCTAAAAATAAAGTAAAAGAATTCAAAATCTCTAAATTTTTTGCATCCAACTTCAACAGATATGCTATTTTAGCAACTCTAGTATTAATTATCTTATTAAAATAATCAATTTATGTGATTATATTATTAAAATATTTAACATACGGAAAGTTGGGAGAAAAAAGTTACTTTTTGGGGATAATGATTAGTTTTGGGAAGAAACCATCTATTTAGATATTTCTCTAAATTTAGAGATTTTTACAGACTCTCTCATCTTTTCTCTATTTTAGCATAGAGGATAACATAGCTGTTGAAGCAAGAAAAATGTTAAAATCCCACTTTTTTCTATTTTAACATAGCTGTTGGAGATGCTCTTAAGCCACAACGCACCGTAGCAGCTGTTGCGATGAGCCTTTTAGAACATTGACCACAATCTATCTATCACCAGCATACCAATTTACCAATTCTCAGGAGTAGGGGTGTACGCGGGTTGGGTTGGGCGGTTTTTGACGTTTTTACAATCCAACCCAATTATGGCGGTTTGAAAATTCTCAACCCAACCCAACCCATTCAAAAGTGTAACCCAACCCAACCCTTGCGGGTTGGGTTGGGTTGGGTTGGCGGGTTAGCCACAACTTTTCGACATTTCTCTTTTTTAAATGACATCTCATTATCTTAAGCGATCCCACAAATAGTTTGTCAATTTCTATTACTATGATAAGCATAATCTTTTTCACAATTATACTAATATATGTATAATTTTTTTGGGTTGTAAATTATAATGGTTGTAAACTATAATGGTTGTAAATATTATATATATATATATAGAGGAAGACTAATTTGAAACCCATGAAAATGTTGAAACCCATGCAACCCTCATCTCAACCGTTGATCTAACCAAATCATCTCCTAAAATTAAGCTTAATGGATCCGGTAGTTATTTCTGAAGGTGATCTCAACCGTTAAATATTTAATCAATTGTGAGATCATGGGTTGCATTGGTTTCAACCTTTTGGAGTGTTTCAAATTAGACTCCCCCCCTCTCTCTCTCTCTCTCTCTCTCTATATATATATATATATATATATATATATATATATATAGAGAGAGAGAGAGAGAGAGGAAAGTTCAAATGAAAACTCAAATTCAATTGTAAACATGAGGACGAATCTTGACCCTTCCATCTATATTGATCCAATGACTCATATTAAATAGAGTTTTTAATTGAAATTATTAATTAAGGTGATTAGGGGTAAAAATGGAAGATAATTAAAACTCACGCCTACCATGTTTGACTTTTTATTTTCTTTTTTAATTAAATTTTTTTACCCCCCTTAAAGTTTAAAATAAATTAACTGAAAAATTACTAACATTTAAATCAAACAAATTACATCAAAAAAACGAGAATTTCGTGCTCTTCGATATGACATCCATCTCGATATAGTTTTTTCTTCATTTTAACTGTTTTTACGTGAAATGTTATGTATGTGTTATATTCACTCTGAATATAATTAATATTCAGTTTATGAGTATTTTATATTCAGTTTGAATATATAGTTTTAGTTTTATTCAGACTGAATAAAATGTAAAAATTCAGTATGGATATATTCAGACTGAGTATTTTATATTCAGTTTGGATATATTCAGTTTTTTCTTCATTTTAACTGTTTTTACGAGAAATGCTATGTATGTGTTATATTCACTCTGAATATAACTAATATTCAGTTTTAATATATAGTTTTATTCAGACTGAATAAAATGTAAAAATTCAGTATGGATATATTCAGACTGAATAATAGGGAATTAAAAAGTCATATTGATTATTATCGCTAAAATGTTGTTAAGATGTTTGGGAGCAGTGATATTCATACCGAATATGTACCTTTATAGTACATATTCGGTATGAATATTCACTTTTATTCAAACTGAATATATAGTACATATTCGGTATGGATATTCACTTTTATTCAAACTGAATAAAGGTACACATTCAGTATGGATATCACTGCTCCCAAACATCTTAACAACGTTTTAGCAATAATAATCAATATGACTTTTTAATTCCCTATTATTCAGATATTCACTTTTATTCAAACTGAATAAAGGTACACATTCAGTATAGATATAACTGCTCCCAAACATCTTAACAACGTTTTAGCAATAATAATCAATATGACTTTTTAATTCCCTATTATTCAGTCTGAATAATAGGAATATATTAAGAAGTTGAATTGATATTAATACTGAATATTTTACCTTTTATTCAAACTGAATAAAGATACATATTCGGTATGGATATCACTGCTCCCAAACATCTTAATAACGTTTTAGCAATAATAATCAATATGACTTTTTAATTCCCTATTATTCAGTCTGAATATATTCATACTGAATTTTTACATTTTTATCAGTCTGAATAAAACTATATATTCAAACTGAATATAAAATACTCATAAACTGAATATTAGTTATATTCAGAGTGAATATAACACATACATAACATTTCACGTAAAAACAGTTAAAATGAAGAAAAAACTATATCGAGATGGATGTCATATCGAAGAGCACGAAATTCTCGTTTTTTTGATGTAATTTGTTTGATTAAAATTATTAGTAATTTTTAAGATAAACTATTTTAAACTTGTAAGGGGGTAAAAGTTTTTTAATTAAAAAAGAAAATAAAAAGTCAAACATAGTAGGCGTTGATTCAAATTTCCAGATTTGCCCCTAATCACTTCTCAATTGGTTTAATTAAGTTTTAACCACTGATTAGTTTTCCAAATCTTGATCAATGGTTGTGACTTGTCCTCATGTTTACAATTGAATTTGAGTTTTCATTTGAACCCACCCCTATATATATATATATATATATATATATATATATATATATATATATATATATCAAGGTTCTAAATAACTCGTTATGGCGCGTCATGGCGTCAAGGCTTACTGGCTTAGGTTCGCCGCCACGTTAACTATAATGGTTGTAAACTATAATGGTTGTAAATACTTACTCTCATTCTCGTACACGAAGACTCGAACGCGAACAATGAGAATTAAAGATAGTAGTGAGTAAAGATTCAAGAGATTTACTACCGATTGTTCACTCTTGATATCATTTTATGTGCTCCATATATTTGGTATCAATGTTTTTTTTATTTATTGATTTATTAGTTTACATGAATTTATCTTGTTCTACGGTATTATTTAATACATATCACACAATGTGTATATATATGTGTGTGTGTGTATGTCGTCGTAACTCGTAAGGCCTGAGGTTTGACCTCGCCGCCACGTCTCGCGTCATTTAGAACATTGATATATATATATATATATGTAAAATTTATCGAAATAATATAATGTAGCAGCGGGTTGGGTTGGGTTGGGTTGAGTTATTCTAACCCAATTTCAACCCTCCTAATTAGCGGGTTGACGGGTTGACGGTTTAGCGGGTTGGATTTAATTGGGTTGTTAGCGAGTTGGATTGGACGGGTTTTGCGGGTTGACGGTTTTTTGTACAACCCTACTCAGGAGATGTGGCAAAACGGGCTCCTCAGGGTTGAGGACCTGTCACTTATCCCTAAATTTTTAGAAAAAGAGGGAAATTGACTCAAAATAACCATTATACACCCTTAAATTGAATTCATAATCATTGCTCTTTCATTTTTATCAAAATGTCATTAACTCCGTAATTTTTAGATCTAGATCCGTAATTATTGGACCTAGATCCACAATTTTCAGACCCATGTTCGCAATTTTTTAAGGAAAAATGATCAAATTCGTTTTTTTGTGTGCGTCTTTTAGCTATAAATCTTGTTCTTTTAAATTCTTGTACATGAATTTTGAAATTTGTGTGAAATGTCGTTTTATTATCTCTTAATTTATGTGTATGTTAAGTAGTTAAATTAAATATGACCATAAAAAGTTAAAAAAAAAAACTACTTTGCACGTAAAAAAAACAATGTTAGAAATTCTCACCTTCTAAATAGTAATAATTGAGAGAAACAAATATGCCAAAAGAAAAAACCTAATTTATATTTTCACAATTCTCTAAAATCAAAGAAACACACCCTGCCGAAAATATATCATTAACTACTGCATCACAGAACAATTATATATGAAATGGTTGAATTCAATGTTGCCGTAATCACGTAGCTTCCATTCCGGCAAGTGATCGGACTCGGGTTCCGGGGTACACGCGTATATAGCCATGGGACGGGTCGACATAGAGACCGTTGTCATTGATTCCCCTATTACGAGTAACTCGTTGCAAAAGGACAATAAAGCCACACCCCAACCAACTTGCACAGGGACCGAACCCAACGCCTTCCAACTATTGGTGTTCTTTTGGTAAGCTTTCAACTCATTCGAAGAAACGTCAATTGCGTAGAGCTCGTTGTTCACCACTGCGATTAACGGTGGCGGCGATTGATAACCAAGAAGAACATGATTAATATCTTTTAACATACCCGTAATCAATGTCCATTTGTTTGTTTCTTGGTCGAAAAACTCTCCACACGTTAGTTCGCCCTCATCGTTGTTTCTTCCGCCAATCACATAAAACTTGTTGTCCATGTAGCAACCCGAGCAGAATTTACGTGGCTTGGTCATTCGTGGAAGTGGGGTCCACGACCGGGTTTTCTGGTCGTATTTCTCAACTGTATTGTGCACGACGGCGGTCTCACTTGTTCCTCCTTCGACCATTGTGTATCCACCTGCCACAAAAGCGGAGTTCGAACAAGTCGCAGATGCGAACAATGTTCTTGGAGTGATCATGGAAGGGGTTTTGTACCATTTGTTAATCAAATTCAGACATATACCAGTTTACAAAAATAAACAGTCTTATTATTCAGATTTCAGACTTCGGCACCACATATTATTTATCAAATGTCTCTGTGATGTTTGTATCGAGTATGGCTATGATTACAAGTTGCAAATAGGCGTAAAAGTCACAGAACCTATTCATTTTGTGAACTATACTAGTCTACCGGACAGATCAATTAAGGAAGAAGCAGTGATATTGGTAATATCCATCGTGATGTATAAATTTAATGAAATTTTATTTTATATTATAGTAACTCTTTAAAATCAATGGTGAAAAATAAAATAGTGTCCCATCCCTACAATCAAGGTTCTAAATAGCGTGATGAGTGGCGTGGCGTCGAGGCCAAGTCTTAAGCCTTAGGATTCACGGCGAGACAACGACGTTTGTCAAGGCGTGACTTATGACGACAAATCTCTATATCATATATAAAACTATACATAAAAACATATGTGTTTTACTACGAGTCAATGATAATAAACAAGTTAAATATGTTATATATTAAAAACTAGGAAATAAGACTAAGGGGGTGTTTGGTTCATTTTAAGAATTGAGAATATGAATGAAAATAAGAATGCATGAGAATGAGAATAGGAATGAGCATTTCATTGATGTTGTTTGGTTAAATTAATATAATTAATAAAAAAATATTTTATATAATATTTTTAATACAAATATGTAACGTCCAACATGAAAATAAAAAATATTTTTCATTCAACATCAAAAAACGAAGGGATGCATGAGAAAAGATGACTGAGCAAGAATAAAATTTTCATTTCCTCCAATTTTTTGTCAGGATTGAAAATTAATGAATTTGAGGTAATAAATCTATTATATTACATCAAAGCAAACAACAATTTTTATTGTCATTCTCATTTCTTACCTTTCAATAAAACGTAAAGAAAAATCAAATATCGCGTCACAAAAGACCGAACATTAGGCCATGGCGTGTCACAGACATAACGTGGCGTGAGACACAAGCCTTAGAACATCTCCAACAGCTAAGCTAAAAAAATTCTAAAAATAAAGTAAAAGAATTCAAAATCTCTAAATTTTTTGCATCCAACTTCAACAGATATGCTATTTTAGCAACTCTAGTATTAATTATCTTATTAAAATAATCAATTTATGTGATTATATTATTAAAATATTTAACATACGGAAAGTTGGGAGAAAAAAGTTACTTTTTGGGGATAATGATTAGTTTTGGGAAGAAACCATCTATTTAGATATTTCTCTAAATTTAGAGATTTTTACAGACTCTCTCATCTTTTCTCTATTTTAGCATAGAGGATAACATAGCTGTTGAAGCAAGAAAAATGTTAAAATCCCACTTTTTTCTATTTTAACATAGCTGTTGGAGATGCTCTTAAGCCACAACGCACCGTAGCAGCTGTTGCGATGAGCCTTTTAGAACATTGACCACAATCTATCTATCACCAGCATACCAATTTACCAATTCTCAGGAGTAGGGGTGTACGCGGGTTGGGTTGGGCGGTTTTTGACGTTTTTACAATCCAACCCAATTATGGCGGTTTGAAAATTCTCAACCCAACCCAACCCATTCAAAAGTGTAACCCAACCCAACCCTTGCGGGTTGGGTTGGGTTGGGTTGGCGGGTTAGCCACAACTTTTCGACATTTCTCTTTTTTAAATGACATCTCATTATCTTAAGCGATCCCACAAATAGTTTGTCAATTTCTATTACTATGATAAGCATAATCTTTTTCACAATTATACTAATATATGTATAATTTTTTTGGGTTGTAAATTATAATGGTTGTAAACTATAATGGTTGTAAATATTATATATATATATAGAGGAAGACTAATTTGAAACCCATGAAAATGTTGAAACTCATGCAACCCTCATCTCAACCGTTGATCTAACCAAATCATCTCCTAAAATTAAGCTTAATGGATCCGGTAGTTATTTCTGAAGGTGATCTCAACCGTTAAATATTTAATCAATGGTGAGATCATGGGTTGCATTGGTTTCAACCTTTTGGAGTGTTTCAAATTAGACTCCCCCCCCCCCTCTCTCTCTCTCTCTCTCTCTATATATATATATATATATATATATATATATATAGAGAGAGAGAGAGGAAAGTTCAAATGAAAACTCAAATTCAATTGTAAACATGAGGACGAATCTTGACCCTTCCATCTATATTGATCCAATGACTCATATTAAATAGAGTTTTTAATTGAAATTATTAATTAAGGTGATTAGGGGTAAAAATGGAAGATAATTAAAACTCACGCCTACCATGTTTGACTTTTTATTTTCTTTTTTAATTAAATTTTTTTACCCCCCTTAAAGTTTAAAATAAATTAACTGAAAAATTACTAACATTTAAATCAAACAAATTACATCAAAAAAACGAGAATTTCGTGCTCTTCGATATGACATCCATCTCGATATAGTTTTTTCTTCATTTTAACTGTTTTTACGTGAAATGTTATGTATGTGTTATATTCACTCTGAATATAATTAATATTCAGTTTATGAGTATTTTATATTCAGTTTGAATATATAGTTTTAGTTTTATTCAGACTGAATAAAATGTAAAAATTCAGTATGGATATATTCAGACTGAGTATTTTATATTCAGTTTGGATATATTCAGTTTTTTCTTCATTTTAACTGTTTTTACGAGAAATGCTATGTATGTGTTATATTCACTCTGAATATAACTAATATTCAGTTTTAATATATAGTTTTATTCAGACTGAATAAAATGTAAAAATTCAGTATGGATATATTCAGACTGAATAATAGGGAATTAAAAAGTCATATTGATTATTATCGCTAAAATGTTGTTAAGATGTTTGGGAGCAGTGATATTCATACCGAATATGTACCTTTATAGTACATATTCGGTATGAATATTCACTTTTATTCAAACTGAATATATAGTACATATTCGGTATGGATATTCACTTTTATTCAAACTGAATAAAGGTACACATTCAGTATGGATATCACTGCTCCCAAACATCTTAACAACGTTTTAGCAATAATAATCAATATGACTTTTTAATTCCCTATTATTCAGATATTCACTTTTATTCAAACTGAATAAAGGTACACATTCAGTATAGATATAACTGCTCCCAAACATCTTAACAACGTTTTAGCAATAATAATCAATATGACTTTTTAATTCCCTATTATTCAGTCTGAATAATAGGAATATATTAAGAAGTTGAATTGATATTAATACTGAATATTTTACCTTTTATTCAAACTGAATAAAGATACATATTCGGTATGGATATCACTGCTCCCAAACATCTTAATAACGTTTTAGCAATAATAATCAATATGACTTTTTAATTCCCTATTATTCAGTCTGAATATATTCATACTGAATTTTTACATTTTTATCAGTCTGAATAAAACTATATATTCAAACTGAATATAAAATACTCATAAACTGAATATTAGTTATATTCAGAGTGAATATAACACATACATAACATTTCACGTAAAAACAGTTAAAATGAAGAAAAAACTATATCGAGATGGATGTCATATCGAAGAGCACGAAATTCTCGTTTTTTTGATGTAATTTGTTTGATTAAAATTATTAGTAATTTTTAAGATAAACTATTTTAAACTTGTAAGGGGGTAAAAGTTTTTTAATTAAAAAAGAAAATAAAAAGTCAAACATAGTAGGCGTTGATTCAAATTTCCAGATTTGCCCCTAATCACTTCTCAATTGGTTTAATTAAGTTTTAACCACTGATTAGTTTTCCAAATCTTGATCAATGGTTGTGACTTGTCCTCATGTTTACAATTGAATTTGAGTTTTCATTTGAACCCACCCCTATATATATATATATATATATATATATATATATATATATATATATATCAAGGTTCTAAATAACTCGTTATGGCGCGTCATGGCGTCAAGGCTTACTGGCTTAGGTTCGCCGCCACGTTAACTATAATGGTTGTAAACTATAATGGTTGTAAATACTTACTCTCATTCTCGTACACGAAGACTCGAACGCGAACAATGAGAATTAAAGATAGTAGTGAGTAGAGATTCAAGAGATTTACTACCGATTGTTCACTCTTGATATCATTTTATGTGCTCCATATATTTGGTATCAATGTTTTTTTTATTTATTGATTTATTAGTTTACATGAATTTATCTTGTTCTACGGTATTATTTAATACATATCACACAATGTGTATATATATGTGTGTGTGTGTATGTCGTCGTAACTCGTAAGGCCTGAGGTTTGACCTCGCCGCCACGTCTCGCGTCATTTAGAACATTGATATATATATATATATGTAAAATTTATCGAAATAATATAATGTAGCAGCGGGTTGGGTTGGGTTGGGTTGAGTTATTCTAACCCAATTTCAACCCTCCTAATTAGCGGGTTGACGGGTTGACGGTTTAGCGGGTTGGATTTAATTGGGTTGTTAGCGAGTTGGATTGGACGGGTTTTGCGGGTTGACGGTTTTTTGTACAACCCTACTCAGGAGATGTGGCAAAACGGGCTCCTCAGGGTTGAGGACCTGTCACTTATCCCTAAATTTTTAGAAAAAGAGGGAAATTGACTCAAAATAACCATTATACACCCTTAAATTGAATTCATAATCATTGCTCTTTCATTTTTATCAAAATGTCATTAACTCCGTAATTTTTAGATCTAGATCCGTAATTATTGGACCTAGATCCACAATTTTCAGACCCATGTTCGCAATTTTTTAAGGAAAAATGATCAAATTCGTTTTTTTGTGTGCGTCTTTTAGCTATAAATCTTGTTCTTTTAAATTCTTGTACATGAATTTTGAAATTTGTGTGAAATGTCGTTTTATTATCTCTTAATTTATGTGTATGTTAAGTAGTTAAATTAAATATGACCATAAAAAGTTAAAAAAAAAAAACTACTTTGCACGTAAAAAAAACAATGTTAGAAATTCTCACCTTCTAAATAGTAATAATTGAGAGAAACAAATATGCCAAAAGAAAAAACCTAATTTATATTTTCACAATTCTCTAAAATCAAAGAAACACACCCTGCCGAAAATATATCATTAACTACTGCATCACAGAACAATTATATATGAAATGGTTGAATTCAATGTTGCCGTAATCACGTAGCTTCCATTCCGGCAAGTGATCGGACTCGGGTTCCGGGGTACACGCGTATATAGCCATGGGACGGGTCGACATAGAGACCGTTGTCATTGATTCCCCTATTACGAGTAACTCGTTGCAAAAGGACAATAAAGCCACACCCCAACCAACTTGCACAGGGACCGAACCCAACGCCTTCCAACTATTGGTGTTCTTTTGGTAAGCTTTCAACTCATTCGAAGAAACGTCAATTGCGTAGAGCTCGTTGTTCACCACTGCGATTAACGGTGGCGGCGATTGATAACCAAGAAGAACATGATTAATATCTTTTAACATACCCGTAATCAATGTCCATTTGTTTGTTTCTTGGTCGAAAAACTCTCCACACGTTAGTTCGCCCTCATCGTTGTTTCTTCCGCCAATCACATAAAACTTGTTGTCCATGTAGCAACCCGAGCAGAATTTACGTGGCTTGGTCATTCGTGGAAGTGGGGTCCACGACCGGGTTTTCTGGTCGTATTTCTCAACTGTATTGTGCACGACGGCGGTCTCACTTGTTCCTCCTTCGACCATTGTGTATCCACCTGCCACAAAAGCGGAGTTCGAACAAGTCGCAGATGCGAACAATGTTCTTGGAGTGATCATGGAAGGGGTTTTGTACCATTTGTTAATCAAATTCAGACATATACCAGTTTACAAAAATAAACAGTCTTATTATTCAGATTTCAGACTTCGGCACCACATATTATTTATCAAATGTCTCTGTGATGTTTGTATCGAGTATGGCTATGATTACAAGTTGCAAATAGGCGTAAAAGTCACAGAACCTATTCATTTTGTGAACTATACTAGTCTACCGGACAGATCAATTAAGGAAGAAGCAGTGATATTGGTAATATCCATCGTGATGTATAAATTTAATGAAATTTTATTTTATATTATAGTAACTCTTTAAAATCAATGGTGAAAAATAAAATAGTGTCCCATCCCTACAATCAAGGTTCTAAATAGCGTGATGAGTGGCGTGGCGTCGAGGCCAAGTCTTAAGCCTTAGGATTCACGGCGAGACAACGACGTTTGTCAAGGCGTGACTTATGACGACAAATCTCTATATCATATATAAAACTATACATAAAAACATATGTGTTTTACTACGAGTCAATGATAATAAACAAGTTAAATATGTTATATATTAAAAACTAGGAAATAAGACTAAGGGGGTGTTTGGTTCATTTTAAGAATTGAGAATATGAATGAAAATAAGAATGCATGAGAATGAGAATAGGAATGAGCATTTCATTGATGTTGTTTGGTTAAATTAATATAATTAATAAAAAAATATTTTATATAATATTTTTAATACAAATATGTAACGTCCAACATGAAAATAAAAAATATTTTTCATTCAACATCAAAAAACGAAGGGATGCATGAGAAAAGATGACTGAGCAAGAATAAAATTTTCATTTCCTCCAATTTTTTGTCAGGATTGAAAATTAATGAATTTGAGGTAATAAATCTATTATATTACATCAAAGCAAACAACAATTTTTATTGTCATTCTCATTTCTTACCTTTCAATAAAACGTAAAGAAAAATCAAATATCGCGTCACAAAAGACCGAACATTAGGCCATGGCGTGTCACAGACATAACGTGGCGTGAGACACAAGCCTTAGAACATCTCCAACAGCTAAGCTAAAAAAATTCTAAAAATAAAGTAAAAGAATTCAAAATCTCTAAATTTTTTGCATCCAACTTCAACAGATATGCTATTTTAGCAACTCTAGTATTAATTATCTTATTAAAATAATCAATTTATGTGATTATATTATTAAAATATTTAACATACGGAAAGTTGGGAGAAAAAAGTTACTTTTTGGGGATAATGATTAGTTTTGGGAAGAAACCATCTATTTAGATATTTCTCTAAATTTAGAGATTTTTACAGACTCTCTCATCTTTTCTCTATTTTAGCATAGAGGATAACATAGCTGTTGAAGCAAGAAAAATGTTAAAATCCCACTTTTTTCTATTTTAACATAGCTGTTGGAGATGCTCTTAAGCCACAACGCACCGTAGCAGCTGTTGCGATGAGCCTTTTAGAACATTGACCACAATCTATCTATCACCAGCATACCAATTTACCAATTCTCAGGAGTAGGGGTGTACGCGGGTTGGGTTGGGCGGTTTTTGACGTTTTTACAATCCAACCCAATTATGGCGGTTTGAAAATTCTCAACCCAACCCAACCCATTCAAAAGTGTAACCCAACCCAACCCTTGCGGGTTGGGTTGGGTTGGGTTGGCGGGTTAGCCACAACTTTTCGACATTTCTCTTTTTTAAATGACATCTCATTATCTTAAGCGATCCCACAAATAGTTTGTCAATTTCTATTACTATGATAAGCATAATCTTTTTCACAATTATACTAATATATGTATAATTTTTTTGGGTTGTAAATTATAATGGTTGTAAACTATAATGGTTGTAAATATTATATATATATATATAGAGGAAGACTAATTTGAAACCCATGAAAATGTTGAAACCCATGCAACCCTCATCTCAACCGTTGATCTAACCAAATCATCTCCTAAAATTAAGCTTAATGGATCCGGTAGTTATTTCTGAAGGTGATCTCAACCGTTAAATATTTAATCAATGGTGAGATCATGGGTTGCATTGGTTTCAACCTTTTGGAGTGTTTCAAATTAGACTCCCCCCCTCTCTCTCTCTCTCTCTCTATATATATATATATATATATATATATATATATATATATATAGAGAGAGAGAGAGAGAGAGAGAGAGGAAAGTTCAAATGAAAACTCAAATTCAATTGTAAACATGAGGACGAATCTTGACCCTTCCATCTATATTGATCCAATGACTCATATTAAATAGAGTTTTTAATTGAAATTATTAATTAAGGTGATTAGGGGTAAAAATGGAAGATAATTAAAACTCACGCCTACCATGTTTGACTTTTTATTTTCTTTTTTAATTAAATTTTTTTACCCCCCTTAAAGTTTAAAATAAATTAACTGAAAAATTACTAACATTTAAATCAAACAAATTACATCAAAAAAACGAGAATTTCGTGCTCTTCGATATGACATCCATCTCGATATAGTTTTTTCTTCATTTTAACTGTTTTTACGTGAAATGTTATGTATGTGTTATATTCACTCTGAATATAATTAATATTCAGTTTATGAGTATTTTATATTCAGTTTGAATATATAGTTTTAGTTTTATTCAGACTGAATAAAATGTAAAAATTCAGTATGGATATATTCAGACTGAGTATTTTATATTCAGTTTGGATATATTCAGTTTTTTCTTCATTTTAACTGTTTTTACGAGAAATGCTATGTATGTGTTATATTCACTCTGAATATAACTAATATTCAGTTTTAATATATAGTTTTATTCAGACTGAATAAAATGTAAAAATTCAGTATGGATATATTCAGACTGAATAATAGGGAATTAAAAAGTCATATTGATTATTATCGCTAAAATGTTGTTAAGATGTTTGGGAGCAGTGATATTCATACCGAATATGTACCTTTATAGTACATATTCGGTATGAATATTCACTTTTATTCAAACTGAATATATAGTACATATTCGGTATGGATATTCACTTTTATTCAAACTGAATAAAGGTACACATTCAGTATGGATATCACTGCTCCCAAACATCTTAACAACGTTTTAGCAATAATAATCAATATGACTTTTTAATTCCCTATTATTCAGATATTCACTTTTATTCAAACTGAATAAAGGTACACATTCAGTATAGATATAACTGCTCCCAAACATCTTAACAACGTTTTAGCAATAATAATCAATATGACTTTTTAATTCCCTATTATTCAGTCTGAATAATAGGAATATATTAAGAAGTTGAATTGATATTAATACTGAATATTTTACCTTTTATTCAAACTGAATAAAGATACATATTCGGTATGGATATCACTGCTCCCAAACATCTTAATAACGTTTTAGCAATAATAATCAATATGACTTTTTAATTCCCTATTATTCAGTCTGAATATATTCATACTGAATTTTTACATTTTTATCAGTCTGAATAAAACTATATATTCAAACTGAATATAAAATACTCATAAACTGAATATTAGTTATATTCAGAGTGAATATAACACATACATAACATTTCACGTAAAAACAGTTAAAGTGAAGAAAAAACTATATCGAGATGGATGTCATATCGAAGAGCACGAAATTCTCGTTTTTTTGATGTAATTTGTTTGATTAAAATTATTAGTAATTTTTAAGATAAACTATTTTAAACTTGTAAGGGGGTAAAAGTTTTTTAATTAAAAAAGAAAATAAAAAGTCAAACATAGTAGGCGTTGATTCAAATTTCCAGATTTGCCCCTAATCACTTCTCAATTGGTTTAATTAAGTTTTAACCACTGATTAGTTTTCCAAATCTTGATCAATGGTTGTGACTTGTCCTCATGTTTACAATTGAATTTGAGTTTTCATTTGAACCCACCCCTATATATATATATATATATATATATATATATATATATATATATATATATCAAGGTTCTAAATAACTCGTTATGGCGCGTCATGGCGTCAAGGCTTACTGGCTTAGGTTCGCCGCCACGTTAACTATAATGGTTGTAAACTATAATGGTTGTAAATATTACTCTCATTCTCGTACACGAAGACTCGAACGCGAACAATGAGAATTAAAGATAGTAGTGAGTAGAGATTCAAGAGATTTACTACCGATTGTTCACTCTTGATATCATTTTATGTGCTCCATATATTTGGTATCAATGTTTTTTTTATTTATTGATTTATTAGTTTACATGAATTTATCTTGTTCTACGGTATTATTTAATACATATCACACAATGTGTATATATATGTGTGTGTGTGTATGTCGTCGTAACTCGTAAGGCCTGAGGTTTGACCTCGCCGCCACGTCTCGCGTCATTTAGAACATTGATATATATATATATATATGTAAAATTTATCGAAATAATATAATGTAGCAGCGGGTTGGGTTGGGTTGGGTTGAGTTATTCTAACCCAATTTCAACCCTCCTAATTAGCGGGTTGGCGGGTTGACAGTTTAGCGGGTTGGATTTAATTGGGTTGTTAGCGAGTTGGATTGGACGGGTTTTGCGGGTTGACGGTTTTTTGTACAACCCTACTCAGGAGATGTGGCAAAACGGGCTCCTCAGGGTTGAGGACCTGTCACTTATCCCTAAATTTTTAGAAAAAGAGGGAAATTGACTCAAAATAACCATTATACACCCTTAAATTGAATTCATAATCATTGCTCTTTCATTTTTATCAAAATGTCATTAACTCCGTAATTTTTAGATCTAGATCCGTAATTATTGGACCTAGATCCACAATTTTCAGACCCATGTTCGCAATTTTTTAAGGAAAAATGATCAAATTCGTTTTTTTGTGTGCGTCTTTTAGCTATAAATCTTGTTCTTTTAAATTCTTGTACATGAATTTTGAAATTTGTGTGAAATGTCGTTTTATTATCTCTTAATTTATGTGTATGTTAAGTAGTTAAATTAAATATGACCATAAAAAGTTAAAAAAAAAAAAACTACTTTGCACGTAAAAAAAACAATGTTAGAAATTCTCACCTTCTAAATAGTAATAATTGAGAGAAACAAATATGCCAAAAGAAAAAACCTAATTTATATTTTCACAATTCTCTAAAATCAAAGAAACACACCCTGCCGAAAATATATCATTAACTACTGCATCACAGAACAATTATATATGAAATGGTTGAATTCAATGTTGCCGTAATCACGTAGCTTCCATTCCGGCAAGTGATCGGACTCGGGTTCCGGGGTACACGCGTATATAGCCATGGGACGGGTCGACATAGAGACCGTTGTCATTGATTCCCCTATTACGAGTAACTCGTTGCAAAAGGACAATAAAGCCACACCCCAACCAACTTGCACAGGGACCGAACCCAACGCCTTCCAACTATTGGTGTTCTTTTGGTAAGCTTTCAACTCATTCGAAGAAACGTCAATTGCGTAGAGCTCGTTGTTCACCACTGCGATTAACGGTGGCGGCGATTGATAACCAAGAAGAACATGATTAATATCTTTTAACATACCCGTAATCAATGTCCATTTGTTTGTTTCTTGGTCGAAAAACTCTCCACACGTTAGTTCGCCCTCATCGTTGTTTCTTCCGCCAATCACATAAAACTTGTTGTCCATGTAGCAACCCGAGCAGAATTTACGTGGCTTGGTCATTCGTGGAAGTGGGGTCCACGACCGGGTTTTCTGGTCGTATTTCTCAACTGTATTGTGCACGACGGCGGTCTCACTTGTTCCTCCTTCGACCATTGTGTATCCACCTGCCACAAAAGCGGAGTTCGAACAAGTCGCAGATGCGAACAATGTTCTTGGAGTGATCATGGAAGGGGTTTTGTACCATTTGTTGGTGGCTAATTCGTATCGCCAAATCACGTTACTTTTAATGTCTTTACCGCAAACGAGTAAATGTGTCCCTGCAGTGAGTGATTCTTTATGTGCCGAGGTGAAGGAGTCATCACAGGGGAGAGTTGGAAGCCTTGTACCACAACTCAACCCTTTATCAAATGCCCACCAACAATTCAGCCCATTCTCCACCATCAATAACGGAGGCTCTAATTGGAAGCTGTAACAAAGATAAAAAGATAATTTATAAGTCAGGGTCATTGTCAGGGTCAGATTCAAGGTTCTATAACCTCTTAGATAATTTACCGTTTGTGTTCGTTCATTTGTTCGGTTAAGTTAAACAAACGAACATGAACAAGCCTCCGTTCATGTTCGTTCGGTTCGTTTACAACCCTAATCTCGACCATGATTGGTCGTTTTTTGTGATCTCTTTGTAGACATTGATTCGCGATGGTTGAAACCGTCGCCAAGGAATCGTGTTGTATTTGTTCTTTTAGATCATGGAATATGATATCATCTAGTTTGTTTTCTTCAAAACATTTTCTCCACATAGGGACTAGAATGTGAATCATCTCACCGTTACGATATTCACAACATAATCTCCCACACATCACCTCAAATGGTCAAACTAGGGTATTTTGGTAAACTCTCCGAGATTTAGGGTATTTTGGTAAGAAATTAGGGTATTTTGGTAAACTCTCCGAGATTTAGGGTATTTTGGTAAGAAATGGTCAAACTTAGGGTATTTTAATTAATTTCCCTATATAATATACATATATAGTATAATATTAAATACTAAATGTAATATATTATTACAATTATTGAATCAATATAAGATAATTTTTAATAGAAAATTAAATAAAATAAGAAAAGACAGAAATGCCCTTGATTTAATGGTTGCAATTTAACAGAATTAGTTTGAGGGACAAAAAACGAAAGAAAATGCATACTACAGGGACGAAAAAAGCATTTTCTAAACCATAGGGACGAAAATCGTTATAAACATCAAACCATAGGGACGAAAATCGTAGTTTACTCTTTGAAAAATCTAATTTAATCCTGGAACCAGTGAATAAGGGCTGCCCCCCTTATGGGTCAAGAGACAATGCCTGGAGACCTAAACGTTATGCTTAAGAAATGGACATCGATGTTAGTACTTTCAACATGCCTTTAATGTTAAGGCACTAAAAGGATTACTTTCAGTGCAACGACGCAGAGATAGAAACACTGATCTAATGTGTCTTTAGAGAAACTAATTAGTGTGTCGCTAGTAACATTGATTTGATGTGTTTTCGATGATGCTGGTTGAAGTGTCTTCATGTTGACCCAAATATTTAGCAATCTTTCTTAATAGTTTTTTTAAGGGTGTCCTAGGCTATGCCTAGACCAATCTATTTGAGTCAATTTCCCCTAAAATAAAGTACATTTTTTTTGAAAATTTCATAGAGCTCTTCTTTTTTGAATAATAATATACATGTGTATTTATTCTAAAATTATTTGAAATACGTAATGCTTCTCATGTCTATAGTAATAGTACACCTTTTATGTTGGGAACTGAAGATATGCTAAGTATGGTTAGTACTGCCAAGACAATTTTACTACTGCCAGTTCTTCATTACTACTTCTTATGCAAGGTTACTACTGCTAGACAAGGTTAGTACTGCTAGACCAAATTACTACTGCTAGACATGGTTAGTACTGCTGAGCTGAGATACTACTGCTAGAAGACTGTGAAGGTTAATACTGCTGAAGGTCGTTAATGCTGCTGAGCCAAATCATTGTTAATACTGCTGACTTGATAAGTTTGGTATGCGATACTTTTGGAGACAAAGAAGGAATTGATCAAGATATGTTTAACGAAGATTCAGAAGATCAATTTACTTTTGATAGTTATCTTGTAATTACTTTTGTATAAATAGTATTGATAGCTATTAGAATAGAAAATAGAAGATACACGATACATCAAAGAAAGAACAATTTTTAAAAAAGTTTGTTTAGCCATTCAGAGAGAATTGACCTCAAGATCGTAGATCCTATTTCTAGAGAAGTAGAAGTCGTCTTGTTGAGCCTGTTCAACAAGATTGAGGTTTGGTGTAAAGCTTGTGAGTAATACAGTTTGATATATACAGTGTGTTGAATTCTATTGATTGTTCTTTAATTGATTTAGAGTTCTATTCCGCAAGATTCTCTAAATTCTGTTTCTAAGAAGTTTAATTCTTGTTAAGAATCGATCCTGACAAGTGGTATCAGAGCATTGGTATCTTAGAAGCTATGGACAATTCAATGGATTCTGGCAGTACTCTTGTTTCAAAGGTTCCCATGCTCAAACCCAATGAATTTGACATGTGGAAACTGAGAATCAAGCAGTACATTCTTCTTACTGATTATGCAATATGGGACATCATAGAAAATGGCCCATGTAATGAAGGAAAGATTGGAGCAGATGGAAAGAGACCTCCTCCCAAGACAGATGCTGAAAAGAAAGTCAGACAAACAGAGATGAAGGCCTTAAGCACTCTGCTTTTGGCTATTCCTAATGAGTACCAACATCAATTCCAACACTGCACAGATGCACAGATGCTGTGGAATGCTCTGGAGAAAAGATTTACTGGCACAAAGAGCACAAAGAGAAATCAAAAGGCTATTCTCAGGCAACAATATGAGAACTTCATGTCTGCAAAGAATGAGTCTATGACTCAAACTTTTGACAGATTTAACAAGTTGATTGGAGAATTAGCTACTGTGGGTGTACACATGGATGCTGATGATGTCAATAGAAAGTTCCTTAGATCATTGGGAGAAGAATGGACCATGTACACAGTCTCATTCAGACAGAATGACCAATTGGAGGACAAAGAGCTAGATGACCTCTACAATGATCTGAGAGTATTTGAGGCTGAAATTGAAGCCAAGAAAAGGCCATCTGGATTTGTTTATAATGCTGCTTTATTATCTTCATCCTCTGATAATGCTGCTAACCCTGATTCTGTTAATACTGCAGGTTCTGTTAATGCTGCTGGTGGAACTAATCAAGAGAAGACTACAGATTCTGTACTAGAAGCATTCTTTTCTAGTCATGTTCACTCTTCTCTAATCAATGATGATTTAGAGCAGATTAATGCTGATGATCTGGAAGAGATGGACATCAAGTGGCAGATGGCTATGCTATCAATGAGGGTGAAGAAATTCATCAAAAGGACTGGGAGAAACAACTTTTCCCAGAGAAGAGAAGATGGTGCAGGCTTTGACAAGTCCAAGGTTGAGTGTTATAAGTGTCACAAGATGGGACACTTTGCCAGAGAATGCAGAAGTGGAGGATCACATCAACAGGCTCCAAATGGAAACCAAAACAGAAGCTCATCTCAAGCCCTTGTTTCTCAACAAGGAATGGGATTTGATTGGAGTGATCAAGCTGAGGAAGCCTGTCAGAATCAAGCTCTTATGGCAGAAGTATCTGATATTCCCACTGAGGTACAATCTAAACTCTGTTCTCAAGCTTGCATTGATGCTGTTAAAAGATATAGGGATCACAATCAGGGTATGTGTGATAACCTTAAGAGGCTAGAGAAAGATGTGAAAGATTATGTTAGGATTGTAGAAAGGTTTGAGGAACAGATTAGAGCTTTTCAAGCTAATGAACTTCAACACCACTATGATACTAACTATTGGAAGTGGGAGAAGAATGAGTATGAGATTAAGCTGAAAGTGTCTGGGGAGGAGAATGAGAAATTAAAAGAAGAGCTTAAGAAGGTTAAACTTGATGTTGAAAAGTTTACCTGTGCTTCTAAAACCATGGATACCATCATTAAGGCTCAAATCCATGACAAGATGAAAGTAGGGATAGGGTACAATGCCACACCTCCACCCTACAATAACAACTACATACCTCCTAAGTCTGATTTGTTAGAGACCAAGGATAGGAAGGATCCTGAATTAAAGATTAATATAGATCCTTGTGAAGAAACAGTAGTTGTTGAGGATGAGACTGACAAAGTAGACTCTGATGAGGAATCTGAAAGTCCATGTGTTAAGAACACTGAGATCAAAAGGACTGAAAAGGAAAAGGGAGTTCATTCCACACATCCCAAAGTTGTGAACTCTAATACTTGTAAACAGTGTTCTTGCAGGAAATCTAAAGAGAACAAGCCCCAAAAACATGATAATCAGAGGGGAAATCAAAGGAACTGGAATAACCAGTGGGCTATGAGACAAGGAGTTGATCTGAACAGAATTAACAGGCCAAAACCTTGTTTCATCTGTGGTAAGCTAAATCATTTAGCCAAACACTGTTATTTCAATCCTGTTAACCAAAGGTTTAATGCTCAAAGATCTTTTCAAAAACCTGGTGGTTACAGAAAGAATGGTGGCTATAAAAAGTCTGCAAAGAAAAATGTGGCAAAGAAACAAGATAAACCCAAAAGCCACATAAAGAAAACGACTGAAAAGGAATGTGGTACTATGTGGGTTCCAAAAGGCACTAAAAACAATACTGCTGCTAGCAGTGTTAGTACTGCTAACACTGTTAGTACTGCTTCAAAAGTTGGTGCTGCTAGCAGTGTTAATACTGCTAGTAATCATTCCAAAGTTAGTGCTGCTAGCAGTGTTAATACTGCTAGTAATCAGTCCAATGTTAGTGCTGCTAATACTTTTAATGCTTCTTCTTCAGATAGTACTGCTGCTAGCAGTATTAACTCTGTTAATACTGCTTCTAGCAGTGTTAACTCTGTTAATACTGCTACCTCTGTTAGTACTGCTGATACTGCTGCTAACAATACTGCTGCTCCCAGTATTAGTACTGCTAGCACTGTTAGTACTTCTGAGGTTAATACTGCTGCTAGTGCTGCTACACCAATAATTTTGACAAAGTACTCCAGTACTGCAGTACCTAAATTTGATAATCTCATCAAAACCAAGTGCAAGTACTTTGATGAGCAAGGGAGACCCAAGACCACTTCGGCTTGGGTTCCCAATAAAACTAACTGATTTATCTTGATGTGCAGGGCAACCAACAGCTCAAGGGGAAGAGCATTTGGCATGTTGATAGTGGTTGCTCCAGGCACATGACAGGTAACATGGCCTGCCTCAAAAATTTCAAAAAGATTGATGGAGGACATGTTGCATTTGGGGATAATCCTGCTGGTGGAAAGATAAGTGGTAAGGGTGATGTTTCAAAAGGTAAGATGACCTTTGAAGATGTGTACTATGTTGAACAATTGAGATACGACCTGTTAAGTGTATCACAGGTTTGTGACAAGAAGCATAGCATATTGTTTACTGATTCTGAATGTATTATCCTTGCTCCTGGATACAAAGTGGTTGATGAAAACATGATACTTCTGAGAACTCCTAGGAAGGAAAATGTTTATTGTTTAGATTTGGAAAGTGTATCATCTGATTCATCCCTAAATTGTTTAGTTTCAAAAGCTTCTTTGGATGAATCATCACTTTGGCACAGAAGGATGTGTCACATGAACTTTAAAACAATAAATAAACTTGTTAAGAATAACCTTGTAAGGGGTTTGCCATCCAAAGTCTATTCATGTGATGATCATTGTGTTGCTTGTCTCAAAGGCAAACAACACAAAACTTCTCATAAGTCCAAAGAGATAAACACTATCTCAAATCCTCTTCAACTGTTACATATGGATCTGTTTGGTCCTACCAATGTGATGAGTATTGGCAAGAAATCATACTGCTTAGTTATTGTTGATGATTATTCTAGATTTACTTGGGTATATTTTCTGAGAACTAAAGATGAG
Source organism: Saussurea involucrata (assembly GCA_033807775.1). Taxonomy (NCBI): domain Eukaryota; kingdom Viridiplantae; phylum Streptophyta; class Magnoliopsida; order Asterales; family Asteraceae; genus Saussurea; species Saussurea involucrata. The sequence continues at coordinate 9,143,549 of CM066322.1, read as the reverse complement.
ACAAGTGGACTGATCAAATCTTTTATTCTCAAAATTGAAAACCAATCAAATCAAAGAGTGAAAGTCATTAGATCAGATAATGGAACTGAGTTTAAAATTTTTGATCTAAACACCTTTTGTGAAGAAAAAGGAATTGAGAGACAATACAGTGCTCCTAGGACTCCACAACAAAATGGTGTTGCTGAGAGAAGGAATAGGACACTGATTGAGGCTGCTAGATCTCTGTTAGCTGATTCAAAGTTACCAATTACTTTTTGGGCAGAAGCAGTTAATACTGCCTGCTATGTTCAAAACAGAGTTTTAGTTGTAAAGCCTAAAAACAAGACACCTTATGAGCTTTACCATAAAAGGAAACCATATATTGGATTTTTCAAACCATTTGGATGTCCTTGTACTATTCTCAATACCAAATCTCACTTAGGCAAGTTTGATAGCAAAGCAGATGATGGTTTTCTTGTTGGGTATTCATCTCAAAGTAAGGCCTACAGAGTTTTTAATACCTCTTCTAGAATAATTGAAGAAAGTGACAATGTCAAATGCAATGAGAACACACCAAATCCTATTGGTTCAGGTCCTAATTGGCTATTTGACATTGATTCACTCACTAATTCTTTGGGTTTCAGTAGTGATGTATATGCAGGACAAAGGGATACACCAACATCAGAACACAGAATTCAATCTGTGATATTTCCACTCCCTTCCATTGATCCTGTTGAATTCTGTGAACACCAAGAGGAGACTGAACCTATTCAGAATGAAGAAGAGAGGAGAGCAGAGGAAAATCAGTCTTCAGGTCCAAATTCCAGAGAATCTGAGGTGACTGAAGAAGCAGAAACAAATCCAGAATTAAATGAATCAAATCTGGATGAGAACATACAAGAGGAAGCTGGTCATCCAACAAGAACTCAGAAAAATCATCCTCCTGAGTTGGTGATTGGAGATATTGCATCTCCCATGATGACTAGAAAGCAAAGCAGACTCCAAGAATTGCAAGAACAGCAAAATACAGTTAATACTGTTCTTACTTGCTTTCTGTCCCAGATTGAGCCCAAAAAGGCTTATGATGCTATGAAAGACCCAAGCTGGATAGAGGCAATGCAAGAGGAGCTGCTACAGTTCAAATTACAGGATGTTTGGGACTTGGTAGACCTTCCAAAAGGTCATAGAGCAATTGGCACCAAGTGGATTTTCAGGAACAAGAAGGATGACAGAGGGATTGTGATCAGAAACAAAGCTAGACTGGTTGCACAAGGGTACACTCAGGAAGAAGGAATAGATTATGAGGAAGTCTTTGCTCCTGTGGCAAGGATTGAAGCAATCAGGTTATTTCTAGCCTATGCCTCATACATGAAGTTCAAAGTGTACCAAATGGATGTCAAAAGTGCATTTCTGTATGGAAGTATTGAGGAAGAAGTATATGTCTGTCAACCCCCTGGATTTGAGAATCCATTGCACCCTGACAGAGTATACAAGCTGAAGAAGGCTCTTTATGGTTTGCATCAAGCTCCAAGAGCATGGTATGACACTCTGTCTACCTATCTCTTGAAAAATGACTTTGAAAGAGGAGTAATTGACAAGACCCTGTTTATCAAGAGGAGAAAGAGAGGTACATTACTTGTTCAGATCTATGTGGATGACATCATCTTTGGATCCACCAATGATCAAATGTGTAAAGAGTTTGAAGAATTGATGCACAAAAGCTTCAAGATGAGTTCCATGGGAGAACTTACATTCTTTCTTGGGCTTCAGGTAAAACAGAGGAAAGATGGGATTTTTATTAGCCAATCCAAGTATGTGAAAGACATCCTGGACAAGTTTGGTTTATCAGACTCAAAGCCAGCAAGCACTCCAATGGAAACACATAAACAGATCACTGCAGATCTTGAGGGGGAGGATGTGGATGTCCATCATTACAGATCAATGATTGGATCTCTCATGTATCTCACAGCCTCTAGACCAGATATTATGTTTTCAGTCTGTGTTTGTGCCAGATTTCAGGTTTCTCCTAAGCAATCACACCTTCATGCTGTCAAGAGAATATTCAGATACTTAAAAGGGCAACCTAGATTAGGTCTCTGGTATCCTCATGAATCCTCTTTTGACTTGCTTGCATATTCAGATAGTGATTTGGGTGGAGCCAACATGGATAGGAAGTCTACTTCAGGTGGATGTCAGTTTTTGGGTACAAGACTAGTATCTTGGCAGTGTAAGAAACAAACCACAGTGTCCTTATCTACCACAGAGGCTGAGTACATAGCTGCTGCAAGCTGCTGCTCTCAGGTTCTATGGATTCAGAATCAGATGTTGGACTATGGAGTAACATTTCTTCACACTCCAATCTTCATTGATAACAACAGTGCTATTAGCATTGTTAATAATCCAGTCAAACACTCAAAAACAAAGCATATAGAGATAAGGTATCACTTTATAAGAGATTGCAATGAAAAGAAATTAATTCAGGTTGCTAAAGTTCATACAAATGACCAGTTTGCTGATCTATTCACAAAAGCTTTTGATGTGGGTAGATTCACCTTTTTGGTAACAAGTGTGGGCATGATCAACCTAGAATAAATTTATGACTTTCTGTTTTTATACCTGTATTTCTTCATATATTTGGTGCTACTAACTTTCTTTCTCAGGATCCTCTGTTTCCCTCAGATTACCAAGTGCAGAAAAGTGTAAGTGTAGTTACTACTGCCTATGCAGCGTTACTACTGCTAGTGCAGAGTTACTACTGCCTGTGTTCTAGTAGTTACTACTGCTTGAGCAGTTAATACTGCTTGGGTAGTTAATACTGCTCAGCAGTTAATCCTGCTTGTGTAGTTAATACTGCTCAGCAGTTAATACTGCTTGTGTAGTTAATACTGCTCAGCAGTTAATACTGCTTGTGTAGTTAATACTGCTCAGCAGTTAATACTGCTTGTGTAGTTAATACTGCTCAGCAGTTAATACTGCTTGTGTAGTTAATACTGCTTGTGTAGTTAATACTGCTTGTGTAGTTAATACTGCTTATGTCGTTAATACTGCTTTTGAAAATCTAGGGCAAATACTGCAATAAATACCCCTGTTTGCCCGCCAAAGTTCATAACGACTCTTCGCATTAACTGCTTATGTTCTTATATAGTTTTGTGAGAATATTTGATTTCCTCAAATCTTTGCAATTCAAAATCATGTTTCTAATATTTTATAACAAGTGATTAAAAAAATATAAATGTTAATTGGAAAAAGTATTAAGGTCTTAGGACATGTTTTCAATGATAATTTTAATTGGTTAATTGAATGTTTTAGTTCTTTTTGTTTACGTGTTTCAATTCTTGATTTTTTGTTGTTTGGAGTTAAGTATTTGTATTTATTGATGGACTTAATGTCATTAGCCGTTTGGTATTGAGATTTACATGAGAACGAATTAGGGACTTAGGGTTAAGTTATAATACTAATTAGATGGTGTGGAGAGCATATTTGAAAAATCGAATTTAATCCTGGAACCAGTGAATAAGGGTTGCCCCCCTTAGACCATGAGTATCGTCTACCCACGAACCCACTGAACCCGAATGCCACCTCAGCGCCACATCAGCTTTTCTCTTCCCTACCCTCCTTACCCTACAGTGGAGTACCGCCAACCCACGAACCCACTGAACCCGAATGCCACATCAGCTTTTCTCTTTCCTACCCTCCTTACCCTAAAAAACATTAAAAAAAATAAAAAAAAATAAAGCAGAATTGAGTTCATTTAGTTGAAAGGGTAAGGCATGGTGTTTGCCAAGTTGACAGGATAAGCAAGAAATGTTTTCAGAAGAGGTGTTGCCTAACAGTCCTGAACTAGCTAACAGTTTTATCCTAGCTAGAGATAAATGTCCTAGTCGTTTATGCCACAATTCAAAGGAAGGGGTACTGGAAACAGAGGCAACATGATTTGAGGATTGTAAGGGGAGACGAAGGTAGGCCACTTCAACCATCCGACCAACTTTACGGCCTACTCCAAGGATCTGCTTGGTCTTTGGATCCTGCACAACACAACCAGTAGGATGAAACAAAACAATTAGGCCGGATTCCATAAGTTGAGTGATAGAAATCAGACTCAGAGATAAGTTTGGAATATGTAGCACATCAGGTAATTGAAGGTTGGTGGTAGATACAGTTCCACTGAAAGATACGGGTAACCGAGTGTCATCCGCAGTGCGGACTGATGATTACATGCTGGAGGTTTGCTTAGACATAAACCCGTCAGCCTTAGGTGTCATGTGGTTACAGCAACCAGAGTCGAATAGCCAAGGATTGCCTGGTGATGAGATATTGCACTGAGAATTCATTCCCATAGAACCTGTCAGGAGGCGCTCTATTAGGTCTTGGTTTTGTCGCAGGAGTGCCAGAGGATCAGGTGATGAGTTGGTGTTATGCATAGGTGATGAGTTGGTGTTATGCATACCCATAGAACCTGTCATGAGTCGCTTTATTTGGTCTTGGTTTTGGCGTAGAAGTTCCACAAGCTCTTGTGGTGTCTGAGTTGCCGGAGTAGAGGAGTTTAGAGAGATTGATCCAACATATGACTGAGATTGGCGTAGAGGAGTCTTGCGAGATTGATCCGCAGTGCGGTGTTGCTTTTGATGACTGGTGTTGTTGATTACCTGAGTTCCTTGGATGGTTTAGACAGTCAGACCCATAGTGTTGTGGCTGTGTGATCCCGCACCAACGACATTGTCGATTTGGGCAGTTGAGAAGAAGATGAGAAGTAGAGTGACAATATGAGCAGTCACTGTATTGAGACTCGGTACGGAGGGCCATCTGACGGATTAGGAAATTGAAAATCGAAAAGAGGAGTTTCTGATTTGTGAGTTTGAATAAAAGAGGTTGTGAACAGTACCAAGTCGCAATGGTCAGTTGAGATTTGGGATTGTGAACAGTACGAAGTCGCAGTGGTCAGTTGCGATTTGGAGGTGAATAGTACGAAGTCGCAGTGGTCAGTTGCGATTTGGAGGTGAATAGTACGAAGTCGCAGTGGTCAGTTGCGATTTGGGGGTGTGAACAGTACGAAGTCGCAGTGGTCAGTTGCGATTTGGGGTTGTGAACAGTACGAAGTCGCAGTGGTCAGTTGAGATTTGGGGTTGTGAACAGTACGAAGTCGCAGTGGTCAGTTGCGATTTGGAGGTGAATAGTACGAAGTCGCAGTGGTCAGTTGCGATTTGGGGTTGTGAACAGTATGAAGTCGCAGTGTTCAGTTGAGATTTGGGGTTGTGAACAGTACGAAGTCGCAGTGGTCAGTTGCGATTTGGAGGTGAATAGTATGAAGTCGCAGTGGTCATGAACAGTACCAAGTCGCAGTGGTCAGTTGCGACTTGGATGAGTGTGTGCGTTGCGACTTGGATGAACGTATGATGTTCTTGAGTCGGGTTTTGCAAAACAGATCGGTTTTGGCTGAAAATTGGTACGTAGGTTCGTGATGATATTCTGAGCAACTTTAAAACTTGGAATTTTGTCAAAAAACCAACAGAGAATGGATTTTCTGAGCAAAATCGACAGCAGCAAAAAAAAGGGAAATAAACTTGAGAATGCAGATCTGAAAGGTGGTTGAGGATGCTTACCTAGAGCTCTGATACCATGTTAGAATTTGTGAGTAGGTTGATAGATTGAGAGAGACACACTAGAGATGGTGGCAGAATCAGCCGTTTTCATATATTGAGAGAGTAATACAAATGAAGTGTTTAACCTAATAATGAAACCCTAAGAGACAATTTATACAAGATAAGTTACACACAATTACAGAAAGGACCCTGAACTATACATATTGACATTAATACTCTAACAGTGATTAATTATGTAATTTATTAAATTGTAATGGAATAAATATTTTTATGATAAAAATATTTTATTATAAATTATCCTTCAAGATGATTAAAGTGGCCCCAAAATAAAAAGTGAAGGGAAATTAATTAAAATACCCTATGTCAAACCAAGTGTTACCAAAATGCCCTAAATCTCTCTCAGTTTGCCAAAATGCCCTTTTTTCCGCGATGGAGCCCGCGATCGCGGGCTCAGGGACCATTTCTGACACTTTTTTAAACTTGCAGGGACCATTTTTGAAAAATTCAATCCCGCTATCGCGGGCTCAATCCCGCGATGGTTTATTTTTTGAACTTTTCAATTGCAAGGGACCATTTTTGGAAAATTCCAGGAACCATTTTTGAAAATTGAGCCCGTGTTACACCCCGCGTACACCCCGTGTTCGACCAATTTGTGATTTTAAATTGAAATTTTACACTTTCACCCCCTATACTTATTTACTAAATTTACTTTATACCTTTTACTTTTATAAATTTAATTTTACATTTAACACGTATAATCGTTTATTAACTAAAACACGTTAAAAAAATACGTTTTAATTTTAACAAGTTACACCATTATAATCGTCTCTTCGATACGTTCGAAATTAGCCCAATCTTGAATTTTTTTGGATTTATATATTTTAATATATATCATATACACTACATAAAAAATATTTTATATATTTAAAATTCATACCCTTATAGTTAATTATTTAATTTATGGTACATCTCTTATTTTTTTTTTCAATTTTGTTTTACACTCCTATCGCATTAACATAATAATCATATATTAACTAATTCATTAAATCGTTTTAAATTATTATTATTTGAATGTGTTTATAGATATCGTGAATGGCAATAGGAGAAGGTTTCACGAGAAGAATATTAAATGGGGTTTTGACAAGTTGGTATCACTGGACTCATTTAAGAATTGTGAAAATGGGTATTTGACGAATGATGATTCATGTGTGTTTGGAGCTGAAGTATTTGCAGTTACAGAGTATGCACAAAAGGATCGATGTATTTCCAACGTAACTTAGATTAAAATTATCTCCTTCAGTTCAGTCCCGTCCCATCCAGTTCAGTCCCGTCCAGTTTCATCCCGTCCCATCTAGTATGCGTATTAAACGCTACCTAAGAGTACCATAAATTAAATAATTAACTATAAGGGTATGAATTTTAAATATAAAATATTTTTTATGTAGTGTATATGATATATATTAAAATATCTAAATCCAAAAAATTCAAGATTGGGCTCATTTCGAACGTATCGAAGAGACAATTACAATGGTGTAATTTGCTAAAATTAAAACGTATTTTTTAACGTATTTTAGTTAATAAACGATTATATGTGTTAAATACAATAGCTGATATCCAACTAACCTTGAAGAACTGTAGCACATCCTCCACATCTGTATTCGGGAACTCCTGGCGGCTCCGGTAGAACATTCTGGCATCCTGGGCATCGAACTAGCCGAACTTTAGTGTTCATCTTATTGAAGAAAACCCTGAAATTATTTGAACAAAAGATCTCTGTAAATAATGATTCAAATTAAGAAATTTTCAGATTAACAAATACTACAAAGACCATGGTTTGACTTTTGATCATCAAAGAAGGTGATTTTAACCTCAACTTCTCTCTTTTCTGTACAAAACTTGATGAATCTTTAAAAAATATCTATCTAAAACAAATTTAACTGGTTTTCAGTCAAAGTTTGACTTTTTCTTCTTCTGGGTTTAGATTGAAGATAAAATGATGATCAAGATCTTGATCAAGAATTGGTAACCAGTCATCATGTTCTTGAAGGAAATAGTTCCCAATTGAACAATTATGAACTAGAGTTTGGTTACAACAAGACAAATATGCCCAAAAAAACTGAAAGAAGTACAAAAAGTCAAACATCCACACAAACCAACTCAGTTTTCTATAACCCACAAAAAACCAATTTGTATTATAAAACTTGAACCTGAAAAAAAACCTGGCTTTGCTTAAAAAAAGAAAGAAGTTATGGGCTTGGAGACTTCCATTGACCCCCAAAATAGGGTGAAAATGTTGAAAAACTATGAATTCAAACAAGAACCCATTTCTTAACCCCTTTTATCAAAAGATCTAATACCCAATAAATCAAGAACTGGGTATCAAAAATAGTATTGAAAAACTCAAGAAATTAAAGAATTAAAATAAATTTTGATTATTTTGGGGGAGAAAATGACAGAAAGAAATCAAGAAGTGGGTATCAGTAATATAGTAGCAAGAACACAAAAGTTTTGATTTTTATGATTGTTTTAGACAAGAATCAATGTAAGAAATGGGAAAATCTTGATCTAAATCAATTGAAAGTAAAGCAGAGAAAATAAAATAGAGATGAAGAACCTGAGAAATAGTTGTTAAATTTACAGGAAGTACTCCATGATAGAAATCCTGGTGATTCTCTCTCTCTCTCTCTCTCTCTAAAATTAAAATATTTTGGTGGGTAATGAAGTAGAAGAAGAAAAGGGGGGATTGATTGTTGATGAGAAGTCTTTGTGTTGGACTGATGAATTTTATAAAAAATGAAATTCAATTTCATTCCAAATTTTACAAACCAAACACACAACATTTAACATCCAAATTCCTCCATTTTCAAAACCTTTTTCTAAAATTTAAATCATTCCATCAAACTAAACAACAAATAGAAAATTGTCACTTACCCTGATTTTACTTTCTTTTTAAGCACAATCTCAAGTTCTTTAAGAACCTTGGTCATGGTTGGTCGTTTTTTGTGATCTCTATGTAGACATTGATTTGCGATAGCCGAAAACCTCGTTAGAGAATCATCATCTATTTGTCCCTTCAAATCAGGGCAGATGATATCTTCTAGTTTTTTTTCATCAAAACATTTTCTCCACATAGGTACTAAAATGCGAACCAACTCACTTTTACTATACTCGCAACATAATTTCCCACACATCACCTCAAACAACACAACTCCAAAAGAGTACACATCAGTCTCTTTTGATAAGAGACCCGTTTCAAAATAAGATGGATCACAATACCCAAACGTACCAACTGCATTAGAGACGAGATATGTTTGTGGTTGATTAGCCGGACCATGTTTTGAAAGACCAAAATCAGAAACTTTGGCAATCCAATTTTCATCGAGAAGAATGTTTGAGCTTTTGATGTCTCGATGAAGAACTCTTTGTTTTGTCTCCATGGGATCATGAAGGTAGTTCAGTCCACGTGCAACCCCGACGCATATCTCAAGACGTCGCATCCATGTGAGACTAACATCACTTAGATGACGATCCAAGCTTCCACGAGATGCATACTCGTACACAAGGATCCTCTCATCACCTTCAAAGCAAAAGTGCAAGAGCGATACCAAATTTTCATGTTTACATTTAGAAAGCATCATGATCTCTTTCCAAAACTCAGTATTCCCTTGCCCAAATTTACGATCTAATCGCTTAAAAGCCACCATCACTCGTCCCTCAGGGAGAACAACGAGTTCTCCTTTATACACCTGTCCAAACCCACCATGTCCAATAAGTTTGTTGGGACTGAAATTGTCGGTGGCTGATATTATATCTTGCAGTTGAATTTTTAGATGATGAAACTCTTCCATGAAAAACATTATGCAGATCAATCAAAGAGATAAAACCAAAGAATGAAGATTGGATGCAAGCAACAAGAGAGCTACTTACATAGAAATCACTTTGCTTGTCTATATATGCCTTGACCCGCCTCCAACGCAAAACTAAAAAAAAATCCGGTTCAATATTTTTCTCTCGCTTGGTCAATAAAGATGGCTACGTTGTTTTTCCGGGAAGTTGTTTCTTTTGATAGTATATTATTTATTATTTAATAACATAAAATGTTTAATAAACCGAAGAAAAAAATATATGTTATTTCTTATATTTTTAAAGTACATTGTTTTGTGCATTATTAATCCCCTGATTTACGGATCTTACAGAATAAAAAACCGTCCACTAATTATTTATGGTACACAAAATAAAGTGAAAAGGTGTTTGAATCCAGGTGTTGTCAACACTCTTGTGATTATATAGCTTCACTTGTGATCATTTTAAATCATTCATAAGTGTTAGAACTTAGATAACCGAATTGAAATTCGAGACACATAATATAGAATCAAATGGAAAAACTGAATTTATTTATATGTATATATATATATATCCGAAATTTACATATAAAGGAAAATACATAATCAAAAGTTCAAGATAAAATTACTAACTCGACTTTCTTGATTACGAAGTTGAAGAAGATCGTTATTTGGATTGAGGCCTGCAAAGCAGTGTCCTTAGACAGAAATTCGTCCCTCGTACCGTAGAAATATGACGTCTATCTAGAGGATTCAACAATCCGTTCAAGAAGTGAACTCTCTAATTCCAGTCACACGTTTGAAAGCTTGAATATCCAAAATGGGTTCGCAACAAACAAAAAGGTGTGAAGGGAGTATGTCATATACAAAACATTAGAATCAAAACATGTCTAGCCCAGTGGCAAGGTAACCCCTTGGAGGGTCCCTGATTACCGAGTTCAAATCCCGCGGAGAGCATGTGGCGATATCCAGACTTTGGGCCTGGTCCATTTGGGCCGAGTCTGCGGTCCAGCGAAGCTGGGCTGGGTCCAGTCATAGGTTGGGCCGGGTCGACGGGGATTAGTCGGGTGACACCCTTAAGTGGGAGCCCGAATACCCCGGGAACGTGTGTGTGTGTGTTAAGATGTCGTTCAAAAAAATATACAAAAAATTAGAATTAAAACAAATAAAAATACCACTTTTAATAGGTCAAATCATAAGAACGTTAGACTTTTAAGATTTGTATACAAGTAAGTAGTAAGAAATGATTTTTTAAGATTTGTACATAAGAAGTAAGAAATGATTTGCACGTACCTTGGAAATTTTGCATTGAGCACTTCTTTCTGGCCGTATTTTCTCCAAGTGTAGCCGTCTGTGGTTTTCCCTATTCTGGCAATGGTTGTCCATAGTACTGTCTCTTTATTTGACTTTTGTCTTGTGCACAAACGACCTCTAGAGTCTAGACCAAGAAATGAATATATATCTTTTCATGAAATGCACCATGCATATTTATCACTAAACTAGTTTAAAGTAAAGTCTTTCACGGTGCTTTTGGTACGCAGACATGACAGAACATGACGGGATAGAACAGGACAGGACAGAACAAATGTTTAACTTTTGGTAAGAGAGAACTGTACTTAACAGAACAGATAACATGATCAATTGATCCCTAATAATTTGTTTATATATTTTGGTTTTGGGCCGATACAATAATAATTGTTTACTTGTGTCATGATGTGAGAGTGAGACAAACGTGATTGTTAGAATATGTGAGTAGGTTGATTGATTGAGAGAGACACACTAGAGATGGTGGCAGAATCAGCCGTTTTCATATATTGAGAGAGTAATACAAATGAAGTGTCTAACCTAATAATGAAACCCTAAGAGACAATTTATACAAGATAAGTTACACACAATTACAGAAAGGACCCTGAACTATACATATTGACATTAATACTCTAACATCCCCCCGCAAACTCAAGTAGGGGAAGAATGAGACAAATTGAGTTTGGAAACGAGAGCCCGAAAACGCCCTGGAAGATGAGCTTTGGTGAAGATATCAGCAGTCTGATCAATGGTTGAGATTGGAAAAAGTTTAACCGTCTTGCGAAGAACATGTTGACGAGTGAAATGACAGTCAATCTCGATGTGCTTTGTACGCTCATGAAAGACATCATTGTGAGCAATCTGAATAGCACTAGTGTTGTCACACCACAAAGGTGTTGGGGAAAATTGATGAGCACCCATATCAGATAGTAGCCAGCGTAGCCATACGAGTTCTTGAGTGGTGTTAGCTAAGGCTCGGTATTCCGCTTCAGTGCTGGAGCGAGCTGTCAGTGATTGTTTCTTGCTGCGCCAGGAGATAAGAGAGTTCCCAAGGAAGAAACAATAGCCGGTAGTTGAACGACGATCGGTTATGTCACCATCCCAGTCTGCATCTGAGAAGGCACGAAGCTGTAAGGATGAAGTGGATGAGAAATGAAGGCCATGAAACATCGTCCCTTTGAGATACCGAAGTATACGAAGAACAGCGGCATAGTGATCCGAGCACGGGGCAGCCATGAATTGGCTAACTATATGAACTGCATAGGCAAGATCTGGACGAGTAACTGTCAGGTAGACCAGAGATCCAACCAGTTGACGGTACCTTGTAGGGTCTTTCAGCGGGGTTCCAGCATTCGGAGCAAGGTGCAGATTTTGCTCAATTGGTGTAGACGCAACTTTGTTGTCTGTGATCCCAGCCTTTGACAACAGATCTGATATGTACTTGGCTTGACAGAGGTAGATGTCGGAGGAGTCTGATAGAACTTCAAGTCCAAGAAAATAGTGTAGTTTGCCAAGATCTTTCATCTCAAAACATGAGCTGAGAGATTGTTTGAGATGATTGATACATGTAGTGTCACTGCCGGTGATGATCATGTCATCAACATACAACAGAAGTAAGATAGTACCTGCAGCAGTAGTCCGAGTAAACAGGCCAGAATCATAGTTACTTGGAGAAAAACCCAGTGAGATGACAGTGTTGCTAAACTTTTCAAACCAAGCACGCGGAGCTTGTTTGAGGCCATAGAGGGCTTTTCGAAGTCGACATACATGTCCCTGACGGGAGGTCACACCTGGAGGGAGTCTCATGTAGACTTCCTCTTCGAGATCGCCATTTAGAAAGGCATTCTTGACATCCATCTGATAGAGTGGCCATTTCTTGGTGGCAGCTATGGCGAAAAGACTACGAACAGATGTGACACGAGCCACAGGAGCAAACGTTTCCTCGTAGTCAATGCCATATTCTTGATTGAAGCCTTTTGCCACAAGGCGTGCTTTGTATCGATCAATGGATCCATCAGACTTGGTTTTGATTTTGAAGACCCATTTGCAACCAATGGGTGACTTTCCCGGTGGGAGAGGAACAAACTCCCATGTATTGGCTTTGTCAAGTGCCTGAAGTTCCTCTGTCATAGCTTGCTTCCAAACAGGGTTAGAGTCGGCTTCCTTGAAGGAAGTTGGTTCATGGGTGGATAGTAAAGTGGCATAACAATGATAATCACGAAGGTGAGAAGGAACTTGTCTTACCCGAGCGGAGCGTCGTGCTTCATCTTGTGGTTGAGAGGAGCTAGGATCCATAGACTCAACAGATGGCTCAGAAGTAGTACTTGGAATTGGTGCAGATGATTGATCGTGATCAGATGGCACAGATGGGGCCGGTGAAGGTTCAGATGGAACAGATGAAGGTTCCAGTTGAGAAGAGGCGGAAGGAGGTGGAACAGATGGCACAGAATAAGGCTCAGATGGAGGTGAGTTAGAAGGAGGTGGGACAGATGGTGAGGTCAGTATGGAATCAAATTGTAGTGAGTCCAAAGAGATAGAGTTATCAGTGAAGAAGGAAGTGGAAGGATTGGGTATGTCTTGAAATTTGGATACTGTTGAGAAGGGAAGATGTTCCCAGAATGTGACATGACGGGATATACGTAGTCTTTTAGAGACTGGATCCCAACAACGATAACCTTTGTGTTCAATACCGTAGCCAAGAAAGCAGCATAATCGAGAACGAGGTTCAAGTTTGGTGTGTTCATGAGGTTGCAACTGAACAAAGCAGGCACAACCCCATACTTTTAGGAGTTCATATGCAGGGGAGACCCCATGGAGCATTTCATAAGGAGACTTTTGATTGAGGATGGGAGTCGGGTGACGGTTGATGGTGTAGACAGCCGTGAAGGCAGCTTCGCCCCAAAAACGTTCTGGACACTAGGCTGAGATTAATAGAGTACGAACAATATCGAGGATATGGCGATGTTTACGTTCTGCACGTCCATTTTGCGGAGAGGTGCCTGGACAGGAGTACTGAGAAAGAGTACCCTGAGATCGAAGAAAAGAGAGAAGAGAAGATTCTTTGTATTCCATAGCATTATCTGCTCGAAGAATCTTTATAGGTTTGGAAAACTGGGTTTGGATCATACGAGCGAAGGTGATGTAGATTTGAGGTAGTTCGGAGCGATGTTTCATGAGATATATCCATGTAAATCGTGTGTGATCATCGATAAAGATAACGAAATATCTATAACCCCCCATGGATGGATGTGGGGCTGGCCTCCAAACATCAGAGTGAATGAGGTTAAAAGGGGAAGCAGAATTGAGTTCATTTAGTTGAAAAGGTAAGGCATGGTGTTTGCCAAGTTGACAGGATAAGCAAGAAATGTTTTCAGAAGAGGTGTTGCCTAACAGTCCTGAACTAGCTAACAGTTTTATCCTAGCTAGAGATAAATGTCCTAGTCGTTTATGCCACAATTCAAAGGAAGGGGTACTGGAAACAGAGGCAACATGATTTGAGGATTGTAAGGGGAGACGAAGGTAGGCCACTTCAACCATCCGACCAAATTTACGACCTACTCCAAGGATCTGCTTGGTCTTTGGATCCTGCACAACACAACCAGTAGGATGAAACAAAACAATTAGGCCGGATTCCATAAGTTGAGTGATAGAAATCAGACTCAGAGATAAGTTTGGAATATGTAGCACATCAGGTAATTGAAGGTTGGTGGTTGTAATAACCATGTATTTTATCTAATTTTAAATTAGGAATTTATAAGTTTTATATTAGTATTTTAGGAGTTAAAAACTAAAGGGGTAAGTTTTAATTTAATAATGGAAGTTTAGGGGTATGGTGTGTCAAATAGGATAAACTTGAGGTTTGTTTTGTCTCTTTTGACAAACTTTCTTCCACCGTCAAGTACCACCTCATGTAGAGGAGGTGTCCTCTTGTGAGACATTAGAAGATATTTGTCCAAAGTGTGTGTGTGTGAAAGTGTTTTCGGTTGAGAGAAAGAGAGATCGAAAAGGGCTAAAAGGAAAGAAGAGGGAAGAATTAAGGAGTTGCTGCAGTGATTCAAGTATAAATCTGAAGAAATCAAGGTAAGCAATCCATATCTTATTAGTATTTTAATTCCATGAAGTGTTCTTGAAAATGCTAGTGAAGTTCTAAGTGGGTTTTGGTTAGAAATGGATGTTTTGGGAATTTTAAGCTTATGGTTAGGTTAGGTTGTGTTAATGGTCTTAAACATATCTGCAAAGTTACATGAACATGCATAGTATAAAACTGCAAAAATCTGGGTTTTAGGATGAAACAGTAGACTGAGATATTTCATCGAAGTCGCAGTAGGCTAATATTCATCGAAGTCGCAGTAGGCTATTATTCACCGAAGTCGCAATAGACGACTGCGACATTGATCGGAGTCGCAATAGTTGGTTGCGACTTGGGTATGAAGTCGCAATGGTCGTTTGCGACTTGGCTTGGAATCGCAGTAGTTGATTGCGATTCGGGGTTGGAATCGCAATAGAAGGTTGCGACTCCAGGGTGGAATCGCAATGGAGGGTTGAGACTTAGGGTGAAATCGCAATAGTGGGTTGCGACTCCATGGTGGAATCGCAATATTGGGTTGCGACTTCAGGGTGGGATCGCAATAGGAGATTGCGACTTGGTACTGTTCATTGCGACTTAAGTTGAGAATTTTGTAAGTTTAAGTATTAAAAGAGATATTTGGTATTTTATCTGATTTCAGATTTGGTGAAAGATCAACGTACGTGAGTTATCTTGGAAGGGTTTTTGTGATAAAAACAAGGTGAGTTTTTATTTGAAATGTTTTCAAATGGAATACATATATGTGATTTAATGTAATATGGTGCATATAGTGTTTATATGAATATTACATTGTATGAGTACTAGTTGGCCGGGCTTAGGACCGGTGAAAGTTGGTTGTACAAAGGGACAGTGGTGTTGACTGTATTTAGTACAGCGGTGTAAATTAATTAATTGGCTTGCTACCAATTAATATGGCCAAGGAAAAGAAAAGAGATAGAGATGGAAAGATACATGATGCATGAGTCATATCTGGTATTCTTACGTGAATTATGTGCAAATGTTTTCTTTTACTAACGGGGATTTTTCTCACTAGACCTCAAGGTCTAACCCTCATTTTTGTTTTAAAATATGTATTCCAGGTCATGGAGCAAACAAGAGACAATGATAGGATTTATCATGTTAGCTTTTGTGGATGTTGAATGATTATGAAGATTCCAGTTATAATTAGTAGTTGTTATGTATTTTACTTTATTCGAAAAAGTTTGTACTGAAAGACTTAATTGTAGAATTTAAGGGACCATATTTGGATTATGATATGTTATTTTGTGGTGAATTATATGGAACTTGTATGTTGGGATTAAGGGATGTTACAGTGGTAGATACAGTTCCACTGAAAGATACGGGTAACCGAGTGTCATCCGCAGTGCGGACTGATGATTACATGCTGGAGGTTTGCTTAGAGATAAACCCGTCAGCCTTAGGTGTCATGTGGTTACAGCAACCAGAGTCGAATAGCCAAGGATTACCTGGTGATGAGATATTGCACTGAGAATTCATTCCCATAGAACCTGTCAGGAGGCGCTCTATTAGGTCTTGGTTTTGTCGCAGGAGTGCCAGAGGATCAGGTGATGAGTTGGTGTTATGCATAGGTGATGAGTTGGTGTTATGCCTACCCATAGAACCTGTCATGAGTCGCTTTATTTGGTCTTGGTTTTGGCGTAGAAGTTCCACAAGCTCTTGTGGTGTCTGAGTTGCTGGAGTAGAGGAGTTTGGAGAGATTGATCCAACATATGACTGAGATTGGCGTAGAGGAGTCTTGCGAGATTGATCCGCAGTGCGGTGTTGCTTTTGATGACTGGTGTTGTTGATTACCTGAGTTCCTTGGATGGTTTAGACAGTCAGACCCATAGTGTTGTGGCTGTGTGATCCCGCACCAGCGACATTGTCGATTTGGGCAGTTGAGAAGAAGATGAGAAGTAGAGTGACAATATGAGCAGTCACTGTATTGAGACTCGGTACGGAGGGCCATCTGACGGATTAGGAAATTGAAAATCGAAAAGAGGAGTTTCTGATTTGTGAGTTTGAATAAAAGAGGTTGTGAACAGTACCAAGTCGCAATGGTCAGTTGAGATTTGGGATTGTGAACAGTACGAAGTCGCAGTGGTCAGTTGCGATTTGGAGGTGAATAATACGAAGTCGCAGTGGTCAGTTGCGATTTGGAGGTGTGAACAGTACGAAGTCGCAGTGGTCAGTTGCGATTTGGGGGTGTGAACAGTACGAAGTCGCAGTGGTCAGTTGCGATTTGGGGTTGTGAACAGTACGAAGTCGCAGTGGTCAGTTGAGATTTGGGGTTGTGAACAGTACGAAGTCGCAGTGGTCAGTTGCGATTTGGAGGTGAATAGTACGAAGTCGCAGTGGTCAGTTGCGATTTGGGGTTGGGAACAGTACGAAGTCGCAGTGTTCAGTTGAGATTTGGGGTCATGAACAGTACCAAGTCGCAGTGGTCAGTTGCGACTTGGATGAGTGTGTGCGTTGCGACTTGGATGAACGTATGATGTTCTTGAGTCGGGTTTTGCAAAACAGATCGGTTTTGGCTGAAAATTGGTACGTAGGTTCGTGATGATATTCTGAGCAACTTTAAAACTTGGAATTTTGTAAAAAAAACAACAGAGAATGGATTTTCTGAGCAAAATCGACAGCAGCAAAAAAAAAAGGAAATAAACTTGAGAATGCAGATCTGAAAGATGGTTGAGGATGCTTACCTAGAGCTCTGATACCATGTTAGAATTTGTGAGTAGGTTGATAGATTGAGAGAGACACACTAGAGATGGTGGCAGAATCAGCCGTTTTCATATATTGAGAGAGTAATACAAATGAAGTGTCTAACCTAATAATGAAACCCTAAGAGACAATTTATACAAGATAAATTACACACAATTACAGAAAGGACCATGAACTATACATATTGACATTAATACTCTAACAGTGATTAATTATGTAATTTATTAAATTGTAATGGAATAAATATTTTTATGATAAAAATATTTTATTATAAATTATCCTTCAAGATGATTAAAGTGGCCCCAAAATAAAAAGTGAAGGGAAATTAATTAAAATACCCTATGTCAAACCAAGTGTTACCAAAATGCCCTAAATCTCTCTCAGTTTGCCAAAATGCCCTTTTTTCCGCGATGGAGCCCGCGATCGCGGGCTCAGGGACCATTTCTGACACTTTTTTAAACTTGCAGGGACCATTTTTGAAAAATTCAATCCCGCTATCGCGGGCTCAATCCCGCGATGGTTTATTTTTGAACTTTTCAATTGCAAGGGACCATTTTTGGAAAATTCCAGGGACCATTTTTGAAAATTGAGCCCGTGTTACACCCCGTGTTCGACCAATTTGTGATTTTAAATTGAAATTTTACACTTTCACCCCCTATACTTATTTACTAAATTTATTTTATACCTTTTACTTTTATAAATTTAATTTTACATTTAACACGTATAATCGTTTATTAACTAAAACACGTTAAAAAATACGTTTTAATTTTAACAAGTTACACCATTATAATCGTCTCTTCGATACGTTCGAAATTAGCCCAATCTTGATTTTTTTTGGATTTATATATTTTAATATATATCATATACACTACATAAAAAATATTTTATATATTTAAAATTCATACCCTTATAGTTAATTATTTAATTTATGGTACATCTCTTATTTTTTTTTTCAATTTTGTTTTACACTCCTATCGCATTAACATAATAATCATATATTAACTAATTCATTAAATCGTTTTAAATTATTATTATTTGAATGTGTTTATAGATATCGTGAATGGCAATAGGAGAAGGTTTCACGAGAAGAATATTAAATGGGGTTTTGACAAGTTGGTATCACTGGACTCATTTAAGAATTGTGAAAATGGGTATTTGACGAATGATGATTCATGTGTGTTTGGAGCTGAAGTATTTGCAGTTACAGAGTATGCACAAAAGGATCGATGTATTTCCAACGTAACTTAGATTAAAATTATCTCCTTCAGTTCAGTCCCGTCCCATCCAGTTCAGTCCCGTCCAGTTTCATCCCGTCCCATCTAGTATGCGTATTAAACGCTACCTAAGAGTACCATAAATTAAATAATTAACTATAAGGGTATGAATTTTAAATATAAAATATTTTTTATGTAGTGTATATGATATATATTAAAATATCTAAATCCAAAAAATTCAAGATTGGGCTCATTTCGAACGTATCGAAGAGACGATTACAATGGTGTAATTTGCTAAAATTAAAACGTATTTTTTAACGTATTTTAGTTAATAAACGATTATATGTGTTAAATACAATAGCTGATATCCAACTAACCTTGAAGAACTGTAGCACATCCTCCACATCTGTATTCGGGAACTCCTGGCGGCTCCGGTAGAACATTCTGGCATCCTGGGCATCGATCTAGCCGAACTTTAGTGTTCATCTTATTGAAGAAAACCCTGAAATTATTTGAACAAAAGATCTCTGTAAATAATGATTCAAATTAAGAAATTTTCAGATTAACAAATACTACAAAGACCATGGTTTGACTTTTGATCATCAAAGAAGGTGATTTTAACCTCAACTTCTCTCTTTTCTGTACAAAACTTGATGAATCTTTAAAAAATATCTATCTAAAACAAATTTAACTGGTTTTCAGTCAAAGTTTGACTTTTTCTTCTTCTGGGTTTAGATTGAAGATAAAATGATGATCAAGATCTTGATCAAGAATTGGTAACCAGTCATCATGTTCTTGAAGGAAATAGTTCCCAATTGAACAATTATGAACTAGAGTTTGGTTACAACAAGACAAATATGCCCAAAAAAACTGAAAGAAGTACAAAAAGTCAAACATCCACACAAACCAACTCAGTTTTCTATAACCCACAAAAAACCAATTTGTATTATAAAACTTGAACCTGAAAAAAAACCTGGCTTTGCTTAAAAAAAGAAAGAAGTTATGGGCTTGGAGACTTCCATTGACCCCCAAAATAGGGTGAAAATGTTGAAAAACTATGAATTCAAACAAGAACCCATTTCTTAACCCCTTTTATCAAAAGATCTAATACCCAATAAATCAAGAACTGGGTATCAAAAATAGTATTGAAAAACTCAAGAAATTAAAGAATTAAAATAAATTTTGATTATTTTGGGGGAGAAAATGACAGAAAGAAATCAAGAAGTGGGTATCAGTAATATAGTAGCAAGAACACAAAAGTTTTGATTTTTATGATTGTTTTAGACAAGAATCAATGTAAGAAATGGGAAAATCTTGATCTAAATCAATTGAAAGTAAAGCAGAGAAAATAAAATAGAGATGAAGAACCTGAGAAATAGTTGTTAAATTTACAGGAAGTACTCCATGATAGAAATCCTGGTGATTCTCTCTCTCTCTCTCTCTCTCTCTCTAAAATTAAAATATTTTGGTGGGTAATGAAGTAGAAAAAGAAAAGGGGGGATTGATTGTTGATGAGAAGTCTTTGTGTTGGACTGATGAATTTTATAAAAAATGAAATTCAATTTCATTCCAAATTTTACAAACCAAACACACAAAACATTTAACATCCAAATTCCTCCATTTTCAAAACCTTTTTCTAAAATTTAAATCATTCCATCAAACTAAACAACAAATAGAAAATTGTCACTTACCCTGATTTTACTTTCTTTTTAAGCACAATCTCAAGTTCTTTAAGAACCTTGGTCATGGTTGGTCGTTTTTTGTGATCTCTATGTAGACATTGATTTGCGATAGCCGAAAACCTCGTTAGAGAATCATCATCTATTTGTCCCTTCAAATCAGGGCAGATGATATCTTCTAGTTTTTTTTCATCAAAACATTTTCTCCACATAGGTACTAAAATGCGAACCAACTCACTTTTACTATACCCGCAACATAATTTCCCACACATCACCTCAAACAACACAACTCCAAAAGAGTACACATCAGTCTCTTTTGATAAGAGACCCGTTTCAAAATAAGATGGATCACAATACCCAAACGTACCAACTGCATTAGAGACGAGATATGTTTGTGGTTGATTAGCCGGACCATGTTTTGAAAGACCAAAATCAGAAACTTTGGCAATCCAATTTTCATCGAGAAGAATGTTTGAGCTTTTGATGTCTCGATGAAGAACTCTTTGTTTTGTCTCCATGGGATCATGAAGGTAGTTCAGTCCACGTGCAACCCCGACGCATATCTCAAGACGTCGCATCCATGTGAGACTAACATCACTTAGATGACGATCCAAGCTTCCACGAGATGCATACTCGTACACAAGGATCCTCTCATCACCTTCAAAGCAAAAGTGCAAGAGCGATACCAAATTTTCATGTTTACATTTAGAAAGCATCATGATCTCTTTCCAAAACTCAGTATTCCCTTGCCCAAATTTACGATCTAATCGCTTAAAAGCCACCATCACTCGTCCCTCAGGGAGAACAACGAGTTATCCTTTATACACCTGTCCAAACCCACCATGTCCAATAAGTTTGTTGGGACTGAAATTGTCGGTGGCTGATATTATATCTTGCAGTTGAATTTTTAGATGATGAAACTCTTCCATGAAAAACATTATGCAGATCAATCAAAGAGATAAAACCAAAGAATGAAGATTGGATGCAAGCAACAAGAGAGCTACTTACATAGAAATCACTTTGCTTGTCTATATATGCCTTGACCCGCCTCCAACGCAAAACTAAAAAAAAATCCGGTTCAATATTTTTCTCTCGCTTGGTCAATAAAGATGGCTACGTTGTTTTTCCGGGAAGTTGTTTCTTTTGATAGTATATTATTTATTATTTAATAACATAAAATGTTTAATAAACCGAAGAAAAAATATATGTTATTTCTTATATTTTTAAAGTACATTGTTTTGTGCATTATTAATCCCCTGATTTACGGATCTTACAGAATAAAAAACCGTCCACCAATTATTTATGGTACACAAAATAAAGTGAAAAGGTGTTTGAATCCAGGTGTTGTCAACACTCTTGTGATTATATAGCTTCACTTGTGATCATTTTAAATCATTCATAAGTGTTAGAACTTAGATAACCGAATTGAAATTCGAGACACATAATATAGAATCAAATGAAAAAACTGAATTTATTTATATGTATATATATATATCCGAAATTTACATATAAACGAAAATACATAATCAAAAGTTCAAGATAAAATTACTAACTCGACTTTCTTGATTACGAAGTTGAAGAAGATCGTTATTTGGATTGAGGCCTGCAAAGCAGTGTCCTTAGACAGAAATTCGTCCCTCGTACCGTAGAAATATGACGTCTATCTAGAGGATTCAACAATCCGTTCAAGAAGTGAACTCTCTAATTCCAGTCACACGTTTGAAAGCTTGAATATCCAAAATGGTTTCGCAACAAACAAAAAGGTGTGAAGGGAGTATGTCATATACAAAACATTAGAATCAAAACATGTCTAGCCCAGTGGCAAGGTAACACCTTGGAGGGTCAGTGGATGGTATCCCTGACTACCGAGTTCGAATCCCGCGGAGAGCATGTGGCGATATCCAGACTTTGGGCCTGGTCCATTTGGGCCGAGTCTGCGGTCCAGCGAAGCTGGGCTGGGTCCAGTCATAGGCTGGGCCGGGTCGACGGGGATTAGTCGGGTGACACCCTTAAGTGGGAGCCCGAATACCCCGGGAACGTGTATGTGTGTTAAGATGTCGTTCAAAAAAATATACAAAACATTAGAATTAAAACAAATAAAAAGACCACTTTTAATAGGTCAAATCATAAGAACGTTAGACTTTTAAGATTTGTATACAAGTAAGTAGTAAGAAATGATTTTTTAAGATTTGTACATAAGAAGTAAGAAATGATTTGCACGTACCTTGGAAATTTTTCATTGAGCACTTCTTTCTGGCCGTATTTTCTCCAAGTGTAGCCGTCTGTGGTTTTCCCTATTCTGGCAATGGTTGTCCATAGTACTGTCTCTTTATTTGACTTTTGTCTTGTGCACAAACGACCTCTAGAGTCTAGACCAAGAAATGAATATATATCTTTTCATGAAATGCACCATGCATATTTATCACTAAACTAGTTTAAAGTAAAGTCTTTCACGGTGCTTTTGGTACGCAGACATGACAGAACAAGACGGGATAGAACAGGACAGGACAGAACAAATGTTTAACTTTTGGTAAGAGAGAACTGTACTTAACAGAACAGATAACATGATCAATTGATCCCTAATAATTTGTTTATATATTTTGGTTTTGGGCCGATACAATAATAATTGTTTACTTGTGTCATGATGTGAGAGTGAGACAAACGTGATTAATTATGTAATTTATTAAATTGTAATGGAATAAATATTTTTATGATAAAAATATTTTATTATAAATTATCCTTCAAGATGATTAAAGTGGCCCCAAAATAAAAAGTGAATGTAGTTTTTAATTTTTATTTTCTAACATTTTCTATATTATTTTTAATCTTACTATTTAATAATTTACATAACTTAATCAAAACATATAAAGATAATATTTTGAGAACGTTAAGGTGAAAGTTTTAAAAAAATACAATAAATTTTTTTAAAAAATGAATAAAATATAAAAAGATGTATTTGATGTTTTAGAAAAGAATTAAAATTTATTTTGAGAGTATATGGTAAAACAGAAGTCTGTTCCAGCTTGTTCCATAGGGTGGGGGTGGAACTGGTTTGTTCCACTCTGTTCCTATCTGTTTCACATAAGGTTCTGCTAAACGTGAAACAATGATCTTTGTTATTTTCTGTCATGTTCTGTTTTGTCTGGTGTACCAAACACATCCTCATGGAATCCCACAAACATGAGATGTAGAAATCCTATGAAAATAGTTGGTATTTTGTGAGATTTATAGGATTTGTTTGTAATAATATTTTACAATAAGTTAAAAAAAAACTTGTAATAACCAATTAATAAAAAAATTAATTATTTTTATAACGTTGTGAATCATTTATAAAAAGACAAAATTAAATTTCATTACAAATCCTATATTTGTTTCTTATAGTCAAATAAAAATTTTTTTGGGTCCGTCCCTGTTATAGTTGACATATTTTTTGCCCAAATTGACGATCTAATCGCTTAAGAGCTACCATGCTTGGTTCTCCCGAGAGAGAAATTTCTCCTTTGTACACTTTTCCAATCCCACCGTGTCCAATGAGGTTGTTGGGACTGAAGTTGTCGGTGGCCGATATTAAATCTTGTAGTTGAATTTTAAGATGATTGAACTCTTTCATCAAAAACATCTTTCACTTCAATAAAATCTAACGAGAGATCGAAGAGAATAAAATGATGGAACAATTGCAAGAATTGAATGAAGAAGTTGAACTTCAAAAAGCTAGCTACTTAAATAGAAATCGCTTTAATCTGGTGTCTTATCCTCCATTCATTCATGAGTGGATATTATCAAAATTTGGTCCCAATCATATCTTTAAAGTAGTGTGCATGATGCCTATTCATTTTAAAAGTAAATATGTCTTTGAAATGTCATTCACAGAGCATGATAACGATAGGACAGGACATGACATGACAGAAACGAATAAGATGGAATAGTTGTTTAACGTTTGGTAGATAAAATTGGACAGAACATAACATATAATATTAGATAAAATACAAATAAATAAAATTTAAAGAATAAATAAAATATAAAATAGAACGTGTATTTGATATTTTAGAAGATAATTAGATTTTATTTTGTGGTTATATTGATAAAACATAAGTATATTCCACCTTGTTCCATGGGGTGGGGTGGAATAGGTCTGTTCCTGTCTGTTCCACATAAAAATTCTGCCAAACATGGGACAGTGATCTCTGTTCTGTTCTGTCCAATCCTGTCCAGTGTACCAAACGCACCCATAATGTATTAATTTTATCTCTTTTCTAAAATTTTAATGATTGATGAAGAAATTGGTTTATTTAACTCTATCCGTTTTAAAATGGACTTCAAATTTGTTAGAGGATATTTTCATTGAATACATATATGTATGACAAATTTTTGTATATGGTACGAAATATTAACTATAAATCCGTGTTTTAACGGTTATCTAACTAAGGGCCGTTTATCAAATACTTACCCGGGTAAATGTTTACCGGTAAAATTAACACTATCACTTACTTACCGGGTAAGATTTTAGTCCACCAAAACGGTATCGTATGCAACAATTTTCCCGGTAACTGCTAACCGTGGTAAGAGTCTTCTCCCTCACTTACCGGGTAAACTCTTGGTCCTTGCCTTAGCTCTTACCGGATATATTCTTGGTCATTGCCATATTAATTCGGTAAGGTAATGTCACTTGGTAAGCGCTTACCCGGATAAGAGTTTCGTAAACGGCCCCTAAGTATATTATTATTATTATTATTATTAGAGTGAATTACACTTTTGGTTCCTTGTGAATGTCTGTTTTTTGGTTTTCGTCCCTCAAAAGATAAAAGTACACCGTTGGTCCAAAAATCATGTTTTTTAGCCAAAATCCGTCCATCTCACTAACACCGTTAGTTTGGGTCCTCTTAACCTACCATAGCTAGGGTGAGTAACGAAACTGCGTACCCGCCTTTGGAATCGGAACCGCTCCGGAACTGCTGGTTCCGGAACCGGAACCGATGTGATTGGTTCTGGTCCCGGTTCCTAAAATACGGAGCCGATTGAGACTGGTTCCGGTTCTCATTTTTTGGGAACCGTTACCGGCTGGGTACTCGTCGGGACATGGTACCCAGTCCCGCTGGGTACCCAAAATCGAAATCGACGGGTACTCGATATATTTTAATAGAAAATATTTATAGATTTATTACATATTAATATTTAATCTAACAAAAAAAATTAAAAAATTACCTTAGGGTTTACTGTATTCACGCCCTTCATGTACACAGTTACATTACACTTGCACAGCCGCCGCTTCTCTCCTCTCACGAAGCTCTCTGGAGTAGCTCGAACGAAAGCTTCTCTAGTCCTCCACTCGATCAAACAAGAGCTTCTAAGGTATTCGATTTCTGATTTGATTTCGATTTGTGTTATAGTTGTTCGAACGAGAGTTTTCGTTTGCTGTTACTTTTTTCCGATTTGCTGTTGGATTTGTGTCCGATTTGCTGTTACTACCATTGTTGTTCGAAGTTCAAATGAGAGCTTTTATTGCTGTGTGATTTTGTGTTATACCAAACATTTCTAGTGAAGACATTGAAAAAAAGTGTGGTTATAAACTTATAATCTCGTCTCTGTTGATTGACAAAAAAATGTGGATGTTCTTGAACTTATTTGAACACTTTCTAAACAAAGTGTGGACCATAAATGATGTATTTCCAGCCAATACTGTGGACCATCTTATTTTACATAAAAAAAGTTGAATTTTTAATTTCCTTTCCTATAACGAAAATTTCAAAATAACTTTTTTTTTTTGAAACAAAGGGTGCCGAACTATATTAATGAGCTCTTGAAGAGCAAACATTGTTCATACAATGAGAAATAGGGGGCGGTAAATCAGAAAAAGTAACAAGACAAGAAAGGGAACGAGATAGTTGGGCAAGACCGTGAGCCACCCCATTCGCTTGTCTCCTAATAGCTCTGACAGAAAAGAACTCCTGATCGCGAAGAATGGAACGGGTACGTCCAATTAAATCCCCAAACTCTGAAATATCTTCATCCAACGTGTGAATCGCATCAACAACGACCTTTGCGTCTGTTTCAAAAAGGACCCGCTGAAACCCCGAGTCGACTGCCAAAGTCATGGCTTGGAGAAGTGCCATCGCCTCACATTCGCGGACATCTGGAACCCCTTTAATTGGGATTGAATTGGCATTTATTAACATACCTTGGTCATTTCGGAAGACTATACCAATCCCAGCCTTTGCCTCCGACAAAAAAATCGCCGCATCTGTGTTGCATTTAAGGGAGCCAGCAGGTGGATAGTGCCAAAGGTTATCGCAATCCAAAGAGTTTGTATCCTCCGGGCGGCTACGAAGGTCCTCCAATTTTGTCCAATCCGTGTGTACATTCCTAGCTCTCCTGATCACGGTACCTGGGTCTTTCGGTCCGTTCGACCAACACACATCATTACGTCGATACCATAAGCTCCAAGCGATCATAATAATTTTGTCGCCAATAGCACTGGGGCTGTCACGAAGAATCGCAAACAACAACTCTGAAAAAGAGTTTGTCGTTTTCGCATGTCTAGCAATCACTTCCCATAAACCAGCCTCTCTCCAAACATTAGCCGTGCTTGGGCAATCTACAAAGACATGCCAGGAAGTTTCCGGATTACGGCCGCATAACAGACACGTGCACGCCACCTGAATACCTTTCGCCTGTAAATTATCTCGAGTAGGAAGGGTGTCCCGAGCAGCTCTCCAGATAAACTGGCGAATCTTGTGAGGCACATTAGCTTTCCAAATACGTGCCCAGTTACCTTCAGCAAAAAGGTGGGAATTCTCTTCAACCTTTTCCGTCAACACCCGGTAACCCGTCTTGACGGAGTAGATTCCATTAGAGGACCAATGCCAAATTAACTTGTCTTCAGTCGACAGCAAAGAGAGTGGAATGTTTAGGATTGCATTTCGGTCCCGGGGGGAGAATAAGTCTGTCACTCTTTCCACATTCCAAGTATGGGTATCGGGTAAGATTAAATCACTTACCCGAAGGTGTCGTGTAGCGTCATCAGTAGTCGTTTCAACCCAGAAATTAGAATCATCCCGTAGCCAAGGATCTTGCCAAACATTAATGGCGGTGCCGGTACCAATCTTCCATCTACAGCCTTCCTTAAGAACGATTTGGGATTGCCAAATGCTTCGCCATATAAAACTAGGGGAGTGTCCCAGACGGGCCTCCATAAAAGACCCCCGAGGGTAGTATTTAGCTTTGAAAACTCTGCTCACTAGCGAAGACGGGTTGGCTAAGAGGCGCCAGCCTTGCTTCCCCAACATTGCAATATTGAAGGCCGTAAAGTCTCGGTAACCGAGTCCACCAAACTTCTTCGGAACACAGAGATGATTCCAAGCAAGCCAATTAATAGATCGCGACCCGTCCCTCTTAGAGCCCCACCAAAAAGAGTTTAACATACGTTCGAGCTCGTTAGTGGTCGTGGCAGGAAGCATAAAAACACTCGAATAGTAAACGGGGATTGCCTGCGCAACAGCTTTAATTAAAGTAGCCTGCCCAGCTTTGGAAATTGGTCGATGTCTCCATTTCTGTAAGCGATGCCACATACGGTCTTTAAGGTGTTGAAAAATTTGTCGCTTATTTCGACCGACAATCGAGGGGAGTCCAAGGTATTGACCAGTGTTGAGAGGTCTAGAAACCCCCACCACGAAAGAGATCGCATCCTTAAGGTCAGAGGCAAGATTATTGCTGAACATAATTCCCGATTTACTATAGTTGATAGCTTGTCCCGAGGCCCTTTCGTAGACATTGAGCACGTGCTTGAGTACCCTGCTTTCATCAATTGTAGCGCGACAAAAGAAAAAAGCATCATCAGCAAATAACAAATGAGAGATAGGAGGGGCGCCTCTAGCTAACTTACAACCATGCCATCTATGATGAGTCTCCGCATCCCGAATCACCGCAGAGAGACCTTCCATGCAGATGATCATTATAACAAGGTATTACCCTTCGAGAAACTAAAGATATCTTCTTAAAAACGAAATCAAAGTGTACCAAAATACAATCATGCTTGACCTGAACGGGGTTTTGAAAAAAGTTCAAAAAAACCCAACGAACTATATTATTTTGCGTGACCAAGTCCCTAAACTATTTTTTTGAACAAAAAAATCATTAAACTTTCTTATTTTAAATGATTTCCCTACATTATTTTTTGGATGAAAAAACCATTAAGTTTTCTCATTTTGAATAATCAAGTCTCTGAACATTTTTTTTAAAATATATATCACAGAACTTTTAAAAACTATCTATAACCGACCAAAAATGTTTTGAAATAAAAAAACCTAAATAAGTTTTATTGTTCCCAAACCCTACGTCATTCAAACCTCACGCAAACACTGGGTGTCAACCGCTCGATAGGTGATATGGAGAACGGACAACGATAGGGTGACGGGAGTGGCGAGGGGAGCGATACCGTTATTTGCGATGGATTTGAATGGATTAGGGTTTGGGAACGGTAAAACTGATTTAGATTTTTTTAATTTAAAATCTTTCTAGTCAGTTAAATGTAGTTTTTTTATTAAAATGATGCACATAACCAATTTTGAAAGTCTGATGATTTATTTATTCAAATAAAATATGAACTTGATCATTTAAAATGAGAAAATTTAATGGTTTTTTCATTCGAAGTGGGAAAATTTTAATGATTTTTTCATTAAGAGTGAGAAATTTTAATGGTTTTTTCATCCAAAAAATAGTTTAGGGACTTAATCATCAAAATGAGAAAGTTTAGTTGTTTTTTCGTTCAAAAAAATAGTTTAGGGACTTAATGATTCAAAATGAGATAGTTCGTTGGTTTTTTTTAACTTTTCCCTTTTTTTATTTAAAAACTTTTTTTTCTCTCCAAATATATATACATCGTTAATTACTGCATCACAGAACAATTATATATAAAATCGCTGAGTTCATTTTTGCCGTAATAACGTAGCTTCCATTCCGGCAAGTGATCCGATTCGAGTTCTGCAGGGCTACACGTATATACAGCCATGGAGCTGCTTACGAGTAACTCGTTACCAAAGCACACAAAAGCCACACCCCAACCATCATATTGGCCAACTCGCACAGCTGGGACCGAACCCAACGCCTTCCAACTATTGGTGTTCTTTTGGTAAGCTTTCAACTCATTCGAAGAAACGTCAATTGCGTAGAGCTCGTTGTTCACCACTGCGATTAACGGTGGCGGCGATTGATAACCAAGAAGAACATGATTAATATCTTTTAACATACCCGTAATCAATGTCCATTCGTTTCTTTCGGGGTCGAAAAACTCTCCACACGTTAGTTCGCCCTCATCGTTGTTTCTTCCGCCAATCACATAAAACTTGTTGTCCATGTAGCAACCCGAGCAGAGTTTACGTGGCTTGGTCATTCGTGGAAGTGGGGTCCATGACTGGGTTTTCGGGTCATATTTCTCGACTGCGTTGTCCGTGAGATAGGTCCCGTTCATTGCGATTCCACCGGCCACAAACACGGAATTCCCACAAGTCGCGGATGCAAACAATTCTCTTGGAGTGATCATGGAAGGACCTCTGTACCATTTATTCATTGATAGTTCATACATCCAAATCTCGATACCTACAATTCTTGGATCCCCAAGAATTGTCGTTCGTTTATACTTGTTTATATATATAAACATAATAATATGAAATTAAAAGTTATATCATATACTATATTTGATGAGATAAAACTACTTAACAAAATATTTCGTCACCGCGCAATGCGCGGTGTCAAACACTAGTTAAATATCAATTGGAAATACCCGTCTAAGCTATTTCATTAGTTATTTAGAGACTTAATATGACCCATTAAATCAACGCTAATTAAAAGTGGTCAAAGATCGAAATCCCTTCTTATAAATTTCTCATCTTAACTACTATTCTCACACGACTCTTCGTGTATGTGTGTATCCTAAAAAATGAATGACTAAGCAACACCTTAGTAACCGTTCATCTATACGGTATGCACAAGTGTACAAGTAATTGAAATTGTTTTTTGGTTTTTATGCACATGTGCATATCGTCCAGATGAATGACGACTATCAGGGTGTTCTTCAGTTTTTCATTTTTTTGTGGTTTTCCCCTGAACCTCCCTCTCTCTCTCTCTCTCCCTCTCTCTCTCTCTCTCTCTCTCTATATATATATATATATATATATATAGAGAGAGAGAGAGAGAGAGATAGAGAGAGAGGTTCAGGGAAAACTCTTAAAAAAACGGAAAACTGAAGAACACTGTGGTGGCTCTTCATCTGGACGGTATACACTTCTGCATACAACTAAACTATGTTGTTTTTTTTGGTTTTATGCACAAGTGTAGTATGCACTTGTGCATATGCACGTTTGCATGTTACAAATTACTTGTATGCACAAGTGCATACCGTCTAGATGAAAGGTTACCAAAGTTTTCTTTAGTTTTCCGTTTTTAAGGTTTTATATATATATATATATATATATAGGGGGTCATTCAAGGGAAAACTAGTTATTTTGTGGTAACTGTAAGAACCAATATGAGCCACATATTATGCTATAAATTAGAAAATTATTAATTTTGGTATTTTTGATTGAAATTTAAATAAAAGAGCATTTTAGGTATTTTAAAATCTCCTCTCTCCTCTCTCCTCTCTCTTCCCTCCGGCAAACTTTTTCCGGCGAATTTTTTTCCGGCAAACACATGTGTATACTGTGATACCCTTAACAACATAACGAAAATAAAGAAAAAAAACATATTGTGATACACTTAGTAAAGCAATACCAGATGATAATTTGTGATACACTTCGTAAAAAAAGAAAATACATGTGATACCCACTATACGTTGTTGTGATACCCGTTGTGATACTCACTATACGTGTTGTGATACCCGTGTTGTGATACCCACTGTGATGTGGTATCCATTATGGCAAACCCACCGAAAAAGCAACAACCAGTAACCACCGTACCAACGGAGGTTCGACGAAATGAGAGGTTAAAAGTCCTTCAACACCACTTGTTTTCACATCCATCTCCAGCACCGATTATCTCTCTGATTCCCAGAAAACGGTGAATGTGGAATGATGGTTGTGAGGAAAAGAAAATTAATATTTTCATCTCCTAGAAGTTTTTGACACATACCAGAAGCAAACTTTGATTTCAATGTCTGAAAGCTTCCATCCTTCTTCATCTACATCATTCTCTGATTTCAATGTCTGAAAGCTTCCAACCTTCTTCATCGACATCAATCTTGGTTGAAATCAACGTGCTCATCAAATCTACGTTACCGGAAGTGACGTCACCGCCATTTTTATGGTCTTCGAGGATAGTGTTAAGAAAACGAATCGAATCGGTTCGGTTCGTCATGCTTTATAGGTCCACCCAATCAAGGGTCAGGATGAAGTCGACAATGTTGATAGTGTAAACAGCGGCCACATTGCCGGAAAAATAGAAGAACCACAACCAGCATAAGAGAGAGAGAGATAAGAACAGGGTCTTTGCAGAGATGAATATGTGCCCTGTTGATAAATTACCAATTTACCTTTTAGTTTATTTTAGTAAATAACATTAATTATTTTAAATGAGTGACTAATATTGATTCTTACAGTTACCACAAACTAAATAGTTCTTATTTGATTAAGCCCCTATATATATATATATAGAGGAAGCATCTTTTGTAAACCTATTTTTTATGTAAGCTTTGTAAGTTAATCATAGCCCTTGATTTCAATGTTAGTTATTTTTTTTCGCAAAGGGTAATACGATCACTTTCCAATTGGTTACTAGTTTTTTTTAGTTTGATAAATCCTTTATTTTAGAAAACGATTTGATTAATTTTTTTTGTTCTAATCTTAATTATGTTTCCTTGTTTTGTTACTCCAAATTGCAAATTCAGTTTTTTTTGTTTGTTCGACCATGATGATGATGAATTTCGTGATGAATCCATGGAGGATGATACCTTAGTTGCATATGTTTTTGCGGATTTTATCTTTTCTGACGATTCTAATCATGAAGACAATGGTTCAAATCACATGATGGTTCTAATGGTTAGTTTAGTTTTGGTTGTTTATGGTTAATTTGATTATGGAGTTTTCAAATTATGTTGTTTAAAATAATCAATGTATATAAAGTTTTCAAATTGGAGTTTTCAAATCGTATGAAACTGTGTGTTTTAAATTACATATGAAACTGTGTATGTGATAACTCTCATTTTGAGCGTTATTTACACGTCATGTGTATGAGTTTTTCTTCCGTTTTAGTTATGTTTTTTGTTTATGTGTTCGTGTTTTTCCTTTTATTAATTTATTTTTATTTGGAGTTGTTGAGGACGTTTTATGGTTATTTGCATCAATTTTTGGGTTTAATATTGTGCAGCGATTCCCACTGTGAGCACGAGGACATCCCACTGTGGGCAGCGACGAACCACTTCTTTTTAACGACGGACAAATCTTAAATCTGGGTAACAGCAATAATAAAATAAGCTGAAGCATGGCTGAAAAAATCCCTGAAAATCTTTATGAAGCCATGCCTAGGTTCTTATCCAAAGGAGTGATGAATGTTTGGTCCATTGGGTTTTTATTTTATGGAGCTATAAATTGGAGCTTTGGCCTTTCATTTGGGAGTATTACTTGAACAATGTAGAGGTTCAAAACACTTTTTCTTAGTAGTTTTAGTTGTAGTTTTAGTTTTAGTTGTAGTTGTAATTTATTTTCCTCTCTTTAAATTTATCACTACTAAAAAAATCAAGATTTCAGGCGGAAAAATCCGCCGAAAATCACTGTTTTCGGCGGGAAAAGTGGCGCCGAGATTGACTTTTTTCGGCGGAATTTTCGGCGGATTTTCCGCCTGAAATCTTCGCCAAAATTAACAAAACTTTAATTAAAAACATAATTAAAAAATATATTTTCGGCGGATTTTTCCGCCTGAACTATTTTTATTTATTTATTTATTTATAAATTAATTAAAGATAATATTTTCGGCGGATTTAAATTTTCGGCGGATTATTCCGCCTGAAATATTTTTATTTATTTATTTATTTATAAATTAGAAAAAAAATTAATTTCGACAAAATGTTTTCGGCGGATTTCAAGCGGAATAATCCGCCGAAAATATTTTAAATTATTTTTATTTATTGATTTAATATTTATTTTTTTGTGTTTTTCGGCGAAATAACCTGCTAAAAACTGTAAAATCTGCTAAAATGCTAAATATCATAAATTAAAACGCCGAATACATTGTTCGGGCCAAAACGACCAAATAATTGTTCCAAATTGTTTCAAATAACACAAAACACAATTATAAAAGTTTCATAATCACTACGGAGGCGGACGCGACGTATTTTGACTAAGACTTTTGACCAACGTGCACATCTCTTCATATTGTGCTCGAAATCTCGCTTCCTCTTTCCGACGCCTCTCATCCTCTTCCCGACGCTTCTCATCCTCTGCCCGACGTTCCTCCAAATCTTGCTTCAACTCTTGCACTTGGCTCATTAAGTTCTCAACGATGTGCTACAAAATAAAAAAGACGTTAGAATATTTAATATGAATTAAAAATCAAATTGATAAATATCATTTGATGGAAAAAATTGGTACACACCTGCTGGGAGGAAGACGACGCACCACCTGACGATGATGACCCACCCAAGATCGCAGTGGGATCTGGATGGTTTCCAAACCCAAACGAACGACCTCTCTTCGTTCCCCCGGTCACGTCATGCCATAACTGGGTATCAAGTGGCGGATGATTGGCAGGGTCCTCGTCGTATCTCTCTATGGCGCATGTCCGATACTCACTCTGTAGTATTTACAAAATCATACAAGTCAATTTCGACACCATAACGGCTGTAAATAGGACGTTTCTATTTTCCTGTTAAACAATCCTAATGTTTGCCCAACAAATGGCAACCCAAACTAGATAGATATTAACGTCAAGATATATAAGAAAACAATTATAAAGCTTAAAGTTAAACAATCCTAACGTTTGCCCAACAAATGACAACCCAAACTAGATAGATATTAACGGCAAGATATATAACAAAACAATTATAAAGCTTAAAGTTAAACAATAAAGTGCATGCCGTATATATAACAATCCTAACGTTTGCCCAAAAAATGGCAACACAAACTAGATATATAAGATAGCTAGTTACCTAGTTATAAAGTTTATAGTTAAACACAAACTATGTAGATATTATAAAGTCTTGGTCAAAAAACACTTACCGCAAAACGGCTACACCGCGATGTCACATACTCCCCGGATTCGGAAGATGTGTTATTCGCTCCCAACCGCCGCTTCTTATGGGTATGGTCGAAGAGCTCAATACCCGACGGTGGCACGCCTCCTTTTGCTCTCGTCTGCAAAGATCAAATAATACAAACAATGGCGAATTATAACATGTTAAGCAAACAAAAAACTAGTAACGCAATTGGTTAATTATAACATATGAAGGTCATACCAATCTTGAAGCTGTCCGCCCGAAAGAAATCGAGCCATTAGTGTGTTTCGATATTTCTCCATCAACCTCAGTCATCCGGTTCGAGCGCGCCGTCACTGAAACCGACTTCCAATGATCAGAGTTCCAGCCATCAATCATTGCGTTCCACTGATTCGCATCTAACCAGTTGGGTATAAACGGCCGCAACAAGTCCATATCTCTATTTGGGTCGTTCCGGTCATAATGACGTCCATTCTTGTTGCAAAAATTGGCGGCTCTAGTTCGTGCAGATGAAAGATTGTCATTGTAGCATTTCCCAGATTTCTTCTCCCAGATTAGACGAATTCGAGAGTCCAACGTCGGGTCCCATTGGAAGTATTGCTGAACGTACATGTTTAGTTATTTTTAAGTTTACAAGAATACTACCAAGGATTTAATTACTTAAATATACACTATGAACCTGGAACCGCTCAAACATTTGGTTCCGAGTAGAAAGAGGGATGTGGGACCAAGTGCGACATGCCCCGGTAGTGTATAGCCGATTAAGGCTCGTCGCAACTCGGCTCGCTCGATCATAATCAAACCTACATAATGAAATTAATTAATATCGATACAAAGAACAATTAATTTGATCAATAAGTTAACAGAAATGAATTTACTCCATTGCTTTTTCAGAGAGTGGAGCAATCATCCTCCTCGCCGACGGAGCCGGGACCTGCTTCGGAATATCACTGGCACAGTCCTCATTTCCAGACTCTGCCTCTGGATGTGCCGAGCCGCTACTCGAGGCTCCACCGGTACCTCGGCTAGGAGTACCTCGTCCGGATCCCGGGGTACGCGGCATTGTCTACAAAGCAACGTTAGAAAACATACAACAGTAATTCAAGTTTACAACAAATTGTTAGATAGATAAACATGGTCACAAATCAATAGATAACTTTGTAAATGTGACAAAACAGATAGCAAAACATGGAAACAATTAGACAAAGTTTACAGATAGCAAAACATGGAAACAATTAGACAAATTAATATCAATACTAAGATTAACATAGTATTTATTCATCAGATGAGTGATCAGACAAGTCAGGTTCTTCTTCGTCAGAGTCACTACCCGAGTCTTGGAACTCGTCCTCTTCGTCACCACTCTCGTCAACATGCCAGAAGTCGCGACCGTCATTGGCAATTTCGATGCCCTCTCCAACCGTGTTAAGACGGATGGGTTCATCGACGTCTCCGTTTCCAACTGTGGGTGCAATTCTATCATCTTCTTGGAAAAATTGTTCCTCATCCACATTTTCAACTTCCGGTACTTCAAGTGTACTTGATGCCAAGTCATAGACCCCTCTAGACTTTGTCTTCACCACAGACCACCAATCTTTTAATTCCTTCGATGGATATGGCACATAATAGACTTGTTCAGATTGCGATGCTAGGATAAAAGGGTCGTCTGAACGAAGTCTTGATCTGTGTTTGACGTCCACGAGATTATGCTTTGGGTGAACTCGGACCCCGTTAACTGTATCAAACCATGTGCATTTGAATATTGGGACAACACAACGACCGAGTGTCGAATGATATTCTATCTCTAACACTTCATCCAACAATCCATAGTAGTCCGCATCAAACTCCGAGTAATAAGAGCCTCTCACGCAAATTCCACTATTATGTGTGATGCGATTCCTACCGTGAGACTGGGTGTGGAACTTGTAACCATTTACAAAAAAACCTGGGTGTCTCCAAGCCCAACGGAGAGGTCCTTGTGCCAAAACTTTCAGATGGTCGATTGAGGGGTCGGGCCGAGTGATAACCTATATTATAAAATATTATGTCATTTTTAATATGATATTAAGTACATATAAACGATGATGAAAAAGATAGGTTCATAAGGAATACTTACATAGTTCCGAAACCAATCAGCAAAGTGGTCACCTCTACGTTTGTCGAGCCCCGCTTCATCAATATACGGCTCCGAAAGTCTAATCCAATCATCGAACTTGGGGATGAAAGGAAATACTTCTTTATAATTAAGCAAGATGTATGTGTGAGCCTTGTGCATATCTCCAGCATCCAACTGACAATGTGTTCCGGCCTTATCGTATAATGGACGACACGAGGTTTTAAATATTTCCAAGCGTTTGTCAGAAGACTCACATTCGGGGGCAAAATTCCGAGGCTCACGGTTTAGACGCGTCTCTACAGTTGGATCAAAATACAGTGCACAATAGTTAGAGAGCTCGCTCACCAAATATGCCTCCACAATCGACCCTTCTACCCTTGCTCTGTTTCTCACTGTCCTTTTCAAAGATCCAAGACGTCTCTCGTAGAGATACATCCATCTGTATTGAACCGGACCCCCAACTAGTGCCTCATCCGCCAGATGTACGACAAGGTGTTCCATGGAATCAAAGAACGCTGGTGGAAAGACTCTTTCCAAATTACAGATCGTTTCAACTATACCTGTCTTCAGTTGAATCAAGTCTTCAACATGTAACACCTTCGAGCATATTGCACGAAAGAATGTGCACAACTCAGTGATGGCATCCCATATCTGGGTGGGTACCGTCCCTTTAATGGCAATGGGGAGCAGTCTTTGCATGAACACGTGACAATCATGACTCTTGAAGGCATAGAAACTACCATCCTCAAGGTTAAATAATGACCCTATGTTGGAAGCATAGCCATCTGGAAATTTCAACGTCTTCAACCATTCACCTACCTTTATTACTTGCTCTTTTTTAAAGTGTATTCCGATTTCGGTTTAAATATTTTATTTCGTTCCTCCCTGAGATGTAACTTCGGTCGATTGCAGTATTCTTCTATGTCTTTCCTTGCTTTGATGTTGTCCTTTGATTTTTGTGTGTCCATAATCGTGTGAAACAGATTATCAAATACATTCTTCTCAATGTGCATTACATCCAGGTTGTGCCGTATCAACAAAGTGTGCCAACACGGCAGCTCCCATAAAATGCTCCGCTTTACGTAATTGTGTGTTACCCCAAAACCCACAGGCTTTCTATAGTGCCTTGACTTATGTGGGACACCATCATAAACCGTAGGAAGGCTACACACTTGATTCCATATTTCTTGACCGGTTGGCACTAAGGGTGGATCGGCCGTCTCGGTATGTCCCCTACGAAATTGCTTTCTGTCACGTCTGAACGCATGTGTCTGTGGTAGAAACTTGCGGTGACAGTCAAACCAACACGACTTCCCTCCGCTTCGTAACTGGAATGCACCTGCATTGCCCATGCAATATGGACAAGCTAACTTTCCGTGCGTGCTCCAACCAGAAAGCATGGCATAAGCAGGGAAGTCACTAACCGTCCACAACAGTACGGCCCTCATGGTAAAATTGGTCCTACGAAAAGCATCATAGGTATGGACACCCTCCAAGAATAACATCTTCAATTCATCGATCAAGGACCGAAGAAATACATCCAAGTTTTGTCCGGGACTCTTCTTGCCGGGAATTAGCAAAGCGAGGTGGACGTAGGACTCCTTGATGCACATCCAAGGCGGTAGATTGTAGTTTGTAAGAAAGACGGGCCATAGTGAATACGGATTTGAGTTCGAGTTATTGGGGTTGAAACCATCCGTACATAAGCCCAGACGAACATTCCCCTCTATATATATATATATATATATACATCAAGATTAAACACATACATCAAGATTAAACACACATACACATATATATATATATACACACATCAAGATTAAACAGAAACACAGAAACACAAACACAATTGAAACCCAAAATCATTTCATTTACCTTACAAAAATATTATATACTTGAAAAAAATACACAGAAACACAAACACAATTGAAACCCAAAATCATTTCATTTACCTTACAAAAATATTATATACTTGAAAAAATACACACAAACACAAACACAAACACAAACACAAACACAATTGAAACCCAAAATCATCCTTAATTCCTCACAGAATACATCAATCTTGAAGCAAAAGAAAGCATTAGGTGTGTGATTCTTCCACACCAGCAGAACCAAGCAGTAAAAAATGGAAGAAAAAAATGGAACAACAACTCACAAAATGGAACAATAATCGACATGGCAGTTCAAAAAAGCAAAGAAAGGGCAGTTCAAAAAAACGAAGAAAGGGAAAAAACAAAGAAGAAAGGGCAGAAAACATACCTTCGTCGGAGAAGAGAGCGTCATTGCCGGAGAAGAGGGTCGCTGTCGTTGTCGCCGTCGCCGGAGAAGAGGGACTGGAGTGGGATCGAGAGGTGAGGCGATAGAGAGATGTGGAGAAGAGAGGCGATAGAGAGAATGAGAGGTAAAACCCTATTAAAATTTTCTTGTAAGGGTAAAACCCGTTATTTTCTTGTAAGGCCATGCGTACCCCAGAGCGGGCACCTGCGGGTTGGGCTGAGGTGTAACCGCCGGGTTAGGCGGGTTCCGGTACACACACCGCCGGGTTCGTGCGGGTTGGGCACCCCCGGGCTCCAGCGGCTTCCCCACCCCGCTCATACCCGCACGAGATTGTCTCACACCATCAGCTTTATTTTGTATTTTTATTTTTATGTGGGTTCAAGAGGTTCAAAAGGTTGGGGTATGGGATTTGTGGGTTCAAAAAGGTTCAAGAGGGTTCAAAGTGGAAAGCTGATGTGGCGCTGATGTGGCGCAGAGGGTTCAACAGGTTGTGAACCTGGGGTACGCATGGCCTAAGGGTAAAACCCTATTAAAATTTTCTTAAATCCTTTTACATTAATATATATTATTATTAATACATATTATTATTATTAATAACATATAATTAATATATATATATATATATTATTTATTTGACATTATTATTAATATTATTTATTTATTTATTATTACTATTATTATATTATTAATATATATTTAATATTATTTATTTATTATTAATAATATATTATTAATATCATATTATATTATTTATATATTATTATTAATATATATTCACATTATTATGATACAGTTAAAGCCCTAAACGATCCATTAAAGACAATACGTTCCATTAAAGCCCATAACCGTCCATTGAAGCCCCATAAAGATCAATAAGCCCATAACCGTCCAATAAGCCCCATATATATGTATAAAGTGAATGTATATATATATATATATATGTATAAACGATCCATTAAAGCCCATAACCGTCCAGTAAGCCCGATACAGTCCATTAAAGCCCAATACGATTCATTAAAGCCCGATAACGTCTCATTAAGCCCATAACGGTACATTAAGCCCACAAGGGTCCATTGAATCCCAAAACGATCAATTAATGGCCAATACGGTCCATTAAAGCACAATACGATTCATAAAGGCCCAATACGGTCCATTAAAGCCCAAACCGTTCCATAAGCCCATTAAATTTCAATTGAGTTGATTAAACACATAGTAGATCACTGAAACCCCAATAGGATCCATTAACGGTCATTTGGATCCAATAAACCCCTGTTGGACTCATTAACGACCATTTGGATATAATAAACCCCTATTGGACTCATTAACCACCATTGGGATCCAATAAACCTCTGTCAGGCTCATTAACCACCATTTGGACTCATTAACCACCATTTGGATCCAATAAACCTCTGTCAGGCTCATTAACCATCAATTAAAGGCCAATACGATCAATTAAAGCACAATACGATCCATAAAGGCCCAATACGGTACATTAAAGCCCAAACCGTTCCATAAGCCCATAATGGTTCATTAACGCCCATAATGGTCCATTGAACCGAATATATATACCCGTGTATACTTTAGCTTTGTGAACCGAATGTATATACTACGCATTTTAATTGAAAAACTGTGTATTCGCCGATATGTTTCACAATAAAGTAAATTAGGTTTGATTTATCATTAAATATATGTAAAAGATTTAATTTTTTATTATTTTTTAAAAATATTTTCGGCGGATTTAAAAAAAATTAATTTTTTATTATTTTAAAAAAATATTTTCGACGGATTTTCGGCGGATTTAAAAAATAATAATTTCCATTTAAATTTAATTAGGTTTATATTTTCGGCGGATTTTAAAATTTAATTTTTTATTATCTTTTAAAAATATTTTCGGCGGATTTTCGGCGGATCCTAAATTTAATTTTTTGTTATTTTTTAAAAATATTTTCGGCGGATTTAAAAAATAATAATTTCCATTTAAATTTAATTAGATTTATATTTTCGGCGGATTTTAAAATTTAATTTTTTATTATCTTTTAAAAATATTTTCGGCGGATTTAAAAAAATAATTTTTATTTAAATTCAATTAGATTTATATTTTCGGCGGATCCTAAATTTATTTTTTTATTATTTTTTTAAAATATTTTCGGCGGATTTAAAAAATAATAATTTCCATTTAATATTAATTAGATTTATATTTTCGGCGGATTTTAAAATTTAATTTTTTATTATCTTTTAAAAATATTTTCGGCGGATTTAAAAAAATAATTTTCATTTAAATTTAATTAGATTTAGATTTTCGGCGGATTTTAAATTAATTTTTTATTTCTTAATTAATTTTTAACTAATTAATAAAATTCCGGCGGATTTCCGACGGATTTTCGGCGGATCATAATTAAAAAATTATTAATTATATTCCGTCGAAAATCCGCCGAAAAAATATCGAGATTTTTGAAAAAAAATAAAAAAAATTCTTTTTTGGGATTTTCGGCGGAAGTCAACGAATTTTGACTTTTTTAATTTCCGCCGAAAATCCGCCGAAAAATTTCAGGCGGAAAATCCGCCGAAAAAGTCCGCCGAAAATCAGGTTTTGTTTAGTAGTGTATGCAAGTACTTTTTATGTATTCTCTTCATCTTATTATGTCTTTCTTTTTAATTATGAGCTAAGCACCCTTTGGGTGTGGGTGTGAACAAACTTGAGACTAGTAGGCAACACTTGGGTGTGGCCATCGTTACTAATTCTCGAGATTGGTCACTTGAGTCGGGACTTAAACTCAACGCGGATAAGTCGATCACTTTGAAGTGTTAATATTAGATCTTAGATCTCGAGATGGGCGGATTCGAAATACGGCTTAAGTGATGCACAAAGATTTGAGAGTCTTTGATAACCACGCTGAGAGGCAGGTTTTGTATGATTTATTTAGGGCATCTCCAATCGTACTAAAAAAAACACCAAAAACACCAATTATGGTGGGTCCAACACCAAAAAAAAAGCTTCAACTCCAACCATACTAAAAAAAAACACCAAATTTGTGGACCCTACATTAAAATAACATATTTTATCTACTATTAATTATTTTTATATATATATGTTGAGTATATAATACTTAAAAGTTAAATAAATATTATAAAAAAGTGAATAGTGGTCGGCCCAAAGTTTTTGGAGTGTGAAAACCATACTCCATATTTGGAGTACCAATTTCTTGAACTCCAATTTTTTTTGGAGTTTGGCGTACGATTGGATGATGAATCAACACCATATTTGATAATTGGAGTACGATTGGAGATGCTCTAAGGTTCAAACGCCGGTCGAGACTTATATCACAGAGAGATTTGGGTATAAATCTCCATACTGGTAGAACTTGACGTTTAGAGTCAAACTTAATTAAATCGGCAAGATCGAGAGTCGGTAATAATGGAAACTTTATGGAAACTTTGTAGGACCGGTTTATAAAAATCATCATTTCGAGAGATCGGGGTTTTTATAATTAAGCACTTCGTGTTACAAAGTAACTAACCATTTTGGTACTACGTTCATCTCAAGGAAACTTACAACCATACTTATTTTAGTTACTTGTTTAGATTTTATTATTATAAAAAAACACCAAACTCGTTCAAAATTTTTTATTCTTCTCTCATTGAAATCGGTGTATTCTCGACATAGGACTCGAAACTTTGAAGTCCAATCCCTGTGGATACGATCTCGGTATATTTACCACTTTATTACTTGTAGCGATCCCATTGTTGGTATATACTAGTGTCTTCATTGTGGAATTATTGTGCCCATATTTTGGATACACGATATTTAGCTACCAGTATGGTTATGTGAAACTGTTGTAAATGGTTATATGAAACTGTTGTGAAACTGTTGTGTATGGTTATATGAAACCGTGTATGGTTATATGAAACTGTTGCGAATCACATATGAAACTGTGTTGCGAATCAACGTTTTTTTTGTTAATATGAAATTGTGTGTCTTTTTTATCACATATGATATTGAATGATACGTTTTGTTTATATGAAACTGAATGATACGTTTTTGTTAAAGTGAATAATATGAATTTCTATTCTAAACTGTGTATTTGATAATTATGAACCGGATTTCTCACAATTTTGGGATCCCTTTAATTTCGCATATTTGGTAGTTTCCTAATCTAAACGACGAAGTTGTATTCCTACATACCCTTAATTTCATACAAAATTTCAAAAATGCCACCGCTTTGACCAGGCGCGTCGAGATTTCAAATCAACGACCTCCATATATATATATATATATATATAGGGATATTCTTTTGTAAACCATCTTAATCTAACAAACTGTCGATTTCATTGGTTAAATTAGTGAAATTGTTTGATGAAATTGTTTATTTTGATGAAATTGTTTTATATATTTATGTTTTTATGTAGTTTCATGTATTTTTTTCATTCTTATGAAACTGTTTCATATAGATACAGATATAGATATATAACTTTGAAAAGGAAAGATAAATTCTAGCATATTGGGGCTTAATTATTTGGGAACACCATATATTGTGATAAATATATACGGGCTTAATTCTAAAGTTAGAACTTTAATATATTAATTAACATATATTTGTTTTACTATGTGTTTGTTTCATATATATTTGGTTCACATTGTGAAACAAATATATATTAACAATACACTAAATCCAAGACTTAGATGAAAAAACTCATATGAAATAACAAATTAACATATGATTTTATTGGTTTTTAAATGAAGGTACCTATATATATATATATATATATATATATATAGAGAGAGAGAGAGAGAGAGAGAGAGTGTGTTAGGTTCACGTGAGACCAACCTGTTTTCGTGAGACCAAAACAAAACACTGAAACTTCACAGTGATTCATTGTGAAGGTACGGAAAACAACGAAACTTCACAGCAAAAACACTCATGTGAAGGTTTAGTGTTATTTTTGTAGCCTCGCGGATCTCACGGAAATAATATGATCTCACGTAGTCACGTGATCTCAAGTCTCTCTCTCTCTATATATATATATAGAGAGAGAGAGAGAGTGAGTGAGGGATAGTTTACTAATTGAGATATGATGAGAGTAATCTATAAGATGAAATTTACTAAAGACTTGTTTTATTGGAGAGAATGTGTTTATTTGATAGTGGTAGTTACCTGGCAGATGCAGTTTCAGAGATTGCAAGCTGTAACTTCCCTCCTTCATGTTCTATTTCATCATTTTCTTCATTCTTATATATTCCAAACTGTTGAAAAAGAAATACAAATTAAATAATTTATAAAATGTATTGTTTTTCATGTTGTGACAACCGTCAAATTCGCGTTCATGTTAGAACTGCACTAAACATATCAGAGACTGATACTATATGTCACACTGTCCAATTTTAGCAGTCAACCCGGTACAGTAGGAAAAATTGAGAATTTTTGCCTAAAACCCCTCAAATTAGGGAATTATTCATATATCTCATAAAATGCCAACCAAAAATATCTTAAATACATACATATATATATATATATATATAAAAACCATACTAAAATAATACTAGTAAAGTTAACTAGTAACCTTACAACTAACTAAATTATTGTGTTAAATAATTCAAACAATTAAAATAAAAATAAAATTTAAAAAGAAATAAAAGACACAATTATTTTATACAAAACCACACTCCACACTCTCTCTCTCCCCTCTCCAAACCCCCC
Source organism: Saussurea involucrata (assembly GCA_033807775.1). NCBI lineage: Eukaryota > Viridiplantae > Streptophyta > Magnoliopsida > Asterales > Asteraceae > Saussurea > Saussurea involucrata. Next base: position 9,098,833 of record CM066322.1, on the reverse strand, counting down.
CCATATATACCCCCTCACTCTCCCAAAATTTGTTACTCTCTCATTGTCATCCCTCTCTCTTTTCTCCCAACAATTTCTCTCTTTATTTCTCACTAAAACACACCCAAAGTCCAGCCATTTTCACTCAAGAACATCAAGTGTTCAAGTCTTCACAAAGGTAAAAATAATATGTAGTGCAAAGCCTACACCTTTCTTTGTTACTGTTCTTTCATTTTATTTAAATTTCTTCTTCTACACTAGTTGCATGTTGTTTTACTTTATCAATATCTTTGGATCTTGATGTTTGGGAGCTTCATCACCATAACATCTTGAATGTTACTAAAAAGGGGATGAATCCATGACCAAACCCATGTTAAGACCAAAGAAGAACTTTTACAATGTTCTAACAAACATGCATGTGTTCTTCATCAAAACCAACCCTTTAATCTCTAAGAAATTTCATGAACTACTCTTTAAATCCACTAAAAATATGTTTGAACTAACATGCATGAGCTAAAAATTCACTATTATAAGTTGCATGAAGGTGTTCTTGTCATAAACACCCAAGAACCTTAAAAAATAACCATTTTCAAGTATTTGCCAAAAAGGAGTTTTATAAATAAATTGCATGTATTGTAAATGGCTGATAAATATATTTTTAAACTGAAAATATATGTATGGGGATGTGTCAAATCGGATCTCATGCAAAAAGAATAAGAATATTGGTAAAAGACAAAAAGGAGTGCACATGCATAAAGTCTTGTTTTGACAGCATGCTGCCAGATTTTTCTTCTCTCTTTGAAAAGTCATATCTCACTCAATAATACTCCAAATTAAGTGATTCTTTTTCTTGAGTTCACTTTTATGAGTTATGAATCAAACCCAACTGGAATCATTGAAAAATATTAAGATTTCGACTTTCAAACATTTTTCACAAAAACAGTGCGCAAACAGCAATGTTCTCTGTCGCAGTTTACGTCAAGAATTATTTTATGTACTTAAACCACTCTAAAAATCATGAATCTTATGTCAAAAGTTTCGTAACACATTTAACAAACTGGTCATAAAATATCATGACCTAAATGTCCCTGGAAGTTATCCAAAAACGAACCGAAGGTGACTACATATTCTGGACAGCAACTGACTATATTCTATTATAGCTATAAGCTAACTCTTGAACCCGTTTCATCATTCTTGTGATGAAATTGTGGAATATGTATATATACTATATGATAATGCATTTTACTATAGCTAAAAGCTAACTCTTGAACCCGTTTCATCATCTATATGATGAAATTGTGGAATATACCTTTATATATTATGAATACACATTTTATATACTCTAACTCCTAACATCATATATATTATATATATGACTCCTAGTTATAGACCCTTTTCGTCACTCGTTATGACGAAATTGCGGTAATCTCAAATTATCATATGTAATGTTATAGATATTAACTACTAATAACGACGAACTTATTATAACATACAAACTTAATCTCAACAAAGGCATTTTATGTTGATTTGGATAATTACACGATACCAAGGACTAAGGTTTAGAACATAGAATCTTACTAGTGTCCTTACATTCGTAGGATCGCGTTACGGATCGCATTACACACCACTTGGGAACAACTACGTTTATCACCGTGAGTTTTCGCAGCCCCTTTTTACTATTTTATACATTTTGGGGTGGAAAGCATGTTACAAATTCTATTTCACATCATTGTTTTGTTACTGAAATACTACAAATATTTGATGCTCTATGGTACGTGTGCACATGTTAAAGATTCTGAGTTACGCTATCGCACAAAAGTCCCCAACTTGTTTTTACATTACCTATTTAACTCACGAGTGTGAGCCATGGTAATTATGGATAACGTTATTTGGTTGACCGCCCACTTACTGTGATGTGAGTGCATAATTACTACAGTGCCATGTTGACGATAGAACATGATGAACGGGGCAAACTAATACTATGGTCAGGAGGTTTGGGTAATGGCTCAGTATGTGTAACACCCGGAAAATCCTTGTGAGTAATAATAGTCCTAATATTTCTTTATATTTTGACTTCTTAAATTATAATTGATTTCCTAAGTAATTTCCGTGATTATTACTTGTTATTTGAGAACTTCCGATAGAAATTCGTAAGTTTATTCCTTAAGGAAATTAATGAAAAATAGATGATAAAGTGAAATATTAGATTTTATGGATTAGTTGGATGGGTAATTTGATTACGAGTCCAACGGTTCTTTCCGGAGCAAAAACGGAGTTCTAACGAAGAAGTTATGGCCAAATTAGTGGAAAATGAGAAGCAAACAAACAGAGGTTGGCGCGGATGGTGGCGCCGATGCACTGGCGCGGGCGCTGGCGCCGAGCACCTGACGTGTTGAAAGGGGGTTAAAACCCACCTCTTAGTCCTTAGTCATTCATATCTTAAAATAGAACTCACAAATACTGAAATTTTGCTCCTGCTCATCTAAAGACGATTCTCCATCTCAACCTAAGGTAAATCCACTTCTATCAATCTTAATCCAATTCAAGCAACTAGTAAATGAATCTTACCCATTTAAACTTGAATTAGGGCATTTCATCTTCATTCTTTTCTTGGAGTAATTGGGTTGAAGTATTCAAGTTAGGGTGTTGGCAATTGAAGAATTAAGGTGAGTAATTTGTACTTAATTGATGGTATTACACTTATCTACCATTCTTTATCTTGATTTTGGTATTGTTAATGTGAAATCTTGATTTATAAGCTCTTAATGGTTAAGAGGGAAACAAGAAGGGTTCAAGTAAGTTATGGTGGATTAATTGTGTTTATTACTTAGTATGCCATGTTAAATGTTGGTGCTAAGAGTTTGGCTTTGATTATATATCAATGGTATGTGATTTTGATGAGGGCTTAATATATGTCTTAATGAAGTAATGATGGCTTAATGGTCAAAATGGACTTATTATTGAATTGTAAACATGGATGTTTATTATTGATGTCATATAGAACGTGATTTGATACATATGGATGTATATGAACTACATGGAAGTAGTATTGATTATGTTAAATGGTTGGACCATTGTTAAGTGTTAAATATGCTTTGAATGTTATTTGGATTAACATATTTGGTATTCACATAATTGGAGAAGCACCTAGTAGGCATTGGAGGATATATTCTTACACACCGTGGGGTAAGTGTAATTGGTTCATACCTTCGGATACCGTGGGGTTTTTCCGTTGTGTTACGCCTATATTCATATAACCATTTCTAAGGGTTATCTTTTGTTTTATAGCATAATGATGGTAAAAATGCCACAAAGGTCTTTCAATTCTTTGGAGGACAAATCGGTAAATGATTGAGGATTGGAAGGACAACCTGGAACTGGCAGAGACTTATGAAAGTCCGCCGAGACAACCCTAAATAAGTGGATTAAAATGTGTGGAAATAGAATGTAAAATATTTGATTAAGATGGGAATAGTATAAAATGGTTGAGTAAGTGAGCCTTGGAAGGCATGTATAACAAGTGTTAGAAGGCTGAGAGAGTAACCACTGGTTGGAAATAGAGCGTCAATGATAAGTTGCGTAAGTTAAACGATAGACCTTGTTTGAATGAATAGCCTTCAAAGGCAAGTAGAGTTTTATGCACGGTGTCCTCGAGTGTGTGTTACATGGGTTTTCGTGATTTCAAAACAAATGCATAAATAGAAATTTAGTCGATGATAAATTAGTATGTGCACGTGAGCATTTAAAGAAAAAGGCAATACTATTTACGTCGCACAAGCGAAATTTTGAGTTCAGCAATTTGCAAAATACTTCATACTTTACAAGAAAAGTTAAATATAAATGAGTGTGAGAACCGACTAGCTTACTTTGTGTCGGTAATTTCTTTCAACTTTTGTCGTATGAAAAGATTTTCATTAAATATATTACGGTCATAACAACATCGTTTTGGTTGAAAAAGATTAAGTTTTTCGGAAAGTAGTATGCAAATGATTCTCGTGATCGTTGTGCAGTACACTGAAGCTATAAGAATTTTGGGGTCATGTGTACCCAAGTTTCTCCAAGTGTTGTTCTTTAAAAGGAGGAAATGTGCGAAATAAAATATTTAATACATTGTTATGCATGAAGGCTATGAACGAACTAAGTCGTAAAATATTACTATAAGCTAAGAAAGAACTCTGAGAATGGAGAGGTGTTGGATAAATCATGGGAGAATGTTTGTAATTTTGGTAATTGTGTTCAAGAGGAAGGTGAACAATGGGAGAGTTGAAAGTGGACTTTAGTGTCGGTTGTAAGAAGGTCTATACCCTTGTTTGGTAACTAGGAACACAGTTGGCAAGGGACGGTGGTGTCCGGAGGAAGGATTAGTAGCCATCAAGGTGATGGAATTAGCAAATTGCTATGAGTAGTGTAGTGAGACAGAAAGGATATACCCTCGACGTTAAATTAGAATTTATGGTGATCTTGCGAAATTAGTATTGCACGAATAAGTTTGAAATGAAGACGATGGGATGTAAATTGTACTATGTTATGTTGAAAGGATTAGGTTCAGTCCTTGTTAATGAATAGATTAAAGAAGTATCGATAGGTCGACTATTGACATTGAAGTCGGCAGTTGTGTAAGATGTATGAGGCCTTTTGCCTGTCACAGAGTGCGGTCTGGGTGCGTCCCGCGTATGCCTGTGCGGGCAGAAACAACCGTGAGCGGTACCGGCATGCTGTTATGCAGAGGGTATGCGCAGAGCGGACAATATCGTGTACGGTGAACTGGGATGTTATAGAACGCTATAGAATGCGGACAATATATATCTTGTGAAACACCACATGTGGGGATTTTGAGTAATTGGCGAATAAATCACGAGTAGAAGAGGTTTTGGTTAAATTGTTACTGAAATGAAAGTTAGGTGGTCAAAATACGCTTTTAGAAGTTTATTATGGTCGTGCAATAATTTTGGTGCGTTATATGCTTAATCGCATTTTTTTAGTGTTGGTTTAACTATTGGTCTTATGTGTGAGGACCGTTTGATGATCTTGTATTTTTAGTACCTTTAGGACTAATGAACTTTGGCAAAATAATATATATTAATATTGTGGAGTATATAGAGTTGTATATACGTGTACATATAGATACATATAGGAATTGACTTAATTGGGAAAGTAGCAATAAAGGGGTCGTGAGATTAGCATGTCTCGAAGCGTGTGTTGTATGATGTGGGATTTGATGTATTTTAAATTTCATGAGTTGATATTGATAAATGATCAATAGACCCTTTGAGCAGATGGTTTGGTTTTGGATTCGGTTGAGTCTTAAGGGTATTCGTCGGTTTAATTAACTTGACATAGGCTTGGGGGTTGGAATTACATGAATTATGTTATAATTAAAGTTTGCGTAATGTGAATACATTGATTTTTCTTTTGAGATCATGTATGAATGTTAAGTTAGAATCGGAAGATTAAAAGTTGAAGGATCACCTTGTGGGGGGTGTTAGGATAGTGAAAGACTATTGTCGTAGATGAACTTTCTACTTATGATGTAGATGGTTTATATAGAATGAAGAATTAGGCACGAACATGGTAAGAGTATGGACTATGCCGAATTGTGATGGAGTGTGCACTGTATATATAATGGTTTGGAGTCACAAAGAATTAGTAAGAAGAGAGTAAGTTTAAGTTAATTAGAAACTCGTGAGTTGTAGTTCAAACTAAAGTTGGGGAGGAATAAAGTAATGAAATAGATTCGGTTAATTGTGCGGGAGAGCATGAAGGTAAATTTGAATTGTGTACGAATGACCATGAGGGATCTGGTCTGCTGTGAGATGTTATGAGTAGAGAATGTACGAACGAGTGGTGGCATTAATTGTCAAGATAAATGTGTCAACCAGTAATAAGAAGTTATAAAGAGGGAACATTAGATGAAAGTCTTTTCGGGGATTCCAGGTGAATAGTACTAGTTGTCAATAAAGCTGTTGGAATTTGTGGTTGTAAGATGGTGTAGTGATTTGGCTATTATTGGAATAGAATGTCGAGCGGTGGTGTGAGTTTATCCAAAGTGACTGTGGTTGTGTGAGTCGCTAAATAAGTTTATGATTTTGAATCATAGAAAGTTTAATAAAGATGAGAAAGTGTTATCGGTATGTGGAAAAGTTGGGAGAAAAAGACAAATAATGATTGGAGGGTAGTACTCCATGCTAACGTAGGAAGTAATGATAGAAAGGTCGGACCTAAGAATGTAGTTATACTACAGGTTCAATGGAATTATCACCTTTGTTATATAATATTTTAGTGCTTGGTTGCAATGTGGTCGCGCAGTGCGATATTGATGTGAGGAAGTGGTAGTACTTTATACTGAAGAAACGTATGGGTCATAGATGTAGTGATGGGTGCCGTAGATATAGAAGTATTCAAAAGTGGTGAGTATGCTCAATTTAAGGTGAGTATAGATTTTCAAGCAGTATACGTTAATGTTATTTTGTGACCTAGAGATTGAGATGTGGATGATGACGATATTGAAGATCAAGCAATAATCGGATAAAGGTTTAATGATAAACGGTTACTTTAAGGAGACTTACAAATCTAAGTTGGGGAGCGGATAATGAGGAAAGAAGTAAGGTTCACGAAATATGAAAGACGAATCCTTGTTCCTTCTAGATTTTTATTTGTGAAGGGAACTCATGTGTGGGTTTGGTTAGAGTGCAAAGGTTGGTGATAATTAGGTGTCAACTTTTGGGTTAAGGCCAAACACCTTTAGTGTAATCGGGGAATTGTAGCCGATTTTAAAAAGAATGATGGTTATGGTAGTAGTAACCTTAAGATACTCATTTGTGATGAGTGGTTTTAGTGAACTAATATTTGTGTGTGGTTAATGAACCTGTCCGTTTGATGATTAATTATTAAGATGGATTTTGGAGTCTATTAGAGCTCTTTGGATGTGAATGGCCGTTAACGATAGGGACAATTGAAATTAGAGATTCGGTTGGTCTCAGTATTAATTGAGCCTTAAAATTGATTTAGAGTTTGAAACTGAAATCAAGATGTATAGAACATTTTAAGGTTGGGAGATGACTGAAGTCGTATGGTTGGGAGTTTCTCTATGGTTGGAACGTTTATCCGTACATAAGTACAAAGTATGTGTAGGGGCTTTGTTAATAAACAATTGTTCGAGGAATTGTCTTTATAGACCGTGTGGATGGAATTTAGATTACCGTGTGGAATTGTTAAATTTTGGTCGACAGTGAGTCGGTTGATTTTGGGTTGTAAAGGATATAGATTTCGAGGACGAAATCGTTTTAAGATTGGGAGAATTGTAACACCCGGAAAATCCTTGTGAGTAATAATAGTCCTAATATTTCTTTATATTTTGACTTCTTAAATTATAATTGATTTCCTAAGTAATTTCCGTGATTATTACTTGTTATTTGAGAACTTCCGATAGAAATTCGTAAGTTTATTCCTTAAGGAAATTAATGAAAAATAGATGATAAAGTGAAATATTAGATTTTATGGATTAGTTGGATGGGTAATTTGATTACGAGTCCAACGGTTCTTTCCGGAGCAAAAACGGAGTTCTAACGAAAAAGTTACGGCCAAATTAGTGGAAAATGAGAAGCAAACAAACAGAGGTTGGCGCGGATGGTGGCGCCGATGCACTGGCGCGGGCGCTGGCGCCGAGCACCTGACGTGTTGAAAGGGGGTTAAAACCCACCTCTTAGTCCTTAGTCATTCATATCTTAAAATAGAACTCACAAATACTGAAATTTTGCTCCTGCTCATCTAAAGACGATTCTCCATCTCAACCTAAGGTAAATCCACTTCTATCAATCTTAATCCAATTCAAGCAACTTGTAAATGAATCTTACCCATTTAAACTTGAATTAGGGCATTTCATCTTCATTCTTTTCTTGGAGTAATTGGGTTGAAGTATTCAAGTTAGGGTGTTGGCAATTGAAGAATTAAGGTGAGTAATTTGTACTTAATTGATGGTATTACACTTATCTACCATTCTTTATCTTGATTTTGGTATTGTTAATGTGAAATCTTGATTTATAAGCTCTTAATGGTTAAGAGGGAAACAAGAAGGGTTCAAGTAAGTTATGGTGGATTAATTGTGTTTATTACTTAGTATGCCATGTTAAATGTTGGTGCTAAGAGTTTGGCTTTGATTATATATCAATGGTATGTGATTTTGATGAGGGCTTAATATATGTCTTAATGAAGTAATGATGGCTTAATGGTCAAAATGGACTTATTATTGAATTGTAAACATGGATGTTTATTATTGATGTCATATAGAACGTGATTTGATACATATGGATGTATATGAACTACATGGAAGTAGTATTGATTATGTTAAATGGTTGGACCATTGTTAAGTGTTAAATATGCTTTGAATGTTATTTGGATTAACATATTTGGTATTCACATAATTGGAGGAGCACCTAGTAGGCATTGGAGGATATATTCTTACACACCGTGGGGTAAGTGTAATTGGTTCATACCTTCGGATACCGTGGGGTTTTTCCGTTGTGTTATGCCTTGTGACAATACCGTGGGGTACCGATCAAGGTATATCTTCGATTATGATGTAACTGGGTAGCAATATGGGCCTTCTCCATGGAATCCAATTTGTGAATGTATCGAATTGTTATTCCTACATGCTATGATTATGCTCTATGTGCTGTGTGTAAACCTCACTTAGGCTTTAAAAGCCTAACACTTGTTATGTGTTTTATGTGTTACAGATATTAGTAGTTCCGGACTCAAGAAGGTCTAGAACGGGGTTGTGAGCATGGGATCGTTGTTGGAGAGTTAAAGATTGGAAGATTGATGATAGAACTTTCCGACATCCTTTTTAATATTTGATTTCTATAGTAGAGATTAGATAAGCTAGTGGTCCATTAGTAGTTATAATTATCTAAATCTTAGTATTAATGGTCATGTAAAGATAACTATGTATACTTTTACTTTAGTAATGCGTACCACTCTTCCGTTTCATGGAAGTTTTTGTTAACCCCTGTTTTGGGGTGTTACAGTATGCTACCTCTGAGGCAACACACTTATATACCTTGAGCAAAACAGAACGCAAAAACGGAACTTTTACAACCGAGAGTTGTACTACAATCTTTTGAAAGCGCGAATGTCTTCAACTTACATTAAAACTTTTAGTGCATACGCAAACCTGTGAACTCACCAACTATTTTATAGTTGACACTCTCCTTTACATGCTTTTCAGGAAACATCAAGTAAGGAAGAGTTCTAGAAGGCACTACACTTAGCAGCATCCAACTTTATTTCATCATGTCAAGTCTCTTTTAGCTTTGGACAATTTGTATTTCACAAACATGTTGTATTTTGTAACCTTGTTGATATGATGATTGTGTGTTGTCTTCTACCTTGTGCTTTTGAAACATTAAACTGTGACATCCCGTGTTTCCGCTTTAGCGGGGTGTGACACATGCCAAATGTATATATTGTAGTAAAGCAAAAGTACTTACTTGTTGTTTGATAGCAACCTCGAGTTCTTGGATGATCTCGACCATGGTTGGCCGTTTTGTATGATCTCTTTGTAGACATCGGTTTGCGACGGCTGAAAACGTCATCAAAGAATCGTGTTGTATTTGTTCCTTTAGACTAGAGAATATGATATCATCTAGTTTATTTTCTTCAAACCATTTTCTCCACATAGGTACTAAAATGCGAATCATCTCACCGTTATGACATTCACAACATAATCTCCCACACATCACCTCGAACAACACAACTCCGAAAGAGTATACATCAGACTCTTTTGATAGGAGACCCGTCTCAAAATAAGATGGATCAGAATAACCAAACGTACCAACAACATTGGAGACAAGATATGTTTGTGGTTGATTAGCTGGACCAACTTTTGAGAGACCAAAGTCAGAAACTTTGGCATTCCATTCCTCATCGAGAAGGATGTTTGAGCTCTTGATATCTCGATGAAGAACTCTTTGCTTTGTCTCCATCGGATCATGAAGGTAGTTTAGTCCACGAGCAGCCCCGACACATATCTTAAGACGCTGCATCCATGTGAGATTGCCGTCACTTAGATGGCGATCAAGGCATCCACGAGATGCATACTCGTACACTAAGATCCTCTCATCACCTTCAAAGCAAAAGTGCAAGAGAGATACCAAATTTTCATGTTTGCATTTGGAAAGCATCATGATCTCTTTCCAAAACTCAGTGTTTCCTTGCCCAAATTGACGATCTAATCGCTTAAGAGCTACCATGGTTCTTCCCCCAGAGACAGAAATTTCTCCTTTGTACACTTTTCCGAACCCACCGTGTCCAATGAGGTTGTTGGGACTGAAGTTGTCGATGGCGGATATTATGTCTTGTAGTTGAATTTTAAGATGATTGAACTCTTCCATCAAAAACATCTTTCACTTCAATAATATCTAACGAGAGATCGAAGAGAATAAAATGATAGAAGCAATTGCAAGAATTGAATGAAGAAGTTGAACTTCAAAAAGCTAGCTACTTAAATAGAAATCGCTTTCTTTATATCTTGGATTTATTTAACCGGGTTTTGCTCTTAATTAATTGATAAAATGCATTTGGATTTTATCATAGACTCTAATAATTGATATTTATGTATGATATGGAAATGGAATGCACCATGCATAACGTGGTGTCCTGTCCTCCATTCATGAGTGGATATTATCCTCGGAATCAAAGTTTGGTCCCAATCATATCTTTAAACTTAAAGTAGTATGCATGATGCCTATTATTTTAAAAGTAACGATGTCGTTGAAATGTCATTCACAAAGCAAAATTTGGGACCCAATGGACGACTCATTTTGATGAATTTAATTTTATCATATAATGTAGAGTAAACTACACTTTTGGTCCCTGTGGTTTGGTGTTTATAAAACATTTGGTCCCTACAATTTAAAAATTACACTTTAGCCACTGTGGTATGCCATTTGGTCCGGATTTGGTCCCTCTGACCAACGTCCGTCCATTGTCAGACGTTAGGGGCAACCATGTGAGATGCACATGAGGGTAAATCGGTCTTTTTCCCTCACAGGGACCAAATCCGAACCTTTACTCAAACCCTTTCTCTCGCCGGTTTCTGGGTTTTAGTCGCCGGAAACTGCTACTCTCGCCGGAAAATCGAGATCTCGCCGGGAACTGGGTTTATATCGCTGGAAAGTTCATCCATGTCGCCGACCACCATTCAACCACCGACAACCAACCATACCAGAGGTCTCACAACCTCGATTGAAAATAAAAGCAAAGAGATGGATCGAAAGCAGTACCAAAAAGATAGATCGAAAGCGATTTGATGAATAAAACGTTGGTTGTTCAGAAAAGCAAGCTGATGATGATGCTTATCCATTTCTTTTTCTAGACAAATTTTGCACACCAAAACCCAAGTTCCTCAAGGTAATGGTATAAGGGTTTTGATGTGCAAAATTGTCTAAAAAAAGGAAGAGGAAGATGGTAATTGTATATGTGTGTGTGTGTGTGTGTGTGTGTGTTAATGTGTATTAAGTGGGTTTGTGTGTGTGTGTTTTTGGAGGGATTGAGTTGGGGAAGAAGAAGATAGGAGAGAGAAAGGGAGTAGGGGTGGGGTGGGGTGGGTTTGAGTAAAGGTCCGGATTTGGTCCCTGTGAGGGAAAAAGACCGATTTACCCTCATGTGCATCTCACATGGTTGCCCCTAACGTCTGACATTGGACGGACGTTTGTCAGAGGGACCAAATCCGGACCGAATGACGTACCACAGTGGCTAAAGTGTAATTTTTAAACTGTAGGGACCAAATGTGTTATAAACACCAAACCACAGGGACCAAAAGTGTAGTTTACTCTATAATGTATTAATTTTATCTATTTTTTGAAAATTTTAGAGTAAATTACATATTTGGTCTATGTGGTTTAGTGGTTTTAATACTCTGAGTCCCTAAAATGAAATAATTATGGCTTGCATCTTCGTGGTTTTCACTTTATAACGTGTTGGGTCCCTAAAACTAACTCCGTTTATAATCTCTCTGTTAAAGTAGTCATGTGCAAGGCACATGATGGGTATTTTGGTCATTTTATGCATTTTTCTCATTTTAAATTAAAAAATAAAAACTAAAAAACAACATATCTCCTCCTCCTCCTCCTCCTCCTCCTCCTCCTCCTCCTCCTCCTCCTCCTCCTCCATTAGTCAAACACAAAAACCTAAATTAGATTCAAACAGAAACATAAATCTACATCAGATTCTAACCCGAAATCTTTAACATTTATGCAAAAACTTAAAAAGATTAACCAAACTTCATATTTATATCCATAAGAAGAACAAATTACATAAAAAAACACAAATCTTTAACATAATCTGCTCTTGCTTTCGTTTTTTATACAAAAAATATAAAACAAAAATACAACCATGATGGCCCTTCAAATGAATTTGGGGGTTCTAGTTCTACAGAGAGACAACATAAAGAACAGTTTGGGGGTTTAAATTAAAATCAACAACAACAAAAATTCCTTAATGGGTTCTCAAATTCATATAAAACCCAACTCCAACCTAACAACAATTCAGAAAGCGTACTTTACTCGTCTTCTTCTTCTTTTTCTTTTTTCCGTTGGTCGGTGAGATCCATGGAGGTTCAACGAGGACTTGTCAGTTTCTGCATCAATGAGTAGGTGGCACTGTGTTCTTCACGGTGGTTGGGAGGTGTTGTTGGAGAAAACGAGGGAAGGTGAGGCGGTGGTGCATCTGCAGACGGTGGTGCAGTGAAGGTGAGGCGGTGTTCGTGGTTTTTTCCATGGCTGTGGTCGTGGGTTTCTCCAGGGCGGTGTTCGTGGGTTTCTCCGAGGGGTCTCCAATGGTGGTGCTCGTTGCGGTGTTCGTGGGTTTCTCCGATTGGGGGGGGGAGGAGCGGGGGGGAGGAGCATCTGAATTTTGAAATGAATCAACAGGATGTGACATATTTGGTTTAGTTTTAAGGTTTAGAGTAAATTACATATTTGGTCCCTGTGGTTTAGTTTTTTTTAAAGAATTAGGCGAAATGACATATTTGCCCATCATGTGCCGTGCACATGGGTGGTTTAACAGACCAATTTTGGACGACGTGACTTTTAGGGACCCAACACGTTATAAAGTGAAAACCACGAGGATGCAGACCATAATTATTTCATTTTAGAGACTTAAAGTGTTAAAACCACTAAACCACAGGGACCAAATATGTAATTTACTCAAAATTTAATGATTGATGAAGAAATTGGTTTATTTAACTCTATCGTTTTAAAATGGACTTCAAACTTGTTGAGCATCCACACTCATCTTTCAGAAGGTCTTACAAGATGACATGACACGCCATGTTCATTGCAAGGTCTTGCTAAACTAGCAAGACCTTTCATCTTTAGAAAGACCTTTTACAATGGAATATATATAAAACAAATACACTTTTGTTTAATTTAGTTTATTTATTAATTTTTTTAAACATTAATTATTAAATTTAATTCATTTAATAATTTATTTGAACATTATTTTTTATTATTTTAATCAAAATTTCTTACCCACAATTTATTTTAAATAAATGATATCTTTTATGCGATGTTTTTTATTTAAACTACTAAAATAAAAATACATTAATATAAAAAATTTACGAAAATACAAATACTAATAGATAAACGTACACAACATCAAAAAATTACATAAGTAAATACAACATAAATATTTGTATTTTAATAAAAGTAATTAGTATTTTAATAAGCGTTGCATGCTTTCAGTATATCCATGTATTTTATTTGTTATTTAAATTATATTTACACAAAATATAGTAAAAGAAACGAAAGGGTCTTTGGTCTAGCGGTATCCGGGTCCTTGGCCTTGTAGTAGGTCATGGGTTCAAACCTCACTAAATGTGAGGATGGTGTGTAAGTTTCTTTGTTCAATGTGCCATAAATATTATATACTTCAAAAAAAATATAGTAAAAGAAAAGCAAAAGTAAAATTTTAGTTATCTATATTTTATAATTAATTTATTATTTATATTATAATTATCTATATTATTTATATTATAATTTATTACTTTATAAAGGAGTTTGGTCTTGCATGGATATGAAAAGTGTTATTACAAAGCTGATATGACACTTTATATTATAATTATCTATATTATTTATATTATAATTTATTATTTTAGAGGATATTTTTCTTGAATATATATATGTTTGACAAATTTTTGTATGTGGTACGAAATATTAACTATAAATATGTGTTTTAATGGTTATCTAACTAACTATAGATTTTTGTAAACAAAATTACTTAAAATTAAAACCCCACTTTCTTTTGTTTTTGGAAGAAACCAAAAAAAGGGAGTAAACTACAAATTTGTTTCCTATGGTTTTGTTGTTTGTAATACTTTTGGTCTCTACAGTTTTAAAATTATAATTTCGCCATAAAAAATGACATGATTTGGTGAACCGTTAGAATAACTCGTTAAACGAGGGGCATTTGGGACCTTTTACAATATAATTAGAGGTGATCATTTACGGGCTTGGGTCGGACCTAACATAATTGTTATGTCCAACGAGCCTAATGAAACAAACCCAAGCCTGTTTTTACGGGCTTATGGACTTGTCCTTGTCCGACTCATAAACGGGCCGAGCTTGCCCATGGGCTGGCTAGTGAGCTAGTTTTTTACATTTGAAATAAAAGCTTATATAAAATCATAAGTTATGTAAATCATTTAAATTACGTAAGTTATTTCGAGCATAAAAAAAGTCGTAAAAAAATATCAATGTATATAGCGTATGAAAAAAATAGTTTCATAATATATGGAGCATGTACATTTTCTTTTCTAATGGTTTAGCAACTTTCAAAGTCCAGATTTTTTCATTAAGAAAATATTTATCCACCTGATATTCCAAGATCGATTGGATTCCCTCTACTAAGTACCCACTGTCACCCATATAAAATTTAATCAATTATAATAATATAATGGGCCGGACGAGCTTGTCCAAAAAAAAATTCATTGCCCAAGCCCACCCATTATTTCAGTGGTTCAGCCCGAGCCGACCCATTTTTTCGAAAATGATTATCCAAGCCCGCTTTTATAACGGGCAAACGAGTAGTACCTCCTGTGAACACCTCTAAATGTAATGTCATTTCTTTTAAAAAGTCAAATTTTAATTAATATATAATTATATAATATATGTATTTATTTATTTTTGTATACAAAATGACAAGGACCAAAATTGTCAATATATGTCAATGTATAAGTGCTTAAACCTCGCCGCCGGGACCAACATCAACAGGAAGCAACACCTTTGGCCATTACAACTCGCCGGCCACAACTCGTCGGCACACAAATACTTTTTTTTTTTTTTTTCCTTCTTGATTTTGATTTTAATGTTTGGGTTTAATGTGGATTTCGGTTTGATGTTGATGTTGATTTTGATTTTCCGCTTGGCTTTGAATTTGGGTTTGATTTAGTGTCTGAGTTTCATTTTGATAATGTTGATTTTGGCCGGAGAAGATGGCCGGAAAGGCATGGATTACGGCGGAGAAGATGAACTGGGACACATGGCACGACTGAAATGGATGGATTAAAACATTTTTTAAAATTTTAATAAAAATATGGAAGTGAATTGGAAAAAGACTAAAATACCCATAGTCTAACAGAATTTATTAAATATACAATAAATAAAATTTACACATATTCTTCACTTGATTTATGGATCTTTGAAAAGGTTGGATTACCGGATAGATATCACTGAATCTATGACTCTTTTGTTGACGATGGACTTGTCCTGTTACCATGCATGCATTGATAAGCAACATTGAAAATATCTTTCACCGCTATTTGATATACTAGGTGAGAGCTATGCCGGCGACGTGGGTGGTATGTATCATTTCATCATTCGTGGTCATAAGCTGTGGTGGCAACTGGCAATATGGAGGTCGATGTGATACATGTATGATCTCCCTGGTACTTTACTTCAAAAGTCCCATTGACGAGTTTTTGAGCTTTTTTTGTAGCAGGACAGTTGTGTAGTTTCTCATGAATGCATTTGTAATACATCCTGAAATATAGAATGCCAAGTCCATCCTCATCAAACGATTTAAAGTTTGAGCATTCAAAGAAACATATGATATGGAGAAAAACCATTGAATAACAAGGTCATTCTTAATCGGTTGCAATAATGATAGGAATTGAACCTTAGACTTTGAAGATTTGTGTAAAAAAAGTTTAATTGGATTTACATATTAAACATTTAAACTCGAAAGATAAACATGTAAAAAGAGGGTTAATTTATAAAGTTTTATATAAAGTTAAGAAAATAGGCAATGTTTATTGAGAGTAATACAGTAAAACGGGTTAATATTTTCCTCTATATATAAAAGTTTATGCTACAAATAAGAAATGATTTGTACCTTGGAAATTCGCCATCTTCGGGTGGAACTTTTTTGTTATTAGAAGTGGGTACCCTTAGCTTTGTTGCAAAATCATGCTCGTTGGCTCTCCGGTAAAGTGAAGCTGATGCTTCCACCCTGTTTCATTTTTACCAAATAAAAACCGTGTTAATTTTATTTCTCACCTTAACTACTATTCTCACACGACTCTCTGTGTATGTGTGTGTATCCTAAAAACGAAAGACTAAGGAACACCTTAGTAACCGTTCATCTATACGGTATGCACAAATGTATATAAGTAACTGAAATTGTTTTTTGGTTTTTATGCACATGTGCATATACATGTATGCACATGTGCATATCGTCCAGATGAATGACTATCAGGGTGTTCTTCCGTTTTTTATTTTTTTGTGGTTTTCCCCTGAACCCTCATTCTCTCTCTCTCTCTCTCTCTCTCTCTATATATATATATATATATATATATATATATATATAGAGAGAGAGAGAGAGAGAGAGAGAGAGAAAAGGAAGTTCGGGGGAAAATCTTAAAAAAACGAAAAACTGAAGAACACTGTGGTGGCTTTTCATCTGGACAGTATGCACTTCTGCATAAACATAAATTATGTTGTTTTATTGGTTTTATGCACTTGTTCATATGCACGTTTGCATGTTACAAATTACTTGTATGTACAAGTACATACCGTCCAGATGAAGGGTTACCAGAGTTTTCTTTAGTTTTCCGTTTTTTTGAGGTTTTCCCTTGGCCCTGTATATCTATACTACATATATAAGCATTCACATCAAATGTCTTAAAGACAACTTTTTATGCTTAAGGTACTACTAATTTATGCACAAAATCTTGAAAACTCTTAATTACAACTTGTAAAGCAAAGTGTACAAGTTGAATACTTTTCCTTTACACAGACACAAAAGACCAGTCCTTTTACTTCTTCACGCCACACCCCATACCCAAGCCCATACCGAGAGTACGATATGATTTCCTATTCAACCACTTCACTTCTCACACCATACCAAGAGTACTGCTGAAATGATTTGTACTATCTGGTTGTTTCTTATAGGATTATGTTCATACGGCTCATCTCGATTCGTTCTTTCATACGTCTCCTCTCGATTTTTTGGTCTGGATTTCTATCCTCTCGACAGGTAACGCTCCGTAATCTCTATTTCTTCAATACTTTCGTCTATGGTTCATACTCCCGCCCCTCATTTGATTTTTCCATCTCTATCTCCCACACCGAATTGATTTGTTCCTCTCTCAAAAACCCTAGATTTCATCTCGTATCTCCCTAACAAGGTATGTTTCCATTAGTTCTTGAACGAGGCGTGTTCATTCTACTCTATCATTTTGATTTTTGTTGCTTCACTCTGCCCGTGGTGTGATTTATGATATTCTTGTATCCTGTTGTAATACTTCAAATGTGTAAGTTTTGATCCGCTTGATTCGAAAGTGGCTCTGATTGTATTTGTATACGTGAGTTTTTTTGTTGTTGCAAATGATTTGAGCACTCTCAACCTTTTCTTTTATCCTCGTGATTAGTTGTTTTATTTGTTTTTGATCTACTTATTTTTTAGGAACCTGTGCAACAACAGTTGAAGAGAATGACAACGCAACTAGCGAACGGTTGATCCGGATTTTTTTGATTTTATTTATAACCAGTTGATTTGTACTCAACTTAATGACATTGGCTATCTTTTTCTTTGACAGTAAGGCCACTTGCCTAGATTTCAATTAAGAACATTCACTCTGATAACCACCTCTACAACCAAGGTCAGTTTTTCTATATATTTCTTTTCTAACATATTTCGTCGGAGCCCTAAGCTTACAACCGTTCCTCAGTTAGATAACCTGGCTATATAATGGTTGAACTTGCTAAACTCTGACTATGTTTTCAATAAGTCTGGCCTTTGTTTACAAGAATTAGCTCTCTGAAATCTTGCCACTATCCTGGTTTACTCTTATGGTTTATTATATTGGTTGGTTAAAGCCATTGCTTGAAAACATGGTTCACTTTTCATCATATTGGTTGGTTCATTATACAACATATAATGCTTTGGATCTCATCAAACAAATTACCTTTTTGTAGCCAAAACAAACAGAGGTGCTACTTTCAAACTTATTTTCTTTTTTTCTTGATTGATACGTTGGAATTTGGCTGCATACAAGGGGCTGATTGAGTTTCTTACAGATGAAAAAAGGAGGACGAAAACAGCAGCAAAAGCACCGATCTTGGGCCTCGATTGGGGCTGTTTTGAGAGTAACAAAACCATCAATTTCCGACTCTATTGGAGCTGTTTACCCATTGTTTTCAGAGGACCAAATGGTCCTGTTGCTGGTGTTGGTGTTCAGCATTCGCGGGTGTTGCACTCGTTCTTGTTAAGTTCAGAAGAGCTAAAGATAGAATCGATGCAGCAGATGTTGAGTTGAGTGAAGATCTTTCGTCCCTTTAGCCTAGAATGGACTGTCGGTCTTAAAGAAGAGGAAGAATGCATATGTTTAAAACCAACAAGTAATAAACAAAATGCAGCTTCAATTTATGATGAACAGAACTTTGACTTCAAAGATAGTAAAATGGAGAGTAAATGTTTACTAATGTTTGTGCAAGGAGGAGACTTTAGATTTGGTTGTTGTTTCTACCTCTATTTATTATTAATTTATTATAGAGTTTGTGCTCGACAACCTAATAGTTGTCAATTTAACTCTTGGATCTGCTGCCAAACCGTCGCATGATCTTTAGATGTTCCCATGTTTCAAATGTTTTAGTGAGTAGAGTTGCACGTTCTCTTTCACTCATATAACATTCCCCCTTGTTAGTCCCTCTTCTTATCGTGAATCAAAGAGACGATGGAAATAACATGGTTATATTTCATGTGTTGCATGTTGTATTTGTTAATTTTCTGCAGTTGATATTTTCGGGCAAAAGCATTCTTATTGGGGGTTCCTTCAATTGTTCTTCAAATATCAACGACTTACTATAATCTTGTCTGTCTATAGTTCTGTTACACTTTTGAAATCTTGCAAATAAACTTCACTTTTTTCAGTGGCAGGGGAGGTTTATACATGGGGATGGAAAGAGTATGTTTCGGCTAGGAAAGCTTTTACTAATTTCTGGGTGTTGCAAGTTTTTAGTTTTTACATGTTCCTTTTTATCTTATTCCTCAACTTGATGTAGATACGTAGACCCCGTTAGTTGATGTATAGATGAGTATTCAAGTGAAAATAAATGTATGTAATGATGTGTATTATGTAAAATTCATGTCTTTTGCAGGATAATGTAAAAGTTTAAAGGAGGTTTGGATGTAGTTATGTTTGTGGTTTACCTTGTATAGGAGACTTTTAATGAATGGAAATTGAAGGTGCTTGGATAATACGTTTAAAGTTTTACGTTTAAAAAAACTAACCAATACAAAGTGATAATCATGTATAATACATGTTTATCGTTACTAATACAAGTAAAGTTTGTCTCTGATGGATTCGAACATGAACTATTGTGTATTTGAGCACAATTATTCATCCCTTTTGTCAAATGAGTTACACATCCATGAGCTTTCATTTTCGATTTACAGTAAAATTACATACCCTGTTCACCCGGTGCATTGCACGGGCACACTACTAGTATATATATACACACATACATATAGAGGAATCATCTTTTGTAAACCTATTTTTTATGTAAACTTTGTAAGTTAATCATAGCCCTTGATTTCAATGTTAGTTATTTTTTTTCGCAAAGGGTAATACAATCACTTTCCAATTGGTTTATTTTGGTTACTAATTTTTTTAGTTTGAGAAAAACTTTATTTTAGAAAACGATTTGATTAAATAATTTTTTTGTTCTAATCTTAATTACGTTTCCTTGTTTTGTTACTCCAAATTGCAAATTCTGTTTTCTTCTCCAGAATTCAGTTTCTTTTGTTTGTTCGACCATGATGGATGATGACTTTCGTGATGAATCCCTGGAGGATGATACCTTAGTTGCATATGCTTTTGCGGATTTTATCTTTTCTGACGGTTCTTATCATGAAGACAATGGTTCAAATCACGAAAACGATGGTTCTAATGGTTAGTTTAGTTTTGGTTGTTTATGGTTAATTTGATTATCGAGTTTTCAAATTATGTTGTTTAGAATAATCGATGTATATGAAGTTTTCAAATTGGAGTTTTCAAATCGTATGAAACTGTGTGCTTTAAATCACATATGAAACTGTGTTGTGAATCACATATGAAACTGTTGTAAATGGTTATATGAAACTGTTGTGAAACTGTTGTGTATGGTCATATGAAACCATGTATGGTTATATGAAACTGTTGCGAATCACATATGAAACTGTGTTGCGAATCAACGTTTTTTTGTTAATATGAAACTGTGTGTTTTTAATCACATATGATATTGAATGATACGTTTTGTTTATATGACACAGAATGATACGTTTTGTTAAAGTGAATAATATGAATTTCTATTCTAAACTGTGTATTTGATAATGAAATTGTTTATTTTGTTGAAATTGTTTCATATATTTATGTTTTTATGTAGTTTCATATATATTTTTCATTCTAATGAAACTGTTTCATATATATATATATATATATATATATATATATATATATATATATATATATATATATATATATATATATATATATATAACTTTGAAAAGGAAAGATAAATTCTAGTATATTGGGGCTTAATTATTTGGGAACACCATATATTGTGATAAATATATTGGGGCTTAATTCTAAAGTTAGAACTTTAATATATTAATTAACATATATCGGTTTCACTATGTGTTTGTTTCATATATATTTGGTTCACATTGTGAAATAAATATATATTAACAATACACTAAATCCAAGACTTTGATGGAAAAACTCATATGAAATAACAAATTAACACATGATTTTATTGGTTTTTAGATGAAGGTACCTATATATATATATATATATAGAGAGAGAGAGAGAGAGAGAGAGAGAGTGTGTTAGGTTCACGTGAGACCAACCTGTTTTCGTGAGACCGTGAGACAAAAAAATAACACTGAAACTTCACAGTGATTCATTGTAGAGGTACGGAAAATAACGAAACTTCACATCAAAAACACTGTTGTGAAGGTTTAGTGTTATTTTTATGGTCTCACGGATCTCACGGAAATAATCTGGTCTCACGTGATCTCAAGTCTTTCTCTATCATATATATATATATATATATATATATATATATATATATATATATATATATATCTATACTACATATATAAGCATTTAAGCAAAATGTCTTAAAGACAACTTTTTATGCACTGTGTACAACAAATTAAAGCACAAAATTTGAAAAACTCTTAATTGCAAGTCTTTATACATAATGTACAACTCCAGGCCATTTTTGTTTACACACACACACACAAAGTCTGACCACACCCACCCACATTACTTCGGTACTTCCTCTTCTACACCATACCCATAGTACACTACACCCATACTGTAACACCCTAAAAATCAGGTTTTATTTAAACTTTAATTTAAGACAAGTTTTGATCGTGACTTTCTAAACTTTATACATAAGCGAAGTTTCAATCCCGAGGATTTATCTTTACACAAAAGAATTCTCGAATAACCTATTAATCTAATCATGTCACTATAATCAGATTAATTAGGTTATCTAAGTGCACTATCCAAAAGTCTCGGTATTCCAAAAATCTTCTCCGCTAGCCCAAAAGCTCTCGTCCCACATCCCTTACTTTCCCGAACCTGATCCTGGTAAGAAAACATTATTTGAAACGATTAGGCTAACTCTCCATAATACATTCAGTTTCAACATAATATTTACCATAATAACATAACCAAGTCCTGACAAACCTGAATTATTCTTTTCTTACCACTTAGCAATTTATCCAACCAACTCAGTTCAATCGTTACATCATATTCTTATTCCGTAACTATGATTCCGACATAAAGTCGCTCATTGTTCACTTGTCTATTCCGTGACTACAAATCCGACATACATCGCTTGTTGCTCACGTATCTCTACCGTGACTACAAATCCGACATACATCGCTTGTTGCTCACGTATTTCTCTTCCGTGATTGCTCACGTATCTCTTCCGTTCGATAATTCATTTATAACAACATATTATCACAATTAGACAAACATTTATGTAAGTAACGAGTAGGGTAAGAATGAACTTACTTGGTAAGAAGTCACACTACTTTTACTTCTTATAAGGATGTATTGACTTCAGACTTCAACCCTTCCGAACAACTGTAATACCACATATATACGATTATGCTGGTATTAATTATAGCTTGAAATATATTTACATCTCAAATCTCATAACCTTAAGTTTCTATCGTAGCTTACAATAACAGTGTATCCATATTAAAGCCATCGCAACCCAATTGGATCGCAACCCCAACTTCCTCGCAACCCAATTGGATCGCAACCAAAACCTCGCAACCCAAATTGCCTCGCAATCAACTAAACCTCGCAGCCTTCTATTGCGAGCCAAATCTTTCCCTCGCAACCAACTGTTGCGAGCCAAATCTTTCCCTCGCAGCCAACGATTGCGATTCGTATGAACACCATAAAACACCCAGTTCACTGGTTATCTAAAAACCCATATATCTATAAATTTAACCGATGAATCTTTATGAAATTTTGCAGATAAGTTCACTACTACTATTAGAACATTACCCCATAAACAAAATTCTCAAATCACCATAACATCCAAATCCATTTCTTAAACTCTAAAGCACAACTTTACCCAAATGCATAAGAATTTATATAAGAGGTTACCTAGATTTGCTTTCCACCGATTCTTGTTCTTCTTCTTCTTCTTATGATCGGAGGTAAACCACCAAGAATCAAGCACACACCCTTTCTCTTTTTCTCCCCTTTTTTTCTCCGTTTTCTTTCTGGGTGAGCCGTATTCACACAACCTTTAATAATGAAAGTCAGGACACCCTCCATACTTCACCCCATACTTAGATATGGTGACTCATACTCCATATTTACCAAATAACCCGTACCTTTAACTAAATGTCATAAAACACCCTCAATTTAACATTTCTATTAAATTATACTCTAGACCAAATATAAAATAACCCTTATGGTTAATATTATATTTTTCAGTAATGCTATGGAAAATTCGAGATGTTACAATACTCCCCAACTTGAAAATGATTTCATCCTCGAAATCACGGCTATTCAAACAAATGGGGATATCTATTTCTCAAGTCTTCCTTTGTTTCTAACGTCACATTAGTACCTCGATGATGTTTCCACTGTACTTTCAACATAGTTACCTCTTTACCACTACGTAGCTTTCTAACTGTTCTTTCCAAAATCTTTTCTGGTTCTTCCACACAGCGGCTCTTTTCATCCACCCTCACATCAGTGAGTGGAATCACATCATCCTCTTCGGTCAAACACTTCCGAAGATAACATACATGGAAAGTATTATGAACCCCTTCCAATTCTGGCGGAAGATCCAACTGATATGCTTGTAAGCCAATCCTCTTAGAAATGGTGAAAGGTCCTAGAAAACGAGGACTCAACTTCCCCCGCTTTCCAAACCGAATCACACCTTTCCATGGGGATACTTTAAGCATCACGCGCTCCCCAACTTGAAAGTCTTTGGGTCTTCTTTTCGGATCAGCATAGCTTTTCTGTCTATCTTGAGCCGCTTTCATATGCTGCCGAATTTCCTTTACTTTGTCTGCGGTTTGTTGCACAAGTTCCGGACCAGCGAATTGTTTCTCTCCGGCTTCTAACCAGCACACTGGAGTTCTACATTTCCGACCATATAAAGCTTCGAAAGGTGCTCTTCCAATACTGGAATGGTAACTGTTGTTGTAAGCAAATTCTACCAACGGCAAATGTGAATCCCAGTTACCTCCAAAATCTAATACACAACATCTGAGCATATCTTCCAAAGTCTGAATGGTCCGCTCACTCTGTCCATCCGTCTGTGGGTGAAAACCAGTACTCAAATTAACTTTGGTACCCAACTCTTCTTGCAGTGATTGCCAAAACCTCGAGGTAAACCGACTATCACGATCTGACACTATTGACACCGGTATACCATGTCTTGACACCACTTCGTCAATATACAGTTTCGCCAACTTCTCAACTGGCGATGCCTCTTTCATAGCTAGAAAATGAGCACTCTTAGTCAATCTATCCACGATCACCCAAATGGTATCGTTACCTCTTTGTGTCTTTGGTAACTTTGTCACAAAATCCATAGAGATAATGACGCCACAGTTTTAAAGCAAACACAACCGCTGCCAATTCCAAATCATGGGTAGGATAGTTCTTTTCATGTTCCTTCAGTTGTCTTGACGCATAGGCAATTACCTTGCCTCGTTGCATCAACACACACCCCAAACCCATTTTCGATGCGTCACTATAGACTACCAAATCTTCCGTTCCTCTTGGCAGTGCAAGAATAGGAGCTTCACACAACAACTGTCGTAAGGTTCTGAAAGATGTCTCCTGCTTTTCGGTCCAAATAAACTTCACATTCTTACGAGTCAACAAAGTCAAAGTAGAAGCAATCTTTGAGAAGTCTTTTATAAACCTTCTGTAATAACCCGCGAGACCCAAGAAACTTCTTATTTCAGACGCGCTTCTCGGAGTCTTCCAATTCATCATTGGCTCTATCTTTGCTGGATCTACTTTCACGCCTTCCGAAGAAATTACATGACCCATAAATTGTACTTCTTTTAACCAAAATTCGCATTTAGAGAATTTTGCATACAGCTTCTCCTTTCGTAACACTCCTAAAACTTCATAAAGATGGCGCTCATGGCCATTCTCATTCTTTGAATAAACAAGTATGTCATCAATGAAAACGATAACAAACTTGTCTAGGAACGATCGACATACTCTGTTCATCAGATCCATGAATATAGCTGGAGCATTAGTCAATCCAAATGGCATCACAAGAAATTCATAATGCCCATACCTCGTTCTAAAAGCCGTTTTTGGAACATCTTCTTCCCTTACCCGAACTTGGTGATACCCCGACCTTAAATCAATTTTAGAAAAACATCCCGCTCCATGGAGTTGATCAAACAAATCATCTATCCTTGGAAGAGGATACTTATTCTTTACCGTCACCTTATTCAATTCTCGATAATCTATACACATTCTCATAGTGCCATCTTTCTTTTTAACAAACAATACCGGAGCTCCCCAAGGCGAAGAACTCGGCCTAACAAAACCTTTATCCAACAATTCTTGCAGTTGGGACATCATCTCTGACATTTCAGCTGGTGCTAAACGGTAAGGTGCACGAGCTATCGGTGCTGCTCCAGGAATAAGATCGATACGAAATTCCACTTGCCTTTCAGCTGGTAAACCTGGGAGATCATCCGGGAATACATCCGGAAATTCACCTACCACTTTGATATCTTGTACTCGTTTCTTTTCTAACTTCGTGTCTATAACATAGGCTAGATAGGACCAACATCCCTTCGACAAACATTTACGCGCCTTCGCTACTGAAATCAATGGAACATCTCCTTTTCTGTTTTTCTCCAAATACAAATACATCGTTTTTATCGGTCATTGGAATTCGAATCAGTTTCTTTGCACACATTATTTCTGCCTGGTTATTGCTTAACCAGTCCATCCCCACAATAATATCGAATCCACCAATTTCCATTAACAACAAGTCGATTGGAAATTTTGTCCCTTCTATCAACATTTTACAATCAAGAAGTCTTTCACTAACCAAAGTTCGACCCCCATTAGCTATTTCGACTACTAAGGCATCTCCTAAAGTAGTGACAGGCATAGCTAACTTACGATAGAACAATTTGGAAACAAATGAAAAATTTGCGCCACTATCAAATAACACATGCGCAGGAATAGAGTTTACAAGGAATGTACCCGAAACAACATCTTTCGATCCTTTCGCTTCTTCAGCAGTCATTTGGAAAGCACGGACAGCTGGCTTAGGGATAATCAACTGCTTTCCTTGATCTCCTTCCTTTCTCAGCTTTGGACAATCCCTCTGAAAATGACCTGGTTGTTTACATTCAAAGCACAATGATCCCCGAACAGGACAGTTGTTCATAATATGCCCGCTCTTTCCACATTTGAAACATATATTTTCACCCGCTCGGCACTGACCAGAATGTTTTCTTTTGCATTTAGGACACTCGTTTGGTTCCTTACGAGAATCGTAACGAATGTTCTTGCCAAAAAACCTCAAATTCTGAGAAGGTTCCGAACGACCTTCCCACTTTCTTTTCTCTCCTACCTGTGCCTTTTCTACTCTGTCTTTGGCGTACATCTCTTCTATTACTTTCGCCTCTTCGATTATCTCCCTGAAAGTAGTAGCTTTTGAACTTCGAACCCTTGTCATCATATCCGCAGGTAGACCTTTCAGATAGGCTTTCATTTTATCTTTCTCAGTGGGAGCCACATGTCCTATCAGATTCAGCTTTTCCAAGAAGGATTCTGTATACTTTCTCACAGTCATAGTGCCTTTCTTGAGGTTTCGGAACTCTTCCTCAATTCGGTCCATTTCAGTTTCGTTACAGTACTCCTCCAGAATCTTTGCTTTGAACTGTCCCCAAGTCACTGTATTCAGAACTGCTTCCGACACAGATGATGACAATACGTTCCACCAATACAATGCGTTGCCGCGTAACATCTGTGACCCAAATCTGACTTTAGATCTTTCATCAGTGCAATCACAAGCCCGGAAGGCTTGTTCTATCTCTCTTATCCAGTTCATACAAGCCACTGGATTATCATCTCCCTTGAATTCTGGCGGTTTACAGCTCAGGAATGTTTTGTAGGAACAGTTCCTCTCAACTCTTCTTTCCATCTCTATACCTGGGTTACCAGTGGGGTTTATCACACCAGTGTCGACCCCCGTTCGTCTCGGTTCTGTACTCCGGTCATTAAACATTTTCATGAACATTTCCGCTTGTCTTCCCATATTGGCGTTCATCATTTCAGCTTGCCTTTCCATCGATGCATTCATTAATCTGGTTACGTTCTCCATTATACGGCCTTCCATACCTGAGTCTGACGGTGTTTGATCAGCAGTACTAGTACCCCCTCGGTGTACTCGATTACGCATTCCTCCCAAAGAAAGAAAGTCTGGTGGCGTTTCCTGAATTCCGCCCATTCCGGTTTGCCCTTCCCCTGTATCGTCCAACCAATTTCTGTTCATAGGAGAATTAGGAGACCTTGGCGGAGTATTTACCATTGCTTTGGTAAGCACGAAAGAAAATCTGTCAGCAATGGTTTATACATAACCAGATAAACAACACGTACTTCACCATTGGTCATTCACTGAAACAAATTGAAACAAGTATGGTTGCGCAGTATAATATTCATACATGAGAATCTTATGACCGTCAACTCTAAGACTACCCAGTCTTAGTACTTCTACCTACATCTCACGTACCATACTTAATTCTTCACAGTTTAAGTCTAAGTACCTCTTCAGCATACTTAGTTCGCTTAAACTAATGCTCTGATACCATATTGTAACACCCTAAAAATCAGGATTTATTTAAACTTTAATTTAAGACAAGTTTTGATCGTGACTTTCTAAACTTTATACATAAGCGAAGTTTCAATCCCGAGGATTTATCTTTACACAAAAGAATTCTCGAATAACCTATTAATCTAATCATGTCACTATAATCAGATTAATTAGGTTATCTAAGTGCACTATCCAAAAGTCTCGGTATTCCAAAAATCTTCTCCGCTAGCCCAAAAGCTCTCGTCCCACATCCCTTACTTTCCCGAACCTGATCCTGGTAAGAAAACATTATTTGAAACGATTAGGCTAACTCTCCATAATACATTCAGTTTCAACATAATATTTACCATAATAACATAACCAAGTCCTGACAAACCTGAATTATTCTTTTCTTACCACTTAGCAATTTATCCAACCAACTCAGTTCAATCGTTACATCATATTCTTATTCCGTAACTATGATTCCGACATAAAGTCGCTCATTGTTCACTTGTCTATTCCGTGACTACAAATCCGACATACATCGCTTGTTGCTCACGTATCTCTACCGTGACTACAAATCCGACATACATCGTTTGTTGCTCACGTATCTCTACCGTGACTACAAATCCGACATACATCGCTTGTTGCTCACGTATTTCTATTCCGTGATTGCTCACGTATCTCTTCCGTGATTGCTCACGTATCTCTTCCGTGATTGCTCACGTATCTCTTCCGTTCGATAATTCATTTATAACAACATATTATCACAATTAGACAAACATTTATGTAAGTAACGAGTAGGGTAAGAATGAACTTACTTGGTAAGAAGTCACACTACTTTTACTTCTTATAAGGATGTATTGACTTCAGACTTCAACCCTTCCGAACAACTGTAATACCACATATATACGATTATGCTGGTATTAATTATAGCTTGAAATATATTTACATCTCAAATCTCATAACCTTAAGTTTCTATCGTAGCTTACAATAACAGTGTATCCATATTAAAGCCATCGCAACCCAATTGAATCGCAACCCCAACTTCCTCGCAACCCAATTGGATCGCAACCAAAACCTCGCAACCCAAATTGCCTCGCAATCAACTAAACCTCGCAGCCTTCTATTGCGAGCCAAATCTTTCCCTCGCAACCAACTGTTGCGAGCCAAATCTTTCCCTCGCAGCCAACGATTGCGATTCGTATGAACACCATAAAACACCCAGTTCACTGGTTATCTAAAAACCCATATATCTATAAATTTAACCGATGAATCTTTATGAAATTTTGCAGATAAGTTCACTA
Source organism: Saussurea involucrata (assembly GCA_033807775.1). Taxonomy (NCBI): domain Eukaryota; kingdom Viridiplantae; phylum Streptophyta; class Magnoliopsida; order Asterales; family Asteraceae; genus Saussurea; species Saussurea involucrata. The sequence goes on along the minus strand of CM066322.1, from coordinate 9,069,681 downwards.
CTACTATTAGAACATTACCCCATAAACAAAATTCTCAAATCATCATAACATCCAAATCCATTTCTTAAACTCTAAAGCACAACTTTACCCAAATGCATAAGAATTTATATAAGAGGTTACCTAGATTTGCTTTCCACCGATTCTTGTTCTTCTTCTTCTTCTTATGATCGGAGGTAAACCACCAAGAATCAAGCACACACCCTTTCTCTTTTTCTCCCCTTTTTTTCTCCGTTTTCTTTCTGGGTGAGCCGTATTCACACAACCTTTAATAATGAAAGTCAGGACACCCTCCATACTTCACCCCATACTTAGATATGGTGACTCATACTCCATATTTACCAAATAACCCGTACCTTTAACTAAATGTCATAAAACACCCTCAATTTAACATTTCTATTAAATTATACTCTAGACCAAATATAAAATAACCCTTATGGTTAATATTATATTTTTCAGTAATGCTATGGAAAATTCGAGATGTTACACATACTCTCTTCACCTCTACACCATACAACCATGAACCCATACCTCCAAACCTTCTACCTCTCCACACTGTCACACACACACACACACACTACTATACCGAATACCTATTTCAGCCATACACCCATACCGATTCCATGATTTTGCCTCTCCACACACACAAACCCCCTCACCACTGCAACCATACCGATGAAACCATACCGATTGTACTAAATCCATCCATACCTTCAGTACTTCTTGCATATAAATCAAATGGATTCAGAGAAATTTCAAAAATTCGCAAGAAGCTTCAACAAATCACTTCTCCTTCTCTTCGGTTTGATTTTAGGTAAAAAACCTAACTCTGCTTTTGATTTTGTTGTAACGATTTTGATTGTGATTTTGTTGTAACGATTTTGATTGTGATTTTGGTTTATAGTCCTACTTGAATTCTCTTTTGTTGGAATCACATATACACATGCCCGAACTTTATTTTCTTTATTACTAAAATTACTAGAGATTTGGGCATTTGGCTTGTTCTGATACAATTTTATTCATATTTGAGGAGTTATTGCCGTGTTCTTGTGTTGTTTGATATTTCTTTGGGTGATAGATTTTTGCTGATATAATAACACAGAAGCAAATCAGTAACAAATCTGTCTCACGAATCAAGTGGTTATTCAGCCAATTCATTTTCAATTCGGGTAGAAGACCCCTTTGTAATGATGGAGAGAGCATATGGGTGCTCTAAACCAAATAACGGAGCTTCAGATTATCTGGATTCCCTTTTTCGCTCAAGCACCAGACCAACTCAGAGCTCTACAACTCAGGTCAAACATTAATAAAATCAACTGTTTACTATTAATATTGATTTTCTTGTTTAGAGGAGGACTGATATTAATATTATGGATGTTTGTGTTTCAGGATTCTGTTTACAATGCTCTTTTCAAAAACAATGGTGGCCCTAAAGCGGAGTAGATGGCTTCTTCTGGGAGCTCATATGGCACAAAGAAGACATCCGTGAATGCAAATGGTGGTGATGACTTCTCATATCTTTTTGGAATGGGAGGTAATAGAACTTCTTGACAGGTTGTGAACTCCATTAATATCAGTGCACTTTAGTAACATGATGCTTGTTTTTGTTTGTTATATTCAAAGATGCCCCTTCGGCAGGAGAATTTCAGGAAATGAAAGGGGAAAGTGAGGAAAGACGAAGAGTCGGATTAAACCATCACACGACAACCTGGGAGCGCATGGTATTTTTCTAAGTCCACCCACAATTGGTTGTTCTTGCCTGATTAGTAGCTATTTCTATGCTCTTGTTTTCCTCTAGAATTTCTCTTTTATGCTCATTACTTTATAAGATTTATCGGTGAAGGATATCATTTGAAGAAACTCATCAGCTTTACGCATGTAGTTATATATATGGAAACATATCTACAAATATTTACATATGTAGTTATAGAGATTAAGGGTTGGGTTCTGGTGAGAAGTTGAGGTTAACATGAGAAGTGGTTATTACTATCGGATGAGAAATGAACGTACATTAGGATGAGATGCACCAACATGCACCGGATCAATCCCCTTCAAACCATGGTGTTGTAGCTTTCTTACAATATTTTCCGTTTCAATGCAGCAATGTGTTCATATATATTGCATTTCCGTCGCCATGTGCTTGTTGTCATACGGTTTCGTGTTGCTGATTGAATTTGACATTACAATATGAGTTTGTTTCAACTTGGTTCGTTAAGTATGGTGCCCACTAATATGAGGTTTTAATAGGTACTTTTCCAATGCAGGTCATATGACCTCTAGATGGAATCAAACTGCAGGAATTGTGTAACGAAATGCGCTATTGCCAAAAAAATAAAAAAATAAACAATTCCTCCACTAGAAAGGTCTTCTATGGGACAAGAAGAAGGGATGAAAAGGTACTGCAATTTTTACATACATGGACATTAAATACACACAAGATGAAACTTTGACCTTGGAGGAAAGACCTTCCAGTAGTACATGGTGGCCTACAGACTTGGCTCTGTTTCATTGGACTCAATGGAAGAAAATCCAACTCATGAAAGATCTATGGCCAGCAATGCTTATGACATGATTCCATATCATCCTCATAAAGTGTCACATATCTTGTGGAGCACTAAAATGCTTGTTGAACCTATTCGTAATTGCTTATACTCCTTTATTCCTGTGAGAACTTGCACTTTCTTTGCTAATTCTAAAAATGCATGTAATGTTATTTTTTATTTATACAGGTTAATCTTATCCATGGTTACACTTGCTTAGACTTATGAGGGAGTTCATTTGTAGTTATAAGTTACATGTGATCGTTCAATTTGGAGAAAGTCCGTCATATGAGAAATAGCACAACGTGTTTTGATTTCTACTAATTTCTACTTTAGTTCTCTATTGATTTTGATTTCTGCACTGAACCTTTTGTATATTTTATCAAAGTTGTTGAACTCAGCTACAATGCTCGAAGGTTTTTCGTTTTTCATTTGCAATAAAAATTTCACATATTGCTCACCCGGTGCATTGCACGGGCCACACTGCTAGTATATATATATATATATATATATATATATATATATATATATATATATATATATATATATATATATATATAGAGAGAGAGAGAGATCAAACCAGAAAGGTAGTTTACTAATTGAGATATGATGAGAGTAATTCATAAGATGAAATTTACTAGAGACTTATTTTTTTGGAGAGAATATGTTTATTTGATAGTGGTAGTTACCTGACAAATGCAGTTTCAGAGATTGCAAGCTGTAACTTCCCTCCTTTATGTTCTATTTCATCACTTTCTTCATTCTTATATATTCCAAGCTGTTGAAAAAGAAATACAAATTAAATAATTTATGAAATGTATTATTTTCCATGCCAAACGTATATATTGTAGTAAAGAAAAAGTACTTACTTGTTGTTTGATAGCAACCTCGAGTTCTTGGATGATCTCGACAATGGTTGGCCGTTTTGTATGATCTCTTTGTAGACATCGATTTGCGACGGCTGAAAACGTCATCAAAGAATCGTGTTGTATTTGTTCCTTTAGACTAGAGAATATGATATCATCTAGTTTATTTTCTTCAAAACATTTTCTCCACATAGGTACTAAAATGCGAATCATCTCACCGTTACAACATTCACAACATAATTTCCCACACATCACCTCGAACAACACAACTCCGAAAGAGTATACATCAGACTCTTTTGATAGGAGACCCGTCTCAAAATAAGATGGATCACAATAACCAAACGTACCAACAACATTGGAGACAAGATATGTTTGTGGTTGATTAGCTGGACCAACTTTTGAGAGACCAAAATCAGAAACTTTGGCATTCCATTCCTCATCGAGAAGGATGTTTGAGCTTTTGATATCTCGATGAAGAATTCTTTGTTTTGTGTCCCTAGGATCATGAAGGTAGTTTAGTCCACGTGCAGCCCCGACACATATCTTCAGACGCTGCATCCAGGTGAGATTGCCGTCACTTAGATGGCGATCAAGGCTGTTGGGTGGGAATCAGACTCTCTTCACAGGTATTTTGGTTGAAAACTAATGATATATTATTGATAGAATATTCAACAATGTTTACAGACTATTCATGGGTATTTATACTCATGAACCGACACCTATGAAGCAACATGATGCTTCAATTGTTCCTTCTAATTTAACAGACACCTATATGCACTGTTTGATGCCTAACCGACATACCCTTAATTGGGTTTTTCCTAATTACATACTTGACCCTTTGACTTTCTAATAATTACATAATTTAAACCAAACTAATTTAGTTTAGACTTTCAACACTCCCCCTTAAACTAAACTTAGTTTAAAGAAGATCTTCGCTTTTTCTTGTTGTATCTTCACAGCAATGGTGCACCAACTGTTGGTTCATCATCTTCGTATTGAACTAAGTTAACCTCCTCCTTCGTACATTCATGTTTGAAGTGTCCAAATTTGTTGCACTTGAAACATTTTATATGTCTTTTGTCTTCCTCCTTCCATTTGGTGCATTCGTATGCAAAGTGACCGAAATCACCACATTCATAGCATCTTAGTTCTTTCTTGCTTTGTTCTCCTCGACTTGTACCTCTTCCGCGTCCTCTTTCTCCTTTGCTAAAGTTTCTTCCTTGACCCCAACTTTTTTCTTTCTAAGAACAATCTTACAAAAAAAATCTTCCTTCTTACTTGCGGCTACTTTCTCTAGAATCGTCTTGCTCTGATACCACTGTTGGGTGGGAATCAGACTCTCTTCACAGGTATTTTGGTTGAAAACTAATGATATATTATTGATAGAATATTCAACAATGTTTACAGATTATTCATGGGTATTTATACTCATGAACCGACACCTATGAAGCAACATGATGCTTCAATTGTTCCTTCTAATTTAACAGACACCTATATGCACCGTTTGATGCCTAACCGACACACCCTTAATTGGGTTTTTCCTAATTACATACTTGACCCTTTGACTTTCTAATAATTACATAATTTAAACCAAACTAATTTAGTTTAGACTTTCAACATTCCACGAGATGCATATTCATAAACCAAGATCATCTCATCACCTTCAAAGCAAAAGTGCAATAGAGATATCAAATTTTCATGTTTGCTTTTGGCAAGCATCATGATCTCTTTCCAAAACTCAGTATTTCCTTGTCCAAATTTACGATCTAATCTCTTAAGAGCTACCGTGTTTCGTCCCTCAGAGAGAGCAAGTTCTCCTTTGTACACCTTCCCAAACCCACCATGTCCGATCTGTTTGTTGGCATTGAAATTGTCGGTGGCCAATATTGCATCCTGTAGTTGGATTTTGAGATGACGAAACTCTTCGACAAAGAACATTATACACTTGAAAGAGATACAATGAGAGAAAAAAGCAGTTGTAAGTGAATAACTTTGAACCTTCAAAAATAGAGGTCAATTTGGTTCTCTTTTTATCTCTTGGTTCAATCTTTTTGTCTCATTTGGTCAACAAAATTGGTCAATTATTTTTATTAAACAATTCATGGAGAATGGGTTGATTTACTTTTTGATTGTTTAAAAAAAAAGGACATCAACAACTAATAAGGCCATCAGTACCCCATGGAGGGCATCTTTCAAAGATTCCACTCCACATCAGCGCCACATCAGCTTTTCTTTCATCCCTCACTCGATCTCTCACGATCCCTAAACACCCGTACCCCATTCCCTCAAACCCTTTTGCCACCTCATTTATTTTAATTCTTTATTTATACATTTAATTATTTAACAAAATAAAAATATTTATATATTTTTTAATAAGTAAAAATAAGATAAATAATAAAAATAAAAATTCATATCATTCATTAAAAAATTAAAAATTACAAAATAAATTTAAAAATCTACTCGTCGTCATTGTTGGGAACTTGGATACGCCAAATATGTTCGACCAAATCCGACCGAAGGTTATTATGAGTGTCCCGGTTTATGACTTCTCGAACATTTGCCGTGCTACCATACAGCGATTGTGCAGTATGTCGAAAAATTTCACTTTGTAGATTCAACAACTCGTCGGTGTCTACGGATGATGATGATGCGGTTGGTGAACCGGGTTGTGGCGAATCCATATTGTTTAATATGTAGAGGTTGAGAGAATTTGAGAGAGTTTGAGAGGTGTGAGAAATAAGAGGTTGTGAGAAATAAGAGGTTGAGAGGTGTGAGAAATAAGAGGTTGAGGGTTAAATATATAGTGGGATTAAATTGAGAAAAATAATTTTTTTTAATAATAGAGCCGTTCAACGGTTATATATTTTTAAAAATTTAATTAAATTTTTTTTTAATAATCCTCGGGATGAATCGGGATCCCATCCCCGCATTCGATCCCTTCCCGCAAATGATCCCGCTGCCACATCACCCATCCCGCATGCTATCTTTCATGCGCTACGGATGGCCTAAGTCATGTATATATAAATCTTTGGGTGTAACCGCTCTAAATTAAGCCCGTGATTTACGGATCTTACCGAATCCTTGATACTTTTTTTAAAAAGAAAAACAGGAGCATCTCCGATAACTTTTTAAAAAAGAAAGATTTTTTTGAGAATTTAAATTTCTTCAAATTTAAAGAAGGGAAATTAATTAAAATACCTTAAGTTTGACCAAGTGTTACCAAAATGCTCAAAATCTCTCCCACTTTGCAAAAATACCCTTTTTCCGCGATAGGAGCCCGCGATCGCGGGACAGGGACCATTTCTGACACTTTTTTAAACTTGCAGGGACCATTTTTGAAAAATGGAATCCCGCGATGGGATACTTTTTGTGACTTTTCAATTGCAAGGGACCATTTTTGAAAATTTGAACACTGTTCACCGCGTTTGACCACTGTTCACCCGCGTTTCTACAAATTTATGATTTTAAATTGAAATTTTACACTTTCACCTCCTATACTTATTTACTAAATTTACTTTATACCTTTTACTTTCATAAATTTAATTTTACATTTAACACATATAATCGTTTATTAACTAAAATACGTTAAAAAAATACGTTTTAATTTTAACAAATTACACCATTATAATCGTCTCTTCGATACGTTCGAAATGAGCCCAATCTTGAATTTTTTTGGATTTATATATTTTAATATATATCATATACAGTTATACACTACATAAAAAAAATATTTTTTATATTTAAAATTCATACCCTTATAGTTAATTATTTAATTTATGGTACATCTCTTATTTTTTTTTTCAATTTTGTTTTACACTCCTATCGCATTAACATAATAATCATATATTAATTAATTCATTAAATCGTTTTAAATTATTATTATTTGAATGTGTTTATAGATATCGTGAATGGCAATAGGAGAATGTTTTACGAGAAGAATATGAAATGGGGTTTGGACAAGTTGGTATCACTGGACTCATTTAAGAATTGTGAAAATGAGTATTTGACAAATGATGATTCATGTGTGTTTGGAGCTGAAGTATTTGCAGTTACAGAGTATGCACAAAATGATCGATAATAAAATAAATAAAACGTATTTTAACTATAAGGGTGCGTTTGGTACGCAGACTGGATGGGATGGGACGGGACAAAAAAAATAGTTTCATGTTTGGTATGCCATGGGACAAAAATCAGATGGGACAACATGGAACAAAAACAAGTTTTAATGGGACAAAACATAAGATTTTTTGTTCCACCAAAATAGGTGGAACAACATGGGACTAAAACATCAGATTACTAAAATACCCTTTTTTCCAACGTAACTTAGATTAAAATTATCTCCTCCAGTTCAGTCCCGTCCCGTCCCATCAAGTTCAGTCCCGTCCAGTTACGTCCCGTCCCATCTAGTATGCGTATCAAATGCTACCTAAAAGTACAACTGTATATGGTATATATTAAAATATATAAATCCAAAAAAATTCAAGATTGGGCTCATTTCGAACGTATCGAAGAGACGATTATAATGGTGTAACTTGTTAAAATTAAAACGTATTTTTTTAACATATTTTAGTTAATAAACGATTATATGTGTTAAATGTAAAATTAAATTATGAAAGTAAAAGGTATAAAGTAAAGTTAGTAAATAAGTATAGGGCTTGAAAGTGTAAATATGAAATCAAAATCACAATTTGGAATTAAAATTTACACTTTCAACCCCTATACTTATTTACTTACTTTACTTTATACATTTTACTTTCATAATTTAAATTTTACATTTAACACATATAATCGTTTATTAACTATAATACGTTAAAAAATACGTTTTAATTTTAACAAGTTACACCATTATAATCGTCTCTTCGATACGTTCGAAATGAGCCCAATCTTGAATTTTTTTGGATTTATATATTTTAATATATATCATATACACTACATAAAAAATATTTTATATATTTAAAATTCATACCCTTATAGTTAATTATTTAATTTATGGTACATCTCTTATTTTTTTTTTCAATTTTGTTTTACACTCCTATCGCATTAACATAATAATCATATATTAACTAATTCATTAAATCGTTTTAAATTATTATTATTTGAATGTGTTTATAGATATCGTGAATGGCAATAGGAGAAAGTTTCACGAGAAGAATATTAAATGGGGTTTTGACAAGTTGGTATCACTGGACTCATTTAAGAATTGTGAAAATGGGTATTTGGCGAATGATGATTCATGTGTTTTTGGAGCTGAGGTATTTGCAGTTACAGAGTATGCACAAAAGGATCGATGTATTTCCAACGTAACTTAGATTAAAATTATCTCCTTCAGTTCAGTCTCGTCCAGTTCCATCCCGTCCCATCTAGTATGCGTACCAAACGCTACCTAAGAGTACCATAAATTAAATAATTAACTATAAGAGTATGAATTTTAAATATAAAATATTTTTTATGTAGTGTATATGATATATATTAAAATATATATATCCAAAAAAATTCAAGATTGGGCTCATTTCGAACGTATCGAATAGACGATTATAATGGTGTAACTTGTTAAAATTAAAACGTATTTTTTTAACGTGTTTTAGTTAATAAACGATTATATGTGTTAAATGTAAAATTAAAATAATGAAACTAAAATGTATAAAGTAAATTTAGTAAATAAGTATAGGGGGTGAAAGTGTAAAATTTCAATTTAAAATCATAAATTTGGACGCGGGTGAACAGTGGTCAAACGCGGATGAACAGTGTTCAAATTTTCAAAAATGGTCCCTGGAATTTTTCAAAAATGGTCCCTTGTAATTGAAAAGTCACAAAAGTATCCCATTGCGGGATGAGCCCGCGATCGCTGGATTCCATTTTTCAAAAATGGTCCCTGCAAGTTTAAAAAAGTGTCAGAAATGGTCCCTGTCCCGCGATCGCGGGCTCCCATTGCGGAAAAAAGGGTATTTTTGCAAAGTGGGAGAGATTTTGGACATTTTGGTAACACTTGGTTTGACTTAGGGTATTTTAATTAATTTCCCTTTAAAGAAAGATACCAAAATGATTTTTATGATAGAAAAATGAATTTATTATATTCATTAATAAAGAATCTTAAAATAAAATATTTAAAAGATTTTATTAAATACATAAAATATTTTAATAATATAATTAATGATATAACTTTTAAAATAAAATTTTGTTGAAACTAAGTGGGTTATTTTAAGATTAAAACAAACGTTGGGTAAATATTTTACCTTTTAAAACCAAATCCACCGGATTTTATAAATTTGGTTTCTATATCTATAATTTCTATATCTACTGTATTATAAAGCATTTATGATTTTTTTTTTAAAACAACCCCTAAAGATTCATGTATCGTTATTTAATGTTAATGACTTAAAATCTCTTAAAAACAATTAATGAAACTTCATATACCGCTTTTAATGTTAATTACTTGATTAATACTTATCTCTAACAACCTTCAAATCCTTAAATCGTGGACTCTTATTAATTAATCTTTATCTCAAACCACTTTCAAATCCTCAAATCATGAACTTTTTAAAAAACGTCATTCTTTATACAAATTTATAAAAAAAACATGATTGTTTCTCAAAAACACATATTAAAATAAATTAGGATATTTAAATCGAGATATGTCGTGCTGCATTGTGCAAGTAGACTTCTAGTTGATCATTAATAATAGTATCTATTTTTAATCTTGTTTGTATTCTGAGATTCGCTATTGTCAAATGTCAATAGCCTTCCTCCCAAGTAGGGGTGCTCAATTTTCCGACCAACTCAACCCAACCCGAGGCGAAAGAATTTAAACCGAGTCAATCTGATGTATAATCGATACTATTTTTGACCAACCCATATATATTGGGTTGAAAACGGGTTAGGCCCAAACCAAACCGACCCAACCCGCCAACCCATGAAAAACATTTTAATCTAATTTTGAATTCTCGTTACCGTTATTTTTGTTACTGTTAAAGCAATCTTGTTACTATTGAAAATTTATAAATAGACAATTGTTGGCCACTTGTTACTTTAGTAATCTTGTTATTATTCTTGATGTCACATTTATAAACAAAATATTTATAAGAAATCTTTTATTAGACGATTTAGTAATCTGTTGAATATTTAAATTTTAGAAACACTTAGTAATTTGTTTAGACACGATAACTTAGTTAAATGGTGAAATAATCGATAAAAGTTTCAACCCGACCAACCCAACCCAACTCGAACGGTTTGAGTCGGGTCGGGTTGGGTTGCACTTTTGATTGGGTTGGGTTGAGATTTTTCAAACCGCAATGATTGGATTGGGTTGTTAAAGTGTCTTCAACCCGACTAACCCAACTCGTGAGCCGTCCTACTCCTAAGGCGAGCGAGTGACATAATTTTATTATATTTAAATAAAAAGTTGATTTTTTTCTTCCTATAACGAAATTTCAAAATAACTTGTATCATAAAAGATGATTAAAAACAAGGTATTGCTTGTAACTGAACTCTAACTAATTAAAGGATATTTACAAAAGTCGGTTGAGCTACTCTTTTTGTATTTTATTGTTATCACCCCCCCCCCCCCGCAAGCGTGTCGTGGGATTTTGTCCAACGCAAAGCTTGGATCGTAGAAAAAGAAATTGGAGTCGAGTGATACTTTTGGTGAAAATATCGGCAATATTGAGAGAGCTCGGAACAAATTTGGTGACGACGGTTCCTAGTTGTACCATTTCGCGTGTGAAGTTGTAGTCCAAGTTGATGTGGCGAGCACGTTTATGAGCCACTGGATTGTTGCTAATGAAGATCGCACTGTTGTTATCACTAAGAATCGTCGGTGGTCGTAATACTGGAAGGTGAAGTTCCTTGAGGAGTTGTGTAAGCCATATAACATCAGCGGTAGTGTTTGTTAGGGCCCGATATTCAGATTCACAACTGGAGCGGGCAACCGTGGGTTGCTTTTTGGAGCTCCACATGATGATATTGGGACCGAGAAAAATTGCATAGCCCGAAGTAGATCGCCATGTGTCAGGGCATCCTCCCCAGTCAGCATCAGAAAAGGCGGTAATGTCATATGACGAAGAATGGGTGAAGTTAATCCCGTATGTGGGAGTGCCGCGGATGTATCTGATGATGCGTTTAACGGCTTGAAAGTGTGCGGTTGTGGGGTTGTGCATGAATTGACTTACCGTGTTTACCGCATGGGAGATGTCGGGGCGTGTAATGGTGAGATATTGTAGTGCACCAACAAGGGATCGATAGAGGGTTTGATCATCGAAAGGATCACCGGATTTACTTAGATGTTGGCCAACAATCATCGGGGTGGAAATAGCCTTGCTTTCATGAAGTTGGGCGCGAAGAAGAATGTCGTTTGCATATTTTTGTTGGCTGAGAAATAAGTCATTTGATGTGTATGTGACTTCTAGACCGAGAAAGTGTTTTTTATGATCTCTTTCGATTTGCGATAGTTGAAAATGTCATCAAAGAGTCGTGTTTCATTTGTTCCTGTAGATCATGGCATATGATATCATCTAGTCTTTTTTCTTCAAAACATTCTTTCCACATAGGTACTAAAATGCGAATCTTCCCATCGTTACGACATTCACAACATAATCTCCCACATATTACCTCGAACAACACCACTCCAAAAGAGTATACATCAGACTCTTTTGATAGGAGACCCGTCTCAAAATACGTTGGATCACAATACCCAAAGGTACCAACAATATTGGAGACAAGATATGTTTGTGGTTGATTAGCTGGACCAAATTTTGACAGACCGAAGTCGGAAATTATGGCATCCCAGTTCTCATTGAGAAGGATGTTTGAGCTTTTGATGTCTCGGTGAATAACTCTTTGTGTTGTCTCCATTGGATCATGAAGGTAGCTTAGTCCACGCGCAACCCCGACACATATCTTAAGACGTTGCGTCCACGTGAGACTGGCATCACTTAGATGGCGATCAAGGCTTCCACGAGATGCATACTCGTACACCAAGATCCTCTCATCATCTTCAAAGCAAAAATGCAAGAGAGATACCAAATTTTCATGCTTGCATTTAGAAAGCATCATGATCTCTTTCCAAAACTCTGTGTTTCCTTGTCCGAATTTACTATCTAATCGCTTAAAAGCGACCATGCACCGTCCTTTTGGGAGAGAGAGTTCTCCTTTATACACCGGGCCAAACCTACCGGTTCCAATCAGTTTGTCAGGACTAAAGTTATCGGTCGCTGATATTATATCTTGTAGTTGAATTCTGAGATGCCGAAATTCTTCTATGAAAAACATTATACAGTTGAAAGAGATATAATGGAATATGAAAGAAAAAAGATGGAAGCAATTGTAAGTGAATAGCTTGAACCTTCAAAGTTGTTCTCTTTGCATCTCTTGGTTCAATCTTTTTCTCACTTGGTCAACAAAGATTATTAATTAATTGGTCACTTTTTTATTTTTGAAGCTTAAACAATTCACAGGCAGTGGGTTATTGTCTCTTCTTTTTTATTGTTTTTTTCAAAAATATCATTTAATAATATAAAATAATAAACAACTATATGTATATATACTAATCTTTGGGTGTAACAAAAAGTTGAAAAAAGAACCTTGTATGTTATTTCTATTTTCTCACATGTCCAAACACGTGGTTTTGCACGTGACCAACTCTGGATTTAGCCCATGATTTACGGATCTTACCAAAACCATGGTACTTTTTTAAAGAAAAAAAAATAATAGATTGTGATTCCATGATGAAAATTCAAATACAATTTGTCATCTCTCTTGACTAAGCGAGACTAATTGAGTAGAGTTGACTCAAGTCAACCAAAAGAATCATCCATGATTAGTTATGATCAAGGTGCATCGGTGGACCTAGATTTTTTTTTAAACAGTGACATCGTTTGATTATAAAAAAAATATAGAGGCATTTTTACAAAATTAAGATTGGTCTGTTGGTTAGTCATTTGCTTTTTAAAGTATAAGTTTCAAGTTCAAGTCCTATTATTGCAATTTTTTTAGAAACATAATAAATATGAAATTAGAAGCTAAAAACTACAAAAATGACTAAATTAAGACTCGAACCCGGGCCTGAAGTGGAATAAAAGTCTTCCTTACCAACTCTACCAAGAAAAACTTGTATCATTATTGTAGTTTCAAAATATATATGGTGACACAAAACAAACTGATACGGTTGCACCTTTCATAAACCTATATTTTATTTACCCTTCGACGAAAGAATAATACGGTGATACATGCCACCGTAACTACCTATGTAGGTCCGCCCATGGTTATGACTCCTCATCAGCTTTGAGGGTTTTTTTCTTTTCTAATTATAGATACGTAATTTGTGTTTAATTTGTTTCAAGAACCAATTTAGAATTAAAAATGGATTTTTGCCCATTTCATAATATTTCATCTAATCATGTTTAAGCCGTTTTTGTTGAGTGGTTGCATTTACATCATGTTTGATTTTCTCTCCTTCAAAATTAATATTTGTTGCACATAATCACAATGAGAGAATGTGAAAATTAGAATGAGAATGGGACAAGAACGAGACATGATATTTTAGACATGAAATGTTTATTCCAAACGACAAAATTGAAGCGGTTTTTGACAAGCAACTTACAATGGCCAATTCTTGTCGATTTTTAACCGTTTCCACCAAATTTATTTTGCGATTTCACTCGCATGCATTAGCTTAATAATGAATGATCAAATTAAGAACTTTTATCCAATATTCCATTTTGTAGCCTTTATCCGGTTATCATCGGATCAATTTCAAACTCAAAACCAAAGGTTTTAACCCTAAGGTAAATATTTGATAAAATTACTACCAATATTTCAAAATCTAGGTGACCTTTTTAGGCTTTCCCTGATTATTTTCTACTTGTTTTTGGTTTTTATTTGGGTATATTTTACAGAAAGAAAATGAAATGATAACAGAATTATTTTATTTGGGTATAAATTTTACCGGCCCAAATTTCTTTATCAGTCTACTTAAGAATTAAGATCCATCCTTTACTTCATTTGGGCTTACTTAGAACGTAATAAGATGACCAAATTGGGCCTCAGCCAGCCTGGTCCGCAACTGGTTAAAGCCCGGGGATTTGAAACTTAAAGGCCCAAACCGGTTCGGGACTGGTTAACTGATCGGGACGGGGATCGATTATGTTTAGGCCCGATTTAGAATATATATATATATATGTAAATAAATTATGTTACAATTTTTTAAGGATTTTTACAAGTGTTTCTAGTTTTTTTTCAAAGTTTTCAAATTTTCCTATGTTGTTACATTTTCTAGTTTTTATTACTTAGTGTATTTCAATACTAAATCACAAAAATCATAACTATAAGATATGTTTTAACATTTTTGAGTAAGAAAGATTAAAAAAAAACTTATTCAGAAGCTCAAAGTGTTTTATAAACGTATTACAACACATTTAGATAAGATGCTTTATTGTCTGGTCCTATAAACTTAACTCATTAAAAGTCGTTTGTTAGGAAAACTAGAATTTATTGTCATCCTATAAACACAATTTTGTTGTAGTGCAAGCTTGAAAACTTAGATCTACAAACATGAGGTTCGTGGTAAGGTTTTCTCGAGAGAAGTTCAATCGAGATCTATCATCACTTATAGCTTGACCAATTCACCACTCGGTGTCTTTAAATTTAAATGATGTCTTGCACACATAAGATTTTAATGTAACTAGTATAAGTTTTTCCTATAAGATTTAAATGATGTCGTGGAAACATCCATCTTTATCGTCTTTTGGATGTGATGATGTAGGTGTATAGTGTGAACAACTTAACAATTGCTTCCACTTGTGAAGCAAGTTGGTTGCTTGAAATGTTTGTCAATTGCCTGTAGAATAATTTGTTTCATTGTCACGTTGGAATCATGTATAAAATAGAATACTGTTCTTTTTAATTAGTCATTGCGTATATGCCGAGTTAAGTTAGAGACGTTTTGATTTAAAACTCTATATGCATTGGTTTTTAGTTTGTCGGGTTCGAAAAGCCGAAGTTGAGCATCGACTCATCGCGGTGGAAAGGAATAAGATTCTAAATCTATAAAGACGAGACACAAATGAAAGATAGCGTTATCAAACTAGACAACAATACACAAGTGGGAAAATAAGAAAAATGACACATTCTACTCAAGAAAGCCGAAGGCCAAATTAGGTTAATAAATCAAAGTCTTTCAATTCTATAAATTACCGTATTTCTACAAGATTTTAATTAAGCAGAAATATATATGTTAATATGTTGTACCATGTGCTATGATGATTATACGTTATACAAAAGATGCTATGTGTACCTAATATGTTGTACCATGTGCTATGATGATTATACGTTATACAAAAGATGCTATGTTTTTTTTGAACAACCAGGTATATTTATTACCAAACTCAATGGAGCAAACGGTACCATACAACCTCTGACAAAGCAAAGAGAACTGAACCAAGCAAAACTAATTACAATTACCAACCAGAAGCCTAACGAGACCAAATTCTTCCAAATAAGGGCCTGACCATGGGCAACTGTTTGCGAGCAGCAAACAATACCTGCTACAGTCCGTCCAACAGGCCTGTGCGACTTCTGTTGCTACGACGGTGATGGTTCCACGAGCCAATCCTTCCAATCGCCTAATAACTTTTTTGATCGTTTAACGATCCATTCGAAGGTTTTCCGTTGGAACTCGAAGAATAGATCCGTAATGTTACCCCTCTCATTTTTGAACACCAACTTATTCCTATGGGACCAAATGAAGTGTAATAACGCCCATTTGGTCCCCATCCATACCGTGTTTCGATTCACATTCGCCTCTCCCGTCTAGTTTTCTTGTAGGATATCTTGAATAGTCTCCACTCCATCGAGGTCTTTCTTCCACCATCTACCCGTGAGTCTCCAAACATTCTTCACCTTCGGGCATGCAACAAGTGCTTGATCCAACGATTCAATCGTATCGCCGCATCTCGGACAAAGCACCGTATCCATATCTATACCCATTTTATCTAATGTACTTCTACACGGAATACGGCCCAAACGAGCCCTCCACACAAATATACATACCTTCTTTGGGATTATATTTACCCATTTCGTTTGAAGCGTGTTAACGGTTGGAGGTTTCTCCATCTCTTCTATTAGCTCCCGTAACCTCTTGACATTGTATTCCTTCGAATCGTCGAGCCTCCATTCTACCTTGTCCGTCTTATCATGTACCGGTGTTACTTCGGTTACCCAAGTCATGAGATCTTCTAGCTCACCGATTTCTTTTCCACGTGGTGGTCGTCTCTACTTCCAATTCCATTGACATTCTCTGCCTGTCCATTCTCCCCTCTCCGCGATGGTCGCATCCTTTTCTACCTCCAATCGGAATAGACGGGGGTACTTGTCTTGGAGTCGCTAACTCTTCACCGCACCATCTTTCCTTCCATATTTGTGTGTCCTTTCCGTCGCCGATCCTCTTGCCGAAAGAGCTTGAAAAATTCAGCCTCTTGCTGTCCAATTCTGCACAAAAGATGCTATGTGTACCTATTATGTTTACATCAGGGTTGTTTTTTCTTTCTTTTTTTACATTAAGACTTGTATGGTCTAAGTTGTTTGTCTGGATAAATCGTTTGAGGGACGGGAGACAAGGGAGGCAAATAGAGAGGGTTGTATTATGTCTGTGAATTTCTGGAATTGACTATTTGACTTGTTTGGGGTGACTTAGGGGCACAAGTGAAAGATCATGGTCTGTTTCATATAGCCATTTTAACTTAGTGACGTAACAAAATAAGTCGTAGAAAAACATTCATATATGACCAGAAAGTGAATTCTAGGTAATAGATTGTGTGTATATTATGAAATGAAAGAGCAACAATAAATATTTATAAATTCTTCTTTAATGGCATCATCTTAGATGCCAAAACTCTTTTGTTCTTTGTTTTTAGTCGAAATTCGTATAAGATGTAATCCACAATTATATGTTATTTTTTCTTTTTAACATCATTGCTTACATAGTGCATCTAGAAGCTTCTATCAAAACTTTGGAAAGTTATAACATATACTTGCAAGTGTATATTAATTTAGTATATAGGAGTCGGTCAAATGAAAAAAAGATAAAATCGTGAGAAGAAAATATTTATATATAAATATATTTAAAGAAATCTATTTGAATATACACATGTGAATTGACGTTACAGATTGTTCAAATCATCAAATGTCCACGTATATATCTTTAAATAAATCTTTTTGATGATTTAAAAATGAGCGTTCTTTTAATCTTTGTTACATTATCACGATATCTAGTTTTTTATTTAAACCTTGCAATTGTTATATATAGATCAATTATCAATGAAGGAAATAAATGAGTTGTGATGATAAGACTCGGGGGAATTTAGTAGAAATATCATCTTTCTCGGGTTGAATCAAGGTATTGCCAAATTTGTGGCATTGGAGGTTCACATGCGATGACCCAGACCATTTGTGGTCACACAGAGATTAGTCGGTGCGCATAAACTGATTCTTGAAACCCACTGTTACAAAACAAGAAAAAAACAAAAAACGAGTTGCTTATGAATACAATTTTTTTAATTTTCAATTTTAATTAATAAATCAAGCGGCTTAGGGCAATGTTAGAGCATCTTCAACAAATTCTTCAAAATGAATATATTGGAGATTTCTTTTTCAACAGATTTTTCAAAATAAAGAATTAAATAGAAAATGTTCAAATCTCTAAAAATGAATATCTACTAAAAAAATTATTTATACCCTTAATAAGAACTCTGGATATTAAATGTAAGTTTAATGTAATTTTTTTATAACTCTTCATTTTAAAAAAGTTATAAAAGAATGTATCAGAAAGAAAATTTCGTTACGGGAAATTAATTAAAATACCCTAAGTCAAACCAAGTGTTACCAAAATGCCCTAAATATCTCCCAGTTTGCAAAAATACCCTTTTTTCCGCGATGGGAGCCCGCGATCGCAGGCCAGGGACCATTTCTGACACTTTTTTAAACTTGCAGGGACCATTTTTGAAAAATGGAATCCCGCGATCGCAGGCTCATCCCGCGATGGTATACTTTTTGTGACTTTTCAATTGCAAGGGACCATTTTTTGAAAAATGCCAAGGACCATTTTTTAAAATTTGAACCGATGGAATCCCACTGTTCACCCTGCTTTCTTTCAATTTTATGAATTTAAAA
Source organism: Saussurea involucrata (assembly GCA_033807775.1). NCBI lineage: Eukaryota > Viridiplantae > Streptophyta > Magnoliopsida > Asterales > Asteraceae > Saussurea > Saussurea involucrata. Next base: position 9,051,119 of record CM066322.1, on the reverse strand, counting down.
TAAAATGTTACACTTTCAACCCCTATACTTATTTACTAAATTTACTTTATACCTTTTACTTTCATTATTTTAATTTTACATTTAACACATATAATCGTTTATTAACTAAAATACGTTAAAAAAATACGTTTTAATTTTAACAAATTACACCATTATAATCGTCTTTTCGATACGTTCGAAATGAGCCCAATCTTGAATTTTTTTGGATTTATATATTTTAATATATATCATATACAGTTATACACTACATAAAAAAAATATTTTTTATATTTAAAATTCATACCCTTATAGTTAATTATTTAATTTATGGTACATCTCTTATTTTTTTTTCAATTTTTTTTACACTCCTATCGCATTAACATAATAATCATATATTAACTAATTCATTAAATCGTTTTAAATTATTATTATTTGAATGTATTTATAGATATCGTGAATGGCAATAGGAGAAGGTTTCACGAGAAGAATATTAAATGGGATTTTGACAAGTCGGTATCACTGTACTCATTTAAGAATTGTGAAAATGGGTATTTGGCGAATGATGATTCATGTGTGTTTGGAGCTGAAGTATTTGCAGTTACAGAGTATGCACAAAATGATCGATGTATTTCCAACGTAACTTAGATTAAAATTATCTCCTTCAGTTCAGTCCCGTCCCATCCAGTTCAGTCCCGTCCAGTTCCGTCCCGTCCCATCTAGTATGCGTACCAAACGCTACCTAAGAATACCGTAAATTAAATAATTAACTATAAATGTATAAATTGTAAATATTAAAAATATTTTGATGTAGTGTATATGATATATATTAAAATATATAAATTCAAAAAAATTCAAGATTGGGCTCATTTCGAACGTATCGAAGAGACGATTACAATGGTGTAACTTGTTAAAATTAAAACGTATTTTTTTAACGTATTTTAGTTGATAAACGATTATATGTGTTAAATGTAAATTTAAATTATGAAAGTAAAAGGTATAAAGTAAAATAAGTAAATAAGTATAGGGGGTGAAATTGTAAATTTCAATTCGAAATTGTGATTTTGATTTTGATATTTACACTTTCAACCCCTATACTTATTTACTTATTTTACTTTATACCTTTTACTTTCATAATTTAAATTTACATTTAACACATATAATCGTTTATCAACTAAAATACGTTAAAAATACGTTTTAATTTTAACAAGTTACACCATTGTAATCGTCTCTTCGATACGTTCGAAATGAGCCCAATCTTGAATTTTTTTGAATTTATATATTTTAATATATATCATATACACTACATCAAAATATTTTTAATATTCACAATTTATACCTTTATAGTTAATTATTTAATTTACGGTACTCTTAGGTAGCGTTTGGTACGCATACTAGATGGGGCGGGACGGAACTGGACGGGACTGAACTGGATGGGACGGGACGGGACGGGACGGGACTGAACTGAAGGAGATAATTTTAATCTAAGTTACGTTGGAAATACATCGATCATTTTGTGCATACTCTGTAACTGCAAATACTTCAGCTCCAAACACACATGAATCATCATTCGCCAAATACCCATTTTCACAATTCTTAAATGAGTCCAGTGATACCAACTTGTCAAAACCCCATTTAATATTCTTCTCGTGAAACCTTCTCCTATTGCCATTCACGATATCTATAAACACATTCAAATAATAATAATTTAAAACGATTTAATGAATTAGTTAATATATGATTATTATGTTAATGCGATAGGAGTGTAAAACAAAATTGAAAAAAAAAATAAGAGATGTACCATAAATTAAATAATTAACTATAAGGGTATGAATTTTAAATATAAAAAATATTTTTTTATATAATGTATAACTGTATATGATATATATTAAAATATATAAATCCAAAAAAACTCAAGATTGGGCTCATTTCGAACGTATCGAAAAGACGATTATAATGGTGTAATTTGTTAAAATTAAAACGTATTTTTTAACGTATTTTAGTTAATAAACGATTATATGTGTTAAATGTAAAATTAAAATAATGAAAGTAAAAGGTATAAAGTAAATTTAGTAAATAAGTATAGGGGTTGAAAGTGTAACATTTTATTTTAAATTCATAAAATTGAAAGAAAGCGAGGTGAACAGTGGGATTCCATCGCGATCGCGGTTCAAATTTTAAAAAATGGTCCTTGGAATTTTTCAAAAAATGGTCCTTTGCAATTGAAAAGTCACAAAAAGTATACCATCGCGGGATGAGCCCGCGATCGCGGGATTCCATTTTTCAAAAATGGTCTCTGCAAGTTTAAAAAAGTGTCATAAATGGTCCCTGACCCGCGATCGCGGGCTCCCATCGCGGAAAAAAGGGTATTTTTGCAAACTGGGAGAGATTTAGGGCATTTTGGTAACACTTGGTCAAACTTAGGGTATTTTAATTAATTTCCCGTTTTTTAAAATGGGATATTAAATGTAAGTTTAATGTATATTTATTTTTATGCATTTTTATTCATTTTCTATGCTTAGTATAAAATAGTCATTTCCTCAATTAGATTTTAACAGGTTTTTTAAAATGGGAGAAAATTGAGGATTTTTTGCTCTAATATGCAATAGATTTTTGAAAAAACAAATTAATAGAGAATGTATGCAAAAAATGTAAAATTATTTAAATTTGGAAACTCTTCAAAATGATTATCATTAAAAAAACAGTTATTTCTTTTATATTTCCAATAATAAAAAAACATTGATATTAAATATTTAACATGTTTTAATAATATAACTAATGTTGTATATCCAAAATAGAAAATATATTAGAGTTGAATGTCAATTTTTTTGAAGATTTTGAGTTTTGCTTATCTATTTTAGAGAAACATTGTAGAATGTTTAAAAAACGTTTTTTGTAACGTCCCATAAACATAGCATGCATTAAATCATAAGTTAAACATCCAAATTACATAGATAGCTTGTCTTTAACATCAGCAGTGTACTATACTAAACAAAACTTGCTAGCGGAAGTCTCTAAGCTCACAGCCGAGCACTATCTATATTCTTCAAAGCAAAACTGGGAGCCTCGCACGCTCCATAACCTCCTTGCTACCTCTCGATTCTACTTGGAAGAACTCGAAGGTCGCTTACCTGAAAATGGTTTAGTTTTTTTGAAAAGCGAGGGTTAGACCAGGAGGTCTAGTGAATTCCCTCTATAAAACAACATGTATAAACAATATGAAATCATTTTATAAAAAGGATGATCATTTATCGTAAAGCATCACATATGGTACTGCACTATGTGGTGGATCGCTTAACCAATCGCGATCGGGGCCCAAGCAGACTCCCCTTTCGCCCTCTCGTATCGGGGCCCAAGCAGACTCCCCGATACCCGCCTAGGAGGAAACGAATTCAACCTACCGTCTCTTCGTACATAGCCAAGGGACCATCAGATCCCGAGGCTCATTGATCCCACAGTGCAGACCGACAACACATAACATGCACAAACAGTTTATAAAAGCATTTGACAGTTTATAAATCATGCGCATCAATACAACATATAAAACATTCCTTTCCTTCCATGCAAATCGGATCGTAAACATTTCATTGATAGGCGGGTTTACACCCCCCTAAATCTACCGCAAGTGTACGGGTCGAATCAAGTAATAGTACTTTAACAGTACGAGTATCGAACCAAAGGAACCAGGTGTAAAGTACCACAATGACTGTATAGACTATTAATTAGACTAACGCAAATTGATTTGGGTTGTTGATTATCGGAACACGAATTAAAACTTTAATTAATTTAGCTAAGAGAAGGAGTTGGAGGGTTGGGTTCCTCAGGCAAAAAATTACTTAACTCACAGATTTGACACGATTGACATAACTCCAGGATGACAGGTATAATCACAATCCATCACTATACTCAATCAAGCTATAGTAACATTCATTCAACATTTTGTATCATCATTCGATCTCAACAAAGGTAATTGAACAAACAGTGATTAAAAAAACCACAAAGTACGAATTATCATATTTCTATCTCAAATTCGACTAAGACATGAAGGACTAGATAAACCTCAAAACTTTTCTCAAACGTTAAAAGATTCATTAAATCAAATAATAGTTGATCGGACTATTACAAGCATTAAGAACAAACCCACATGTTTCATCCATAAAAATCAAATCGATCGTATCTACTGTAAAGCTAAATAATCATCCAACCATGATTCAAACCAACCCCCCAACATGAACGGATTAGTTCATATTGGGGGTTCCAAAACTCAGAAACGACATAAAATGTTTGGTTCTAAGAGAAATGAAATCTAAAACTCCCTGAAAATCTTAATCCCTCGATGAATGAACTCGATTCGCCTTTTGATTCTCGTATCTTGATGTTTCTAGCCCTCTTCTTCTCTTCAAAAATCGTCTTCTATCTCCCAAAATCGCCCAGAGAGAGTCCCCAAACGTAACTGATCAATCCCCCCCTCAACCCTAGCAGAAAAAGGCTTTAAAAACGTATCAGGGGCTTGGCGCGTTTGTGGGCGCGTTTGGAGGCGCTCTCATAGGCGCGCAGAGCACTGGAATGTTTTACAAAAATAAGCCTGCGCGTTTTTGGGCGCGTTTGTAGGCGCGCTCAGAGGCGCGCATCGTGCGCGTTTGTGGGGGCGTTTGGAGGCGCGCTCAGAGGCGCGCAGGGCACTCTTTGGTCCAAAAAGCTGATTTTCACCTTTTTACACTGGACTGTTGTAGTCTTGCTCCGATTGCTCCAAAACTCTTCCAACATCAACTATTAATAAAAACCTGTACTTTCTCATAGAAACCATTAAATTCTACTATTTTTACTCGGGAACTTACAACAAACATAACGACTTCGGGATCAAAATAATGTCGGAGAACGACATTATCAACAACCCCAAACCAAGCGTTGCTTGTCCCCAAGCAAAATAGCGACACAAATAAGCATTCAACCACAATCCAAACAATCGCAATTTCGTGTTGTCGAGAATATCAATTGCGATCTCTAGTCAACTCAACAACCACCATGAATTACCTGTGAGATGGACGAACAGTGAGCAGGCCTAGCTATGGAATCTAAACAGCAAAACCTTGGGAACTGGATTTATCAGGGACCACACCACACTTAAGTGCACCTAGACTAAACACACATAGAGAGGATTTCGCCTTGACCCTACCTCACGGTTCTCTCTCTTCGCTTAAGCCCTAGGTTTTACACTTGTTGTCATGCTTTCGGAGGTTGGGTACAAGAATTCACAAGGCATGCATGAACAACAATTAAACAATAACGCACAGTTGTACACAAATTGATCTCAGAAGGAATCCATTATCAAGACTAGGACATAGAAACGTTGCTTCGCCACTCTTTACAAACTCTCCATGCTGAATTCGGATCTTTAAATGGGTATGGTTGCTAATTCTGGGTGGAGGTCAAAGGATTTATGATGGTATTTGATGAGCCTCCCTTCTTTCTTTCGTTCAAGCTTCCTAACACTTCTCTCAAATTCTTTAAACTGACCCCTCAGTTTTATTTAGCTCTTTTTTTTTGGTAAAACCCTTTATGACTGATTTACTGGGTTTGCAGTTTTTTTTTTTTACTGAGGGGGTTACACGGGTTTTCATTTGAGAACCTTGAGTAGTGAAAAGTAGTGGGATTAGCAGCAACCAATAAGCTTTAATTTATGAGTTCTCACATGGTTTGTTCACAAAGATAGGCAGAAGCTTCACTTCTATTCCTATGGATGTCTTTGATAATGGATGCAAGTTATAGCGAGATCAGCTACAACAACGATCAAAGGACTAATGAAAAGTGTATCGAGTAGTGTGTAGTCTCTCAGAATCGAAGTTAGCACGTGTATGGCTCAACAAACTTACGGGTGGTCTCCACTAATGTCTCTATGTGTGCAGTCGCCCAGGTCCACCTTTGTGCTATATTATCCTTTCTAAATCCTTTCCCCAAAATCAGTGTCTTCGAACTCTCACACTAAATCATGCTCAACTGGTCGCCCATTCCTCACTATAAACAAGGTGATTATTCAATCCACTGAGATCAACAAATGATATAATCGACAAACCACCCCAAACCAGACACAACCATTGTCCCCAATGGACCAAATAACATATAAAAGAAAGAATCACGAAATAGCGAATCGGTACAACTAACAGTAATTACGCAACCCCAAACCTAATCTCTAGATTAGGTTTGTTTTCACAACAAGGAATCATAAAACAATAAAGTTCAAGTGAAAACAGGGACCCTAAACCTTGGTGAAACCGAGGTTTGCAAAGAGATGTTGTGTAGATACCTTTCAGGGAGCATACGCGGATCACTGTTCACCTATTTCTGCCCTTCCTTCTCCTGCCTTGCTCTTGGTCATATCAGAATTGCTATCAGGGGTCAAAAACTAAACACAAACACACAAAACATAAAAACAACACACAACACAAAAGAAAGCACACAAAAATAAGAAACTGACCAAAATAAAAATTAAGATTTAACCTATGGTGGGTTGCCTCCCACCCAGCGCCGTATTTTCTGTCGTGGCACGACTGTGTGGCTCTCAATTTGGCTCGATATCGCTTGCGGAATTGAATCTCCCACTGTAATAACCAGGTATTTTATTTAATTTAAATGTGAAATTTTAATAAGTCTTTATGTTGGTATTTTATGGAGTTAGGAATTAAGGGGTAAGTTTTAATTTTATTATGAAAGTTTAGGGGTATATTTTGTTAAAGGGAACAAGTTTAGGGTTTAATGGGTAATTGGGTGACACCTCCTTCTTGCTTGCCATAACCGACCTATGCCTTAGAATAGGTGTCAAAGTCTCAAAGAAAGTATTATCTCAAAGTGTAGTGTATGTGTGAGTTTCGGTTTTGAGAGAGGGAGAGTGAGAGAGATCGAAGGAATTGGAAGGAGAAGAAGGAAAGCTATTTTATTTCTGCTGGAATTGTTTATAACATCTGAAACAACAAGGTACCAATCCATCTTAAGTTTTCCTTTTATGTATAATAAGTTTTACATGAACTTTAGAAGTGGGTTATGTTATTTTTAGAAGGTATATGAATTCTGGGTTTGAAATAGTGTTCCAATGGTAGTATAAAACATATCTGCAAAGTTACATAAACATGCATAGAATAAATCTGCAAAAATCTGGGTTTTAGGATGAAACAGTAGGCTGAGATATTCATCGAAATCGCAGTAGGCTAATATTCATCGAAGTCGCAATAGACGACTGCGACATTCAACGAAGTCGCAACAGTTGGTTGCGACTTGGCATTGAAGTCGCAATGGTCGTTTGCGACTTGGCTTGAAATCGCAGTAGTTGATTGCGATTTAAGTTTGGAATCGCAATAGTTGGTTGCGATTCCAGGGTGGAATCGCAGTAGTTGGTTGCGACTCCAGGGTGGAATCGCAATAAGGGGTTGCGACTTCAGGGGTGAAATCGCAATAGGAGACTACGACTTGAGTACTGTTCATTGCGATTTCAGATGGGAATTTTGTAAGTTTAAGTATTAAAAGAGATATTTGGTATTTTATCTGATTTCAGATTCTGTGAGGGATCAACACACGTGAATTATCTTGGAAGAGTTTTTGTGATAAATACACGAGGTGAGTTTTTATGTTTTCAAAATGGAATACACATATGTGATATAAATGTAATGTGGTGCATATAGTGTTTATATGAATATTGCATTGTATGAGTACTAGTTGGCCGGGCTTTGGACCGGTGAAAGTTGGTTGTACAAGGGACAGTGGTGTTGGCTGTATTTAGTACAGCGGTGTAAATTAATTAATTGGCTTGCTACCAATTAATATAGCCAAGGAAAAGAAAAGAGAAAGAGATGGAAAGATTACATGAGTCATAATTGGTATTCTTATGTGAATTATATGTATGAGGTTGTGCAAATGTTTTCTTTAACTAACGGGGATTTTTCTCACTAGACCTCAAGGTCTAACCCTCATTTTTGTTTTAAAATATGTATTCCAGGTCATGGAGCAAACAAGAGACAATGATAGGATTTATCATGTTAGCTTTTGTGGATGTTGAATGATTATGAAGATTTCAGTTATAATTAGTAGTTGTTATGTATTTTACTTTATTCGAAAAAAAGTTTGTACTGAAAGACCTAATTGTAGAATTCAAGGGACCATATTTGGATTATGATATGTTATTTTGTGGTGAATTATATGAAACTTGTATGTTGGGATTAAGGGATGTTACAAATGGTATCAGAGCCTTAGTTTAAGAGATTTAGGTATTAGTATCTGTACCTAGACTTAAACTGCATGCGAAGTAGGATGTCCTTGTTATTTTAGAACCTTGGGATGTTAAGTATAAAAAGGTAGAAGGAACATCATGTAAGGTAATTTCAGATTACACCTGGCCAGTGTAATTGTGATCTTACAGGTACATGTTGGAACCAGAATACTTTATTATATGGGGTATGTGCTTATGTGTATATTAACCTTGTTTGAATCAACAGAATGGCAAGTGGAACGAGACGAACAAACCGAGAAAGGGAAGGGAATCCGAATAGATCTAATCCAACAGCCGGTGGAAGGGGAAGAGGGGGAGAAAGAGGTATAGGTAGGTCAGGGGGCAGAGTACAGGGGCGAGGCACAGAGTTTGTTACGAGAGACGACCTAGCGAATGAAATGGGAAGACTTCAGGCAAATATACAAGCTATGTTTAACCAGACTCACCATTCGGAAACAGAAATACCAGACCCTACCCTTGAAAACGAAGTGCCTATCGCACCTATTGTCACATCAGCACCCAGAAAGTGTGATTATAAAATGTTTTTAAGCTGTAAACCACCCAATTATGGAGGGGACAGAGATCCAGTAAAAGCAATGCGATGGCTGAAGGAGGTTGAAGCTGTATTTAAGACTAGTAAATGCGCGGAAGAAGATAAAGTGTTATATGGAACAGCAATGTTGAAAGCAGATGCCTTGTATTGGTGGGAAGCCCTTATTGACTCTGAAGGACCTGATGTGTATTCAACTTTTACTTGGGACGAATTCTCGAGGGCATTTAAGGAACAGGTTTGCCCGCAAGCCGCAGTTAGACAGTTGGAAGAGGAATTCCTGAGCCTACAGCAAGGAAATTTATCGGTAAGAGACTACACTGCCCGTTTCTTGGAAAAGTCGCGTTTCGGAGAATATTATGTTGCCACAGAAAAGATGAAGATGGAAAGGTATGTATTCGGATTGAATTCGGAGATTAGAAAGTTGGTAACTGCAGCTAGACCTAATACTTTTTCAGAAGCAGTCAATGCTGCGGAAAATGTGGAGCGAGACAATAAGAGGGATGTTGGGGATAAGAGTGCGGGAAAGAGAAAATGGGAAGGACCACCACACGATGCGAAGAAGTGTGGATTTCAGCGATTTGATAGTCGTCCACCTTTTAGAGCAGCTGAAAGACCTTGCCCAAAGTGCCACCGTTTCCACCAAGGAAACTGTCAAGTAGATCCTAGAAACTGTTATAAGTGCGGGAAGTTTGGACACATTGCTAAAGATTGTAGGGTGGTTAGATTTTGTTATTCATGCAATTCGCCAGATCATCTTCAATCAGATTGTCCAATGGGAAGAATACCATCGGGTGGCACGTCAACAAGAGCATCGGGTGTTAGACCAACAGTACCGAGGTCAGAGCCAGCAAGAGCAAGAGGCCGTTCATTTCAGATGACAGCAAAGGAAGCAGAGGAAACTCCGGACGTAGTTACAGGTACATTCTTAATAAATTCCACACGTGCTAAGGTGTTATTTGATTATGGTGCAAACCGATCGTTTGTGTCTCCTTCATTTGCTGCTTACATGCGTTTAAAGCCGAAAGTGTTAGATCATGCTTTATTGGTAGATACAGCAAATGAAAATCAAGTGTCGGTTAAAGAAGTATTTGATAGTTGCGTGATAGATATAGAAGGGTGCGGAGTACCGATTCAGTTATTTCCAATAGCCCTGGTAGAGTTTGATGTGGTAGTGGGAATGGACTGGTTAGCCGAGAACCAAGCTAATATAAATTGTGATAAGAAGTTAATAAACGTTGTGTTACCTGAAAAAGGGCCGGTAGTGATTTATGGCGATCGTAGGAATTATCAGTATAATCTTATTAACATGATAAAAGCCCGTAAGTGTGTTAGTAAAGGTTGTCAGAGTTACTTAGCTTATGTAATAGATACTAAGCTAGAGAAGAGTAAGTTGGAAGACATTCCAATTGTTAGTGATTTTCCAGAAGTATTTCCTGAAGACTTGAACAGTCTTCCGCCCGTTAGACAGGTAGAGTTCGGTATAGATCTAATTCCTGGAGCCAACCCTGTAGCCCGTGCACCGTATCGTTTGGCGCCTCCGGAAATGAAAGAAATGATGGCACAACTGCAAGATCTATCCGATAAGGGTTTCATCAGACCAAGTTCTTCACCGTGGGGAGCACCAGTCTTATTTGTGAAAAAGAAGGATGGTTCGATGAGAATGTCTATCGACTACAGAGAATTGAATAAACGCACGATCAAAAACAAGTATCCTCTACCTAGAATTGATGACCTCTTCGATCAATTAGTTGGAGCTTGTTGTTTCTCCAAGATTTATTTAAGATCCGGTTATCATCAGTTGAAGGTCAAAGAAGAAGACGTGTTGAAAACTGCTTTTCGCACCAGGTACGGTCACTATGAGTTTCTAGTAATGCCATTTGGATTGACAAACGCTCCAGCCGCCTTTATGGACTTAATGAATCGGGTATGTAAGCAATATCTTGATAAATTCGTCATCGTATTTATCGATGATATACTTATTTATTCCCGATCCAAAGAAGATCATGCACGACATCTTCGTTTGATTTTGGAATTATTGAAGAAAGAAAAGTTGTATGCGAAATTTTCAAAGTGTGAATTCTGGTTGCGGGAAGTTCAGTTTTTGGGGCATATAGTTTCTGAAAAGGGTATACAAGTCGATCCGATGAAAGTGGAAGCAGTTGAAAAATGGGAACCGCCAAAGACAGCAACATAAGTACGAAGTTTTCTGGGTTTGGCCGGCTACTACCGAAAGTTTATAAAAGATTTCTCTCGTATTGCCACACCGTTGACGAAGCTAACTCGGAAGAATCTGAAGTTCGAATGGAAGGCAGAACAGGACGAAGCATTCAGGATCTTAAAGGAGAAGTTTTCAGAACGAAATGGGAAAACAAATCAAGTTGAGTACAGCATATCATCCACAGACTGATGGACAAAGTGAAAGAACAATTCAGACGTTAGAAGATATGCTTCGGGCTTGTATAGTTGATTTTGGAGGATCATGGGATAAACATTTGCCTTTGATAGAGTTCGCTTACAACAACAGTTATCATTCTAGTATTCAGGCGGCACCGTTTGAAGTATTGTATGGTAGGAAATGCCGAACGCCTTTGTGTTGGAATGAAGTGGGGGAAAAGCAGTTAGCAGGGCCAGAAATAGTACAGTTAACAGCAGATAAGATTACTCAAATCCGAGATAGATTGAAAACGGCACAAGACAGACAGAAAAGTTATGCAGATCGACGCCGGAAACCGTTAGAATTTCAGGTTGGGGAATTTGTGATGTTAAAAGTTTCACCTTGGAAAGAAGTCATACGTTTTGGGAAACAAGGTAAACTCAGTCCGCGGTATATTGGGCCATTTAAAATTATAAAAAAAATTTGGTGAAGTGGCATACAGATTGGATCTTCCGTTGGAGTTGAGTAGGATTCATAACGCGTTTCATGAGTCGAACTTTCGGAAATGTTTAGTTACACCGGACCAGGCAGTGTCTCTACCGGATATCCAGGTTGATGAAAAGCTGAACTACGTGGAAGAACCGGAAGCTATAGTGGATCACAAGGTTAAAGTATTAAGGAATAAGGAAATCAGGCAGGTAAAGGTTCAGTGGAAACATCATCGAGGTCAGGATGCTACATGGGAATCAGAGTCCGAGATGAGAGCCAAATACCCTCATCTGTTCGCTTAATCGAATTCCGGGACGGAATTCTATTAAGGGGGAGATGTTGTAATAACCAGGTATTTTATTTAATTTAAATGTGAAATTTTAATAAGTCTTTATGTTGGTATTTTATGGAGTTAGGAATTAAGGGGTAAGTTTTAATTTTATTATGAAAGTTTAGGGGTATATTTTGTTAAAGGGAACAAGTTTAGGGTTTAATGGGTAATTGGGTGACACCTCCTTCTTGCTTGCCATAACCGACCTATGCCTTAGAATAGGTGTCAAAGTCTCAAAGAAAGTATTATCTCAAAGTGTAGTGTGTGTGTGAGTTTCGGTTTTGAGAGAGGGAGAGTGAGAGAGATCGAAGGAATTGGAAGGAGAAGAAGGAAAGCTATTTTATTTCTGCTGGAATTGTTTATAACATCTGAAACAACAAGGTACCAATCCATCTTAAGTTTTCCTTTTATGTATAATAAGTTTTACATGAACTTTAGAAGTGGGTTATGTTATTTTTAGAAGGTATATGAATTCTGGGTTTGAAATAGTGTTCCAATGGTAGTATAAAACATATCTGCAAAGTTACATAAACATGCATAGAATAAATCTGCAAAAATCTGGGTTTTAGGATGAAACAGTAGGCTGAGATATTCATCGAAATCGCAGTAGGCTAATATTCATCGAAGTCGCAATAGACGACTGCGACATTCAACGAAGTCGCAACAGTTGGTTGCGACTTGGCATTGAAGTCGCAATGGTCGTTTGCGACTTGGCTTGAAATCGCAGTAGTTGATTGCGATTTAAGTTTGGAATCGCAATAGTTGGTTGCGATTCCAGGGTGGAATCGCAGTAGTTGGTTGCGACTCCAGGGTGGAATCGCAATAAGGGGTTGCGACTTCAGGGGTGAAATCGCAATAGGAGACTACGACTTGAGTACTGTTCATTGCGATTTCAGATGGGAATTTTGTAAGTTTAAGTATTAAAAGAGATATTTGGTATTTTATCTGATTTCAGATTCTGTGAGGGATCAACACACGTGAATTATCTTGGAAGAGTTTTTGTGATAAATACACGAGGTGAGTTTTTATGTTTTCAAAATGGAATACACATATGTGATATAAATGTAATATGGTGCATATAGTGTTTATATGAATATTGCATTGTATGAGTACTAGTTGGCCGGGCTTTGGACCGGTGAAAGTTGGCTGTACAAGGGACAGTGGTGTTGGCTGTATTTAGTACAGCGGTGTAAATTAATTAATTGGCTTGCTACCAATTAATATGGCCAAGGAAAAGAAAAGAGAAAGAGATGGAAAGATTACATGAGTCATAATTGGTATTCTTATGTGAATTATATGTATGAGGTTGTGCAAATGTTTTCTTTAACTAACGGGGATTTTTCTCACTAGACCTCAAGGTCTAACCCTCATTTTTGTTTTAAAATATGTATTCCAGGTCATGGAGCAAACAAGAGACAATGATAGGATTTATCATGTTAGCTTTTGTGGATGTTGAATGATTATGAAGATTTCAGTTATAATTAGTAGTTGTTATGTATTTTACTTTATTCGAAAAAAAGTTTGTACTGAAAGACCTAATTGTAGAATTCAAGGGACCATATTTGGATTATGATATGTTATTTTGTGGTGAATTATATGAAACTTGTATGTTGGGATTAAGGGATGTTACACCCACACATACGATTTTTCCTGATTTCCTCCACATGCGTTTTCCCATTCTTACCATTTTCTGATCCATTTTGCCCCGTTCTTGGTTCACCTCTATCTTCTACTCTCTTGAGAACATGGAAGGTTACTTTCTCATTCCCAACTCTAAAAGTCATTACCCCTTCTTCCATGTCTATCAAAGCCTTGCTTGTGGCTAAGAATGGTCTTCCCAAGATTAACGGTATCTCAACATCTTCCTCCACATCTAGAACTACAAAATCAACTGGAAAATAAAATTTTCCAACCTTTACCAAAACGTCTTCCACGATTCCATAAGGGTACTTCACCGATCTATCTGCAAGTTGAAGTGTCATGTTCGTTGGCTTCACTTCCCTCAAGCCAAGTTTCCTGAAAATGGATAAAGGCATTAAATTAACACTTGCACCAAGATCACATAATGACTTACTGAAATTAGATTTTTCTATTTGAACAGGGATAGTAAAACTCCCTGGATCCTTAAGCTTCGGGGGAAGCTTGTGCTGAATGATTGCACTGCACTCTTCAGTAAGTGCAACCGTGGCATGCTCCTCGATCTTTCTCTTCTTGGACAAGATATCTTTCATGAACTTGAGATAACTTGGCATTTTTGCCAGTGCCTCCGCAAATGGAATATTGATGTGTAATTTCTTGAAAATGTCAAGAAATTTCTGGAATTGTTCCTCATCCTTATGTGCCTTCAGCCGATTCGGAAATGGTAGCGGTGGCACATACGGGTTGACTGGTGGTTGCTTCTTCTTCTTTTCTCCATCCTTCGGGTTTTCCTTCGTCATACCTTCTTCACCGGCTTCCTTCCCCTTATCTCTATTCTTTGACATTTCACTCTCTATCTCCTCGTCTACCTTGATGGGACCCATTTCAGTACCTTTAGCTTTAGTGTCATCAGTTAAAGGTTCTCGGGTAGGGTCTATAATCAACTTCTTTCCACTTCTCAGATAAATAGCCTTGCACTCCTCTCTTGGTATTCGTTCAGTCTGACTAGGGAATTGACCTTGAGTCCGGGATTGTAGTGCTTCAGCTATTTGTCCGACTTGTCTTTCTAGCATTCTGATTGAGGCAGTATTTTGGTCAGTTGTCGCCTTCACATTACCCACTGTACTTGTCAATCCTTCAACCGCACCTTCCATCTTTGACATGAATTTCATCATCATGTCTTCTAACCCCGGCTTCTTTTCTGAAGATTGTCCCTCATCATATTTCCTCTGATTGTAACCTGGGGGACGATAAACATTGTTAGACGAAAAAGAATTTGAAGAATTAGGATGGTTACCATACTGCTGCTGCTGTTGTTGCCCCATTGTTTCCTTGCCTGGCCCTTGTTGAGGTTGACTCCAAGAAAAGTTGGGATGTCGCTTCCATCCCTCGTTATAGGTGTTAGAGAATGGGTCATTCCTCGGCCGATTATTTTGATTCTGAACGAACTGGACTTGTTCCGGCGATTGATAGTCTTGAGAATTCTGAACATTCGGTTGCATAGTCGCTCCTCTCATTTGATTAGTCAACGCAGTCAACTGTGCCTTTATAGCCTTCAACTCTTCTGTTTCTTGCACGCTTGCAACTTTTCTAACAGCAGATCTTGGAGTGGAATAGCTATGTTCTGCGAGATTTTCTATCAATTCGATCGCTTCCTCATAGGACTTGTTCATTAAAGCTCCACCTGCAGCAGCTGTAAGGTCATTCTTAAACTGAGGATTCAATCCCACATAGAATGTTTGGATAATCATCCACTCTTGTAACCCATGATGTGGACACTTTTTGAGCATCGCTTTGTATCTTTCCCATGCCTCGTACAAAGACTCTTGATCCCATTGGGCAAAATGAGTGATATCTGACAGCAGTTGGGCCGTTCGCCCTGGTGGAAAGAATTTGTTGAGAAAAGCTGTCACCATATCGTTCCATGTTCGAATCGACCCCGGTGGTAAATTCTCTTCCCAAGTGGTGGCTCGGTCCCTCAATGAAAATGGGAATAACCGTATCTTGATTGAATCTTGATCCGCCCCATTTACCTTGAAAGTATTGCATATCTTTTCGAATGAGCGCAAATGTGCATGAGGGTCTTCAGTTGCTGCACCTCCAAACATGTTCGATTGCACCAATTGGATGGTACCAAGTTTGATTTCAAAGTTGTTTGCAGCTATCGGTGGTGCGTATCCACGTTGTGCAGCCCCCATGTTTGGATTGGCGAAATTTCTCATGGGTACCCTTTGTGGTGGTGGCGGTGGATGATTGACATTGTTGTTGATGTTATGATTGATCCCATTGTTAACACCGTGGTTGACACCATGATTAACGTTGTGGTTGGCATTGGCATTGTTGTGGTTCTGATTATTAGGAGGAGGACCATTGTTTGCATTTGCATTTGCATTTGGAATTGGTTGACCATTACCCATGGGTAACCCTTCTCCCCAATCTTCCCCGACATTGATGTTGTTGTCGGCCATTCTGTTCCGTGCTTGTCTTCTTAGGTCTCTGGCAGTCCGTTCTATCTCCGGGTCAATCGGTAATAATTCCCGAAACAGTCTTCTTCTTGGCATAAACCAAGAGGTAATCTGAAACAGAGAATATAGAATCTCAAAACCCAAAAATATATGAACCTTCAAAGTAGATTATAACAAAATAAAAACAGGGTGTCTAATGTAATAATTTCTACAGCTAGTAGTGATATCCACACAAAAAAGGTTCCCCGGCAACGGCGCCAAAAACTTGATAGGCGGGTTTACACCCCCCTAAATCTACCGCAAGTGTACGGGTCGAATCAAGTAATAGTACTTTAACAGTACGAGTATCGAACCAAAGGAACCAGGTGTAAAGTACCACAATGACTGTATAGACTATTAATTAGACTAACGCAAATTGATTTGGGTTGTTGATTATCGGAACACGAATTAAAACTTTAATTAATTTAGCTAAGAGAAGGAGTTGGAGGGTTGGGTTCCTCAGGCAAAAAATTACTTAACTCACAGATTTGACACGGTTGACATAACTCCAGGATGACAGGTATAATCACAATCCATCACTATACTCAATCAAGCTATAGTAACATTCATTCAACATTTTGTATCATCATTCGATCTCAACAAAGGTAATTGAACAAACAGTGATTAAAAAAACCACAAAGTACGAATTATCATATTTCTATCTCAAATTCGACTAAGACATGAAGGACTAGATAAACCTCAAAACTTTTCTCAAACGTTAAAAGATTCATTAAATCAAATAATAGTTGATCGGATTATTACAAGCATTAAGAACAAACCCACATGTTTCATCCATAAAAATCAAATCAATCGTATCTACTGTAAAGCTAAATAATCATCCAACCATGATTCAAACCAACCCCCCAACATGAACGGATTAGTTCATATTGGGGGTTCCAAAACTCAGAAACGACATAACAAAAACGAAAGTAAACATGTTTGGTTCTAAGAGAAATGAAATCTAAAACTCCCTGAAAATCTTAATCCCTCGATGAATGAACTCGATTCGCCTTTTGATTCTCGTATCTTGATGTTTCTAGCCCTCTTCTTCTCTTCAAAAATCGTCTTCTATCTCCCAAAATCGCCCAGAGAGAGTCTCCAAACGTAACTGATCAATCCCCCCCTCAACCCTAGCAGAAAAAGGCTTTAAAAACGTATCAGGGGCTTGACGCGTTTGTGGGCGCGTTTGGAGGCGCTCTCATAGGCGCGCAGAGCACTGGAATGTTTTACAAAAATAAGCCTGCGCGTTTTTGGGCGCGTTTGTAGGCGCGCTCAGAGGCGCGCAGCGTGCGCGTTTGTGGGGGCGTTTGGAGGCGCGCTCAGAGGCGCGCAGGGCACTGTTTGGTCCAAAAATCTGATTTTCACCTTTTTACACTGGACTGTTGTAGACTTGCTCCGATTGCTCCAAAACTCTTCCAACATCAACTATTAATAAAAACATGTACTTTCTCATAGAAACCATTAAATTCTACTATTTTTACTCGGGAAATTACAACAAACAGAACGACTTCGGGATCAAAATAATGTCGGAGAACGACATTATCATTCATGCGCGTAGTTGAAACCATAATCAGTTCAAATCATTTAACACTTTAAGTCGTAAAAAGGGGTTTAGGGAACTCACCTGATAGCAAATTATCTTCCTAACCTCTTGCCTCGATCCGACCGTACACCTAGTAATTAAATTTAGAATTTAATTAGGTGCATTTAAGTTTTCTTAGCGGGTCTCTTCTAAAGCTTGCTAAGTTCAAGGTCTGCCCCTACCTTAGCCCAACAGGGACCCGAAGTCATTTAGTCCAACTCAATGCGTCGGTCCACTAGACTACATGGCCCACCACCGAGTTAAGCCCGGGACTGAATCTAGTCCCGATAGCCTCGACTCCCGGTACCCAAGACTCCCGGTACCCCCGACTCCCGGTACCACTGACTACCGGTACCACCGACTCCCGGTACTACCGACTCCCGGTACCACCGACTCCCGGTACCACCGATTACGAGCAGAAGACAAGCTCCAATCGTTTTCAACACCAATCCTTCCCACTCGGTCCAATATACGAGGTTTTATCTCAACATTCTTACCCAATTTATTCCATACATTCCTTAATCAGGTACTTCCTAATTGATCGGTTCTCTGGTTCATCAACCCAATCGCAACATGACTTCCATACATGACTCTTAATCGATACCCAACTACAGATATGAATGCTAGACTGGGAATTAACTTATCTATCTATTTCATCAAGCAACAATAAACAAGGAAATGGAAGATCTGCTTACCAGATGGAGTCTCTTCCCCAAGAATTGCAGTCCAAGCCTTTCCTCTCGCTGTCTCTTTCTTCCAGTGCTCAGCCGCCACAATTAGGAGAATGTTTGCCAGCCCTAGGGATCTGGTCATATAAATAGCTCCCAACATTTACAAAAATAGCCCCTCTACTAAACTTTCATTTCATACACTTTGGCCACCAAACTATACACTTGACCAAGAATGGGTTGTTACAACTCTCCCCTCCTTAAGAGAATTCCGTCCCCGGAATTCCTCACTGAAAGAGCTGTGTGTAACTCGCCCTCATCTCCGACTCCAACTCCCATGTGGCCTCCGGGCCCTTATGGTGCCGCCACTGAACCTTTACTAGCTTAGTCTCTTTGTTCCGTGACTTCCTCACCTTAAAATCTGTGATGGCTTCGGGTTCCTCTACGAAATTCAACCTCTCATTCACTTTAATGTCGTTCAACGGCACTGCTTTAGTCGCGTCGGCTAAACACTTCCTCAGATTAGACACGTGAAACGCGTTGTGAATGCCTTGCAACTCTTCCGGTAGGTCTAATCTATACGCCACCTCCCCAATTCGTTCGGTAATTTCAAACGGTCCGATGTAACGTGGGCTTAGTTTCCCACGTTTTACAAACCGTACTACACCTTTCCACGGGGAGACCTTTAACATCACGAAGTCTCCGACCTGAAATTCTAAGTCCTTTCTTCTCTTATCCGCATAACTCTTTTGTCGGTCGCGGGCTACCTTCAGTCTTTCCCGCACTTGATCTATCTTGTCCGAAGTGAGTTGCACCAACTCCGGTCCGGCTAGTTGTCTTTCTCCCACCTCATTCCAACACAGGGGTGTCCGACATTTTCTACCGTAAAGTGCCTCGAATGGCGCTGCCTTGATGCTCGAGTGATAGCTATTATTGTAAGCGAACTCGATTAACGGTAGGTGCTTCTCCCAAGACCCTTGGAAGTCTAAAGCACACGCTCTCAACATATCTTCTAACGTCTGGATCGTTCTCTCACTCTGACCATCGGTCTGAGGATGATATGCAGTACTCATCTTTATCTGCGATCCCATTTCTCTTTGGAAACTCCTCCAAAACGTAGAGGTAAATCTGCTATCTCGGTCAGATACTATCGCCGAAGGCACCCCATGCCGAGTTACAATCTCATCGATATACAACTTGGCTAACTGCTCCAACGAGTAAGACTCACGAATAGGTAAAAAGTGTGCCGACTTCGTGAGGCGGTCCACAATCACCCATATGGCGTCATGACCCTTTGGAGTCTTAGGCAGATGGGTTACGAAGTCCATCGTAATTTGATGCCACTTCCACATAGGTATCTCTAAAGGTTGAAGTTTCCCGTATGGTCGTTGGTGCTCAATTTTAACCCTCGAACACGTTGTACAGGTCTCCACGAAGTGAGCTACGTCCTTTTTCATTCCAGGCCACTAGTAGTCCCGACATAGGTCTCCATACATTTTGTTAGTTCCGGGGTGAATCGTGTACTTGGACTTGTGAGCCTCTTCTAGTATCAGCCTTCGGAGTCCTCCGAGTTTCGGAACCCAGATTCTCCCGCTAAGACACTTCATCCCTCGACTGTCTTCCTCCAGCGAGGACACTTGCCCTACCATCCTTTCCTCCTTAAGATTCCCGGCTTCGAGGGCTTCAACTTGACATTCCTTTATCTCAACAATTAAATTAAACGTCACGTCGGCTCTCATAGCCACGATGCTGGGAATCTCACTTCTTTCCTTACGGCTCAAGGCGTCCGCCACTACGTTTGCTTTACCCGGATGGTATTGGTTCTTACAATCGTAATCAGTCAGTAGCTCAATCCACCTTCTTTGGCGCATATTCAACTCTTTCTGGTCAAAGAGATGACACAAGCTTTTGTGGTCCGTGAAGATCTGACACTTTGTACCATAGAGATAATGTCGCCAAATCTTCAAGGCAAAAACTACGGCCGCCAGTTCTAGATCATGCGTGGGATAGCGAGCCTCGTGATCCTTCAACTGCCGGGAGGCATAAGCGATCACCTTCCCGCGTTGCATCAACACACATCCTAGACCAAGCTTCGATGTGTCACTGTATACCACGAAATCATCCGAGCCGTCCGGTAAGGACAATATCGGGGCACTGCTCAACATATCCTTCAACTTTTGAAAAGCTTCTTCTTGTTTCTCCAACCAGGCGAACTTGACATTCTTCTTCGTTAACGAAGTCAGTGGCGTGGCAATACGCGAAAAGTCCTTGATGAACTTTCGGTAATACCCCGCCAATCCGAGAAAACTTCGAACTTCTGCCGGGTTCTTAGGTTGTTCCCAATCTTTGATGGCTTCCATCTTAGCTGGATCAACTATGATTCCCTTCTCAGACACCACGTGCCCGAGAAACTGCACTTCTCTCAGCCAAAACTCGCATTTGGAAAACTTTGCGTACAGCTTCTCCTGTTTTAACAGATCGAGGATCGTTCGAAGGTGACTTTCGTGCTCCACTTCCGACTTTGAGAATATCAGGATGTCGTCTATGAACACTATCACGAACTGATCTAAATAGGGTTGGCATACCCTATTCATCAAATCCATGAATGTTGTTGGGGCGTTAGTTAACCCGAACGGCATCACCAAGAATTCGTAGTGTCCATATCGGGTCCTAAAAGCAGTCTTTGGCACGTCCTCCCCCTTACCTTGAGCTGATGATAACCCGACCTCAAGTCTATCTTGGAGAAGTAACTGGCTCCTTGTAACTGATCGAATAGGTCGTCGATCCTCGGTATCGGATATTTGTTCTTGATCGTCACCTTGTTGAGTTCTCGGTAATCTATGCACATCCGCATAGTACCGTCCTTCTTCTTCACGAAGAGCACGAGTGCTCCCCATGGAGACGTACTTGGTCTAACGAACCCCTTGTCTAACAACTCCTGCAACTGTGTCATCATCTCCTTCGTTTCAGACGGTGCCAATCTATACGGTGCGCGAGCAATAGGTGCAGCTCCGGGCATCAAATCGATTCTGAACTCGATCTGACGATCCGGGGGTAGATTTGTCAAGTCATCCAGAAATACTTCCGGGTACTCACTTACCACTCGCACATCACCCACCCCATACTTCTCCTTCTTGGCATCGACCACGTATGCCAAGAATCCTCGACACCCTTTCCTCAAACATTTAGTAGCCTTAATCATAGAGATAAGGCTATTCTTCCTATCACGGCGGTCCCCATAAATCACTATGGGATCCCCATTCGGCGACTGAATCCAGATTAGCTTTTTGTTGCAAACGATATTCGCATCGTTCGCGGCTAACCAATCCATACCCAACACCACATCAAACTCTCCCATTGCCATGGGATATAACTTCATAGGCAGTAGCCTTCCTTCTATCCCTATTACACAACCTTCTAGTACCTCCTTAACGTACACCAAACTATCATTAGCAGTTTCCACCTCTAGTGCCCTCTCCAACCGTTTAGGCTTTACCCCCAAACATTTCATAAAAGCATTTGATATAAAGGAGCGGTTTGCTCCCGAATCGAATAACACCTTAGCACATTGAGAATTCACTAGAAACGTACCTGCCACAACACCCGGCACCTCTTCCGCCTCTTCCGCAGTCATGCGGAAGGCACGCCCCTTCGGACGCGCCGGTTCTGCTCCTTTACCACTGTCTCTTCCACCCTGTCGATCACCAAATTGAGCTGATCCACCCCTTTTCAACTGCGGACAGTCAAACCGAGTGTGACCAGTAGCTCCACATTGGAAACATGATTTCCCTTTGGGGCAATCTCTTGACAGATGACCGGGCAGCCCACACCTGTAACATGAATTTGAGCCTACCATGCACTCCCCACGATGCATCTTGTTGCACTTCGAACACGGTTTCCCAACGGTATCTTTACTAGCGCGATTGTCTGGTCGAAACACTTTCCCTTTTCTGGAGTCATGACTCGACCCATCCCATTTGCGCTTATCCCCGCCCTTCTCGGTCGTTTGGCGAACCTTTTCTTTCTCGATCATTTCAGCCGCGTCGATGGCCGCTTGGAAAGTGGTGGGGTTCCTCGTCATCACTAGCTCTCGGATACTACTCTTCAACCCATGAATGAAACGTTCCACCCAACGTCCCTCCGTTGGCACATACAGATCCGCAAACCGAGACTTCTCGATGAATTTGGTAGTATACTCTCGCACTGTCATACTTCCCTGCTCCAATCCTAAGAACTCTTCTTCCAACCTTTTCACTACCGCCAACGGGCAGAACTGAGCCCAAAACCTGTCCACAAAAGCTTCCCACAACATTCCCTTGGCCATTGCCGAACCTTTTCCCCCGGTCTCGGCATCCCACCAGTAAACTGCCTCGGCCTTTAACATGGATAGGGCAAACATTACCCGATCCCCATCAGCACACTTGCACGTATCAAACACTAACTCCATTTCTTTCACCCATCTCATTGCCAGAACCGGATCACACTCACCTTTGAAAGCAGGGGGCTTGCATGAGGCAAAGGCCTTGTAGCTACACCCCTTAGCTGCTGACTCATTCACCACTAACGAGATCGCTTTAGAGTGACTCCCAGTACCAGTCTCTACTAGGCTCGACAACTCCGTACTCTCCTTGTTTTCACTAGCTTCCTTGCTTCCCGAAGCTTACTCATTCTGCTTAGTGAGAAGAGCTTGCAGAGTCTCTTGAATCTTACCAAGCTCCGCTGCCAGATTCTCTCGGGTGACGAATGCAGAACCACGACCCCGACCGCGTCCCCTTGTCGGATTTGCTCGTCTGACCGAAGCTGAACTCTCCTGATGAGAGCTCTCTTGATGCGCGGGCTCCGCACTTTGTACCCGCCGAGTCACTCGGGTCGTTCTTCGAGTCGGATGTTCCCCATCTCCGGCCACCTGAGTGGTGGCACGGCGAGGCGTCCTTCCCCGACCCCGTCCACGACCCCTACCTCTTCCCCTTCCACGGTTAGCTGTCGCCCTTGCCGGCTCCACTGGTCCATTCTCCAGGATTTCATCATCTTGGTTCCTCGGTACAGCAGGTACCGACCTGCTTCTCATAGTTCTTCCAGCCATTTCGCACACACTGAAAGAAGACAACCGTTAACCTTTGCTAGACATGACACCACAAGAGTTTGCTATATAAGGTAGTTTAAGCACGCACCTGTACCTGTAAGTTTGTGATTACACTGGCCATATGTAATCTCAAACTTACCTTACACGTTTGTCCTCGGCACCTTATTTCCTAACGCGGTTAGTGATCGTTCCTAGAGGCAATCCTATGTCTCGGCTGTGTTCCTCATCTTACAGTTTAAGTTTAGGCCCTAGCGGTTACCTAAATCCCTTAAACTAAGGCTCTGATACCATTTGTAACGTCCCATAAACATAGCATGCATTAAATCATAAGTTAAACATCCAAATTACATAGATAGCTTGTCTTTAACATCAGCAGTGTACTATACTAAACAAAACTTGCTAGCGGAAGTCTCTAAGCTCACAGCCGAGCACTATCTATTTTCTTCAAAGCAAAACTGGGAGCCTCACACGCTCCATCACCTCCTTGCTACCTCTCGATTCTACTTGGAAGAACTCGAAGGTCGCTTACCTGAAAATGGTTTAGTTTTTTTGAAAAGCGAGGGTTAGACCAGGAGGTCTAGTGAATTCCCTCTATAAAACAACATGTATAAACAATATGAAATCATTTTATAAAAAGGATGACCATTTATCGTAAAGCATCACATATTGTACTGCACTATGTGGTGGATCGCTTAACCAATCGCGATCGGGGCCCAAGCAGACTCCCCTTTCGCCCTCTCGTATCGGGGCCCAAGCAGACTCCCCGATACCCGCCTAGGAGGAAACGAATTCAACCTACCGTCTCTTCGTACATAGCCAAGGGACCATCAGGTCCCGAGGCTCATTGATCCCACAGTGCAGACCGACAACACATAACATGCACAAACAGTTTATAAAAGCATTTGACAGTTTATAAATCATGCGCATCAATACAACATATAAAACATTTCTTTCCTTCCATGCAAGTCGGATCGTAAACATTTCATGTGCGTAGTTGAAACCATAATCAGTTCAAATCATTTAACACTTTAAGTCGTAAAAAGGGGTTTAGGGAACTCACCTGATAGCAAATTATCTTCCTAACCTCTTGCCTCGATCCGACCGTACACCTAGTAATTAAATTTAGAATTTAATTAGGTGCATTTAAGTTTTCTTAGCGGGTCTCTTCTAAAGCTTGCTAAGTTCAAGGTCTGCCCCTACCTTAGCCCAACAGGGACCCGAAGTCATTTGGTCCAACTCAATACGTCGGTCCACTAGACTACATGGCCCACCACCGAGTTAAGCCCGGGACTGAATCTAGTCCCGATAGCCTCGACTCCTGGTACCCAAGACTCCCGGTACCCCCGACTCCCGGTACCACTGACTACCGGTACCACCGACTCCCGGTACCACCGACTCCCGGTACCACCGATTACGAGCAGAAGACAAGCTCCAATCGTTTTCAACACGAATCCTTCCCACTCGGTCCAATATACGAGGTTTTATCTCAACATTCTTACCCAATTTATTCCATACATTCCTTAATCAGGTACTTCCTAATTGATCGGTTCTCTGGTTTATCAACCCAATCGCAACATGACTTCCCTACAGGGCTCTTAATCGATACCCAACTACAGACATGAATGCTAGACTGGGAATTAACTTATCTATCTATTTCATCAAGCAACAATAAACAAGGAAATGGAAGATCTGCTTACCAGATGGAGTCTCTTCCCCAAGAATTGCAGTCCAAGCCTTTCCTCTCGCTGTCTCTTTCCTCATGTGTGTGTATGCATGCGGGTGTATATATGAAGATGTAATCAGTTTTGCTTGTCTTGGGATGATGATACTAAACTCATGGTGTAACAGTATCTCCAACAAATTCTTCTATTTGCATAAAAATCTTAAGAGATCTTCAACATATTTTTTAAGTAAGAGAGTTTTGAGATTTGGCGATTGTAGGTAATTTTTTGCTTTAACAGTAGAAAAAATGTGAAATTCTCCAACCAAAAATGATTACCATGAAACTATAAAATTTGAAATAAAAAATGAAAAAACAGTCTCTTGCCATTCTTTTTTCATTTTTTTTAAAATTATTTACTATTTAAACAATTATAGATGATTAATTTGGTAACAACCGAATATCCTACGGCCTCAATGGTGTATATGAGACTTGTTGGCACCTATTGTGTGGATCATATCGATTTTCTTTTGTGAGCATATTTGACGATAAATTAAAATCTTATCGAAGTTCTACAATAATACGCACACACGGCATTAATTAACATTGTTTTTTTATATGTCATATCAACTCTAAAACACTACAAAATCGTGTTCCATTTACAATAAAATAGAATTAAATCCAAAAAAAACGTGTGGTTATCATTACCATTATCATTCCATATGTGATGGAGATGGATAGAGTGAACCTACATAACAACAATCGGATCCACTTGTGAGAAATTTTTGGTTATTTATGTAGTGTTGTCACGTGCAAGTTGGTTCATCGTCACATGGAGAAGATGTACAAAATAGTTGCTTTACTTGGGCATTGTTTGGCAAAAATAAGCTAGCTTATAAGCTAGTTTTTTTTGTGTACATGTTTGGATGACAATAAGCTAGCTTTTTGAAACGCTACTTGGAGTATCGTTTCAGTACTTTTTGTGAATATTCCAATATTGCCCCTTATTATTATTTACCAACTATTATTATTATAAATATTAATTTTTAAATTTAATTATTATTAATTAATAAAAATTAATTAATATTAACTGAAAATTATTAAATTATATATTGATATTAGTTTTTAATTATTTAGAGTTATTGTTAATCATATAAATTATTTTATATATTTTATAATATTAATTAATATATTTTAATTACTAACTACTATTATCTTTTTAAGTATTATTTGATTATTTTTTTTATATTAATGTAACGGTTATTTAAAATCATAAGTTAATATATTTTTTTTTTCTAAAACTTGTTTTAACAAATTAAAAATTTATGGTTTATATGTAATAATAAATTTTAAATTCTTTTAATTAACATGTTGTATTATTTAATTTTTCTTTAGTACATTGGTTGTATTAATTAACATATTATATTTTTATAAATTTGTTTTAATTATATAATTAAATATCGTAATTGATAGTTTTTTTGAAGATGTCATTTTTGGTCGTTTTACATGTTTATAAACTAGTTTTGTCAAACGTGACTTTTTCATCAGCTACCAGCTAGCTTATCAGCTAGTTTGCCAAACATAGCCTTATAGTCGAAGTTTGTATAGTGATTCGAGTTAAGTTAGATACAAGTTGATTCGAAACTCAATAAATAATGAAATTGTTTGAATCGACATTGACTTGTTATATTATCTCCAACAGATTTTATAAAGTTAATAGAGAAAATGAATATTTTGTTTATTATTTTGCTAACATATTATATATATTGTTCTTTGAAATAAATAAGAAGGAAAAACGTCAAGTGTAAAGAACTCTCTAAAGGGGCGTTTGGTTTGACGAAAAGATGTGGAATCTTTGGTGTTTTGGGTTTTGTAAGATATGGAATGAAATTGAATTTAAACCTTTATAGATCAATTAATGAAAATAAACACAAGTTAAAAACAATTATAAAAAATAATTAAATATTTCTTATGAATTAATTATTGCAAAACAAATGTTTTTAACATATTTTAAAACGTTATTACAAACAAATTATATGAAATCAAATGAAATACCAACTAGCCTACACTATTTATAAATCCAATGCTTAGTGAGATTTCATTGAAATTCCAGAATTTCTATTCCAAACCTTTCTTAAAACCAAATACGAGATTGGAATGACATTAAATCCACTAAATCCTACCAAATCCCGTACTGAATGCCCTAAGGCCCTCCGCAGCGCCCGCGGGCTCGCTGCGGGTAGCGCTGTGGGTGGCTCGGGCTTCGGCTGCGGGCTCGGGGTGCGGGTTTGAAAACCCGATGAACCCGAGCATGTTTTTTTTTAATTTTTTATTCAAACGGCTCTTTCAAACGGCTACTTTTTAAATTTTCTTTTTTCAATTTAATCACACTATATATATTAACCCTCAACCTCTTATTTTTTCACACCAACAATCTCTCAAACTCTCTCATTCTCTCTCAAATTCTCTCAAACTCTCTCAAATTTCATCATGAATCCAAACAAAACACCTACATCCCGTCGTAACCGACCGGATACACCGCAACCGCAAGAAGACCCGGAGCTTGGTTTCCAAGCGTTTACACAACAAGGTTATCGTCCGCAATGGTCGCAACAATATCCGCCACAATGGTCGCAACAAAATCCGCCACAATATCCGCAACAATTTCCCCAACAATTTCACCAACAATTTCCTTACCAATTTACACGTCCCGGTTTGATTGAACAAGGTTTTACTCCGGCCAACTACAATATTCCTTCACCCGCAATCAATCTCGCCGACGACATTGTTCCGGAAACCCAACATACTAGCCCGCACACACCACAATCCATCTACACACAACCATCAAACCCGGAACCATCAAACCCGAGACCATCGAGAAAAGGAAAAAGCAAACAATATGAAAATAGAGCCCCCAAACAGATGTGGACTAACGAGGAGGAACTCGCGTTAGTGTCGGCGTGGGTTGACGTTTCGGAGGACCCCGTTATCGGTAACGCACAAACCCATGGTAATATTTTTATTGTTATTATTATTATTATTATTATTATTGTTATTATTATTAATATTATTATTATTCTTGTTAATATTCTTCTACTTGAATTTACATAAATGTATAAGGTTTTTGGACCCGAATCGGGGAAGTGTTCTATAGTTTGATGGGTCGCGCCAATTATAGAACAACTCATCAAACCAACACCAAGTTCAACGACCTGAATAAAAAATTGATCTTTTTTGCGGCATCTACAACAACTTGGTCAATAATAGATCAAGCGGAATGAGTGATGCCGACATTTCACGAGTGGCACACGAACGGTACCAAGCACAACAAGGGTTTGCTTTCTCTAAAGAACAAGCTTGGGAAGTCCTAAAAAAATGTCCAAAATGGGGAGCCGTTCCAACGATGACGACAACTTCATCGCGGGGTTCAAAACGTACCAACCCTTCCAATGATGACGATGACGACAACTCCATCGAGCAACTTCAACGACCCATCGGGAGAAACAAGGCAAAAAAAACATCAACGAGTAATACGTCTGGGTCGAATACGAACGAAAGTGTTACTCAGTTGTTGACGACGTTCAACGACAAGATTGATGATACAATGGAATACAAAATGAAAAAACTCGATCTCGAAATCGAACGCTCAAAACTCGAACGAGATAGGTTGGAACAAGAACTCGAAATCGAACGCTCAAAACGATTTGAGAAAGACTTCGAGTTTTTCATGACCTCGCATGATCACCTTACGGGAGACGTTTTGAGGGTTACTTTAAAGAGAAAAGAGCAAATTAAAAAATTTCATAATTGGTAGTGTTTTGTATTTTGTAATTTTTATTTTTAATGAATGATATGAATATTTATTTTTATTATTTATCTTATTTTTATTTATTCAAAAATATATAAATATTTTTATTTTGTTAAATAATTAAATGTATAAATAAAAGAATTATAAAAATGATGTGGCGCTGATGTGGCATTGAGGGCTTGAGGGCTTTTAGTTATGCGCTGGGGGTGTTTAGGGCTTGAGGGCTTAGCTGATGTGGCGCTGATGTGGCGCTGAGGGCTTTTATCTATGCGCTGTGGATGGCCTAAGAGCAACTTCAAAAGATTCTAACGATACCTTTTGCCTAAAATTTTGAGATTGATGTTACAAAAAAGCATAGTTAAGTACTTGCACATTAAACTATAGCCAACAATGCATAGAACACTTTGTCGTACATCAATATATCTGGTCAACTAAAATTATAAAATATATTTTACACAACAAATATATTTAAATGGTTACGGGAATAACCATTTATGGCACGATGTACATGTTGATGGGGATGTGATCGTTTCTCATAACCAACATATCAAATTTCAGAAAGACTTCGACGTTATAATCATTGATTTCTACAATACATCAGTTGTACTTTACTTTAAACTTAATTGTTTTACCCACAATAAGATTCTACCATTTACAACAGATCATCAACTAAAATATCACCAAAAAAATCATCATTTTTAAAAAGAATCAATCTTCAGGAAATCATACGAGATATTTGTTGGACAAGAATCTTGATGGTTGTAATATCTGGGGTTCTAGTGGGAAGATTTGGAAATTTT
Source organism: Saussurea involucrata (assembly GCA_033807775.1). Taxonomy (NCBI): domain Eukaryota; kingdom Viridiplantae; phylum Streptophyta; class Magnoliopsida; order Asterales; family Asteraceae; genus Saussurea; species Saussurea involucrata. Next base: position 9,021,396 of record CM066322.1, on the reverse strand, counting down.
GTGAGAAAAGGGTCAAGAGACTAAGACTTTGGAGGCTGAAGTGTAAATTTGGGATAAGGTATAAAAACCTTGTTTTGGGCACAAAACCCTAGAATTCACCATTTCTCTTGGAGCGGCTTAGGGTATACTGAGAAGAACATCAAGCTACCAATCTCACCAAGGAAGAAAGCAAAGAAGTGGAATTTTGAGTCTAGTCCTGCATTGATTCTACCAGGTAATCTCAGATTTCAATCCTTGTACCTAGTTTTCATTGTTGGAGTCGGATTGTTTGGGGTTTTGTGGTTAAATAGTTGTAAATGATGCTCTAAGGGGGAAATTAGGCCATCATCTTTGTGTTTAAGCAGCAAAGGGTTTGTAAAGGAAGAGTTAAGTATGGTTATAATGTTATTTTATCGCGAAATCGATTTGGCTGAGGGTTTGACAGTAGATTCCTATCCCAATCTGTCACAGACCTCGCGTCCGGGAAGTTTTGTACAGATGCCCGGACAAAGTGTCCGGTAAGGAGTACCCGGACCCCAGTGCCCGAAGGTGTCCGGATGGCGTAGAGTCCGGATAGCGTAGAGTCCGGATAGGTAGTTGTCCGGATAGCATAGTTGTCCGGGAAGGGGAGTCCTGATAGTATGGTATCCGGTAAGTAGCATCCGGACAGTGTGGTGTCCGGTGAGTGGTGTCCGGATAGTTGGCATCCGAAAAGTTTGGTGTCCAATTAGTTAGTATCCGGACAGCTTATTTCTTTTATCCACTTACTCAGGTATCCCAATTGAAGGCCAGAAGTAAAGAAAGAAAAGTTATTAAGAGCACCAGGTGAGTTTTTCTAACTAAATACGTGTTTTAAACGTGTTTTTCTGAAGTAAGTAAACGATTGGAAATGTCATGTTTTATTACATGAAAACGTTTGTATGAAATTTATTTGAGATGTATGCATACATTGTTGTTAGAGTAAATTGGCTAAGTCAGGGGGTGTGGCCCGCCAGTGCTCATACCGGGGGGTCCCGTTTATGCCATGGGAGGTGTGACCCAGTAAGGCAATGTGAGACTGACACGTTGTCACTTATGGGTGACTTCAGTGTGCCATTTACATGTGTGGTGTTACATGAAAGTTTTATTTAAAGTTGTTATCTATGAAAGTTATGAACTGCTTTAAATATGTATATTCGAACTGTTGTTTTTTGATGGAGCTCACTAGACCTCATGGTCTAACCCTCGCATTTTCCAAACTAAACATTTTCAGGGAAGCAGATAGTAGGAAGCTCCGGTAAGAGTAAGGAGAAGATTTAGAGTGTGGATGCTTCTAGAGATAGTAATGTCAATGATGCTAATTAGACTTTTATTTTATTATCAGTTGTGAATAGGTTGTTTCCGCCAACCTAGTTTTGAGACATATGTATCGAAAATTTTGGGACCCCTTTTTGGAATGTTTTATATTCAATGTCATGTTATGCTTTTATTTTTTGTTGGGTTGTTACAATGGTCAAACGTACGTTGATGCTTTGTCAGAAATTCAGAATGATCTAGATCATCAATCTCTCAATCGCCACCAAACCGGTTGATGAAATTTTCTTGTTAGAAGGATCATTTTGTTTTTGTGAGAGGTTGAGGTGGATTTTTTTCAGTAGCTAATCAGCATGTGGTGATCATGAGGGGTTGTTTAGTAAATTCTCTTAATTTCTAAAACCTTCAAAGGCAAACTTCAGGACCATGGTGTGAACAAACATGTGGTGACCAAAAAATATGTGAATTGGAACTTGTTTGACTCTTCTTCCAACCTTTCAACCGGTTTTAATACTTTGCATCGATGATCATCCTTGTGGGAGTATCTAAAATAATATATGTATTTAAAATATATGTTTTAAAATACCATTTAAACAAGTATTATAAGGTTCTAAACTAAGATATAGTGAGATATTAAGGAAATAACCTTGTAAATCAGTAGTTGATGGTCTCCTTTTGTCTATATTATCCTTGCATCTATGCCTCTTGTGCAACAATTTAACATGATATATAAGGCCACCCGTAGCGGCTCGGGCTTCTTGCTCGGGCTTGCTGCGGGCTTCTTGCACAACCGGTAGGGGGGCCGGGCTTGGGTGCGGGCTTCCCCACTCGGGTTCCCAAACCCACTCGAGCTTTCCCATTTATTTATTTTTAATTTTTTTTTCAAAAATTTGAATTCCAACGGTTTGGAAACGGCTATTTTGGGTTTTTTATTTTTTTTTCAATTTAATCACACTATATATATTAACCCCCAACCCTTATATTTTTCACACCTCTCAAACTCTCTCAAATTCTCTCAAACTCTCTCAAACTCTCTCAAATTTCATCATGAATCCAAACAAAACACCTACATCCCGTCGTAACCGATGATATGAATTTTACTTTTTTAATGAATGATATGAATTTTAATTTTTATTATTTATCTTATTTTTATTTATTAAAAAATATATAAATATTTTTATTTTGTTAAATAATTAAATGTATAAATAAAAGAATTAAAAAAAATGAGGTGGCATTTAGGGTTTTTGGGCTTTTTGCAAACGGGTACTTCACTTTTGGGTTTGGAGTGGGTTTATAGAAAAGCTGATGTGGCGCTGTGGGCTTTTGGGTTTTTTGCAAACGGGTACGGATGGTCTAATAGATGGTAGATGTGGGTTTATACGAGAACGCTAATTATTTAAGAAAACAACAAAACAACCGCTATGTACAAAATCATATATGATTCACGTACAAAATCATATATGACTACGCGTTTTTTTATGTCATTTTAAGTCGCGGTCAAAGTCGCGCGTGTCCAGTTTTTGCAGTTAATGTAAAATCACATGTGATTTTGCACATGATTTACTGTTTTCTTGTTTTCTTAAATAGTTAGCATTCTCGTTTGAACCTTACTCATAAAAGGTATATGTAGGATATATAATATATTGCGTACTTGGATCATGTGTCATCGTATTTTACTATAGATTTTTTTTTGCTATTTTTCTTCATTTTAAAGATCATAAATACATATAATCTTTTATTTGTAACTAAGAATAAGGTATAAAGTGAAGTCGTAGCGAAAGATATCTATATCTGCACATACATGTGTGTATTTTACAGAAAGAAAGTGACGTTTTAGTGGTGACGTCATCATTTCTAATACATACATCCACCAAATTTCGTATTTTTGTATATATAAACTATTTTTATGACGTCGAATTCTTAATTACCTACATTTTATATTACATTCTTTTAATAGTTTCAATCTATTTATATTAAAGTGACTTAATTTATTTACTCAAAAAAATGATTATCAGCAATCTCAACAAGTCTAAGGTGGCGTTTGTGTTTTAAGTGGTGCTGAAGTCTGAACACTGATTTCAGTTCTGATTTTTAAGTGGTGGCACTGAAATCTGAAATCTGAGTCAGAAAGACTGTTTGTTTTTGTAAGCTGAAATCTGAAAACAACTGAATAATACAATAATCTCTTCAATTTGTCTCCACACTCTTCATTTCCGAAACAATACCAACATCTCCACAGTTTTAGATTATCATGAGAAAGACCCACATGATCATTTATAATACAATAATACAATAATCTCTTTTCATTTTCACAAACACCTGGTGCGCATCATCTACATCAATTCTTTCAAAATCGATATTAACACTAAACACCACATATTTGCTATTTTCCCATGAACACATCCCTGGTAATTCACCAAACATACCAATGGCAGGATTTGAACTAGATTATCATGAGAAAGTCCCACATGATCATTTATCAATTCTCTTTCTAGTTTGAATCTCCAAGAAGAAATCAAAACCAGAAGAACGAAATCAAAACCACAGAAACCACATAAATCAAAACCAGAAGAACGAAGCATAAAACGAAATCAAAATCACAGGGATGAAGGACGAACCACAAGAAGAAATCGAGATGGATTGCAGAAAATCGATTGGAGATGGATTGCGAGCAGCAAAAAATCGAGATGGAGATGGATTGCAGAAAATCGAGCAGCAAAAAATCGACAGAGGCTGTTCTTGAGTCGCACATGAGAGAGATGGAGGCGGCTGAAAAGGGGGGAGATGGAGTCCCGTTTGAGTCGCATGATTGGAGATGGAGATGGAGCTCGATCGATTGGAGATGGAGATGGAGATGGAGATGGAGCTGGAGATTGATCGATCGATTGGAGATGGAGTCCTGAGTCGTACAAGAGAGAGAGAGAGAAGGGGGGATTTGAGATGTAGGCGTGTTAGAGGAAATAAGTGAAAAGTGGTTAAGTTACCACTTTCTCGGTCAGACTAAAATAAGTGATAAGTGGAACTGATTTAATGAAAAAAACAAACAGTCTGATTTACTATACCTCTGACCGAAAAAGTGATAAGGGGCATTTAAGTGCTTATTACATAAAAACAAACAGCCCCTAACACAAAACCCTACTTTCAAGAATACCAATGTAAATGGTATTTTCTTGGCTCACTTAGCCGCTAAGGCTTGTAAGAGAGGGGGGATTGAACCGGGAATTTGTCTTGTATTTTGGCAAAGTTATCTTATTTGCCAATTGACTTACACTCCAAGGCAAAAGTTGTGTTAATTTATAAAATAACTTGGTGTGCTAAATTCTTAAATTCTTAAATTATGATTTTTGTCCACGTGGTTTAGAAATTGCGATTTTCGTTCTTATAATTTGCAATTTATTATTATTTTTGTCATTGGACTAATTCCTAACTTTAAATGTAAAAGACCAAAACAGTAAATAATAGTAAACTACAGGACCGGAGTAACAATAAATTGTAAATCTTAGAGACGAAAATAGCAAAAAATACAATTCACTGGGATGAAAACTGTAATTTTTAAATTAAAGTGACAAAATCACAACTTTTAACAAATCATAGGGACAAAAATGTAATTTACACTTCTTAAATGTAAATCTTTTAGCTAAAAACTATACCGGTCATATAAAGTAATGACTATAATTTTCTAATTACTTTAAAGTATTAAAATATTATTTTTGATATTATTTTGATTATTTATTTTTAAATAAAACATTACTCGTTTATTTTGTTATCCAAACAATGAAACGAGTGGTCTCCAAAAAGTCGGCTCATTTTCAAGATTTTTTGGTGGCAGCACACCAGAATTTCATGGCATATTTGGAAAGTTGTTGAAAATATTAATTTTGTTATCTATTAACCATGTGTCTAAATAATTTGGTGCAGTCTTGTTACGACGTTAAGTTTTGGATTCGCTTTCACGTTAGTTTCTATGGTTTCATCTTAAGGTTTGACTTGAATTTATAATGAGTTATGGTATGTTATGGCTCGTTATGATGCGTTACAACATGTTATGATGCATTATTTTGTAAGGTGTGAGATTACCTTTAATATATAAATATATGATAATTGTTTACGGAACGTAAGACTTACATACGTATAAAAATGAAACGTAAAAACTATAAATTGGTAAATATTTTTACTCCCGATTTTGCAATCTTGATATAATTTTCTATAAGCTCGATAGATTTGGCATCAATTGTCTTTTTTTTTTAATTACTTCACATGAACTTATTCTGTTCTACGTTATTATTCAATATAATAACGCACAAGTGTGTTATATATATATATAGAGAGAGAGAGAGACTCATTCAAATGTAAACTTTTTTTCGTGTAAACCGTGTAAACTTTGTAGTTTCATAGGTTTTTTGATGAATTTTTTTTATGAAATTGTTTCATATCATTCATTTCTTGACGAATTTTTTTTTATGAAATTTGTAGTTTCATAGGTTTTTTCATTTTTATGAACTGTTTCATACATTTCTCGTTTTCACCTATGAAACTACAAATTTCGCAAAAAAAAATCGTCAAGAAATGAATGATATGAAACAATTTCATCAAAATAAACAATTCCTTAAAAAAAATCATCAAAAAAACCTATGAAACTACAAAGTTTACACGGTTTACACGAAAAAAAAGTTTACATTTGAAGGAGCTTCTATATATATATATATATATATATATATATATAGAGAGAGAGAGAGAGAGAGAGAGAGAGAGAGAGACTTGGGATCATGTGAGACCAGCATGTTTTCGTGAGACCGGTGAGACCAAGATTTTACATTTGAAACTTCACAGCAAAATACTGTGAAGGTAACCTTCACAGTGTTTTTGTTGTGAAGGTTCATATCTTTTTTTACCTTCACAGTTTTTACTGTGAAGATTCAAGTGTAAAAACTTGGTCTCACCGGTCTCACGAAAACAGGTTGATCTCACGTAAACCCAACCCTTCACATATATATTAGGGAGAGAGTAGTTAATATGTTTGGTGTATCGAAAGATAAGAATGAATTAATTTAGGGAAATTAATTAAAATGCCAAAAGTCAAACATCAACTTATCAAAATGCCACAAAAATTTCGCGGTTTACCAAAATGCCCTAATAGCCCGCGATGGAGCCCGCGATCGCGGGATAGGGCTGACGTGGCACGACCTTTGGCCAACAGTGTCCCGCGGAGCCCCTCAACTTTGGTCGCGGTGCACATTTGGCCCCTGCCCGCGATCGCAGCCCGCGATGGACCAAAATTTTACACTTTTGGTCCCTGAAAATTTACACTTTTGGTCCCTGAAAATTTACACTTTCAGCCCCTGTACTTAGACGAATCTTGCATGCTTTTACTGTTTTTTTCCACAATTATTGTACTTTGAAGACCGATTTGTTGTAATGCCCCAAAATCCGGGCCAATTTAAACTTCAAGTTACAACAGGTTATGACAATAAAATTTCAACTTATATAGATAGCAAAGTAATTAACCATCAAGAGTGTAATTACAATATAGGATACTTCGAATAACCTATCAATCTAATCATGTCTCTATAATCAGATTAATTGAGTTATCTAAGCTATCCTTCAAAATCTCCTTTTTGTTAATTGCCACTTCTGCTATCCCAAAACACTCGTCCCACAACCTTTTATTTGCCCGAGCCTGAACCTGGTAAGAAAACATTATATGAAACGATTAGGCGAACGCCTAGTGAGAACATTCATTTCAATAATAACATTTGCAAAATCAATGTAAACAAGTTATAACAAACCTGGTTACTCCTTTTTTCTTACCGTACGTATAACTCTATTCCATTATACAATTTTACCCATTTCCATGACTACGACTGATAACAAATTCATCAGCATATCATGATCCAGAGCCACACTACGAACCTTTACAGATTCTAGATCAATGCTCTCCACCAATAAATCGCGATTACACACGCCCATTTATCAGTAAGGAAGAAGAGATTACAAGTACTTATGTCAACCTCACTCTCTTCCTTAGAAATCAGGAATAACGATTAAACGAGAAATACCACACGTCTATTCCATGATTTCCCACACACACTGGAATAACGATTAAACGAGAAATACCACACGCCTATTCCATGTGATTACTAAACTTTAGTGCCTATGGATCCATATCACCTAATTGTACTCATACAGGTATTTAATCAATATAAATTCCTCATAGCAATCGTATAAGCGAATATCATATTTATACCTCATAAATTCCTTATAGCAATCGTATAAGCGAATATTTATCTCGCATAGATTTCTCATAGCAACCGTATGAGCAAATCACCTTTAACACATTCCTGCCTAGTATCACACTAGCGCAGTCTATAAACTTA